>OU452319.1:14907398-16221565 GCA_911728475.2 Pterostichus madidus
CGATAAAATTAAATTGTAAGAATATCCCTGAGTAACATTATTTGTTTATTAAATTTATTTAATAAGTTTGATTCTAGCATTTTTTCCTGAGGAGAAACGATGTTTAAATTTTTCTGGAACTAAAAACGAATATTTTAGTTTTCTTGTTTAAATATCACGATAAAATTAAATTGTAAGAATATCCCTGAGTAACTTTATTTGTGTATTAAATTTATTTAATTAGTTTGATTCTAGCATTTTTTCCTGACAAGTAACGATGTTTTTATTATTTTGGAACTAGAAACGAAAATTTTAGTTTTCTCGCTTAAATATCACGATAAAATTAAATTGTAAGAATATCCCTGAGTAACATTATTTGTGTATAAATTTTTTTTAATAAGTTTGATTCTAGCATTTTTTCCTGACGAGTAACGATGTTTTAATTATTTTGGAACTAGAAACATATATTTTAGTTTTCTCGCTTAAATATCACCATAAAATTAAATTGTAAGAATATCCCTGAGTAACTTTATTTGTTTATTAAATTTGTTTAATAAGTTTGATTCTAGCATTTTGTCCTGAGGAGAAACGATGTTTAAATTTTTCTGGAACTAAAAACGAATATTTTAGTTTTCTTGCTTAAATATCACGATAAAATTAAATTGTAAGAATATCCCTGAGTAACTTTATTTGTTTATTAGATTTTTTTAATAAGTTTGATTCTAGCATTTTTTCTGACGAGTAACGATGTTTTTATTATTTTGGAACTAGAAACGAATATCTTAGTTTTCTCGCTTAAATATCACGATAAAATTAAATTGTAAGAATATCCCTGAGTAACTTTATTTGTTTATTATATTTATTTGATAAGTTTGATTCTATCATTTTTTCCTGAGGAGAAACGGTGTTTAAATTGTTCTGGAACTAAAAACAAATATTTTTATTTTCTTGCTTAAATATCACGATAAAATTAAATTGTAAGAAAGCCCTGAGTAACTTTATTTGTTTATTAAATTTATTTCATAAGTTTGATTCTAGCATTATATCCTGACGAGTAACGATGTTTTTATTATTTTGGAACTAGAAACGAATATTTTAGTTTTCTCGCTTAAATATCACTATAAAATTAAATTGTAAGGTATATCCCTGAGTAACTTTATTTGTTTATTAGATTTTTTTAATAAGTTCGATTCTAGCATTTTATTCTGACGAGTAACGATGTTTTTATTATTTTGGAACTAGAAACGAATATTTTAGTTTTCTCGCTCGTTAAAATTTAATTGTAAGAGTAACTTTATTTGTTTATTAAATTTATTTAATAAGTTTGATCCTAGCATTTTTTCCTGAGGAGAAACGATGTTTAAATTTTTCTGGAACTAAAAACGAAAATTTTAGTTTTCTTGCTTAAATATCACGATAAAATTAAATTGTAAGAATATCCCTGAGTAACATTATTTGTTTATTAAATTTATTTAATAAGTTTGATTCTAGCATTTTTTCCTGAGGAGAAACGATGTTTAAATTTTTCTGGAACTAAAAACGAATATTTTAGTTTTCTTGCTTAAATATCACGATAAAATTAAATTGTAAGAATATCCCTGAGTAACACTATTTGTTTATTAAATTTATTTAATAAGTTTGATTCTAGCATTTTTTACTGAGGAGAAACGATGTTTAAATTTTTCTAGAACTAAAAACGAATATTTTTGTTTTCTTGATTAAATATCACGATAAAATTAAATTGTAAGAATATCCCTGAGTAACTTTATTTGTTTATTAGATTGTTTTAATAAGTTTGATTCTAGCATTTTTTCTGACGAGTAACGATGTTTTTATTATTTTGGAACTAGAAACGAATATCTTAGTTTTCTCGCTTAAATATCACGATAAAATTAAATTGTAAGAATATCCCTGAGTAACTTTATTTGTTTATTAAATTTATTTAATAAGTTTGATTCTATCATTTTTTCCTGAGGAGAAACGGTGATTAAATTGTTCTGGAACTAAAAACGAATATTTTTGTTTTCTTGCTTAAATATCACGATAAAATTAAATTGTAAGAATATCCCTGAGTAACTTTATTTGTTTATTAAATTTATTTAATAAGTTTGATTCTAGCATTTTATCCTGACGAGTAACGATGTTTTTATTATTTTGGAACTAGAAACGAATATTTTAGTTTTCTCGCTTAAATATCACTATAAAATTAAATTGTAAGGTATATCCCTGAGTAACTTTATTTGTTTATTAGATTTTTTTAATAAGTTCGATTCTAGCATTTTATTCTGACGAGTAACGATGTTTTTATTATTTTGGAACTAGAAACGAATATTTTAGTTTTCTCGCTCGATAAAATTTAATTGTAAGAATATCTCTGAGTAACTTTATTTGTTTATTAAATTGATTTAATAAGTTTGATTCTAGCATTTTTTCCTGAGGAGAAACGATGTTTAAATTTTTCTGGAGGTAAAAACGACTATTTTAGTTTTCTTGCTTAAATATCACGATAAAATTAAATTGTAAGAATATCCCTGAGTAACTTTATTTGTTTATTAGATTTTTTTAATAAGTTCGATTCTTGCATTTTTTGCTGAGGAGAAACGATGTTTTTATTATTTTGGAACTAGAAACGAATATTTTAGTTTTCTTGCTTAAATATCACGATAAAATTAAATTGTAAGAATATCCCTGAGTAACATTATTTGTTTATTAGATTTATTTAATAAGTTTGATTCTAGCATTTTTTCATGAGGAGAAACGATGTTTAAATTTTTCTGGAACTAAAAACGAATTTTTTAGTTTTCTTGCTTAAATATCACGATAAAATTAAATTGTAAGAATATCCCTGAGTAACACTATTTGTTTATTAAATTGATTTAATAAGTTTGATACTAGCATTTTTTCCTGAGGAGAAACGATGTTTAAATTTTTCTGGAACTAAAAACGAATATTTTTGTTTTCTTGCTTAAATATCACGATAAAATTAAATTGTAAGAATATCCCTGAGTAACTTTATTTGTTTATTAGATTTTTTTAATAAGTTTGATTCTAGTATTTTTTCTGACGAGTAACGATGTTTTTATTATTTTGGAACTAGAAACGAATATTTTAGTTTTCTCGATTAAATATCACGATAAAATTAAATTGTAAGAATAACCCTGAGTAACTTTATTTGTTTATTAGATTTTTTTAATAAGTTCGATTCTTGCATTTTTTTCTGAGGAGAAACGATGTTTTTATTATTTTGGAACTAGAAATGAATATTTTAGTTTTCTTGCTTAAATATCACGATAAAATTAAATTGTAAGAATATCCCTGAGTAACATTATTTGTTTATTAAATTTATTTAATAAGTTTGATTCTAGCATTTTTTCCTGAGGAGAAACGATGTTTAAATTTTTCTGGAACTAAAAACGAATATTTTAGTTTTCTTGCTTAAATATTACGATAAAATTAAATTGTAAGAATATTCCTGAGTAACTTTATTTGTGTATTAAATTTATTTAATAAGTTTGATTCTAGCATTTTTTCCTGACAAGTAACGTTGTTTTTATTATTTTGGACCTAGAAAAGAATATTTTAGTTTTCTCGCTAAATAACATGATAAAATTAAATTGTAAGAATATCCCTGAGTAACTTTATTTGTTTATTAGATTTTTTTAATAAGTTCGAATCTAGCATTTTATTCTGACGAGTAACGATGTTTTTATTATTTTGGAACTAGAAACGAATATTTTAGTTTTCTCGCTCGATAAAATATAATTGTAAGAATATCTCTGAGTAACTTTATTTGTTTATTAAATTTATTTAATAAGTTTGATTCTATCATTTTTTCCTGAGGAGAAACGATGTTTAAATTTTTCTGGAACTAAAAACGAAAATTTTAGTTTTCTTGCTTAAATATCACGATAAAATTAAATTGTAAGAGGATCCCTGAGTAACATTATTTGTTTATTAAATTTATTTAATAAGTTTGATTCTAGCATTTTTTCCTGAGGAGAAACGATATTTAAATTTTTCTGGAACTAAAAACTTATATTTTAGTTTTCTTGCTTAAATATCACGATAAAATTAAATTGTAAGAGTATCCCTGAGTAACATTATTTGTTTATTAAATTGATTTAATAAGTTTGATTCTAGCATTTTTTCCTGAGGAGAAACGATGTTTAAATTTTTCTGGAACTAAAAACGAAAATTTTAGTTTTCTTGCTTAAATATCACGATAAAATTAAATTGTAAGAATATCCCTGAGTAACATTATTTGTTTATTAAATTTATTTAATATGTTTGATTCTAGCATTTTTTCCTGAGGAGAAACGATGTTTAAATTTTTCTGGAACTAAAAACGAATATTTTTGTTTTCTTGCTTAAATATCACGATAAAATTAAATTGTAAGAATATCCCTGAGTAACTAAATTTGTTTATTAGATTTTTTTAATAAGTTTGATTCTAGCATTTTTTCCTGACGAGTAACGATGTTTTAATTATTTTGGAACTAGAAACGAATATTTTAGTTTTCTCGCTTAAATATCACGATAAAATTAAATTGTAGAATATCCCTTAGTAACTTTATTTGTGTATTAAATTTATTCAATAAGTTTGATTCTAGCATTTTTTCCTTACGAGTAACGATGTTTTTATTATTTTGGAACTAGAAACGAATATTTTAGTTTTCTCGCTTAAATATCACGATAAAATTAAATTGAAAGAATATCCCTGAGTAACTTTATTTGTTTATTAAATTTATTTAATAAGTTTGATTCTAGCATTTTTTCCTGAGGAGAAACGATGTTTAAATTTTTCTGGAACTAAAAACGACTATTTTAGTTTTCTTGCTTAAATATCACGATAAAATTAAATTGTAAGAATATCCCTGAGTAACTTTATTTGTTTATTAGATTTTTTTAATAAGTTCGATTTTTGCATTTTTTCCTGAGGAGAAACGATGTTTTTATTATTTTGGAACTAGAAACGAATATTTTAGTTTTCTTGCTTAAATATCACGATAAAATTAAATTGTAAGAATATCCCTGAGTAACATTATTTGTTTATTAAATTTATTTAATAAGTTTGATTCTAGCATTTTTTCCTGAGGAGAAACGATGTTTAAATTTTTCTGGAACTAAAAACGAATATTTTAGTTTTCTTGCTTAAATATTACGATAAAATTAAATTGTAAGAATATTCCTGAGTAACTTTATTTGTGTATTAAATTTATTTAATAAGTTTGATTCTAGCATTTTTTCCTGACAAGTAACGTTGTTTTTATTATTTTGGACCTAGAAAAGAATATTTTAGTTTTCTCGCTAAATAACATGATAAAATTAAATTGTAAGAATATCCCTGAGTAACTTTATTTGTTTATTAGATTTTTTTAATAAGTTCGAATCTAGCATTTTATTCTGACGAGTAACGATGTTTTTATTATTTTGGAACTAGAAACGAATATTTTAGTTTTCTCGCTCGATAAAATATAATTGTAAGAATATCTCTGAGTAACTTTATTTGTTTATTAAATTTATTTAATAAGTTTGATTCTATCATTTTTTCCTGAGGAGAAACGATGTTTAAATTTTTCTGGAACTAAAAACGAAAATTTTAGTTTTCTTGCTTAAATATCACGATAAAATTAAATTGTAAGAGGATCCCTGAGTAACATTATTTGTTTATTAAATTTATTTAATAAGTTTGATTCTAGCATTTTTTCCTGAGGAGAAACGATATTTAAATTTTTCTGGAACTAAAAACTTATATTTTAGTTTTCTTGCTTAAATATCACGATAAAATTAAATTGTAAGAGTATCCCTGAGTAACATTATTTGTTTATTAAATTTATTTAATAAGTTTGATTCTAGCATTTTTTCCTGAGGAGAAACGATGTTTAAATTTTTCTGGAACTAAAAACGAAAATTTTAGTTTTCTTGCTTAAATATCACGATAAAATTAAATTGTAAGAATATCCCTGAGTAACATTATTTGTTTATTAAATTTATTTAATATGTTTGATTCTAGCATTTTTTCCTGAGGAGAAACGATGTTTAAATTTTTCTGGAACTAAAAACGAATATTTTTGTTTTCTTGCTTAAATATCACGATAAAATTAAATTGTAAGAATATCCCTGAGTAACTAAATTTGTTTATTAGATTTTTTTAATAAGTTTGATTCTAGCATTTTTTCCTGACGAGTAACGATGTTTTAATTATTTTGGAACTAGAAACGAATATTTTAGTTTTCTCGCTTAAATATCACGATAAAATTAAATTGTAGAATATCCCTTAGTAACTTTATTTGTGTATTAAATTTATTCAATAAGTTTGATTCTAGCATTTTTTCCTTACGAGTAACGATGTTTTTATTATTTTGGAACTAGAAACGAATATTTTAGTTTTCTCGCTTAAATATCACGATAAAATTAAATTGAAAGAATATCCCTGAGTAACTTTATTTGTTTATTAAATTTATTTAATAAGTTTGATTCTAGCATTTTTTCCTGAGGAGAAACGATGTTTAAATTTTTCTGGAACTAAAAACGACTATTTTAGTTTTCTTGCTTAAATATCACGATAAAATTAAATTGTAAGAATATCCCTGAGTAACTTTATTTGTTTATTAGATTTTTTTAATAAGTTCGATTTTTGCATTTTTTCCTGAGGAGAAACGATGTTTTTATTATTTTGGAACTAGAAACGAATATTTTAGTTTTCTTGCTTAAATATCACGATAAAATTAAATTGTAAGAATATCCCTGAGTAACATTATTTGTTTATTAAATTTATTTAATAAGTTTGATTCTAGCATTTTTTCCTGAGGAGAAACGATGTTTAAATTTTTCTGGAACTAAAAACGAATATTTTAGTTTTCTAGCTTAAATATCACGATAAAATTAAATTGTAAGAATATACCCGAGTAACTTTATTTGTTTATTAAATGTATTTAATAAGTTTGATTCTAGCATTTTATCCCTGAGTAACTTTATTTGTGTATTAATTTTTTTTAATAAGTTTGATTCTAGCATTTTTTCCTGACGAGTAACGATGTTTTAATTATTTTGGAACTAGAAACGAATATTTTAGTTTTCTCGCTTAAATATCACGATAAAATTAAATTGTAAGAATATCCCTGAGTAACTTTATTTGTTTATTAAATTGATTTAATAAGTTTGATTCTAGCATTTTTTCCTGAGGAGAAACGATGTTTAAATTTTTCTGGAACTAAAAACGAATATTTTTGTTTTCTTGCTTAAACATCACGATAAAATTAAATTGTAAGAATATCCCTGAGTAACTTTATTTGTTTATTAGATTTTTTTAATAAGTTCGATTCTTGCATTTTTTCCTGAGGAGAAACGATGTTTTTATTATTTTGGAACTAGAAACGAATATTTTAGTTTTCTTGCTTAAATATCACGATAAAATTAAATTGTAAGAATATCCCTGAGTAACATTATTTGTTTATTAGATTTATTTAATAAGTTTGATTCTAGCATTTTTTCCTGAGGAGAAACGATGTTTAAATTTTCCTGGAACTAAAAACGAATTTTTTAGTTTTCTTGCTTAAATATCACGATAAAATTAAATTGTAAGAATATCCCTGAGTAACACTATTTGTTTATTAAATTGATTTAATAAGTTTGATACTAGCATTTTTTCCTGAGGAGAAACGATGTTTAAATTTTTCTGGAACTAAAAACGAATATTTTAGTTTTCTTGCTTAAATATCACGATAAAATTAAATTGTAAGAATATCCCTGAGTAACTTTATTTGTTTATTAGATTTTTTTAATAAGTTTGATTCTAGCATTTTTTCTGACGAGTAATAATGTTTTTATTATTTTGGAACTAGAAACGAATATTTTAGTTTTCTCGATTAAATATCACGATAAAATTAAATTGTAAGAATAACCCTGAGTAACTTTATTTGTTTATTAGATTTTTTTAATAAGTTCGATTCTTGCATTATTTTCTGAGGAGAAACGATGTTTTTATTATTTTGGAACTAGAAACGAATATTTTAGTTTTCTTGCTTAAATATCACGATAAAATTAAATTGTAAGAATATCCCTGAGTAACATTATTTGTTTATTAAATTTATTTAATAAGTTTGATTCTAGCTTTTTTTCCTGAGGAGAAACGATGTTTAAATTTTTCTGGAACTAAAAACGAATATTTTAGTTTTCTTGCTTAAATATTACGATAAAATTAAATTGTAAGAATATTCCTGAGTAACTTTATTTGTGTATTAAATTTATTTAATAAGTTTGATTCTAGCATTTTTTCCTGACAAGTAACGTTGTTTTTATTATTTTGGACCTAGAAAAGAATATTTTAGTTTTCTCGCTAAATAACATGATAAAATTAAATTGTAAGAATATCCCTGAGTAACTTTATTTGATTATTAAATTTATTTAATATGTTTGATTCTATTATTTTTTCCTGAGGAGAAACGATGTTTAAATTTTTCTGGAACTAAAAACGAATATTTTAGTTTTCTTGCTTAAATATCACGATAAAATTAAATTGTAAGAGTATCCCTGAGTAACATTATTTGTTTATTAAATTTATTTAATAAGTTTGATTCTAGCATTTTTTCCTGAGGAGAAACGATGTTTAAATTTTTCTGGAACTAAAAACGAAAATTTTAGTTTTCTTGCTTAAATATCACGATAAAATTAAATTGTAAGAATATCCCTGAGTAACATTATTTGTTTATTAAATTTATTTAATAAGTTTGATTCTAGCATTTTTTCCTGAGGAGAAACGATGTTTAAATTTTTCTGGAACTAAAAACGAAAATTTTAGTTTTCTTGCTTAAATATCACGATAAAATTAAATTGTAAGAATATCCCTGAGTAACATTATTTGTTTATTAAATTTATTTAATATGTTTGATTCTAGCATTTTTTCCTGAGGAGAAACGATGTTTAAATTTTTCTGGAACTAAAAACGAATATTTTTGTTTTCTTGCTTAAATATCACGATAAAATTAAATTGTAAGAATATCCCTGAGTAACTAAATTTGTTTATTAGATTTTTTTAATAAGTTTGATTCTAGCATTTTTTCCTGACGAGTAACGATGTTTTAATTATTTTGGAACTAGAAACGAATATTTTAGTTTTCTCGCTTAAATATCACGATAAAATTAAATTGTAGAATATCCCTTAGTAACTTTATTTGTGTATTAAATTTATTCAATAAGTTTGATTCTAGCATTTTTTCCTTACGAGTAACGATGTTTTTATTATTTTGGAACTAGAAACGAATATTTTAGTTTTCTCGCTTAAATATCACGATAAAATTAAATTGAAAGAATATCCCTGAGTAACTTTATTTGTTTATTAAATTTATTTAATAAGTTTGATTCTAGCATTTTTTCCTGAGGAGAAACGATGTTTAAATTTTTCTGGAACTAAAAACGACTATTTTAGTTTTCTTGCTTAAATATCACGATAAAATTAAATTGTAAGAATATCCCTGAGTAACTTTATTTGTTTATTAGATTTTTTTAATAAGTTCGATTTTTGCATTTTTTCCTGAGGAGAAACGATGTTTTTATTATTTTGGAACTAGAAACGAATATTTTAGTTTTCTTGCTTAAATATCACGATAAAATTAAATTGTAAGAATATCCCTGAGTAACATTATTTGTTTATTAAATTTATTTAATAAGTTTGATTCTAGCATTTTTTCCTGAGGAGAAACGATGTTTAAATTTTTCTGGAACTAAAAACGAATATTTTAGTTTTCTTGCTTAAATATTACGATAAAATTAAATTGTAAGAATATTCCTGAGTAACTTTATTTGTGTATTAAATTTATTTAATAAGTTTGATTCTAGCATTTTTTCCTGACAAGTAACGTTGTTTTTATTATTTTGGACCTAGAAAAGAATATTTTAGTTTTCTCGCTAAATAACATGATAAAATTAAATTGTAAGAATATCCCTGAGTAACTTTATTTGTTTATTAGATTTTTTTAATAAGTTCGAATCTAGCATTTTATTCTGACGAGTAACGATGTTTTTATTATTTTGGAACTAGAAACGAATATTTTAGTTTTCTCGCTCGATAAAATATAATTGTAAGAATATCTCTGAGTAACTTTATTTGTTTATTAAATTTATTTAATAAGTTTGATTCTATCATTTTTTCCTGAGGAGAAACGATGTTTAAATTTTTCTGGAACTAAAAACGAAAATTTTAGTTTTCTTGCTTAAATATCACGATAAAATTAAATTGTAAGAGGATCCCTGAGTAACATTATTTGTTTATTAAATTTATTTAATAAGTTTGATTCTAGCATTTTTTCCTGAGGAGAAACGATATTTAAATTTTTCTGGAACTAAAAACTTATATTTTAGTTTTCTTGCTTAAATATCACGATAAAATTAAATTGTAAGAGTATCCCTGAGTAACATTATTTGTTTATTAAATTTATTTAATAAGTTTGATTCTAGCATTTTTTCCTGAGGAGAAACGATGTTTAAATTTTTCTGGAACTAAAAACGAAAATTTTAGTTTTCTTGCTTAAATATCACGATAAAATTAAATTGTAAGAATATCCCTGAGTAACATTATTTGTTTATTAAATTTATTTAATATGTTTGATTCTAGCATTTTTTCCTGAGGAGAAACGATGTTTAAATTTTTCTGGAACTAAAAACGAATATTTTTGTTTTCTTGCTTAAATATCACGATAAAATTAAATTGTAAGAATATCCCTGAGTAACTAAATTTGTTTATTAGATTTTTTTAATAAGTTTGATTCTAGCATTTTTTCCTGACGAGTAACGATGTTTTAATTATTTTGGAACTAGAAACGAATATTTTAGTTTTCTCGCTTAAATATCACGATAAAATTAAATTGTAGAATATCCCTTAGTAACTTTATTTGTGTATTAAATTTATTCAATAAGTTTGATTCTAGCATTTTTTCCTTACGAGTAACGATGTTTTTATTATTTTGGAACTAGAAACGAATATTTTAGTTTTCTCGCTTAAATATCACGATAAAATTAAATTGAAAGAATATCCCTGAGTAACTTTATTTGTTTATTAAATTTATTTAATAAGTTTGATTCTAGCATTTTTTCCTGAGGAGAAACGATGTTTAAATTTTTCTGGAACTAAAAACGACTATTTTAGTTTTCTTGCTTAAATATCACGATAAAATTAAATTGTAAGAATATCCCTGAGTAACTTTATTTGTTTATTAGATTTTTTTAATAAGTTCGATTTTTGCATTTTTTCCTGAGGAGAAACGATGTTTTTATTATTTTGGAACTAGAAACGAATATTTTAGTTTTCTTGCTTAAATATCACGATAAAATTAAATTGTAAGAATATCCCTGAGTAACATTATTTGTTTATTAAATTTATTTAATAAGTTTGATTCTAGCATTTTTTCCTGAGGAGAAACGATGTTTAAATTTTTCTGGAACTAAAAAAGAATATTTTAGTTTTCTTGCTTAAATATTACGATAAAATTAAATTGTAAGAATATTCCTGAGTAACTTTATTTGTGTATTAAATTTATTTAATAAGTTTGATTCTAGCATTTTTTCCTGACAAGTAACGTTGTTTTTATTATTTTGGACCTAGAAAAGAATATTTTAGTTTTCTCGCTAAATAACATGATAAAATTAAATTGTAAGAATATCCCTGAGTAACTTTATTTGTTTATTAGATTTTTTTAATAAGTTCGAATCTAGCATTTTATTCTGACGAGTAACGATGTTTTTATTATTTTGGAACTAGAAACGAATATTTTAGTTTTCTCGCTCGATAAAATATAATTGTAAGAATATCTCTGAGTAACTTTATTTGTTTATTAAATTTATTTAATAAGTTTGATTCTATCATTTTTTCCTGAGGAGAAACGATGTTTAAATTTTTCTGGAACTAAAAACGAAAATTTTAGTTTTCTTGCTTAAATATCACGATAAAATTAAATTGTAAGAGGATCCCTGAGTAACATTATTTGTTTATTAAATTTATTTAATAAGTTTGATTCTAGCATTTTTTCCTGAGGAGAAACGATATTTAAATTTTTCTGGAACTAAAAACTTATATTTTAGTTTTCTTGCTTAAATATCACGATAAAATTAAATTGTAAGAGTATCCCTGAGTAACATTATTTGTTTATTAAATTTATTTAATAAGTTTGATTCTAGCATTTTTTCCTGAGGAGAAACGATGTTTAAATTTTTCTGGAACTAAAAACGAAAATTTTAGTTTTCTTGCTTAAATATCACGATAAAATTAAATTGTAAGAATATCCCTGAGTAACATTATTTGTTTATTAAATTTATTTAGTAAGTTTGATTCTAGCATTTTTTCCTGAGGAGAAACGATGTTTAAATTTTTCTGGAACTAAAAACGAATATTTTTGTTTTCTTGCTTAAATATCACGATAAAATTAAATTGTAAGAATATCCCTGAGTAACTAAATTTGTTTATTAGATTTTTTTAATAAGTTTGATTCTAGCATTTTTTCCTGACGAGTAACGATGTTTTAATTATTTTGGAACTAGAAACGAATATTTTAGTTTTCTTGCTTAAATATCACGATAAAATTAAATTGTAGAATATCCCTTAGTAACTTTATTTGTGTATTAAATTTATTCAATAAGTTTGATTCTAGCATTTTTTCCTTACGAGTAACGATGTTTTTATTATTTTGGAACTAGAAACGAATATTTTAGTTTTCTCGCTTAAATATCACGATAAAATTAAATTGAAAGAATATCCCTGAGTAACTTTATTTGTTTATTAAATTTATTTAATAAGTTTGATTCTAGCATTTTTTCCTGAGGAGAAACGATGTTTAAATTTTTCTGGAACTAAAAACGACTATTTTAGTTTTCTTGCTTAAATATCACGATAAAATTAAATTGTAAGAATATCCCTGAGTAACTTTATTTGTTTATTAGATTTTTTTAATAAGTTCGATTTTTGCATTTTTTCCTGAGGAGAAACGATGTTTTTATTATTTTGGAACTAGAAACGAATATTTTAGTTTTCTTGCTTAAATATCACGATAAAATTAAATTGTAAGAATATCCCTGAGTAACATTATTTGTTTATTAAATTTATTTAATAAGTTTGATTCTAGCATTTTTTCCTGAGGAGAAACGATGTTTAAATTTTTCTGGAACTAAAAACGAATATTTTAGTTTTCTAGCTTAAATATCACGATAAAATTAAATTGTAAGAATATACCCGAGTAACTTTATTTGTTTATTAAATGTATTTAATAAGTTTGATTCTAGCATTTTATCCCTGAGTAACTTTATTTGTGTATTAATTTTTTTTAATAAGTTTGATTCTAGCATTTTTTCCTGACGAGTAACGATGTTTTAATTATTTTGGAACTAGAAACGAATATTTTAGTTTTCTCGCTTAAATATCACGATAAAATTAAATTGTAAGAATATCCCTGAGTAACTTTATTTGTTTATTAAATTGATTTAATAAGTTTGATTCTAGCATTTTTTCCTGAGGAGAAACGATGTTTAAATTTTTCTGGAACTAAAAACGAATATTTTTGTTTTCTTGCTTAAACATCACGATAAAATTAAATTGTAAGAATATCCCTGAGTAACTTTATTTGTTTATTAGATTTTTTTAATAAGTTCGATTCTTGCATTTTTTCCTGAGGAGAAACGATGTTTTTATTATTTTGGAACTAGAAACGAATATTTTAGTTTTCTTGCTTAAATATCACGATAAAATTAAATTGTAAGAATATCCCTGAGTAACATTATTTGTTTATTAGATTTATTTAATAAGTTTGATTCTAGCATTTTTTCCTGAGGAGAAACGATGTTTAAATTTTCCTGGAACTAAAAACGAATTTTTTAGTTTTCTTGCTTAAATATCACGATAAAATTAAATTGTAAGAATATCCCTGAGTAACACTATTTGTTTATTAAATTGATTTAATAAGTTTGATACTAGCATTTTTTCCTGAGGAGAAACGATGTTTAAATTTTTCTGGAACTAAAAACGAATATTTTAGTTTTCTTGCTTAAATATCACGATAAAATTAAATTGTAAGAATATCCCTGAGTAACTTTATTTGTTTATTAGATTTTTTTAATAAGTTTGATTCTAGCATTTTTTCTGACGAGTAATAATGTTTTTATTATTTTGGAACTAGAAACGAATATTTTAGTTTTCTCGATTAAATATCACGATAAAATTAAATTGTAAGAATAACCCTGAGTAACTTTATTTGTTTATTAGATTTTTTTAATAAGTTCGATTCTTGCATTATTTTCTGAGGAGAAACGATGTTTTTATTATTTTGGAACTAGAAACGAATATTTTAGTTTTCTTGCTTAAATATCACGATAAAATTAAATTGTAAGAATATCCCTGAGTAACATTATTTGTTTATTAAATTTATTTAATAAGTTTGATTCTAGCTTTTTTTCCTGAGGAGAAACGATGTTTAAATTTTTCTGGAACTAAAAACGAATATTTTAGTTTTCTTGCTTAAATATTACGATAAAATTAAATTGTAAGAATATTCCTGAGTAACTTTATTTGTGTATTAAATTTATTTAATAAGTTTGATTCTAGCATTTTTTCCTGACAAGTAACGTTGTTTTTATTATTTTGGACCTAGAAAAGAATATTTTAGTTTTCTCGCTAAATAACATGATAAAATTAAATTGTAAGAATATCCCTGAGTAACTTTATTTGATTATTAAATTTATTTAATATGTTTGATTCTATTATTTTTTCCTGAGGAGAAACGATGTTTAAATTTTTCTGGAACTAAAAACGAATATTTTAGTTTTCTCGCTTAAATATCACGATAAAATTAAATTGTAAGAATAACCCTGAGTAACTTTATTTGTTTATTAAATTTATTTAATAAGTTTGATTCTAGCATTTTTTCCTGAGGAGAAACGATGTTTAAATTTTTCTGGAACTAAAAACGAATATTTTAGTTTTCTTGCTTAAATATCACGATAAAATTAAATTGTAAGAATATCCCTGAGTAACTTTATTTGTTTATTAGATTTTTTTAATAAGTTCGATTCTAGCATTTTATTCTGACGAGTAACGATGTTTTTATTATTTTGGAACTAGAAACGAATATTTTAGTTTTCTCGCTCGTTAAAATTTAATTGTAAGAGTAACTTTATTTGTTTATTAAATTTATTTAATAAGTTTGATTCTAGCATTTTTTCCTGAGGAGAAACGATGTTTAAATTATTCTGGAACTAAAAACGAATATTTTAGTTTTCTTGCTTAAATATCACGATAAAATTAAATTGTAAGAATATCCCTGAGTAACTTTATTTGTGTATTAAATTTATTTAATAAGTTTGATTCTAGCATTTTTTCCTGACGAGTAACGATGTTTTTATTATTTTGGATCTAGAAACGAAAATTTTAGTTTTCAGGCTTAAATATCACGATAAAATTAAATTGTAAGAATATCCCTGAGTAACATTATTTGTGTATTAAATTTTTTAAATAAGTTTGATTCTAGCATTTTTTCCTGACGAGTAACGATGTTTTAATTATTTTGGAACTAGAAACGAATATTTTAGTTGTCTCGCTTAAATATCACGATAAAATTAAATTGTAAGAATATCCCTGAGTAACTTTATTTGTTTATTAAATTTGTTTAATAAGTTTGATTCTAGCATTTTGTCCTGAGGAGAAACGATGTTTAAATTTTTCTGGAACTAAAAACGAATATTTTAGTTTTCTTGCTTAAATATCACGATAAAATTAAATTGTAAGAATATCCCTGAGTAACTTTATTTGTTTATTAGATTTTTTTAATAAGTTCGATTTTTGCATTTTTTCCTGAGGAGAAATGATGTTTTTATTATTTTAGAACTAGAAACGAATATTTTAGTTTTCTCGCTTACATATCACGATAAAATTAAATTGTAAGAATATCCCCGAGTAACTTTATTTGTTTATTAAATTTATTTAATAAGTTTGATTCTAGCATTTTTTCCTGAGGAGAAACGATGTTTAAATTTTTCTGGAACTAAAAACGAATATTTTTGTTTTCTTGCTTAAATATCACGATAAAATTAAATTGTAAGAATTTCCCTGAGTAACATTATTTGTTTATTATATTTATTTAATAAGTTTGATTCTAGCATTTTTTCCTGAGGAGAAACGATGTTTAAATTTTTCTGGAACTAAAAAGGAATATTTTAGTTTTCTAGCTTAAATATCACGATAAAATTAAATTGTAAGAATATACCTGAGTAACTTTATTTGTTCATTAAATGTATTTAATAAGTTTGATTCTAGCATTTTATCCTAACGAGTAACGATGTTTTTATTATTTTGGAACTAGAAACGAATATTTTAGTTTTCTCGCTTACATATCACGATAAAATTAAATTGTAAAAATATCCCTGAGTAACTTTATTTGTTTATTAGATTTTTTTAATAAGTTCGATTCTAACATTTTTTCCTGAGGAGAAACGATGTTTTTATTATTTTGGAACTAGAAACGAATATTTTAGTTTTCTTGCTTAAATATCACGATAAAATTAAATTGTAAGATTATCCCTGAGTAACACTATTTGTTTATTAAATTGATTTAATAAGTTTGATTCTAGCATTTTTTCCTGACGAGTAACGATGTTTTTATTATTTTGGATCTAGAAACGAAAATTTTAGTTTTCTCGCTTAAATATCACGATAAAATTAAATTGTAAGAATATCCCTGAGTAACACTATTTGTTTATTAAATTGATTTAATAAGTTTGATTCTAGCATTTTTTCCTGACGAGTAACGATGTTTTTATTATTTTGGATCTAGAAACGAAAATTTTAGTTTTCTCGCTTAAATATCACGATAAAATTAAATTGTAAAAATATCCCTGAGTAACTTTATTTGTTTATTAGATTTTTTTAATAAGTTCGATTCTAACATTTTTTCCTGAGGAGAAACGATGTTTTTATTATTTTGGAACTAGAAACGAATATTTTAGTTTTCTTGCTTAAATATCACGATAAAATTAAATTGTAAGAATATCCCTGAGTAACACTATTTGTTTATTAAATTGATTTAATAAGTTTGATTCTAGCATTTTATCCTAACGAGTAACGATGTTTTTATTATTTTGGAACTAGAAACGAATATTTTAGTTTTCTCGCTTAAATATCACGATAAAATTAAATTGTAAAAATATCCCTGAGTAACTTTATTTGTTTATTAGATTTTTTTAATAAGTTCGATTCTAACATTTTTTCCTGAGGAGTAACGATGTTTTAATTATTTTGGAACTAGAAACGAATATTTTAATTTTCTCGCTTAAATATCACGATAAAATTAAATTGTAAGAATATCCCTAAGTAACTTTATTTGTTTATTAAACTTATTTAATAAGTTTGATTCTAGCATTTTTTCCTGAGGAGAAACGATGTTTAAATATTTTTGGAACTAAAAACGAATATTTTAGTTTTCTTGCTTACATATCACGATAAAATTAAATTGTAAGAATAACCCTGAGTAACTTTATTTGGTTATTAAATTTATTTAATAAGTTTGATTCTAGCATTTTATCCTAACGAGTAACGATGTTTTTATTATTCTGGAACTAAAAACGAATATTTTAGTTTTCTTGCTTAAATATCATGATAAAATTAAATTGTAAGAATATCCCTTAGTAACTTTATTTGTTTATAAGATTTTTTTCATAAGTTTGATTCTAGCATTTTTTCTGACGAGTAACGAGTTTTTATTATTTTGGAACTAGAAACAAATATTTTAGTTTTCTCGATTAAATATCACGATAAAATTAAATTGTAAGAATATCTCTGAGTAACTTTATTTGTTTATTAGATTTTTTTAATAAGTTCGATTCTTGCATTTTTACCTGAGGAGAAACGATGTTTTTATTATTTTGGAACTAGAAACGAATCTTTTAGTTTTCTTGCTTAAATATCACGATAAAATTAAATTGTAAGAATATCCCTGAGTAACACTATTTGTTTATTAAATTGATTTAATAAGTTTGTTTCTAGCATTTTTTCCTGAGGAGAAACGATGTTTAAATTTTTCTGGAACTAAAAACGAATATTTTTGTTTTCTTGCTTAAATATCATGATAAAATTAAATTGTAAGAATATCCCTGAGTAACTTTATTTGTTTATTAGATTTTTTTAATAAGTTTTATTCTAGCAGTTTTTCTGACGAGTAACGATGTTTTTATTATTTTGGAACAAGAAAAAAAATTTTAGTTTTCTCGATTAAATATCACGATAATATTAAATTGTAAGAATATCCCTGAGTAACTTTATTTGTTTATTAGATTTTTTTAATAAGTTCGATTTTTGCATTTTTTCCTGAGGAGAAATGATGTTTTTATTATTTTGGAACTAGAAACGAATATTTTAGTTTTCTTGCTTAAATATCACGATAAAATTAAATTGTAAGAATATCCCTGAGTAACATTATTTGTTTATTATATTTATTTAATAAGTTTGATTCTAGCATTTTTTCCTGAGGAGAAATGATGTTTAAATTTTTCTGGAACTAAAAACGAATATTTTAGTTTTCTAGCTTAAATATCACGATAAAATTAAATTGTAAGAATATACCTGAGTAACTTTATTTGTTTATTAAATGTATTTAATAAGTTTGATTCTAGCATTTTATCCTAACGAGTAACGATGTTTTTATTATTTTGGAACTAGAAACGAATATTTTAGTTTTCTTGCTTAAATATCACGATAAAATTAAATTGTAAAAATATCCCTGAGTAACACTATTTGTTTATTAAATTGATTTAATAAGTTTGATTCTAGCATTTTTTCCTTAGGAGAAACGATGTTTAAATTTTTCTGGAACTAAAAACGAATATTTTAGTTTTCTAGCTTAAATATCACGATAAAATTAAATTGTAAGAATATACCTGAGTAACTTTATTTGTTTATTAAATGTATTTAATAAGTTTGATTCTAGCATTTTATCCTGACGAGTAACGATGTTTTTATTATTTTGGATCTAGAAACGAAAATTTTAGTTTTCTCGCTTAAATATCACGATAAAATTAAATTGTAAGAATATCCCTGAGTAACATTATTTGTGTATTAAATTTTTTTAATAAGTTTGATTCTAGCATTTTATCCTGACGAGTAACGATGTTTTAATTATTTTGGAACTAGAAACGAATATTTTAGTTTTCTCGCTTAAATATTACGATAAAATTAAATTGTAAGAATATCCCTAAGTAACTTTATTTGTTTATTAAATTTGTTTAATAAGTTTGATTCTAGCATTTTTTCCTGAGGAGAAACGATGTTTAAATATTTTTGGAACTAAAAACGAATATTTTAGTTTTCTTGCTTAAATATCACGATAAAATTAAATTGTAAGAATAACCCTGAGTATCTTTATTTGTTTATTATATTTATTTAATAAGTTTGATTCTATAATTTTTTCCTGAGGAGAAACGGTGTTTAAATTGTTCTGGAACTAAAAACGAATATTTCTGTTTTCTTGCTTAAATATCACGATAAAATTAAATTGTAAGAATATCCCTGAGTAACTGTATTTGTTTATTAAATTTATTTAACAAGTTTGATTCTAGCATTTTATCCTGACGAGTAACGATGTTTTTATTATTTTGGAACTAGAAACGAATATTTTAGTTTTCTCGCTTAAATATCACTATAAAATTAAATTGTAAGGTATAGCCCTGAGTAACTTTATTTGTTTATTAAATTTATTTAAATTGATTCTAGCATTTTTTCCTGAGGAGAAACGATGTTTAAATTTTTCTGGAACTAAAAACGAATATTTTAGTTTTCTTGATTAAATATCACGATAAAATTAAATTGTAAGAATATCCCTGAGTAACTTTATTTGTGTATTAAATTTATTTAATAAGTTTGATTCTAGCATTTTTTCCTGACGAGTAACGATGTTTTTATTATTTTGGAACTAGAAACGAATATTTTAGTTTTCTCGCTCGTTAAAATTTAATTGTAAGAGTAACTTTATTTGTTTATTAAATTTATTTAATAAGTTTGATTCTAGCATTTTTTCCTGAGGAGAAACGATGTTTAAATTTTTCTGGAACTAAAAACGAATATTTTAGTTTTCTTGCTTAAATATCACGATAAAATTAAATTGTAAGAATATCCCTGAGTAACTTTATTTCTTTATTAGATTTTTTTAATAAGTTCGATCCTAGCATTTTATTCTGACGAGTAACGATGTTTTTATTATTTTGGAACTAGAAACGAATATTTTAGTTTTCTCGCTCGTTAAAATTTAATTGTAAGAGTAACTTTATTTGTTTATTAAATTTATTTAATAAGTTTGATTCTAGCATTTTTTCCTGAGGAGAAACGATGTTTAAATTGTTCTGGAACTAAAAACGAATATTTTAGTTTTCTTGCTTAAATATCACGATAAAATTAAATTGTAAGAATATCCCTGAGTAACTTTATTTGTGTATTAAATTTATTTAATAAGTTTGATTCTAGCATTTTTTCCTTACGAGTAACGATGTTTTTATTATTTTGGAACTAGAAACGAATATTTTAGTTTTCTTGCTTAAATATCACGATAAAATTAAATTGTAAGAATATCCCTGAGTAACTTTATTTGTTTATTAAATTTATTTAATAAGTTTAATTCTAGCATTTTATCCTGAGGAGAAACGGTGTTTTTATTATTTTGGATCTAGAAACGAATATTTTAGTTTTCTCGCTTAAATATCATGATAAAATTAAATTGTAAGAATAACCCCGAGTAACTTTATTTGTTTATTAAATATATTTAATAAGTTTGATTCTAGCATTTTTTCCTGAGGAGAAACGATGTTTAAATTTTTCAGGAACTAAAAACGAATATTTTAGTTTTCTTGATTAAATATCACGATAAAATTAAATTGTAAGAATATCCCTGAGTAACTTTATTTGTGTATTAAATTTATTTAATAAGTTTGATTCTAGCATTTTTTCCTGACGAGTAACGATGTTTTTATTATTTTGGATCTAGAAAAGAAAATTTTAGTTTTCTGGCTTAAATATCACGATAAAATTAAATTGTAAGAATATCCCTGAGTAACTTTATTTGTTTATTAAATTTATTTAATAAGTTTGATTCTATCATTTTTTCCTGAGGAGAAACGATGTTTAAATTTTTCTGGAACAAAAAACGAATATTTTAGTTTTCTTGCTTAAATATCACGATAAAATTAAATTGTAAGAATATCCCTGAGTAACTTTATTTGTGTATTAAATTTATTTAATATGTTTGATTCTAGCATTTTTTCTTGACGAGTAACGATGTTTTTATTATTTTGGAACTAGAAACGAATATTTTAGTTTTCTCGCTTAAATATCACGATAAAATTAAATTGTAAGACTATCCCTGAGTAACGTTATTTGTTTATTAAATTTGTTTAATAAGTTTGATTCTAGCATTTTTTCCTGAGGAGAAAC
The DNA here is from genome assembly GCA_911728475.2 of Pterostichus madidus. Classification (NCBI taxonomy): domain Eukaryota; kingdom Metazoa; phylum Arthropoda; class Insecta; order Coleoptera; family Carabidae; genus Pterostichus; species Pterostichus madidus. The sequence continues at coordinate 14,928,826 of OU452319.1, forward strand.
GATGTTTAAATATTTTTGGAACTAAAAACGAATAATTTAGTTTTCTTGCTTAAATATCACGATAAAATTAAAATGTAAGAATATCCCTGAGTATCTTTATTTGTTTATTAGATTTTTTTAATAAGTTCGATTCTAGCATTTTTTCCTGACGAGTAACGATGTTTTATTATTTTGGAACCAGAAAAGAATATTTTAGTTTTCTCGCTTAAATATCACGATAAAATTAAATTGTAAGTATAACCCAGAGTAACTTTATTTGTTTATTAGATTTTTTTTATAAGATCGATTCTAGAATTTTTTCCTGACGAGTAACGATGTTTAAATTTTTCTGGAACTAAAAACGAATATTTTAGTTTTCACGGTTAAATATAACGATGTTTTTATTATTTTGGAACTAGAAACGAATATTTTAGTTTTCTCGCTTAAATATCATGATAAAATTAAATTGTAAGAATAACCCCGAGTAACTTTATTTGTTTATTAAATATATTTAATAAGTTTGATTCTAGCATTTTTTCCTGAGGAGAAACGATGTTTAAATTTTTCAGGAACTAAAAACGAATATTTTAGTTTTCTTGATTAAATATCACGATAAAATTAAATTGTAAGAATATCCCTGAGTAACTTTATTTGTGTATTAAATTTATTTAATAAGTTTGATTCTAGCATTTTTTCCTGACGAGTAACGATGTTTTTATTATTTTGGATCTAGAAAAGAAAATTTTAGTTTTCTGGCTTAAATATCACGATAAAATTAAATTGTAAGAATATCCCTGAGTAACTTTATTTGTTTATTAAATTTATTTAATAAGTTTGATTCTATCATTTTTTCCTGAGGAGAAACGATGTTTAAATTTTTCTGGAACAAAAAACGAATATTTTAGTTTTCTTGCTTAAATATCACGATAAAATTAAATTGTAAGAATATCCCTGAGTAACTTTATTTGTGTATTAAATTTATTTAATATGTTTGATTCTAGCATTTTTTCCTGACGAGTAACGATGTTTTTATTATTTTGGATCTAGAAAAGAAAATTTTAGTTTTCTGGCTTAAATATCACGATAAAATTAAATTGTAAGAATATCCCTGAGTAACTTTATTTGTTTATTAAATTTATTTAATAAGTTTGATTCTATCATTTTTTCCTGAGGAGAAACGATGTTTAAATTTTTCTGGAACTAAAAACGAATATTTTAGTTTTCTTGCTTAAATATCACGATAAAATTAAATTGTAAGAATATCCCTGAGTAACTTTATTTGTGTATTAAATTTATTTAATATGTTTGATTCTAGCATTTTTTCTTGACGAGTAACGATGTTTTTATTATTTTGGAACTAGAAACGAATATTTTAGTTTTCTCGCTTAAATATCACGATAAAATTAAATTGTAAGACTATCCCTGAGTAACGTTATTTGTTTATTAAATTTGTTTAATAAGTTTGATTCTAGCATTTTTTCCTGAGGAGAAACGATGTTTAAATATTTTTGGAACTAAAAACGAATAATTTAGTTTTCTTGCTTAAATATCACGATAAAATTAAAATGTAAGAATATCCCTGAGTATCTTTATTTGTTTATTAGATTTTTTTAATAAGTTCGATTCTAGCATTTTTTCCTGACGAGTAACGATGTTTTATTATTTTGGAACCAGAAAAGAATATTTTAGTTTTCTCGCTTAAATATCACGATAAAATTAAATTGTAAGTATAACCCAGAGTAACTTTATTTGTTTATTAGATTTTTTTTATAAGATCGATTCTAGAATTTTTTCCTGACGAGTAACGATGTTTAAATTTTTCTGGAACTAAAAACGAATATTTTAGTTTTCACGGTTAAATATAACGATGTTTTTATTATTTTGGAACTAGAAACGAATATTTTAGTTTTCTCGCTTAAATATCACGATAAAATTAAATTGTAAGACTATCCCTGAGTAACGTTATTTGTTTATTAAATTTGTTTAATAAGTTTGATTCTAGCATTTTTTCCTGAGGAGAAACGATGTTTAAATATTTTTGGAACTAAAAACGAATAATTTAGTTTTCTTGCTTAAATATCACGATAAAATTAAAATGTAAGTATATCGCTGTGTAACATTATTTGTGTATTAAATTTATTTAATAAGTTTGATTCTAGCATTTTATCCTGAGGAGAAATGATGTTTAAATTTTTCTGGAACTAAAAACGAATATTTTAGTTTTCTTGCTTAAATATAACGATAAAATTAAATTGTAAGAATATCCCTGAGTAACTTTATTTGTTTATTAAATATATTTAATAAGTTTGATTCTATAATTTTTTCCTGAGGAGAAACGATGTTTACATTTTTCTGGAACTAAAAACGAATATTTTAGTTTTCTTGCTTAAATATCACGATAAAATTAAATTGTAAAAATATCCCTGAGTATCTTTATTTGTTTATTAGATTTTTTTAATAAGTTCGATTCTAGCATTTTTTCCTGACGAGTAACGATGTTTTTATTATTTTGGAACCAGAAAAGAATATTTTAGTTTTCTCGCTTAAATATCACGATAAAATTAAATTGTAAGAATATCGCTGAGTAACATTATTTGTGTATTAAATTTATTTAATAAGTTTGATTCTAGCATTTTTTCCTGAGGAGAAACGATGTTTAAATTTTTCTGGAACTAAAAACGATATTTTAGTTTTCTTGCTTAAATATCACGATAAAATTAAATTGTAAGAATATCCCTGAGTAACATTATTTGTTTATTAAATTTATATAATAAGTTTGATTCTAGCATTTTTTCCTGAGGAGAAACGTTGTTTAAATTTTTCTTGAACTAAAAAAGATTATTTTTGTTTTCTTGCTTAAATCTCACGATAAAATTAAATTGCAAGAATATCTTAAGGTAACTTTATTTGTTTATTAGATTTTTTTAATAAGTTTGATTCTAGCATTTTTTCCTGAGGAGAAACGATGTTTAAATATTTTTGGAACTAAAAACGAGTATTTTAGTTTTCTTGCTTAAATATCACGATAAAATTAAAATGTAAGAATATCCCTGAGTATCTTTATTTGTTTATTAGATTTTTTTAATAAGTTCGATTCTAGCATTTTTTCCTGACGAGTAACGATGTTTTTATTATTTTGGAACCAGAAAAGAATATTTTAGTTTTCTCGCTTAAATATCACGATAAAATTAAATTGTAAGAATATCGCTGAGTAACATTATTTGTTTATTAAATTTATTTAATAAGTTTGATTCTAGCATTTTTTCCTGAGGAGAAACGATGTTTAAATTTTTCTGGAACTAAAAACGATATTTTAGTTTTCTTGCTTAAATATCACGATAAAATTAAATTGTAAGAATATCCCTGAGTAACATTATTTGTTTATTAAATTTATATAATAAGTTTGATTCTAGCATTTTTTCCTGAGGAGAAACGTTGTTTAAATTTTTCTGGAACTAAAAACGAATATTTTAGTTTTCTTGCTTATATATCACGATAAAATTAAATTGTAAGAATATCCCTGAGTAACTTTATTTGTGTATTAAATTTATTTAATTAGTTTGATTCTAGCATTTTTTCCTGACAAGTAACGATGTTTTTATTATTTTGGAACTAGAGAAGAATATTTTAGTTTTCTCGCTTAAATATCATGATAAAATTAAATTGTAAGAATATCCCTGAGTAACTTTATTTGTTTATTAAATTTATTTAATAAGTTTGATTCTATAATTTTTTCCTGAGGAGAAACGATGTTTACATTTTTCTGGAACTAAAAACGAATATTTTAGTTTTCTTGCTTAAATATCACGATAAAATTAAATTGTAAAAATATCCCTGAGTAACATTATTTGTTTATTAAATTTATTTAATAAGTTTGATTCTAGCATTATTTCCTGAGGAGAAACGATGTTTAAATTTATCTTGAACTAAAAAAGATTATTTTTGTTTTCTTGCTTAAATCTCACGATAAAATTAAATTGCAAGAATATCTTAAGGTAACTTTATTTGTTTATTAGATTTTTTTAATAAGTTTGATTCTAGCATTTTTTCCTGACGAGTAACGAAGTTTTTATTATTTTGGAACCAGAAACGAATATTTTGGAACTAGAAACGAATATTTAGTTTTCTCGCTTAAATATCATGATAAAATTAAATTGTAAGAATATCCCTGAGTAACTTCATTTTCGTATTAAATTTATTTAATAAGTTTGATTCTAGCATTTTTTCCTGACGAGAAACGATGTTTTTATTATTTTGGAACTAGAAACGAATGTTTTAGTTTTCTAGCTTAAATATCACGATAAAATTAAATTGTAAGAATATCCCTGAGTAACATTATTTGTTTATTAAATTTTTTTAATAAGTTTGATTCTAGCATTTTTTCCTGACGAGTAACGATGTTTTTATTATTTTGGAACTAGAAACGAATATTTTAGTTTTCTCGCTTAAATATCATGATAAAATTAAATTGTAGGAATATCCCTGAGTAACTTTATTTGTTTATTAAAATTGTTTAATAAGTTTGATTCTAGCATTTTTTCCTGAGGAGAAACGATGTTTAAATTTTTCTAGAACTAAAAACGATATTTTAGTTTTCTTGAGTAAATATCACGATAAAATTAAATTGTAAGAATATCCCTGAGTAACATTATTTGTTTATTAAATTTATTTAATAAGTTTGATTCTAGCATTTTTTCCTGAGGAGAAACGATGTTTAAATTTTTCTGGAACTAAAAACGAATATTTTAGTTTTCTTGCTTATATATCACGATAAAATTAAATAGTAAGAATATCCCTGAGTAACTTTATTTGTGTATTAAATTTATTTAATTAGTTTGATTCTAGCATTTTTTCCTGACAAGTAACGATGTTTTTATTATTTTGGAACTAGAGAAGAATATTTTAGTTTTCTCGCTTAAATATCATGATAAAATTAAATTGTAAGAATATCCCTGAGTAACTTTATTTGTTTATTAAATTTATTTAATAAGTTTGATTCTATAATTTTTTCCTGAGGAGAAACGATGTTTAAATTTTTCTGGAACTAAAAACGAATATTTTAGTTTTCTTGCTTAAATATCACAATAAAATTAAATTGTAAGAATATCCCTGAGTAACTTTATTTGTGTATTAAATTTATTAAATATGTTTGATTCTAGCATTTTTTCTTGACGAGTAACGATGTTTTTATTATTTTGGAACTAGAAAGGAATATTTTAGTTTTCTCGCTTAAATATCACGATAAAATTAAATTGTGAGACTATCCCTGAGTAACTTTATTTGTTTATTAAATTTGTTTAATAAGTTTGATTCTAGCATTTTTTCCTGAGGAGAAACGATGTTTAAATATTTTTGGAACTAAAAACGAATATTTTAGTTTTGTTGTTTAAATATCACGATAAAATTAAATAGTAAGAAAATCTCTGAGTAACATTATTTGTTTATTAAATTTATTTAATAAGTTTGATTCTAGCATTTTTTCCTGACGAGTAACGATGTTTTTATTATTTTGGAACTAGAGAAGAATATTTTAGATTTCTTGCTTAAATATCATGATAAAATTAAATTGTAGGAATATCCCTGAGTAACTTTATTTGTTTATTAAATTTGTTTAATAAGTTTGATTCTAGCATTTTTTCCTGAGGAGAAACGATTTTAAATATTTTTGGAACTAAAAACGAGTATTTTAGTTTTCTTGCATAAATATCACGATAAAATTAAAATGTAAGAATATCCCTGAGTATCTTATTAAATTTATTTAATAAGTTTGATTCTATAATTTTTTCCTGAGGAGAAACGATGTTTACATTTTTCTGGAACTAAAAACGAATATTTTAGTTTTCTTGCTTAAATATCACGATAAAATTAAATTGTAAAAATATCCCTGAGTAACATTATTTGTTTATTAAATTTATTTAATAAGTTTGATTCTAGCATTATTTCCTGAGGAGAAACGATGTTTAAATTTATCTTGAACTAAAAAAGATTATTTTTGTTTTCTTGCTTAAATCTCACGATAAAATTAAATTGCAAGAATATCTTAAGGTAACTTTATTTGTTTATTAGATTTTTTAAATAAGTTCGATTCTAGCATTTTTTCCTGACGAGTAACGATGTTTTTATTATTTTGGAACCAGAAAAGAATATTTTAGTTTTCTCGCTTAAATATCACGATAAAATTAAATTGTAAGTATATCGCGGAGTAACATTATTTGTGTATTAAATTTATTTAATTAGTTTGATTCTAGCATTTTTTCCTGACAAGTAACGATGTTTTTATTATTTTGGAACTAGAAAGGAATATTTTAGTTTTCTCGCTTAAATATCACGATAAAATTAAATTGTGAGACTATCCCTGAGTAACTTTATTTGTTTATTAAATTTGTTTAATAAGTTTGATTCTAGCATTTTTTCCTGAGGAGAAACGATGTTTAAATATTTTTGGAACTAAAAATGAATATTTTAGTTTTCTTGCTTAAATATCACGATAAAATTAAAATGTAACAATATCCCTGAGTATCTTTATTTGGTTATTAGATTTTTTTATAAGTTCGATTCTAGAACTTTTTCCTGACGTGTAACGATGTTTTTATTATTTTGGAACTAGAAACGAATATTTTAGTTTTCTCGCTTAAATATAACGATAAAATTAAATTGTAAGTATATCGCTGAGTAACATTATTTGTGTATTAAATTTATTTGATAAGTTTGATTCTAGCATTTTTTCTTGACGAGTAACGATGTTTTTATTATTTTGGAACTAGAAACGAATATTTTAGTTTTCTCGCTTAAATATCACGATAAAATTAAATTGTAAGAATATCCTAGGGTAACTTTATTTGTGTATTAAATTTATTTAATTAGTTTGATTCTAGCATTTTTTCCTGACAAGTAACGATGTTTTTATTATATTGGAACTAGAGAAGAATATTTTAGTTTTCTCGCTTAAATATCATGATAAAATTAAATTGTAAGAATATCCCTGAGTAACTTTATTTTCGTATTAAATTTATTTAATAAGTTCGATTCTAGAATTTTTTCCTGAGGAGAAACGATGTTTAAATTTTTCTGGAAATAAAAACGAATATTTTTGTTTTCTTGCTTAAATATCACGATAAAATTAAATTGTAAGAATATCCTAAGGTAACTTTATTTGTTTATTAGATTTTTTTTAATAAGTTTGATTCTAGCATTTTTTCCTGACGAGTAACGAAGTTTTTATTATTTTGGAACTAGAAACGAATATTTTAGTTTTCTCGCTTAAATATCGTGATAAAATTAAATTGTAAGAATATCCCTGAGTAACTTTATTTTCGTATTAAATTTATTTAATAAGTTTGATTCTAGCATTTTTTCCTGACGAGTAACGATGTTTTTATTATTTTGGAACTAGAAACGAATGTTTTAGTTTTCTAGCTTAAATATCACGATAAAATTAAATTGTAAGAATATCCCTGAGTAACATTATTTGTTTATTAAATTTATTTAATAAGTTTGATTCTAGCATTTTTTCCTAATGAGTAACGATGTTTTTATTAGTTTGGAACTAGAAACGAATATTTTAGTTTTCTCGCTTAAATATCACGATAAAATTAAATTGTAATCCCTGAGTAACATTATTTGTTTATTAGATTTTTTTAATAAGTTCGATTCTAGCATTTTTTCCTGACGAGTAACGATGTTTTAATTATTTTGGAACCAGAAAATAATATTTTAGTTTTCTCGCTTAAATATCACAATAAAATTAAATTGTAAGAATATCCCTGGGTAACTTTCTTTGTTTATTAAATTTATTTAATAAGTTTGATTCTAGCATTTTTTCCTGAGGAGAAACGATGTTTAAATTTTTCTGGAACTAAAAACGATATTTTAGTTTTCTTGAGTAAATATCACGATAAAATTAAATTGTAAGAATATCCCTGAGTAACATTATTTGTTTATTAAATTTATTTAATAAGTTTGATTCTAGCATTTTTTCCTGAGGAGAAACGATGTTTAAATTTTTCTGGAACTAAAAACGAATATTTTAGTTTTCTTGTTTAAATATCACGATAAAATTAAATTGTAAGAATATCCCTGAGTAACTTTATTTGTGTATTAAATTTATTTAATTAGTTTGATTCTAGCATTTTTTCCTGACAAGTAACGATGTTTTTATTATTTTGGAACTAGAAAGGAATATTTTAGTTTTCTCGCTTAAATATCACGATAAAATTAAATTGTGAGACTATCCCTGAGTAACTTTATTTGTTTATTAAATTTGTTTAATAAGTTTGATTCTAGCATTTTTTCCTGAGGAGAAACGATGTTTAAATATTTTTGGAACTAAAAATGAATATTTTAGTTTTCTTGCTTAAATATCACGATAAAATTAAAATGTAACAATATCCCTGAGTATCTTTATTTGGTTATTAGATTTTTTTATAAGTTCGATTCTAGAACTTTTTCCTGACGTGTAACGATGTTTTTATTATTTTGGAACTAGAAACGAATATTTTAGTTTTCTCGCTTAAATATAACGATAAAATTAAATTGTAAGTATATCGCTGAGTAACATTATTTGTGTATTAAATTTATTTGATAAGTTTGATTCTAGCATTTTTTCTTGACGAGTAACGATGTTTTTATTATTTTGGAACTAGAAACGAATATTTTAGTTTTCTCGCTTAAATATCACGATAAAATTAAATTGTAAGAATATCCTAGGGTAACTTTATTTGTGTATTAAATTTATTTAATTAGTTTGATTCTAGCATTTTTTCCTGACAAGTAACGATGTTTTTATTATATTGGAACTAGAGAAGAATATTTTAGTTTTCTCGCTTAAATATCATGATAAAATTAAATTGTAAGAATATCCCTGGGTAACTTTATTTGTTTATTAAATTTATTTAATAAGTTTGATTCTAGAATTTTTTCCTGAGGAGAAACGATGTTTAAATTTTTCTGGAAATAAAAACGAATATTTTTGTTTTCTTGCTTAAATATCACGATAAAATTAAATTGTAAGAATATCCTAAGGTAACTTTATTTGTTTATTAGATTTTTTTTAATAAGTTTGATTCTAGCATTTTTTCCTGACGAGTAACGATGTTTTTATTATTTTGGAACTAGAAACGAATATTTTAGTTTTCTCGCTTAAATATCGTGATAAAATTAAATTGTAAGAATATCCCTGAGTAACTTTATTTTCGTATTAAATTTATTTAATAAGTTTGATTCTAGCATTTTTTCCTGACGAGTAACGATGTTTTTATTATTTTGGAACTAGAAACGAATGTTTTAGTTTTCTAGCTTAAATATCACGATAAAATTAAATTGTAAGAATATCCCTGAGTAACATTATTTGTTTATTAAATTTATTTAATAAGTTTGATTCTAGCATTTTTTCCTAATGAGTAACGATGTTTTTATTAGTTTGGAACTAGAAACGAATATTTTAGTTTTCTCGCTTAAATATCACGATAAAATTAAATTGTAATCCCTGAGTAACATTATTTGTTTATTAGATTTTTTTAATAAGTTCGATTCTAGCATTTTTTCCTGACGAGTAACGATGTTTTAATTATTTTGGAACCAGAAAATAATATTTTAGTTTTCTCGCTTAAATATCACAATAAAATTAAATTGTAAGAATATCCCTGGGTAACTTTCTTTGTTTATTAAATTTATTTAATAAGTTTGATTCTAGCATTTTTTCCTGAGGAGAAACGATGTTTAAATTTTTCTGGAACTAAAAACGATATTTTAGTTTTCTTGAGTAAATATCACGATAAAATTAAATTGTAAGAATATCCCTGAGTAACATTATTTGTTTATTAAATTTATTTAATAAGTTTGATTCTAGAATTTTTTCCTGAGGAAAAACGATGTTTAAATTTTTCTGGAACTAAAAACGAATATTTAGTTTTCTTGCTTATATATCACGATAAAATTAAATTGTAAGAATATCCCTGAGTAACTTTATTTGTGTATTAAATTTATTTAATTAGTTTGATTCTAGCATTTTTTCCTGACAAGTAACGATGTTTTTATTATTTTGGAACTAGAGAAGAATATTTTAGTTTTCTCGCTTAAATATCATGATAAAATTAAATTGTAAGAATATCCCTGAGTAACTTTATTTGTTTATTAAATTTATTTAATAAGTTTGATCCTATAATTTTTTCCTGAGGAGAAACGATGTTTAAATTTTTCTGGAACTAAAAACGAATATTTTAGTTTTCTTGCTTAAATATCACAATAAAATTAAATTGTAAGAATATCCCTGAGTAACTTTATTTGTGTATTAAATTTATTTAATATGTTTGATTCTAGCATTTTCTCTTGACGAGTAACGATGTTTTTATTATTTTGGAACTAGAAACGAATATTTTAGTTTTCTCGCTTAAATATCACGATAAAATTAAATTGTGAGACTATCCCTGAGTAACTTTATTTTTTTATTAAATTTGTTTAATAAGTTTGATTCTAGCATTTTTTCCTGAGGAGAAACGATGTTTAAATATTTTTGGAACTAAAAACGAATATTTTAGTTTTGTTGTTTAAATATCACGATAAAATTAAATTGTAAGAATATCCCTGAGTAACATTATTTGTTTATTAAATTTATTTAATAAGTTTGATTCTAGCATTTTTTCCTGACGAGTAACGATGTTTTTATTATTTTGGAACTAGAGAAGAATATTTTAGATTTCTTGCTTAAATATCATGATAAAATTAAATTGTAGGAATATCCCTGAGTAACTTTATTTGTTTATTAAATTTGTTTAATAAGTTTGATTCTAGCATTTTTTCCTGAGGAGAAACGATTTTAAATTTTTCTGGAACTAAAAACGAATATTTTAGTTTTCTTGCTTAAATATCACGATAAAATTAAAATGTAAGAATATCCCTGAGTATCTTTATTTGTTTATTAGATTTTTTTAATAAGTTTGATTCTAGCATTTTTTCCTGACGAGTAACGATGTTTTTATTATTTTGGAACCAGAAAAGAATATTTTAGTTTTCTCGCTTAAATATCACGATAAAATTAAATTGTAAGAATATCGCTGAGTAACATTATTTGTGTATTAAATTTATTTAATAAGTTTGATTCTAGCTTTTTTTCCTGAGGAGAAACGATGTTTAAATTTTTCTGGAACTAAAAACGATATTTTAGTTTTCTTGAGTAAATATCACGATAAAATTAAATTGTAAGAATATCCCTGAGTAACATTATTTGTTTATTAAATTTATTTAATAAGTTTTATTCTAGCATTTTTTCCTGACGAGAAACGATGTTTACATTTTTCTGGAACTAAAAACGAATATTTTAGTTTTCTTGCTTAAATATCACGATAAAATTAAATTGTAAGAATATCCCTGAGTAACTTTATTTGTGTATTAAATTTATTTAATTAGTTTGATTCTAGCATTTTTTCCTGACAAGTAACGATGTCTTTATTATTTTGGAACTAGAGAAGAATATTTTAGTTTTCTCGCTTAAATATCATGATAAAATTAAATTGTAAGAATATCCCTGAGTAACTTTATTTGTTTATTTAATTTATTTAATAAGTTTGATTCTATCATTTTTTCCTGAGGAGAAACGATGTTTAAATTTTTCTGGAACTAAAAATGAATATTTTAGTTTTCTTGCTTAAATATCACGATAAAATTAAATTGTAAGAATATCGCTGAGTAACATTATTTGTGTATTAAATTTATTTAATAAGTTTGATTCTAGCATTTTTTCTTGACGAGTAACGATGTTTTAATTATTTTGGAACTAGAAACGAATATTTTAGTTTTCTCGCTTAAATATCACGATAAAATTAAATTGTAAGAATATCCCTGAGTAACATTATTTGTGTATTAAATTTTTTTAATAAGTTTGATTCTAACATTTTTTTCCTGACGAGTAACGATGTTTTAATTATTTTGGAACTAGAAAGAAATATTTTAGTTGTCTCGCTTAAATATCACGATAAAATTAAATTGTAAGAATATCCCTGAGTAACATTATTTGTTTATTAAATTTATTTAATAAGTTTGATTCTAGCATCTTTTCCTGAGGAGAAACGATGTTTAAATTCTTCTGGAACTAAAAACGAATATTTTTGTTTTCTTGCTTAAATATCACGATAAAATTAAATTGTAAGAATATCCCTGAGTAACTTTATTTGTTTATTAGATTTTTTTAATAAGTTTGATTCTAGCATTTTATCCTAACGAGTAACGATGTTTTAATTATTTTGGAACTAGAAACGAATATTTTAGTTTTCTCGCTTAAATATCACGATAAAATTAAATTGTAGAATATCCCTTAGTAACTTTATTTGTGTATTAAATTTATTCAATAAGTTTGATTCTAGCATTTTTTCCTTACGAGTAACGATGTTTTTATTATTTTGGAACTAGAAACGAATATTTTAGTTTTCTTGCTTAAATATCACGATAAAATTAAATTGTAAGAATATCCCTGAGTAACTTTATTTGTTTATTAAATTTATTTAATAAGTTTAATTCTAGCATTTTATCCTGAGGAGAAACGGTGTTTTTATTATTTTGGATCTAGAAACGAATATTTTAGTTTTCTCGCTTAAATATCATGATAAAATTAAATTGTAAGAATAACCCCGAGTAACTTTATTTGTTTATTAAATTTATTTAATAAGTTTGATTCTAGCATTTTTTCCTGAGGAGAAACGATGTTTAAATTTTTCAGGCACTAAAAACGAATATTTTAGTTTTCTTGATTAAATATCACGATAAAATTAAATTGTAAGAATATCCCTGAGTAACTTTATTTGTGTATTAAATTTATTTAATAAGTTTGATTCTAGCATTTTTTCCTGACGAGTAACGATGTTTTTATTATTTTGGATCTAGAAAAGAAAATTTTAGTTTTCTGGCTTAAATATCACGATAAAATTAAATTGTAAGAATATCCCTGAGTAACATTATTTGTGTATTAAATTTTTTTAATAAGTTTGATTCTAACATTTTTTTCCTGACGAGTAACGATGTTTTAATTATTTTGGAACTAGAAAGAAATATTTTAGTTGTCTCGCTTAAATATCACGATAAAATTAAATTGTAAGAATATCCCTGAGTAACTTCATTTGTTTATTAAATTTGTTTAATAAGTTTGATTCTAGCATTTAGTCCTGAGGAGAAACGATGTTTAAATTTTTCTGGAACTAAAAACGAATATTTTAGTTTTCTTGCTTAAATATCACGATAAAATTAAATTGTAAGAATATCCCTGAGTAACACTATTTGTTTATTAAATTTATTTAATAAGTTTGATTCTAGCATTTTTTCCTGAGGAGAAACGATGTTTAAATTTTTCTGGAACTAAAAACGAATATTTTTGTTTTCTTGCTTAAATATCACGATAAAATTAAATTGTAAGAATATCCCTGAGTAACTTTATTTGTGTATTAAATTTATTTAATAAGTTTGATTCTAGCATTTTTTCCTGACGAGTAACGATGTTTTTATTATTTTGGATCTAGAAACGAAAATTTTAGTTTTCTCGCTTAAATATCACGATAAAATTAAATTGTAAGAATATCCCTGAGTAACATTATTTGTGTATAAATTTTTTTTAATAAGTTTGATTCTAGCATTTTTTCCTGACGAGTAACGATGTTTTAATTATTTTGGAACTAGAAAGATATATTTTAGTTTTCTCGCTTAAATATCACCATAAAATTAAATTGTAAGAATATCCCTGAGTAACTTTATTTGTTTATTAAATTTGTTTAATAAGTTTGATTCTAGCATTTTGTCCTGAGGAGAAACGATGTTTAAATTTTTCTGGAACTAAAAACGAATATTTTAGTTTTCTTGCTTAAATATCACGATAAAATTAAATTGTAAGAATATCCCTGAGTAACTTTATTTGTGTATTAAATTTATTTAATAAGTTTGATTCTAGCATTTTTTCCTGACAAGTAACGATGTTTTTATTATTTTGAAACTAGAAAAGAATATTTTAGTTTTCTCGCTAAATATCATGATAGAATTAAATTGTAAGAATATCCCTGAGTAACTTTATTTGTTTAATAAATTTATTTAATAAGTTTGATTGTATCATTTTTTCCTGAGGAGACACGATGTTTAAATTTTTCTGGAACTAAAAACGAATATTTTAGTTTTCTTGTTTAAATATCACGATAAAATTAAATTGTAAGAATATCCCTGAGTAACACTATTTGTTTATTAAATTTATTTAATAAGTTTGATTCTAGCATTTTTTCCTGAGGAGAAACGATGTTTAAATTTTTCTGGAACTAAAAACGAATATTTTTGTTTTCTTGCTTAAATATCACGATAAAATTAAATTGTAAGAATATCCCTGTGTAACTTTATTAGTTTATTAGATTTTTTTAATAAGTTTGATTCTAGCATTTTTTCTGACGAGTAACGATGTTTTTATTATTTTGGAACTAGAAACGAATATCTTAGTTTTCTCGCTTAAATATCACGATAAAATTAAATTGTAAGAATATTCCTGAGTAACTTTATTTGTTTATTAAATTTATTTAATAAGTTTGATTCTATCATTTTTTCCTGAGGTGAAACGGTGTTTAAATTGTTCTGGAACTAAAAACGAATATTTTTGTTTTCTTGCTTAAATATCACGATAAAATTAAATTGTAAGAATATCCCTGAGTAACATTATTTGTTTATTAAATTTATTTAATAAGTTTGATTCTAGCATTTTATCCTGACGAGTTACGATGTTTTTATTATTTTGGAACTAGAAACGAATATTTTAGTTTTCTCGCTTAAATATCACTCTAAAATTAAATTGTAAGGTATATCCCTGAGTAGCTTTAATTGTTTATTAGATTTTTTTAATAAGTTCGATTCTAGCATTTTATTCTGACGAGTAACGATGTTTTTATTATTTTGGAACTAGAAACGAATATTTTAGTTTTCTCGCTCGTTAAAATTTAATTGTAAGAATATCTCTGAGTAACTTTATTTGTTTATTAAATTTATTTAATAAGTTTGATTCTAGCATTTTTTCCTGAGGAGAAACGATGTTTAAATTTTTCTGGAACTAAAAACTAATATTTTGGTTTTCTTGCTTAAATATCACGATAAAATTAAATTGTAAGAATATCCCTGAGTAACTTTATTTGTTTATTAAATTTATTTAATAAGTTTGATTCTAGCATTTTATCCTGACGAGTAACGATGTTTTTATTATTTTGGAACTAGAAACGAATATCTTAGTTTTCTCGCTTAAATATCACGATAAAATTAAATTGTAAGAATATTCCTGAGTAACTTTATTTGTTTATTAAATTTATTTAATAAGTTTGGTTCTATCATTTTTCCTGAGGTGAAACGGTGTTTAAATTGTTCTGGAACTAAAAACGAATATTTTTGTTTTCTTGCTTAAATATCACGATAAAATTAAATTGTAAGAATATCCCTGAGTAACTTTATTTGTTTATTAAATTTATTTAATAAGTTTGATTCTAGCATTTTATCCTGACGAGTTACGATGTTTTTATTATTTTGGAACTAGAAACGAATAATTTAGTTTTCTTGCTTAAATATCACGATAAAATTAAATTGTAAGAATATCCCTGAGTAACATTATTTGATTATTAAATTTATTTAATAAGTTTGATTCTAGCATTTTTTCCTGAGGAGAAACGATGTTTAAATTTTTCTGGAACTAAAAACTAATATTTTAGTTTTCTTGCTTAAATATCACGATAAAATTAAATTGTAAGAATATACCTGAGTAAATTTATTTGTGTATTAAATTTATTTAATAAGTTTGATTCTAGCATTTTTTCCTGACGAGTAACGATGTTTTTATTATTTTGGATCTAGAAACGAAAATTTTAGTTTTCTTGCTTAAATATCACGATAAAATTAAATTGTAAGAATATCCCTGAGTAACTTTATTTGTGTATTAAATTTATTTAATTAGTTTGATTCTAGCATTTTTTCCTGACAAGTAACGATGTTTTTATTATTTTGGAACTAGAGAAGAATATTTTAGTTTTCTCGCTTAAATATCATGATAAAATTAAATTGTAAGAATATCCCTGAGTAACTTTATTTGTTTATTAAATTTATTTAATAAGTTTGATTCTATCATTTTTTCCTGAGGAGAAACGATGTTTAAATTTTTCTGGAACAAAAAACGAATATTTTAGTTTTCTTGCTTAAATATCACGATAAAATTAAATTGTAAGAATATCCCTGAGTAACTTTATTTGTGTATTAAATTTATTTAATATGTTTGATTCTAGCATTTTTTCTTGACGAGTAACGATGTTTTTATTATTTTGGAACTAGAAACGAATATTTTAGTTTTCTCGCTTAAATATCACGATAAAATTAAATTGTAAGACTATCCCTGAGTAACGTTATTTGTTTATTAAATTTGTTTAATAAGTTTGATTCTAGCATTTTTTCCTGAGGAGAAACGATGTTTAAATATTTTTGGAACTAAAAACGAATATTTTAGTTTTCTTGCTTAAATATCACGATAAAATTAAAATGTAAGAATATCCCTGAGTATCTTTATTTGTTTATTAGATTTTTTTAATAAGTTCGATTCTAGCATTTTTTCCTGACGAGTAACGATGTTTTATTATTTTGGAACCAGAAAAGAATATTTTAGTTTTCTCGCTTAAATATCACGATAAAATTAAATTGTAAGTATAACCCAGAGTAACTTTATTTGTTTATTAGATTTTTTTTATAAGATCGATTCTAGAATTTTTTCCTGACGAGTAACGATGTTTAAATTTTTCTGGAACTAAAAACGAATATTTTAGTTTTCACGGTTAAATATAACGATGTTTTTATTATTTTGGAACTAGAAACGAATATTTTAGTTTTCTCGCTTAAATATAACGATAAAATTAAATTGTAAGTATATCGCTGTGTAACATTATTTGTGTATTAAATTTATTTAATAAGTTTGATTCTAGCATTTTATCCTGAGGAGAAATGATGTTTAAATTTTTCTGGAACTAAAAACGAATATTTTAGTTTTCTTGCTTAAATATAACGATAAAATTAAATTGTAAGAATATCCCTGAGTAACTTTATTTGTTTATTAAATATATTTAATAAGTTTGATTCTATAATTTTTTCCTGAGGAGAAACGATGTTTACATTTTTCTGGAACTAAAAACGAATATTTTAGTTTTCTTGCTTAAATATCACGATAAAATTAAATTGTAAAAATATCCCTGAGTATCTTTATTTGTTTATTAGATTTTTTTAATAAGTTCGATTCTAGCATTTTTTCCTGACGAGTAACGATGTTTTTATTATTTTGGAACCAGAAAAGAATATTTTAGTTTTCTCGCTTAAATATCACGATAAAATTAAATTGTAAGAATATCGCTGAGTAACATTATTTGTGTATTAAATTTATTTAATAAGTTTGATTCTAGCATTTTTTCCTGAGGAGAAACGATGTTTAAATTTTTCTGGAACTAAAAACGATATTTTAGTTTTCTTGCTTAAATATCACGATAAAATTAAATTGTAAGAATATCCCTGAGTAACATTATTTGTTTATTAAATTTATATAATAAGTTTGATTCTAGCATTTTTTCCTGAGGAGAAACGTTGTTTAAATTTTTCTTGAACTAAAAAAGATTATTTTTGTTTTCTTGCTTAAATCTCACGATAAAATTAAATTGCAAGAATATCTTAAGGTAACTTTATTTGTTTATTAGATTTTTTTAATAAGTTTGATTCTAGCATTTTTTCCTGACGAGTAACGATGTTTTTATTATTTTGGAACTAGAAACGAATATTTTAGTTTTCTCGCTTAAATATCATGATAAAATTAAATTGTAGGAATATCCCTGAGTAACTTTATTTGTTTATTAAATTTGTTTAATAAGTTTGATTCTAGCATTTTTTCCTGAGGAGAAACGATGTTTAAATTTTTCTGGAACTAAAAACGAATATTTTAGTTTTCTTGCTTAAATATCACGATAAAATTAAATTGTATGAATATCCCTGAGTAACTTTATTTGTGTATTAAATTTATTTAATATGTTTGATTCTAGCATTTTTTCTTGACGAGTAACGATGTTTTTATTATTTTGGAACTAGAAACGAATATTTTAGTTTTCTCGCTTAAATATCACGATAAAATTAAATTGTAAGACTATCCCTGAGTAACGTTATTTGTTTATTAAATTTGTTTAATAAGTTTGATTCTAGCATTTTTTCCTGAGGAGAAACGATGTTTAAATATTTTTGGAACTAAAAACGAATATTTTAGTTTTCTTGCTTAAATATCACGATAAAATTAAAATGTAAGAATATCCCTGAGTATCTTTATTTGTTTATTAGATTTTTTTAATAAGTTCGATTCTAGCATTTTTTCCTGACGAGTAACGATGTTTTATTATTTTGGAACCAGAAAAGAATATTTTAGTTTTCTCGCTTAAATATCACGATAAAATTAAATTGTAAGTATAACCCAGAGTAACTTTATTTGTTTATTAGATTTTTTTTATAAGATCGATTCTAGAATTTTTTCCTGACGAGTAACGATGTTTAAATTTTTCTGGAACTAAAAACGAATATTTTAGTTTTCACGGTTAAATATAACGATGTTTTTATTATTTTGGAACTAGAAACGAATATTTTAGTTTTCTCGCTTAAATATAACGATAAAATTAAATTGTAAGTATATCGCTGTGTAACATTATTTGTGTATTAAATTTATTTAATAAGTTTGATTCTAGCATTTTATCCTGAGGAGAAATGATGTTTAAATTTTTCTGGAACTAAAAACGAATATTTTAGTTTTCTTGCTTAAATATAACGATAAAATTAAATTGTAAGAATATCCCTGAGTAACTTTATTTGTTTATTAAATATATTTAATAAGTTTGATTCTATAATTTTTTCCTGAGGAGAAACGATGTTTACATTTTTCTGGAACTAAAAACGAATATTTTAGTTTTCTTGCTTAAATATCACGATAAAATTAAATTGTAAAAATATCCCTGAGTATCTTTATTTGTTTATTAGATTTTTTTAATAAGTTCGATTCTAGCATTTTTTCCTGACGAGTAACGATGTTTTTATTATTTTGGAACCAGAAACGAATATTTTAGTTTTCTCGCTTAAATATCACGATAAAATTAAATTGTAAGAATATCGCTGAGTAACATTATTTGTGTATTAAATTTATTTAATAAGTTTGATTCTAGCATTTTTTCCTGAGGAGAAACGATGTTTAAATTTTTCTGGAACTAAAAACGATATTTTAGTTTTCTTGCTTAAATATCACGATAAAATTAAATTGTAAGAATATCCCTGAGTAACATTATTTGTTTATTAAATTTATATAATAAGTTTGATTCTAGCATTTTTTCCTGAGGAGAAACGTTGTTTAAATTTTTCTTGAACTAAAAAAGATTATTTTTGTTTTCTTGCTTAAATCTCACGATAAAATTAAATTGCAAGAATATCTTAAGGTAACTTTATTTGTTTATTAGATTTTTTTAATAAGTTTGATTCTAGCATTTTTTCCTGACGAGTAACGATGTTTTTATTATTTTGGAACTAGAAACGAATATTTTAGTTTTCTCGCTTAAATATCATGATAAAATTAAATTGTAGGAATATCCCTGAGTAACTTTATTTGTTTATTAAATTTGTTTAATAAGTTTGATTCTAGCATTTTTTCCTGAGGAGAAACGATGTTTAAATTTTTCTGGAACTAAAAACGAATATTTTAGTTTTCTTGCTTAAATATCACGATAAAATTAAATTGTATGAATATCCCTGAGTAACTTTATTTGTGTATTAAATTTATTTAATATGTTTGATTCTAGCATTTTTTCTTGACGAGTAACGATGTTTTTATTATTTTGGAACTAGAAACGAACATTTTAGTTTTCTCGCTTAAATATCACGATAAAATTAAATTGTAAGACTATCGCTGAGTAACTTTATTTGTTTATTAAATTTGTTTAATAAGTTTGATTCTAGCATTTTTTCCTGAGGAGAAACGATGTTTAAATATTTTTGGAACTAAAAACGAGTATTTTAGTTTTCTTGCTTAAATATCACGATAAAATTAAAATGTAAGAATATCCCTGAGTATCTTTATTTGTTTATTAGATTTTTTTAATAAGTTCGATTCTAGCATTTTTTCCTGACGAGTAACGATGTTTTTATTATTTTGGAACCAGAAAAGAATATTTTAGTTTTCTCGCTTAAATATCACGATAAAATTAAATTGTAAGAATATCGCTGAGTAACATTATTTGTGTATTAAATTTATTTAATAAGTTTGATTCTAGCATTTTTTCCTGAGGAGAAACGATGTTTAAATTTTTCTGGAACTAAAAACGATATTTTAGTTTTCTTGCTTAAATATCACGATAAAATTAAATTGTAAGAATATCCCTGAGTAACATTATTTGTTTATTAAATTTATATAATAAGTTTGATTCTAGCATTTTTTCCTGAGGAGAAACGTTGTTTAAATTTTTCTGGAACTAAAAACGAATATTTTAGTTTTCTTGCTTATATATCACGATAAAATTAAATTGTAAGAATATCCCTGAGTAACTTTATTTGTGTATTAAATTTATTTAATTAGTTTGATTCTAGCATTTTTTCCTGACAAGTAACGATGTTTTTATTATTTTGGAACTAGAGAAGAATATTTTAGTTTTCTCGCTTAAATATCATGATAAAATTAAATTGTAAGAATATCCCTGAGTAACTTTATTTGTTTATTAAATTTATTTAATAAGTTTGATTCTATAATTTTTTCCTGAGGAGAAACGATGTTTACATTTTTCTGGAACTAAAAACGAATATTTTAGTTTTCTTGCTTAAATATCACGATAAAATTAAATTGTAAAAATATCCCTGAGTAACATTATTTGTTTATTAAATTTATTTAATAAGTTTGATTCTAGCATTATTTCCTGAGGAGAAACGATGTTTAAATTTATCTTGAACTAAAAAAGATTATTTTTGTTTTCTTGCTTAAATCTCACGATAAAATTAAATTGCAAGAATATCTTAAGGTAACTTTATTTGTTTATTAGATTTTTTTAATAAGTTTGATTCTAGCATTTTTTCCTGACGAGTAACGAAGTTTTTATTATTTTGGAACCAGAAACGAATATTTTGGAACTAGAAACGAATATTTAGTTTTCTCGCTTAAATATCATGATAAAATTAAATTGTAAGAATATCCCTGAGTAACTTCATTTTCGTATTAAATTTATTTAATAAGTTTGATTCTAGCATTTTTTCCTGACGAGAAACGATGTTTTTATTATTTTGGAACTAGAAACGAATGTTTTAGTTTTCTAGCTTAAATATCACGATAAAATTAAATTGTAAGAATATCCCTGAGTAACATTATTTGTTTATTAAATTTTTTTAATAAGTTTGATTCTAGCATTTTTTCCTGACGAGTAACGATGTTTTTATTATTTTGGAACTAGAAACGAATATTTTAGTTTTCTCGCTTAAATATCATGATAAAATTAAATTGTAGGAATATCCCTGAGTAACTTTATTTGTTTATTAAAATTGTTTAATAAGTTTGATTCTAGCATTTTTTCCTGAGGCGAAACGATGTTTAAATTTTTCTAGAACTAAAAACGATATTTTAGTTTTCTTGAGTAAATATCACGATAAAATTAAATTGTAAGAATATCCCTGAGTAACATTATTTGTTTATTAAATTTATTTAATAAGTTTGATTCTAGCATTTTTTCCTGAGGAGAAACGATGTTTAAATTTTTCTGGAACTAAAAACGAATATTTTAGTTTTCTTGCTTATATATCACGATAAAATTAAATAGTAAGAATATCCCTGAGTAACTTTATTTGTGTATTAAATTTATTTAATTAGTTTGATTCTAGCATTTTTTCCTGACAAGTAACGATGTTTTTATTATTTTGGAACTAGAGAAGAATATTTTAGTTTTCTCGCTTAAATATCATGATAAAATTAAATTGTAAGAATATCCCTGAGTAACTTTATTTGTTTATTAAATTTATTTAATAAGTTTGATTCTATAATTTTTTCCTGAGGAGAAACGATGTTTAAATTTTTCTGGAACTAAAAACGAATATTTTAGTTTTCTTGCTTAAATATCACAATAAAATTAAATTGTAAGAATATCCCTGAGTAACTTTATTTGTGTATTAAATTTATTAAATATGTTTGATTCTAGCATTTTTTCTTGACGAGTAACGATGTTTTTATTATTTTGGAACTAGAAAGGAATATTTTAGTTTTCTCGCTTAAATATCACGATAAAATTAAATTGTGAGACTATCCCTGAGTAACTTTATTTGTTTATTAAATTTGTTTAATAAGTTTGATTCTAGCATTTTTTCCTGAGGAGAAACGATTTTAAATATTTTTGGAACTAAAAACGAGTATTTTAGTTTTCTTGCATAAATATCACGATAAAATTAAAATGTAAGAATATCCCTGAGTATCTTATTAAATTTATTTAATAAGTTTGATTCTATAATTTTTTCCTGAGGAGAAACGATGTTTACATTTTTCTGGAACTAAAAACGAATATTTTAGTTTTCTTGCTTAAATATCACGATAAAATTAAATTGTAAAAATATCCCTGAGTAACATTATTTGTTTATTAAATTTATTTAATAAGTTTGATTCTAGCATTATTTCCTGAGGAGAAACGATGTTTAAATTTATCTTGAACTAAAAAAGATTATTTTTGTTTTCTTGCTTAAATCTCACGATAAAATTAAATTGCAAGAATATCTTAAGGTAACTTTATTTGTTTATTAGATTTTTTAAATAAGTTCGATTCTAGCATTTTTTCCTGACGAGTAACGATGTTTTTATTATTTTGGAACCAGAAAAGAATATTTTAGTTTTCTCGCTTAAATATCACGATAAAATTAAATTGTAAGTATATCGCGGAGTAACATTATTTGTGTATTAAATTTATTTAATTAGTTTGATTCTAGCATTTTTTCCTGACAAGTAACGATGTTTTTATTATTTTGGAACTAGAAAGGAATATTTTAGTTTTCTCGCTTAAATATCACGATAAAATTAAATTGTGAGACTATCCCTGAGTAACTTTATTTGTTTATTAAATTTGTTTAATAAGTTTGATTCTAGCATTTTTTCCTGAGGAGAAACGATGTTTAAATATTTTTGGAACTAAAAATGAATATTTTAGTTTTCTTGCTTAAATATCACGATAAAATTAAAATGTAACAATATCCCTGAGTATCTTTATTTGGTTATTAGATTTTTTTATAAGTTCGATTCTAGAACTTTTTCCTGACGTGTAACGATGTTTTTATTATTTTGGAACTAGAAACGAATATTTTAGTTTTCTCGCTTAAATATAACGATAAAATTAAATTGTAAGTATATCGCTGAGTAACATTATTTGTGTATTAAATTTATTTGATAAGTTTGATTCTAGCATTTTTTCTTGACGAGTAACGATGTTTTTATTATTTTGGAACTAGAAACGAATATTTTAGTTTTCTCGCTTAAATATCACGATAAAATTAAATTGTAAGAATATCCTAGGGTAACTTTATTTGTGTATTAAATTTATTTAATTAGTTTGATTCTAGCATTTTTTCCTGACAAGTAACGATGTTTTTATTATATTGGAACTAGAGAAGAATATTTTAGTTTTCTCGCTTAAATATCATGATAAAATTAAATTGTAAGAATATCCCTGGGTAACTTTATTTGTTTATTAAATTTATTTAATAAGTTTGATTCTAGAATTTTTTCCTGAGGAGAAACGATGTTTAAATTTTTCTGGAAATAAAAACGAATATTTTTGTTTTCTTGCTTAAATATCACGATAAAATTAAATTGTAAGAATATCCTAAGGTAACTTTATTTGTTTATTAGATTTTTTTTAATAAGTTTGATTCTAGCATTTTTTCCTGACGAGTAACGAAGTTTTTATTATTTTGGAACTAGAAACGAATATTTTAGTTTTCTCGCTTAAATATCGTGATAAAATTAAATTGTAAGAATATCCCTGAGTAACTTTATTTTCGTATTAAATTTATTTAATAAGTTTGATTCTAGCATTTTTTCCTGACGAGTAACGATGTTTTTATTATTTTGGAACTAGAAACGAATGTTTTAGTTTTCTAGCTTAAATATCACGATAAAATTAAATTGTAAGAATATCCCTGAGTAACATTATTTGTTTATTAAATTTATTTAATAAGTTTGATTCTAGCATTTTTTCCTAATGAGTAACGATGTTTTTATTAGTTTGGAACTAGAAACGAATATTTTAGTTTTCTCGCTTAAATATCACGATAAAATTAAATTGTAATCCCTGAGTAACATTATTTGTTTATTAGATTTTTTTAATAAGTTCGATTCTAGCATTTTTTCCTGACGAGTAACGATGTTTTAATTATTTTGGAACCAGAAAATAATATTTTAGTTTTCTCGCTTAAATATCACAATAAAATTAAATTGTAAGAATATCCCTGGGTAACTTTCTTTGTTTATTAAATTTATTTAATAAGTTTGATTCTAGCATTTTTTCCTGAGGAGAAACGATGTTTAAATTTTTCTGGAACTAAAAACGATATTTTAGTTTTCTTGAGTAAATATCACGATAAAATTAAATTGTAAGAATATCCCTGAGTAACATTATTTGTTTATTAAATTTATTTAATAAGTTTGATTCTAGCATTTTTTCCTGAGGAGAAACGATGTTTAAATTTTTCTGGAACTAAAAACGAATATTTTAGTTTTCTTGTTTAAATATCACGATAAAATTAAATTGTAAGAATATCCCTGAGTAACTTTATTTGTGTATTAAATTTATTTAATTAGTTTGATTCTAGCATTTTTTCCTGACAAGTAACGATGTTTTTATTATTTTGGAACTAGAAAGGAATATTTTAGTTTTCTCGCTTAAATATCACGATAAAATTAAATTGTGAGACTATCCCTGAGTAACTTTATTTGTTTATTAAATTTGTTTAATAAGTTTGATTCTAGCATTTTTTCCTGAGGAGAAACGATGTTTAAATATTTTTGGAACTAAAAATGAATATTTTAGTTTTCTTGCTTAAATATCACGATAAAATTAAAATGTAACAATATCCCTGAGTATCTTTATTTGGTTATTAGATTTTTTTATAAGTTCGATTCTAGAACTTTTTCCTGACGTGTAACGATGTTTTTATTATTTTGGAACTAGAAACGAATATTTTAGTTTTCTCGCTTAAATATAACGATAAAATTAAATTGTAAGTATATCGCTGAGTAACATTATTTGTGTATTAAATTTATTTGATAAGTTTGATTCTAGCATTTTTTCTTGACGAGTAACGATGTTTTTATTATTTTGGAACTAGAAACGAATATTTTAGTTTTCTCGCTTAAATATCACGATAAAATTAAATTGTAAGAATATCCTAGGGTAACTTTATTTGTGTATTAAATTTATTTAATTAGTTTGATTCTAGCATTTTTTCCTGACAAGTAACGATGTTTTTATTATATTGGAACTAGAGAAGAATATTTTAGTTTTCTCGCTTAAATATCATGATAAAATTAAATTGTAAGAATATCCCTGGGTAACTTTATTTGTTTATTAAATTTATTTAATAAGTTTGATTCTAGAATTTTTTCCTGAGGAGAAACGATGTTTAAATTTTTCTGGAAATAAAAACGAATATTTTTGTTTTCTTGCTTAAATATCACGATAAAATTAAATTGTAAGAATATCCTAAGGTAACTTTATTTGTTTATTAGATTTTTTTTAATAAGTTTGATTCTAGCATTTTTTCCTGACGAGTAACGAAGTTTTTATTATTTTGGAACTAGAAACGAATATTTTAGTTTTCTCGCTTAAATATCGTGATAAAATTAAATTGTAAGAATATCCCTGAGTAACTTTATTTTCGTATTAAATTTATTTAATAAGTTTGATTCTAGCATTTTTTCCTGACGAGTAACGATGTTTTTATTATTTTGGAACTAGAAACGAATGTTTTAGTTTTCTAGCTTAAATATCACGATAAAATTAAATTGTAAGAATATCCCTGAGTAACATTATTTGTTTATTAAATTTATTTAATAAGTTTGATTCTAGCATTTTTTCCTAATGAGTAACGATGTTTTTATTAGTTTGGAACTAGAAACGAATATTTTAGTTTTCTCGCTTAAATATCACGATAAAATTAAATTGTAATCCCTGAGTAACATTATTTGTTTATTAGATTTTTTTAATAAGTTCGATTCTAGCATTTTTTCCTGACGAGTAACGATGTTTTAATTATTTTGGAACCAGAAAATAATATTTTAGTTTTCTCGCTTAAATATCACAATAAAATTAAATTGTAAGAATATCCCTGGGTAACTTTCTTTGTTTATTAAATTTATTTAATAAGTTTGATTCTAGCATTTTTTCCTGAGGAGAAACGATGTTTAAATTTTTCTGGAACTAAAAACGATATTTTAGTTTTCTTGCTTATATATCACGATAAAATTAAATTGTAAGAATATCCCTGAGTAACTTTATTTGTGTATTAAATTTATTTAATTAGTTTGATTCTAGCATTTTTTCCTGACAAGTAACGATGTTTTTATTATTTTGGAACTAGAGAAGAATATTTTAGTTTTCTCGCTTAAATATCATGATAAAATTAAATTGTAAGAATATCCCTGAGTAACTTTATTTGTTTATTAAATTTATTTAATAAGTTTGATCCTATAATTTTTTCCTGAGGAGAAACGATGTTTAAATTTTTCTGGAACTAAAAACGAATATTTTAGTTTTCTTGCTTAAATATCACAATAAAATTAAATTGTAAGAATATCCCTGAGTAACTTTATTTGTGTATTAAATTTATTTAATATGTTTGATTCTAGCATTTTCTCTTGACGAGTAACGATGTTTTTATTATTTTGGAACTAGAAACGAATATTTTAGTTTTCTCGCTTAAATATCACGATAAAATTAAATTGTGAGACTATCCCTGAGTAACTTTATTTGTTTATTAAATTTATTTAATAAGTTTGATCCTATAATTTTTTCCTGAGGAGAAACGATGTTTAAATTTTTCTGGAACTAAAAACGAATATTTTAGTTTTCTTGCTTAAATATCACAATAAAATTAAATTGTAAGAATATCCCTGAGTAACTTTATTTGTGTATTAAATTTATTTAATATGTTTGATTCTAGCATTTTCTCTTGACGAGTAACGATGTTTTTATTATTTTGGAACTAGAAACGAATATTTTAGTTTTCTCGCTTAAATATCACGATAAAATTAAATTGTGAGACTATCCCTGAGTAACATTATTTGTTTATTAAATTTATTTAATAAGTTTGATTCTAGCATTTTTTCCTGACGAGTAACGATGTTTTTATTATTTTGGAACTAGAGAAGAATATTTTAGATTTCTTGCTTAAATATCATGATAAAATTAAATTGTAGGAATATCCCTGAGTAACTTTATTTGTTTATTAAATTTGTTTAATAAGTTTGATTCTAGCATTTTTTCCTGAGGAGAAACGATTTTAAATTTTTCTGGAACTAAAAACGAATATTTTAGTTTTCTTGCTTAAATATCACGATAAAATTAAAATGTAAGAATATCCCTGAGTATCTTTATTTGTTTATTAGATTTTTTTAATAAGTTCGATTCTAGCATTTTTTCCTGACGAGTAACGATGTTTTTATTATTTTGGAACCAGAAAAGAATATTTTAGTTTTCTCGCTTAAATATCACGATAAAATTAAATTGTAAGAATATCGCTGAGTAACATTATTTGTGTATTAAATTTATTTAATAAGTTTGATTCTAGCTTTTTTTCCTGAGGAGAAACGATGTTTAAATTTTTCTGGAACTAAAAACGATATTTTAGTTTTCTTGAGTAAATATCACGATAAAATTAAATTGTAAGAATATCCCTGAGTAACATTATTTGTTTATTAAATTTATTTAATAAGTTTGATTCTAGCATTTTTTCCTGACGAGAAACGATGTTTACATTTTTCTGGAACTAAAAACGAATATTTTAGTTTTCTTGCTTAAATATCACGATAAAATTAAATTGTAAGAATATCCCTGAGTAACTTTATTTGTGTATTAAATTTATTTAATTAGTTTGATTCTAGCATTTTTTCCTGACAAGTAACGATGTCTTTATTATTTTGGAACTAGAGAAGAATATTTTAGTTTTCTCGCTTAAATATCATGATAAAATTAAATTGTAAGAATATCCCTGAGTAACTTTATTTGTTTATTTAATTTATTTAATAAGTTTGATTCTATCATTTTTTCCTGAGGAGAAACGATGTTTAAATTTTTCTGGAACTAAAAATGAATATTTTAGTTTTCTTGCTTAAATATCACGATAAAATTAAATTGTAAGAATATCGCTGAGTAACATTATTTGTGTATTAAATTTATTTAATAAGTTTGATTCTAGCATTTTTTCTTGACGAGTAACGATGTTTTAATTATTTTGGAACTAGAAACGAATATTTTAGTTTTCTCGCTTAAATATCACGATAAAATTAAATTGTAAGAATATCCTAAGGTAACTTTATTTGTGTATTAAATTTATTTAATTAGTTTGATTCTAGCATTTTTTCCTGACAAGTAACGATGTTTTTATTATATTGGAACTAGAGATGAATATTTTAGTTTTCTCGCTTAAATATCATGATAAAATTAAATTGTAAGAATATCCCTGAGTAACTTTATTTGTTTATTAAATTTATTTAATAAGTTTGATTCTATCATTTTTTTATGAGGAGAAACGATGTTTAAATTTTTTTGGAACTAAAAACGAATATTTTAGTTTTCATGCTTAAATATCACAATAAAATTAAATTGTAATAATATCCCTGAGTAACTTTATTTGTTTATTAAATTTATTTAATAAGTTTGATTGTAGCATTTTTTCCTGAGGAGAAACGATGTTTACATTTTTCTGGAACTAAAAACGAATATATTAGTTTTTTTGCTTAAATATTACGATAAAATTAAATTGTAAGAATATCCCTGAGTAACTTTATTTAATAAATTAAATTTATTTAATAAGTTTGATTCTATCATTTTTTCCTGAGGAGAACCGATGTTTAAATTTTTCTGGAACTAAAAACGAATATTTTAGTTTTCTTGCTTAAATATCACGCTAAAATTAAATTGTAAGAATATCCCTGATTAACATTATTTGTTTATTAAATTTATTTAATAAGTTTGATTCTAGAATTTTTTCCTGAGGAGAAACGATGTTTAAATTTTTCTAGAAATAAAAACGAATATTTTTGTTTTCTTGCTTAAATATCACGATAAAATTAAATTGTAAGTATATCCCAGAGTAACTTTATTTTCGTATTAAATTTATTTAATAAGTTTGATTCTAGCATTTTTTCCTGACGAGTAACGATGTTTTTATTATTTTGGAACTAGAAACGAATGTTTTAGTTTTCTAGCTTAAATATCACGATAAAATTAAATTGTAAGAATATCCCTGAGTAACATTATTTGTTTATTAAATTTATTTAATAAGTTTGATTCTAGCATTTTTTCCTGATGAGTAACGATGTTTTTATTATTTTGGAACTAGAATCGAATATTTTAGTTTTCTCGCTTAAATATCACGATAAAATTAAATTGTAATCCCTGAGTAACATTATTTGTTTATTAGATTTTTTTAATAAGTTCGATTCTAGCATTTTTTCCTGACGAGTAACGATGTTTTAATTATTTTGGAACCAGAAAATAATATTTTAGTTTTCTCGCTTAAATATCACAATAAAATTAAATTGTAAGAATATCCCTGGGTAACTTTATTTGTTTATTAAATTTATTTAATAAGTTTGATTCTAGCATTTTTTCCTGAGGAGAAACGATGTTTAAATTTTTCTGGAACTAAAAACGATATTTTTGTTTTCTTGCTTAAATATCACGATAAAATTAAATTGTAAGAATATCCCTGAGTAACTTTATTTGTTTATTAGATTTTTTTATTAAGTTCGATTCTAGAATTTTTTCCTGACGTGTAACGATGTTTTTATATTTTGGAACTAGAAACGAATATTTTAGTTTTCTCGCTTAAATATAACGATAAAATTAAATTGTAAGTATATCGCTGAGTAACATTATTTGTGTATTAAATTTATTTAATAAGTTTGATTCTAGCATTTTTTCCTGCCGTGTAACGATGTTTTTATATTTTGGAACTAGAAACGAATATTTTAGTTTTCTCGCTTAAATATAACGATAAAATTAAATTGTAAGTATATCGCTGAGTAACATTATTTGTGTATTAAATTTATTTAATAAGTTTGATTCTAGCATTTTTTCCTGCCGTGTAAAGATGTTTTTATTATTTTGGAACTAGAAAAGAATATTTTAGTTTTCTCGCATAAATATAACGATAAAATTAAATTGTAAGTATATCGCTGAGTACCATTATTTGTGTATTAAATTTATTTAATAAGTTTGATTCTAGCATTTTTTCCTGACGTGTAACGATGTTTTTATTATTTTGGAACTAGAAACGAATATTTTAGTTTTCTCGCTTAAATATCACGATAAAATTAAATTGTAAGTATATCGCTGAGTAACATTATTTGTGTATTAAATTTATTTAATAAGTTTGATTCTAGCATTTTTTCCTGCCGTGTAACGATGTTTTTATTATTTTGGAACTAGAAAAGAATATTTTAGTTTTCTCGCTTAAATATAACGATAAAATTAAATTGTAAGTATATCGCTGAGTACCATTATTTGTGTATTAAATTTATTTAATAAGTTTGATTCTAGCATTTTTTCCTGACGTGTAACGATGTTTTTATTATTTTGGAACTAGAAACGAATATTTTAGTTTTCTCGCTTAAATATCACGATAAAATTAAATTGTAATCCCTGAGTAACATTATTTGTTTATTAGATTTTTTTAATAAGTTCGGATCTAGCATTTTTTCCTGACGAGTAACGATGTTTTAATTATTTTGGAACCAGAAAAGAATATTTTAGTTTTCTCGCTTAAATATCACGATAAAATTAAATTGTAAGAATATCCCTGAGTAACTTTCTTTGTTTATTAAATTTATTTAATAAGTTTGATTCTAGCATTTTTTCCTGCGGAGAAACGATGTTTTTATTATTTTGGAACTAGAAAAGAATATTTTAGTTTTCTCGCTTAAATATCACGATAAAATTAAATTGTAAGAATAACCCTGAGTAACTTTATTTGGTTATTAAATTTATTTAATAAGTTTGATTCTAGCATTTTTTGCTGATGAGTAACGATGTTTTTATTATTTTGGAACTAGAATCGAATATTTTAGTTTTCTCGCTTAAATATCACGATAAAATTAAATTGTAATCCCTGAGTAACATTATTTGTTTATTAGATTTTTTTAATAAGTTCGATTCTAGCATTTTTTCCTGACGAGTAACGATGTTTTAATTATTTTGGAACCAGAAAATAATATTTTAGTTTTCTCGCTTAAATATCACAATAAAATTAAATTGTAAGAATATCCCTGGGTAACTTTCTTTGTTTATTAAATTTATTTAATAAGTTTGATTCTAGCATTTTTTCCTGAGGAGAAACGATGTTTAAATTTTTCTGGAACTAAAAACGATATTTTTGTTTTATTGCTTAAATATCACGATAAAATTAAATTGTAAGAATATCCCTGAGTAACTTTATTTGTTTATTAAATTTTTTTATTAAGTTCGATTCTAGAATTTTTTCCTGACGTGTAACGATGTTTTTATATTTTGGAACTAGAAAAGATTATTTTAGTTTTCTCGCTTAAATATAACGATAAAATTAAATTGTAAGTATATCGCTGAGTAACATTATTTGTGTATTAAATTTATTTAATAAGTTTGATTCTAGCATTTTTTCCTGCCGTGTAACGATGTTTTTATTATTTTGGAACTAGAAAAGAATATTTTAGTTTTCTCGCTTAAATATAACGATAAAATTAAATTGTAAGTATATCGCTGAGTACCATTATTTGTGTATTAAATTTATTTAATAAGTTTGATTCTAGCATTTTTTCCTGACGTGCAACGATGTTTTTATTATTTTGGAACTAGAA
Source organism: Pterostichus madidus (assembly GCA_911728475.2). Taxonomy (NCBI): domain Eukaryota; kingdom Metazoa; phylum Arthropoda; class Insecta; order Coleoptera; family Carabidae; genus Pterostichus; species Pterostichus madidus. Next base: position 14,960,915 of record OU452319.1, read on the forward strand.
ACGAATATTTTAGTTTTCTCGCTTAAATATCACGATAAAATTAAATTGTAATCCCTGAGTAACATTATTTGTTTATTAGATTTTTTAATAAGTTCGGATCTAGCATTTTTTCCTGACGAGTAACGATGTTTTAATTATTTTGGAACCAGAAAAGAATATTTTAGTTTTCTCGCTTAAATATCACGATAAAATTTAATTGTAAGAATATCCCTGAGTAACTTTCTTTGTTTATTAAATTTATTTAATAAGTTTGATTCTAGCATTTTTTCCTGCGGAGAAACGATGTTTTTATTATTTTGGAACTAGAAAAGAATATTTTAGTTTTCTCGCTTAAATATCACGATAAAATTAAATTGTAAGAATATCGCTGAGTAACATTATTTGTGTATTAAATTTATTTAATAAGTTTGATTCTAGCATTTTTTTGTGACGAGTAACGATGTTTTTATTATTTTGTAACTAGAAACGAATATTTTAGTTTTCTCGCTTAAATATAACGATAAAATTAAATTGTAAGAATATCCCTGAGTAACTTCATTTGTTTATTAAAAAAAAAAAAATTAATTTAATTTTATTTAATAAGTTTGATTCTAGCATTTTTTCCTGACGAGTAACGAAGTTTTTATTATTTTGGAACTAGAAACGATTATTTTAGTTTTCTCGCTTAAATATCGTGATAAAATTAAATTGTAAGAATATCCCTAAGTAACTTTATTTTCGTATTAAATTTATTTAATAAGTTTGATTCTAGCATTTTTTCCTGACGAGTAAGGATGTTTTTATTATTTTGGAACTAGAAACGAATGTTTTAGTTTTCTAGCTTAAATATCACGATAAAATTAAATTGTAAGAATATCCCTGAGTAACATTATTTGTGTATTAAATTTATTTAATAAGTTTGATTCTAGCATTTTTTCCTGTCGTGTAACGATGTTTTTATTATTTTGGAACTAGAAACGAATATTTTAGTTTTCTCGCTTAAATATAACGATAAAATTAAATTGTAAGTATATCGCTGAGTAACATTAATTGTGTATTAAATTTATTTAATAAGTTTGATTCTAGCATTTTTTCCTGACGAGTAACGATGTTTTTATTATTATGGAACTAGAAACGAATATTTTAGTTTTCTCGCTTAAATATCACGATAAAATTAAATTGTAAGAATATCCCTGAGTAACTTCATTTGTTTATTAAATTTATTTAATAAGTTTGATTCTAGCATTTTTTCCTGAGGAGAAACGATGTTTAAATTTTTCTGGAACTAAAAACGAATATTTTAGTTTTCTTGCTTAAATATAACGATAAAATTAAATTGTAAGAATATCCCTGAGTAACTTTATTTGTGTATTAAATTTATTTAATTAGTTTGATTCTAGCATTTTATCCTGACAAGTAACGATGTTTTTATTATTTTGGAACTAGAGAAGAATATTTTAGTTTTCTCGCTTAAATATCATGATAAAATTAAATTGTAAGAATATCCCTGAGTAACTTTATTTTCGTATTAAATTTATTTAATAAGTTTGATTCTAGCATTTTTTTCAGACGAGTAACGATGTTTTTATTATTTTGGAACTAGATACGAATGTTTTAGTTTTCTAGCTTAAATACCACGATAAAATTAAATTGTAAGAATATCCCTGAGTAACATTATTTGTTTATTAAATTTATTTAATAAGTATGATTCTAGCATTTTTTCCTGCCGAGTAACGATGTTTTTATTATTTTGGAACTAGAAACGAATATTTTAGTTTTCTCGCGTAAATATCACGATAAAATTAAATTGTAATCCCTGAGTAACATTATTTGTTTATTAGATTTTTTTAATAAGTTCGGATCTAGCATTTTATCCTGACGAGTAACGATGTTTTAATTATTTTGGAACCAGAAAAGAATATTTTAGTTTTCTCGCTTAAATATCACGATAAAATTAAATTGTACAAATATCCCTGAGTAACTTTCTTTGTTTATTAAATTTATTTAATAAGTTTGATTCTAGCATTTTTTCCTGACGTGTAACGATGTTTTTATTATTTTGGAACTAGAAACGAATATTTTAGTTTTCTCGCTTAAATATAACGATAAAATTAAATTGTAAGTATATCGCTGAGTAACATTATTTGTGTATTAAATTTATTTAATAAGTTTGATTCTAGCATTTTTTCCTGACGAGTAACGATGTTTTTATTATTTTGGAACTAGAAACGAATATTTTAGTTTTCTCGCTTAAATATAACGCTAAAATTAAATTGTAAGAATATCCCTGAGTAAATTCATTTGTTTATTAAATTTATTTAATAAGTTTGATTCTAGCATTTTTTCCTGAGGAGAAACGATGTTTTTATTATTTTGGAACTAGAAAATAATATTTTAGTTTTCTCGCTTAAATATCACGATAAAATTAAATTGTAAGAATATCCCTGAGTAACTTCATTTGTTTATAAAATTTATTTAATAAGTTTGATTCTAGCATTTTTTCCTGAGGAGAAACGATGTTTAAATTTTTCTGGAACTAAAAACGAATATTTTAGTTTTCTTGCTTAAATATAACGATAAAAGTAAATTGTAAGAATATCCCTGAGTAACTTTATTTGTGTATAAAATTTATTTAATTAGTTTGAATCTAGCATTTTATCCTGACAAGTAACGATATTTTTATTATTTTGGAACTAGAGAAGAATATTTTAGTTTTCTCGCTTAAATATCATGCTAAAATTAAAATGTAAGAATATCCCTGAGTAACTTTATTTTCGTATTAAATTTATTTAATAAGTTTGATTCTAGCATTTTTTCCAGACGAGTAACGATGTTTTTATTATTTTGGAACTAGAAACGAATGTTTTAGTTTTCTAGCTTAAATATCACGATAAAATTAAATTGTAAGAATATCCCTGAGTAACTTTATTTGTTTATTAGATTTTTTTAATAAGTTCGGATCTAGCATTTTTTCCTGACGAGTAACGATTTTTTAATTATTTTGGAACCAGAAAAGAATATTTTAGTTTTCTCGCTTAAATATTACGATAAAATTAAATTGTAAGAATATTCCTGAGTAACTTTCTTTGTTTATTAAATTTATTTAATAAGTTTGATTCTAGCATTTTTTCCTGAGGAGAAACGATGTTTTTATTATTTTGGAACTAGAAAAGAGTATTTTAGTTTTCTCGTTTAAATATAACGATAAAATTAAATTGTAAGAATATCCCTGAGTAACTTCATTTGTTTATTAAATTTATTTAATAAGTTTGATTCTAGCATTTTTTCCTGAGGAGAAACGATGTTTTTATTATTTTGGAACTAGAAAAGAATATTTTAGTTTTCTCGCTTAAATATCACGATAAAATTAAATTGTAAGAATATCCCTGAGTAACTTCATTTGTTTATTAAATTTATTTAATAAGTTTTATTCTAGCATTTTTTCCTGACGTGTAACGATGTTTTTATTATTTTTGAACTAGAAACGAATATTTTAGTTTTCTCGCTTAAATATCACGATAAAATTAAATTGTAATCCCTGAGTAACTTTCTTTGTTTATTAAATTTATTTAATAAGTTTGATTCTAGCATTTTTTCCTGAGGAGAAACGATGTTTAAATTTTTCTGGAACTAAAAACGATATTTTAGTTATCTTGAGTAAATATCACGATAAAATTAAATTGTAAGAATATCCCTGAGTAACATTATTTGTTTATTAAATTTATTTAATAAGTTTGATTCTAGCATTTTTTCCTGAGGAGAAACGATGTTTAAATTTTTCTGGAACTAAAAACGAATATTTTAGTTTTCTCGCTTAAATATCACGATAAAATTAAATTGTAATCCCTGAGTAACATTATTTGTTTATTAGATTTTTTTAATAAGTTCGGATCTAGCATTTTTTCCTGACGAGTAACGATGTTTTAATTATTTTGGAACCAGAAAAGAATATTTTAGTTTTCTCGCTTAAATATCACGATAAAATTAAATTGTAAGAATATCCCTGAGTAACTTTCTTTGTTTATTAAATTTATTTAATAAGTTTGATTCTAGCATTTTTTCCTGCGGAGAAACGATGTTTTTATTATTTTGGAACTAGAAAAGAATATTTTAGTTTTCTCGCTTAAATATCACGATAAAATTAAATTGTAAGAATATCGCTGAGTAACATTATTTGTGTATTAAATTTATTTAATAAGTTTGATTCTAGCATTTTTTTCTGACGCGTAACGATGTTTTTATTATTTTGGAACTAGAAACGAATATTTTAGTTTTCTCGCTTAAATATCACGATAAAATTAAATTGTAAGTATATCCCAGAGTAACTTTATTTTCGTATTAAATTTATTTAATAAGTTTGATTCTAGCATTTTTTCCTGACGAGTAACGATGTTTTTATTATTTTGGAACTAGAAACGAATGTTTTAGTTTTCTAGCTTAAATATCACGATAAAATTAAATTGTAAGAATATCCCTGAGTAACATTATTTGTTTATTAAATTTATTTTATAAGTTTGATTCTAGCATTTTTTGCTGATGAGTAACGATGTTTTTATTATTTTGGAACTAGAATCGAATATTTTAGTTTTCTCGCTTAAATATCACGATAAAATTAAATTGTAATCCCTGAGTAACATTATTTGTTTATTAGATTTTTTTAATAAGTTCGATTCTAGCATTTTTTCCTGACGAGTAACGATGTTTTAATTATTTTGGAACCAGAAAATAATATTTTAGTTTTCTCGCTTAAATATCACAATAAAATTAAATTGTAAGAATATCCCTGGGTAACTTTCTTTGTTTATTAAATTTATTTAATAAGTTTGATTCTAGCATTTTTTCCTGAGGAGAAACGATGTTTAAATTTTTCTGGAACTAAAAACGATATTTTTGTTTTATTGCTTAAATATCACGATAAAATTAAATTGTAAGAATATCCCTGAGTAACTTTATTTGTTTATTAAATTTTTTTATTAAGTTCGATTCTAGAATTTTTTCCTGACGTGTAACGATGTTTTTATTATTTTGGAACTAGAAAAGAATATTTTAGTTTTCTCGCTTAAATATAACGATAAAATTAAATTGTAAGTATATCGCTGAGTACCATTATTTGTGTATTAAATTTATTTAATAAGTTTGATTCTAGCATTTTTTCCTGACGTGTAACGATGTTTTTATTATTTTGGAACTAGAAACGAATATTTTAGTTTTCTCGCTTAAATATCACGATAAAATTAAATTGTAATCCCTGAGTAACATTATTTGTTTATTAGATTTTTTTAATAAGTTCGAATCTAGCATTTTTTCCTGACGAGTAACGATTTTTTAATTATTTTGGAACCAGAAAAGAATATTTTAGTTTTCTCGCTTAAATATTACGATAAAATTAAATTGTAAGAATATTCCTGAGTAACTTTCTTTGTTTATTAAATTTATTTAATAAGTTTGATTCTAGCATTTTTTCCTGAGGAGAAACGATGTTTTTATTATTTTGGAACTAGAAAAGAGTATTTTAGTTTTCTCGTTTAAATATAACGATAAAATTAAATTGTAAGAATATCCCTGAGGAACTTCATTTGTTTATTAAATTTATTTAATAAGTTTGATTCTAGCATTTTTTCCTGAGGAGAAACGATGTTTTTATTATTTTGGAACTAGAAAAGAATATTTTAGTTTTCTCGCTTAAATATCACGATAAAATTAAATTGTAAGAATATCCCTGAGTAACTTCATTTGTTTATTAAATTTATTTAATAAGTTTTATTCTAACATTTTTTCCTGACGTGTAACGATGTTTTTATTATTTTTGAACTAGAAACGAATATTTTAGTTTTCTCGCTTAAATATCACGATAAAATTAAATTGTAATCCCTGAGTAACTTTCTTTGTTTATTAAATTTATTTAATAAGTTTGATTCTAGCATTTTTTCCTGAGGAGAAACGATGTTTAAATTTTTCTGGAACTAAAAACGATATTTTAGTTTTCTTGAGTAAATATCACGATAAAATTAAATTGTAAGAATATCCCCGAGTAACATTATTTGTTTATTAAATTTATTTAATAAGTTTGATTCTAGCATTTTTTCCTGACGTGTAACGATGTTTTTATTATTTTGGAACTAGAGAAGAATATTTTAGTTTTCTCGCTTAAATATCATGATAAAATTAAATTGTAAGAATATCCCTGAGTAACTTTATTTTCGTATTAAATTTATTTAATAAGTTTGATTCTAGCATTTTTTCCAGACGAGTAACGATGTTTTTATTATTTTGGAACTAGAAACGAATGTTTTAGTTTTCTAGCTTAAATATCACGATAAAATTAAATTATAAGAATATCCCTGAGTAACATTATTTGTTTATTAAATTTATTTAATAAGTTTGAGTCTAGCATTTTTTCCTGACGAGTAACGATGTTTTTATTATTTTGGAACTAGAAACGAATATTTTAGTTTTCTCGCTTAAATATCACGATAAAATTAAATTGTAATCCCTGAGTAACATTATTTGTTTATTAGATTTTTTTTATAAGTTCGGATCTAGCATTTTTTCCTGACGAGTAACGATGTTTTAATTATTTTGGAACCAGAAAAGAATATTTTAGTTTTCTCGCTTAAATATCACGATAAAATTAAATTGTAAGAATGTTCCTGAGTAACTTTCTTTGTTTATTAAATTTATTTAATAAGTTTGATTCTAGCATTTTTTCCTGAGGAGAAACGATGTTTTTATTATTTTGGAACTAGAAAAGAGTATTTTAGTTTTCTCGCTTAAATATAACGATAAAATTAAATTGTAAGAATATCCCTGAGTAACTTCATTTGTTTATTAAATTTATTTAATAAGTTTGGTTCTAGCATTTTTTCCTGAGGAGAAACGATGTTTTTATTATTTTGGAACTAGAAAAGAATATTTTAGTTTTTTCGCTTAAATATCACGATAAAATTAAATTGTAAGAATATCCCTGAGTAACTTCATTTGTTTATTAAATTTATTTAATAAGTTTGATTCTAGCATTTTTTCCTGACGTGTAACGATGTTTTTATTATTTTGGAACTAGAAACGAATATTTTAGTTTTCTCGCTTAAATATCACGATAAAATTAAATTGTAAGAATATCTCTGAGTAACACTATTTGTTTATTAAATTTATTTAATAAGTTTGATTCTAGCATTTTATCCTGAGGAGAAACGATATTTAAATTTTTCTGGAACTAAAAACGATATTTTAGTTTTCTTGCTTAAATATCACGATAAAATTAAATTGTAAGAATATCCCTGAGTAACATTATTTGTTTATTAGATTTTTTTAATAAGTTCGATTCTAGCATTTTTTCCTGACGAGTAACGATGTTTTTATTATTTTGAAACTAGAAACGAATATTTTAGTTTTCTCGCTTAAATATATTTTTTTTTTTTTATTATTATTTAAATTTATTTACAACTAGCCTGAATTTAGGCCAACCAGCAAATTTGATATATTTAAATAACATGCGTGAAGAAATTACCCATCGGTGTGCCTTCTTAACATAACATTTGTCTATTATAATTACATAATATTTAATTTAAACTTAAGTCTAGTGGTTTTCTTCTATTTAGTCTTTTGACTTCATTCTCGTTATTTAGGAGGTTTATTGCTAACTCGTTAGGGTGGTAATTTAGTCTTGCTTCGTATTTTGTGGCGAAAGTTTTTATTTGTTCGTTTACGTATTTTATTCGTAGATCTGTGTGCAATGTTTCATTATTTACGAACCATGGTGCATTTGCAATGATACGTAATGTTTTATTTTGGAGGCGTTGTATCAGATTGATGTTGGATTGCTTTGCACAGCCCCAGAGCTGTATGCCGTAGGTCCATATAGGTACTATTATAACTTTATATAGTAATATTTTGCTTTGTAATGATAATTTTGATTTACGTCCTATTAACCAGTACATTTGTTTTATTTTTATATCTAGTTGCTTTCTTTTTGATGATAAATGATTTTTCCAGGTTAAACGCCTATCTAGATGCATGCCTAGATATTTTACGTTTGTTTTTACAGGCAAGGTTTTATTGTATATTGAAACTTCAGGGCATGTTGCTCGTTTGGTGGTGAATGTCACTTGAACAGATTTGGTGTCGTTTATTCTAATCCTCCATTTGTTTGCCCACGCTTGCATTTTATTAAGGGATTCTTGTAGTAGTCTTGAAGCTTCTACTGGATCTTCATGTGACGCAAGGTATGCAGTATCATCTGCATATGTAGCAGTTGTTATGTCTTGACTGGGTAGGTCTGCGGTGTACAGTAGGTAAAGCACAGGACCTAGCACACTTCCTTGTGGCACGCCGGCATTTATACGATAGTGTTCGGAGTAGCTACCGCCGTGGTTTACTTGATAATATCTATCACGTACATAAGATTTGAACAATAGATAGTATTGATGAGGAAGATATTGTTTGATTTTGTACAGAAGACCTGTATGCCAGACACGATCGAAAGCTTGGCTCACGTCGAGAAAGGCGGCTGAGCAAAATTTTTGTTCTTCTAGATTTTCTTCAATTTCTTTTACTACTCTGTGGACTTGCTCCAGGGTTGAATGCTGATTTCTAAACCCGAATTGATGATCCGGGATTAGATTTTTATCTTCATTTATTAGTTTCAAGCGTTTAAGTATAAGTTTTTCTAAGAGTTTGGACAATGTAGGGAGCAAGGATATAGGTCTGTAGGATGTGACTTCGTGTGCCGGTTTACCTGGCTTAGGAATAATTAGAATTTGTGCAAATTTCCGTTGCACTGGAAAATATTGAATTCTAATGATTGCATTAAATACTTGAGTTATTGCAACTATTGATTTTTTAGGCAGATGCTTAAGGACTGTAGCCGTTATAAGATCGTATCCGGGAGCTTTCTTGTTGTTTAAGAATTTTATTTCTTCACTGACTTCCCCTACTGTGAAATGTTTTATTGGTGGTGATAATTGCAATGGAGAATCTAAGTATGACAGTATTTCTTCTTCTTCTGCATCTGTTATTTGTGACTCATTTGGCATAAATATGCCGGCTAGATGTTTAGCAAAGACTTCAGCTTTTTCCTCATGTGATCTTGCCCACTCACCATTTTCTTTGCGTATTGGAGGGATTGATTGTTTTGGTCGCTTTAGGTTCTTCGTGGCTTTCCATAATGAGTAATCATTATAGGCATGATGAGTTAAATTACTAATATAGTTCTGAAATGAATCATTTTTAATTGAGTATAATAATTTTTTAATGTCTTTTGTTAATTTGTTTAGAACATTTTTATCATTTGGGTTTCTAGTATATTGCCATTTTCTCCTAGCTTTTCTTTTTTCCGTAATTTTGTCTTTAATATATTTTGGGTAATTTGTAACTGAGTCGTTGTATAATTTTATAGTAGGTGTCGATTTCCAGGCAGCTTCTTGAATATGCAAGATTATTTGCTCTACTGTAGCATCAATATCATCTTCAGATTTTAGTGATCCGTTGATATTGACAGTATCGTTTAGGTAATTTTGAAATTCCCGCCAGTCGGTTTTTTTATTGAAGAGAGTAGGTTTTTGTTCTTTTTGGATGATTGATGAGCTGATTGTGGCTATAATTGGTGAGTGATCTGATGATAAGTCGAAACATTCAGTTACATCGACGTAATTTGAAGAGATTCCCTTTGTTACAAAAAAGTCTAGCAGATCCGGTATTTTCGTTGGATCGGTAGGCCAGTACGTGGGTTTGCCAGTGCTAATGTGTTCGTAGTTTCTATCTATCATCGTTTGTTGGAGTTGTCTGCCCTTGGGATTAGACAGTCGCGACCCCCAACGAGGGTGTTTAGAGTTAAAGTCCCCATCGGCTATAAATCTATTTCCTAATGTTCGAAAATATTCTTCGAAGTGACTTTGCTTTATTGCATGCCTTGGAGGACAATATACAGCAGCTATTACTAATGAACTATTTGCTTCTTTTATTTTAATATTTGTGGCTTGCAGGTATTCTTTTTCATGTTTTTCTATTTCATAATGTACAATTTTATCACTTATCAATACAGCAGTTCCACCGTGGGCAGTTCCATCCGGATGATTCGTATAATATGTCTTGTATTTGTAAATATTAAAATAACTTCTGTTTGTGAAATGAGTTTCCGATATTAGGAAAATATCAATTTTTTGTTGACTGAGAAATGTTTCTACTTCATTTTTGTGATGCACTAAACCATTAGCATTCCATAGTGCTATTCTGAGACTATCCATTAGTTGTATTTTTTATTAACGTGGAGAGCATATTAATCATGATACTGTTTTGGTTCATGAATTGATTGAACATAGCTTCAAATTTGTTCAGAAAATAAGCTAGGTTTATTTCATCGCTCCTCTGCGTTGTGTCATTGCCAGTATGTCCGATTACGTGAGCATAACTTGAATTGACATATGTTTCTTTGTTTATGCTAGGTTGTTTATTAGTAACTTCATAGGAGTTTGTGTTTGCTTGATTCTTAGTGTGATTGGTCGGTTTTCCTCTAGATTTCTGAAGTTCACGGTAGATGGTGCAACCTTTGTAATTGGCCGGGTGAGGCCCTCCGCATAATACGCATTTAGCTGGTGTATTGTTAGTCTTTCGACAATCATTTGTCGGATGGTTATCTGCACATTTGACGCAATAATACGGTTTATTACAATAAGTTTTCGTATGTCCATATTCCTGGCACCTAGTACACTGTGGTATTTCTTTCTTCTTTCGTGGAGCTTCTACTTGAATTTTGCTGCTTAGTAGGTATTTGATTTCATATATAGACTTGTTGTTTTCGTTTGGTTCTTGATCTACGAAGAATAACAACGGCAGTGGTTCTTTTGTTTTCCAACTTCTAATATTTGTTACACTTCGAATTTGAAACCCTAGTTCTTGCAGAGCCTCTTGTATATCATCTGGTGAGACGGACTGATGAAGATTTTTTATTACCACCCTATAAGATCTCTCTTTTCTGGGCTGGTAAGTATGGTATGCAGCATTATTTTTCTTTAGAAGATGGATAAGTCTTCGATATGCATCTGCAGTATTAGTATTAACTTTAATTACATTGTTTGATAATGCTTTGCAAATAAATTCTTTTTTTTGTAGGACGGTTTCAATAGACAGTAACATGATAGGATAATCTGAAACGTCCTGTATATATACAGGAGGTGGCTTATATTCTGAGTTATTATCTGCATTTTGTCTAGAGTTTTCAGTTTCCATTGTTTCATTAGATAATACTGAGTATTTGTTTGAGTTTTCTATTGTAGTATTTTTACTATTATTGACATTAGCCTTTTTGTTAGTCCGTTGTGAATGGTTTGTTTCATCTACTTTCCTAGTTCTCTTCAAGGTTCTTTTATTCCTGACACATTGCCATGAGCAACTAGCATCCTCATTGGTATGATCGTTAGTGTTGTTAGTGTCTGATAGAGTAGGTGATGTAATAGAAGTACAAAATGGTGTACCAAGAGGGGATAATATGCCAGGGGTAAGTAACGATGAATCAGGAATAGATGATGGTGTACCAAAAGTAGATTTGGATGTGTCAAAATTATTTATTTGATATCTGAGATTTGTCTGCAGAGCTGTAGTAATAGGAGTTGTAATACTTACAGTTGTAAGACATACTGATGGTTTTGTGTACACTGTTTGCGTTACAGTTGTTGGTGTATTTACGTATCTTGGTGGTACGAACTTAATATTTGATTCACCAGAACTTTTTTCCGACATGGTTGTATTTAGATAGTTATGTCACACTAAGTGGTTAAATAGTTATACCGCACAAGATAGACAACACGTCTGTTTGCTTTGCCTGCTCGTGCTCGACTTATTTAATGAAATTCTTCACAAAATACACAATTAATGATTCTAATTCTCTTAAAAATTCTGACAGATAAAATGTCAAAACAACTGAAAGATTAATTAACTAGAAACGAATGTTTTAGTTTTCTCGCTTAAATATCACGATAAAATTAAATTGTAAGAATATCCCTGAGTAACTTTATTTGTTTATTAGATTTTTTTAATAAGTTCGATTCTAGCATTTTTTTCTGACGAGTAACGATGTTTTTATTATTTTGGAACTAGAAACGAATATTTTAGTTTTCTTGTTTAAATATCACGATAAAATTAAATTGTAAGAATATCCCTGAGTAACTTTATTTGTGTATTAAATTTATTTAATAAGTTTGATTCTAGCATTTTTTTATGAGGAGAAACGATGTTTAAATTTTTCTGGAACTAAAAACGATATTTTAGTTTTCTTGCTTAAATATCAAGATACAATTAAATTGTAAGAATATCCCTGAGTAACTTTATTTGTTTATTATATTTTTTTAATAAGTTCGATTCTAGAATTTTTTCCTGACGAGTAACTATGTTTTTATTATTTTGGAACTAGAAACGAATATTTTAATTTTCTCGCTTAAATATCACGATAAAATTAAATTGTAAAAATATCCCTGTGTATCTTTATTTGTTTATTAGATTTTTTTAATAAGTTCGATTCTAGCATTTTTTCCTGACGAGTAACGATGTTTTTATTATTTTGGAACCTGAAAAGAATATTTTAGTATTAAATTTATTTAATAAGTTTGATTCTAGCATTTTTTCCTGACGAGTAACGATGTTTTTATTATTTTGGAACTAGAAACGAATATTTTAGTTTTCTCGCTTAAATATAACGATAAAATTAAATTGTAAGTATATCGCTGAGTAACATTATTTGTGTATTAAATTTTTTTAATAAGTTTGATTCTAGCATTTTTTCCTGACGAGTAACGATGTTTTTATTATTTTAGAACTAGAAACGAATGTTTTAGTTTTCTCGCTTAAATATCACGATAAAATTAAATTGTAATAATATCCCTGAGTAACTTTATTTGTTTATTAAATTTATTTAATAAGTTTGATTCTAGCATTTTTTCCTGAGGAGAAACGATGTTTAAATTTTTCTGGAACTAAAAACGATATTTTAGTTTTCTTACTTAAATATCACGATAAAATTAAAATGTAAAAATATCCCTGATTATCTTTATTTGTTTATTAGATTTTTTTAATAAGTTCAATTCTAGCATTTTTTCCTGGCGAGTAACGATGTTTTTATTATTTTGGAACCTGAAAAGAATATTTTAGTTTTCTCGCTTAAATATCACGATAAAATTAAATTGTAAGAATATCCCTGAGTAACTTTATTTGTTTATTAGATTTTTTTAATAAGTTCGATTCTAGAATTTTTTCCTGACGAGTAACGATGTATTTATTATTTTGGAACTAGAAACGAATATTTTAGTTTTCTCGCTTAAATATAACGATAAAATTAAATTGTAAGTATATTGCTTAGTAACATTATTTGTGTATTAAATTTATTTAATAAGTTTGATTCTAGCATTTTTTCCTGACGAGTAACGATGTTTTCATTATTTTGAAACTAGAAACGAATATTTTAGTTTTCTCGCTTAAATATCACGATAAAATTAAATTGTAAGAATATCCGTGAGTAACTTTATTTGTTTATTAAATTTATTTAAGAAGTTCGAATCTAGCATTTTTTCCTGAGGAGAAACGATGTTTAAATATTTCTGGAACTAGAAACAAATATTTAGGTTTTCTTGCTTAAATATCACGATAAAATTAAATTGTAAGAATATCCCTGAGTAACTTTATTTGTTTATTACATTTGTTTAATAACTTTGATTGTAGCATTTTTTCCTGAGGAGAAACGATGTTTAAATTTTTCTGGAACTAAAAACGAATATTTTAGTTTTCTTGCTTAAATATCACGATAAAATTAAATTATAAGAATATCCCTGAGTAACTTTATTTGTTTATTAAATTTATTTAATAAGTTCGATTCTAGCATTTTTGCCTGACGAGTAACGATGTTTTTATTAATTTGGAACTAGAAATAAATATTTTAGTTTTCTCGCGTAAATATCACGATAAAATTAAATTGTAAGAATATCCGTAAGTAACTTTATTTGTTTATTAAATTTATTTAAGAAGTTCGAATCTAGCATTTTTGCCTGAGGAGTAACGATGTTTAAATATTTCTGGAACTAAAAACGAAAATTTTAGTTTTCTTGCTTAAATATCACGATAAAATTAAATTGTAAGAATATCCCTGAGTAACATTATTTGTTTATTAAATTTATTTAATAAGTTTGATTCTAGCATTTTTTCCTGACGAGTAACGATGTTTTTATTATTTTGGAACTAGAAACGATTATTTTAGTTTCCTCGCTTAAATAACACGATAAAATTAAATTGTAAGAATATCCCTGAGTAACTTTATTTGTTTATTAAATATATTTAATAAGTTTGATTCTAGCATTTTATCCTGACGATTAACGATGTTTTTATTATATTGGAACTAGAAACGAATATTTTAGTTTTCTCGCTTAAATATCACTATAAAATTAAATTGTAAGAATATCCCGGAGTAACATTATTTGTTTATTAAAGTTATTTAATAAGTTTGATTCTAGCATTTTATCCTGAGGAGAAACGATGTTAAAATTTTTCTGGAACTAAAAACGAATATTTTAGTTTTCTTGCTTAAATATCACGATAAAATTAAATTGTAAAAATACCCCTGAGTAACTTTATTTGTGTATTAAATTTATTTAATAAGTTTGATTCTAGCATTTTTTGCTGACAAGTAACGATGTTTTTATTATTTTGGAACTAGAAACGAATATTTTAGTTTTCTTGTTTAAATATCACGATAAAATTAAATTGTAAGAATATCCCTGAGTAACATTATTTGTTTATTAAATTTATTTAATAAGTTTGATTCTAGCATTTTTTCCTGAGGAGAAACGATGTTTAAATTTTTCTGGAACTAAAAACGAATATTTTAGTTTTCTTGCTTAAATATCACGATAAAATTAAATAGTAAGAATATCCCTGAGTAACTTTATTTGTTTATTAAATTTGTTTAATAAGTTTTATTCTTGCATTTTTTCCTGAGGAGATACGATGTTTAAATATTTTTGGAACTAAAAACGAATATTTTAGTTTCCTTGCTTAAATATCACGATAAAATTAAATTGTAAAAATATCCGTGAGTAACTTTATTTGTTTATTAGATTTTTTTAATAAGTTCGAATCTAGCAATTTTTCCTGACGAGTAACGATGTTTTTATTATTTTGGAACTAGAAAAGAATATTTTAGTTTTCTCGCTTAAATATAACGATAAAATTAAATTGTAAGTATATCGGTGAGTAACATTATTTGTGTATTAAATTTATTTAATAAGTTTGATTCTAGCATTTTTTCCTGACGAGTAACGATGTTTTTATTATTTTGGAACTAGAAATAAATATTTTAGTTTTCTCGCGTAAATATCACGATAAAATTAAATTGTAAGAATATCCCTGAGTAACTTTATTTGTTTATTAAATTTGTTTAATAAGTTTGATTGTAGCATTTTTTCCTGAGGAGAAACGATGTTTAAATTTTTCTGGAACTAAAAACGAATATTTTAGTTTTCTTGCTTAAATATCACGATAAAATTTAATTGTAAGAATATCCCTGAGTAACACTATTTGTGTATTAAATTTATTTAATAAGTTTGATTCTAGCATTTTTTCCTGACAAGTAACGATGTTTTTATTATTTTGGAACTAGAAAAGAATATTTTAGTTTTCTCGCTTAAATATCACGATAAAATTAAATTGTAAGAATATCCCTGAGTAACTTTATTTGCTTATTAAATTTATTTAATAAGTTTGATTCTAGCATTTTTACCTGCCGAGTAACGATGTTTTTATTGTTTTGGAACTAGAAATAAATATTTTAGTTTTCTCGCGTAAATATCACGATAAAATTAAATTGTAAGAATATTTGTGAGTAACTTTATTTGTTTATTAAATTTATTTAAGAAGTTCGATTCTAGCATATTTGCCTGAGGAGTAACGATGTTTAAATATTTCTGGAACTAAAAACGAAAATTTTAGTTTTCTTGCTTAAATATCACGATTAAATTAAATTGTAAGAATATCCCTGAGTAACATTATTTGTGTATTAAATTTATTTAATAAGTTTGATTCTAGCATTTTTTCCTGACAAGTAACAATGTTTTTATTATTTTGGAACTAGAAAAGAATATTTTAGTTTTCTCGCTTAAATATCACGATAAAATTCAATTGTAAGAATATCCCTAGGTAACATGATTTGTTTATTAAATTAGTTTAATAAGTTTGATTCTAGCATTTTTTCCTGAGGAGAAACGATGTTTAAATTTTTCTGGAACTAAAAACGAATATTTTAGTTTTCTTGCTTAAATATCACGATAAAATTAAATTGTAAGTATATCCCAGAGTAACTTTATTTTCGTATTAAATTTATTTAATAAGTTTGATTCTAGCATTTTTTCCTGACGAGTAACGATGTTTTTATTATTTTGGAACTAGAAACGAATGTTTTAGTTTTCTAGCTTAAATATCACGATAAAATTAAATTGTAAGAATATCCCTGAGTAACATTATTTGTTTATTAAATTTATTTTATAAGTTTGATTCTAGCATTTTTTGCTGATGAGTAACGATGTTTTTATTATTTTGGAACTAGAATCGAATATTTTAGTTTTCTCGCTTAAATATCACGATAAAATTAAATTGTAATCCCTGAGTAACATTATTTGTTTATTAGATTTTTTTAATAAGTTCGATTCTAGCATTTTTTCCTGACGAGTAACGATGTTTTAATTATTTTGGAACCAGAAAATAATATTTTAGTTTTCTCGCTTAAATATCACAATAAAATTAAATTGTAAGAATATCCCTGGGTAACTTTCTTTGTTTATTAAATTTATTTAATAAGTTTGATTCTAGCATTTTTTCCTGAGGAGAAACGATGTTTAAATTTTTCTGGAACTAAAAACGATATTTTTGTTTTATTGCTTAAATATCACGATAAAATTAAATTGTAAGAATATCCCTGAGTAACTTTATTTGTTTATTAAATTTTTTTATTAAGTTCGATTCTAGAATTTTTTCCTGACGTGTAACGATGTTTTTATATTTTGGAACTAGAAAAGAATATTTTAGTTTTCTCGCTTAAATATAACGATAAAATTAAATTGTAAGTATATCGCTGAGTAACATTATTTGTGTATTAAATTTATTTAATAAGTTTGATTCTAGCATTTTTTCCTGCCGTGTAACGATGTTTTTATTATTTTGGAACTAGAAAAGAATATTTTAGTTTTCTCGCTTAAATATAACGATAAAATTAAATTGTAAGTATATCGCTGAGTACCATTATTTGTGTATTAAATTTATTTAATAAGTTTGATTCTAGCATTTTTTCCTGACGTGTAACGATGTTTTTATTATTTTGGAACTAGAAACGAATATTTTAGTTTTCTCGCTTAAATATCACGATAAAATTAAATTGTAATCCCTGAGTAACATTATTTGTTTATTAGATTTTTTTAATAAGTTCGGATCTAGCATTTTTTCCTGACGAGTAACGATTTTTTAATTATTTTGGAACCAGAAAAGAATATTTTAGTTTTCTCGCTTAAATATTACGATAAAATTAAATTGTAAGAATATTCCTGAGTAACTTTCTTTGTTTATTAAATTTATTTAATAAGTTTGATTCTAGCATTTTTTCCTGAGGAGAAACGATGTTTTTATTATTTTGGAACTAGAAAAGAGTATTTTAGTTTTCTCGTTTAAATATAACGATAAAATTAAATTGTAAGAATATCCCTGAGTAACTTCATTTGTTTATTAAATTTATTTAATAAGTTTGATTCTAGCATTTTTTCCTGAGGAGAAACGATGTTTTTATTATTTTGGAACTAGAAAAGAATATTTTAGTTTTCTCGCTTAAATATCACGATAAAATTAAATTGTAAGAATATCCCTGAGTAACTTCATTTGTTTATTAAATTTATTTAATAAGTTTTATTCTAACATTTTTTCCTGACGTGTAACGATGTTTTTATTATTTTTGAACTAGAAACGAATATTTTAGTTTTCTCGCTTAAATATCACGATAAAATTAAATTGTAATCCCTGAGTAACTTTCTTTGTTTATTAAATTTATTTAATAAGTTTGATTCTAGCATTTTTTCCTGAGGAGAAACGATGTTTAAATTTTTCTGGAACTAAAAACGATATTTTAGTTTTCTTGAGTAAATATCACGATAAAATTAAATTGTAAGAATATCCCCGAGTAACATTATTTGTTTATTAAATTTATTTAATAAGTTTGATTCTAGCATTTTTTCCTGACGTGTAACGATGTTTTTATTATTTTGGAACTAGAGAAGAATATTTTAGTTTTCTCGCTTAAATATCATGATAAAATTAAATTGTAAGAATATCCCTGAGTAACTTTATTTTCGTATTAAATTTATTTAATAAGTTTGATTCTAGCATTTTTTCCAGACGAGTAACGATGTTTTTATTATTTTGGAACTAGAAACGAATGTTTTAGTTTTCTAGCTTAAATATCACGATAAAATTAAATTATAAGAATATCCCTGAGTAACATTATTTGTTTATTAAATTTATTTAATAAGTTTGAGTCTAGCATTTTTTCCTGACGAGTAACGATGTTTTTATTATTTTGGAACTAGAAACGAATATTTTAGTTTTCTCGCTTAAATATCACGATAAAATTAAATTGTAATCCCTGAGTAACATTATTTGTTTATTAGATTTTTTTAATAAGTTCGGATCTAGCATTTTTTCCTGACGAGTAACGATGTTTTAATTATTTTGGAACCAGAAAAGAATATTTTAGTTTTCTCGCTTAAATATCACGATAAAATTAAATTGTAAGAATGTTCCTGAGTAACTTTCTTTGTTTATTAAATTTATTTAATAAGTTTGATTCTAGCATTTTTTCCTGAGGAGAAACGATGTTTTTATTATTTTGGAACTAGAAAAGAGTATTTTAGTTTTCTCGCTTAAATATAACGATAAAATTAAATTGTAAGAATATCCCTGAGTAACTTCATTTGTTTATTAAATTTATTTAATAAGTTTGATTCTAGCATTTTTTCCTGAGGAGAAACGATGTTTTTATTATTTTGGAACTAGAAAAGAATATTTTAGTTTTCTCGCTTAAATATCACGATAAAATTAAATTGTAAGAATATCCCTGAGTAACTTCATTTGTTTATTAAATTTATTTAATAAGTTTGATTCTAGCATTTTTTCCTGACGTGTAACGATGTTTTTATTATTTTGGAACTAGAAACGAATATTTTAGTTTTCTCGCTTAAATATCACGATAAAATTAAATTGTAAGAATATCTCTGAGTAACACTATTTGTTTATTAAATTTATTTAATAAGTTTGATTCTAGCATTTTATCCTGAGGAGAAACGATATTTAAATTTTTCTGGAACTAAAAACGATATTTTAGTTTTCTTGCTTAAATATCACGATAAAATTAAATTGTAAGAATATCCCTGAGTAACATTATTTGTTTATTAGATTTTTTTAATAAGTTCGATTCTAGCATTTTTTCCTGACGAGTAACGATGTTTTTATTATTTTGAAACTAGAAACGAATATTTTAGTTTTCTCGCTTAAATATATTTTTTTTTTTTTATTATTATTTAAATTTATTTACAACTAGCCTGAATTTAGGCCAACCAGCAAATTTGATATATTTAAATAACATGCGTGAAGAAATTACCCATCGGTGTGCCTTCTTAACATAACATTTGTCTATTATAATTACATAATATTTAATTTAAACTTAAGTCTAGTGGTTTTCTTCTATTTAGTCTTTTGACTTCATTCTCGTTATTTAGGAGGTTTATTGCTAACTCGTTAGGGTGGTAATTTAGTCTTGCTTCGTATTTTGTGGCGAAAGTTTTTATTTGTTCGTTTACGTATTTTATTCGTAGATCTGTGTGCAATGTTTCATTATTTACGAACCATGGTGCATTTGCAATGATACGTAATGTTTTATTTTGGAGGCGTTGTATCAGATTGATGTTGGATTGCTTTGCACAGCCCCAGAGCTGTATGCCGTAGGTCCATATAGGTACTATTATAACTTTATATAGTAATATTTTGCTTTGTAATGATAATTTTGATTTACGTCCTATTAACCAGTACATTTGTTTTATTTTTATATCTAGTTGCTTTCTTTTTGATGATAAATGATTTTTCCAGGTTAAACGCCTATCTAGATGCATGCCTAGATATTTTACGTTTGTTTTTACAGGCAAGGTTTTATTGTATATTGAAACTTCAGGGCATGTTGCTCGTTTGGTGGTGAATGTCACTTGAACAGATTTGGTGTCGTTTATTCTAATCCTCCATTTGTTTGCCCACGCTTGCATTTTATTAAGGGATTCTTGTAGTAGTCTTGAAGCTTCTACTGGATCTTCATGTGACGCAAGGTATGCAGTATCATCTGCATATGTAGCAGTTGTTATGTCTTGACTGGGTAGGTCTGCGGTGTACAGTAGGTAAAGCACAGGACCTAGCACACTTCCTTGTGGCACGCCGGCATTTATACGATAGTGTTCGGAGTAGCTACCGCCGTGGTTTACTTGATAATATCTATCACGTACATAAGATTTGAACAATAGATAGTATTGATGAGGAAGATATTGTTTGATTTTGTACAGAAGACCTGTATGCCAGACACGATCGAAAGCTTGGCTCACGTCGAGAAAGGCGGCTGAGCAAAATTTTTGTTCTTCTAGATTTTCTTCAATTTCTTTTACTACTCTGTGGACTTGCTCCAGGGTTGAATGCTGATTTCTAAACCCGAATTGATGATCCGGGATTAGATTTTTATCTTCATTTATTAGTTTCAAGCGTTTAAGTATAAGTTTTTCTAAGAGTTTGGACAATGTAGGGAGCAAGGATATAGGTCTGTAGGATGTGACTTCGTGTGCCGGTTTACCTGGCTTAGGAATAATTAGAATTTGTGCAAATTTCCGTTGCACTGGAAAATATTGAATTCTAATGATTGCATTAAATACTTGAGTTATTGCAACTATTGATTTTTTAGGCAGATGCTTAAGGACTGTAGCCGTTATAAGATCGTATCCGGGAGCTTTCTTGTTGTTTAAGAATTTTATTTCTTCACTGACTTCCCCTACTGTGAAATGTTTTATTGGTGGTGATAATTGCAATGGAGAATCTAAGTATGACAGTATTTCTTCTTCTTCTGCATCTGTTATTTGTGACTCATTTGGCATAAATATGCCGGCTAGATGTTTAGCAAAGACTTCAGCTTTTTCCTCATGTGATCTTGCCCACTCACCATTTTCTTTGCGTATTGGAGGGATTGATTGTTTTGGTCGCTTTAGGTTCTTCGTGGCTTTCCATAATGAGTAATCATTATAGGCATGATGAGTTAAATTACTAATATAGTTCTGAAATGAATCATTTTTAATTGAGTATAATAATTTTTTAATGTCTTTTGTTAATTTGTTTAGAACATTTTTATCATTTGGGTTTCTAGTATATTGCCATTTTCTCCTAGCTTTTCTTTTTTCCGTAATTTTGTCTTTAATATATTTTGGGTAATTTGTAACTGAGTCGTTGTATAATTTTATAGTAGGTGTCGATTTCCAGGCAGCTTCTTGAATATGCAAGATTATTTGCTCTACTGTAGCATCAATATCATCTTCAGATTTTAGTGATCCGTTGATATTGACAGTATCGTTTAGGTAATTTTGAAATTCCCGCCAGTCGGTTTTTTTATTGAAGAGAGTAGGTTTTTGTTCTTTTTGGATGATTGATGAGCTGATTGTGGCTATAATTGGTGAGTGATCTGATGATAAGTCGAAACATTCAGTTACATCGACGTAATTTGAAGAGATTCCCTTTGTTACAAAAAAGTCTAGCAGATCCGGTATTTTCGTTGGATCGGTAGGCCAGTACGTGGGTTTGCCAGTGCTAATGTGTTCGTAGTTTCTATCTATCATCGTTTGTTGGAGTTGTCTGCCCTTGGGATTAGACAGTCGCGACCCCCAACGAGGGTGTTTAGAGTTAAAGTCCCCATCGGCTATAAATCTATTTCCTAATGTTCGAAAATATTCTTCGAAGTGACTTTGCTTTATTGCATGCCTTGGAGGACAATATACAGCAGCTATTACTAATGAACTATTTGCTTCTTTTATTTTAATATTTGTGGCTTGCAGGTATTCTTTTTCATGTTTTTCTATTTCATAATGTACAATTTTATCACTTATCAATACAGCAGTTCCACCGTGGGCAGTTCCATCCGGATGATTCGTATAATATGTCTTGTATTTGTAAATATTAAAATAACTTCTGTTTGTGAAATGAGTTTCCGATATTAGGAAAATATCAATTTTTTGTTGACTGAGAAATGTTTCTACTTCATTTTTGTGATGCACTAAACCATTAGCATTCCATAGTGCTATTCTGAGACTATCCATTAGTTGTATTTTTTATTAACGTGGAGAGCATATTAATCATGATACTGTTTTGGTTCATGAATTGATTGAACATAGCTTCAAATTTGTTCAGAAAATAAGCTAGGTTTATTTCATCGCTCCTCTGCGTTGTGTCATTGCCAGTATGTCCGATTACGTGAGCATAACTTGAATTGACATATGTTTCTTTGTTTATGCTAGGTTGTTTATTAGTAACTTCATAGGAGTTTGTGTTTGCTTGATTCTTAGTGTGATTGGTCGGTTTTCCTCTAGATTTCTGAAGTTCACGGTAGATGGTGCAACCTTTGTAATTGGCCGGGTGAGGCCCTCCGCATAATACGCATTTAGCTGGTGTATTGTTAGTCTTTCGACAATCATTTGTCGGATGGTTATCTGCACATTTGACGCAATAATACGGTTTATTACAATAAGTTTTCGTATGTCCATATTCCTGGCACCTAGTACACTGTGGTATTTCTTTCTTCTTTCGTGGAGCTTCTACTTGAATTTTGCTGCTTAGTAGGTATTTGATTTCATATATAGACTTGTTGTTTTCGTTTGGTTCTTGATCTACGAAGAATAACAACGGCAGTGGTTCTTTTGTTTTCCAACTTCTAATATTTGTTACACTTCGAATTTGAAACCCTAGTTCTTGCAGAGCCTCTTGTATATCATCTGGTGAGACGGACTGATGAAGATTTTTTATTACCACCCTATAAGATCTCTCTTTTCTGGGCTGGTAAGTATGGTATGCAGCATTATTTTTCTTTAGAAGATGGATAAGTCTTCGATATGCATCTGCAGTATTAGTATTAACTTTAATTACATTGTTTGATAATGCTTTGCAAATAAATTCTTTTTTTTGTAGGACGGTTTCAATAGACAGTAACATGATAGGATAATCTGAAACGTCCTGTATATATACAGGAGGTGGCTTATATTCTGAGTTATTATCTGCATTTTGTCTAGAGTTTTCAGTTTCCATTGTTTCATTAGATAATACTGAGTATTTGTTTGAGTTTTCTATTGTAGTATTTTTACTATTATTGACATTAGCCTTTTTGTTAGTCCGTTGTGAATGGTTTGTTTCATCTACTTTCCTAGTTCTCTTCAAGGTTCTTTTATTCCTGACACATTGCCATGAGCAACTAGCATCCTCATTGGTATGATCGTTAGTGTTGTTAGTGTCTGATAGAGTAGGTGATGTAATAGAAGTACAAAATGGTGTACCAAGAGGGGATAATATGCCAGGGGTAAGTAACGATGAATCAGGAATAGATGATGGTGTACCAAAAGTAGATTTGGATGTGTCAAAATTATTTATTTGATATCTGAGATTTGTCTGCAGAGCTGTAGTAATAGGAGTTGTAATACTTACAGTTGTAAGACATACTGATGGTTTTGTGTACACTGTTTGCGTTACAGTTGTTGGTGTATTTACGTATCTTGGTGGTACGAACTTAATATTTGATTCACCAGAACTTTTTTCCGACATGGTTGTATTTAGATAGTTATGTCACACTAAGTGGTTAAATAGTTATACCGCACAAGATAGACAACACGTCTGTTTGCTTTGCCTGCTCGTGCTCGACTTATTTAATGAAATTCTTCACAAAATACACAATTAATGATTCTAATTCTCTTAAAAATTCTGACAGATAAAATGTCAAAACAACTGAAAGATTAATTAACTAGAAACGAATGTTTTAGTTTTCTCGCTTAAATATCACGATAAAATTAAATTGTAAGAATATCCCTGAGTAACTTTATTTGTTTATTAGATTTTTTTAATAAGTTCGATTCTAGCATTTTTTTCTGACGAGTAACGATGTTTTTATTATTTTGGAACTAGAAACGAATATTTTAGTTTTCTTGTTTAAATATCACGATAAAATTAAATTGTAAGAATATCCCTGAGTAACTTTATTTGTGTATTAAATTTATTTAATAAGTTTGATTCTAGCATTTTTTTATGAGGAGAAACGATGTTTAAATTTTTCTGGAACTAAAAACGATATTTTAGTTTTCTTGCTTAAATATCAAGATACAATTAAATTGTAAGAATATCCCTGAGTAACTTTATTTGTTTATTATATTTTTTTAATAAGTTCGATTCTAGAATTTTTTCCTGACGAGTAACTATGTTTTTATTATTTTGGAACTAGAAACGAATATTTTAATTTTCTCGCTTAAATATCACGATAAAATTAAATTGTAAAAATATCCCTGTGTATCTTTATTTGTTTATTAGATTTTTTTAATAAGTTCGATTCTAGCATTTTTTCCTGACGAGTAACGATGTTTTTATTATTTTGGAACCTGAAAAGAATATTTTAGTATTAAATTTATTTAATAAGTTTGATTCTAGCATTTTTTCCTGACGAGTAACGATGTTTTTATTATTTTGGAACTAGAAACGAATATTTTAGTTTTCTCGCTTAAATATAACGATAAAATTAAATTGTAAGTATATCGCTGAGTAACATTATTTGTGTATTAAATTTTTTTAATAAGTTTGATTCTAGCATTTTTTCCTGACGAGTAACGATGTTTTTATTATTTTAGAACTAGAAACGAATGTTTTAGTTTTCTCGCTTAAATATCACGATAAAATTAAATTGTAATAATATCCCTGAGTAACTTTATTTGTTTATTAAATTTATTTAATAAGTTTGATTCTAGCATTTTTTCCTGAGGAGAAACGATGTTTAAATTTTTCTGGAACTAAAAACGATATTTTAGTTTTCTTACTTAAATATCACGATAAAATTAAAATGTAAAAATATCCCTGATTATCTTTATTTGTTTATTAGATTTTTTTAATAAGTTCAATTCTAGCATTTTTTCCTGGCGAGTAACGATGTTTTTATTATTTTGGAACCTGAAAAGAATATTTTAGTTTTCTCGCTTAAATATCACGATAAAATTAAATTGTAAGAATATCCCTGAGTAACTTTATTTGTTTATTAGATTTTTTTAATAAGTTCGATTCTAGAATTTTTTCCTGACGAGTAACGATGTATTTATTATTTTGGAACTAGAAACGAATATTTTAGTTTTCTCGCTTAAATATAACGATAAAATTAAATTGTAAGTATATTGCTTAGTAACATTATTTGTGTATTAAATTTATTTAATAAGTTTGATTCTAGCATTTTTTCCTGACGAGTAACGATGTTTTCATTATTTTGAAACTAGAAACGAATATTTTAGTTTTCTCGCTTAAATATCACGATAAAATTAAATTGTAAGAATATCCGTGAGTAACTTTATTTGTTTATTAAATTTATTTAAGAAGTTCGAATCTAGCATTTTTTCCTGAGGAGAAACGATGTTTAAATATTTCTGGAACTAGAAACAAATATTTAGGTTTTCTTGCTTAAATATCACGATAAAATTAAATTGTAAGAATATCCCTGAGTAACTTTATTTGTTTATTACATTTGTTTAATAACTTTGATTGTAGCATTTTTTCCTGAGGAGAAACGATGTTTAAATTTTTCTGGAACTAAAAACGAATATTTTAGTTTTCTTGCTTAAATATCACGATAAAATTAAATTATAAGAATATCCCTGAGTAACTTTATTTGTTTATTAAATTTATTTAATAAGTTCGATTCTAGCATTTTTGCCTGACGAGTAACGATGTTTTTATTAATTTGGAACTAGAAATAAATATTTTAGTTTTCTCGCGTAAATATCACGATAAAATTAAATTGTAAGAATATCCGTAAGTAACTTTATTTGTTTATTAAATTTATTTAAGAAGTTCGAATCTAGCATTTTTGCCTGAGGAGTAACGATGTTTAAATATTTCTGGAACTAAAAACGAAAATTTTAGTTTTCTTGCTTAAATATCACGATAAAATTAAATTGTAAGAATATCCCTGAGTAACATTATTTGTTTATTAAATTTATTTAATAAGTTTGATTCTAGCATTTTTTCCTGACGAGTAACGATGTTTTTATTATTTTGGAACTAGAAACGATTATTTTAGTTTCCTCGCTTAAATAACACGATAAAATTAAATTGTAAGAATATCCCTGAGTAACTTTATTTGTTTATTAAATATATTTAATAAGTTTGATTCTAGCATTTTATCCTGACGATTAACGATGTTTTTATTATATTGGAACTAGAAACGAATATTTTAGTTTTCTCGCTTAAATATCACTATAAAATTAAATTGTAAGAATATCCCGGAGTAACATTATTTGTTTATTAAAGTTATTTAATAAGTTTGATTCTAGCATTTTAGCCTGAGGAGAAACGATGTTAAAATTTTTCTGGAACTAAAAACGAATATTTTAGTTTTCTTGCTTAAATATCACGATAAAATTAAATTGTAAAAATACCCCTGAGTAACTTTATTTGTGTATTAAATTTATTTAATAAGTTTGATTCTAGCATTTTTTGCTGACAAGTAACGATGTTTTTATTATTTTGGAACTAGAAACGAATATTTTAGTTTTCTTGTTTAAATATCACGATAAAATTAAATTGTAAGAATATCCCTGAGTAACATTATTTGTTTATTAAATTTATTTAATAAGTTTGATTCTAGCATTTTTTCCTGAGGAGAAACGATGTTTAAATTTTTCTGGAACTAAAAACGAATATTTTAGTTTTCTTGCTTAAATATCACGATAAAATTAAATAGTAAGAATATCCCTGAGTAACTTTATTTGTTTATTAGATTTTTTTATTAAGTTTGATTCTAGCATTTTTTCCTGACGAGTAACGATGTTTTTATTATTTTGGAACTAGAAACGAATATTTTAGTTTTCTCGCTTAAATATCACGATAAAATTAAATTGTAAGAATATCCCTGAGTAACTTTATTTGTTTATTAAATTTGTTTAATAAGTTTTATTCTTGCATTTTTTCCTGAGGAGATACGATGTTTAAATATTTTTGGAACTAAAAACGAATATTTTAGTTTCCTTGCTTAAATATCACGATAAAATTAAATTGTAAGAATATCCCTGAGTAACTTTATTTGTTTATTAGATTTTTTATTAAGTTTGATTCTAGCATTTTTTCCTGACGAGTAACGATGTTTTTATTATTTTGGAACTAGAAACGAATATTTTAGTTTTCTCGCTTAAATATCACGATAAAATTAAATTGTAAGAATATCCCTGAGTAACTTTATTTGTTTATTAAATTTGTTTAATAAGTTTTATTCTTGCATTTTTTCCTGAGGAGATACGATGTTTAAATATTTTTGGAACTAAAAACGAATATTTTAGTTTCCTTGCTTAAATATCACGATAAAATTAAATTGTAAAAATATCCGTGAGTAACTTTATTTGTTTATTAGATTTTTTTAATAAGTTCGAATCTAGCAATTTTTCCTGACGAGTAACGATGTTTTTATTATTTTGGAACTAGAAAAGAATATTTTAGTTTTCTCGCTTAAATATAACGATAAAATTAAATTGTAAGTATATCGGTGAGTAACATTATTTGTGTATTAAATTTATTTAATAAGTTTGATTCTAGCATTTTTTCCTGACGAGTAACGATGTTTTTATTATTTTGGAACTAGAAATAAATATTTTAGTTTTCTCGCGTAAATATCACGATAAAATTAAATTGTAAGAATATCCCTGAGTAACTTTATTTGTTTATTAAATTTGTTTAATAAGTTTGATTGTAGCATTTTTTCCTGAGGAGAAACGATGTTTAAATTTTTCTGGAACTAAAAACGAATATTTTAGTTTTCTTGCTTAAATATCACGATAAAATTTAATTGTAAGAATATCCCTGAGTAACACTATTTGTGTATTAAATTTATTTAATAAGTTTGATTCTAGCATTTTTTCCTGACAAGTAACGATGTTTTTATTATTTTGGAACTAGAAAAGAATATTTTAGTTTTCTCGCTTAAATATCACGATAAAATTAAATTGTAAGAATATCCCTGAGTAACTTTATTTGCTTATTAAATTTATTTAATAAGTTTGATTCTAGCATTTTTACCTGACGAGTAACGATGTTTTTATTGTTTTGGAACTAGAAATAAATATTTTAGTTTTCTCGCGTAAATATCACGATAAAATTAAATTGTAAGAATATTTGTGAGTAACTTTATTTGTTTATTAAATTTATTTAATAAGTTCGATTCTAGCATTTTTGCCTGACGAGTAACGATGTTTTTATTAATTTGGAACTAGAAATAAATATTTTAGTTTTCTCGCGTAAATATCACGATAAAATTAAATTGTAAGAATATCCGTAAGTAACTTTATTTGTTTATTAAATTTATTTAAGAAGTTCGAATCTAGCATTTTTGCCTGAGGAGTAACGATGTTTAAATATTTCTGGAACTAAAAACGAAAATTTTAGTTTTCTTGCTTAAATATCACGATAAAATTAAATTGTAAGAATATCCCTGAGTAACATTATTTGTTTATTAAATTTATTTAATAAGTTTGATTCTAGCATTTTTTCCTGACGAGTAACGATGTTTTTATTATTTTGGAACTAGAAACGATTATTTTAGTTTCCTCGCTTAAATAACACGATAAAATTAAATTGTAAGAATATCCCTGAGTAACTTTATTTGTTTATTAAATATATTTAATAAGTTTGATTCTAGCATTTTATCCTGACGATTAACGATGTTTTTATTATATTGGAACTAGAAACGAATATTTTAGTTTTCTCGCTTAAATATCACTATAAAATTAAATTGTAAGAATATCCCGGAGTAACATTATTTGTTTATTAAAGTTATTTAATAAGTTTGATTCTAGCATTTTAGCCTGAGGAGAAACGATGTTAAAATTTTTCTGGAACTAAAAACGAATATTTTAGTTTTCTTGCTTAAATATCACGATAAAATTAAATTGTAAAAATACCCCTGAGTAACTTTATTTGTGTATTAAATTTATTTAATAAGTTTGATTCTAGCATTTTTTGCTGACAAGTAACGATGTTTTTATTATTTTGGAACTAGAAACGAATATTTTAGTTTTCTTGTTTAAATATCACGATAAAATTAAATTGTAAGAATATCACTGAGTAACTTTATTTGTTTATTAAATTTATTTAATAAGTTTGATTCTAGCATTTTTTCCTGAGGAGAAACGATGTTTAAATTTTTCTGGAACTAAAAACGAATATTTTAGTTTTCTTGCTTAAATATCACGATAAAATTAAATAGTAAGAATATCCCTGAGTAACTTTATTTGTTTATTAGATTTTTTTATTAAGTTTGATTCTAGCATTTTTTCCTGACGAGTAACGATGTTTTTATTATTTTGGAACTAGAAACGAATATTTTAGTTTTCTCGCTTAAATATCACGATAAAATTAAATTGTAAGAATATCCCTGAGTAACTTTATTTGTTTATTAAATTTGTTTAATAAGTTTTATTCTTGCATTTTTTCCTGAGGAGATACGATGTTTAAATATTTTTGGAACTAAAAACGAATATTTTAGTTTCCTTGCTTAAATATCACGATAAAATTAAATTGTAAGAATATCCCTGAGTAACTTTATTTGTTTATTAGATTTTTTATTAAGTTTGATTCTAGCATTTTTTCCTGACGAGTAACGATGTTTTTATTATTTTGGAACTAGAAACGAATATTTTAGTTTTCTCGCTTAAATATCACGATAAAATTAAATTGTAAGAATATCCCTGAGTAACTTTATTTGTTTATTAAATTTGTTTAATAAGTTTTATTCTTGCATTTTTTCCTGAGGAGATACGATGTTTAAATATTTTTGGAACTAAAAACGAATATTTTAGTTTCCTTGCTTAAATATCACGATAAAATTAAATTGTAAAAATATCCGTGAGTAACTTTATTTGTTTATTAGATTTTTTTAATAAGTTCGAATCTAGCAATTTTTCCTGACGAGTAACGATGTTTTTATTATTTTGGAACTAGAAAAGAATATTTTAGTTTTCTCGCTTAAATATAACGATAAAATTAAATTGTAAGTATATCGGTGAGTAACATTATTTGTGTATTAAATTTATTTAATAAGTTTGATTCTAGCATTTTTTCCTGACGAGTAACGATGTTTTTATTATTTTGGAACTAGAAATAAATATTTTAGTTTTCTCGCGTAAATATCACGATAAAATTAAATTGTAAGAATATCCCTGAGTAACTTTATTTGTTTATTAAATTTGTTTAATAAGTTTGATTGTAGCATTTTTTCCTGAGGAGAAACGATGTTTAAATTTTTCTGGAACTAAAAACGAATATTTTAGTTTTCTTGCTTAAATTTCACGATAAAATTTAATTGTAAGAATATCCCTGAGTAACATTATTTGTGTATTAAATTTATTTAATAAGTTTGATTCTAGCATTTTTTCCTGACAAGTAACGATGTTTTTATTATTTTGGAACTAGAAAAGAATATTTTAGTTTTCTCGCTTAAATATCACGATAAAATTAAATTGTAAGAATATCCCTGAGTAACTTTATTTGCTTATTAAATTTATGTAATAAGTTTGATTCTAGCATTTTTACCTGACGAGTAACGATGTTTTAATTGTTTTGGAACTAGAAATAAATATTTTAGTTTTCTCGCGTAAATATCACGATAAAATTAAATTGTAAGAATATTTGTGAGTAACTTTATTTGTTTATTAAATTTATTTAAGAAGTTCGATTCTAGCATATTTGCCTGAGGAGTAACGATGTTTAAATATTTCTGGAACTAAAATCGAAAATTTTAGTTTTCTTGCTTAAATATCACGATTAAATTAAATTGTAAGAATATCCCTGAGTAACATTATTTGTGTATTAAATTTATTTAATAAGTTTGATTCTAGCATTTTTTCCTGACAAGTAACAATGTTTTTATTATTTTGGAACTAGAAAAGAATATTTTAGTTTTCTCGCTTAAATATCACGATAAAATTCAATTGTAAGAATATCCCTGGGTAACATTATTTGTTTATTAAATTAGTTTAATAAGTTTGATTCTAGCATTTTTTCCTGAGGAGAAACGATGTTTAAATTTTTCTGGAACTAAAAACGAATATTTTAGTTTTCTTGCTTAAATATCACGATAAAATTAAATTGTAAGAATATCCCTGAGTAACTTTATTTGTTTATTAGATTTTTTTATTAAGTTTGATTCTAGCATTTTTTCCTGACGAGTAACGATGTTTTTATTATTTTGGAACTAGAAACGAATATTTTAGTTTTCTCGCTTAAATATCACGATAAAATTAAATTGTAAGAATATCCCTGAGTAACTTTATTTGTTTATTAAATTTGTTTAATAAGTTTTATTCTTGCATTTTTTCCTGAGGAGATACGATGTTTAAATATTTTTGGAACTAAAAACGAATATTTTAGTTTCCTTGCTTAAGTATCACGATAAAATTAAATTGTAAGAATATCCCTGAGTAACTTTATTTGTTTATTAGATTTTTTATTAAGTTTGATTCTAGCATTTTTTCCTGACGAGTAACGATGTTTTTATTATTTTGGAACTAGAAACGAATATTTTAGTTTTCTCGCTTAAATATCACGATAAAATTAAATTGTAAGAATATCCCTGAGTAACTTTATTTGTTTATTAAATTTGTTTAATAAGTTTTATTCTTGCATTTTTTCCTGAGGAGATACGATGTTTAAATATTTTTGGAACTAAAAACGAATATTTTAGTTTCCTTGCTTAAATATCACGATAAAATTAAATTGTAAAAATATCCGTGAGTAACTTTATTTGTTTATTAGATTTTTTTAATAAGTTCGAATCTAGCAATTTTTCCTGACGAGTAACGATGTTTTTATTATTTTGGAACTAGAAAAGAATATTTTAGTTTTCTCGCTTAAATATAACGATAAAATTAAATTGTAAGTATATCGGTGAGTAACATTATTTGTGTATTAAATTTATTTAATAAGTTTGATTCTAGCATTTTTTCCTGACGAGTAACGATGTTTTTATTATTTTGGAACTAGAAATAAATATTTTAGTTTTCTCGCGTAAATATCACGATAAAATTAAATTGTAAGAATATCCCTGAGTAACTTTATTTGTTTATTAAATTTGTTTAATAAGTTTGATTGTAGCATTTTTTCCTGAGGAGAAACGATGTTTAAATTTTTCTGGAACTAAAAACGAATATTTTAGTTTTCTTGCTTAAATATCACGATAAAATTTAATTGTAAGAATATCCCTGAGTAACATTATTTGTGTATTAAATTTATTTAATAAGTTTGATTCTAGCATTTTTTCCTGACAAGTAACGATGTTTTTATTATTTTGGAACTAGAAAAGAATATTTTAGTTTTCTCGCTTAAATATCACGATAAAATTAAATTGTAAGAATATCCCTGAGTAACTTTATTTGCTTATTAAATTTATTTAATAAGTTTGATTCTAGCATTTTTACCTGACGAGTAACGATGTTTTTATTGTTTTGGAACTAGAAATAAATATTTTAGTTTTCTCGCGTAAATATCACGATAAAATTAAATTGTAAGAATATTTGTGAGTAACTTTATTTGTTTATTAAATTTATTTAAGAAGTTCGATTCTAGCATATTTGCCTGAGGAGTAACGATGTTTAAATATTTCTGGAACTAAAAACGAAAATTTTAGTTTTCTTGCTTAAATATCACGATTAAATTAAATTGTAAGAATATCCCTGAGTAACATTATTTGTGTATTAAATTTATTTAATAAGTTTGATTCTAGCAGTTTTTCCTGACAAGTAACAATGTTTTTATTATTTTGGAACTAGAAAAGAATATTTTAGTTTTCTCGCTTAAATATCACGATAAAATTCAATTGTAAGAATATCCCTAGGTAACATTATTTGTTTATTAAATTAGTTTAATAAGTTTGATTCTAGCATTTTTTCCTGAGGAGAAACGATGTTTAAATTTTTCTGGAACTAAAAACGAATATTTTAGTTTTCTTGCTTAAATATCACGATAAAATTAAATTGTAAGAATATCCCTGAGTAACATTATTTGTTTATTAAATTTATTTAATAAGTTTGATTCTAGCATTTTTTCCTGAGGAGAAACGATGTTTAAATTTTTCTGGAACTAAAAACGAATATTTTTGTTTTCTTGCTTAAATATCACGATAAAATTAAATTGTAAGAATATCCTAAGTTATCTTTATTTGTTTATTAGATTTTTTTAATAAGTTTGATTCTAGCATTTTTTCCTGACGAGTAACGAAGTTTTTATTATTTTGGAACTAGAAACGAATATTTTAGTTTTCTCGCCTAAATATCATGATAAAATTAAATTGTAAGAATATCCTTAGGTAACTTTATTTGTTTATTAAATTTATTTTATAAGTTTGATTCTAGCATTTTTTCCTGACGAGTAACGATGTTTTTATTATTTTGGAACTAGAAACGAATATTTTAGTTTTCTCGCTTAAATATCACGATAAAATTAAATTGTAAGAATATCCCTGAGTAACTTTATTTGTTTATTAAATTTGTTTAATAAGTTTTATTCTTGCATTTTTTCCTGAGGAGATACGATGTTTAAATATTTTTGGAACTAAAAACGAATATTTTAGTTTCCTTGCTTAAATATCACGATAAAATTAAATTGTAAGAATATCCCTGAGTAACTTTATTTGTTTATTAGATTTTTTTATTAAGTTTGATTCTAGCATTTTTTCCTGACGAGTAACGATGTTTTTATTATTTTGGAACTAGAAACGAATATTTTAGTTTTCTCGCTTAAATATCACGATAAAATTAAATTGTAAGAATATCCCTGAGTAACTTTATTTGTTTATTAAATTTGTTTAATAAGTTTTATTCTTGCATTTTTTCCTGAGGAGATACGATGTTTAAATATTTTTGGAACTAAAAACGAATATTTTAGTTTCCTTGTTTAAATATCACGATAAAATTAAATTGTAAGAATATCCGTGAGTAACTTTATTTGTTTATTAGATTTTTTTAATAAGTTCGAATCTAGTAATTTTTCCTGACGAGTAACGATGTTTTTATTATTTTGGAACTAGAAAAGAATATTTTAGTTTTCTCGCTTAAATATCACGATAAAATTAAATTGTAAGAATATCCCTGAGTAACTTTATTTGCTTATTAAATTTATGTAATAAGTTTGATTCTAGCATTTTTACCTGACGAGTAACGATGTTTTAATTGTTTTGGAACTAGAAATAAATATTTTAGTTTTCTCGCGTAAATATCACGATAAAATTAAATTGTAAGAATATTTGTGAGTAACTTTATTTGTTTATTAAATTTATTTAAGAAGTTCGATTCTAGCATATTTTCCTGAGGAGTAACGATGTTTAAATATTTCTGGAACTAAAATCGAAAATTTTAGTTTTCTTGCTTAAATATCACGATTAAATTAAATTGTAAGAATATCCCTGAGTAACATTATTTGTGTATTAAATTTATTTAATAAGTTTGATTCTAGCATTTTTTCCTGACAAGTAACAATGTTTTTATTATTTTGGAACTAGAAAAGAATATTTTAGTTTTCTCGCTTAAATATCACGATAAAATTCAATTGTAAGAATATCCCTGGGTAACATTATTTGTTTATTAAATTAGTTTAATAAGTTTGATTCTAGCATTTTTTCCTGAGGAGAAACGATGTTTAAATTTTTCTGGAACTAAAAACGAATATTTTAGTTTTCTTGCTTAAATATCACGATAAAATTAAATTGTAAGAATATCCCTGAGTAACATTATTTGTTTATTAAATTTATTTAATAAGTTTGATTCTAGCATTTTTTCCTGAGGAGAAACGATGTTTAAATTTTTCTGGAACTAAAAACGAATATTTTTGTTTTCTTGCTTAAATATCACGATAAAATTAAATTGTAAGAATATCCTAAGTTATCTTTATTTGTTTATTAGATTTTTTTAATAAGTTTGATTCTAGCATTTTTTCCTGACGAGTAACGAAGTTTTTATTATTTTGGAACTAGAAACGAATATTTTAGTTTTCTCGCCTAAATATCATGATAAAATTAAATTGTAAGAATATCCTAAGGTAACTTTATTTGTTTATTAAATTTATTTTATAAGTTTGATTCTAGCATTTTTTCCTGACGAGTAACGATGTTTTTATTATTTTGGAACTAGAAACGAATGTTTTAGTTTTCTCGCTTAAATATCACGATAAAATTAAATTGTAAGAATATCCCTGAGTAACTTTATTTGTGTATTAAATTTATTTAATAAGTTTGATTCTAGCATTTTTCCCTGACAAGTAACGATGTTTTTATTATTTTGGAACTAGAAAAGAATATTTTAGTTTTCTCGCTTAAATATCACGATAAAATTAAATTGTAACAATATCCCTGAGTAACATTATTTGCTTATTAAATTTATTTAATAAGTTTCATTCTAGCAATTTTTCCTGAGGAGAAACGATATTTAAATTTTTCTGGAACTAAAAACGAATATTTTAGTTTTCTTGTTTAAATATCACGATAAAATTAAATTGTAAGAATATCCCTGAGTAACTTTATTTGTGTATTAAATTTATTTAATAAGTTTGATTCTAGCATTTTTTCCTGACAAGAAACGATGTTTTTATTATTTTGGAACTAGAGAAGAATATTTTAGTTTTCTCGCTTAAATATCATGATAAAATTAAATTTTAAGAATATCCCTGAGTAGCTTTATTTGTTTATTAAATTTATTTAATAAGTTTGATTCCATAATTTTTTCTGAGGAGAAACGATGTTTAAATTTTTCTGGAACTGAAAACCAATATTTTAGTTTTCTTGCTTAAATATCACGATAAAATTAAATTGTAAGAATATCCCTGAGTAACTTTATTTGTTTGTTAGATATTTATAATAAGATCGATTCTAGCATTTTTTCCTGACGAGTAACGATGTTTTTATTATTTTGGAATTAGAAACGAATATTTTAGTTTTCTCGCGTAAATATCACGATAAAATTAAATTGTAAGATTATTTGTTAGTAACTTTATTTGTTTATTAAATTTATTTAAGAAGTTCGATTCTAGCATATTTGCCTGAGGAGTAACGATGTTTAAATATTTCTGGAACTAAAAACGAAAATTTTTGTTTTCTTGCTTAAATATCACGATTAAATTAAATTGTAAGAATATCCCTGAGTAACATTATTTGTGTATTAAATTTATTTAATAAGTTTGATTCTAGCATTTTTTCCTGACAAGTAACGATGTTTTTATTATTTTGGAACTAGAAAAGAATATTTTAGTTTTCTCGCTTAAATATCACAATAAAATTAAATTGTAAGAATATCCCTGAGTAACTTTATTTGTTTATTAAATTTATTTAATAAGTTTGGTTCCAGCATTTTTTCCTGCGGAGAAACGATGTTTACATTTTTCTGGTACTAAAAACGATATTTTAGTTTTCTTGCTTAAATATCACGATTAAATTAAATTGTAAGAATATCCCTGAGTAACTTTATTTGTGTATTAAATTTATTTAATAAGTTTGATTCTAGCATTTTTCCCTGACAAGTAACGATGTTTTTATTATTTTGGAACTAGAAAAGAATATTTTAGTTTTCTCGCTTAAATTTCACGATAAAATTAAATTGTAAGAATATCCCTGAGTAACATTATTTGCTTATTAAATTTATTTAATAAGTTTGATTCTAGCATTTTTTCCTGAGGAGAAACGATGTTTAAATTTTTCTGGAACTAAAAACGAATATTTTAGTTTTCTTGCTTAAATATCACGATAAAATTAAATTGTAAGAATATCCCTGAGTAACATTATTTGTTTATTAAATTTATTTAATAAGTTTGATTCTAGCATTTTTTCCTGAGGAGAAACGATGTTTAAATTTTTCTGGAACTAAAAACGAATATTTCTGTTTTCTTGCTTAAATATCACGATAAAATTAAATTGTAAGAATATCCTAAGGTAACTTTATTTGTTTATTAGATTTTTTTAATAAGTTTGATTCTAGCATTTTTTCCTGACGAGTAACGAAGTTTTTATTATTTTGGAACTAGAAACGAATATTTTAGTTTTCTCGCCTAAATATCATGATAAAATTAAATTGTAAGAATATCCTAAGGTAACTTTAATTGTTTATTAAATTTATTTTATAAGTTTGATTCTAGCATTTTTTCCTGACGAGTAACGATGTTTTTATTATTTTGGAACTAGAAACGAATGTTTTAGTTTTCTCGCTTAAATATCACGATAAAATTAAATTGTAAGAATATCCCTGAGTAACTTTATTTGTGTATTAAATTTATTTTATAAGTTTGGTTCCAGCATTTTTTCCTGACGAGTAACGATGTTTACATTTTTCTGGAACTAAAAACGATATTTTAGTTTTCTTGCTTAAATATCACGATTAAATTAAATTGTAAGAATATTCCTGAGTAACTTTATTTGTGTATTAAATTTATTTAATAAGTTTGATTCTAGCATTTTTCCCTGACAAGTAACGATGTTTTTATTATTTTGGAACTAGAAAAGAATATTTTAGTTTTCTTGCTTAAATATCACGATAAAATTAAATTGTAAGAATATCCCTGAGTAACTTTATTTGTTTATATATATATATATATGGTGGCTTGACACCCCTTGCAGGGGTTGCGCCGCTTCATGGAAGCTCTCTAGATCCTATTTATAGGGGGATCAGCCCTTTCCCTTTAGTTTTTATATTTTCTTGCAAATTTCGCTCCATTTTTTCCTATTCTTCGTTTCTTCCTTCCATTTATCAATTCCTACTTTGTGCAAATCTTCTTTAACTTCCTTAATCCAGGTTGACCGTGGTCTTCCTCTTCTTCTGTAACCTGGGTCCCATTCTAGCATTATAGATATTGGTGTTTCTGTATCAGCTCTCATTACATGCCCTAGCAATTTCGCTCTTTGTTGTTTTATTTTCTTGGTGATATCTTCACCTTCTAGCTCCTGTAGTATTTCTGTATTCATTCTTATTCTGTACTCGTCATCTCCTATTTTAATTCCTCCTAGGATTGATCTTAAAATTTTCCTTTCTGCTATTCTGAGCTGTTCTTCCTCTCTTTGTGTCATTGTTAGTGTCTCAGCGCCATATAGCATTATTGGTCTTATCAATGTCTTATATATTTTAATTTTTGTTACTTTTGACAGTTCCTTATTTTTAGTAAATATTTGTTTAAATGTAGGGCTCTATTTGCTGCAAAAATTTTTTCTTCAATTTCTGCTTCTCTCTCTCCTGTGTTTGTTATTATTATACCTAGGTACTTAAATTTTTTAACTTCTTCAAATTCGTAATCTCCTATTTTTACTTGCTTGCATTGATTATGTTTGCCGAATCTCATGTATTTTGTTTTTTCCTTATTTATTTCTAGCCCCATATCTCTTCCCTCTCTCACTATTTCTTCCAGCGACTTTTTTAATAGTTCTCTATTTTTTGCTATAATGACGATGTCGTCCGCGTATGCTATTAGTTGCGTTCCTTTATTCCTGATTGAGTTTTTGTTTATCGACTTCGTCACCTTTTCCAGCGCTATATTGAAGAGAGTGGCTGATAGCGCATCACCTTGTCTTACTCCTTTAGTTGTTTTAATCTCTTTTGTCTCTCCTATTCTGGACTTTATGCTTACCCTAGCATTGTTCATGGTCATTTTGGTAAGCCTGCGCAATTTTGCTTCTATTCCCAGTTCTTCTAGTGCCTTCATCAGTTTTTCTCTTTGTATACTGTCAAACGCTTGCTTGAAATCTATGAACAGCATTTCAATATTTATTTTAGCATTGTGGGTTTTTTCTATTATTTGCTTTAGAGTGTGAATTGCGTCCGTCGTAGATTTTCCCTGTACAAAACCACATTGGTAATGCCCTATTTTATTTTTTGTTGTTTTTGCTAATCTTTTCTGGATGATTGTTGAAAGTATTTTGTATGTCGTGTTAAGAAGTGTTATTCCTCTGTGGTTTTTGCACTCTTTGGGGTCACCTTTCTTATATATTGTTACTATCTGTCCCAATTCCCAGTCTTTGGGCATTATTTCTTCTCTCCAAATTCTTGCTATTAATTTATGTGTCTGCTTGATCAGTATATTTCCTCCGTATTTTAATAGTTCGCCGTTGATACCATCTTTACCCGGTTGTTTTCCATTCTTACAGGCATTAATCACATCTTTCACTTCTTGTATTGTTGGGTCTCCTATTATATCTTCATTTTCTTCTTCGCTGTCGTTATTGTCTTCCTGGTTTTCCTCTTGCGTATTTTCTCCTGTCTCATTTAACAGTTCTCTGAAGTATTCTTCCCATACCTTCTTGCATTGTTCTTCTGATTCTGTTATTTTTCCATTTTTGTCTTTTATGCTGCTGCCTATATTTATTTTATTTGTTTTCCTCTGGTTTTTTATTTTTTGATAAAAACTCTTCGTGTTCTTATTAGTGTTGTCTTTTTCTATGTCATTGATCATTTCTCCTACCCATTCCCTTTTGCATTTTCTTCTTACTTTCTTGCATTCTTTCTTAATTTTTTCATATTCCTCTTTGTCCTCTTTTAGTTCCGTGTGCATCCATTTTATTCGTGCCTTAACTTTTCTTTCCGTTAACTTTTTACATTCTTCATTATACCACTCTTTCTTCTTTTCAGCTTTTTGTTTTCCTAGCTTTTTATCCGCTGTCATTATTATATTCTTTTTTACTCCGTCCCACATCTCATCTACACTTTGTCTGTTTGAAGTTCTGTTCTTTCTTATGTTTATTTCTATCTCTTGCATATATTCTTCTCTTTCTTGTTCTCTGTTTAGTTTCTTTATATCCCACTTGTCTGGTTTATTTTTTTGCATTTTCTTCCTTCTGATTTTCTGTTTTGTTGTCGCGGTGACCATGTAGTGATCCGAGTCGGCACATGCTCCTCTGTATGTTCTTACGTCTCTGATGGTTGTTTCCCATCTTTTAGTGATGAGTACATGATCTATTTGTGAGCATTTACTGTTGTCTCCAGATGTCCATGTGATTTTGTGTTGTCTCGGGTGTTCAAACTTTGTGCTACTAATTATCATGTTGTTTGCCGCTGCTAGATTACATATTCTTTGCCCATTGTTGTTAGTTTTGTTGTGTATTGTGTACCTTCCTGCAACTTCTGCTATGTATTCCTCCTTTCCGATCTGTGCGTTTAGATCTCCAAGTACAATTACTATATCTTCTTTTGCTATCTTGTCTAGTTCTCCTTCCATTTCTTCATAAAACCTTTCCTTTTCGTCATTCTTCGCGTTCTCTGTTGGTGCATAAACATTTAATATTGACAGGTTGCGTGGCCTCGCTTTAACTCTTATATATGCTAGCCTTTCATTTATGGGGGTGAATTGTAGCATATGATCTTTTATCTTGTTTGCGATTATAAATGCCACCCCAATATTTTAGTTTTGTCGCTTAAGTATCACGATAAAATTAAATTGTAAGACTATCCCTCAGTAACTTTATTTGTTTATTAGATTTTTTTAATAAGTTCGATTCTAGCATTTTTTCCTGTCGAGTAACGATGTTTTTATTATTTTGGAACTAGAAACGAATATTTTAGTTTTCTCGCTTAAATATCACGATAAAATTAAATTGTAAGAATATCCCTGAGTAACTTTATTTGTTTGTTAGATATTTATAATAAGATCGATTCTAGCATTTTTTCCTGACGAGTAACGATGTTTTTATTATTTTGGAACTAGAAACGAATATTTTAGTTTTCTCGCTTAAATATAACGATAAAATTAAATTGTAAGTATGTCGCTCAGTAACATTATTTGTGTATTAAATTTATTTAATAAGTTTGATTCTAGCATTTTTACCTGACGAGTAACGATGTTTTTATTGTTTTGGAACTAGAAATAAATATTTTAGTTTTCTCGCGTAAATATCACGATAAAATTTAATTGTAAGATTATTTGTGAGTAACTTTATTTGTTTATTAAATTTATTTAAGAAGTTCGATTCTAGCATATTTGCCTGAGGAGTAACGATGTTTAAATATTTCTGGAACTAAAAACGAAAATTTTAGTTTTCTTGCTTAAATATCACGATTAAATTAAATTGTAAGAATATCCCTGAGTAACATTATTTGTGTATTAAATTTATTTAATAAGTTTGATTCTAGCATTTTTTCCTGACAAGTAACGATGTTTTTATTATTTTGGAACTAGAAAAGAATATTTTAGTTTTCTCGCTTAAATATCACGATAAAATTAAATTGTAAGAATATCCCTGAGTAACTTTATTTTTTTATTAAATTTTTTTAATAAGTTTGGTTCCAGCATTTTTTCCTGCGGAGAAACGATGTTTACATTTTTCTGGAACTAAAAACGATATTTTAGTTTTCTTGCTTAAATATCACGATAAAATTAAATTATAAAAATATCCCTGGGTAACATTATTTGTTTATTAAATTAGTTTAATAAGTTTGATTCTAGCATTTTTTCCTGAGGAGAAACGATATTTAAATTTTTCTGGAACTAAAAACGAATATTTTAGTTTTCTTGCTTAAATATCACGATAAAATTAAATTGTAAGAATATCCCTGAGTAACATTATTTGTTTATTAAATTTATTTAATAAGTTTGATTCTAGCATTTTTTCCTGACGAGTAACGAAGTTTTTATTATTTTGGAACTAGAAACGAATATTTTAGTTTTCTCGCCTAAATATCATGATAAAATTAAATTGTAAGAATATCCTAAGGTAACTTTAATTGTTTATTAAATTTATTTTATAAGTTTGATTCTAGCATTTTTTCCTGACGAGTAACGATGTTTTTATTATTTTGGAACTAGAAACGAATGTTTTAGTTTTCTCGCTTAAATATCACGATAAAATTAAATTCTAAGAATATCCCTGAGTAACTTTATTTGTGTATTAAATTTATTTAATAAGTTTGATTCTAGCATTTTTCCCTGACAAGTAACGATGTTTTTATTATTTTGGAACTAGAAAAGAATATTTTAGTTTTCTCGCTTAAATATCACGATAAAATTAAATTGTAAGAATATCCCTGAGTAACTTTATTTGTTTATTAAATTTATTTAATAAGTTTGGTTCCAGCATTTTTTCCTGCGGAGAAACGATGTTTATATTTTTCTGGAACTAAAAACGATATTTTAGTTTTCTTGCTTAAATATCACGATTAAATTAAATTGTAAGAATATCCCTGAGTAACATTATTTGTGTATTAAATTTATTTAATAAGTTTGATTCTAGCATTTTTTCCTGACAAGTAACGATGTTTTTATTATTTTGGAACTAGAAAAGAATATTTTAGTTTTCTCGCCTAAATATCATGATAAAATTAAATTGTAAGAATATCCTAAGGTAGCTTTAATTGTTTATTAAATTTATTTTATAAGTTTGATTCTAGCATTTTTTCCTGACGAGAAACGATGTTTTTATTATTTTGGAACTAGAAACGAATGTTTTAGTTTTCTCGCTTAAATATCACGATAAAATTAAATTGTAAGAATATCCCTGAGTAACTATTTGTTTATTAGATTTTTTTAATAAGTTTGATTCTAGCATTTTTTCCTGACAAGCTACGATGTTTTTATTATTTTGGAACTAGAGAAGAATATTTTCGTTTTCTCGCTTAAATATCACGATAAAATTAAATTGTAAGAATATCTCTGAGTAACTATATTTGTTTATTAAATTTATTTAATAAGTTTGATTCCATAATTTTTTCCTGAGGAGAAACGATGTTAAATTTTTCTGGAACTAAAAACCAATATTTTAGTTTTCTTGCTTAAATATCACGATAAAGTTAAATTGTAAGAATATCCCTGAGTAACACTATTTGTTTATTAAATTTATTTAATAAGTTTGATTCTAGTATTTTTTCCTGAAGAGAAAACTAAAATATTCTTTTCAGGTTCCAAAATAATAAAAACATCGTTACTCGTCAGGAAAAAATGCTAAAATCAAACTTATTAAATAAATTTAATAAACAAATAAAGTTACTCAGGGATATTCTTCCTTTTTAATTTTATCGTGATATTTAAGCAAGAAAACTAAAATATTCGTTTTTAGTTCCAAAAATATTTAAATATCGTTTCTCCTCAGGAAAAAATGCTAGAATCGAA
Organism: Pterostichus madidus; assembly: GCA_911728475.2. NCBI lineage: Eukaryota > Metazoa > Arthropoda > Insecta > Coleoptera > Carabidae > Pterostichus > Pterostichus madidus. Next base: position 15,004,319 of record OU452319.1, read on the forward strand.
CTTATTAAACAAATTTAATAAACAAATAAAGTTACTCAGAGATATTCTTACAATTTAATATTATCGTGATATTTAAGCGAGAAAACTAAAATATTCGTTTCTAGTTCCAAAATAATAAAAACATCGTTACTCGTCAAGAAAAAATACTAGAATCAAACTTAGTAAATAAATTTTATACACAAATAAAGTTACTCCGGGATATTCTTACAATTTAATTTTATCGTGATATTTAAGCAAGAAAACTAAAATATTCGTTTTTAGTTCCAGAAAAATTTAAACATCGTTTCTCCTCAGGAAAAAATGCTAGAATCAAACTTATTAAATAAATTTAATAAACAAATAAAGTTACTCAGGGATATTCTTACAATTTAATTTTATCGTGATATTTAAGCGAGAAAACTAAAATATTCGTTTCTAGTTTCAAAATAATAAAAACATCGTTACTCGTCAGGAACAAATGCTAGAATTTAAAATTATTAAATAAATTTAATACCCAAATAATGTTATTCAGCGGTATACTTGCAATTTAATTTTATCATTATATTTAAGCGAGAAAACTAAAATATTCGTTTCTAGTTCCAAAATAATAAAAACATCGTTACTCGTCAGGATAAAATGCTAGATTCAAACTTATTAAATAAATTTAATAAACAAATAAAGTTACTCAGGGATATTCTTACAATTTAATTTTATCGTGTTATTTAAGCGAGGAAACTAAAATATTCGTTTTTAGTTCCAAAATAATAAAAACATCGTTACTCGTCAGAAAAAAATGCTAGAATCAAACTTATTAAATAAATTTAATAAACAAATAATGTTACTCAGGGATATTGTTACAATTTAATTTTATCGTGATATTTAAGCAAGAAAACTAAAATTTTCGTTTTTAGTTCCAGAAATATTTAAACATCATTACGCCTCAGGCAAAAATGCTAGATTCGAACTTCTTAAAAAAATTTAATAAACAAATAAAGATACTCACGGATATTCTTACAATTTAATTTTATCGTGATATTTACGCGAGAAAACTCAAATATTTATTTCTAGTTCCAAAATAATAAAAACATCGTTACTCGTCAGGAAAAAATGCTAGAATCAAACTTATTAAATAAATTTAATACACAAATAATGTTACTCACCGATATACTTACAATTTAATTTTATCGTTATATTTAAGCGAGAAAACTAAAATATTCTTTTCTAGTTCCAAAATAATAAAAACATCGTTACTCGTCAGGAAAAAATTCTAGAATCGAACTTATTAATAAAATCTAATAAACAAATAAAGTTACTTACGGATATTCTTACAATTTAATTTTATTGTGATATTTAAGCAAGAAAACTAAAATATCGTTTTTAGTTCCAGAAAAATTTAAACATCGTTTCTCCTCAGGAAAAAATGCTAGAACCAAACTTAATTAAAAAGTTAATAAACAAATAAAGTTACTCAGGGATATTCTTACAATTTAATTTTATCGTGATATTTATGCGAGAAAACTAAAATATTCTTTTCTAGTTCCAAAATAATAAAAACATCGTTACTTGTCAGGAAAAATGCTAGAATAAAACTTATTAAATAAATTTAATACACAAATAAAGTTACTCAGGGATATTCTTACAATTTAATTTTATCGTAATATTTAAGCGAGAAAACTAAAACATTCGTTTCTAATTCCAAAATAATAAAAACATCGTTACTCTCAGCAAAGAATGCTAGAATCAAACTTATTAAATAAATTTAATACACAAATAATGTTACTCAGCGATATACTTATAATTTAATTTTATCGTGATATTTAAGCGAGAAAACTAAAATATTCGTTTCTAGTTCCAAATTAATAAAAACATCGTTACTCGTCAGGAAAAAATTCTAGAATCGAACTTATTAATAAAATCTAATAAACAAATAAAGTTACTCAGGGATATTCTTACAATTTAATTTTATCGCGATATTTAAGCGAGAAAACTAAAATATTCTTTTCTGGTTCCAAAATAATAAAAACATCGTTACTCGTCAGGAAAAAATGCTAGAATCGAACTTATTAAAAAAATCTAATAAACAAATAAAGTTACTCAGGGATATTCTTACATTTTAATTTTATCGTGATACTTAAGCAAGAAAACTAAAATATTCGTTTTTAGTTCCAAAAATATTTAAACATCGTTTCTTCTCAGGAAAAAATGCTAGAATCAAACTTATTAAACAAATTTAATAAACAAATAAAGTTACTCAGGGATGTTCTTACAATTTAATTTTATCGTGATATTTAAGCGAGAAAACTAAAATATTCGTTTCTAGTTCCAAAATAATAAAAACATCGTTACTCGTCAGGAAAAAATGCTAGAATCAAACTTATTAAAAAAATCTAATAAACAAATAAAATTACTCAGGGATATTCTTACAATTTAATTTTATCGTGATATTTAAGACAGAAAACAAAAATAATCGTTTTTAGATCCAGAAAAATTTAAACATCGTTTCTCCTTAGTAAAAAATGCTAGAATCAAACTTATTAAATAAATTAATAAACAAATAATGTTACTCAGGGATATTCTTACAATTTAATTTTATCGTGATATTTAAGCAAGAACACTAAAATATTCGGTTTTACTTCAAGAAAAATTTAAACATCGTTTCTCCTCAGGAAAAAATGATAGAATCAAACTTATTAAATAAATTTAATAAACAAATAAAGTTACTTAGGCATATTCTTACAATTGAATTTTATCGTGATATTTAAGCGAGAAAACTAAAATATTCGTTTCTAGTTCCAAAATAATAAAAAATTCGTTACTCGTCAGGAAAAAATGCTAGAATCAAACTTATTAAAAAAATCTAATAAAGAAATAAAGATACCTCAGGATATTCTTACAATTTAATTTTATCGTGATATTTAAGCAAGAAAACAAAAATATTCGTTTTTAGTTCCAGAAAAGTTTAAACATCGTTTCTCCTCAGGAAAAAATGCTAGAATCAAACTTATTAAATAAATTTAATAAACAAATAGTGTTACTCTGGGATATTCTTACAATTTAATTTTATCGTAATATTTAAGCAAGAAAACAAAAATATTTGTTTTTAGTTCCAGATAAATTTAAACATTGTTTCTCTTCAGGAAAAAATGCTAGAATCAAACTTATTAAATAAATTTAATAAACAAATAATGTTACTCAGGGATATTCTTACAATTTAATTTTATCGTGATATTTAAGCAAGAAAACTAAAATATCATTTTAGTTCCAGAAAAATTTAAATATCGTTTCTCCTCAGGAAAAAATGCTAGAATCGAACTTATTAAATAAATTTAATAAACAAATAAAGTTACTCAGGGATATTCTTACAATTTAATTTTATCGTGATATTTAAGCGAGAAAACTAAAATAATCATTTCTAGTTCCAAAATAATAAAAACATCGTTACTCGTCAGGAAAAAATGCTAGAATCAAACTTATTAAATAAATTTAATAAACAAATAGTGTTACTCTGGGATATTCTTACAATTTAATTTGATCGTGATACTTAAGCGACAAAACTAAAATATTCGTTTCTAGTTCCAAAATAATAAAAACATCGTTACTCGTCAGGAAAAAATTCTAGAATCGAACTTATTAATAAAATCTAATAAACAAATAAAGTTACTCAGGGATATTCTTACAATTTAATTTTATCGTGATATTTAAGCGAGAAAACTAAAATATTCGTTTCTAGTTCCAAAATAATTAAAACATCGTTACTAGTCAGGAAAAAATACTAGAATCAAACTTATTAAAAAAATCTAATAAAGAAATAAAGTTACCTTGGGATATTCTTACAATTTAATTTTATCGTGATATTTAAGCAAGAAAACAAAAATATTCGTTTTTAGATCCAGAAAAATTTAAACATCGTTTCTCCTCAGGAAAAAATGCTAGAATCAAACTTATTAAATAAATTTAATAAACAAATAATGTTACTCAAGGATATTCTTACAATTTAATTTTATCGTGATATTTAAGCAAGAAAACTAAAATATTAGTTTTTAGTTCCAGATAAATTTAAACATCGTTTCTCCTCAGGAAAAAATGCTGGAATCAAACTTATTAATAAATTTAATACACAAATAAAGTTACTCAGGGATATTCGTACAATTTAATTTTATCGTGATATTTAAACAAGAAAACTAAAATATTCGTTCCTAGTTCCAAAATAACAAAAACATCGTTACTCGTCAGGAAAAAATGCTAGAATCGAACTTATTAAAAAAATCTAATAAACAAATAAAGTTACTCAGGGATATTCTTACAATTTAATTTTATCGTGATATTTAAGCGAGAAAACTAAAATATTCGTTTCTAGTTCCAAAATAATAAAAACATCGTTACTCGTCAGGATAAAATGCTAGAATCAAACTTATTAAACAAATTTAATAAACAAATAAAGTTACTCCGGGATATTCTTACAATTTAATTTTATCGTGATATTTAAGCAAGAAAACTAAAATATTCGTTTTTAGTTCTAGAAATATTTAAACATCGTTTCTACTCAGGAAAAAATGCTAGAATCAAACATATTAAACAAATTTAATAAACAAATAAAGTTACTCAGGGATATTCTTACAATTTAATTTTATCGTGATATTTAAGCGAGAAAACTAAAATATTCGTTTCTAGTTCCAAAATAATAAAAACATCGTTACTCGTCAGGAAAAAATGCTAGAATCAAACTTATTAAATAAATTTAATACGAAAATAAAGTTACTCAGGGATATTCTTACAATTTAATTTTATCGTGATATTTAAGCGAGAAAACTAAAATATTCGTTTCTAGTTCCAAAATAATAAAAACATCGTTACTCGTCAGGAAAAAATGCTAGAATCAAACTTATTAAATAAATTTAATACACTAATAATGTTACTCAGCGATATATTTACAATTTAATTTTATCGTGATATTTAAGCAAGAAAACTAAAATATCATTTTAGTTCCAGAAAAATTTAAATATCGTTTCTCCTGAGGAAAAAATGCTAGAATCGAACTTATTAAATAAATTTAATAAACAAATAAAGTTACTCAGGGATATTCTTACAATTTAATTTTATCGTGATATTTAAGCGAGAAAACTAAAATATTCGTTTCTAGTTCCAAAATAATAAAAACATCGTTACTCGTCAGGAAAATATGTTAGATTCAAACTTATTAAATAAATCTAATAAACAAATAAAGTTACTCAGGGATATTCTTACAATTTAATTTTATCGTGATATTTAAGCAAGAAAACAAAAATATTCGTTTTTAGTTCCAGAAAAATTTAAACATCGTTTCTCCTCAGGAAAAAATGCTACAATCAAACTTATTAAATAAATTTAATAAACAAATAGTGTTACTCTGGGATATTCTTACAATTTAATTTTATCGTAATATTTAAGCAAGAAAACAATAATATTAGTTTTTAGTTCCAGAAAAATTTAAACATCGTTTCTCTTCAGGAAAAAATGCTAGAATCAAACTTATTGAATAAATTTAATAAACAAATAATGTTACTCAGGGATATTCTTACAATTTAATTTTATTGTGATATTTAAGCAAGAAAACTAAAATATCATTTTAGTTCCAGCAAAATTTAAATATCGTTTCTCCTCAGGAAAAAATGCTAGAATCGAACTTATTAAATAAATTTAATAAACAAATAAAGTTACTCAGGGATATTCTTACAATTTAATTTTATCGTGATATTTAAGCGAGAAAACTAAAATATTCGTTTCTAGTTCCAAAATAATAAAAACATCGTTACTCGTCAGGAAAAAATGCTAGAATCAAACTTATTAAATAAATTTAATACACTAATAATGTTACTCAGCGATATATTTACAATTTAATTTTATCGTGATATTTAAGCGAGAAAACTAAAATATTCGTTTCTAGTTCCAAAATAATAAAAACATCGTTACTCGTCAGGAAAAAATGCTAGAATCAAACTTATTAAATAAATTTAATACGAAAATAAAGTTACTCAGGGATATTCTTACAATTTAATTTTATCGTGATATTTAAGCGAGAAAACTCAAATATTCGTTTCTAGTTCCAAAATAATAAAAACATCGTTACTCGTCAGGAAAATATGTTAGATTCAAACTTATTAAAAAAATCTAATAAACAAATAAAGCTACTCAGGGATATTCTTACAATTTAATTTTATCGTGATATTTAAGCAAGAAAACTAAAATATTCGTTTTTAGTTCCAGAAAAATTTAAACATCGTTTCTCCTCAGGAAAAAATGCTAGAATCGAACTTATTAAATAAATTTAATAAACAAATAAAGTTACTCAGGGATATTCTTACAATTTTAATTTTATCGTGATATTTAGCGAGAAAACTAAAATATTCGTTTCGAGTTCCAAAATAATAAAAACATCGTTACTCGTCAGGAAAAAATGCTAGAATCAAACTTATTAAATAAATTTAATACGAAAATAAAGTTACTCAGGGATATTCTTACAATTTAATTTTATCGTGATATTTAAGCGAGAAAACTAAAATATTCGTTTCTAGTTCCAAAATAATAAAAACATCGTTACTCGTCAGGAAAAAATGCTAGAATCAAACTTATTAAAAAAATTTAATACACTAATAATGTTACTCAGCGATATATTTACAATTTAATTTTATCGTGATATTTAAGCAAGAAAACTAAAATATCATTTTAGTTCCAGAAAAATTTAAATATCGTTTCTCCTGAGGAAAAAATGCTAGAATCGAACTTATTAAATAAATTTAATAAACAAATAAAGTTACTCAGGGATATTCTTACAATTTAATTTTATCGTGATATTTAAGCGAGAAAACTAAAATATTAGTTTCTAGTTCCAAAATAATAAAAACATCGTTACTCGTCAGGAAAAAATGCTAGAATCAAACTTATTAAATAAATTTAATACACTAATAATGTTACTCAGCGATATACTTACAATTTAATTTTATCATTATATTTAAGCGAGAAAACTAAAATATTCGTTTCTAGTTCCAAAATAATAAAAACATCGTTACTCGTCATAAAAAATTCTAGAATCGAACTTATTAATAAAATCTAATAAACAAATAAAGTTACTCAGGGATATTCTTACAATTTAATTTTATCGTGATATTTAAGCGAGAAAACTAAAATATTCGTTTCTAGTTCCAAAGTAATTAAAACATCGTTATTAGTCAGGAAAAAATACTAGAATCAAACTTATTAAAAAAAATCTAATAAAGAAATAAAGTTACCTTGGGATATTCTTACAATTTAATTTTATCGTGATATTTAAGCAAGAAAACAAAAATATTCGTTTTTAGATCCAGAAAAATTTAAACATCGTTTCTCCTCAGGAAAAAATGCTAGAATCAAACTTATTAAATAAATTTAATAAACAAATAATGTTACTCAGGGATATTCTTACAATTTAATTTTATCGTGATATTTAAGCAAGAAAACTAAAATATTCGTTTTTAGTTCCAGATAAATTTAAACATCGTTTCTCCTCAGGAAAAAATGCTAGAATCAAAATTATTAAATAAATTTAATAAACAAATAAAGTTACTCAGGGATATTCTTACAATTTAATTTTATCGTGATATTTAAGCGAGAAAACTAAAATATTCGTTTCTAGTTCCAAAATAATAAAAACATCGTTACTCGTCAGGAAAAAATGCTAGAATCGATCTTATTATAAATATCTAATAAACAAATAAAGTTACTCAGGGATATTCTTACAATTTAATTTTATCGTGATATTTAAGCGAGAAAACTAAAACATTCTTTTCTAGATCCAAAATAATAAAAACATCGTTACTTGTCAGGAAAAAATGCTGGAATCAAACTTATTAATAAATTTAATACACAAATAAAGTTACTCAGGGATGTTCGTACAATTTAATTTTATCGTGATATTTAAACAAGAAAACTAAAATATTCGTTCCTAGTTCCAAAATAACAAAAACATCGTTACTCGTCAGGAAAAAATGCTCGAATCGAACTTATTAAAAAAATCTAATAAACAAATAAAGTTACTCAGGGATATTCTTACAATTTAATTTTATCGTGATATTTAAGCGAGAAAACTAAAATATTCGTTTCTAGTTCCAAAATAATAAAAACATCGTTACTCGTCAGGATAAAATGCTAGAATCAAACTTATTAAACAAATTTAATAAACAAATAAAGTTACTCAGGGATATTCTTACAATTTAATTTTATCGTGATATTTAAGCAAGAAAACTAAAATATTCGTTTTTAGTTCCAGAAATATTTAAACATCGTTTCTACTCAGGAAAAAATGCTAGAATCAAACTTATTAAACAAATTTAATAAACAAATAAAGTTACTCAGGGATATTCTTACAATTTAATTTTATCGTGATATTTAAGCGAGAAAACTAAAATATTCGTTTCTAGTTCCAAAATAATAAAAACATCGTTACTCTTCAGGAAAAAATGCTAGAATCAAACTTATTAAATAAATTTAATACGAAAATAAAGATACTCAGGGATATTCTTACAATTTAATTTTATCGTGATATTTAAGCGAGAAAACTAAAATATTCGTTTCTATTTCCAAAATAATAAAAACATCGTTACTCGTCAGGAAAATATGTTAGATTCAAACTTATTAAATAAATCTAATAAACAAATAAAGTTACTCAGGGATATTCTTACAATTTAATTTTATCGTGATATTTAAGCAAGAAAACAAAAATATTCGTTTTTAGTTCCAGAAAAATTTAAACATCGTTTCTCCTCAGGAAAAAATGCTAGAATCAAACTTATTAAATAAATTTAATAAACAAATAGTGTTACTCTGGGATATTCTTACAATTTAATTTTATCGTAATATTTAAGCAAGAAAACAATAATATTAGTTTTTAGTTCCAGAAAAATTTAAACATCGTTTCTCTTCAGGAAAAAATGCTAGAATCAAACTTATTGAATAAATTTAATAAACAAATAATGTTACTCAGGGATATTCTTACAATTTAATTTTATTGTGATATTTAAGCAAGAAAACTAAAATATCATTTTAGTTCCAGCAAAATTTAAATATCGTTTCTCCTCAGGAAAAAATGCTAGAATCGAACTTATTAAATAAATTTAATAAACAAATAAAGTTACTCAGGGATATTCTTACAATTTAATTTTATCGTGATATTTAAGCGAGAAAACTAAAATATTCGTTTCTAGTTCCAAAATAATAAAAACATCGTTACTCGTCAGGAAAAAATGCTAGAATCAAACTTATTAAATAAATTTAATACGAAAATAAAGTTACTCAGGGATATTCATTACAATTTAATTTTATCGTGATATTTAAGCGAGAAAACTAAAATATTCGTTTCTAGTTCCAAAATAATAAAAACATCGTTACTCGTCAGGAAAATATGTTAGATTCAAACTTATTAAAAAAATCTAATAAACAAATAAAGATACTCAGGGATATTCTTAGAATTTAATTTTATCGTGATATTTAAGCAAGAAAACAAAAATATTGGTTTTTAGTTCCAGAAAAATTTAAACATCGTTTCTCCTTAGGAAAAAATGATGGAATCAAACTTATTATATATATTTAATAAACAAATAAAGTTACTCAGGGATATTCTTACAATTTAATTTTATCGTGATATTTAAGCAAGAAAACAAAAATATTCGTTTTTAGTTCCAGAAAAATTTAAACACCGTTACTCGTCAGGAAAAAATGCTAGAATCAAACTTATTAAATAAATTTAATACGAAAATAAAGTTACTCAGGGATATTCTTACAATTTAATTTTATCGTGATATTTAAGCGAGAAAACTAAAATATTCGTTTCTAGTTCCAAAATAATAAAAACATCGTTACTCGTCAGGAAAAAATGCTAGAATCAAACTTATTAAATAAATTTAATACACTAATAATGTTACTCAGCGATATATTTACAATTTAATTTTATCGTGATATTTAAGCAAGAAAACTAAAATATCATTTTAGTTCCAGAAAAATTTAAATATCGTTTCTCCTGAGGAAAAAATGCTAGAATCGAACTTATTAAATAAATTTAATAAACAAATAAAGTTACTCAGGGATATACTTACAATTTAATTTTATCGTGATATTTAAGCGAGAAAACTAAAATATTAGTTTCTAGTTCCAAAATAATAAAAACATCGTTACTCGTCAGGAAAAAATGCTAGAATCAAACTTATTAAATAAATTTAATACACTAATAATGTTACTCAGCGATATACTTACAATTTAATTTTATCATTATATTTAAGCGAGAAAACTAAAATATTCTTTTCTAGTTCCAAAATAATAAAAACATCGTTACTCGTCAGGAAAAAATGCTAGAATCAAACTTATTAAAAAAATCTAATAAACAAATAAAGTTACTCAGGGATATTCTTACAATTTAATTTTATCGTGATATTTAAGCAAGAAAACAAAAATAATCGTTTTTAGATCCAGAAAAATTTAAACATCGTTTCTCCTCAGGAAAAAATGCTAGAATCAAACTTATTAAATAAATTTAATAAACAAATAATGTTACTCAGGATATTCTTACAATTTAATTTTATCGTGATATTTAAGCAAGAAAACTAAAATATTCGTTTTTAGTTCCAGATAAATTTAAACATCGTTTCTCCTCAGGAAAAAATGCTAGAATCAAACTTATTAAATAAATTTAATAAACAAATAAAGTTACTCAGGGATATTCTTACAATTTAATTTTATCGTGATATTTAAGCGAGAAAACTAAAATATTCGTTTCTAGTTCCAAAATAATAAAAACATCGTTACTCGTCAGGAAAAAATGCTAGAATTTAAACTTATTAAATAAATTTAATACGAAAATAAAGTTACTCAGCGATATACTTACAATTTAATTTTATCATTATATTTAAGCGAGAAAACTAAAATATTCGTTTCTAGTTCCAAAATAATAAAAACATCGTTACTCGTCAGGAAAAAATGCTAGAATCGATCTTATTATAAATATCTAATAAACAAATAAAGTTACTCAGGGATATTCTTACAATTTAATTTTATCGTGATATTTAAGCGAGAAAACTAAAATATTCTTTTCTAGATCCAAAATAATAAAAACATCGTTACTTGTCAGGAAAAAATGCTGGAATCAAACTTATTAATAAATTTAATAAACAAATAAAGTTACTCAGGGATATTCTTACAATTTAATTTTATCGTGATATTTAACCAAGGAAACTAAAATATTCGTTCCTAGTTCCAAAATAACAAAAACATCGTTACTCGTCAGGAAAAAATGCTAGAATCGAACTTATTAAAAAAATCTAATAAACAAATAAAGTTACTCAGGGATATTCTTACAATTTAATTTTATCGTGATATTTAAGCGAGAAAACTAAAATATTCGTTTCTAGTTCCAAAATAATAAAAACATCGTTACTCGTCAGGAAAATATGTTAGATTCAAACTTATTAAAAAAATCTAATAAACAAATAAAGTTACTCAGGGATATTCTTAGAATTTAATTTTATCGTGATATTTAAGCAAGAAAACAAAAATATTGGTTTTTAGTTCCAGAAAAATTTAAACATCGTTTCTCCTTAGGAAAAAATGATGGAATCAAACTTATTAAATAAATTTAATAAACAAATAAAGTTACTCAGGGATATTCTTACAATTTAATTTTATCGTGATATTTAAGCAAGAAAACAAAAATATTCGTTTTTAGTTCCAGAAAAATTTAAACATCGTTTCTCCTCAGGAAAAAATGCTAGAATCGAACTTATTAAATAAATTTAATAAACAAATAAAGTTACTCAGGGATATTCTTACAATTTAATTTTATCGTGATATTTAAGCGAGAAAACTAAAATATTCGTTTCTAGTTCCAAAATAATAAAAACATCGTTACTCGTCAGGAAAAAATGCTAGAATCAAACTTATTAAATAAATTTAATACGAAAATAAAGTTACTCAGGGATATTCTTAAAATTTAATTTTATCGTGATATTTAAGCGAGAAAACTAAAATATTCGTTTCTAGTTCCAAAATAATAAAAACATCGTTACTCGTCAGGAAAAAATGCTAGAATCAAACTTATTAAATAAATTTAATACACTAATAATGTTACTCAGCGATATATTTACAATTTAATTTTATCGTGATATTTAAGCAAGAAAACTAAAATATCATTTTAGTTCCAGAAAAATTTAAATATCGTTTCTCCTGAGGAAAAAATGCTAGAAACGAACTTATTAAATAAATTTAATAAACAAATAAAGTTACTCAGGGATATTCTTACAATTTAATTTTATCGTGATATTTAAGCGAGAAAACTAAAATATTAGTTTCTAGTTCCAAAATAATAAAAACATCGTTACTCATCAGGAAAAAATGCTAGAATCAAACTTATTAAATAAATTTAATACACTAATAATGTTACTCAGCGATATACTTACAATTTAATTTCGTTTCTAGTTCCAAAATAATAAAAACATCGTTACTCGTCAGAAAAAATTGTAGAATCGAACTTATTAATAAAATCTAATAAACAAATAAAGTTACTCAGGGATATTCTTACAATTTAATTTAATCGTGATATTTAAGCGAGAATACTAAAATATTCGTTTCTAGTTCCAAAATAATTAAAACATCGTTACTCGTCAGGAAAAAATGCTAGATTCAAACTTATTAAAAAAATCTAATAAACAAATAAAGTTACTCAGGGATATTCTTACAATTTAATTTTATCGTGATATTTAAGCAAGAAAACAAAAATAATCGTTTTTAGATCCAGAAAAATTTAAACATCGTTTCTCCTCAGGAAAAAATGCTAGAATCAAACTTATTAAATAAATTTAATAAACAAATAATGTTACTCAGGGTATTCTTACAATTTAATTTTATCGTGATATTTAAGCAAGAAAACTAAAATATTCGTTTTTAGTTCCAGATAAATTTAAACATTGTTTCTCCTCAGGAAAAAATGCTAGAATCAAACTTATTAAATAAATTTAATAAACAAATAAAGTTACTCAGGGATATTCTTACAATTTAATTTTATCGTGATATTTAAGCGAGAAAACTAAAATATTCGTTTCTAGTTCCAAAATAATAAAAACATCGTTACTCATCAGAAAAAATTCTATAATCGAACTTATTAATAAAATCTAATAAACAAATAAAGTTACTCAGGGATAATCTTACAATTTAATTTAATCGTGATATTTAAGTGAGAATTCGTTTCTAATTCCAAAATAATAAAAACATCGTTACTCGGCAGGAAAAAATGCTAGAATCAAATTTATTAAATAAATTTAATACGAAAATAAAGTTACTCAGGGATATTCTTAAAATTTAATTTTATCGTGATATTTAAGCGAGAAAACTAAAATATTCGTTTCTAGTTCCAAAATAATAAAAACATCGTTACTCGGCAGGAAAAAATGCTAGAATCAAACTTATTAAATAAATTTAATACGAAAATAAAGTTACTCAGGGATATTCTTACAATTTAATTTAATCGTGATATTTAAGCGAGAATACTAAAATATTCGTTTCTAGTTCCAAAATAATTAAAACATCGTTACTCGTCAGGAAAAAATGCTAGATTCAAACTTATTAAAAAAATCTAATAAACAAATAAAGTTACTCAGGGATATTCTTACAATTTAATTTTATCGTGATATTTAAGCAAGAAAACAAAAATAATCGTTTTTAGATCCAGAAAAATATAAATATCGTTTCTCCTCAGGAAAAAATGCTAGAATCAAACTTATTAAATAAATTTAATAAACAAATAATGTTACTCAGGGTATTCTTACAATTTAATTTTATCGTGATATTTAAGCAAGAAAACTAAAATATTCGTTTTTAGTTCCAGATAAATTTAAACATTGTTTCTCCTCAGGAAAAAATGCTAGAATCAAACTTATTAAATAAATTTAATAAACAAATAAAGTTACGCAGGGATATTCTTACAATTTAATTTTATCGTGATATTTAAGCGAGAAAACTAAAATATTCGTTTCTAGTTCCAAAATAATAAAAACATCGTTACTCGTCAGAAAAAATTCTATAATCGAACTTATTAATAAAATCTAATAAACAAATAAAGTTACTCAGGGATAATCTTACAATTTAATTTAATCGTGATATTTAAGTGAGAATACTAAAATATTCGTTTCTAATTCCAAAATAATAAAAACATCGTTACTCGTCAGGAAAAAATGCTAGAATCAAACTTATTAAATAAATTTAATACGAAAATAAAGTTACTCAGGGATATTCTTAAAATTTAATTTTATCGTGATATTTAAGCGAGAAAACTAAAATATTCGTTTCTAGTTCCAAAATAATAAAAACATCGTTACTCGGCAGGAAAAAATGCTAGAATCAAACTTATTAAATAAATTTAATACACTAATAATGTTACTCAGCGATATATTTACAATTTAATTTTATCGTGATATTTAAGCAAGAAAACTAAAATATCATTTTAGTTCCAGAAAAATTTAAATATCGTTTCTCCTGAGGAAAAAATGCTAGAATCGAACTTATTAAATAAATTTAATAAACAAATAAAGTTACTCAGGCATATTCTTACAATTTAATTTTATCGTGATATTTAAGCGAGAAAACTAAAATATTAGTTTCTAGTTCCAAAATAATAAAAACATCGTTACTCATCAGGAAAAAATGCTAGAATCAAACTTATTAAATAAATTTAATACACTAATAATGTTACTCAGCGATATACTTACAATTTAATTTTATCATTATATTTAAGCGAGAAAACTAAAATATTCGTTTCTAGTTCCAAAATAATAAAAACATCGTTACTCGTCAGAAAAAATTCTAGAATCGAACTTATTAATAAAATCTAATAAACAAATAAAGTTACTCAGGGATATTCTTACAATTTAATTTAATCGTGATATTTAAGCGAGAATACTAAAATATTCGTTTCTAGTTCCAAAATAATTAAAACATCGTTACTCGTCAGGAAAAAATGCTAGAATCAAACTTATTAAAAAAATTTAATAAACAAATAAAGTTACTCAGGGATATTCTTACAATTTAATTTTATCGTGATATTTAAGCAAGAAAACAAAAATATTCGTTTTTAGTTCCAGAAAAATTTAAACATCGTTTCTCCTCAGGAAAAAATGCTAGAATCGAACTTATTAAATAAATTTAATAAACAAATAAAGTTACTCAGGGATTTTCTTACAATTTAATTTTATCGTGATATTTAAGCAAGAAAACTAAAATATTCGTTTCTAGTTCCAAAATAATAAAAACATCGTTACTCGTCAGGAAAAAATGCTAGAATCAAACTTATTAAATAAATTTAATACGAAAATAAAGTTACTCAGGGATATTCTTACAATTTAATTTAATCGTGATATTTAAGCGAGAATACTAAAATATTCGTTTCTAGTTCCAAAATAATTAAAACATCGTTACTCGTCAGGAAAAAATGCTAGATTCAAACTTATTAAAAAAATCTAATAAACAAATAAAGTTACTCAGGGATATTCTTAAAATTTAATTTTATCGTGATATTTAAGCGAGAAAACTAAAATATTCGTTTCTAGTTCCAAAATAATAAAAACATCGTTACTCGGCAGGAAAAAATGCTAGAATCAAACTTATTAAATAAATTTAATACACTAATAATGTTACTCAGCGATATATTTACAATTTAATTTTATCGTGATATTTAAGCAAGAAAACTAAAATATCATTTTAGTTCCAGAAAAATTTAAATATCGTTTCTCCTGAGGAAAAAATGCTAGAATCGAACTTATTAAATAAATTTAATAAACAAATAAAGTTACTCAGGCATATTCTTACAATTTAATTTTATCGTGATATTTAAGCGAGAAAACTAAAATATTAGTTTCTAGTTCCAAAATAATAAAAACATCGTTACTCGTCAAAAAAATTCTAGAATCGAACTTATTAATAAAATCTAATAAACAAATAAAGTTACTCAGGGATATTCTTACAATTTAATTTAATCGTGATATTTAAGCGAGAATACTAAAATATTCGTTTCTAGTTCCAAAATAATTAAAACATCGTTACTCGTCAGGAAAAAATGCTAGAATCAAACTTATTAAAAAAATCTAATAAACAAATAAAGTTACTCAGGGATATTCTTACAATTTAATTTTATCGTGATATTTAAGCAAGAAAACAAAAATAATCGTTTTTAGATCCAGAAAAATTTAAACATCGTTTCTCCTCAGGAAAAATGCTAGAATCAAACTTATTAAATAAATTTAATAAACAAATAATGTTACTCAGGGTATTCTTACAATTTAATTTTATCGTGATATTTAAGCAAGAAAACTAAAATATTTGTTTTTAGTTCCAGATAAATTAAAACATCGTTTCTCCTCAGGAAAAAATGCTAGAAT
Source organism: Pterostichus madidus (assembly GCA_911728475.2). Taxonomy (NCBI): domain Eukaryota; kingdom Metazoa; phylum Arthropoda; class Insecta; order Coleoptera; family Carabidae; genus Pterostichus; species Pterostichus madidus. Next base: position 15,020,722 of record OU452319.1, read on the forward strand.
CAAACTTATTAAATAAATTTAATAAACAAATAAAGTTACTCAGGGATATTCTTACAATTTAATTTTATCGTGATATTTAAGCGAGAAAACTAAAATATTCGTTTCTAGTTCCAAAATAATAAAAACATCGTTACTCGTCAGGAAAAAATGCTAGAATTTAAACTTATTAAATAAATTTAATACGAAAATAAAGTTACTCAGCGATATACTTACAATTTAATTTTATCATTATATTTAAGCGAGAAAACTAAAATATTCGTTTCTAGTTCCAAAATAATAAAAACATCGTTACTCGTCAGGAAAAAATGCTAGAATCGATCTTATTATAAATATCTAATAAACAAATAAAGTTACTCAGGGATATTCTTACAATTTAATTTTATCGTGATATTTAAGCGAGAAAACTAAAATATTCTTTTCTAGATCCAAAATAATAAAAACATCGTTACTCGTCAGGAAAATATGTTAGATTCAAACTTATTAAAAAAATCTAATAAACAAATAAAGTTACTCAGGGATATTCTTAGAATTTAATTTTATCGTGATATTTAAGCAAGAAAACAAAAATAATGGTTTTTAGTTCCAGAAAAATTTAAACATCGTTTCTCCTCAGGAAAAAATGCTAGAATCGAACTTATTAAATAAATTTAATAAACAAATAAAGTTACTCAGGGATATTCTTACAATTTAATTTTATCGTGATATTTAAGCGAGAAAACTAAAATATTCTTTTCTAGTTCCAAAATAATAAAAACATCGTTACTCGTCAGGAAAAAATGCTAGAATCAAACTTATTAAATAAATTTAATACGAAAATAAAGTTACTCAGGGATATTCTTAAAATTTAATTTTATCGTGATATTTAAGCGAGAAAACTAAAATATTCGTTTCTAGTTCCAAAATAATAAAAACATCGTTACTCGTCAGGAAAAAATGCTAGAATCAAACTTATTAAATAAATTTAATACACTAATAATGTTACTCAGCGATATATTTACAATTTAATTTTATCGTGATATTTAAGCAAGAAAACTAAAATATCATTTTAGTTCCAGAAAAATTTAAATATCGTTTCTCCTGAGGAAAAAATGCTAGAATCGAACTTATTAAATAAATTTAATAAACAAATAAAGTTACTCAGGGATATTCTTACAATTTAATTTTATCGTGATATTTAAGCGAGAAAACTAAAATATTAGTTTCTAGTTCCAAAATAATAAAAACATCGTTACTCATCAGGAAAAAATGCTAGAATCAAACTTATTAAATAAATTTAATACACAAATAATGTTACTCAGCGATATACTTACAATTTAATTTTATCATTATATTTAAGCGAGAAAACTAAAATATTCGTTTCTAGTTCCAAAATAATAAAAACATCGTTACTCGTCAGAAAAAATTCTAGAATCGAACTTATTAATAAAATCTAATAAACAAATAAAGTTACTCAGGGATATTCTTACAATTTAATTTAATCATGATATTTAAGCAAGAAAACAAAAATAATCGTTTTTAGATCCAGAAAAATTTAAACATCGTTTCTCCTCAGGAAAAAATGCTAGAATCAAACTTATTAAATAAATTTAATAAACAAATAATGTTACTCAGGGTATTCTTACAATTTAATTTTATCGTGATATTTAAGCAAGAAAACTAAAATATTCGTTTTTAGTTCCAGATAAATTTAAACATCGTTTCTCCTCAGGAAAAAATGCTAAAATCAAACTTATTAAATAAATTTAATAAACAAATAAAGTTACTCAGGGATATTCTTACAATTTAAATTTATCGTGATATTTAAGCGAGAAAACTAAAATATTCGTTTCTAGTTCCAAAATAATAAAAACAGCGTTACTCGTCAGGAAAAAATGCTAGAATTTAAACTTATTAAATAAATTTAATACGAAAATAAAGTTACTCAGCGATATACTTACAATTTAATTTTATCATTATATTTAAGCGAGAAAACTAAAATATTCGTTTCTAGTTCCAAAATAATAAAAACATCGTTACTCGTCAGGAAAAAATGCTAGAATCGATCTTATTATAAATATCTAATAAACAAATAAAGTTACTCAGGGATATTCTTACAATTTAATTTTATCGAGATATTTAAGCGAGAAAACTAAAATATTCTTTTCTAGATCCAAAATAATAAAAACATCGTTACTTGTCAGGAAAAAATGCTGGAATCAAATTTATTAATAAATTTAATAAACAAATAAAGTTACTCAGGGATATTCTTACAATTTAATTTTATCGTGATATTTAAACAAGGAAACTAAAATATTCGTTCCTAGTTCCAAAATAACAAAAACATCGTTACTCTTTAGGAAAAAATGCTAGAATCGAACTTATTAAAAAAATCTAATAAACAAATAAAGTTACTCAGGGATATTCTTACAATTTAATTTTATCGTGATATTTAAGCGAGAAAACTAAAATATTCGTTTCTAGTTCCAAAATAATAAAAACATCGTTACTCGTCAGGAAAATATGTTAGATTCAAACTTATTAAAAAAATCTAATAAACAAATAAAGTTACTCAGGGATATTCTTAGAATTTAATTTTATCGTGATATTTAGCAAGAAAACAAAAATATTGGTTTTTAGTTCCAGAAAAATTTAAACATCGTTTCTCCTCAGGAAAAAATGCTAGAATCGAACTTATTAAATAAATTTAATAAACAAATAAAGTTACTCAGGGATATTCTTACAATTTAATTTTATAGTGATATTTAAGCGAGAAAACCAAAATATTCTTTTTTAGTTCCAGAATAATAAAAACATCGTTACTCGTCAGGAAAAAATGCTAGAATCAAACTTATTAAATAAATTTAATACGAAAATAAAGTTACTCAGGGATATTCTTAAAATTTAATTTTATCGTGATATTTAAGCGAGAAAACTAAAATATTCGTTTCTAGTTCCAAAATAATAAAAACATCGTTACTCGTCAGGAAAAAATGCTAGAATCAAACTTATTAAATAAATTTAATACACTAATAATGTTACTCAGCGATATATTTACAATTTAATTTTATCGTGATATTTAAGCAAGAAAACTAAAATATCATTTTAGTTCCAGAAAAATTTAAATATCGTTTCTCCTGAGGAAAAAATGCTAGAATCGAACTTATTAAATAAATTTAATAAACAAATAAAGTTACTCAGGGATATTCTTACAATTTAATTTTATCGTGATATTTAAGCGAGAAAACTAAAATATTAGTTTCTAGTTCCAAAATAATAAAAACATCGTTACTCATCAGGAAAAAATGCTAGAATCAAACTTATTAAATAAATTTAATACACAAATAATGTTACTCAGCGATATACTTACAATTTAATTTTATCATTATATTTAAGCGAGAAAACTAAAATATTCGTTTCTAGTTCCAAAATAATAAAAACATCGTTACTCGTCAGAAAAAATTCTAGAATCGAACTTATTAATAAAATCTAATAAACAAATAAAGTTACTCAGGGATATTCTTACAATTTAATTTAATCGTGATATTTAAGCGAGAATACTAAAATATTCGTTTCTAGTTCCAAAATAATTAAAACATCGTTACTCGTCAGGAAAAAATGCTAGAATCAAACTTATTAAAAAAATCTAATAAACAAATAAAGTTACTCAGGGATATTCTTAAAATTTAATTTTATCGTGATATTTAAGCAAGAAAACAAAAATAATCGTTTTTAGATCCAGAAAAATTTAAACATCGTTTCTCCTCAGGAAAAAATGCTAGAATCAAACTTATTAAATAAATTTAATAAACAAATAATGTTACTCAGGGTATTCTTACAATTTAATTTTATCGTGATATTTAAGCAAGAAAACTAAAATATTCGTTTTTAGTTCCAGATAAATTTAAACATCGTTTCTCCTCAGGAAAAAATGCTAAAATCAAACTTATTAAATAAATTTAATAAACAAATAAAGTTACTCAGGGATATTCTTACAATTTAAATTTATCGTGATATTTAAGCGAGAAAACTAAAATATTCGTTTCTAGTTCCAAAATAATAAAAACAGCGTTACTCGTCAGGAAAAAATGCTAGAATTTAAACTTATTAAATAAATTTAATACGAAAATAAAGTTACTCAGCGATATACTTACAATTTAATTTTATCATTATATTTAAGCGAGAAAACTAAAATATTCGTTTCTAGTTCCAAAATAATAAAAACATCGTTACTCGTCAGGAAAAAATGCTAGAATCGATCTTATTATAAATATCTAATAAACAAATAAAGTTACTCAGGGATATTCTTACAATTTAATTTTATCGAGATATTTAAGCGAGAAAACTAAAATATTCTTTTCTAGATCCAAAATAATAAAAACATCGTTACTTGTCAGGAAAAAATGCTGGAATCAAACTTATTAATAAATTTAATAAACAAATAAAGTTACTCAGGGATATTCTTACAATTTAATTTTATCGTGATATTTAAACAAGGAAACTAAAATATTCGTTCCTAGTTCCAAAATAACAAAAACATCGTTACTCGTCAGGAAAAAATGCAAGAATCGAACTTATTAAAAAAATCTAATAAACAAATAAAGTTACTCAGGGATATTCTTACAATTTAATTTTATCGTGATATTTAAGCGAGAAAACTAAAATATTCGTTTCTAGTTCCAAAATAATAAAAACATCGTTACTCGTCAGGATAAAATGCTAGAATCAAACTTATTAAATAAATTTAATAAACAAATAAAGTTACTCAGGGATATTCTTACAATTTAATTTTATCGTGATATTTAAGCAAGAAAACTAAAATATTCTTTTCTAGTTAATTAATAAAAAAAACATCGTTTCTCCTCAGGAAAAAATGCAAGAATCGAACTTATTAAAAAAATCTAATAGACAAATAAAGTTACTCAGGGATATTCTTACAATTTATTTTTATCGTGATATTTAAGCGAGAAAACTAAAATATTCGTTTCTAGTTCCAAAATAATAAAAACATCGTTACTCGTCAGGAAAAAATGCTAGAATCAAACTTATTAAAAAAATCTAATAAACAAATAAAGTTACTCAGGGATATTCTTACAATTTAATTTTATCGTGATATTTAAGCAAGGAAACTAAAATATTCGTTCCTAGTTCCAAAATAACAAAAACATCGTTACTCGTCAGGAAAAAATGCTAGAATCGAACTTATTAAAAAAATCTAATAAACAAATAAAGTTACTCAGGGATATTCTTACAATTTAATTTTATCGTGATATTTAAGCGAGAACACTAAAATATTTATTTCAAGTTCCAAAATTATAAAAACATCGTCACTCGTCAGGAAAAAATGCTAGAATCGAACTTATTAAAAAAATCTAATAGACAAATAAAGATACTCAGGGATATTCTTACATTTTAATTTTATCGTGATACTTAAGCAAGAAAACTAAAATATTCGTTTTTAGTTCCAAAAATATTTAAACATCGTTTCTCCTCAGGAAAAAATGCTAGAATCAAACTTATTAAACAAATTTAATAAACAAATAAAGTTACTCAGGGATATTCTTACAATTTAATTTTATCGTGATATTTAAGCGAGAAAACTAAAATATTCGTTTCTAGTTCCAAAATAATAAAAACATCGTTACTCGGCAGGAAAAAATGCTAGAATCAAACTTATTAAAAAAATCTAATAAACAAATAAAGTTACTCAGGGATATTCTTACAATTTAATTTTATCGTGATATTTAAGCATGAAAACAAAAATAATCGTTTTTAGATCCAGAAAAATTTAAACATCGTTTCTCCTCAGGAAAAAATGATAGAATCAAACTTATTAAATAAATTTAATGAACAAATAAAGTTACTCAGGGATATTCTTACAATTTAATTTTATCGTGATATTTAAGCGAGAAAACTAAAATATTCTTTTCTAGTTCCAAAATAATAAAAACATCGTTACTTGTCAGGAAAATGTGCTAGAATCAAAACTTATTAAATAAATTTAATACACAAATAAAGTTACTCAGGGATATTCTTACAATTTAATTTTATCGTGATATTTAAGCGAGAAAACTAAAACATTCGTTTCTAGTTCCAAAATAATAAAAACATCGTTACTCGTCAGGAAAAAATGCTAGAATCAAACTTATAAAATAAATTTAATACGAAAATAAAGTTACTCAGGGATATTCTTACAATTTAATTTTATCATGATATTTAAGCGAGAAAACTAAAATATTCGTTTCTAGTTCCAAAATAATAAAAAACTTCGTTACTCGCCAGGAAAAAATGCTAGAATCAAACTTATTAAAAAAATCTAATAAAGAAATAAAGTTGCCTTAGGATATTCTTACAATTTAATTTTATCGTGATATTTAAGCAAGAAAACAAAAATATTCGTTTTTAGTTCCAGAAAAGTTTAAACATCGTTTCTCCTCAGGAAAAAATGCTAGAATCAAACTTATTAAATAAATTTAATAAACAAATAAAGTTACTCAGGGATATTCTTACAATTTAATTTTATCGTGATATTTAAGCGAGAAAACTAAAACATTCGTTTCTAGTTCCAAAATAATAAAAACATCGTTACTCGTCAGGAAAAAATGCTAGAATCGAACTTATTAAAAAATCTAATAAACAAATAAAGTTACTCAGGGATATTTTTACAATTTAATTTTATCGTGATATTTAATCGAGAAAACTAAAATATTCGTTTCTAGTTCCAAAATAATAAAAACATCGTTACTCGTCAGGAAAAAATGCTAGAATCAAACTTATTCAAAAAATCTAATAAACAAATAAAGTTACTCAGGGATATTCTTACAATTTAATTTTATCGTGATATTTAAGCAAGAAAACTAAAATATTCGTTTTTAGTTCCAGAAAAATTTAAACATCGTTTCTCCTCAGGAAAAAATGCTAGAATCAAACTTATTAAACAAATTTAATAAACAAATAAAGTTACTCAGGGATATTCTTACAATTTAATTTTATCGTGATATTTAAGCGAGAAAACTAAAATACTCTTTTCTAGTTCCAAAATAATAAAAACATCGTTACTTGTCAAGAAAAAATGCTAAAATCAAACTTATTAAATCAATTTAATACACAAATAATCTTACTCAGGGATATTCTTACAATTTAATTTTATCGTGATATTTAAACAAGAAAACTAAAATATTCGTTTCTAGTTCCAAAATAATAAAAACATCGTTACTCGTCAGGAAAAAATGCTAGAATCGAACTTATTAAAAAATCTAATAAACAAATAAAGTTACTCAGGGATATTTTTACAATTTAATTTTATCGTGATATTTAATCGAGAAAACTAAAATATTCGTTTCTAGTTCCAAAATAATAAAAACATCGTTACTCGTCAGGAAAAAATGCTAGAATCAAACTTATTAAAAAAATCTAATAAACAAATAAAGTTACTCAGGGATATTCTTACAATTTAATTTTATCGTGATATTTAAGCAAGAAAACTAAAATATTCGTTTGTAGTTCCAGAAATATTTAAACATCGTTTCTCCTCAGGAAAAAATGCTAGAATCAAACTTATTAAACAAATTTAATAAACAAATAAAGTTACTCAGGGATATTCTTACAATTTAATTTTATCGTGATATTTAAGCAAGAAAACAAAAATATTCGTTTTTAGTTCCAGAAAAATTTAAACATCGTTTCTCCTCAGGAAAAAATGCTAGAATCAAACTTATTAAATAAATTTTAAACAAATAATGTTACTCAGGGATATTCTTACAATTTAATTTTATCGTGATATTTAAGCAAGAAAACTAAAATATTCGTTTCTTGTTAAATAATAATAAAAACATCGTTTCTCCTCAGGAAAAAATGCAAGAATCGAACTTATTAAAAAAATCTAATAAACAAATAAAGTTACTCAGGGATATTCTTACAATTTATTTTTATCGTGATATTTAAGCGAGAAAACTAAAATATTCGTTTCTAGTTCCAAAATAATAAAAACATCGTTACTCGTCAGGAAAAAATGCTAGAATCAAACTTATTAAAAAAATCTAATAAACAAATAAAGTTATTCAGGGATATTCTTACAATTTAATTTTATCGTGATATTTAAGCAAGAAAACAAAAATATTCGTTTCTAGTTCCAGAAAAATTTAAACATCGTTTCTCCTCAGGAAAAAATGCTAGAATCAAACTTATTAAATAAATTTAATAAACAAATAGTGTTACTCTGGTATATTCTTACAATTTAATTTTATCGTAATATTTAAGCAAGAAAACAAAAATATTCGTTTTTAGTTCCAGAAAAATTTAAACATCGTTTCTCTTCAGGAAAAAATGCTAGAATCAAACTTATTAAATAAATTTAATAAACAAATAATGTTATTTAGGGATATTCTTACAATTTAATTTTATCGTGATATTTAAGCGAGAAAACTAAAATATTCGTTTCTAGTTCCAAAATAATAAAAACATCGTTACTCGTCAGGAAAAAATGCTAGAATCAAACTTATTAAATAAATTTAATACACAAATAATGTTACTCAGCGATATATTTACAATTTAATTTTATCGTGATATTTAAGCGAGAAAACTAAAATATTCGTTTCTAGTTCCAAAATAATAAAAACATCGTTACTCGTCAGGAAAAAATTCTAGAATCGAACTTATTAATAAAATCTAATAAACAAATAAAGTTACTCAGGGATATTCTTACAATTTAATTTTATCGTGATATTTAAGCAAGAAAACAAAAATAATCGTTTTTAGATCCAGAAAAATTTAAACATCGTTTCTCCTCAGGAAAAAAATGCTAGAATCAAACTTATTAAATAAATTTAATAAACAAATAATGTTACTCAGGGATATTCTTACAATTTAATTTTATCGTGATATTTAAGCAAGAAAACTAAAATATTCGTTTTTAGTTCCAGATAAATTTAAACATCGTTTCTCCTCAGAAAAAATGCTAGAATCAAACTTATTAAATAAATTTAATAAACAAATAAAGTTACTCAGGGATATTCTTACAATTTAATTTTATCGTGATATTTAAGCGAGAAAACTAAAATATTCTTTTCTAGTTCCAAAATAATAAAAACATCGTTACTCGTCAGGAAAAAATGCTAGAATCAAACTTATTAAATAAATTTAATACGAAAATAAAGTTACTCAGGGATATTCTTAAAATTTAATTTTATCGTGATATTTAAGCGAGAAAACTAAAATATTCGTTTCTAGTTCCAAAATAATAAAAACATCGTTACTCGTCAGGAAAAAATGCTAGAATCAAACTTATTAAATAAATTTAATACACTAATAATGTTACTCAGCGATATATTTACAATTTAATTTTATCGTGATATTTAAGCAAGAAAACTAAAATATCATTTTAGTTCCAGAAAAATTTAAATATCGTTTCTCCTGAGGAAAAAATGCTAGAATCGAACTTATTAAATAAATTTAATAAACAAATAAAGTTACTCAGGGATATTCTTACAATTTAATTTTATCGTGATATTTAAGCGAGAAAACTAAAATATTAGTTTCTAGTTCCAAAATAATAAAAACATCGTTACTCATCAGGAAAAAATGCTAGAATCAAACTTATTAAATAAATTTAATACACAAATAATGTTACTCAGCGATATACTTACAATTTAATTTTATCATTATATTTAAGCGAGAAAACTAAAATATTCGTTTCTAGTTCCAAAATAATAAAAACATCGTTACTCGTCAGAAAAAATTCTAGAATCGAACTTATTAATAAAATCTAATAAACAAATAAAGTTACTCAGGGATATTCTTACAATTTAATTTAATCGTGATATTTAAGCGAGAATACTAAAATATTCGTTTCTAGTTCCAAAATAATTAAAACATCGTTACTCGTCAGGAAAAAATGCTAGAATCAAACTTATTAAAAAAATCTAATAAACAAATAAAGTTACTCAGGGATATTCTTACAATTTAATTTTATCATGATATTTAAGCAAGAAAACAAAAATAATCGTTTTTAGATCCAGAAAAATTTAAACATCGTTTCTCCTCAGGAAAAAATGCTAGAATCAAACTTATTAAATAAATTTAATAAACAAATAATGTTACTCAGGGTATTCTTACAATTTAATTTTATCGTGATATTTAAGCAAGAAAACTAAAATATTCGTTTTTAGTTCCAGATAAATTTAAACATCGTTTCTCCTCAGGAAAAAATGCTAAAATCAAACTTATTAAATAAATTTAATAAACAAATAAAGTTACTCAGGGATATTCTTACAATTTAAATTTATCGTGATATTTAAGCGAGAAAACTAAAATATTCGTTTCTAGTTCCAAAATAATAAAAACAGCGTTACTCGTCAGGAAAAAATGCTAGAATTTAAACTTATTAAATAAATTTAATACGAAAATAAAGTTACTCAGCGATATACTTACAATTTAATTTTATCATTATATTTAAGCGAGAAAACTAAAATATTCGTTTCTAGTTCCAAAATAATAAAAACATCGTTACTCGTCAGGAAAAAATGCTAGAATCGATCTTATTATAAATATCTAATAAACAAATAAAGTTACTCAGGGATATTCTTACAATTTAATTTTATCGAGATATTTAAGCGAGAAAACTAAAATATTCTTTTCTAGATCCAAAATAATAAAAACATCGTTACTTGTCAGGAAAAAATGCTGGAATCAAATTTATTAATAAATTTAATAAACAAATAAAGTTACTCAGGGATATTCTTACAATTTAATTTTATCGTGATATTTAAACAAGGAAACTAAAATATTCGTTCCTAGTTCCAAAATAACAAAAACATCGTTACTCGTCAGGAAAAAATGCTAGAATCGAACTTATTAAAAAAATCTAATAAACAAATAAAGTTACTCAGGGATATTCTTACAATTTAATTTTATCGTGATATTTAAGCGAGAAAACTAAAATATTCGTTTCTAGTTCCAAAATAATAAAAACATCGTTACTCGTCAGGAAAATATGTTAGATTCAAACTTATTAAAAAAATCTAATAAACAAATAAAGTTACTCAGGGATATTCTTAGAATTTAATTTTATCGTGATATTTAGCAAGAAAACAAAAATATTGGTTTTTAGTTCCAGAAAAATTTAAACATCGTTTCTCCTCAGGAAAAAATGCTAGAATCGAACTTATTAAATAAATTTAATAAACAAATAAAGTTACTCAGGGATATTCTTACAATTTAATTTTATCGTGATATTTAAGCGAGAAAACTAAAATATTCTTTTCTAGTTCCAAAATAATAAAAACATCGTTACTCGTCAGGAAAAAATGCTAGAATCAAACTTATTAAATAAATTTAATACGAAAATAAAGTTACTCAGGGATATTCTTAAAATTTAATTTTATCGTGATATTTAAGCGAGAAAACTAAAATATTCGTTTCTAGTTCCAAAATAATAAAAACATCGTTACTCGTCAGGAAAAAATGCTAGAATCAAACTTATTAAATAAATTTAATACACTAATAATGTTACTCAGCGATATATTTACAATTTAATTTTATCGTGATATTTAAGCAAGAAAACTAAAATATCATTTTAGTTCCAGAAAAATTTAAATATCGTTTCTCCTGAGGAAAAAATGCTAGAATCGAACTTATTAAATAAATTTAATAAACAAATAAAGTTACTCAGGGATATTCTTACAATTTAATTTTATCGTGATATTTAAGCGAGAAAACTAAAATATTAGTTTCTAGTTCCAAAATAATAAAAACATCGTTACTCATCAGGAAAAAATGCTAGAATCAAACTTATTAAATAAATTTAATACACAAATAATGTTACTCAGCGATATACTTACAATTTAATTTTATCATTATATTTAAGCGAGAAAACTAAAATATTCGTTTCTAGTTCCAAAATAATAAAAACATCGTTACTCGTCAGAAAAAATTCTAGAATCGAACTTATTAATAAAATCTAATAAACAAATAAAGTTACTCAGGGATATTCTTACAATTTAATTTAATCGTGATATTTAAGCGAGAATACTAAAATATTCGTTTCTAGTTCCAAAATAATTAAAACATCGTTACTCGTCAGGAAAAAATGCTAGAATCAAACTTATTAAAAAAATCTAATAAACAAATAAAGTTACTCAGGGATATTCTTAAAATTTAATTTTATCGTGATATTTAAGCAAGAAAACAAAAATAATCGTTTTTAGATCCAGAAAAATTTAAACATCGTTTCTCCTCAGGAAAAAATGCTAGAATCAAACTTATTAAATAAATTTAATAAACAAATAATGTTACTCAGGGTATTCTTACAATTTAATTTTATCGTGATATTTAAGCAAGAAAACTAAAATATTCGTTTTTAGTTCCAGATAAATTTAAACATCGTTTCTCCTCAGGAAAAAATGCTAAAATCAAACTTATTAAATAAATTTAATAAACAAATAAAGTTACTCAGGGATATTCTTACAATTTAAATTTATCGTGATATTTAAGCGAGAAAACTAAAATATTCGTTTCTAGTTCCAAAATAATAAAAACAGCGTTACTCGTCAGGAAAAAATGCTAGAATTTAAACTTATTAAATAAATTTAATACGAAAATAAAGTTACTCAGCGATATACTTACAATTTAATTTTATCATTATATTTAAGCGAGAAAACTAAAATATTCGTTTCTAGTTCCAAAATAATAAAAACATCGTTACTCGTCAGGAAAAAATGCTAGAATCGATCTTATTATAAATATCTAATAAACAAATAAAGTTACTCAGGGATATTCTTACAATTTAATTTTATCGAGATATTTAAGCGAGAAAACTAAAATATTCTTTTCTAGATCCAAAATAATAAAAACATCGTTACTTGTCAGGAAAAAATGCTGGAATCAAACTTATTAATAAATTTAATAAACAAATAAAGTTACTCAGGGATATTCTTACAATTTAATTTTATCGTGATATTTAAACAAGGAAACTAAAATATTCGTTCCTAGTTCCAAAATAACAAAAACATCGTTACTCGTCAGGAAAAAATGCAAGAATCGAACTTATTAAAAAAATCTAATAAACAAATAAAGTTACTCAGGGATATTCTTACAATTTAATTTTATCGTGATATTTAAGCGAGAAAACTAAAATATTCGTTTCTAGTTCCAAAATAATAAAAACATCGTTACTCGTCAGGATAAAATGCTAGAATCAAACTTATTAAATAAATTTAATAAACAAATAAAGTTACTCAGGGATATTCTTACAATTTAATTTTATCGTGATATTTAAGCAAGAAAACTAAAATATTCTTTTCTAGTTAATTAATAAAAAAAACATCGTTTCTCCTCAGGAAAAAATGCAAGAATCGAACTTATTAAAAAAATCTAATAGACAAATAAAGTTACTCAGGGATATTCTTACAATTTATTTTTATCGTGATATTTAAGCGAGAAAACTAAAATATTCGTTTCTAGTTCCAAAATAATAAAAACATCGTTACTCGTCAGGAAAAAATGCTAGAATCAAACTTATTAAAAAAATCTAATAAACAAATAAAGTTACTCAGGGATATTCTTACAATTTAATTTTATCGTGATATTTAAGCAAGGAAACTAAAATATTCGTTCCTAGTTCCAAAATAACAAAAACATCGTTACTCGTCAGGAAAAAATGCTAGAATCGAACTTATTAAAAAAATCTAATAAACAAATAAAGTTACTCAGGGATATTCTTACAATTTAATTTTATCGTGATATTTAAGCGAGAACACTAAAATATTTATTTCAAGTTCCAAAATTATAAAAACATCGTCACTCGTCAGGAAAAAATGCTAGAATCGAACTTATTAAAAAAATCTAATAGACAAATAAAGATACTCAGGGATATTCTTACATTTTAATTTTATCGTGATACTTAAGCAAGAAAACTAAAATATTCGTTTTTAGTTCCAAAAATATTTAAACATCGTTTCTCCTCAGGAAAAAATGCTAGAATCAAACTTATTAAACAAATTTAATAAACAAATAAAGTTACTCAGGGATATTCTTACAATTTAATTTTATCGTGATATTTAAGCGAGAAAACTAAAATATTCGTTTCTAGTTCCAAAATAATAAAAACATCGTTACTCGGCAGGAAAAAATGCTAGAATCAAACTTATTAAAAAAATCTAATAAACAAATAAAGTTACTCAGGGATATTCTTACAATTTAATTTTATCGTGATATTTAAGCATGAAAACAAAAATAATCGTTTTTAGATCCAGAAAAATTTAAACATCGTTTCTCCTCAGGAAAAAATGATAGAATCAAACTTATTAAATAAATTTAATGAACAAATAAAGTTACTCAGGGATATTCTTACAATTTAATTTTATCGTGATATTTAAGCGAGAAAACTAAAATATTCTTTTCTAGTTCCAAAATAATAAAAACATCGTTACTTGTCAGGAAAAAGTGCTAGAATCAAAACTTATTAAATAAATTTAATACACAAATAAAGTTACTCAGGGATATTCTTACAATTTAATTTTATCGTGATATTTAAGCGAGAAAACTAAAACATTCGTTTCTAGTTCCAAAATAATAAAAACATCGTTACTCGTCAGGAAAAAATGCTAGAATCAAACTTATAAAATAAATTTAATACGAAAATAAAGTTACTCAGGGATATTCTTACAATTTAATTTTATCATGATATTTAAGCGAGAAAACTAAAATATTCGTTTCTAGTTCCAAAATAATAAAAAACTTCGTTACTCGCCAGGAAAAAATGCTAGAATCAAACTTATTAAAAAAATCTAATAAAGAAATAAAGTTGCCTTAGGATATTCTTACAATTTAATTTTATCGTGATATTTAAGCAAGAAAACAAAAATATTCGTTTTTAGTTCCAGAAAAGTTTAAACATCGTTTCTCCTCAGGAAAAAATGCTAGAATCAAACTTATTAAATAAATTTAATAAACAAATAAAGTTACTCAGGGATATTCTTACAATTTAATTTTATCGTGATATTTAAGCGAGAAAACTAAAACATTCGTTTCTAGTTCCAAAATAATAAAAACATCGTTACTCGTCAGGAAAAAATGCTAGAATCGAACTTATTAAAAAATTTAATAAACAAATAAAGTTACTCAGGGATATTTTTACAATTTAATTTTATCGTGATATTTAATCGAGAAAACTAAAATATTCGTTTCTAGTTCCAAAATAATAAAAACATCGTTACTCGTCAGGAAAAAATGCTAGAATCAAACTTATTCAAAAAATCTAATAAACAAATAAAGTTACTCAGGGATATTCTTACAATTTAATTTTATCGTGATATTTAAGCAAGAAAACTAAAATATTCGTTTTTAGTTCCAGAAATATTTAAACATCGTTTCTCCTCAGGAAAAAATGCTAGAATCAAACTTATTAAACAAATTTAATAAACAAATAAAGTTACTCAGGGATATTCTTACAATTTAATTTTATCGTGATATTTAAGCGAGAAAACTAAAATACTCTTTTCTAGTTCCAAAATAATAAAAACATCGTTACTTGTCAAGAAAAAATGCTAAAATCAAACTTATTAAATCAATTTAATACACAAATAATCTTACTCAGGGATATTCTTACAATTTAATTTTATCGTGATATTTAAACAAGAAAACTAAAATATTCGTTTCTAGTTCCAAAATAATAAAAACATCGTTACTCGTCAGGAAAAAATGCTAGAATCGAACTTATTAAAAAATCTAATAAACAAATAAAGTTACTCAGGGATATTTTTACAATTTAATTTTATCGTGATATTTAATCAAGAAAACTAAAATATTCGTTTCTAGTTCCAAAATAATAAAAACATCGTTACTCGTCAGGAAAAAATGCTAGAATCAAACTTATTAAAAAAATCTAATAAACAAATAAAGTTACTCAGGGATATTCTTACAATTTAATTTTATCGTGATATTTAAGCAAGAAAACTAAAATATTCGTTTGTAGTTCCAGAAATATTTAAACATCGTTTCTCCTCAGGAAAAAATGCTAGAATCAAACTTATTAAACAAATTTAATAAACAAATAAAGTTACTCAGGGATATTCTTACAATTTAATTTTATCGTGATATTTAAGCAAGAAAACAAAAATATTCGTTTTTAGTTCCAGAAAAATTTAAACATCGTTTCTCCTCAGGAAAAAATGCTAGAATCAAACTTATTAAATAAATTTTAAACAAATAATGTTACTCAGGGATATTCTTACAATTAAATTTTATCGTGATATTTAAGCAAGAAAACTAAAATATTCGTTTCTTGTTAAATAATAATAAAAACATCGTTTCTCCTCAGGAAAAAATGCAAGAATCGAACTTATTAAAAAAATCTAATAAACAAATAAAGTTACTCAGGGATATTCTTACAATTTATTTTTATCGTGATATTTAAGCGAGAAAACTAAAATATTCGTTTCTAGTTCCAAAATAATAAAAACATCGTTACTCGTCAGGAAAAAATGCTAGAATCAAACTTATTAAAAAAATCTAATAAACAAATAAAGTTATTCAGGGATATTCTTACAATTTAATTTTATCGTGATATTTAAGCAAGAAAACAAAAATATTCGTTTTTAGTTCCAGAAAAATTTAAACATCGTTTCTCCTCAGGAAAAAATGCTAGAATCAAACTTATTAAATAAATTTAATAAACAAATAGTGTTACTCTGGTATATTCTTACAATTTAATTTTATCGTAATATTTAAGCAAGAAAACAAAAATATTCGTTTTTAGTTCCAGAAAAATTTAAACATCGTTTCTCTTCAGGAAAAAATGCTAGAATCAAACTTATTAAATAAATTTAATAAACAAATAATGTTATTTAGGGATATTCTTACAATTTAATTTTATCGTGATATTTAAGCGAGAAAACTAAAATATTCGTTTCTAGTTCCAAAATAATAAAAACATCGTTACTCGTCAGGAAAAAATGCTAGAATCAAACTTATTAAATAAATTTAATACACTAATAATGTTACTCAGCGATATATTTACAATTTAATTTTATCGTGATATTTAAGCGAGAAAACTAAAATATTCGTTTCTAGTTCCAAAATAATAAAAACATCGTTACTCGTCAGGAAAAAATTCTAGAATCGAACTTATTAATAAAATCTAATAAACAAATAAAGTTACTCAGGGATATTCTTACAATTTAATTTTATCGTGATATTTAAGCAAGAAAACAAAAATAATCGTTTTTAGATCCAGAAAAATTTAAACATCGTTTCTCCTCAGGAAAAAAATGCTAGAATCAAACTTATTAAATAAATTTAATAAACAAATAATGTTACTCAGGGATATTCTTACAATTTAATTTTATCGTGATATTTAAGCAAGAAAACTAAAATATTCGTTTTTAGTTCCAGATAAATTTAAACATCGTTTCTCCTCAGAAAAAATGCTAGAATCAAACTTATTAAATAAATTTAATAAACAAATAAAGTTACTCAGGGATATTCTTACAATTTAATTTTATCGTGATATTTAAGCGAGAAAACTAAAAAATTCGTTTCTAGTTTCAAAATAATAAAAACATCGTTACTCGTCAGGAACAAATGCTAGAATTTAAACTTATTAAATAAATTTAATACCCAAATAATGTTACTCAGCGATATACTTGCAATTTAATTTTATCATTATATTTAAGCGAGAAAACTAAAATATTCGTTTCTAGTTCCAAAATAATAAAAACATCGTTACTCGTCAGGAAAAAATGCAAGAATCGATCTTATTATAAATATCTAATAAACAAATAAAGTTACTCAGGGATATTCTTACAATTTAATTTTATCGTGATATTTAAGCGAGAAAATTAAAATATTCTTTTCTAGATTCAAAATAATAAAAACATCGTTACTTGTCAGGAAAAAATGCTGGAATCAAACTTATTAATAAATTTAATACACAAATAAAGTTACTCAGGGATATTCTTACAATTTAATTTTATCGTGATATTTAAGCGAGAAAACTAAAATATTCGTTTCTAGTTCCAAAATAATAAAAACATCGTTACTCGTCAGGATAAAATGCTAGAATCAAACTTATTAAATAAATTTAATAAACATATAAAGTTACTCAGGGATATTCTTACAATTTAATTTTATCGTGATATTTAAGCAAGAAAACTAAAATATTCCTTTCTAGTTCCAGAAAAATTTAAACATCGTTACTCATCAGAAAAAAATGCTAGAATCGAACTTCTTAAATAAGTTTAATAAACAAATAAAATTACTCACGGATATTCTTACAATTTAATTTTATCGTGATATTTAAGCGAGAACACTAAAATATTTATTTCAAGTTCCAAAATTATAAAAACATCGTTACTCGTCAGGAAAAAATGCTAGAATCGAACTTATTAAAAAAATCTAATAAACAAATAAAGTTACTCAGGGATATTCTTACAATTTAATTTTATCGTGATATTTAAGCAAGAAAACAAAAATAATCGTTTTTAGATTCAGAAAAATTTAAACATCGTTTCTCCTCAGGAAAAAATGATAGAATCAAACTTATAAAATAAATTTAATACGAAAATAAAGTTACTCAGGGATATTCTTACAATTTAATTTTATCATGATATTTAAGCGAGAAAACTAAAATATTCATTTCTAGTTCCAAAATAATAAAAACTTCGTTACTCGTCAGGAAAAAATGCAAGAATCGATCTTATTATAAATATCTAATAAACAAATAAAGTTACTCAGGGATATTCTTACATTTTTATTTTATCGTGATACTTAAGCAAGAAAACTAAAATATTCGTTTTTAGTTCCAAAAATATTTAAACATCGTTTCTCCTCAGGAAAAAATGCTAGAATGAAACTTATTAAACAAATTTAATAAACAAATAAAGTTACTCAGGGATATTCTTACAATTTAATTTTATCGTGATATTTAAGCGAGAAAACTAAAATATTCGTTTCTAGTTCCAAAATAATAAAAACATCGTTACTCGTCAGGAAAAAATGCTAGAATCAAACTTATTAAAAAAATCTAATAAACAAATAAAGTTACTCAGGGATATTCTTACAATTTAATTTTATCGTGATATTTAAGCAAGAAAACAAAAATAATCGTTTTTAGATACAGAAAAATTTAAACATCGTTTCTCCTCAGGAAAAAATGATAGAATCAAACTTATAAAATAAATTTAATACGAAAATAAAGTTACTCAGGGATATTCTTACAATTTAATTTTATCATGATATTTAAGCGAGAAAACTAAAATATTCATTTCTAGTTCCAAAATAATAAAAACTTCGTTACTCGTCAGGAAAAAATGCTAGAATCAAACTTATTAAAAAAATCTAATAAAGAAATAAAGTTGCCTTAGGATATTCTTACAATTTAATTTTATCGTGATATTTAAGCAAGAAAACAAAAATATTCGTTTTTAGTTCCAGAAAAGTTTAAACATCGTTTCTCCTCAGGAAAAAAATGCTAGAATCAAACTTATTAAATAAATTTAATAAACAAATAATGTTACTCAGTGATATTCTTACAATTTAATTTTATCGTGATATTTAAGCAAGAAAACTAAAATATTCGTTTTTAGTTCCAAAAAAATTTAAACATCGTTTCTCCTCAAGAAAAAATGCTAGAATCAAACTTATTAAATAAATTTAATAAACAAATAAAGTTACTCAGGGATATTCTTACAATTTAGTTTTATCGTAATATTTAAGCAAAAAAACTAAAATATTCGTTTTTAGTTCCAGAAAAATGTAAACATCGTTTCTCCTCAGGAAAAAATGCTACAATCGAACTTATTAAACAAATTTAATAAACAAATAAAGATACTCAGGGATATTCTTACAATTTAATTTTATCGTGATATTTAAGCGAGAAAACTAAAATACTCTTTTCTAGTTCCAAAATAATAAAAACATCGTTATTTGTCAAGAAAAAATGCTAAAATCAAACTTATTAAATCAATTTAATACACAAATAATCTTACTCAGGGATATTCTTACAATTTAATTTTATCGTGATATTTAAACAAGAAAACTAAAATATTCGTTTCTAGTTCCAAAATAATAAAAACATCGTTACTCGTCAGGAAAAAATGCTAGAATCGAACTTATTAAAAAATCTAATAAACAAATAAAGTTACTCAGGGATATTTTTACAATTTAATTTTATCGTGATATTTAATCGAGAAAACTAAAATATTCGTTTCTAGTTCCAAAATAATAAAAACATCGTTACTCGTCAGGAAAAAATGCTAGAATCAAACTTATTAAAAAAATCTAATAAACAAATAAAGTTACTCAGGGATATTCTTACAATTTAATTTTATCGTGATATTTAAGCAAGAAAACTAAAATATTCGTTTTTAGTTCCAGAAATATTTAAACATCGTTTCTCCTCAGGAAAAAATGCTAGAATCAAACTTATTAAACAAATTTAATAAACAAATAAAGTTACTCAGGGATATTCTTACAATTTAATTTTATCGTGATATTTAAGCAAGAAAACTAAAATATTCGTTTTTAGTTCCAGAAATATTTAAACATCGTTTCTCCTCAGGAAAAAATGCTAGAATCAAACTTATTAAACAAATTTAATAAACAAATAAAGTTACTCAGGGATATTCTTACAATTTAATTTTATCGTGATATTTAAGCAAGTAAACAAAAATATTCGTTTTTAGTTCCAGAAAAATTTAAACATCGTTTCTCCTCAGGAAAAAATGCTAGAATCAAACTTATTAAATAAATTTTAAACAAATAATGTTACTCAGGGATATTCTTACAATTTAATTTTATCGTGATATTTAAGCAAGAAAACTAAAATATTCGTTTCTTGTTAAGTAATAATAAAAACATCGTTTCTCCTCAGGAAAAAATGCAAGAATCGAACTTATTAAAAAAATTTAATAAAGAAATAAAGTTACTCAGGGATATTCTTACAATTTATTTTTATCGTGATATTTAAGCGAGAAAACTAAAATATTCGTTTCTAGTTCCAAAATAATAAAAACATCGTTACTCGTCAGGAAAAAATGCTAGAATCAAACTTATTAAAAAAATCTAATAAACAAATAAAGTTACTCAGGGATATTCTTACAATTTAATTTTATCGTGATATTTAAGCAAGAAAACAAAAATATTCGTTTTTAGTTCCAGAAAAATTTAAACATCGTTTCTCCTCAGGAAAAAATGCTAGAATCAAACTTATTAAATAAATTTAATAAACAAATAGTGTTACTCTGGTATATTCTTACAATTTAATTTTATCGTAATATTTAAGCAAGAAAACAAAAATATTCGTTTTTAGTTCCAGAAAAATTTAAACATCGTTTCTCTTCAGGAAAAAATGCTAGAATCAAACTTATTAAATAAATTTAATAAACAAATAATGTTACTCAGGGATATTCTTACAATTTAATTTTATCGTGATATTTAAGCAAGAAAACTAAAATATCATTTTAGTTCCAGAAAAATTTAAATATCGTTTCTCCTCAGAAAAAATGCTAGATTCAAACTTATTAAATAAATTTAATAAACAAATAAAGTTACTCAGGGATATTCTTACAATTTAATTTTATCGTGATATTTAAGCGAGAAAACTAAAATATTCGTTTCTAGTTTCAAAATAATAAAAACATCGTTACTCGTCAGGAACAAATGCTAGAATTTAAACTTATTAAATAAATTTAATACCCAAATAATGTTACTCAGCGATATACTTGCAATTTAATTTTATCATTATATTTAAGCGAGAAAACTAAAATATTCGTTTCTAGTTCCAAAATAATAAAAACATCGTTACTCGTCAGGAAAAAATGCTAGAATCGATCTTATTATAAATATCTAATAAACAAATAAAGTTACTCAGGGATATTCTTACAATTTAATTTTATCGTGATATTTAAGCGAGAAAATTAAAATATTCTTTTCTAGATTCAAAATAATAAAAACATCGTTACTTGTCAGGAAAAAATGCTGGAATCAAACTTATTAATAAATTTAATACACAAATAAAGTTACTCAGGGATTTTCTTACAATTTAATTTTATCGTGATATTTAAGCGAGAAAACTAAAATATCATTTTAGTTCCAGAAAAATTTAAATATCGTTTCTCCTCAGGAAAAAATGCTAGAATCGAACTTATTAAATAAATTTAATAAACAAATAAAGTTACTCAGGGATATTCTTACAATTTAATTTTATCGTGATATTTAAGCGAGAAAACTAAAATATTCGTTTCTAGTTCCAAAATAATAAAAACATCGTTACTCGTCAGGATAAAATGCTAGAATCAAACTTATTAAATAAATTTAATAAACATATAAAGTTACTCAGGGATATTCTTACAATTTAATTTTATCGTGATATTTAAGCAAGAAAACTAAAATACTCGTTTCTAGTTCCAGAAAAATTAAAACATCGTTACTCATCAGGAAAAAATGCTAGAATCGAACTTCTTAAATAAATTTAATAAACAAATAAAATTACTCACGGATATTCTTACAATTTAATTTTATCGTGATATTTAAGCGAGAACACTAAAATATTTATTTCAAGTTCCAAAATAATAAAAACATCGTTACTCGTCAGGAAAAAATGCTAGAATCAAACTTATTAAACAAATTTAATAAACAAATAAAGTTACTCAGGGATATTCTTACAATTTAATTTTATCGTGATATTTAAGCGAGAAAACTAAAACATTCGTTTCTAGTTCCAAAATAATAAAAACATCGTTACTCGTCAGGAAAAAATGCTAGAATCAAACTTATAAAATAAATTTAATACGAAAATAAAGTTACTCAGGGATATTCTTACAATTTAATTTTATCATGATATTTAAGCGAGAAAACTAAAATATTCGTTTCTAGTTCCAAAATAATAAAAACTTCGTTACTCGTCAGGAAAAAATGCTAGAATCAAACTTATTAAAAAAATCTAATAAAGAAATAAAGTTGCCTTAGGATATTCTTACAATTGAATTTTTACGTGATATTTAAGCAAGAAAACAAAAATATTCGTTTTTAGTTCCAGAAAAGTTTAAACATCGTTTCTCCTCAGGAAAAAAATGCTAGAATCAAACTTATTAAATAAATTTAATAAACAAATAATGTTACTCAGGGATATTCTTACAATTTAATTTTATCGTGATATTTAAGCAAGAAAACTAAAATATTCGTTTTTAGTTCCAGAAAAATTTAAACATCGTTTCTCCTCAAGAAAAAAAGCTAGAATCAAACTTATTAAATAAATTTAATAAACAAATAAAGTTACTCAGGGATATTCTTACAATTTAGTTTTATCGTAATATTTAAGCAAAAAAACTAAAATATTCGTTTTTAGTTCCAGAAAAATGTAAACATCGTTTCTCCTCAGGAAAAAATGCTACAATCGAACTTATTAAACAAATTTAATAAACAAATAAAGATACTCAGGGATATTCTTACAATTTAATTTTATCGTGATATTTAAGCGAGAAAACTAAAATACTCTTTTCTAGTTCCAAAATAATAAAAACATCGTTACTTGTCAAGAAAAAATGCTAAAATCAAACTTATTAAATCAATTTAATACACAAATAATCTTACTCAGGGATATTCTTACAATTTAATTTTATCGTGATATTTAAACAAGAAAACTAAAATATTCGTTTCTAGTTCCAAAATAATAAAAACATCGTTATTCGTCAGGAAAAAATGCTAGAATCGAACTTATTAAAAAATCTAATAAACAAATAAAGTTACTCAGGGATATTTTTACAATTTAATTTTATCGTGATATTTAATCGAGAAAACTAAAATATTCGTTTCTAGTTCCAAAATAATAAAAACATCGTTACTCGTCAGGAAAAAATGCTAGAATCAAACTTATTAAAAAAATCTAATAAACAAATAAAGTTACTCAGGGATATTCTTACAATTTAATTTTATCGTGATATTTAAGCAAGAAAACTAAAATATTCGTTTTTAGTTCCAGAAAAATTTAAACATCGTTTCTCCTCAGGAAAAAATGCTAGAATCAAACTTATTAAACAAATTTAATAAACAAATAAAGTTACTCAGGGATATTCTTACAATTTAATTTTATCGTGATATTTAAGCAAGAAAACTAAAATATTCGTTTTTAGTTCCAGAAATATTTAAACATCGTTTCTCCTCAGGAAAAAATGCTAGAATCAAACTTATTAAACAAATTTAATAAACAAATAAAGTTACTCAGGGATATTCTTACAATTTAATTTTATCGTGATATTTAAGCAAGTAAACAAAAATATTCGTTTTTAGTTCCTGAAAAATTTAAACATCGTTTCTCCTCAGGAAAAAATGCTAGAATCAAACTTATTAAATAAATTTTAAACAAATAATGTTACTCAGGGATATTCTTACAATTTAATTTTATCGTGATATTTAAGCAAGAAAACTAAAATATTCGTTTCTTGTTAAGTAATAATAAAAACATCGTTTCTCCTCAGGAAAAAATGCAAGAATCGAACTTATTAAAAAAATTTAATAAAGAAATAAAGTTACTCAGGGATATTCTTACAATTTATTTTTATCGTGATATTTAAGCGAGAAAACTAAAATATTCGTTTCTAGTTCCAAAATAATAAAAACATCGTTACTCGTCAGGAAAAAATGCTAGAATCAAACTTATTAAAAAAATCTAATAAACAAATAAAGTTACTCAGGGATATTCTTACAATTTAATTTTATCGTGATATTTAAGCAAGAAAACAAAAATATTCGTTTTTAGTTCCAGAAAAATTTAAACATCGTTTCTCCTCAGGAAAAAATGCTAGAATCAAACTTATTAAATAAATTTAATAAACAAATAGTGTTACTCTGGTATATTCTTACAATTTAATTTTATCGTAATATTTAAGCAAGAAAACAAAAATATTCGTTTATAGTTCCAGAAAAATTTAAACATCGTTTCTCTTCAGGAAAAAATGCTAGAATCAAACTTATTAAATAAATTTAATAAACAAATAATGTTACTCAGGGATATTCTTACAATTTAATTTTATCGTGATATTTAAGCAAGAAAACTAAAATATCATTTTAGTTCCAGAAAAATTTAAATATCGTTTCTCCTCAGAAAAAATGCTAGATTCAAACTTATTAAATAAATTTAATAAACAAATAAAGTTACTCAGGGATATTCTTACAATTTAATTTTATCGTGATATTTAAGCGAGAAAACTAAAATATTCGTTTCTAGTTTCAAAATAATAAAAACATCGTTACTCGTCAGGAACAAATGCTAGAATTTAAACTTATTAAATAAATTTAATACCCAAATAATGTTACTCAGCGATATACTTGCAATTTAATTTTATCATTATATTTAAGCGAGAAAACTAAAATATTCGTTTCTAGTTCCAAAATAATAAAAACATCGTTACTCGTCAGGAAAAAATGCTAGAATTGATCTTATTATAAATATCTAATAAACAAATAAAGTTTTTCAAGGATATTCTTACAATTTAATTTTATCGTGATATTTAAGCGAGAAAACTAAAATATTCGTTTCTAGTTTCAAAATAATAAAAACATCGTTACTCGTCAGGAACAAATGCTAGAATTTAAACTTATTAAATAAATTTAATACCCAAATAATGTTACTCAGCGATATACTTGCAATTTAATTTTATCATTATATTTAAGCGAGAAAACTAAAATATTCGTTTCTAGTTCCAAAATAATAAAAACATCGTTTCTCCTCAGGAAAAAATGCTAGAATCGAACTTATTAAATAAATTTAATAAACAAATAAAGTTACTCAGGGATATTCTTACAATTTAATTTTATCGTGATATTTAAGCGAGAAAACTAAAATATTCGTTTCTAGTTCCAAAATAATAAAAACATCGTTACTCGTCAGGATAAAATGCTAGAATCAAACTTATTAAATAAATTTAATAAACATATAAAGTTACTCAGGGATATTCTTACAATTTAATTTTATCGTGATATTTAAGCAAGAAAACTAAAATATTCGTTTCTAGTTCCAGAAAAATTAAAACATCGTTACTCATCAGGAAAAAATGCTAGAATCGAACTTCTTAAATAAATTTAATAAACAAATAAAATTACTCACGGATATTCTTACAATTTAATTTTATCGTGATATTTAAGCGAGAACACTAAAATATTTATTTCAAGTTCCAAAATAATAAAAACATCGTTACTCGTCAGGAAAAAATGCTAGAATCAAACTTATTAAACAAATTTAATAAACAAATAAAGTTACTCAGGGATATTCTTACAATTTAATTTTATCGTGATATTTAAGCGAGAAAACTAAAACATTCGTTTCTAGTTCCAAAATAATAAAAACATCGTTACTCGTCAGGAAAAAATGCTAGAATCAAACTTATAAAATAAATTTAATACGAAAATAAAGTTACTCAGGGATATTCTTACAATTTAATTTTATCATGATATTTAAGCGAGAAAACTAAAATATTCGTTTCTAGTTCCAAAATAATAAAAACTTCGTTACTCGTCAGGAAAAAATGCTAGAATCAAACTTATTAAAAAAATCTAATAAAGAAATAAAGTTGCCTTAGGATATTCTTACAATTTAATTTTTACGTGATATTTAAGCAAGAAAACAAAAATATTCGTTTTTAGTTCCAGAAAAGTTTAAACATCGTTTCTCCTCAGGAAAAAAATGCTAGAATCAAACTTATTAAATAAATTCAATAAACAAATAATGTTACTCAGGGATATTCTTACAAATTAATTTTATCGTGATATTTAAGCAAGAAAACTAAAATATTCGTTTTTAGTTCCAGAAAAATTTAAACATCGTTTCTCCTCAAGAAAAAATGCTAGAATCAAACTTATTAAATAAATTTAATAAACAAATAAAGTTACTCAGGGATATTCTTACAATTTAGTTTTATCGTAATATTTAAGCAAAAAAACTAATATAATAGTTTTTAGTTCCAGAAAAATGTAAACATCGTTTCTCCTCAGGAAAAAATGCTACAATCGAACTTATTAAACAAATTTAATAAACAAATAAAGTTACTCAGGGATATTCTTACAATTTAATTTTATCGTGATATTTAAGCGAGAAAACTAAAATACTCTTTTCTAGTTCCAAAATAATAAAAACATCGTTACTTGTCAAGAAAAAATGCTAAAATCAAACTTATTAAATCAATTTAATACACAAATAATCTTACTCAGGGATATTCTTACAATTTAATTTTATCGTGATATTTAAACAAGAAAACTAAAATATTCGTTTCTAGTTCCAAAATAATAAAAACATCGTTACTCGTCAGGAAAAAATGCTAGAATCGAACTTATTAAAAAATCTAATAAACAAATAAAGTTACTCAGGGATATTTTTACAATTTAATTTTATCGTGATATTTAATCGAAAAAACTAAAATATTCGTTTCAAGTTCCAAAATAATAAAAACATCGTTACTCGTCAGGAAAAAATGCTAGAATCAAACTTATTAAAAAAATCTAATAAACAAATAAAGTTACTCAGGGATATTCTTACAATTTAATTTTATCGTGATATTTAAGCAAGAAAACTAAAATATTCGTTTTTAGTTCCAGAAATATTTAAACATCGTATCTCCTCAGGAAAAAATTCTAGAATCAAACTTATTAAACAAATTTAATAAACAAATAAAGTTACTCACGGATATTCTTACAATTTAATTTTATCGTGATATTTAAGCGAGAACACTAAAATATTTATTTCAAGTTCCAAAATAATAAAAACATCGTTACTCGTCAGGAAAAAATGCTAGAATCAAACTTATTAAACAAATTTAATAAACAAATAAAGTTACTCAGGGATATTCTTACAATTTAATTTTATCGTGATATTTAAGCGAGAAAACTAAAACATTCGTTTCTAGTTCCAAAATAATAAAAACATCGTTACTCGTCAGGAAAAAATGCTAGAATCAAACTTATAAAATAAATTTAATACGAAAATAAAGTTACTCAGGGATATTCTTACAATTTAATTTTATCATGATATTTAAGCGAGAAAACTAAAATATTCGTTTCTAGTTCCAAAATAATAAAAACTTCGTTACTCGTCAGGAAAAAATGCTAGAATCAAACTTATTAAAAAAATCTAATAAAGAAATAAAGTTGCCTTAGGATATTCTTACAATTTAATTTTTACGTGATATTTAAGCAAGAAAACAAAAATATTCGTTTTTAGTTCCAGAAAAGTTTAAACATCGTTTCTCCTCAGGAAAAAAATGCTAGAATCAAACTTATTAAATAAATTCAATAAACAAATAATGTTACTCAGGGATATTCTTACAAATTAATTTTATCGTGATATTTAAGCAAGAAAACTAAAATATTCGTTTTTAGTTCCAGAAAAATTTAAACATCGTTTCTCCTCAAGAAAAAATGCTAGAATCAAACTTATTAAATAAATTTAATAAACAAATAAAGTTACTCAGGGATATTCTTACAATTTAGTTTTATCGTAATATTTAAGCAAAAAAACTAATATAATAGTTTTTAGTTCCAGAAAAATGTAAACATCGTTTCTCCTCAGGAAAAAATGCTACAATCGAACTTATTAAACAAATTTAATAAACAAATAAAGTTACTCAGGGATATTCTTACAATTTAATTTTATCGTGATATTTAAGCGAGAAAACTAAAATACTCTTTTCTAGTTCCAAAATAATAAAAACATCGTTACTTGTCAAGAAAAAATGCTAAAATCAAACTTATTAAATCAATTTAATACACAAATAATCTTACTCAGGGATATTCTTACAATTTAATTTTATCGTGATATTTAAACAAGAAAACTAAAATATTCGTTTCTAGTTCCAAAATAATAAAAACATCGTTACTCGTCAGGAAAAAATGCTAGAATCGAACTTATTAAAAAATCTAATAAACAAATAAAGTTACTCAGGGATATTTTTACAATTTAATTTTATCGTGATATTTAATCGAAAAAACTAAAATATTCGTTTCAAGTTCCAAAATAATAAAAACATCGTTACTCGTCAGGAAAAAATGCTAGAATCAAACTTATTAAAAAAATCTAATAAACAAATAAAGTTACTCAGGGATATTCTTACAATTTAATTTTATCGTGATATTTAAGCAAGAAAACTAAAATATTCGTTTTTAGTTCCAGAAATATTTAAACATCGTTTCTCCTCAGGAAAAAATTCTAGAATCAAACTTATTAAACAAATTTAATAAACAAATAAAGTTACTCAGGGATATTCTTACAATTTAATTTTATCGTGATATTTAAGCAAGAAAACTAAAATATTCGTTTTTAGTTCCAGAAATATTTAAACATCGTTTCTCCTCAGGAAAAAATGCTAGAATCAAACTTATGAAACAAATTTAATAAACAAATAAAGTTACTCAGGGATATTCTTACAATTTAATTTTATCGTGATATTTAAGCAAGAAAACAAAAATATTCGTTTTTAGTTCCAGAAAAATTTAAACATCGTTTCTCCTCAGGAAAAAATGCTAGAATCAAACTTATTAAATAAATTTAATAAACAAATAGTGTTACTCTGGTATATTCTTACAATTTAATTTTATCGTAATATTTAAGCAAGAAAACAAAAATATTCGTTTTTAGTTCCAGAAAAATTTAAACATCGTTTCTCTTCAGGAAAAAATGCTAGAATCAAACTTATTAAATAAATTTAATAAACAAATAATGTTACTCAGGGATATTCTTACAATTTAATTTTATCGTGATATTTAAGCAAGAAAACTAAAATATCATTTTAGTTCCAGAAAAATTTAAATATCGTTTCTCCTCAGGAAAAAATGCTAGAATCGAACTTATTAAATAAATTTAATAAACAAATAAAGTTACTCAGGGATATTCTTACAATTTAATTTCATCGTGATATTTAAGCGAGAAAACTAAAATATTCGTTTCTAGTTCCAAAATAATAAAAACATCGTTACTCGTCAGGAAAAAATGCTAGAATCAAACTTATTAAATAAATTTAATACAGTAATAATGTTACTCAGCGATATATTTACAATTTAATTTTATCGTGATATTTAAGCGAGAAAACTAAAATATTCGTTTCTAGTTCCAAAATAATAAAAACATCGTTACTCGTCAGGAAAAAATTCTAGAATCGAACTTATTAATAAAATTTAATAAACAAATAAAGTTACTCAGGGATATTCTTACAATTTAATTTTATCGTGATATTTAAGCAAGAAAACAAAAATAATCGTTTTTAGATCCAGAAAAATTTAAACATCGTTTCTCCTCAGGAAAAAAATGCTAGAATCAAACTTATTAAATAAATTTAATAAACAAATAATGTTACTCAGGCATATTCTTACAATTTAATTTTATCGTGATATTTAAGCAAGAAAACTAAAATATTCGTTTTTAGTTCCAGATAAATTTAAACATCGTTTCTCCTCAGAAAAAATGCTAGAATCAAACTTATTAAATAAATTTAATAAACAAATAAAGTTACTCAGGGTTATTCTTACAATTTAATTTTATCGTGATATTTAAGCGAGAAAACTAAAATATTCGTTTCTAGTTTCAAAATAATAAAAACATCGTTACTCGTCAGGAACAAATGCTAGAATTTAAACTTATTAAATAAATTTAATACCCAAATAATGTTACTCAGCGATATACTTGCAATTTAATTTTATCGTGATATTTAAGCGAGAAAATTAAAATATTCTTTTCTAGATTCAAAATAATAAAAACATCGTTACTTGTCAGGAAAAAATGCTGGAATCAAACTTATTAATAAATTTAATACACAAATAAAGTTACTCAGGGATATTCTTACAATTTAATTTTATCGTGATATTTAAGCGAGAAAACTAAAATATCATTTTAGTTCCAGAAAAATTTAAATATCGTTTCTCCTCAGGAAAAAATGCTAGAATCGAACTTATTAAATAAATTTAATAAACAAATAAAGTTACTCAGGGATATTCTTACAATTTAATTTTATCGTGATATTTAAGCGAGAAAACTAAAATATTCGTTTCTAGTTCCAAAATAATAAAAACATCGTTACTCGTCAGGATAAAATGCTAGAATCAAACTTATTAAATAAATTTAATAAACATATAAAGTTACTCAGGGATATTCTTACAATTTAATTTTATCGTGATATTTAAGCAAGAAAACTAAAATATTCGTTTCTAGTTCCAGAAAAATTAAAACATCGTTACTCATCAGGAAAAAATGCTAGAATCGAACTTCTTAAATAAATTTAATAAACAAATAAAATTACTCACGGATATTCTTACAATTTAATTTTATCGTGATATTTAAGCGAGAACAATAAAATATTTATTTCAAGTTCCAAAATAATAAAAACATCGTTACTCGTCAGGAAAAAATGCTAGAATCAAACTTATTAAACAAATTTAATAAACAAATAAAGTTACTCAGGGATATTCTTACAATTTAATTTTTTCGTGATATTTAAGCAAGAAAACTAAAATATTCGTTTTTAGTTCCAGAAATATTTAAACATAGTTTCTACTCAGAAAAAAATGCTAGAATCAAACTTATTAAACAAATTTAATAAACAAATAAAGTTACTCAGGGATATTCTTACAATTTAATTTTATCGTGATATTTAAGCGAGAAAACTAAAATATTCGTTTCTAGTTCCAAAATAATAAAAACATCGTTACTCGTCAGGAAAAAATGCTAGAATCAAACTTATTAAATAAATTTAATACGAAAATAAAGTTACTCTGGGATATTCTTACAATTTAATTTTATCGTGATATTTAAGCGAGAAAACTAAAATATTCGTTTCTAGTTCCAAAATAATAAAAACATCATTACTCGTCAGGAAAATATGTTAGATTCAAACTTATTAAAAAAATCTAATAAACAAATAAAGTTACTCAGGGATATTCTTAGAATTTAATTTTATCGTGATATTTAAGCAAGAAAACAAAAATATTCGTTTTTAGTTCCAGAAAAATTTAAACATCGTTTCTCCTCAGGAAAAAAGGCTAGAATCAAACTTATTAAATAAGTTTAATAAACAAATAGTGTTACTCAGGGATATTCTTCTTGGAGTGGTGTGGCAACACTGATCAGGCTAAGATATCTCTGTGAGCTACTTAACAAAAGTCAATTTTTTAAGTGATAAAAGTTGAAATTAAAAGCAACCGAGAACATCACGAACTACAGAAAGAGGATAACTGTGAGTAAAATTTATTTTTACTTATATCTGAAACTATTTAATAAATTTTAAACTTAAAAATTCACAGACCTTGAATTATTCATACAAAATTTGTCAAATCACTAATTAAACAGCTCAGCGCCAAGTACAAGTCAGACAGTGTTCTCAACTATTACACCAAGATAAAGAAGCAGCCACAGCAGTGTTGCCACTGATAGCAAAAATTTATAAAGAAATAAATTTTTAATTTACAAAAACAATGTAAATAAACAAATATTATACCTAAAATTACTCGTATTTGATATAATTAATAATATTTTTTCAAAATCTCGCAAATATGACATCTATCCTAGAAATACAAAAATTACTGGATACTTCGTTAGCCCCTATCAAGGAACAAAACAATAATATCGTCTCAATATTCGAAAAACTCCAATACTCTATAAATTCTTTTGCTACTTTGCAGAATAAATTAGATGATAAAATTAACAACTTGGAAAAAAAACTTGCTATGAAAGAACAAACCATTATAAATCTGGAGATGAAAATAAGAGAAAAAAATTTAATAATTCACGGAGTGAAAGAAGATACTAATGAAAATGTAGAACAAGTGGTCCTTAACATATTCAACGATACAATGAAGCTAAAACATATCACTACGGATAATCTTGATACCGTGAGAAGATTGGGAAAGCGTAAAGAAAATGGAACTCCAAGATCTATACTAGTGGAACTTAATACAAAGAAAATCAAAAAAGAAATATTTCTTAACACAAAATTATTGATAGGTAAAAGAATTTATATAGATAATGACTACACAAAAGCGATCTTCGATGATCGCAAACTACTAAAACCTCATCTGATAAAAGCAAAAAACAAAGGATATAAGGCCTATTTACGTAATGATAAACTTATTGTCAATGGAGCAGAGTACACATTATCTGATTTAAACCCTTCTCAAACAATTATTGAAACTATCTCGAAGAACAACGAAGATGCAGACATAGCTTTAAACGACTGCAGAAGATTATCTACTTCGTTTCCAGGATACTCCTTCCCTAATCCAACAGAGAATTATGCAGACAAAGATAGCATGAAAGTTTTGTCTCAAAATGTTAATGAAGTTATTTATGATAAAGATGCACAAAGTTTGGAAAAGAACTCAAACAAACCTCTTGAAATACCGTTTAAAGAAACAATAAAAAATAAATAATAGATAGTATGTTTTAATAAAAAATAAAGTTGACAATAAAGAAAATAAAAAGGGTCCATTAGATAACCATATTATAACGCGAGCTCGCACAAATTCAACCTCAAAACCATCTCAATCAAAAAACTAATAATCACACCTCACATATGTAAACTTGCATTCTGGAACATTCAAGGCTTAAAGAACATTTACAATATTACTAGAGAAGAAGAAAATAAACTATTGGAATATGAGATAATTTGTTTGTCAGAAACTTGGGCGAACTATGCGATTACCGATCTTCCTCCATTTCTAAA
The DNA here is from genome assembly GCA_911728475.2 of Pterostichus madidus. NCBI lineage: Eukaryota > Metazoa > Arthropoda > Insecta > Coleoptera > Carabidae > Pterostichus > Pterostichus madidus. Next base: position 15,054,387 of record OU452319.1, read on the forward strand.
TCTTTATGACCTAATACAACAATATGCAGTTAAGGAAGCAAGCACGGGCAGAGCCATCGGGGGACTTCTTATTCTACACAAGACTGCAATAGAAAATATAAATATAATTGAAAAAGAGGTCCACTGGATAATTCTTGAATTGAAAACACCAGTTACGAACATCGTACTTGCATACTGTTATTTTTCACCTTCATATAACTTTGCATCTCTCCTGGATATCTTTAACTTAAGTGTACAGCACATCAAAGAAGAGTACCCGGACCATGCCCTTATTATAGGTGGAGATTTCAAATCTAGGGTTGGGAATCTGAACCAAAGTGAGGAAATAATATTTGCAAACACGCATTGCTCTTCGCAACGTACTACGCAAGACCATACTGTTAACAAAAAGGGCCGTGACCTAGCAGAGGTGATGGAAGGCGAAAATCTATATCTACTCAATGGAAGAAGCACTAGTGATTCACCAGCTAATTTCACTCATCTAGGAGGAAGAGGGAAAAGCATTATAGACTTAATCTGGGCTGACTTGAACTCGTTACAACTAATAACTGATTTAAAAGTTTGCAGTGATATTTTATTATCTGATCATCTAATATGTGAAATATCGCTGACAGACATTTTTCGTGAAGATAGGGTAGTATCAAAACACAAAAACCAAGAAATAATACGAGCAAAAAAAACGGTATGGGATGACACAAAATGCTACCATTATTGGGATGAAATTGAACTATATTTAGCAGAAAATAATTCACCCGCATTGTTTAAAAACTTAGTAAATGCAATTTATTACGCTTCTGATAAACTAGGAATACGAACAGATGTAAATAAAAAAAATACAAATTACGTAAATTCAAACAAGAACTGGTATACAATAGAGTGCAAAAACCTTAAAAAGAATATGAGAACTAGCTTAAGGAAATGTAAAGCACACAATTTTGGAAAAAAATACTTGGAAGAGTTTTTGCAGACTAAAAGAAATTATAAGCAACAAATCACAATAGAAACGAATAAACATAAACAAGAGCTCAGTAACAAATTGTGTAACGTGAAGAATCAAGTAGACTTCTGGAAAACAATAAAATCGCTCACTAATAGGAAATTTCAGACTTCTCAAATAACTATTCGGGATTGGTCTATTTATTTCAAGGAATGGTTTGGCAAAAAAATATACTATGATCTCTCTATTATAGATGTAAGACACCCATATTTGGACAGCCCCATTACTATCTCGGATATAAATTTTGCTCTATCACGATTAAAGCCCAATAAATCACCGGGAATCGATGGAATCATCTATGAACAACTCCGCTACTTACCACCAACTGCAAAACGCCACCTATGTAATGTACTTAATAATTATTTCGAAGAAGAAACAATTCCAGCAAATCTGACAAAAATCAAATTAACCATGTTACATAAAAAAGGTGACCAACAATGTCCAAACAACTACAGAGGCTTAGCACTGGTGAATTCAACTCTGAAGCTGTTAACGTTCATAATAAATAGTCGTCTGCAAACATGGTCGGAAAGCTACAATATACTTCCTGAATCGCAATCTGGATTTCGAAAAAACAGATCCTGCTTAGATAATTTATACGTCTTCACTACGATCATACAGTCAAGAATACTAACGCATAAAACCGGTACTTACGCCATTTTCTTTGACTTCCAGAAGGCCTTCGATTCTGTACCCCATGGAAAATTGTGGCAGAAAATTGTTGACTTAGGAGTGAGCGGTAAAATAACCAGATTTTTAAAGAATATTTACGACCAAGCTGGCTTACAAATATCGGTTGATAACGAACTTTCGGAAAACATAGGAATTAGTAAAGGAGTGCTTCAAGGTGAATGCACCAGTCCCATATTGTTTGCATTATATACAGCAGAACTAGAAAAAACGTTCAGAGCTCAAAATCTGGAAGGTTTATATATAAACTCCAACTTTGATATTATGTCATTACAATATGCGGATGACTTGGTCGTTTTCGCTACATCTCAAATAGATATTCAGAGTAAGCTAACAGCCATGGAGAATTACTGCAATGCACTTGATCTCAAAATAAACCCGTCAAAAACAAAAATATTACACTTCCATCGAGGACGTCCTGTGTCATATAACAGAATTTATACATGCCAAGGACAAATAATTAACACTACTAACACATATACCTATTTAGGGGTAACTTTCAACTCATCCGCTCAATTTAATAGCAACTTGGAAATGCAAATTCAAAAAGCTAATAGAGCTACAGGGGGAGTCAAAAATATATTACAGAAAGGAAAGATATGCAACTGGCAGACCACCATAAGTCTACTTAATTCAACCGTACTCTCTGGGACACTATACGCAAGTGAAATATGGGCTACGAATCACGTTGATGCTGTAGAGAGGGTACAGGCCAATTATTTCAAAAAAATACTAGGATGGCAAAAAACTACTCCTAACTATGTTATTAGAAAGGAAACTGGACAATGCAAAATTGAGCTCCTAATAGTAAAAAGAATTCTAAGCTGGTGGTATAAGATCCTAACAATGCCGGATTATAGATATGTAAGGATTTGTTACAACAAGCTACTAAGGATTAATGAAAACTCAAACATACCGCTTGACAAGCAAAACAAATTTATTTGGACAAGAAATATTGAAGTTATCCTACAAAAAACTAACTACCATTGGCTTTGGACTCAACAAAACCTGGTCAGACTGAAACAAGAAATCCCAAACATCGTCCTGTACTATAATGAACTCCTAACCGCAACAGATACCCTAAGACTTGCTGCTTCCTCTTACAATCCCAATTTTAAGCTATTCAACTACACATCCTCCTTTCTTAGCCTACATATCCCCTACAAAGTGTCTCGTATAATAGGTCAAGTACGTACCGCTAATGAAAAAAATCTACTTATATATCAAAATGGCACCTTGTACAGATTCTATCAAGCAGAAATATGTAGTCTCTACAATACTTTTGAACAAGATGACCTGCACCACCTACTGTTCAACTGCCCTATGATGAGCGCCCCAAGGGAAGAGTTCCTCCGGAAGTATATGGCAGACCATACCCCGTAGAATCTTACACAGATCCTGTTATCTGAGATTGATGAAAGAAAAGCATATGATATCCACTGCATTGAAGATCAAATCTTTTGTATTGAACGAATAAATGACTATGTATATATTAGATAAGTCTGAAATATTGCATTCTGTATATTATAATCTAAATACTACCACTCCCTTGTATGAGTTTTACTCGATGCAAATATATTCTATTATTATTATTATTATTATATATATATAAGAAATATAACAGTACAACCCTGTATTTCGCAACATCGTGCGAACTTACATCAGCTTAGTTCCCATGATTGTAACAAAACCCCTTAGTCAGATAATCTCTGCATCTTATCATGTAAGATAGAATATGTGTAGTTTTAGATTCAGATTCACACTGTAGTTTGAAGTGACAACAGCTCTGCTGTTAGCTTGTAGCGTTTTGAGAAATAAAGACAATATAAAAGAAATAAATATTTTTTTTTATTTATTTCGAGTAAATCGAAAATATATTTGGCGCAGTCGGTAGGATTGTGAAATATCAGTGTTTCGAAAATACAAAAATTAAATTCGTTAAAAAACACCGATAGTCAGTTTTTACTGTTAATTCGCGATTCGAACAAACATTCAAAGTGTCCCGTAGAAGTCAACTTTATAAGTACTAACAAAGTACAAGAAGTTTATACAAACGACACTATTCAAATCTCATCGCTCAACTACCCGGAGAAGATTGAAGCCGTCGCCATAGCCAGAGCATCACTCTTCTCCTTCATCAGTGTGGTCTCATCACTTCAACCAGCTACCCATCAACACCGATTCGACGGAGAGTCGACTCGTTCCTGTTTTTCCACCTGCCGAACGAACATCGGAAAGGAGAAGACAACCCACCTCAATGATCAAAGAAGTGTTACTATTACTGTAAGTTAATATTACATTATAATTGTCATAATCACTGTAAAACAAATTCACTGACACAATTCACACAATCCTAATCAAAAACTGGATTCTCTACTCGAAATATTAAATAACTTAGATATTAATAACACAATGCCAGAAACACAACCCTTAGGTTCAGAGGCATCAAAAAATCAACAATTGATTAATGATCTAGTTAATGCCATACCAAAGTATAATGGCAATCCAAAATCTCTTACTCGGTTCATAAATCAAACTGACGAAATTATTGAACTAATAAATCAATTATCACCAACTGAAATTCAGAGAAAATTAGTTTTATTCCAAATTAAAACAAAATTAACTGATCGCGCAGAAGAATTGATAAGTGATAACACATTTAAATCATGGAAAGAACTCCGCGATTTTCTCATCATAAAATATGATGATAAACAACAACCACCAGGTATTGTGTGCAATATGGTTAAACTTCAACAAGGGAAACTTACAACATTTGAATATTTAAAAGAAATTCAAAATCATTATAATCGTGCAGTTGCGAAAACAAATCTGTGTAAACTCGAAGCCCTCGCTAAAGAAGGCATAATTATATTCATTCAATCCATGGCGGTACACTCTTTTATTTCCAATTGTAAAGACCCGTACAGAAATAACCTTGCTACTCGCAATCCTTCCACCTTGGAAGAAATAGAAAGCCTTCTTACAAACGATTTTCAATATCTAGACGAGAAACAACACCCAAATCAAAATTTCGTCAAACCCAAAGTATTATATAAACCAATGTCAAATAATCCCAGCAGCTTTGTTCCGCAAAACAACTATTTCATGCAAAATAAATATCGATCGCCAATGCACAAATTTAACGTCCCTCAAAGAACACAACAAGTACACCAACCTAAACCATTTGCCCCACGCGAAAACGTTCGCAACGCGCAATTTCAAAACCATACTCCTATGAGTACGCAGACCAAATTTACTCGTCCACAAAACTTCTTTCAACAAACTCGACCACAACAAAATTTCATAGCCGAAGAGCTATACAACCAAAATTTTGAAACTGACGTATATGAAAATCCTGAAATTGAAAAGTATTCCGAAACCGAACAAATAACTGAAACTAATGAAAATGAATATATCGAAGAAATTGAGACTCAAAATTTTATCCAGCTCGATTCACCCGAATTGAATCCCTAACAAACAATTTTAGTAAACTCCCCTTCATTAAAATTGGCAACTTTAAAATATTGTTGGACACCGGCTCTACCCAAAACTATATACACCCTAAACTAATCACACCTAATACGACTAAATTTCACGAATTCTTTACCATCTACACGTGTAACGGCAAATCATCTGGAAAGGAATTTACCTTTTTCCAGTTCAAAAATTTAAATATCAAAAATTATATTTTTAACTTCCACAAAGACTTTGACATTTTACTAGGCATACCAGGTATTGAATTACTTAAAACTAAATTCAATTTTGGAAAAGGCGAAGTAATATTTTTAAATAAATATAAATTTGTATTCCAATACTTAAATCAGAAAAATAATAATAATTTTAATATAGAAATTAATAAACAAACTATCAGAGACGATCATTTAAATGATACAGAACAAAACGATTTATTTAAATTATTAGATAAATATAAAGATTTAATCTTGTGCGATAATCAAAAACTTTCATTCACAAACAAAATCAAACATGAAATTAAAACTGACGACGATATCCCTATACATGCAAAACAATACAAATACCCTGAGATTTACAAGCAAGAGGTACAGACACAAATAGAAAAAATGCTAAAGGACGATATTATCCAACATTCGTACTCGCCCTGGTCATCCCCCATTTGGGTAGTCCCAAAGAAAATGGACGCCTCGGGAAAAAATAAATTCCGCGTTGTAATTGACTACCGAAAGTTGAACGACAAGACTGTTGACGATAAATTTCCCATCCCAGACATAACTGACATCCTTGATAAATTGGGAAAATCAAATTATTTTACAACCATTGACTTGACCTCTGGCTTCCATCAAATAGAAGTCAATCCTAATGATATCCCGAAAACCGCATTCTCGACCAACACCGGACACTACGAATTCAAACGTCGTATGCCCTTTGGGCTAAAGAACGCACCCGCAACCTTCCAGCGTCTAATGAATTTCGTCCTAAAAGATGTTTTAAACAAAATTTGTTTTGTACATCTCGACGACATTATCATTCTCGGAACATCTCTTGAAGAACATTTGATAAATATAGACAAAATTTTCCAAAAATTACGTGAAGCAAATCTCAAAATTCAATTGGATAAATGCGAATTTCTCCGCAAAGAAGTCGCATATTTAGGCCACATTATTACAACAGAAGGAATTAAACCAAATCCGGATAAAATACAAGCTATTAATAATTATAACATACCAAAAACAACTAAAGAAATCAAATCTTTTCTTGGCTTGCTTGGATATTACAGGCGTTTCATAGATAACTTTTCCAAAATAACAAAACCAATGACAAATTGTCTGAAAAAAGGAAACAAAATTGATATCACAAATAGAGATTACGTACAATGTTTCGGGAAAGTAAAACTCTCCTATCCAACAATCCTATACTTCAATACCCCGACTTTTCTAGAGACTTTATACTAACGACCGACGCTAGCAATTACGCCATTGGAGCCGTGCTTTCACAACGCGACGGCAACAACAAAGACCTCCCCATTGCTTATATCTCAAGAACTTTAAACTCTCATGAGATAAATTATTCTGTTATTGAGAAAGAACTACTCGCAATCGTCTGGGCAACTAAACACTTTCGCCCATACCTCCTAGGTCGAAAATTCAAAATCATTTCTTAATTATGTAATTGAATATAAGAAAGGTTGTCAAAATTTTGTTGCCGACGCCCTCTCACGAATTAAACCTAAATTCGAAATTCAGTTCAAAAACTCTAATATATTCGAATCAGAAAACCCACTAGTACACTGCGTTTCGAAAGACCTACAAATGTCACGAGGATTCGCTAGACAAGTAAAGGAAAAACTTCCGTCGACCAAATTATTCAATTTAGATAACAAAATTTATATTCAAAAATCACCTCGAATAATATTACACTTAATAACGAAACAATTTTATAATAAGAAACCAACTCTCTTAGATGTTAAGAAATGTTTAAATAAATTATTAGAATATTGTATTCAGAATGACGTTAACCAACTCGATTTACCACGAATTTGTAGCGGCTGTGATAGAATACCTTGGGCAGAAACCGAAAAACTTATTCGAGAAATATTTGATAATACTTCAATTATTTTTAACGTGTTTAATAAACCCGAAAATTTAGAATTAAATTTGAATACCGACAATGAATCCATTATAGTCGAAACAGGATCAGAAGATGAGATCGAAACAATACATTCAGACGAAGAAAATCCAGTCAATGGACTAACTTACTTAGACTCATACATTAACATATGTCGTAACCAAATTGTCATCAAAGAAACAAATTCAAAAAATAATATTAAAATAGAAAAAAAAAAAAAAATATATATATATATATATATATATATATATATATATATATATATATATATATATATAGTGGGATGACATAACATAAACTGGTGTACGACAGTTCAAATAAGTATGTACGTGTAGTGGAAACAAACGGGTTGTTTTGCCCATAACAATATATATATATATATATATATATATATATATATATATATATATATATATATATTGTTATGGGCAAAACAACCCGTTTGTTTCCACTACACGTACATACTTATTTGAACTGTCGTACACCAGTTTATGTTATGATGTCATCCCACTATATATATATATATATATATATATATATATATATATATATATATATATATATATATATGTTGTTTATTATGTATGGCACGTTAATTGATAATATATTCATGTTTGGTGTGGTATTTATTTATGGATATATGTGTCTGATAAAACGTGTATACTAATCCATGATCAGGTCAGGGACCTGCTACCATCGGGTCTAAATACCCGCACCGATGTGCTATGTTCTGTTTCCACACTTTGCCTTCCTTACGAACTCAGTACTGGAGTCCCTCCGCCAGGTGGCGACATTTAAGAGCATACTGCAATTACTGTACAGGTGGTGGTGAAATACAGGGCCGTACTGAGGGCTCTCCGCGCTGGCTCTGCGAAACCAGCTGCGCATCCGTCATTGGCTGCTTACTAATGACCACAGGGGTAAATTTACCTGTCTGTAATTGGAGTCCCTCCTCTTTTGTGTTTAGCGGTCTTCAGCGCATACGACAGTACTGATCCAATGATCAGGTCGGGGACCTGCTACTATCGGGTCTAAATACCCGCCACGATCGGGTCTAAATACCCGCACCGATGAGGTCTGGGACCTCGTGTGAATTGGATTCACACGGATGTCTGGGACATCCACGGCCGCAACAATCGGGTCTAAATACCCGCAACAATAAGGTCAGGGACCTCGGGTCTAAATACCCGCAACAATGAGGTCAGGGACCTCGGGTGGATCTGGGATCCACAGGATGTCTGGGACATCCTCAGGTCAGGGACCTGCTTCGTACCTAGAACCTTATCCTTCCAGCACTGGTTGAGATGAAACACTCTCGCAACAATCGGGTCTAAATACCCGCAACAATGAGGTCAAGGACCTCGGATGGATTTGGGATCCATAGGATGTCTGGGACATTCTCAGGTCTGGGACCTGCTTCATACTTACGATCGTAACTTCGTTGTACTAACTGAAATGTAACTCTCAGCGAATGTTGACCGAGATTGGAATGACATGTTGTATTTTGTCATGCAGGTATAACCGAGACGAGGTGGTCGAGAGATGACGTAATTCAGCGGAGCCGAGTGACCGATGACGTCACCACTACAACTGCTCATGATACACATAACGCATTATGAACTCTGTATGTGAAATGTACTATATATATATACCAAATAATACATGCATTGAGTTGACAAGGTTTGAAATCAATTTTATACTTTATATTCCTTGTCATCAAGTCTTTTTCTATGCCTTTTATATATATATATATATATATATATATATATATATATATATATATATATATATATATATATATATATATATATATATATATATATATATATTGTTATGGGCAAAACAACCCGTTTGTTTCCACTACACGTACATACTTATTTGAACTGTCGTACACCAGTTTATGTTATGTCATCCCACTTCTGACAATTGTTTTGTTATGGGCAAAACGACCCGTTTTTTTCCACTACACGTAATTTATATTTATTTAATTATAGGATTTGTATTGGATTTTACTAATGGATAGTGAAATTTTTCCTATATAAATATATTTACAATTTACAAAAATGATTTGGTTTTAAAATGAAGTTGAATTTGAAATTTAGTTTTTAGTTTAGAAGTCAACTGTTTAAGATTCTGTAATCAAGTGTTTAATTTAGAAGTCGATAGTTTGAGATCAAGTGTTCCAGTTTTTAATTTAGAAGTCGATAGTTTGAGATCAAGTGTGTTCTCTTCTAAAAATTAGTAATTATATAAACTTTGAAGTTACTCCTCACTAGAGGGTTTTTACCCCCGTTAGTAGGCCTTCTTGGATTTCATTGGTGACATATTTAAATATGTTATGAAACGCACAAAACTGTGTTTATGGTTTCTTTAACCGCGTCAAAATTTGGTATTGAAGTTAAGTGGCTAAGTCTGGATAATATCTGTCAATAGTTAGAATTTGGAAAAGTGATTTTAAAAATGTGTAAGCAATAAAAATTTATTTGGGTTGACACTAACATGGTTGTAGGTTTTAAAGGAACCTATAAATTAGTCTAGAAGACTTTCGAACTAAAATTGTTTGAAGTGGTTAACATTAATAAATTAGAATACAAGTTATGTGAAAATAGGAATTAGGAATTAGGTTACATATGAAATTTAAGAAAAGTAATGAATATAAAATACTTAAAACTAACAAAGTAAATAATAATAATAATTATGATAATGAAATAAAAGTAATAATATAGAATATAATATAGAATTGATTAAATATAAGTATAATAAAAAAGGTTATGGGCGGCTCCATGACATCTCTCCCCTTAGAAGAAAGCAGGCAGGTACGATTGCTTTCTCTTAGTTGTGGTCAATGTTGAGGGTGATGAGCGGTGTCTTTGTAGGTAGACCCTAGACCGATAAGTAGACAGCTGGGCTGAATCTGGCGACTCTTGGAGTGGGGGAAGGGTGACTTCCTTCGGTGCTGATTCTGGTTCGAGGTTCTCGATGACGTCAGTGCATACTTTTTGTAGTGATTGAATAAGTATGCCGATGCATATTCCAGACCTTGAAAACTTTCAAACACATTTTGCAGTATTTATTTATTTATTTATTTATTTATTTATTTATTTATTTATTTATTTACAGGAGAACCAACAGCAATTGCCAATGGTAGGTTCTCGCAAAATCACATTTATAGTATATTAACGTAAATGAACTGATAATACATATGTTCATATGATAAATAGCGCATATTAAATAAATAATAATCATAAAATTTCCTCTGGTTTGTTGAGTTTATTTGCCGTGTGGCAATCATCCGTGACGAGGTTTAGGTTAATTTGTGACATACAGTAATATGTTATCCAATACAGCTAAGTAAGGAATATTAGGCTGTTTGGAGGCAAAATTTGTAGTATGGGTGAAGAATAGGAAAAGGTCATGAACAAATAATTTGTAATAAGAAAAAGTTAGTTAAGTAAATGAATTCGTTGGCGATATACCATATAAAATTATAATATCAAATATCGCATAAATTATTTTTTTTTTCTAAATTGGGAAAGTATAATTTCTTTTATAGTTCTGAATAAACAACGGTTTAGAAATTATTGAAGAGTATAGAATAAATAAGATCAAAATATAATATTATAATTATAATCGAAATTAAAACATCCGAATAAGTAATATTTATAGTTAAAATTAGGATATTAGAATAAAATAATTAATATAATAAAATTGAGATATACGAGTAGAATATTTGGATTAAAGTATATAATATAAACTTAGAATAATAGATATATTTTTTATTTAAAATAGGAAATTGGATTTTGTAGTTGTGATTAAGGAATTAGTTTGTTTATTTGGCTGAAGAATTTGTGAATTATAGTTTCTCGACTTTCTTTTAGAATTTTAAAATGTTCATAAATGGTATGTGAATTTTTATTTTTAAATTTCGTTTGATAGAGTTTTTGTAAAGGAATAATTTTGTAATATTTGTTTGGATGAGTAGATAAATAAATTTTGATTTTATTATTATCGATTTGAAGATTTTGTTTAGATTTATTTGTATACTTTTTGTAATTAAATGAATTTTGTAGAGATTTAGATTTTAATTTTGTTGAGAAATTTTGTTTAGTTATTTTATGTTTAAATATTTGTATTTCATTTCTTCGAGGATTTATTTTATGTTTTAATTCTTCGTTTAATTTTTCCCTTTTAAGATTAGGACGACTTTTTCTTTGAGATGCGTAATTTAGTATAGATAGTTTAGGTTTATTTTTTGCTGGAATTAGAATTGAGCGAAATTTATAATTTTTATTAATTTTATTGTCTTTGGACTTGTTTATATTCTTTAGCAAGTTTTTTGATGCGATATCTTGCAAAGATGGTTTAGGTTTAATTTTCGATTGAGTTAGAGTAGCGTTAGATTTAGATTTTTGTTTATTTTGATTGACTTCAGATATTTGTATGCTATTTGATAAATTTTTGGTTACGTAATTTTGCAAATTTAGTTTGGCTATAGATTTTGATGGAGTTGGAGTAGCGTTAGATTTAGATTTTTGTTTATTTTGATTGACTTCTGATATTTGAAAATTAAATATTTCAATATCTTGAGGAATTTGATCTAATTTTAATTTAAATTTAGTAATTTTGATATGATCTTCCGTGGTATTCAATAATGATATTGTAGCACAATGATTTTTGTCTACAGATGTAATACCTTTTGACATATATACACCTTCGATTAAATTTACTTCCGGTGTAATACCTTCTTTAATTTCAGGATTTAAAATTTCTACTTTTAAATAAGTTTCTGATCGCGGAGTTAGTATAAAGATTGGAGCATGATTTAAGTTGGGTTTGTTCTGATTATTTATGTTTCTAATTTTATTGTTGTACTCAAGTTTTCTACATTCATTAATTAGATGACCTGATTTTTTACAGTAATTACATATTTTTGACGGATCGTAAGAATTTGAAATATAATTGTGTGGAACATATGTTAAATTTTGAGGTTTAGAATAATTTTTATGGGATGGCTAGCTCAGTGGTATGATGTCGGCCTGTGGATCCTGAGGTCCCTGGTTCGATTCCCACAGGCGACAAATTTTCATAATTTGAAAAAGCTATCCCTGTGGCTCCTCCACCACTAACATGTTTGGGGGCCGTGATTTGACGACTGGTAACCGCACTTCACGCGCAAAAATATATCACTTACCGAGATCTGCTTCAGCAGAGTGCCACACCCAGTAATGGGTAGAAGGCGTGATAATATATTTATTTTTTATTTAGAATAATTTTGTGAAGTTCCTGGGTTAGGAGGGTGATTATTTAACATATTGATTCTCGGTTTGTTTCTAGAATTGATTAAATATAAGTATAATAAAAAGGTTATGGGCGGCTCCATGACAATATATATATATATATATATATATATATATATATATATATATATATATATATATATATATATATATAAAGAGTGGTGAATGCAACTCTCGAACATAGGGATTTAACATGTAATATCACAATTTTGTAATTTCCTGCTTCCCTAATTATTTTAAGCAAAAAAGCTTCGAATAAAAGTTTTAGGGCATAAAATTCTGCATCTAAGCCAATAACCAAAATTATCTTTGCGTGCTTCTTAACGCCACAATTTAGATTTGAAAATAACGAAAATAGCCTGAAAACTATTGATAGCCATGGAACTAAAACAAAATTAAACAAATGTTTGTCGTTTTATCTGTCAAAATAAATCACATTATAAATAAAGAAATTATTTTGACAGATTATACGTCAAACATTTGTTTAATTTTGTTTTAGTTCCATGGCTATCAATAGTTTTCAGGCTATTTTCGTTATTTTCAAATCTAAATTGTGGCGTTACGAAGCACGCAAAGTTAATTTTGGTTTTTGGCTTATATGCAGAATTTTATGCCCTAAAACTTTTATTCGAAGCTTTTTTGCTTAAAATAATTAGGGAAGCAGAAAATTACCAAATTATAATTTTACATGTTAAATTCCTATGTTCGAGAGTTGCGCTCACCATCCTGTATATATTTTGTAAACTACCAGAATTTATTTTTATATTTATGTCTTTAGCGGATAAATATACTATTTATATAAATTTTGTTTCAATATATCGTTCCATTCGTGACAGTACTTGTTTTTCACTTTAAGGTACCTTATTATGCCTATATTTCAACATTTTTAGGGTAGGTATTTTTTTTTAATTTTAATCGTTCAATAAAGCGATGTATATCCTCCAACATGGAACATATTTTAAAATAGAAGAGTTTTCTTAACAAAAGTGTTATTGTTTCATATAACCCTGAATTCTCTGTTAATATGGAACGTAAAGAAATAAAAAAAATTATTATACAAATTAAATTTATAAATAAACTTGATCATCTACTATAATTAATTTTTATTTTTAAATTACATTACAAAAGTTATTCGCAAAAACGTGTAATTATCGTTCTATATATACCCGTTTTACGGTACGTCAGAGAAAAATTAATGGGAAGTAAATAAGAGTAATTGGATAGATGTGGTGAAGGTTTATTGTATGCTGAATAATTTCAAGTGTATATGGAGGAATTTAAGAATGTATATATCTCAAGAACTATAGGTGCAACGACTTCGGTTAAATTAGCAAAGAAGTGCAATTTTTTTGCGCTCAATTAATAAAAAATATTATTTATGTACAATATGTTCAGATTATTTTTCAAGAATTCAATCGTATATTATTTTCACTCTTTAATGAGAAAAGTTAAGTATCACTGAAAGAGACTTGTGGCAACCACAATACAAACTTAAAAAAAAAACAAAAACATATCTCTTGTAATATAAGGAATTTTAGATCTAAGTTTTCACTGATTGTCATAGTTTATCATGTAGTTTAAATAAAAAAAGAACAAAAAATAGGTGTAGGAGCCCTTTAACTTTATGAACGAACTGCCGCTGATATATTTTCTATAAAATAATTATTTTTAAATTTATTTACAGGAAGTAAATGAAGAAATAAATATTATCATATTTGAAGGAGGAAACATATTAATAAGTAAATTAAGTTTACATGATGTGAAGCATGCAGATGAAGGCCGCTACTTCTGCCATTTGACGTCCATCAACGCCACAGCGAACAAGTTCATCAGTGTTTACGGTAAAGTTGGCCAGTGGCGTGCGTAGACTTTCAATTTAGGATGTGGATGCTCGATGTATTGTGCAACAGAGATGCGCATTTTCTGTAAAAATGAAACCCGACCCGAACGGTAACCATCAATAAACCAACCTAAGCCGACCCGACCTGACCGAGATCTGTTCCGAACCAACCCGAACCCGACCCGATCCAAACTATACACTTGACTCGACCTGAACTCGACCCGACACGAAATGATCAAGTCCGTCTCGAACAGTATTTGACCCGAACCCTATTCGACCCAAAAGTAAACCAACCCGACCCGAACTGAACCAACCCGACCTGAACGGTACCTGAACTGAACCGACCCGAAATGAACTGGCTCGACCCGAACCCGACCCGAAGTGAAACAATATTTTGTTTATCTAAACAAAACTAATATTAATTTTAAATGACACGAGAAATACACCTATGGCTATAGAAATGAGTACTTACGTGTTGACGTCTGGTAAACGCCCGCACGTTAACATATCATAATCTTAGTTAGGAAAATATGTACCTAAAATATCCAGAAACATGCAAGCAAATATAAATAAAATATGGTATTATACATAATATATACATATTTTTTAAATTACAACTACGTATTTCAATTAACCTATTTCAGTAAATATTATAAAACAATAAGTATTTGAAACTAAAATTGTGCCTTCTATCAGTAAAAATGAGTTTAAAAGGAAAATGTACGGTCAACCTCGCAATAAATTAAAGCAGGGACGTGTTTAAGTTTAGCAATTAAGCTTGAAGCTAAATCAGCATTACCATTTAATATTTTATTTATTTGTATAATTTTTTTAAATCCAGCGTTATTTTTAATACATAACTGTATTTCTCTTTTACATACATTCACACAAAGGAACTATACTTCGCTTCAAAAAGGACTGGAATCATAAATCAGTCCGTCAAACATATTATTCCAGTGGCGCGTCAATAAATTGTTGTTTGCTGAGGATTCTCAAAAAGACTGAATTCGATAGAGATCGACCGTTTCGTATGGAATGCCGTTTTACTTTTTATTTACACAAAATTGCGTATTTACATATTATTAACATTTCTCAAGATTGAATTTAAAGCAAATCATCAAATTGACTTTAGTCATTTTTGTTTTAATAAATATTATCTCAATATAAAAATATGCTTATATTATAATATGAAAGTAAAAATGTTTGTGTTAAATTTGTTAAACTGAGTTGTAAATGAAAGTCAAATATTTCGATATAACTTAATATGTGATTAATGTTTTTCTACTTGAAATTTATAACAGTTTGTAATGTGGTTTTCACAAAACTAACAGTACAAAATATGAAACATAATATATTTCAATATCACAAAAATAGAATACGAACGAAGATAGAAAACAGTATACTACTATATGGAATGTATACCTGTCTCTTTCTTGTAATATTCAACATGGATTTAATGTGATGTCAAAAGTGCTGCTTAAACATTTTACACGATACTTTTTGAATCTTAAAAGCAAATTTAGATTAAAATTGTATGCCTTCAATTTATGCTTGTACAATATTGCTATAAGAGCTCATAGGTTTTTATAAAATAATACTTATAAAATTTTGTTACTTGAAAATAATGTCTTAATTTAAAAATGTGTAACTCAAAATATTTATATATAAATTTATGATACTTTGAAACTACATATCAAATCTTACTAAGATGAATTTTACATCAAGCATTGCGTTTAAATATGAAAAGTCTGAAGAACTGTTTATTTTGAAGCTCTACTACTAACATCTTTCAATTCCATGTATGTTTTTTTAAATCATTTATATCTGCAATATTTAATATATTTAAAGAAACTTGGTCTTGAATATAATGTAACTCTGAAGTTTGAAGTTACGTAATATGCAAGTATGGTGCTGGAAGTGTTGTACAATTGTATACTGTAATATTAAATTCGAATCTTGAATATGTTAAGCAAATAAAATATAAATATAAAACGAATGTGTACGTGGAATGGTACCTAAGTACAAAATATTTTCATGTGTCATATTATTTCAAATAACAAATTTTGTTAGTACAATATTACAAGTCTAACTTATATTATACTATTAAAATAAAAATCCCATGTATAAAACGTAATCACAAATAATTATACATATCTGTCTATTCAACTGAAACAAAATTTGTTACTTGACAAAAAATGTAAATACAAAAAATACATAAAATGTAAGTTCATTATTTTAAACATCCATAATATGACAGTTGAAAATATTAGACTTCCATAATATTATCTAATGTCAAAAACGTGGTGGAGGATTACCGACAGCGCCCACAGCTGTCATTGATTGTCCTTTCGGGTTTCACCGCTAGATTGCGCTGAACGCAGAGTTAAAAATACAATTTATTTATAATTAATAAATACAATTAAGTATAAGACCCTAGCTCCTGTTATTTTAAATCCGGAAAGTATGTGTACATTGCAATTTAATCAATTTCCAACCTTTAATTTGTACTTGTTTTATAATTCATATTTATCACACCTTCGAAATTCAGTCCTGTCCAGACATGCCCTGCCATCTATTATCTGGCTTATAAATTAATTTCTATTCCCCCACTACTAAAGTGACATTAGATAATTTTATGTAAGTTTGAAATTATCAACTTACATATTATGAGAGTCTAATATTTCCAACTCACATATTTTGTAGGTTTAAAAATTTCAACTTCCATATTATGAGAGTCTAATATTTCCAACTCACATATTTTGTAGGTTTAAAAATTTCAACTTACATATTATATAGGTTTAATATTTCCATTTTAAATATTATGTAGGTTTACAAATATCAACTTACATTTATTTTTGTTCTACAGAATTCATACTAATGATTCACAAAAATTGCATGTTTTATATTTTACTATCACATTTTAATTTAAAGTATAAAAGTGATACCTTAAAAGAATTTATGTTGTAATGTTGTAACTTATGGAAGTTACTTAAAATGTAAGTTAATAGATCGACTTACAAATTTTTTCCTGTTTTTATATGAATCATTGCAAAAGATACCATGATTAAATTGAATATGATTAAAATTTAATGTTGATAAATTGTTATTTGCATCTATACGAACATTTAAAATAATTTCATACATTTTTGCTGGTTTTCTCTAATATTAATAAAATGGGATGGCTAGCTCAGTGGTATGAAGTCGGCCTGTGGATCCTGAGGTCCCTGGTTCGATTCCCACAGGCGACAAATTTTCATAATTTGGAAAAGCTATCCCTGTGGCTCCTCCACCACTAACATGTTTGGGGGCCGTGATTTGACGACTGGTAACCGCACTTCACGCGCAAAATATATCACTTACCGAGATCTGCTTCAGCAGAGTGCCACACCCAGTATTGGGTAGAAGGCGTGATGATATATTTATTTATTTATTTAATAAAGAAAATTACTTCAATAAAAAGTAAAACGGCATTCCATAGTTTCGGCTCCCAATTATTTTTTCGTGATCAGTTGAAGTCACTTTATATAAAACAAATATAAATTTTGATAATTTGCAGATAATGTAAATATATAAACAAATCTCTATAAAAACTTCTCTCTACGGTTATGCAAGTCTTCAAAAATTATTATTGAAAGTTTTAGTGAGGTCTTTCTATTGTTAGATATTGCTAGAGAAGTAAATTTTGTTCAGATACAAAGTGGTTAGCGCCCTAGTAAAGTTATATATATATATTTTTTTAGCAAAGCCCATGGTTACAAGATATTAAATTTTTATTTTTTTCGATCTTATGCATATATATTAATATTATGAAATCGATGAATTTGGGCATTTCTCCAAACGAGCTAAAAATAGGGGTTATTTTTTATATATACTGTCATTCGCTTTAAAGAGATTTGAAATTTGAATGAACATCTCGTTGTCGTTATCCCGTTATAGCCATTGTTATTATTTCAAGTACAATTAACAATTCCGGCAATATACCTGGGAATGGGAAAATTCTTTAATAGAACATGGAATGATACCTGGTACTAAAATTACAAATTACAATTCCACCGTATTTGGTCATCTGGATGACATAAAATTTTATTATAATCTCTTCTTCAACAAACTACGTTCCTACATTTTCAAATTATCAGTTGTGAACAATTCAGAAAATATGTACCAACCTTCAGTTTAATTTTTAAAAGAAGTTCCACAATGGTCATCTTGGAATTGTATAAATCAAGTTTTCAACATCGCCCATTCAACCAAATTCTGTATATTACGTATATTTTGAAGGGGCCTTCCAATCGCTTCTTCATGTTTGAAATATTCGTGTACGTTAAGTAGCAAATCTTGATATTGCTGTCTCAGTCGTTTTCCGTTGTTGATCAAGGAAAAAATTGAAATATTAAAACTGACACTGACAGATAATGACGCTATACGTACGGCTATGGATCAAGTTAGTTTTCCAAAATAATAAATCAACTTACGATACATCGACGGTGTCGTCAACAATCGTTTTAAAAATGCATGTCGTAAATTAGGTAGGTTCACATTTAAAATAAAAAAGTTTCACCCTGTATTTTGTGAACCACTGGTCTAAACAAAAACTTGTATGGCTTATTAAAATAGTTTTTTAAAATAGAAATTGTTTGCTAATTTAAATTTAATAGTACTCGAAATAGTAATGGTGCGTCACTTAAATTGAACATCCAGTATATTTTCATTAGATATTGAAATAGATTTAAGTAACTTTTTTGAATATAATAAAACAAAAAAATTAGCTTACAAAACTCCTGTCATCTTCTGCAGTTGAAATAATTAAAATTTAAAAGCATGAATTGTATCATATGAACTGCCGTCCACCATCCGCACGTTTATAGAAATGAACAGAGATGAACCAATCCGATCAGCCACGAACCCGATCCGAACCCGGAACTGAGAGAACTCGTACTGAACCAGCCCGACCAGAACTGAACCAACCCGACGTGAACGGTACATATAAGAAAGTAGAATATTCAAAGATTATGTAGTACTACTTGTTTCTTAGTTTGGATGAAAACAAGTATGTAGTATATACAATATATATATATATATATATATATATATATATATATATATATATATATATATATATATATATATATATATATATATATATATATATTAGGCGGTTCATCTCGCCAATTTCGACGACTCTTACAAATTTAATAGTTTTCATGAAAATATTATGTGCCACAGCCCTATTAGGCATTTCTAAGCCTGTTTACTGCTCCCACAAGAGCCCTGAAAATGGCCATCTAAAGCATTTTTTGACGTATCACCATATAAGTATGAAATTGTACATACAGATAGAAAAAATAATAATTAGTGTGCTACCTTCTGTGATACGATGTACGAAACTTCATAAATCTATTTATAAATAATAAAAAATATCATCACGCCTTCTACCCATTACTGAGTGTGGCACTCGGCCGATCTCGGTAAGTGATATATTTTGCGCGTGATGTGCGTTTACCAGTCGTCAAATCACGGCCCCCAAAGATGTTAGTCGTGGAGGAGCCACAAGGGTATCTTTTTAAATAATGAAAATTGTTTGTCACCTGTGGGAATCGAACCAGGGTTCTCAGGATCCACAGGCCGACTTCATACCACTGAGCTAGTCACCCCATATATATATGTATATTTTGAAGTACGTTTTTTGTTTATTCTTAATTTTCCTAAGAGGTAACTGACATACGAAAGAATTTACTTGATTAAATGAATAATCAAAAGTAGCGTAAATGCTGCCACCACGGAATATTTAACTCTATTCCGAAAAGTAATTAAAATGGGACCGATGATCGAAATGGCGGGAATATGCTTGTGTTCAAAATCAAACGCGTACTCAACAATAACAAAATTATATAATATTTAATAACGAATAACCTGTCAAAATAAATTATATAAATCAAAGATATTTACGTACAGAATACTTGACGCTATATAAACCAAGGTATCACTTACTCACTAAATACACAATCAATTCAATTTCCAGATTACTACAAACGTATGCAATCAACAATTCTCATTACATAACTAAAATCTACTTACATGAACGCAGAACAATAAACTTCACCAAATAAATATGTGATCGAGAGAGGCCCTTAAACTGTGTAATCTCTTTTGACCATTTCACACGGAAAGCCAAAATGCAAGTGGTTGCCCTGCCCATGGTTCGAACCTTTTATTACTAAGGGATGGGACAGTGGTTCTCAAAATAACACTAATTGGGCACTACTCTCACATAAGAAATTAGATGTTTGGCACAAACTTATTGACATCCGCTGATTAGGCTCCCAACTGAACAAAACTAGAATTCTAAGAATTGTGGAATTATCCACTGACAACTGAAAACTAACCGTCAACCTTTTAATTTACTTTTAAATCAATTCAAATACAAAGTCAACTTTTATAGTAATAAACGCAACTGCCGTCTATTACATTTATATATATATATATATATATATATATATATATATATATATATATATATATATATATATATATATATATATATATATATATATATTTACCTAGACAACAGAATAAATAGAACTCACCCGTCAAGTGCGAAATTTATTTGGGTTTTTGACTGGGTTTTTGGAGTTGGATTAAAATATACTGTTTGTCACTGGACTTCTCGAGTATCGTTTTATTAAGATAAGTGTTATCTTTCATTTTTATAGTATTTTAGTTTTTTATATATATATTTTCTTTCATATCGTTATTTGTTTATATTGGTTACGTGTATAGAAACGCTGAGTTATGTTTTGTTTTTAGGTGTGATTGACGTTTGACAGTTGTGTAAATGTAACTGTTTTCTTTTTCTATTTATAGTTAAGGACAAGCCTGGTAAGCTACCTTAACTTCTACTCTTCTACCGAGAGAACCCTTCTTTTATTTCTTTTGGATAAATGAAAAATAAATGAGTGAAATTTGATGAATGTAAGTTTGGTACGTGGAATGTTAGGGGTATAACTGGTAAAGAAAATGAATTGATGAATGTAATGCGTCTGTATAATGTAGATGTTTTGTGTGTCAGTGAGACTAAAAGGAAAGGATGTAGTGAGGAAGAAGTGGATGGATTGGTTTGCTTGTGGTCGGGTGTTGCTGAGAATGAACACGCGAAGAATGGTGTTGGTGTGCTTGTTAGTGAACGAATGAAACCGTTTGTGAGAGAATATGGTTGTACTTCATCGAGAATTCTTTGGCTGAGATTAAAGGTAGGCTTTCATAGAATCTTCGTTGTGTCAGTTTATGGTCCAACCGAATCCGAAAATGATCTTGAAAAAGATAGATTTTGGAATTTGTTAGATAGTGTTATTGATTCATGTGATTCAGGTGAGAAAGTTATTGTATGTGGTGATTTAAATGGTTGGGTGGGAGTTAAGAGAAGCATGTCTGGGAATGTATTGGGTAAGTTTGGTGATGCAAGAGTGAATGAAAACGGTAGGAAAATAGTTTCTTTCTGTTTGGAGCGTGATCTCTTTGTTTCCAACTCTATCTTTAAACATAAACTTGCTCATTTGTATACATGGGAGAATATTAGTGAAAATAGACGGAGTATGATTGATTTTATTTTGTATGATGAACGATTGAGAAGTTTAGTTGTAGATACGCGTGTGAAGCGTGGTGCTGAATTGGGTACGAATGACCATTATTTGGTGGTATCGTGTATACGTCTAGATAAATGTTGGAGAATGAGGGTGAAAAATACTAATAAAATGTTTCGTGTGAAATCCAGTGCACTGCAGAATGAGGATGTTAGAGATTTGTTTGTTGAGAAAATAAATGAATCTTTGCCTGTATGTGAACTTAATTTTTAATGCAGCATAAATGATGTTTGGTTCAAATTTAAGGATACAGTTCTTAAATGTGCAAAAGAAGTTTGTGGTGAATGTAGATTAGGTTCTTGTCCAAAGAATGCATGGTGGAATAAAGAAGTTAAAGAAGCGATTGAGGTAAAAAAGAGAGCATATTTGCGATTTCTAAATGTGAAAGATGTGCCTGGAAGTTTACGTGATGAATGCTTGCTGGAATACAAGAGGTTAAATAAATGTGTTAAGAGAGTAGTGAGAGAAAGCAAGGCGCGTTTTGATGATTTGATGAGTGAAAGATTAACTAATGATTTTAGTATGAATAAAAGAATGTTTTGGTTGAGAGTGAAGAGATTGAGAGGTGGTAATGTCAGGGCAGTGAAAGCGATTAAGAGTGCGGATGGTGAGTTATTGTGGAATGAATCAGATGTTACTAATAGATGGTGTGAGTACTTTAGGACTTTATATGGTAGCATTAATAGACCGAATGGTTGTAGTGAAAATGTTAGCGAAAATGTTAGTGGTGATGAATGGGATATAGATGTGAGTGATGTTAGTTTCGCATTGATGCGTCTGAAGAATGGTAAGGCTCCTGGTTTGGATGGTATATCGAATGAGATGTTGAAGTATGGAGGCGAGAGGTTATTTGACTGGTTAGTTTATTTGTTTAGATTTTGTTTAAAACGGTGTGTGGCTCCTGATGATTGGAAATGTGCTATCATTTGTCCTTTATTTAAAGGTAAAGGTAGTTCGAGTGAATGTACTAATTTTCGTGCGATAAGTTTGCTGAGTGTGGTAGGGAAGTTGTACGGGAAGATTCTTATTCATAAGGTACGAACCTTAACAATCTCCAAGTTAAGCGATATGCAAGGTGGTTTTTTGCCTGAGAGAGGATGTGTGGATCAATTGTTTTCTCTTCGTATGATTGTTGAAAAGTCACTTGCTAAGAACAAGAAGGTGTTCTGTGGCTTTCTCGATCTTAAAAAAGCATATGATAGTGTTCATCGCGAGACATTATGGAATGTACTGTTATAGTACGGTATAAATGGTAATTTGTTGGGGGCAATTCGTGCGCTGTATGAAGGTAGTGAGGCTGCGGTGAGAGTTAATGGTAAATTGAGTGATTGGTTTTGTATAGACATTGGCGTGAAACAAGGTTGTGGGATGTCTCCGTGGCTCTTTAATTTGTACATGGATGTATTGTTACGAACGGCGTTGAATGGGGTGGATGGTGTGCATATTGGTGGTAGTGTTGTGCCTGCGTTAGCGTATGCAGATGATGTGGTTGTTATGGGTGAATCTGAAGAGCAATTGAGACGAATGATTCTAAATATAAATGAAGTAGGAAAAGATTTAAATTTATTATTAAATGTCGGTAAAAGTAAAGTGTTAGTGTTTGAAAAGAGCGATTTGGTGACTGATTGTAATGTTTCGGTGAATGGTGTGAGATTGGGTCAAGTGAATGAGTTTTTATATTTGGATAGTATGTTTTCAAGGGATGGACGTATTGATTGTGAGATTGAAAGAAGAGTATCTGCGGGACGCAAGGTATTGGATGCTCTGGGAACCTTTGCTCGAAATGTGAATGTATCCAGAGATGCTCGATTGAGTGTGTATAATGGTGTTTTAGTGCCTACATTGATGTATGGTAGTGAATGTTGGGTGTGGATGAAGAAACATGAACGTCGTATAACTACTGTGGAAATGAGGTATTTGCGGGGTGTGTGTGGTTATACTAGAAGAGATCGTGTCCGGAATACATTGGTGTATGATGAGTGTGAAATTGAGAAGAATGTAGTTAGAAAAGTAGGTATAAGTCAGTTGAGATGGTTTGGGCATGTTGAACGTATGTCGAATGAGAGATTAGTGAAACAGGTATATGTTGGTGAAATTGAGGGTGAAAGATTGCGTGGGCGACCTATGAATAAATGGATGAATATGATAGAAGGATTGTTGCGTGAACGAAAGTTTCCGAGTACGAGGAACAAACGTGCTTGTATGAAAGGAATTATGAATGTGGATGAAGCAAAAGTGGTGTGTCAGGATAGAAATGTTTGGCGAAGATTAATTGCGGAATGAATCTGATGATTTCAGAAAAGCGCAGGGTTTTAGATTTTAGTTTCGTTGTTTAGTAATTTCATTAGAGTGTTTACCTGTAATTGTGTGAAATTCACTTTCAAAAACAAGCGCAGGGACGACACTCCCTTCGTTTCTTATTTTTTTATTCTTTTCTGATCTTACATTGAGTGTTTAACTGCAATTGTGTGGAATTCACTTCCAAAAACAAGCGTAGAGCGACACTCCCTTCCTTTTTTATCTTTTAATTCGTTTTCAGTTATTACGTAGTGTTTAACTGCAATTGTGTGAAATTCACTTTCAAAAACAAGCGCAGGGCGACGCTCCCTCCCTTTCTTATCTTTTTGTTTCATTTTCAGTTACTGCATTGTGTGGTCTTTTCTTTCATATATAAGTGCAGACTATCGCTTTCATCTTTTCTAATCTTGTAGATTCGTTGTTAGTTTCGTTATTAGATTCGTTGTTAGGAGTAAACGTGAGTAATTTGAGATTTTTTATGCATACGTTATGTATGTTGAAGAAAGGAAATGAATGGTAAGTGAAAAGGAATGATGTGATTGAAGGTTTGTTGTGTGATAGTGATTTCGAGTGTAATAGATGAGTGAGTTTGTATGGAGTGATCTATGGAAGTGGTTGAAGTGAGGGTGGTATGTTAGGATGAAAATGTTTGACGATGACTGGTTGTTTGATGGGTGTGATGAGTGAATGTTTTATGAGTGATTTTAGGGTTCGTGCTACCCCATTTGTTGGGATATAGCGTGAAGATATGTATGTATGTATGTATGTATGTGTATATATATATGTCTTTTTTGTTTTCGTATTATATTATATTACAGTATTCAAATTTCTGGGTACTATCTATAATAAAATATTTCATCAGTTTTAAGTGAGTATACTAGTGGAACAAGATCATTTGAAATATTGTATTATGTATCTTTCAATATACGACATTTTCAAAATAAAAGTTTTTAATTGTACAGTTACGTAACGTAATTCACTTCTAACCTTAAACATTTCAGGAAAATAAAATTCAAATAAAATGTATCTTATATTGTTTACGGTTTAGGTTTATGAGATAAACGAAAAAAGAAAACAAAACATTTATACCAAAACACTACGTTTTTAAAATCAGACCATTCTAGTTTCAGTATTTTTATTTATATTTAGAAAAAATCAAAGGGAAATTGATCTTATTACAACAGCACACTTTTACTATCGTCATGAAAGTAGAATTAGACTCAATTATGATTCTGTTGATACAAAAATGTAATACCTATGCTAGGTTGCATGAAAGTTTTATCGGTTCATTAGCAACTAACGGTTCTATAAATTTCAGAAAATCGCTATTGATACTGTTGTTAGATAAACAATTCTTTAACTAAAGAGCTCTTTATTTTTTTCTTGCAACCCAGCAAAAATCTATCAATAAATAGTGCAGAGGAATATATGCATTATATAAGTAATTTTACAGGCGGAAAGCAGATGGACTATTTTTTTCTGGACTAAAAACTTTTAAGATAACAAATGTTGATTATGGTACTAAGTATCAGAAACCAGATATGAGTGTTCAGGAAATATATGATGCAATTAATAAATTAGTAGTTATATTACGTGTAGATAAGATGATGAAGTGTGCAAATGAAAACTTCCAGCTGGAACACTTGTGAAAAGAATATTGTACGTTCGGAATATTACTTCTGCAGCAACTGATTGAGGTAAAACTCGGCAATCTGTTGCAGTAAAAGTGTACGAGCAGGTAACTGGAGTTACAATAAAACCATGTTGTTTATTTGTATATTTAGAATCTTACACAGGATTTTTGGCTGCTTCGCCAGATTGTTTAGTTAGCAAAAATAAAATAATTTAAGTGAATTGCCTACATACAGTTCGAAATTTATCTGCGAAAAAGTTGCTGTTAAAATAAAAAAAAACTTCTGATCTGTTTTCGATATTATGAACATAATATGTAGTTTTATATATGATTGTGTACAGATGAAATGTAATTGTAACGAAAAAAAAATGTTATTTTTAAATCAGAATGTAAATAAAAAATTATGTTAAATTAATTTATTTTTTGATATATCATATTGAAACATTTGTAATTCGAAATACATTTATTGAAACTCATCAGATTTGAAAAAGTCTTAACACGCGCGCCTACCCCTCCCATTATTTTATAAAACATTTTCTTGTTTTCCTGTGATTGGTCAGGTCTACATTTTTATTAGGTTGATAAGAAACCCTTCTTACACGATAACAAGTTATTGTATAACGAGCAAATATTTACAAACAACATACCTACTGGAACTTATTATAAAACAAAAATAATTATTCAATCAAAAGTTAATTTCTTCGTATTGCATTTTTTAATATCAAATCTTACTTTCTTTATGTATATAAAGCCAACAAACAATTATTATCCCCACATTAAAATTACTCCTGTGGCTGCTCTCCATTAATTAATAGACAAAAGGAATTATATATCTTAATTGTGTAATACTGTTTTAAAAAAATATATAAAATTCTGGTAACATGTTTTTTAAATGTTGATGTTCATTATAAAATAAAACTCTTATATTACAGAGTCATGAGTACACTGATTTCAGTTGAATTATATGGCTCATAAATACTAGCGTTTTATATTCCATAAAACACTGTAAACAATTTGTTACTAAGCAACCACTTCATGATCTACCGTATTTTGAGAAGCTATATATAATTGAATTAAACCTATTTCATTTAAACAGTTTCGGTATTGCCAAAGTAATTTACAAGTACTTATATATTTTTAATTTTTATTTTTGAATGTATGTAGGTTATACAGTACGAGTAGGTATGAAATTTAAAATTCAAATACATTCATAAAAACAAAAACAAAAATCTACTTAAATAAGTAGGAATATTTATCAAATAAATTAGGTACTCCAATAATATAATAATAAACTAAGTATACAAACTTTACACTGTATAAGTTTACAGTGATTTTGATAAATAATTAATATTTGGCCTAACTAATGAAACAGCTTCTAGTATACTTTGTCCATATTAGATCATAGCCGTGAAACAATTCATTTTAAATTAGAAAATAATAATAACGCTAACTTGGGTGCTAGGTACAGCTAGTACATGTTTAACAATTTGATGCAATTCAGGATTGTATATTTCTTGTATAAATTCATTATGCGAATATAGGATTCAAACTGGTCTAATCCAAACATAAACATACGGCTTGTCAACACTATTATTACAAATTTTCAGTAATCAAAGAATCATAGGTAAAAGTCGATTTTCTCGAATTTGTAAAAATAATATTACGTAATCTGTAGTGAAGAAGGTGTGTCGATAGGACAAATGATACATTTATTTACATGCACGAAGTTGGAAAAATGATCTGTTTAATTTAATTACGATATGTACAAAATGGATTATAACATTCACTGCCACTATATAGAGACAATGCAATGTAATATTTTATGAAGCACAATTTCATGTATATTTAATGTGACACTTGTCTAGAAAAATATAATGTAACTTGACTTGTAACTGAAAATCTTACATTATATGAGAAATAGACATCATTTTATAATATATTAGATTGAATACTTTTGAGAATACACTTATTATAAGAAAATTTAAAAATGTATGTACCTGACTAAATGAAAATTTTCTGTGTAGGAACTTGCAGCATGGACTGGTAAACGGATTTCATTGAAAAATTTCTATTTGCAGATCAATTTACTGTAAGAAACCCATCAATACAGAATTTGACATACGACTATGCATACATTGGGCAACCATTAGTTCTGCGATGTAAAGTGGCTGTTGACCACAATGTTGGCTTCCAAATGTCCTGGACAACACCAAACCATACAGAAATTCGAGTATTGGTTCTGCTTAAAATAATCATGTTATGATATCTCTAACGATTTTTATGTTCTATAGAACCTGAATATAGAACATATTCCAGGCATTCGGAATACAACTGGTCAGATCATTTTAAAAATAGACAACATAACGCAGGAAAATAAAGGAAATTACACAAGCAATGTAGTTTATCCTACAAATAGAAGAAATTATACATCGAAATATATTCTGGTAAAAGGTAGGTTAATATTCTAGCTCTATAAGAATTGAACTGACATTCATAATTGATAATTACGCTAATTCTACGAGGACAAAAGCCTATAATTTTAACAAGTAGTTGCAAGGACCAAGAAGAAATCGTCATGCTTCTCGAGGAGACCTTGAACCTGACATGTTCTGCTGAAGGAGATCCGAAACCCGCGATCATCTGGATGAAGGTATATCAACCAGCCCTGAAACATTCAATCTCTAACAGAAATATTCACATTCACAGGGTTTCACTGAAGTACAAAGTCTTGATGAGCACATTGGCTTCGCTGCCGATAACTCAGTGCTTACAATTCACTATGTACAGAGATTTAAAGCTGGGCTCTTCACTTGTATAGTGGAAAATCCAATCGGACGAGATTTTCGCGCCGTTACTATTCAAATACAGACAGGTGCTGTCTAATTACGGACTACATACATCAAATCACGCTATATCTTATTAAATGAAGTAAAACGAAGCATTTTACTCGGAAAATAAAAATATTTTATCAAATGCATTTACCTCCATGGACGAAATTGACTTTTTTTTTAAATTTTGGGTATAAGCACTTGTTAACTTTCTTACTATATGATAAAGGGTGACAAGCTGCCGGAATGAATGTTTACAATTAATAACATCTACAGAATTACTTAATGCAGATAGGAATGATACTAAGAATAAATTTTAATATTCAGTTTATTTGACTCGTTATCTGAAATGATTTGTATTTTTATTTTCAGTTTTAATAAGAACCGAGTACATCGAAGGAATAATTTTCATGATTATTCTGTGTGTAATTATGTCAGCTTTACTAGCAAGAAGAACATATAAAAACAAGGTACAATTTTGAAAGTGATTTTTATTGGCGAGTAATATAAATGACGTCACGCCGGGGCGAGATAGAAGGAAATCCAAAAAAAGACATCTTGCACTAGTAAGACAGATATCTTACAGACTAAGCGCCATTAGAGCATACTTTTAAAATACGATGCTGATGCAAATTGAATCTTTATCGTATTTCAAAGTTTTTAAACATGAGATTAATGCCCTATAATGTTCCTGAGGAAAATTTTATATTTGGTACTTATGATTTTAAAATTTTGTTGTTGCCATCAACTTTGGAAGATATAATTTGAGGAACCTGTGATAAACCAGCCAAAAATATATGCTGCAGATGCAAACAAATCATACACGAAAAACAAAAAATCAACGAAGAATATAATAGAAAAAAAATATATATATCATCACGCCTTCTACCCATTACTGGGTGTGGCACTCTGCTAAAGCAGATCTCGGTAAGTGATATATTTTGCGCGTGAAGTGCGGTTACCAGTCGTCAAATCACGGCCCCCAAACATGTTAGTGGTGGAGGAGCCACAGGGATAGCTTTTTCAAATTATGAAAATTTTCACGAAGAATACAAAAACATATTTTTATATAATTGAAAATTATACCCGAACCTACTTTGGAAAAACTAATAAACAAATTCAGTCAACAATAATAAAAATAAAAAATAATTCTACACCAATTCCAACCCTAAATAGAAAAACACGTTGAAAATGTAAAGCATATATAACAATTTATTTTTATTTATTTTATTGTTCAATCTATCTACAAAATCACATCTCACATGTTTAGATTTTTGACAACTACTTGACACCCGTGACAACTATCAATTTAGACAAAAGGAGTTTACCATGGTCACTAGCACCGTATATTAAAAATATGCTCTAGTTGGTCGTGGTTTTTTAACGAACTCTCTCACTAATACATGATATTTCATTCTTTCTTGTTCCCTTCTATTCCTACCTGGCGTGATGGAATTTTTTTTTCAATATGTAACTCGCCATTTTCACACGTCGTTTAATGTTATTTGTTTTACAGAAATTGCGAAAAGAATTAAATGAAGCTGGTGTCATTAAATTTAAATCTGGAGAATTACATCGTTTAAATCCATGTTTAAACATGGCCGCACAGGCTACGCTGCTATCTTATGACACAAAATGGGAAATTCCAAGAAACTCAATTGAACTAGGTCAACAATTGTAGATTAATTTAAAACAAACACTTAATAACTAGGTACGTTATTTGCAGGACGTAATTTGGGGTCTGGTTATTTTGGACTTGTGGTTGAAGCAATAGTTTCAATTTTTTTTGACGCAGATCCAGAGAAAATTGTTGCCATTAAGATGCTTCACCGGAACTGTAACATCATTGAATTAAATTCTTTAATATGTGAACTCAAAATATTGAGTCATCTTGAAGAACACGTCAACTTGATCAATCTATTGGGAGCATGTACAGACAGAATTGCGGAAGGTACAAGAATTTTGTATAAATTTCCTTTGAAATTTCACAACAAAATTTTCAGGAAATCTGCTTGTTGTAATTGAATACTGTGAACTTGGGAGCCTCAGCAATTATCTCAGGGCAAATCGTTGTAATTTCATCAATTTAATAGATCCAGACACGGAACTCATTTGCTTTCCCGATAATGATAACGATTCCTTACAAGGTATTCATATACAACCTGATTCTCAACAATGTTTTACCTAATATTAAATTTAAATCAAGTCAAATTAAGCTCAATCATGTTCTTTAAATGATTTTAATAAATCTTAATGTAATTCAGTTAAGGGTCACTTTTTAAAATATGATTTAGATTAACTTTTCAATATCGGATTTGAGAAAGATTGGCTTATTCAAAATTGTTTAAGTTTATATATCGAATATCCATCATATCATGTGTAAGAGTTGTGTGCATTAGAAGTGGCTTGTCGTGGCTCAGGCAGCGTTAACACGCTTCAGCTGCTGCGCTGGGCTCTGCAAGTGGCGCACGGCATGGAGTTCCTCGCCTCCAAACAGATCCTGCACGGTGACCTAGCGGTGAGAAACGTTCTGCTGGACAAAAATTATGTGGTGAAAATTAGTGACTTCGGGCTGTCCAAGACTTTAAGCTCCAGTGGTTATTACAAAAAGACATCTCAAGTGAGTAGAACTAGTAAACTAGTGTTATTTAAGTTGTGTGCAGCTATATATATATTGTGACGAGTTCTTTACCAACTCGGCGACAAATGTTGGCGCTGGTTGCTCGGGCGCCAACGGTTCCGGATAGCAGGTATGGAGATTGAGGTTTGGGTATGAAGAAAGAATAAAACATACAATAATGGTGAAACAGTGCTGTTGCGTTTTATTTGATATTAAAAACAATTCGTTGGTATACTGGAAAATGGTCCGGACGGTGATGGTGTTGCGGGTGATGATAGCTGCCACCACGAGGGTCGGTGTACCCGGGAGAATCGTTTCTACCTGGCTTCCGTGGGCGACGCTGGGCGTCGCGGCGCTGATATGACCCGGGGAGTGGTCGCAATCGTCTGCTTGGGTGTCCGCGAGTACAACGAGCCCAAACTCGGATTTTCGAAAATCGACGCCGGGCGTCGCGACGCTGATATGACCCGGGGGTGGTCGCAATCGACTGCTGGGGTGCCCGCGAACACGTAGAGCGCAAAACCGGAGTTTGTAAAAATAACGACGCCGAGCGTCCCGACGGCGGGGTCCACTAAGTAGCGGCTGGTTAGTAGTGTCGAATGGTGAAGAGTGGTTTTCCAACTTTTTTGGAAACCGACGCCTGGCGTCGCGACGCTGGGTGCTCGGAGATGACGGATGGTGTGCTGATGGTGGAAGTGAAAACCGTTTTTGAGATTTCCGTGGGGTACCCGAGTTACGGCTGATAATGTACGGAGTATCGCGACTGAGGGCGTACCCCAAAATGACGGTGACAGGTGCCGGATGCGGTCGACTTCGGCGACGGCGTGACGGTAGCCGCGGCGGACGTCGGGGATTTCTCGCTCTGACGTGGTTGGAGTGAGATCCGGCAATCTCGTGAAGTTACCAAAAACGGAGGGTGACACGGGACGGACGCTGGTAGCCCGGAGAGAAACACAAACGTTACGACTGGGACGCCTAGGATTTCTCGCTCTGCGTGACAGAAGTAATATTTTGTGCCTCTGCACAAGTACCAGAAAAACGGAGGGGGACACGGGACGGACGCTGGTAGCCCGGGGAGAAACACAAACGTTACGACTGGGACGCCTAGGATTTCTCGCTCTGCGTGACAGAAGTAATATTTTGTGCCTCTGCACAAGTACCAGAAAACGGAGGGGGACACGGGACGGACGCTGGTAGCCCGGAGAGAAACGCAAACGTTACGACTGGGACGCCTAGGATTTCTCGCTCTGCGTGACAGAAGTAATATTTTGTGCCTCTGCACAAGTACCAGAAAACGGAGGGGGACACGGGACGGACGCTGGTAGCCCGGAGAGAAACACAAACGTTACGACTGGGACGCCTAGGATTTCTCGCTCTGCGTGACAGAAGTAATATTTTGTGCCTCTGCACAAGTACCAGAAAACGGAGGGGGACACGGGACGGACGCTGGTAGCCCGACGAAAAACAAAAACAACCTCTAGGAAGCGCACGACACGGTACGGAAAACAAACGGGGTGCGGTTGCTTACCTAGAAGACGGAGAAGACGACTTCTTCTTTGACGGCTGGTGAACTTTCAGGTGACTCGCTATCTTCGAGGTTTTCACACTCGAAGACGGATGAACTGACTGTCTCTCGATGGCTGAGGGCCCGGTTTATATACAGTTTTGCTAATTAATCCGGTCCTAGGATGTTGTCGGTGGCTCGCACAATGCTAAAGGATAGGGAGATTTGGTTGAAGTTGGAAACTGGATCACGGGAGTTTGGATTTGGTTCAAAAGTAGGAAATCGGGGGAGATGGATAGCATTGTGTCCGCGGCGAACACGGCGCGCGAGTACGGTCCTGCGTTCGCGCGCTATTCGCGATTCCGTGACTCGCGCATTAAGAACCGCGGATTCTGAGCCGAAAATCATTGTGACAATTGCGCTTCGTCACAATATATGTATTGTATGTGTTTCATTCCAACAGTGTCCGCTGCCTGTCAAGTGGATGGCGATTGAGTCCATCCGAGACAAGACGTTCTCCACGCAGTCCGACGTGTGGGCGTTCGGCGTGGTGCTGTGGGAGCTCTTCAGCCTGTCACGGACTCCGTATTCCGAGCTGGAGCCGAACTTCCGCTTCTACCGAAAGCTGGAGAGCGGCTACCGCTTAGAGCGACCCGAGTACTCTACAAGGGAAATGTAAGAGTTGAGTACACAGTGAGTGTGATATTGTAACAACCGGTGTTTGTGTATGTGTGCAGCTACCAGGTAATGCGCGAGTGCTGGTGTGTGCGGCCGTTAAGCAGACCCACGTTCTCGTGTCTCGTCCAGACGCTTCACGATCTGCTCCAGGAGCCCAACAAGGTAAACTGTTTTAATCTATGTCAATATTTCATAGTAATTTATGAACGTGTTCATATACTGCAGCGCCATTTTGCTGAGGTGGAGTGCATGCCTCAAGCCAGGCCGGCCACGCAGCCGCGCCGGACTGGATAGTGCTGGACATCATTCTGCCTCTCAGCGCCGATGTTGACGACACTGCAATAACATACCTTTAGTTGTCAACTCAATTTACGTATAATTGTTAAACAGACTCATGTATTCAACAAAATTATGGGAACGCCCCTATGCCGTTCCAGTTCTAGGTACAGTTCACTGATTCCAAGTTTCAAATTTTTCGGTTAAACTGTCTGACCTGTAGAAATGACCGAAATTTCTTAACGTCCTCCATAGCCAATAGTATTATTAAACTAGCATCTTCTGGATCTGTAAAATACTACGAATCTTCTGCAAATTAAGTTATTATTATTAAAGAAATTTTCCTAAAGTAGGATGTAATCAAATATATTGAAATATATTTACTATATACGAGTACCCACAGAGCACAAGATATTATTTACATATGAAATATAAGTTCATAATATTAAATTTGAAAAAATCAACTTGCCTCCGCCAGGATTTGAACCCGGACTTTCCACTTTAGCCGCGAACGTCCTACCACTTAGACCACAGAGGTGTGTCTAAATGCTGGCGTTGACAAGTGATTTTTTCTGCGTGTCGATTGTTAGTAATTATCAAATGCGCGAAATGTTTATTTCGTCAGTTACACATGATATACAAACGCAGTGACACTAATGAAGAGAAACCTCATATAATTTTGATGAATATGATTGTAATGACTGAAGTCAGTAGTAATTATATTAAATTTGAAGAAATCAACTTGCCTCCGCCAGGATTTGAACCCGGACTTTCCACTTTAGCCGCGAACGTCCTACCACTTAGACCACAGAGGTGTGTCTAAATGCTGGCGTTGACAAGTGATTTTTTCTGCGTGTCGATTGTTAGTAATTATCAAATGCGCGAAATGTTTATTTCGTCAGTTACACATGATATACAAACGCAGTGACACTAATGAAGAGAAACCTCATATAATTTTGATGAATATGATTGTAATGACTGAAGTCAGTAGTAATTATATTAAATTTGAAAAAATCAACTTGCCTCCGCCAGGATTTGAACCCGGACTTTCCACTTTAGCCGCGAACGTCCTACCACTTAGACCACAGAGGTGTGTCTAAATGCTGGCGTTGACAAGTGATTTTTTCTGCGTGTCAATTGTCGAAAAAATCACTTGTCAACGCCAGCATTTAGACACACCTCTGTGGTCTAAGTGGTAGGACGTTCGCGGCTAAAGTGGAAAGTCCGGGTTCAAATCCTGGCGGAGGCAAGTTGATTTTTTCAAATTTAATATAATTACTACTGACTTCAGTCATTACAATCATATTCATCAAAATTATATGAGGTTTCTCTTCATTAGTGTCACTGCAAATTATATTAAAAAATCTAAGACTGACTGTATGAGCAGGTTCGTAAACCGCTGCCGCCAATTAAGTGAAAATTATCTTAACAAAATTTCTAAGACAGACTGGTTTGAGAAGGTTGGACCACCGCAGCCACCAATTATGTACCAGCTACCCTGCACTAAGTGCCAATGAGTACTGACAAGTGTTTATTTTACTTGACCAAATTATCAACTAAAAATTAAATGATTAATCAATTATTGATCAAGGGTAGCGTAAATCCGCCGGCCACCACAGAACTTTTATAACTCTGCTCTGAAGAGTTTAATTTGAAAACCGTAACTCAACCAGCTTAGACAACTTTAATGATAGGATAATTAACGAAATAAAGACACGCAAGATTCTCAACACAATAACAATTTTAATACAAATAAATAAAATAAAATAAATCCCAATTAATAGGTTACAAAATGAATCTAATTAACTTATTCTCAAGGACACGATCAACAACAGATTGCTCTAATAACTAACTCAATTAGTTAATAATAATAGTTTCGAACTAACTTTCTTGTCTCAATAAAATACAGTAAAATATTATTACTTACTCGTCATTTGCGTAGACACTGCTTTACAACACTGATACTTTAATAAAGAAATTAAGCAATATAAATTAATCGAACTTAGAATCCGCAACTTAACTCGTATTACTCAACAATTAAAATAAAGACTCAGTTTAGACTTCAACTCAAACAAACTTGATACTTCAACTTCTTAATTCAATCTCAACTTACTAATCTCAAATAACTCAACTCAAAATATCTTACTAGATCTGACCAACAATAAAGACTTAGTACAAATTTACAACTCACAACTTTAAAGACTGCTGAAGACGAACTTAAACTTAGCAAAACAGTTTTGATCAATGTCTGTAACTAGACTGTCGAACTGAATTCACACATCAGCCCTCGATGGGTGAATTCACCCCCACTAGCCCCCACTTGAGCATCTTAACACTAACTTTACATTGGTTAATATTTGAATTTCACACTATTATTGGTCAAGCGATTGCTAGATTACTTTGGGAGTTGAAGAGGGCGGAAATTGCGTAAGGCATTTTCAACATATTTTTAGTTCTTGGAAAAGGCCCACCCTTGAAATCTAACGAACGCTGACCTCGCCTGAAATCGCCTTCGCTTCTTAACAAACAACCATAAATAAGTCACTCTTTACTTTTCAAATCCAAACTGCAGCAAAACGTCACATAATTTTAAAAGACAATTACCCAAAAATACTTCTAAACTCTAACACAATACGAAAGCGATTTTGAAAGCGTTACAAAAATATCTAAAGATCTTGCAGGATACGGCACAGCATGTAATCTAACATTCTTCCGCGAAACTATACTTGGTGGAACACACACCATGTGTGTTACAACTTCCCTTACCCCTTAAAGATAAATTATAGTTCTGAAGGAATTATAATTTATAAAACAAATACCCGGGGATCAAAAGTCTTTGGTGAACACAAAACAAGGTAATCTGTAGGGGGTCACTGCCTCCACTGCTACTGGGCACACGTCCTCGTTGACCTGGCCGCTTCTGATGATCCTGGTTACCGCCATTGTCCGGGAACCGCTACTCGCTGCGCCTCTTCTTCAACAGCTGGGCTCTCGTCGCTGTGTTGTGACTATTTTATTATGGGACTTGGCTGGGAGTCGGCCCGGCATCACTATAACCATAAAACTCCGGCAGAATCTTTTTCTCTAATTCTAACACTACTACTAACCTACTTAAGCGCTCAATCATATTCGCGACTATGTTCAATTAAATCGGCTATAATCATAAAACATTACTTTACTGACAATTTAGTACTACTAACCAACCCATTATTTAAATCTTACAATGCTCAAGAATATTTACTTTTTATTTCTCCAAAATTTTCAACAATTACTATATACTCACTTAGTTTCTCTAATTTCTCTTCTGTTGTGACAACTATTTCTCACTGGACTTCCTGCTGGAATCTTCTTTTCTGATTCTTTCTTGGATTGCTGCGGCTCACTGGCTCAATTCACTTCAGCTAACATAACTATACGATATTCTGCGAACTAACTAAACTTTAATTAACATATGACTATACACACTACTTACTCCCTTGGAAATCTGAAAAAAATTCTTATTTATCGCGACTCTTTTAAATTCTACTTCGTGAATTTCGTGGTACGTACGGTGCTGGACCGCGACTTCTTAAAAAATATCTATGACTCGATGTCTGATTATTTACAATTTCGGGATTATTATGAACTTGCGCTTCAACAACTATTGTATTACCACATTCAACTTCTTCTTCCGTATCTGACTCTACTCTGTTACTATTTAATTCTCGCGTTGCTACAAAATCATCATTTACACGCTCATTACAATTTCTTACGGGTGGTACATACAAAAAATCTAACAAATTTTTAACATTTCTATTTCCTGAAACTGGAATTGGAGTATCCGGTCGCTCTAATCTTTCATTAATCGGCTCTAAATACAACTTTAATCTATTTGCATTGACTACTTGTTCTTTATTACTTGACACGTCTTTAATAACAAAATTAACTGCACTCGTTTGCTTTACAATTCTATATGGACCTATCCACGGTTTTACAAACTTTTTACTTAACCCTTGCTTTACAACTTCATTATGCAATAAAACTAAATCTCCGAGTTTTAATTTACACGGCGCTGATTTCTTGTCATACTGAATTTGATTTCTACTCTGCGCTTTATTAATTCTCTCTTTAACAGTTTCATAAATGTCTTTTAACCTCGTTTGAATCTCTACATTATAATCCGTACTATTTTCTTTACTCAACGGTGCTATTATATCATCAAATGGTATTTCAAACTCGCGACCATACATTAAAAAAAATGGTGTTTCACCGGTAGAATTATTCACTGAATTCCGAACCGCTATTAAAACATACGGGATCCACATGTCCCAATCTTTATGATCTTTCGTTATATAATGTGACATACTATCTGCAAAGGTTCTATGAAACCGCTCTATGCCTCCATTTCCCATGGGGTGATACGCCGTCGTTTGCAACTTTTTAATTCCAAATAATCTACATACGCTTTTAAACAAATTAGAAGTAAAATTTGAACCTCTGTCCGTTAATAATTGTCGAGGAACACCATGTCTCGAAATTATCTGCGTAATAAATGCATTTGCTACTGTCTCTGCTGACTTATCTTGTATTGCTATAGCTTCTGGGTATCGAGTAAAAGCATCAATAAATGTTAAAATATACCTGTTTCCACTATTCGTGATGGGTAACGGACCCACAATATCCATTGAAGTACGCTCAAATGGTTTTGAAATTTCACTGAACTGTTGTAACGGTACTGGTCTTAAATGAGGCGACGTCTTTCTTTTATTACACGATAGACAACGTAAACAATACTCTTTTATCTGTGATGCCATATTTTTCCAAAATAACTTTTTCTTAATTAAATTATACGTCTTTTCATAACCTGCATGACCCGCGTGAGGTAAATCATGATACGTTCTTAAAACTTTATTAACCATACTTGATGGAACTACTAACCTATCTTCACGTTCATTCATATTTCTCAACTTGTAAATTACACCATCATTATCTCTATAAAA
The DNA here is from genome assembly GCA_911728475.2 of Pterostichus madidus. Classification (NCBI taxonomy): domain Eukaryota; kingdom Metazoa; phylum Arthropoda; class Insecta; order Coleoptera; family Carabidae; genus Pterostichus; species Pterostichus madidus. The sequence continues at coordinate 15,093,265 of OU452319.1, forward strand.
TTCATCATTATTACTAATACCTCTGTCAACTAACTTCTGAATTTCTAAATCTTTATCTTGCTCTAACTTTATATGTTCTCTATCCCAAATTGGTTCGAATTCATCAACACAATTAATTGATACACGCGAAAGTGCATCTGCAACATAATTCTGCTTTCCTGGCTTATAAATTACTTCAAACTCATACTCCGCTAACTTCAATGACCAATTAACTAATCTACTACTTTTATCTTTAAATTTGTTTAAATAAACTAATGGTCTATGATCTGTAACCAACGTAAACTTTCTTCCATACAAATAACATCTGAAAAACTTTATAGCCCATATTATAGCTAAACATTCTTGCTCAATAGTTGCATAATTACTCTCTGCTTTATTTAATGTTCTACTTGCATACGTAATTGGATGCTCTTCCCCGAACCGATTTTGACTTAACACGGCTCCTAACGCAATATTTGACGCATCTGTCGTTAACGTAAATGACTGACTAAAATCTGGATAAATTAATATCGGACTCGTAATTAACGCTGTTCTTAATTTATCAAACGCTACCTGAGTTGATTAATCCCATACAAACTTTACATCTTTCTTCGTTAACTGTGTTAACGGTCTAGCTATTTTCGAAAATGAATCTATAAATCGGCGATAAAATCCTACTAGCCCTAAAAATGATTTAATTTTACGTTCTGTATTCGGTATTGGAAACTTTTCAATTGCCTCTATCTTCGATGGATCTGGTTTTACACCATCTCCTGAAATAATATGACCTAAATATGCTGTTTTTTCTTAACAAATTCACATTTACTTGGCTTCAACTTTAAATTAAACTTTTTCAATCTATCAAACACTTCTTTAATCTTACTAATATGCTCATTAATATCATCACATGAAAAAATACATATATCATCTAAGTACACATAACATTTTTCTCCTAATAATCCACTTAAAACACAATACATTAATCTCTGAAATGTACTTGGCGCATTACATAAACCGAAAGGCATACGATTCCATTGATAATGGCCCCAGGGGGTACTACGTTTTCCGTAATAATTTTATGCTTAACTTTCGAAGTACAACCTAACTTTATACCTGGACTCATAAAAATATCTTTATATTTTTCTAATAACTTTTGCATTTTACTTTTATCAAACTCATTAAGATGATCTAATTTGAATAAACTCATAAAATCTACTTCCTCAATTTTCCTAATTGACTCTATTTTCTCATTTCCGGTATCAATATTTAATTTAACATTTTCCTCATAGCCTACTATTGTTTTCGCTGGTATCTCTAATGTTTGCTCACTAACATTCATAATTTTAACTGGTACTTCTCTTTTATCACCGTTTACAATAACTCTCGCTGTAATGATTCCATGAATATTCGTCTCTACTGGTTCAATCAAAATACTAACATTTTTCATTTCTTTACTTTGTCTATAACCTAAACACACTGCTTCAGTTCTCGGAGGAATACTTAAACTTTCTTTCATACGAATTGAACGTATATCACTAGTATCTAATTCAACATTCACCTTTTTACTAACTGTTTCACGCTGCTCATTACTCTTAATTTCAGCTTTACTCTTTTCAACTACTTGATTACTTTGAGAAATGCTTTGGTTTTCCATATTACTGACCGAACATAGCGAACTGACTGTTTTACGGCTTTCTTCAACAATTCTCTCGGATTTATCAATGTTATTTACTTTATTAACACTCGATTCTATAACACTATCTTTTTGAAATGGCAAAACTTTTTCACTTTCACTATTTACAACTTTTTGTATAACATCTGACTTACTTTTTACAATTTTAGGTGATTCAACAACTATATTCAAACCTTTCTTTACTTTTGTGGGACTTTCCGCGCAGAACTTGCTTAAAATTTCACTACCTGCTTTTTCTTTATTCTCGACTGACTTGACCGAGCTAGCTACACTCTCATTTACAATTGGTTTATTACTCTTTATGATACTCTCTGTACCCTTAACTTTAGCAATACTGACATTCTTTACACAATTATTTTCCGGACTTTCAATTTCTACAACTCTACATTGTCCACAACAGCTGATCTTATTTTCACGCACACCGAGATTTCTCCTATCACAAACCGAACCTGGCGAACTTTTTGTTACACGATCATCTGCAGTATTCAATAAAAATTTCGATTGCTGTTTAGGGCAATTATTACAACCAACAACCTCTCTCCTATGTGCCACCAAAGGTGCACTAACCACACGTCTCTCATCAATGCTCGCCATATTTCGCTTCGAATTTTGATAATCTACACTGTGTCCCTTAACACGACTCAAACATAGCGAATTAGTCGAATTATGTTTCACAGGCAAATAATCGCGATCTCCACTCTTTACTTGTCTGGAATTAACATCTTCTGCATCTCTAAAGTGCTCTGTAATAGTCGATATTGTCAGTCTTTCTCCAATGATACTAATTTCATTACGCGCATAATTAATCTCGGCTTTATAATCACTAAGGAAGTCTAAACCAATTAATCCGTCTGTAGCTAAGCTTAATCTTTCATCACATACAACAAAATTATGCCAAATACTTCTAAATCCAACTTTAATTTCAACTTCCGTTGATCCAATTACAGGTAACTCTTGGCCTGAAATGCCAACTATTGATCGATTACGCGCGATCTTTTCTAAACGCTGTCCCTCTACCACATATCGCTTTAAGATACTAATATTGGCTCCAGTATCAATTAAAAATTCATAATTTCTACCATTACAATTCAACTTAACTTTATTGTGTCTATTATTACTATTTACGGCCGGTATTAGTTCTTTACACGGTAAGTGTGTTCGACCGTCAGATTTGGGACTCTGATCTACGGCCTTTTGGAGTTTAAATGACTCGAATTACCGTTCTGATAGCTACGCCGCTGTTCTTTATCTTTTTCTGGTATGTAAACTCTACATTGCGTTATTGTGTGTCCTTGCTTATTACATCTTTTACAAACTTTATCTCTAATTATATTCAAACTACAATCTCGTGCCATATGTCCGTATTTCTGACATTTAAAACATAAAATATTTCTCTGATCCTGTGATCTATACTCATAATTATCATTTCTTTCTCTAATACTGTAGTTATCATTTCTTTCTCTATTATTGTAATTATCATTTCTTTCTCTATTATTGTAATTATCATTTCTTTCTCTACTACTGTTACTATAACGCGGTGTATTACTTGGGTACCGCGGCGTTGTACTAGCACGACTATAATTATTCCGCTTTTCTTCCACGTTTTTATGCTGATTTACACCGGACATTACTTCTATCAGTTTATTTATTGAATTCATTACATTACTTTCTGAATTGTTGACTTGACTTACAACTTCTAATTCATCTCTCCGCATTATAGCAAATACCGACTCTGATTTTTTAGCAATTTGAACCGCTTGATTAAATGTTCTAGGGTTTTCATATAACACGTCTCGCTGTAAATGTGGCAATATACCCGTAGTGAACTGATTTAATAACTGTACTGCAATGTACTTATCGTTTACTGCTTTTGTTGCTGCGTCATTTGCTCCTTCAACTAACTGATTACCGATATTCTGTAAACGCGCCGCATATGCTAAAATTGTTTCATTTCTTAACTGAACACACGTATTAAAATATTTTAAAACAGTTCTGCCATCTTGCCTAGGCGCAAATCTCTCCAACAATAAATCTTTAAATTCGTTCCAAGTTATTGAACGATCCTTTACTTTATCATTATTTTTAATATACATCAAGGCTTCCCCGCCTAAACTTACTTTTGCGCTTCCAATTTTTACTTTATCATCCCAATTGCCTACTTCACTACAGTTTTCTATCTTTTCAATAAAATCTACAATACTTTCTCCACTTTTTCCTGAAAAATGAGGAATTTTGGAACTAATTCCTGAAACTGACGTAATGGCAACTAATGTCTGGAATAATTGATCTTCATTCAACGCCATTTTAGTTTATTATTTATTTAAATTCAACTACAATTCACAATTAATTATTATCAATCAAACAACAAATCTCTTTAATTTACTTTTACGAGATTTTACACTTAAAATTTTCCACTTTCCACTAGCAATAATTATGTAACAATTATCTATACAAAATATCTAAGAACAGATTCGCACACCGCTGCTATCAATTAAGTGACAATTATCTTTCTAAAATATCTAGGACGCAAACCGCTGCCGCCAATTATGTAACAAATTATATTAAAAAATCTAAGACTGACTGTATGAGCAGGTTCGTAAACCGCTGCCGCCAATTAAGTGAAAATTATCTTAACAAAATTTCTAAGACAGACTGGTTTGAGAAGGTTGGACCACCGCAGCCACCAATTATGTACCAGCTACCCTGCACTAAGTGCCAATGAGTACTGACAAGTGTTTATTTTACTTGACCAAATTATCAACTAAAAATTAAATGATTAATCAATTATTGATCAAGGGTAGCGTAAATCCGCCGGCCACCACAGAACTTTTATAACTCTGCTCTGAAGAGTTTAATTTGAAAACCGTAACTCAACCAGCTCAGACAACTTTAATGATAGGATAATTAACGGAATAAAGGACACTCAAGATTCTCAACACAATAACAATTTTAATACAAATAAATAAAAATAAAATAAATACCAATTAATAGGTTACAAAATGAATCTAATTAACTTATTCTCAAGGACACGATCAACAACAGATTGCTCTAATAACTAACTCAATTAGTTAATAATAATAGTTTCGAACTAACTTTCTTGTCTCAATAAAATACAGTAAAATATTATTACTTACTCGTCATTTGCGTAGACACTGCTTTACAACACTGATACTTTAATAAAGAAATTAAACAATATAAATTAATCGAACTTAGAATCCGCAACTTAACTCGTATTACTCAACAATTAAAATAAAGACTCAGTTTAGACTTCAACTCAAACAAACTTGATACTTCAACTTCTTAAATCAATCTCAACTTACTAATCTCAAATAACTCAACTCAAAATATCTTACTAGATCTGACCAACAATAAAGACTTAGTACAAATTTACAACTCACAACTTTAAAGACTGCTGAAGACGAACTCAAACTTAGCAAAACTGTTTTGATCAATGTCTGTAACTAGACTGTCGAACTGAATTCACACATCAGCCCTCGATGGGTGAATTCACCCCCACTAGCCCCCACTTGAGCATCTTAACACTAACTTTACATTGGTTAACTTTGGGAGTTGAAGAGGGCGGAAATTGCGTAAGGCATTTTCAACGTATTTTTAGTTCTTGGAAAAGGCCCACCCTTGAAATCTAACGAACGCTGACCTCGCCTGAAATTGCCTTCGCTTCTTAACAAACAACCATAAATAAGTCACTCTTTACTTTTCAAATCCAAATTGCAGCAAAACGTCGCATAACTTTAAAAGACAATTACCCAAAAATACTTCTAAACTCTAACACAATACGAAAGCGATTTTGAAAGCGTTACAAAAATATCTAAAGATCTTGCAGGATACGGCACAGCATGTAATCTAACATTCTTCCGCGAAACTATACTTGGTGGAACACACACCATGTGTGTTACAGATGCAATGGTTGTAGAGTCAGTTTTAGGTGGTCCGGCAAATGTAGCTGATCGTTTAAAAAGAATTGATAAAAGGAAAAATTAAAATTTAATGACGAACACTAATTGTAATGCAGATAACAATAATGAAAGACTACCTAACTTAATTTCAATTCAAAACGGACACGTGGATACAGAAAAACATACTTTGGAAAGTCAATAGGATGAATGGGCAGTAAATGAGAGTACTGCACAGTCCTCATTTAATAAATTGTTAAGAACTTTAAAAGTCTTTTAATTTGCCTACTGATTCTCGTACACGGCTCAAAACACCAAAATCTTATAATATTAGAATACTAAAACCTGGGCAATATTTTCACTTTGGTAATGTTTCTTTTATTTACAAAACGTATGATACAACCAATAGCAGACATTAAAGTAGCTATAAATATTGACGGATTACCTCTTTACAAAAGCGATAGTAGCACTTTTTGGCTTATAATGTGTCGATTGATATCTGAAATCAAGTTTAAGAATAAAATTTTTTCAATTGGAATTTATCATGGATATGATAAAACCGAATGATGCAAACGCATTTTTATTAGATTTCATTAATAAATCTGTAGAACTTGTTAACTCGGGAATTAAAGTAAATGATTGTGTATATGACTTCAAAATATTGTAACGAATATAAAGCTAGTCAGTCGAGAGCGTTCCAGAAACATTCTCGGGAACAAGAGCGTTGCAGCCGGACCACCCAGATGCATGGAGCGAGCTCGCATATTTGAGCGTGCGATTGGAGAACGAGAGCGGATGCAGATGATATACAATTATACTACTCATTTGCGCAAAATGATGTACAACATGCATTAGAGTTAATTGAAATGGATTTATTGAGAATATTTACTTGGTGTGAAGATCATTATCTCAAATTAAATGCAGATAAATCCACTTCACTAATATTAACGAGAAATAATGACTTTGATTGTAATTCTGTGAAAATCACTTTGAATAATATGATCCCACAAAAAGAATTAGTGAAAAATTTAGAATTGTTTATTGATAAAATGGCTTGTTTCACACAGCATATAGACAACCTATGTAAAAAGAGCTTTATTAAATTAAAGTCACTTTATAAACTCAATAACGTTATTCCTAAAACTGTAAGATTGTCACTTTGCGATTCTTTAGTGCTAAGTTCATTTGATTACTGTGATATTATGTACGGAAATGATTGAATACAAAAAGATGTAATTAAAATTAAACGAATTCAAAATTCTTATGTTCGTTTTGCTTACAATCTTAATTAGTATGACCACGTCACTGATTCTTTTCGTAAAAACAAAATACTGAATATGTCTAGGAGGAGAGAACTGCATTACATCTATTTCACACACAAAACTTTAATTACTGGTGAACCAAAATATTTAAAGGAAACATTTGTTCATCGCTCAAATATTCACTCTAGATCGTTGAGAAATGAACATCACCTTCATGTACCTAATTTTAAAACAGAAAAATATACAAATTCCTACAGTTACATGGCCGCAAAGCTTTACAATAATGTACCTGATAGTTTTAAATGTTTAAATTTAAGCAATTTCAAGAATATAAAAAATATATACTTACATCTCTATACCAGCTAATTATGTGCTTTTATGTAACTTTAATTTTAATTACTTATATTCTAATCTGTACAAATATCTTTTATGTTGGTGGCATTGAAAAATATTTAAGCTAAATGCTGACATCTTGTATCTTTTATATGATGCAATAAATATTATTATTATATTATTATTATTTTTGTCTGAAGATATACATGTGGTAATAATTATAATGTTAATGGGGGGGGGAAGCAAATGTAATAAGCCATAAATTCCATTTCATTCATTTTTAAGGGGCAAATGTAACATACGAATTGTAACGTTTTTCGTCGTTCTAGAAGCGTGTAGAATTTTAAGGCACAAAAATAACGCAACTATTTATGTTAAACGAAAATTAAAGTGTATTTAATAACAGAAAAATAATAAATGAAACTTATTTAAAATTAATTAGCAATTAACACTACTGGAACAAAACTTAAACACTACTTATAAATAAACAGAGATTAATATTATTTATATCACGTTCACTAGAGCTATTATTTATATCACGAAATTTATGTAACTAACTCCCTGCAGCTGACCGGCCTCTGCTTTTATACTCCCGTCCGATATCCCGACCTTTTCCAGAATATTCCAGAATCCCCCCTCCCAACCGCATGGCCAGACGAGCGCTCTCACGCTATAACGCCTGAGTGGTCTGGCTGCAACGTACCGCTCTGGTTCCCGAGGAGGTTTCCAGAACGCTCTCGGTTCTCGAGATGCTTGAATGTACTCGACTGATTAGCTTTATATTCGTTACAGTATGTAAAAAAAGAAGATAATCACCTCATCAAATGTAACATACACTGAACAGTTTTATACATCTCTAATAAAATTTTGCACAAAGTGGTTCTAGAAACTACTTCTGCTGTTTCAAGGAAGTTCTTTCGCATTCGTTTTCTAACCTCAAATGAACAGTTGCGTGAATAGACAGCTGCTTCAATAGCCAGTCGGTAAAGTCACATTACAACTGGCTCAGAATGCTCAGGCATGTGTAACAATATGAGCTATCTCATTATTGTATGTTACTTCAGATAAAAGCTTGGCTTCGTGTAATTTGACACATGGCCTTTCGTGTGAATGCGAAAACTGTAAGTTTTCAAATATAGGAATTTATAAAAGTGACAGTTATTAGTTAGTGTTCTAAGAATTTTAGTAACTTTTCGTGTTCGTCGGGACGGCAGTGCCTTTGTGTCAGATTACACAGCCCCAAACACTTGAGACATCTGTGGAAATGGGTTCCAGATGTGGGTAGTTTTACCCAGAGGATGTCAAGTGTTTGGGATAGCCAAGTCAGTCAGAAACAGCGACTCTACGGGTAAAGATGTGCGGACATCTTTAAAAGATGCGATGGCGCGAATTCACTTAAGCTTTATTTTAATTAGTGTAACATAAGTTTAAAATCAAATCTGTTTTCACGCATATTAGTTCGATCAAGTGTTTTACATTTTATCCTTACCTATTTTATTATATTTCAATACGTCTAAATATCAAAGTTCGTTTTATTAACCCTTTCAATTAACTAAGTTTTCATCAGTTCTCAATTAAGTGATTTGTGTGTTCTAACTGGCAACGATTTTCCAGTCCAGAAAAGTAGTGCACAACAAGAAAGAAAATTCACAGAACAAGTAAGTAACATTCACATCAAATTAATTATATTATTATCAGATTTTAACTTATTCGCTCTGTACGCTCAACGAGCCTGTGTTACACATGTATGTTTTGATAATGTTTTACTAAGGATGGCACTTATGATGAAAAGTTTCAAAATTCAGATCTAGTACACTTACCTCATTTTGACAATTACTCCACTTTACTTTACTTATTTTGTTATAATTAACTTACGAGTATATTTGTAAATAATTACAGTACTCATATGAAGTGTTACCATATACAAAAATAAATTATTTCGGTATTTTTATATTGCTCAGTGTTTATTTTGTACATAAAAGAGAATTAATAACAGAAAACAGCATCTTCATACACAATTGAGTAATATCTTTACTATTGCTGGTTTCAAACAATAACAAAAAAGCTAGCGTAAATGAACACTGAATTGAGTAACCATGTTAGTGTAAAAAATGGTTAAAAATTTCTTAGAATTATGTAATTGCCAGAATCGGCTGTTTTCGCTAGCAAATTGGTTATGTTGAAATATCTCGTATAAATAAGTAGTTGCTATAGAATCTATTTAATTACTGTGCATAAACAAATCATACTATAAACCAGTGGTCTCAACATTTTTTGCTCCCAAGGCCTTCTTTAATAAATACATAAATCTTAGGCTAGTCGGCACTAATCTATTAAAAATAGCAAATTTATCTATAATTTTAAGTATATCGCACAAACAAACACTGCATTAATAAGTAGAAACATTTACTTTCTAGTTTTGTAAGTACATAACTTATTAACAATTACGCGAGCTATGGGATTGCTTGTCATCAGCTTATATTGCTTGTATGCAAGATTAAGAACATCGTAAGTCCCTTATAATATAGAGTCTGTTGCGCTGCTAACATTAAACCCAAATAGCTGAAAGGGCAAAAAACTCAATTTCATATACTCGTATATTATATTGACGAAAATGGAATTAAAACAAAATAAATATTTTTTGTTGTTGTTTAGAGTTAGACAACCTTATCCAAAATTGTGAAATATTTTTATCCTTTTTGTTGCTGAATTGATACCAACTATATTTTATACAAACTTCATGCGCACTCGTATAAGATCTTCCACGCCTCCCTGTTATAGACTAAAGTTTATATTTATTCCTTCATAGAAGTAAGGACAGTAAAATATGAGGCAGCAGTTCGAGTAATCTACAAAAAAAAAAGATACAGTTTAATAAATAGTACTAAATTAATATTTTTTTTAAATATACTTGAAATACTAACAGAAATTAATAGTTAATTATGTAGCAAGAAATGATACTTGCCGGGATGAGTCGCTTTAGTCGCTTAGGAACTTAGTTTAGACACTTTAAGGGTGTATTATGTAATTTTTTTTCGACTATATAATTGATATGAGGCGGCTCAGTGGTATCGAGTCTTCCTGTAGACATGAGAACCGGAGTTCCATTCCCACAGCCGATAAACAATTTTCATCACATTAAAACTAGCTCTGTTTCTGATAATCGTACTTCACGTGCAACATACCATATATCACTTATCGACATCTGCTAGGACAGAGTGCAACACCCAGGAATGGGTGATGATATAGTTCTTTATTTTTTATTTATTTGATATTTATAAGAATAAATAGAAATGTATATGTACTATTTAATGTTTTTATTGCAGGGAAACAAATAACTATTCACGATTTTATACACGAATGAAAAATATTTGCAGAAATTATATTGATAATCATGGAAACAATCGAGTAAACTCTTATTTTTCGGTTTATCTCTTTTTACAAATTAACGATAGGTAAAGACGGATTTTCCAGTTTAAAAACTAATCAGAATCAGCTAATTAATTTACTAGGCGGACGCAAAAAAATTGTCTGATTTATTTCTCACATTAGTATGTAAATAGTACCAAATTAACATTTTTGTTTTGCCGTGTTCATGAATGAATCATATTTGATAATAAAAAAGGAGTTTAGTTTTATTTCTGAACATTTTTTTTGTATTACACTTTTGTTCTAAATTTCATTTAATTCACTTTCATTTTAATTAAATTACCTCTGTGACTCCCTCCCCACTATTCTGCGCCTTAGAATACTTCTGATTGTGTAGAAATTAATATTCGTTTCTAATAATTAAATAGTGGAAGAATAGTCAAAATATTTCGGGCATTAGTATACATATCTATCGTTGTGCTAGGTTGTGGCACGGGATAAGGTTACCTACCTCAGACCAACCATAAGTAGACAAATTCTGCCGTATTCAAGTCAATGCAATGTTGTGAAGTAGAAAAAGTTAGCGTAACTGGTTGGTGAGGCGGGTGCGCGGCAAGGAGCGAGTACCCTTTGATGTTATGCGAGTTGCAAACATTTGTGTAGTTATTTTTATATTCAATTACTTACTTTTCATACATCAAAGTAAAGGTTAGTTTTTGACATATTAAGTGTTTTGTATACGCACGTTTGTATTTAAATAAATAAAATGCTCGCGTCTGATAACTGTCATCAACAAAAATGCAACCCGCATAACACCAAGGGGTACTAGCTCTTTGCCGCGCACCCGTCTCATCAACAAAATATTCTAACCCTTTCTACTTCACAACAAACGCCGTTGTTCTCCGTCTACTTATGGTTGGTCTGAGTTACCTACCGTCTCGAATGCTGCAACTGACATTGTTGTGAGCTTGCCAGCTGTCAAGTAAACTGGTTTTTGAGATCGCGCAATAATAAACACAAGCATTTTCTGTATATGGAGCGGTTTGTTGAACCAGTTGCTCTCGTATGCTGCATGTGCTACGTCAAGGCTCTGTATACAGAGAATGTCATAAAAATTATTGTTGTACGGATACATACAACAAATTAATTGTAGAAAATAAAAAAATAAAATATATCATCACGCCTTTTACTCATTACTGGGTATGACACTCAGCAAATCTCGATAAATGATATATTTATGTACATGAAGTGTGGTAACCAGCCGTCAAATCACGGTCCAGAAATATGTTAGTGGAGGGGGAGCCACGCAGGTAATTTTAATGTGGTGAAAATAGTAACTAGAACTGTCATAAACAGCGTAGATCAAAATAATTTTTCTTGCAATCAACAAAAATCTTAAAGCCAGTGAAAACTCGCCAAATATTAATACAAATACTAGTTTTTAATCAGACGCTCTACGTCCAGCGAAAGATAAAAATATGTACTTAGTTAAAGAAACGTTAATGTACTTTTCCCAGTTTTTTTACTTCAGATCTGGGCGTGATGATATATTTATTTATTTATTTACAGTTATTGAGCCGAAATAAAATAGTGAACTTACTTCTGGATTCAATTCAAAACGAAACCGTAACAATTACAATATTTTATACTTGTCAAATTGTCGTTCGTATCAATATAAAAAAGAAAGATTTCCGAAATATCTTGATTGATGTCTCGTGGAGCTTCCAGTATCATGACAGATGTGCATTGGTTCCAAAGTAATAAATAAATATAGTCGTCTCAAATCTCGTTATTTTGTATATACAGTACACTTACCTACATATGCAACGACGACTTTGGAGGTTCCACGAGATATTAACCAAGCTATAACATAGATAGATAAAATAAATATTTACCTCAGTTGTTAACATAGTTGCAGGGAGACAATGTAAGAATATTTCCACTAATCCAGCTGTCATACAGAGGCCACTATGTAAATAAATATAAATATTACCTGGAAACTAACAAAAATAATGTAAGATAAATGATCTTGACAATGTTTTCAATTATTCGTTTAGAAGCATTTGGTATTGGTATTTTTTACAATATTTACAGGCAGTTTCGTAAAAAAGATTGAATTTGGATTTTACTAATTTTAACTTTATTCTGGATAAAATGATTAGAATTATCGTAATTGATAAAACAACGTTCACGTTGCAGTAAAATTAGTTATTGAATCGTCATGTCACTTAGTATTATTGTGTTTAAACACCAGGTAGATTTCTACGATATTTAATATATTGTCCTGGCTTTTATTTCATGATGACTAATGGAAAACTATATTTTTTTGCATCTGAATTAATCAAAATTGTTAATTTACAATATGAAATAAGATTATATGTTATCTTGAGTTAACAACACAAGGACACAAAAATAATAATTGTCAGCAATATCAGAATATAACAACTTCTATTAAATATTTCACAAAAGGAGTAGATACGTACGCGAACTTGTTACAACTAAAATTTTAAAAAGTGTGTGCCTGATTTAAGCCATAAACTAAAGATATCAAAATAGAGTGTACAAATTGTTAGAAACATTTGCTAATTGGATATTAAAAACTTGTTACGCCTAACTTTATTCCAAATTAATATCCGACCCTATTGATACGAGTACGAGTATGTTTTATTGGCGGATATATGAATAAAATATTTTTACAGATATTAAATTATATAGGTATCTATGGATTTTTCAAATGAAGATAAACTAATTGGTATGGTACATTTAATTTTAAACATTTTGGCAACAACTTTCTTGTGTTATAGAATTAACCATTTAATACAACATCAAAAATTACATTGAAAGTACTTCCATTTGTCATTATCTACATTAACACTTCGATATAAATCTGTTTATAAATTTATTTTGCATGTGTGCAACGCATCCGTTTAATCGGCTTGTATGGTTACATTTATTTATTTTTAATTTCTAACTCTCCCTTAGTAGTAAAGTTATTTTTGGAGCACAATAATTTATTTAATCCTGTTTTCTGAATTATCGACGAATTAATTTTATATTACACGTTACTAAAAGTGGTATTAGCGATAACTCGAATCATTTTTGTAAATTTGAAAATGAGTTAAAATTGGAACTGAAAATTAAATTATCATTTGATCTATTTTACGAACTGCAAATTATTCGTTAAAGTGATTTCAAATTTTTACAAAACTTAACTTTACCATAGTCATGATGAAGCCAGCTATACACAAAAACATGATTCCAACAAAAAACTCCAGAAATAGATGTATTCTCATCACTGCCTCCATTTTTATGCAAAATCTAAAAAAGTTTTTTTTTTAATAATTCATATACTGGATGGTCCAGACCACCCGTCCACCCCTTTGAAAAAATCTGTGTTCAACGTTTTGAGAAAACAAGATCTACGATAATACTAACATCGATGTGCTCCATCGAATGAGATCAAATTTGAAACTCCCCCTCACCCCTGAAAGAGAAGAGGGAGGTAACTTCAAAATCTTAAATGGAAACCCCCAATTTTTATTGCAGATTCGGATTCCGCTTCAAAAAATAAATAAATAAAATAAAATAAATATATCATCACGCCTTCTACACATTAGTGGGTGTGGCACTCTGCTAAAACAGATCTCGGTAAGTGATATATTTTGCGCGTGAAGTGCGGTTACCAGTCGTCAAATCACAGCCCCAAAACATGTTAGTGGTGGAGGAGCCACAGGGATAGCTTTTTCAAATTATGAAAATTTGTCGCCTTATCACGTACCGCTCGAGGGTGGTAAAAACAGCCGAACGGTAAATGTGATTTTATCACGGTTTTCCCTACCGTGTGGATGAGGGGGGCCGGCTCTCAGTGGAGAAGGGGTGGTTCTTGCTGGGAAATAAGGGCGCCACACAATTAAAAAAAAAGCTCTCTCATCCAACACCTAATTGTGAAGGTTGATAAGTACCACGATAATCAGTGAGAATGTGCAAACACGGGGATTCGATTGTCGGGGAGGCGTAAACAAATAACGACAGACGATTAAATTAATAATTGACGGGCTATATTGACGTATCTTAATTACAAAAATAATAAAATAAATAAAAGTTATTTTTGTCATGAACAGTTAAGTATTTGAAATAAAATAAAAAGTACATCAAAATAAAATAGAATCCAATCAAGAAAGAAGTGAATAACTGTAATTTAAGTGAAATAATGAAGCCGTGGGTCGCCGTGTTTCAGGGTAGACTTTAGGACTGCGAAGTAGGAGTAAAATAATCCCTAAATCATGAAATAAAGGCGCAAAACGAAGCACGCTATACGCTGGTACCAACCTACGCGAGAACGAACGCCGAATTAAATGTAAAATGCAGGCCCTACAAGATACCGTGTCGCACAAACCACACACCACTAGTGTGAAGTTCAAATAAATCAAAATTAAACTAAATTGAATAAAACAAAAATCACTTGACCGGATCTTACAATCAAGATTAATAAATCCGAATTAATTAATTAAGAAAAATAAAGTAGCTCGTCAATAAACAAATTATAGACAAAACCGAAATATTTATCTTAGCTGTTGGCTTTCCCGCGTCGTCCACTTGAAATTGCGTCAGCTGGAATGATCGGCAAGTAGGCGGATGTGCACGGGCAGCTCCGAAGATAGAGCGGCTCACGAGCACACTCCAAAATGGCGGCCACGCAGCTCCGACTGATGGATCGGCAGACGACTCCACGTGCGACACCGTGACGTCACAGTTTATCGCACTTTTTGCCGGATAAACCAGTTGGACAAAAATAAGTGCCAACAGCAATGAACGGTAGAAATTCCAACGGCACAAATTGAGATAAATCTTTTGGCCAAAATCCAACAAAAACGATAAATAAAAGACCAAAAAGAAAAAAAGAAAAAGCCTGAAAAATAATATCGCAATTAGTACCACACATAGAGACGTAATGCCACTGCATTTAAAACAAAGATGTAAAATTGACTAATTGACTTTAGCGAACAAAAAGAGTTGATTTTAAATAATAAAATACTAGCATTTATGTACCTTGGTTCTTGTGCGGCTTTTAAGTTATAATAAAACTTTGATTCTTGGTTGAATCCAAATCCGGAATTAATCCGATGAATAAACAATATTCAAAATAGTTGAGTTATTTTTAAATCCCAAACAATTGGTAATTAATTTTACGCACAATAAAACTCCAAAAACGTAAAAATCAATCTTCGCAAAAAAACACAACTTTCAACTTCAAATCTTATTTTACAAACGACCGTTACCAAAAAATAGCTAGATAAATTATTCAAGTCAGTTCGCGCATTTGCTAATTAATTTATATTGAATGCAGTGACGATTCAAAGGCCTCCACGCATGACACTTCATCGCGGCATTCCGAGGATACGAAGAAAACAAGAAAAAGAAAGATAATAAAGCAAGTTAATAAACTACCTAATAATTTGGGTACGAACTACAATCTAGGAAAGATAAATTAGGAATAGGGACAACAAAATGTAGATTAAATTATCTATCAAAACGTAAACTATTAGCGCGCCATTATAGTTTTGAACCAACCGCGCACCAGCGTCAAAATAGTAAACTAACGCTACTAATGAACTACTGTCAATAAACGATTTGACAAAACTAAGCAAAACAAAAAGGAAAATAGTTAAATATAAGACTAAATACAGTTTTATTTAATGAGGCGATGAAAAATAAAATCTACGTAAGTATTTGTTAACTGAACTTATTTACTAAACAAAATTACTACATGTTAAATTATATTTTAGGTTAAAGGGATAAGGAATAGGACTAAAAAGACTAAAGGAGCACATTGGAACGTAACAAATCCCTCCCTAACTTCCTTGAGGTTTAATTACGAAGAAATTAAAACTCACAGAAGGAATTCGAGAAGAAGATAAATCAAAAGAAAATAACTAGCGAGTTAACACAACTAATAATAAATAAGTAAAGAGTGAAGGAAGAGAGAAAAGAACTGAAATGCAGTATTAAATCAACTCGACATCATCCCTAGAACCATCAGCAGCATCATCAATAACTCAGCAACTATGTTCGACAGTTTTAAAGATACTGAAGTCATCGAGGAACGAAAACATGAAAAACGAAACGAAAAACTAAAACGTATTAATCTGGTACCTAAATAAACTAATCGTGATCCGAAAACGTTGCATTGTCGTCTAAAGGGCCTGGTTTGAGGTCTTTCACGTGCCAAATCCCTCGTTCCTTGCCGTTATGGTCACCAAGTTCATAAGTAGTGCTCGCGATCTTACGTTTAATGATGAACGGCCCAACATATTTTGGCGCCAGTTTCTTTGCGAAATGATCTTCCGCTTTGGAAAGCGCGAAATTACGTCGCCATACTGTTTGACCGACAACATACTTGACTTCACGGCGGCGTAAATTGTAGTGCTTACTACTTTGAGTATATGCTTTGTCTAGTCGCTTTCGGACATCATTATATAACTGTTGAAATCCAGCGGGGCGCAACTCTAAAATATTTTCTCGGTCATATTCGACCCTACCATGTTCGTCGATGGCTCCTGCTTTATATTCGTTACCCGAAATAATGTGCTCACGTCCAAAATTGATAAAATACGGAGTATGTCCGGTGGCTTCATGTACGAGAGTTCTGATGGCGCACGAAATTGACGGTAAGTAATTGTCCCATACACGCTGGTTCTGCGTTACATATGACGACAACATAGTTTTAATGACTCGATTGACTCTTTCAGATGGATTGTTCTGTGGATGGTACAGGGCGTTGTACATTATCGAAACGCTATACTGCTGACAAAGAGCTCGGAATTGTCTACTACGAAATTGCACTCCATTGTCACAAATAAGGTATTGCGGCACTCCAAAAAGTAAAAATACATTTTCCTCAATATTTCGACTCACGGCTTGCGCAGTTGCAGAACGAAGAGGAAACGTCTGAACAAACTTGCTGTAGTAGTCAGCAACAACCAAAATAAATCGATACCCACGCGAAGATCGAGGAATTGGTCCGATAATGTCCGTACTTAACATCTGAAATGGACGCGAAATCTTGGGCCTAGATCCCATAAAACCAGGTGCACGTAATTGCACAGCTTTATGTTCGATACACGTAGTACATCGATGCACGTACGCGACTACATCTGCCTTCATTTTCGGCCAATAATATTTTTGCAGTAATTTGCGGTAAGTTTTATTTATACCTGGGTGTCCACTGGTTGGTGCGTCATGTGTCTTTACTAAAATAGCTTTTCGCTCTCGTTTAGGCACTACTTGCTTCCAGTTCTCATCGTCGTTATCCGAGAGGTTGGGAAACTTTGGAACAACATGTTTCGATAGGATACCGTTCTCTTCGACTCTCCAGTCCGGATATTTTCTTGGATTCGATCGGACTCGAGCTCTCAATGAAACATACCATTTATCGGATATATCTGCATCTGTATTGGCAGCACAAAGTTTCAGCGCATCCGAAACTTCAACTCCACGCGATAAACAGTCAGGTACCAGATGATCTTTACCTTTCCGATGAATTATGTCAAAACTGTGCTGTTGCAGCTTGACTGCCCAACGACATAATCTTCCGGAGGGATCTTTCAGATCATTCAGCCAGACGAGTGAGTGGTGATCTGTCACTACGGTAAAATGTGATCCTTCCAGGTATGGCCTGAGTTTCTCTAATGCCCACACAACAGCTAGACATTCTCGCTCGGTCGTCGAGTAATTTCGTTCTTGTTTAGTCAACGATCGGCTCAAAAAGCAAATTACATGTTCATCATCATTCACTGTCTGCGTCAACACGGCGCCGAGTCCATAAGCACTCGCGTCTGTTTGCACGACGAACGGACGCGAAAAATCGGGACACACGAGAATCGGCGCCGAAATCAGATGCTCCTTTAAGCTCTGGAAGGCATTGTGACACTCGGTGGTCCACTGCCATTTCTGTTTCTTACGCAAAAGGTTACTTAAAGGTGCACTGATCGTCGAAAAGTCTTTTACAAAGCGGCGGTACCATGATGCCATTCCTAAAAATCGTCGAATATCTGAAACACACGTCGGAATCGGTATATTCAAAATAGCTTGAACTTTATCAGGATCCACTCTTAAACCACATTTATTAACGACATAACCTAAATATTTTAATTCCGGGCGACAAAATTGACATTTGTCTTTACTTAACGTTAATCCAGCGGCAAACAACCGATCAAAAATTTTCTCTACTATATCTAAATGTTGCTCGAAATTTTCCGATAAAACAATAATGTCGTCTAAATATACAAATACGTGTGGTTCTAAATCCTGTCCTAAAATTTTATCTATAAGCCCTTGCCACGTCGCGGGGGCATTCGTTAATCCAAACGGCATTCGTTTGAAGTGGTATAATCCTCGTCCAGGTATCGTGAAAGCAGTGTATTCTCGGCTACGTTCTGCCATTGGTATTTGCCAGTAAGCTGACTTAATATCAAGCGAAGATAAATATTTAGCTCCTCGTAAACGATCCAGGATCATGGACACATACGGAATTGGATATGCGTTCTTTTTAGTGACTTGATTAAGCTTCCGGAAATCAACACAAAACCGGAAGTCTCCATCCTTCTTCGGAACAAGTAATATAGGCGATGACCACGGACTCTTCGATGGTTCGATAATATCGTCGCGTAACATTTTGTCGAGTTCAGCATCGATATGCTTTTGCATGTTTGGTGAGACGGGATAGTACCTTTGCTTAATAGGCTTGGCGTCAGTGATGATCTCATGTTCGATCTCGGAAGTGCATCCAAGTGATGTATTCATGCGTTTCCACTGAGCGTGTAGAAATTCGTCTAATCGTAGCTGTTGTATTGGCGTTAACTCGGAATGCGATACCACTGTTGCGTTGATAGTGACTGTGTCTGCTTTTACAGAGAACTTCCACTCATCTCTCTTTAAATCCGGAACTATTTCCATGGTACACCAGAAGTCCATACCAAGTATGACGGGACTCGCGACATCGGGGACGACAATAAAGCGAATAAGTTTTACCGTGCCCATCAGAGTCACTGGCACCGTGACTGATCCGATGGACGTGCACGTCGTACCGTCAGCAACCTGACATGAAGGAATATCGGTAGTATCTAAACGTAAACCCAAATTTTCAAATAATACCCAACCTTGTTTTCCGATAATAGAACACGTCGCTCCCGAGTCTAGTAATCCTAAAACTTTTATTCCGAAAATCGATATCTCCAAATATGGTCGCTGATCGTTACCTAAATGTGCTAAAATATAATTTACGATAGCAGTATTTTTCTGTAGCTGCTGATTGGTCGGTGATACGGTATTAGCAGAAGACGCGACACGACCGCTTAGCGCCTCGCGGGACCGTTTCCCGAACAGTTCGGACAATTACGCGTCGTTACGTTGGGTCTACCACACCGATAGCAATGAATACGCGAGGGCTCCTTGCATACGGCTGACTGATGCCCTAATTTATTACAGTTCCAACACCGACGAGTGGATCGCGATACAGAATCCTGATTTGCGGCAACGGAACTCACGTCAACAGCGGCTGATCGATAGTCGACACGATCACGATAGTACGCCAGATCGGGTTCAAAAGATTGAGCAGCAGGTGGTGGCGGTTTATAATTTTGCGTCCGAAGGTGGATGTCTTCGAACTGCTTGCACGCGTTGTCTAACTCGCCTATCGTTCGAAAAGTAAGCAATCCGAGAGCTTGCTGCAGATATGGTAACATATTTCGGCGGATATGCTTTACGCGATCCTGCTCCTTTGGCATGATACTTAAACGGCTGAATAGTCGCTCTAAATTTGCAATAAAAATCGAAACTTTTTCGTCTTTTCCTTGCGTACGATGCCGTATTTCTTCCCAAAGACTCAAATCATAATCGCACGGTAGGAACGTAGATTGTAAATGCGCGACCAATTCATCCCATGCCGAAATAGTATGCTTTCTAGCCCTAAACCATGTCAATGCGTTACCCGAAAATAAATCGATCGCTGATGCAAATAATTGAGTTTTGGAAACTCCCCGAGCTAGTCGTAGTTCCTCAACGCGCTCTAGAAAATTAGATAATCCCGGTCCACCATTATAACTAATGTTCCATTTATAAATTAATTCGACACGTGATTCTAACGATTGATGACGCGGTACCGATAAACTAAGCGATATAGATTCTAGTGCGTGTGCTAATCGGACTTCAAGATCGGTAGCTGTCGTTCTAGGACTCGATGCGGCGTCAGGCCTCGATTCTTCCGTACCAATTTCTTCCACAACGGTGTCTACTCCTACTACAGAATTCTCATGTTCCTCCAAAAGAAAAGCTGAAGCTTGAGCCGAAAATTTTAGTCGTAATTGTGTGAGACACTCCTCGCACTTCTTCTTTAATTCGAATTGCTTCTGCTGTATGTTTTGCTCTGCTGGTACGATGCGTTTAAGTCGTAACAGAATATGCAGAAGTCGAGATCCGATGCGCGCATATTCGTTTTGATAATTCGCGACGTCGTATTTCTCCAAAGCTTCTCCTAAATCTTTGAGCTTACTTTCACAAATTTTTAACTCTGATTCCGGTAACAATAACGTATCAAAAGTATCGCTAGATTCTCCTACTCGCTCTGAACGAAAGCATTCCCTAAGTTTACTCCTCTTTTCTTGTACCGTACCAGTAGTAGTGCAACCTCGCAATAGTAATTCGTAGGTAAGTTCATCTGACAAGAGTCTATTCGGATCAATTTTAATATCCATATTTGCAATATATGAATTTCACAACAATGTAATCGAAAATTAATAATACTAAATTTTCTAATAAACAAAGAATTTTATTGAACAACCAGACCATAAATATTATCCTATATTCCTAAATAATGACCTAAAGTTGACTGCAATATATAAAGAAAATAAAACGTAAGTGTTGGAAGAAGGGGAAGAAGAAGATAGAGTATAAGATATGTTCAACGAACGCGATTCCGACAAATCAACTTCTCCGCGGCAAAAAGCAAAAGGCCCCACGTTTTGGGTGCCAAATTTATCACGTACCGCTCGAGGGTGGTAAAAACAGCCGAACGGTAAATGTGATTTTATCACGGTTTTCCCTACCGTGTGGATGAGGGGGGCCGGCTCTCAGTGGAGAAGGGGTGGTTCTTGCTGGGAAATAAGGGCGCCACACAATTAAAAAAAAAGCTCTCTCATCCAACACCTAATTGTGAAGGTTGATAAGTACCACGATAATCAGTGAGAATGTGCAAACACGGGGATTCGATTGTCGGGGAGGCGTAAACAAATAACGACAGACGATTAAATTAATAATTGACGGGCTATATTGACGTATCTTAATTACAAAAATAATAAAATAAATAAAAGTTATTTTTGTCATGAACAGTTAAGTATTTGAAATAAAATAAAAAGTACATCAAAATAAAATAGAATCCAATCAAGAAAGAAGTGAATAACTGTAATTTAAGTGAAATAATGAAGCCGTGGGTCGCCGTGTTTCAGGGTAGACTTTAGGACTGCGAAGTAGGAGTAAAATAATCCCTAAATCATGAAATAAAGGCGCAAAACGAAGCACGCTATACGCTGGTACCAACCTACGCGAGAACGAACGCCGAATTAAATGTAAAATGCAGGCCCTACAAGATACCGTGTCGCACAAACCACACACCACTAGTGTGAAGTTCAAATAAATCAAAATTAAACTAAATTGAATAAAACAAAAATCACTTGACCGGATCTTACAATCAAGATTAATAAATCCGAATTAATTAATTAAGAAAAATAAAGTAGCTCGTCAATAAACAAATTATAGACAAAACCGAAAGATTTATCTTAGCTGTTGGCTTTCCCGCGTCGTCCACTTGAAATTGCGTCAGCTGGAATGATCGGCAAGTAGGCGGATGTGCACGGGCAGCTCCGAAGATAGAGCGGCTCACGAGCACACTCCAAAATGGCGGCCACGCAGCTCCGACTGATGGATCGGCAGACGACTCCACGTGCGACACCGTGACGTCACAGTTTATCGCACTTTTTGCCGGATAAACCAGTTGGACAAAAATAAGTGCCAACAGCAATGAACGGTAGAAATTCCAACGGCACAAATTGAGATAAATCTTTTGGCCAAAATCCAACAAAAACGATAAATAAAAGACCAAAAAGAAAAAAAGAAAAAGCCTGAAAAATAATATCGCAATTAGTACCACACATAGAGACGTAATGCCACTGCATTTAAAACAAAGATGTAAAATTGACTAATTGACTTTAGCGAACAAAAAGAGTTGATTTTAAATAATAAAATACTAGCATTTATGTACCTTGGTTCTTGTGCGGCTTTTAAGTTATAATAAAACTTTGATTCTTGGTTGAATCCAAATCCGGAATTAATCCGATGAATAAACAATATTCAAAATAGTTGAGTTATTTTTAAATCCCAAACAATTGGTAATTAATTTTACGCACAATAAAACTCCAAAAACGTAAAAATCAATCTTCGCAAAAAAACACAACTTTCAACTTCAAATCTTATTTTACAAACGACCGTTACCAAAAAATAGCTAGATAAATTATTCAAGTCAGTTCGCGCATTTGCTAATTAATTTATATTGAATGCAGTGACGATTCAAAGGCCTCCACGCATGACACTTCATCGCGGCATTCCGAGGATACGAAGAAAACAAGAAAAAGAAAGATAATAAAGCAAGTTAATAAACTACCTAATAATTTGGGTACGAACTACAATCTAGGAAAGATAAATTAGGAATAGGGACAACAAAATGTAGATTAAATTATCTATCAAAACGTAAACTATTAGCGCGCCATTATAGTTTTGAACCAACCGCGCACCAGCGTCAAAATAGTAAACTAACGCTACTAATGAACTACTGTCAATAAACGATTTGACAAAACTAAGCAAAACAAAAAGGAAAATAGTTAAATATAAGACTAAATACAGTTTTATTTAATGAGGCGATGAAAAATAAAATCTACGTAAGTATTTGTTAACTGAACTTATTTACTAAACAAAATTACTACATGTTAAATTATATTTTAGGTTAAAGGGATAAGGAATAGGACTAAAAAGACTAAAGGAGCACATTGGAACGTAACAAATCCCTCCCTAACTTCCTTGAGGTTTAATTACGAAGAAATTAAAACTCACAGAAGGAATTCGAGAAGAAGATAAATCAAAAGAAAATAACTAGCGAGTTAACACAACTAATAATAAATAAGTAAAGAGTGAAGGAAGAGAGAAAAGAACTGAAATGCAGTATTAAATCAACTCGACATCATCCCTAGAACCATCAGCAGCATCATCAATAACTCAGCAACTATGTTCGACAGTTTTAAAGATACTGAAGTCATCGAGGAACGAAAACATGAAAAACGAAACGAAAAACTAAAACGTATTAATCTGGTACCTAAATAAACTAATCGTGATCCGAAAACGTTGCATTGTCGTCTAAAGGGCCTGGTTTGAGGTCTTTCACGTGCCAAATCCCTCGTTCCTTGCCGTTATGGTCACCAAGTTCATAAGTAGTGCTCGCGATCTTACGTTTAATGATGAACGGCCCAACATATTTTGGCGCCAGTTTCTTTGCGAAATGATCTTCCGCTTTGGAAAGCGCGAAATTACGTCGCCATACTGTTTGACCGACAACATACTTGACTTCACGGCGGCGTAAATTGTAGTGCTTACTACTTTGAGTATATGCTTTGTCTAGTCGCTTTCGGACATCATTATATAACTGTTGAAATCCAGCGGGGCGCAACTCTAAAATATTTTCTCGGTCATATTCGACCCTACCATGTTCGTCGATGGCTCCTGCTTTATATTCGTTACCCGAAATAATGTGCTCACGTCCAAAATTGATAAAATACGGAGTATGTCCGGTGGCTTCATGTACGAGAGTTCTGATGGCGCACGAAATTGACGGTAAGTAATTGTCCCATACACGCTGGTTCTGCGTTACATATGACGACAACATAGTTTTAATGACTCGATTGACTCTTTCAGATGGATTGTTCTGTGGATGGTACAGGGCGTTGTACATTATCGAAACGCTATACTGCTGACAAAGAGCTCGGAATTGTCTACTACGAAATTGCACTCCATTGTCACAAATAAGGTATTGCGGCACTCCAAAAAGTAAAAATACATTTTCCTCAATATTTCGACTCACGGCTTGCGCAGTTGCAGAACGAAGAGGAAACGTCTGAACAAACTTGCTGTAGTAGTCAGCAACAACCAAAATAAATCGATACCCACGCGAAGATCGAGGAATTGGTCCGATAATGTCCGTACTTAACATCTGAAATGGACGCGAAATCTTGGGCCTAGATCCCATAAAACCAGGTGCACGTAATTGCACAGCTTTATGTTCGATACACGTAGTACATCGATGCACGTACGCGACTACATCTGCCTTCATTTTCGGCCAATAATATTTTTGCAGTAATTTGCGGTAAGTTTTATTTATACCTGGGTGTCCACTGGTTGGTGCGTCATGTGTCTTTACTAAAATAGCTTTTCGCTCTCGTTTAGGCACTACTTGCTTCCAGTTCTCATCGTCGTTATCCGAGAGGTTGGGAAACTTTGGAACAACATGTTTCGATAGGATACCGTTCTCTTCGACTCTCCAGTCCGGATATTTTCTTGGATTCGATCGGACTCGAGCTCTCAATGAAACATACCATTTATCGGATATATCTGCATCTGTATTGGCAGCACAAAGTTTCAGCGCATCCGAAACTTCAACTCCACGCGATAAACAGTCAGGTACCAGATGATCTTTACCTTTCCGATGAATTATGTCAAAACTGTGCTGTTGCAGCTTGACTGCCCAACGACATAATCTTCCGGAGGGATCTTTCAGATCATTCAGCCAGACGAGTGAGTGGTGATCTGTCACTACGGTAAAATGTGATCCTTCCAGGTATGGCCTGAGTTTCTCTAATGCCCACACAACAGCTAGACATTCTCGCTCGGTCGTCGAGTAATTTCGTTCTTGTTTAGTCAACGATCGGCTCAAAAAGCAAATTACATGTTCATCATCATTCACTGTCTGCGTCAACACGGCGCCGAGTCCATAAGCACTCGCGTCTGTTTGCACGACGAACGGACGCGAAAAATCGGGACACACGAGAATCGGCGCCGAAATCAGATGCTCCTTTAAGCTCTGGAAGGCATTGTGACACTCGGTGGTCCACTGCCATTTCTGTTTCTTACGCAAAAGGTTACTTAAAGGTGCACTGATCGTCGAAAAGTCTTTTACAAAGCGGCGGTACCATGATGCCATTCCTAAAAATCGTCGAATATCTGAAACACACGTCGGAATCGGTATATTCAAAATAGCTTGAACTTTATCAGGATCCACTCTTAAACCACATTTATTAACGACATAACCTAAATATTTTAATTCCGGGCGACAAAATTGACATTTGTCTTTACTTAACGTTAATCCAGCGGCAAACAACCGATCAAAAATTTTCTCTACTATATCTAAATGTTGCTCGAAATTTTCCGATAAAACAATAATGTCGTCTAAATATACAAATACGTGTGGTTCTAAATCCTGTCCTAAAATTTTATCTATAAGCCCTTGCCACGTCGCGGGGGCATTCGTTAATCCAAACGGCATTCGTTTGAAGTGGTATAATCCTCGTCCAGGTATCGTGAAAGCAGTGTATTCTCGGCTACGTTCTGCCATTGGTATTTGCCAGTAAGCTGACTTAATATCAAGCGAAGATAAATATTTAGCTCCTCGTAAACGATCCAGGATCATGGACACATACGGAATTGGATATGCGTTCTTTTTAGTGACTTGATTAAGCTTCCGGAAATCAACACAAAACCGGAAGTCTCCATCCTTCTTCGGAACAAGTAATATAGGCGATGACCACGGACTCTTCGATGGTTCGATAATATCGTCGCGTAACATTTTGTCGAGTTCAGCATCGATATGCTTTTGCATGTTTGGTGAGACGGGATAGTACCTTTGCTTAATAGGCTTGGCGTCAGTGATGATCTCATGTTCGATCTCGGAAGTGCATCCAAGTGATGTATTCATGCGTTTCCACTGAGCGTGTAGAAATTCGTCTAATCGTAGCTGTTGTATTGGCGTTAACTCGGAATGCGATACCACTGTTGCGTTGATAGTGACTGTGTCTGCTTTTACAGAGAACTTCCACTCATCTCTCTTTAAATCCGGAACTATTTCCATGGTACACCAGAAGTCCATACCAAGTATGACGGGACTCGCGACATCGGGGACGACAATAAAGCGAATAAGTTTTACCGTGCCCATCAGAGTCACTGGCACCGTGACTGATCCGATGGACGTGCACGTCGTACCGTCAGCAACCTGACATGAAGGAATATCGGTAGTATCTAAACGTAAACCCAAATTTTCAAATAATACCCAACCTTGTTTTCCGATAATAGAACACGTCGCTCCCGAGTCTAGTAATCCTAAAACTTTTATTCCGAAAATCGATATCTCCAAATATGGTCGCTGATCGTTACCTAAATGTGCTAAAATATAATTTACGATAGCAGTATTTTTCTGTAGCTGCTGATTGGTCGGTGATACGGTATTAGCAGAAGACGCGACACGACCGCTTAGCGCCTCGCGGGACCGTTTCCCGAACAGTTCGGACAATTACGCGTCGTTACGTTGGGTCTACCACACCGATAGCAATGAATACGCGAGGGCTCCTTGCATACGGCTGACTGATGCCCTAATTTATTACAGTTCCAACACCGACGAGTGGATCGCGATACAGAATCCTGATTTGCGGCAACGGAACTCACGTCAACAGCGGCTGATCGATAGTCGACACGATCACGATAGTACGCCAGATCGGGTTCAAAAGATTGAGCAGCAGGTGGTGGCGGTTTATAATTTTGCGTCCGAAGGTGGATGTCTTCGAACTGCTTGCACGCGTTGTCTAACTCGCCTATCGTTCGAAAAGTAAGCAATCCGAGAGCTTGCTGCAGATATGGTAACATATTTCGGCGGATATGCTTTACGCGATCCTGCTCCTTTGGCATGATACTTAAACGGCTGAATAGTCGCTCTAAATTTGCAATAAAAATCGAAACTTTTTCGTCTTTTCCTTGCGTACGATGCCGTATTTCTTCCCAAAGACTCAAATCATAATCGCACGGTAGGAACGTAGATTTTAAATGCGCGACCAATTCATCCCATGCCGAAATAGTATGCTTTCTAGCCCTAAACCATGTCAATGCGTTACCCGAAAATAAATCGATCGCTGATGCAAATAATTGAGTTTTGGAAACTCCCCGAGCTAGTCGTAGTTCCTCAACGCGCTCTAGAAAATTAGATAATCCCGGTCCACCATTATAACTAATGTTCCATTTATAAATTAATTCGACACGTGATTCTAACGATTGATGACGCGGTACCGATAAACTAAGCGATATAGATTCTAGTGCGTGTGCTAATCGGACTTCAAGATCGGTAGCTGTCGTTCTAGGACTCGATGCGGCGTCAGGCCTCGATTCTTCCGTACCAATTTCTTCCACAACGGTGTCTACTCCTACTACAGAATTCTCATGTTCCTCCAAAAGAAAAGCTGAAGCTTGAGCCGAAAATTTTAGTCGTAATTGTGTGAGACACTCCTCGCACTTCTTCTTTAATTCGAATTGCTTCTGCTGTATGTTTTGCTCTGCTGGTACGATGCGTTTAAGTCGTAACAGAATATGCAGAAGTCGAGATCCGATGCGCGCATATTCGTTTTGATAATTCGCGACGTCGTATTTCTCCAAAGCTTCTCCTAAATCTTTGAGCTTACTTTCACAAATTTTTAACTCTGATTCCGGTAACAATAACGTATCAAAAGTATCGCTAGATTCTCCTACTCGCTCTGAACGAAAGCATTCCCTAAGTTTACTCCTCTTTTCTTGTACCGTACCAGTAGTAGTGCAACCTCGCAATAGTAATTCGTAGGTAAGTTCATCTGACAAGAGTCTATTCGGATCAATTTTAATATCCATATTTGCAATATATGAATTTCACAACAATGTAATCGAAAATTAATAATACTAAATTTTCTAATAAACAAAGAATTTTATTGAACAACCAGACCATAAATATTATCCTATATTCCTAAATAATGACCTAAAGTTGACTGCAATATATAAAGAAAATAAAACGTAAGTGTTGGAAGAAGGGGAAGAAGAAGATAGAGTATAAGATATGTTCAACGAACGCGATTCCGACAAATCAACTTCTCCGCGGCAAAAAGCAAAAGGCCCCACGTTTTGGGTGCCAAATTTATCACGTACCGCTCGAGGGTGGTAAAAACAGCCGAACGGTAAATGTGATTTTATCACGGTTTTCCCTACCGTGTGGATGAGGGGGGCCGGCTCTCAGTGGAGAAGGGGTGGTTCTTGCTGGGAAATAAGGGCGCCACACAATTAAAAAAAAAGCTCTCTCATCCAACACCTAATTGTGAAGGTTGATAAGTACCACGATAATCAGTGAGAATGTGCAAACACGGGGATTCGATTGTCGGGGAGGCGTAAACAAATAACGACAGACGATTAAATTAATAATTGACGGGCTATATTGACGTATCTTAATTACAAAAATAATAAAATAAATAAAAGTTATTTTTGTCATGAACAGTTAAGTATTTGAAATAAAATAAAAAGTACATCAAAATAAAATAGAATCCAATCAAGAAAGAAGTGAATAACTGTAATTTAAGTGAAATAATGAAGCCGTGGGTCGCCGTGTTTCAGGGTAGACTTTAGGACTGCGAAGTAGGAGTAAAATAATCCCTAAATCATGAAATAAAGGCGCAAAACGAAGCACGCTATACGCTGGTACCAACCTACGCGAGAACGAACGCCGAATTAAATGTAAAATGCAGGCCCTACAAGATACCGTGTCGCACAAACCACACACCACTAGTGTGAAGTTCAAATAAATCAAAATTAAACTAAATTGAATAAAACAAAAATCACTTGACCGGATCTTACAATCAAGATTAATAAATCCGAATTAATTAATTAAGAAAAATAAAGTAGCTCGTCAATAAACAAATTATAGACAAAACCGAAAGATTTATCTTAGCTGTTGGCTTTCCCGCGTCGTCCACTTGAAATTGCGTCAGCTGGAATGATCGGCAAGTAGGCGGATGTGCACGGGCAGCTCCGAAGATAGAGCGGCTCACGAGCACACTCCAAAATGGCGGCCACGCAGCTCCGACTGATGGATCGGCAGACGACTCCACGTGCGACACCGTGACGTCACAGTTTATCGCACTTTTTGCCGGATAAACCAGTTGGACAAAAATAAGTGCCAACAGCAATGAACGGTAGAAATTCCAACGGCACAAATTGAGATAAATCTTTTGGCCAAAATCCAACAAAAACGATAAATAAAAGACCAAAAAGAAAAAAAGAAAAAGCCTGAAAAATAATATCGCAATTAGTACCACACATAGAGACGTAATGCCACTGCATTTAAAACAAAGATGTAAAATTGACTAATTGACTTTAGCGAACAAAAAGAGTTGATTTTAAATAATAAAATACTAGCATTTATGTACCTTGGTTCTTGTGCGGCTTTTAAGTTATAATAAAACTTTGATTCTTGGTTGAATCCAAATCCGGAATTAATCCGATGAATAAACAATATTCAAAATAGTTGAGTTATTTTTAAATCCCAAACAATTGGTAATTAATTTTACGCACAATAAAACTCCAAAAACGTAAAAATCAATCTTCGCAAAAAAACACAACTTTCAACTTCAAATCTTATTTTACAAACGACCGTTACCAAAAAATAGCTAGATAAATTATTCAAGTCAGTTCGCGCATTTGCTAATTAATTTATATTGAATGCAGTGACGATTCAAAGGCCTCCACGCATGACACTTCATCGCGGCATTCCGAGGATACGAAGAAAACAAGAAAAAGAAAGATAATAAAGCAAGTTAATAAACTACCTAATAATTTGGGTACGAACTACAATCTAGGAAAGATAAATTAGGAATAGGGACAACAAAATGTAGATTAAATTATCTATCAAAACGTAAACTATTAGCGCGCCATTATAGTTTTGAACCAACCGCGCACCAGCGTCAAAATAGTAAACTAACGCTACTAATGAACTACTGTCAATAAACGATTTGACAAAACTAAGCAAAACAAAAAGGAAAATAGTTAAATATAAGACTAAATACAGTTTTATTTAATGAGGCGATGAAAAATAAAATCTACGTAAGTATTTGTTAACTGAACTTATTTACTAAACAAAATTACTACATGTTAAATTATATTTTAGGTTAAAGGGATAAGGAATAGGACTAAAAAGACTAAAGGAGCACATTGGAACGTAACAGCCTGTGGGAATCGAACCAGGGACCTCAGGATCCACAGGCCGACTTCATACCACTGTGCTTCAAAAAATATGTCAGTTTTATTCTAAAAATTTTTTATTTTCAACAGACGGCGCTGTAATCGCAAAAAACAGGTTTTTTGGAGTTTTTTAAGGGGGTAGTACTCTTTCGTAGCTCTAAAAAGAAGGTGATTTTTGCGACTTTTTTTCGAGGACAAATAACAACTCACTAACAAATTGATAACACAGCTTTATTCATCGAGGTTCGTACTTACAAAATAATTTTGTTCATTTAAATAGAGTCGTTCCCGTGGCTGCTGCACCAGGTACAACTTCACGAAAACATGAAAGTTCCACTCATGCACGTGAACTTGTAAAACAATTAAAATATTTTTTCTAATGTTTAAAAGATTTGTTGCAAATTCTCTGAACGATTCTTAGAATATTCAGATGATGTCCGAAAAGTTTGGTTTGAACATTCTTAAAAAACGCCAAAAAACTTGTTTTTTGCGGTTACAGTGCCATCTGTAGAATAAAACTGATATTTTTTTACGCTGAATCCGAATCTGCAATAAAAATTGTGGATTTCCATTTAAGATTTTGCAGTTAGCCCCCCTCCTCTCTTCCAGGGAGGAGGGGGGTTTAAAATTTGGTCTCATTCGATAGAGCACATCGAAGTTAGTATTATTGTAGATATTGTTTTCTCAAAACGTTGAACACAGAATTTTTTAAAGGGGTCAACGGGTGGTCTGGACTAGCACTGGGACTAAATATCGATAATAGCGATATTATCGAATAACGATATTCACATTTGAAAATACCTACATATCGATATTATCGATAATATCGATAATATCGATAATATCGATAATACCGATAATACCGTTAATATAGATAATATCGGTGATATCGACAATATTGATAATATCGATATTAAAATAATATCGGTATTCAATATTAAATATTTAATATCGCCCAGCCCTCTAGAGATACATGACGTAATTTTAAAATATAAAAATATTATTATAAATATAAATATATAAATATTTATGTATTCCGGCAACTAGCGTTCCTTCAGAACGAGTATTTAGTAGAGGAAGTAAAGTCGTAACTGATACGAGATGTTCCTTGACGCGTGAACACGTTGAATAACTAATCTTTTTAGCGCAAAATATTCAACATCTTAGAATTTCAACATCATTTTAATAAATACATTGAACTTTACATACATATAAGTTTTTCTTGTAGAACATAATTTTAATTTATATTTATGTAGTTTGTTTTCATCTTTTTTTAATATAATATTATTTTTTCATATGCGATAATCGACTTTTTATTTATACATAGAAATATGAACAATTCTCTATGCTTAAAATTTTAAAAATTCGATACATTCAAAGCTTTATAGATATGACCAGAAGCAAATGCCCACAAAAAAGAATTCTGGAGTTTGTTACGCTTGCATAGAACTTACTTCCTTCAAATTTTCAAACAAAATTATAAACCGAGAAAAAAAGTTACAGGAGGTCAAACTTGGCATTTTTTAAAAAAACGAGTATCTTTGAAGAGCTGTAACTGTTAAACAGTTTAAGATAAAAAGGCGATTAAAAAAAAATTGGAATCTGTAAAACCAAAGGAAAAAAATGAAATATATGAAACTTATTTATCTTGAAAATTGTACATTTGGCAGCAGTTTAAAAACAATTTAATCACATTTTTACAAAAACAGATCCCCCTACATGCAACCAATGTAACACACACTTAACAATTAAACACATTATAGTAGATTGTCCCCAACACACAGCTGAAAGAAGAACCCACAACATACCCCCCACATTTATTGAAGCCCTCAAGAACAATACGAAAACAGAGAAGAACCTAATTGCATACTTAAAATCAATTAATTTTTATCACAAAATATAACAAAAGAAATTTTAAAAAATGTAGAAAACCAATCACACCTTACTGTACCGGGATATGAATGACCTCAGATGTCGAAATATCCGAAATCATGTTTAAATAAAAAAAAAAAAAAACAGGGTTTTTTTATGAAAAAATGAGGTTAGGTTTTTAGGTTCCCATGAGCAGAGGGTTGATCGCAAGTCATTGTAATTAATCTGGTTTGAAAGCTGACAGAAAAACAAAGAGAACGAGGAAAGCTGACAGAAAAACAAAGAGAACGAGAGTAACCGGAAGTCATTAGGTTAAAATTCAAGAGTACAGCGAATTTTCTAAAATAGGCTAAAAACAGCTAATTTTCAAAAATTAATGGGTCATATCTCGGGCCCAGGATGGGCTAGGCGACAAAAATTTTGGCTAGTTGGGTTTTTTATATAGCCTAACAACATACTCAAATTTCAGCAAAATCGGAGGACCCATTGCACACCATTATTTAAAAAAGTAAAAAACACACTCATATATATATATATAAACATGCATTTGCACAACAATAAAAACAACACTTGTTCGTCATTTTGTTGCAGATTTGGATTTTACATTTTAATTCCGTCAATTTTATTAATATAAAACAATAATATATAGTAGGATTTCTGTACACAGAATGAAGGTTACCGTCGTTTTTAATTCCAGAAAAAGATCCAGAGAAGGTACGACATAATTTTTCTCCACTTTAATTGAATGTTTTTAATAAAACTGTTGAGATAATGTAGAAATGCATTCATGTCTTCTTGCCCATGTAGCCACGTAATGAAACCATTCAAAAAGTCTTAGTATAGAAAGTTCCTGTGCTTTCTCATCAAAATATAAATTTATAATATACGTAAGTAGTGCATTAAATATTACCGATAATTTTTTTCAGATTTTTGAAAGAGAATTTCAAACAATGAAAGTAAACCGTATAATGAAATTACTAAATAACAAAACTAAAATAAAAATTCTGCACTTTTCTTAAATCATAAGATTCATCCCGAAATCAATCAAACGTTCCTATCCTGATACTCCACTTTAGCTTCAACCACATTCAAAATTCATTTCATACAAGTACGTTTGTTCCTCATACTCGGATACTTTCGTTCACGCATCAATCCTTCAATCAATTTCACCAAAATACACTTGTTTCACCAATCTCTCATCCGACATACGTTCTGCATGTCCATACTATCTCAATTGACTAATACTTTTCTAACTACATTCTTCTCAATTTCACACTCATCATACACCAATGTATTCCGGACACGATCTCTTCTAGTTTAACCACACACACCCCGCAAATACCAGTTATACGACGTTCATGTTTCTTCATCCACATCCAATATTCATTATCATACATCAATGTAGGCATTAAAACAGGATTATAAACACTCAATAGAGCATCTCTGGATACATTCACATTTTGAGCAAAGGTTCCCAGAGCACCCAATACCTTGCATCTCGCAGATATTCTTCTTTCAATCTCACAATCAATATGTCCATCCCTCGAAAACATACCAACCAAATATAAAAACTCATTCACTTGACCCAATCTCACACCATTCAACGAAACACTGCAGTCAGTCACCAAATCGCTCTTTTCAAACACTAACACTTTACATTTATCAACATTTAATAACAGATTTAAATCTTTTCCTACTTCATTTATGCTTAGAAACATTCTTCTCACTTGCTCTTCAGATTCACCCATAACTAACCAGTCAAATTAACCTCTCGCCTCCATACTTCAACATCTTATACAATATACCATCCAAACCGAGAACCTTACCATTCTTCAGACGTATCAAAGCAAAACTAACATCATTCTCATATATATCCCATTCATTATCACTAATATTTTCTCTAATATTTTCGCTACAACTATTCGGTCTATTAATGCTACCATATAAAGCCCTAAAGTACTCACACCATCTATTCCTAACATCTGATTCATTTCACAATAACTCACCATACGTACTCTTAACCGATCTCACTGCCCTTCGCATCACCAAACTTACCCAACACATTCCCATACATGCTTCTCTAAACTCCTACCCAGCCATTTAAATCACAACATACGATAACTTTCGCACCTGTATCACATGAATCAATAACATTATTTAACAAAGAGACATATTAAAAAGTAGAAACTATTATTTAAACATCAGTTTTAAAAGTTTTTATTTTACTATTTAAAATGTTGATTTACGAAAAATATTTCTATATTTTTCCATAGGCTTTATGCTCTAATACTAAGTGGTACAAATACATTTAGGATTGAGTTCCTATAAAATACTTACTCTAGTAGTTCTTGATGAAGTTGAATGCTTTTTCGTAATTTGTTTTCTTGTAATGCAATACTACAATGCGCTCCAGTTTCTGTTTTATCAAACTCCCTCACACGTATCTGTACAACAAATATTCAATATATATCTTATTAGGTATAATATGTACTGGGTGGTGACCTCGACTCTATTATTTTTTAGGTAAAAATGCTTCAAAAAAGGATATAAATACTAGCAATTAGAAATGTAAATGCCAACAAATTAAAAAAAAGTTTGACCTTTTATCTTTTAAAATAGTTCTTAATCTTGTGTTATTATTGACAGTATTTATCAGTCGTAAATTTATAAAATGACAATAG
Organism: Pterostichus madidus; assembly: GCA_911728475.2. Classification (NCBI taxonomy): domain Eukaryota; kingdom Metazoa; phylum Arthropoda; class Insecta; order Coleoptera; family Carabidae; genus Pterostichus; species Pterostichus madidus. The sequence continues at coordinate 15,128,756 of OU452319.1, forward strand.
CCGACAATTGTACTCTTAAGAGTTTTTCAACCGGTGCGCCAAAATTATTTTATACATTTTTTCTCCATAGAGAAGCACTAGTGTCAAAATAATTAGTACCTGCGCTTTCAAAAGTACTAGATCAAACTGTCAAAATTGTCAATTATATAAAAAGCAGGCTAATGCAATCAATATTTTTGCAGCACCATGTTCCTGAAAGAAAGCTTCTTACACGCATTTGTTATTACATAATTATCTCGGGACCGAGTTCTATTAAGATTTTGTGAACTAAAGAATATATATATATATATATATATATATATATATATATATAATATATATATATATATATATATATATATATATATATATATATTATATATGTATATATATATATATATATATATATATTATATATATATATATATATATATATACATATATATATATATATATATATATATATATATATATATATATATATATATATATATATATATATATAACACTTTTAATACAAATCTCTATCCGAAAGCGTTAATTTATTATCTAGCATGACGTATTTTAAATATCTATTGCAAAAATATGACTGAAGGACAGTTAAGTATCTCTTCAAAATTGAACCGTGAGTCTTAAGAACTATAAATATAAATATAATATAATATTATATATATATATATATATATATATATATATATATATATATATATATATATATATATATATATACATATAATATTATATTATATTTATATTTATAGTTCTTAAGACTCACGGTTCAATTTTAAAGAGATACTTAACTGTCCTTCAGTCAATATTTTTGCAATAGATATTTAAAATACGTCATGCTAGATAATAAATTAACGCTTTCGGATAGAGATTTGTATTAAAAGTGTTAAAAATTATAAAAATTTGAGCGATTATAAATTGTTTTCTTTTTCTAGATTTTTCCAAATTAGATCGAATTTTATATCAAATTAAAGCGCTCCCGCACAGAAAATACTAAAATTATTAAAAAGATATTTAACCGTTCGCCAATTATTTAAGAAAAAATATATACAAATTATGCCGCTTTTATCTGTATTAAACCTGATATGCAAAAAATAACCGTTTACAAAATTATTGGTTAGATTGAGTCTTTAAAACATGTCATGTTATTCACCTTTTGAAACACGCACGAGCGTTTAAGGCATTTATCACATTCAGCGAAATTATTGCGATCTAGCATTTATTGACTATAAATGCCATAGTTAATACAGTTATTAGACAGTTCGAAAATAGTAGATAGTTCGTAAGTAGTCAGTAGCTATGATACATGTGTAAGAATATTCGAGAGTGTCTATCCGGAGAATATGATGTCATTAATTTGTTATTTATTGTTTAATTACTTCGTTGTCTTTATTTTATCTTAGTTTTTCTTATGTTATTCAAATAAAATATATATCACTCGCAACCGCAATTCTCATTATTTATTATCCAACTTCAGCACGTCGACAATCAATGGTCAAGGTAAATTCTCATTTTGACCACTCTGATATGTTACATATCTAAATTAATAGAATTATTTTAAATAAGCCGAAAAGATATAAATTTAATTTTATAATAGATTAAAACCTTCAACAAATTTTAAGCCTGTAATCCTTTTAATCTATTATAAAATATCTAAATTAAGGTTAAATGGTGGCCACAGCAGATATTTTTATTCAATAGTCACCATTTTCTCCATAGTGAAAGTGTTATTGTATGTACTATAGGATACAATATAGGTTACCTGAACAAGTTGAAATTGAGCACATGTATTCAGAACAATGTAGTAATATATGCAGCCCACTGCCGTTAAACCGGAAGTAATAAAATAAGTTGATAGTATTTGCAGAATGTATATTATCTCATATATAGGATCTGCATATGGATCTGAAACAATACTTGATTACTTGATTATCATTTAAATATTATTACTTGAATATTAAACTTCTCTGGGGTCGATGTACTGGAAATATTTTAAATCACTTCAGTCCTATTCACATTGCACATTGCATTGCTTAGTATCTTCCTCAGTGAGCAGTCGACAGGTCTTAAAGTTTAATGTGCACATTTCTATTTAAAAAATTTAATCAGTTTAGAAGACCTGTGTGAACAACCTGTACATACTGTTTCTCCGACTGTTTTGTTATGAAAAAATCAAAAGATATGTAATTATATTACTTCTTTTGCTTATTTATATATTAAAATCAGATCAAGAATGACTGAGGCTATTAATGGAGGACGGTATACTGTAACGTATATATTAGAAGTAAAAACTTTCGGTTATTTCAACTATATATAGTTTAATAAAACCATCAGTAAAGTATCGATGTACCAATTGTCTATCGATAGTCGGCATCATTACATACTATTTATATTTTAACGATAGAATAAATGATAATTTGAAAATAGCAATAACAATAGTTTTAACGATTATAGTTCCTTATTTATTATAGAAGGAATTAATTTATAATTTATTAATCAGCAATTTTAAAACACAACATGTTTTAACGTTGCGTTTTTGCACGCTTTTTAGTTTGTTAAATAAGGATTTATGTGCAGGTATAATAAAAAGTTAATCATTGATCCGACAAAAAAAAAAGAACAGTTTTGCTTATTTTAAATAAATAAATATAAATATATCATCACGCCTTCTACCCATTACTGGGTGTGGCACTCTGCTAAAGCAGATCTCGGTAAGTGATATATTTTGCGCGTGAAGTGCGGTTACCAGTCGTCAAATCACGGCCCCCAAACATGTTAGTGGTGGAGGAGCCACAGGGATAGCTTTTTCAAATTATGAAAATTGTCGCCTGTGGGAATCGAACCAGGGACCTCAGGATCCACAGGCCGACTTCATACCACTGTGCTAGCCATCCCATCTTTGCTTATTTTAAAATCCATATATCAATCATGAAATCATATTTGTCACATGTCGGTTGTTATAAGTAATAATATATATTTTCTCTAATTTGCTGATAATAGTAAATTATCAAAAGCAGTAGAGATTGACAAAAATTATATTTGGAGAAATTGTTTGTAGTCATGCCCTAAATTAAGTTTTAAATAATTAAATATAAATATTTATTTATTTAAAAATTAATTTAGGGGATGATTACAAACAATTCTTCCAAATATAATAAATTTTTGAAATATGAATAAGTGCGATACGCTTTATTAAAGCACGACGCGCAGCGGAGTGCTTCAAAATAAACCTCGCACTGTAAAATACAACCTACCGCACTCATAATGTAAATAACTAGAATTTTAGAGAACAGTTAAAAATATTTTAAAACATTTCAGGGTGATTCGTTTTTTCAATACACTTCTATAGACAGTGTCTAACTTTTTTTGGGCTGGATGATAGCTGAATTTGTATTATGGGGATGTTTAAAAAACAGTGTTTATTAAAATCGACTAACGACACCGACATATGCGCATATACTTAATAGGAAATACAAAAAATAATATTTACCTAACTGAAGCGGCAACCAGTTTTTGAAAGGTAATACTCGTCGAAAAGGTTCATTAGAACTTTCACGTGCAGAAAGGTACATCTCTGCAAGTGGTCTGAGCATCCACAAGGGCGACGCGCTGAACATAATGCTTGCTTGCGCTATATTACACAGATACATGTACCGACTGTATCGCACGATTATTTCTCTTTCGTGTCGACTACTATTCGTATTACTGTACCAAAATCTCTTCTTGATTACGAACATCAGTGCGAAAATATCTTTATGATATACCTGAGAATTATATAATTAATAATGCTGGCTAATGTGAAATATAAGTGCTCTGAAACATGCTTCCAAATATATCATGGAGAAATTCAAAATATTTGAATTTAAAAATTAATATTGAATTTAATCAAATGAAAGCACTTTAAAGTAGCATTTCCACTGAGTTAGTAAATTGTATAAATTTTAATTTTTGGAAGTTATTTTTACCTCGACCTGGATTTGAATCCGGCCGCAGATATTCTAACCAACTAGTAAATCACAGAAGCCTCGATACAAGCTCGGTGTGTCTAATATTTGTAATTTAAGGAAGTAAAAAATTTGAAACAAATTTTATTGTACTTCCAGATTAATCGGATACATTTCATATATTTATATTGAGACGGTACACCATATATGATATTATTATTTTTCATGTTTAACACTAGTGTAATCATAGTTAATTTTTTTTTAAATAACAATCTCAAAGCTTGTAATGATCACTATTTGTCTGATTTGAAATATAAACAAAACTCGGGGCTTACGTGTCATAAATTAATACAACGACCGAGATTGTGAAAAAACATTAACCAGCACCCGAGAATATCGAAGGCCATGCGTCAAGTGTCTAGCTAGCTAAGGGTAGTTAACAGGGGCGTACCGATAAATTTGTGTTCTTCGAAGTAAATTACTAGAAACCATCGAAAGTAGACTGATACTCTCACCATATCAACAAGAATTCAATAAACTCATAGAATCAATTTAGAAGTACCATCCTGTTATCTTAGTAACCTAGATTAATATTTTATTCATAGCCGATTACAAATAACGGGAAGCCAACCCTGTTTGGAATTGGTTGCAAAGACGCTACCTGACAATACGGAAATAATTGTATCATCTTTCTTTAAGTAGATCTCGCGGTGATTTAGTTAATCCATATTATTATTATTAGTACATTTTGAAGAAATTATATACTCAATGTAACATTTAGTAAAACTACAAGACGGGGTAAAATTAAGAGGGAGTAAAAGTAAAGCGATCTTGTTCCGCCTCTTTCTTACCCACTAGGGGCAGACTATAGCTTTCTCTGTCGAATTAGAACACAAACCAGAGCATCGGATGCACCACCACCATGGATAGGAAATCCTATCAGAATCCAACGAACGAATCAACATGCATGAATTTCATTCCGCCAAGTCACACCGAATATTTGGGAATTGCACGCAACAAATAAGAGAGAGGTAAACGAGCCTGGAGGAACGGTTTTCTCAGTCTGTTTCAAGTCGAATACTATTTTTTTTTGACGAGGCTGACGAATAAGAGTAACATAAACAACTGCGTATTCTCCGAAATATATTGTGTTTTCTGTTTATCTTAGGAAAATGCCATCTCTGATCGCAGTTCAATCGAGGGTCAAAGGGCGGTGCTTACCTGTATAAAACAGGCCGTTTTTGACCAGGAACGGTACCTTGGTTCCGACCAGGGTCAGCTTCAGTTCAGATGCGACTTGACTATTTTTGATTGTTGCACGTTCTGTTGGTCATTTTCTTTCTCAAAGTTCAGATGTGACTTGACTACTCTTGGTTGTTGCGCGTTCTTTGAGATTGGTAATTTTCATCATTGTTGATTCCTGCGGTCCAGATGCGACTTGACTAGCCTTGGTTGTTGCACGTTCACTAGGTTTCAAGTCTCACAGTCCAGATGCGACTTGACTACTCTTGGTTGTTGCACGTTCTGTGAGGCCACCGTATTAATTGGAATAGCTCTTTGAGCACATAATAACTACGATGGCGAAGCCTCACATCCTTCTAACTCGTAGATCAATGTATTATAACTACGAGAGCGAAGCCTCACAAACTTCTAACTCGTAGATCCATGTATTATAACTACGAGAGCGAAGCCTCACAACCTTCTAACTCGTAGATCAATGTATTATTATTACAAGGGCGAAGATTCACGACCTTCAAACTTGTAGAAATTATATCGCAATTTGGTAGGCTTAGTAAAGTGCAATAAAGCCATATTGTGTATTTGGAGACTATTTACCCAGAAATTATTGAGTGAGTAATATTTCCTTACTGGCATACTTTTTCCTCCGACTGTCACTCGGTGGTCATCACGACTTCTCCAGCGAGCCCGGCCGATCAGCACCACAGCGCCGCCGTCGCCGTTCCCAGGAGGTCCACCGACCGATACCCGTAACGGCTAGCTAACGGCCGTTCGACCGCTGCCCGCGCCGTGCCGTTCTTGCTCTTGAGAGGGCTCGCTATACCAGCCGTCACCTGAGGGTGTCTGCCTGCCCTCATACACTACATAAGTCAGGGAGGAATTGTTTCCTTTCTGGCATCACCCGCCGACTGTCATCACGGTGACAATCGGTGGTCTTTGGTTTCAAGTTTCAGAAGTCCGACGCCGCTCGGCCTCTTCACACAGATACCGCTACTGTGGGAGGTAACCGAACGCCCGCCAAAGCCCAGCTGCTCGAGGGTTCAGAGACACCCTCCGTACGTGTTCGACGTGCTGAGAGTCTCCCGCCAAAGACTTAAACCGCTGTCGTAATGTTACTGCTACTTGACCGATGCTTTATATATATATATATCAGTAATCAGTATATTTCCTTGTTAGAAGATACAAACACTTCGTACAAGTATATATATATATATATATATATATATATATATATATATATATATATATATATATATATATATATATATATATATATATATATATATTTGTTTTGTGTCATGCTGTCATGTTATGTCCGATTTATCATTTCTTATTTAAAATTCCTCTGCCTGTGTGTTTTATGTGGTTTTCCCCAGGCGTTAGGTAAATGCCAGAGGATTATGTATCTCCACAGCCGAAATAAATCAGTTACAATGTTTAATATCTCTACTTCCTCTTAACCTATCACTTTCACGACTTCAAATTAAAGAATCTGGTCAATACAAAAATCAAATAAACACAACGTAACTTAATGGGTAGTAAATAATTTGAAATAATAAATTTTAATACTAGCCGATTGCCGTCACAATATATATATATATATATATATATATATATGTATATATATACATGAATTTATTACGCAATAAGCTGCATCGCGAGGTACAGTTCCTATAACGCCAATGCAACTTTACATTACTCATATATATATATATATATATATATATATATATATATATATATATATATATATATATATATATATATATATATAGTATATATACATATAAATATATATGCATTCAGATTCAAATGTTATCGTTTATGTAGGATTTCTTGTGATCTGACCGAGAATTAATTAATACTGCTTTACTGGAAGATGTGTTTCGGTATGAGACAAAATTCACCGATTCTTATAATGTGTTCGATGTATACAAATAAGATTGAAATGGTACGCATCTATATATCAAATTTATTCAATTTATTTCAAACTTGTCTAATGTTATGACCATAACTGTACTTTTGATTTTGTGTGTTCTACCGGCCGAGATACGTATAGCGCAGCAGCCCTTACTTCGTCGGTAGGAAAAAATCTCCGATTCTGAGACGCTGTTCCAACAGTGGCGTACCTGAATTTATGGTGAAACTATTATTATCTACTCTCTTTATTAATTGTGAAAGAATATAAGAAAACTAGGTTGTAGAACTTCAGATGCATAATTTTAGACGTATATTACAGCTCCAGTAAGAACATTCGCAAATATGTTATACTTTAGTTCTACTACAATTCCCGGACGAGAATCTTCGGGACGCCCCTGGCACGAAGTCAACATGATTCGACTCGAGTTTGGTGGTATTTAGGAATATGTGCGATACGGACACGTGTGGCCTTTCTTTGTTCCAGCTTGTTGTGAAAAACATTAAACAGTGCCTGACGCTACTACCCGAGAGGGGGTGAGACGGGAACCCACGCCACTTTCGGTGACGGGGTGCAGAGAGGAACCCACGCCAACTTCGGTGGAGGAGTGAAGAGGGTGCACCCACCTTAGACCATCGGGGTGCAGGAACGAGAGGACAATTAGAGTATATAAACTGCACATTTTGCCTCCACTCTGACTCTATGTCAGTAAGTTCAGAAGTCCCATCACCTTCCCTATCACCACTCAGTGCTCCACAACCACACTCAGTGCTATCGGCATCCGGGCACAGGTGAACCTTCCTAATTCGATATGCAGTGCTATCGGTATCCGGGCACGCTATCACCCTCCACAACCACACTCTTCTTTCTTACCCAGAAAACCTTTTACCTGAACTTTTGGACTAAGTGACATACGTCAGTTTTAATTGTTGTTACTTTCTCACGAGAGTAGCAATTCGACGTAACCGGGGCTAATGATTGTACGCGTGCACCCACCTTAGACCATCGGGGTGCAGGAACGAGAGGACAATTAGAGTATATAAACTGCACATTTTGCCTCAATCGAGGAGACTCTCCGAGGTCTCCACTCTGACTCTATGTCAGTAAGTTCAGAAGTCCCATCACCTTCCCTATCACCACTCAGTGCTATCGGCATCCGGGCACGGGTGAACCTTCCTAATTCGACATGCAGTGCTATCGGCATCCGGGCACGCTGTCACCCTCCACAACCACACTCAGTGCTATCGGCATCCGGGCACGGGTGAATCTTCCTAATTCGACATGCAGTGCTATCGGCATCCGGGCACGCTATCACCGTCCACAACCACACTCAGTGCTATCGGCATCCGGGCACGGGTGAACCTTCCTAATTCGACATGCAGTGCTATCGGCATCCGGGCACGCTGTCACCCTCCACAACCAGACTCAGTGCTATCGGCATCCGGGCACGGGTGAATCTTCCTAATTCGACATGCAGTGCTATCGGCATCCGGGCACGCTATCACCCTCCACAACCACACTCAGTGCTATCGGCATCTGGGCACGAGTGAACCTTTCCGCTTACCCAGAATAACTTTTACATGAAATTTTGGACTTAGTAGCATACGTCAGTTTTAATTGTTGTTACTTTCTCACGAAAGTAGCAATTCGACGTAATCGGGGCTAATTATTGTACGCGGAGTAAATTCCTAATTAAATAGTTGCTTATTGTTTGTTACTAAAAGACTGTCATAATGATAGCATTTTAATTATTACATTTATTTTACTGATGTAGATATTATTGTATTGTCAAATTATTGTGGCGCGTCTTAAAGTATTACTTCTGTTATGTTCAGAATGAAATATATAAAATCTATATTTTGATGTACGAGTTATTTTGAGAATATTTTAATGATTTGGTTCGTCTCTCTGCTTGGGGTTTTTATGTCGTGTTTTCCCCGCTTGCGTAAGGTAAATACCAGAGAGCTAATTTGTTCACGACAGAACTTTGTGTTCGAATCACGCTGTTCGTTCTAAATTCGTTAAATAAATGATGTTGTTTTGGTTACTTAATTTTCAATAAATGCACAAGGTATGACGTCACCGTCATGTCTTTTGGAAGGAATATACATCTTTTACTCAACTCAACCTTTCCTGAATTCCCCCACCATTGACAGCTACTTCGTATTACGAACTATTGAGGGTTACATTTCTTTAAACACAACGTAGGTCATTTTACATTGTTTTATAGTATCATTAAACACAACGTAGGGCTATAAAATATTGATTTATACTAGACGATCACACAGTTATTAAAATTAGTTCATTATCATTATTAATCTTATCCGTAGACTACTACGGACTGTTAAAATTAGTCAAGTGACAACGATTATTTTATTCTTAAATATCGGGTACTGTTACAAGATATGCATGTATGAAAAATATTAGCACATTAATAGTTACGAAAAATAAGTTCATTGCACCAAAAAAACTATATAATAAAACCTATTGTCTATCGAGTTTCTTCTAAATTAATAAAAAGCAGGAACCAGAATGTTCTAATTTTTTAAACATGCATACGTAGTATAAATGTTCTGATACCTTTTATATCGTTTAATTAATAAACCTAAACTGTAAACCATATAACAAATATGTTATTTGCATTTTATTTTGATGAAATGTTTGAGGTTAGAAATGAATTACTTTCTATAACCGTGCAATTGAAAACTTTTATGTTGGAAATATCGTTTATTGAAAGGTAAATAATGTATTCCAATATTTCACATTATCCTGTTCCACTTAAAACTGGTTAAATAGATTATTATAAAAAAGTACCCATTACTTTCAATACTATAATGTTATATAACACGAAAAACAAAACAAAAAATACATCTTTCAAATAACAAGTTATAAAATACAAACATATTTTCATGTATATCTCTATGTATTACAACATCATGAAACATGATTATGACAGCTGTCATTCATTCTGATCATATTAGCGCTGAGTGTTCAACAAAGCACACATCACTTGTAAAAATTAAGAATTTCACAAAGTATTTTTTTTCGTCTTTGATTGTGGGCCTTTTGAGAGGAAATAAAAATATACGAAAAAGTTTTGTTTTGACCTTTTTTTCGCATAATTTTTTTTTCTTCAAATCTGCACAATCATATTGGATAAAATATTCTTAAACATAGAATTTTTTAAATTAAAATCGTACCTAGCATTTTTGACAAAAAAAATCTAATTTTGAGTGTAATTTGTACATAACATTAATGGGTATCTAGTTTATTACTATACTTTGAAGTTTTGACTTCAAAACTATGTACAATACATAATAAGTTTCATTCATAATAAGAATAATGTTTTGTTTCAAATAGTCACATCGTCGTTCTGAGGCTATCTCCAGCCCTGATGCTTCAACTTAAAAAAATAATAATAATAACGCACTATTCATGTTTTTGTGTGTAGATAATTTGAAACTTTTTAGATTAATTAATTCTATTAATGATTGCTTGTTATTGCTAAAGACTATAGATAAAATTCTTGATTGGTCTTTGACGTCTATATTGTTATTTAATTACAAAAAATGTAAATGTATGACGTATTTTAGAAGCAGCATAAAGTGTTGAAGAGCTATCAAATGAATGCTGCAAATTTAGAGTATGTTACTTCATTCAGTGATCTAGGTATTATTGTTAATCCTAAACTTAGCTTTGTTCTCCATTACAATAACATACTGTAACGAATTTAAAGCCAGACAAGTCGAGAACATTCCGGAAACCTTCTCGAGAAACAAGTGCGTAGCAGCGTGACTCACTTGCATAGAGCTCGCTCGCATGTCTGAGCCTGTGGTTTGACGGAATGTTCTAGGACATTCTGGAATATTCGAGAACTGTTCTACGCGCGGGAGTATATAAGCCGAAGTCGAGTGGCTGAGCCAACAGTTAACAGTGGACAGTTGATAGTTAACAGTTGACAGTAGACTTCGAACGCGTAATATAAATGTGGTGAAATAAATAACAGCTCAAGTGTACGTAATATAAATAATAGTGTTAGTGACCGTTATATAAATAATATTAGTGTTTAAATATTTATTATTAGTGTTTAAGATTTATAGTAGTGTTAATTAGTTTTAAATAACTTTCTGTTATTTTTATATTCATTCATTAAATAAATACTTTTATTTTCGTTTAACATAAATAGTTGTGAGTCATTTTTGTGCCTTAAACAATCTACACACTTCCAGAAAGACGAAAAACGTTACAATACTTAAGATCTCTTATCGCGATCTTAGTTTTATCACCCGTAATACTTGTTCATTTTATAATTTTCAAACTCTCAAAACATTCTATTTTGCATACGTCCGTTGTAATTTTGCTTATATATTTGGAATCCTGTGTATAATAAACACTTGCAATTTAATGTATACAAAAAAAAAAAAATTCGCTACTATTACTTTAAGTTTAATAAATTTATCATTTACTTTAATTTTTCTTTTGTTACATGTCTTTCGTTTTGCACACATTGTATCTTTATTTTCTAAAGTAATAATCGTCTGTAATTGGGAACTTTCATTACTGTAGATATAGAGTAATTAAATATAAAATAAATTATCACTGATCCCTTATTTAAAATTTTACAGTATAAATCATTAGACGTTACCTATTGTCAAAAAAATCCACTTTGATGAAAGCAGACATAAATTTTGATGAGTATTATAAGAATGCAATAGATAGATTAAATAGAGAAAATGAGGCACCAGCTTCAGAAAGACATAACATAACTACCATACCGAGTTTCGTATTTTGAAATTATTCACACTATTGTTAATCAAATGGATACAGAACTATCTTACTTTGCCTTAGCGGACAGTTCTAAGTTTATTGACTTTAAAAAAAAAATCATTTGAATCATAAATATCAAAATATATTTGACGAAGAAAACTTTATAAATATACTAACAGTAATTTATGAAGATACAAAATTTGGAAATATAAAAATTGATAAAATACTGCGACTCTTTTATGAAAATGATTACAGTGCAATTTTTCCAGAAGTGTAAAACTTTTTATATTAATAGAAAAACAGTGTTTCTGTAGAACGCCATTTTTCATGCTTAAAACGCATAAAAATTTATTTAAGAAACTCGATGTCGCAAGTGAGATTGTTTGTTCTCTTATTCAGCTGAGAACTACTTCTTAAGAAGACCAAAAAAATAATAATATTTTGACAGAATTGGTTATAAATTTATTTCCAAATATATAATATTGGCGTATGAATTTAATTTATAAATAAAAAACATAGTTTTACACATTTTTATATATTCTTTATATTATATTTATTTTGTCGCCTACCCAAGCTGTGCGACCCCAAACCGTCATTATTCTCCGATTATTATTTGAGTTAATCAAAATTTACTTGAATGGTTTAGATGCAGATTTTATTTCTCTATAACTCTTATTTGCTGGCCTTTTTCCTAAAATGAGTTGGCAAGCAATAGCAATGGAAATACTAATTTCCCATAGTAAATGTCTAAGATAGGTACGTTTTTTTCAAGTTACATCCCGTATAATAAATATCATGTGTATAAATATTATTTTTCTTTGTTATAAAAATTGCATATATTGAAATCTCCATGATTTTTTGAATGGTGATATCATAGCTACAATATTTACCACAATATTTATCAAGTTTAAGCTTATTAATCCTGAAGCAATAAATGGTGCTACATTATAAACACATTGTTCAAGATTTTCAGGCCAAGCCAAGTACGTAGAATAGAAAGTGACTATAGTACCATAAATGGTTAGCGACAAAGTTAGACTTATGCGTAATTTATTCAATTTACCAGACTTTGTTGGTGAGCATCCAATAATGGCCAGCATATTGAACAGCAATTTAGAATTCGCTTCGAGATTTTCTTCAAACTGGGTCATGTTTCTGAATGTTATTAGTTACTGATTAGCGAGTGTTTTATATCCGCAAAGAGCTTTTTATTCAATATAATAATACCATTATATAAATTATATGTTAACAATTTGTAATAGAATCTCTGTAATGAAGAATTAATATTTACTAACGAAACATGTAATTTATTTTCAAAACAGTTGACTATATAATTGTTCTAAATTATAAGGTACAACCAACAAATTGCATGGAAATACTGCAATAAGAAATAATTTTCTGATAAGCAGAACAAAATAGTAAAGAGCTTACAGCAACAATCCAATTTATTAAATTACAAAATTAGCTAATTTAGATAATGCTATATTTCTTTTCAAACCCTCGGACAAATTTCAGAACCTATCAACCATTTACTTTTTTCTAAGTAATTCCTAAGACATTACTTATTTAACTGTTAACAACAAATAATTATGTATAACACAAATTGAAGATTCACAAAAAAATACCTGAATAACACATTGCTTTTAAGTTGTTGCGATATAGAAAAAGGGGGTGTCACAGGATACAATGTGTGTACATTAGGATGATAAAAAAATCTAAGGTTTTAGATTCTAGCCCTTCTTCTAATATAGGCGAAAATTCAACACCTGAACTTATTTTTAAATAAATAATTTTAAATATAATTGTCGTGCTCTTAAATAATTAAAAATATAACTGTCATATTTTTAAATAATTAAAAATATCAGTCATATTTTTAAATAATTAAAAATATCACAGTCATATTTTTAAATAATAAAAAATATGACTGTCATATTTTTAAATCAAACCATTACACAAACGAAACATTAAAAATATGGGTAGCGTAGTAAAATTCATTTAAAAATAAGATTCACTGTCTCAGAATTAAATTTTGAAATCTTCTGCAATTTAAAAATAAAATTGAGTTAAAAATAAGATAGCCAAGCACACGAATCATATTTTTAAATGCGCCATCTATCTGCGAGCAGCGTAATCTCTAATATTGTTGCCAAGTGTATTAGCGGGTCACACGCATAACTCAAACATTATAGAAACCTGTACCTGTGGTTTCATCTTCGGTGAAATTTTCTGAATATATCCAAATATGTTTAATAATTTGTATTATTATGAATTTCGGTTACAAATAATTCTTTTCCTTGTTCAGATACGCTTTAATTATCATTTGATGTAAGAACGAGAATACATACCCTGAATATTTATTGTAATAAGATAATAAGAAAACATCAATTATATATTAAAATAAAGGAAATGAATACAAGAAAAGTAATTTTTGTAGTAATATTTCTTTTAATAATTTTATATTTTGATTGAAGATAACAAAAAAATTCTATTCTAATTCTACCCAACTTTCTTATGATATCACTTAAAATTATGCATAATAGTAGATTTATTATTATTGTTTGCTCTGCGCAACAAATAGAAAGATTTGGGAGTTAAAGAACTGACAATATGAGCACATCCACAAGTATATTTGTACCACTTGCATATAATAGAAATATTTTAATAAAAACTATATAGATGCAATATGTAATATTGTCGTGTGTTGAATACAAATTTGGTATGTATACATATTTTAATTTATTTATAAAATGTATGCGTATTGTCTAGAATAAAATGTTTTTATACTTATTACAGTATTAAGTTCCAAAGATATCTACGCAAGGGATTTGAAATAACTGTTTCAGTAACGATATTATCAATACTAATTAATATCACGATACTCTAAAACAGCAGATTATATTTGCTATTAAAAATGTAGGCCAAATATTTTTTTAAATAATACTGAAATTAATATCATACTGCAAAAAAAGTACTAGAACATGATTGAAGATTATAAAGTACGTGGTTCGATGAAAAATAAGATAGTCACTCTTGCATTACGTAAGGGGTTTTATTGCATAGTTTATATATTAATTATTCAGAGAAGCCTTCGTCTTTTAAAGATCTATGATTTATTTTAGTTTCATTAGTCATGTTAGCATTAAGAGTGTGATGATTGAATTCATCGGAAATTGGAAAGATAGAAATATGTTGCAGACTGAATATAAATCATTAAATAGTTTCAAATGGAAACATGCTAAATCTTAAACATTTAGGTGTAGGATGTCATTTCGTAATTTTTGGAAGCGCAGAACAATCTTGAATGAAGGTTTGATTTGATAATATTGTTATTTTGAATTAAATTTATTAAGTAATGCACCAACATTTATTGTAGTAGCATTAAGGTGAATCATCCGGGCTGAAGATATAGCATCAGAACGACGATCTAACTTGATCTCTGTAAAACAGAATATTATTATTATTATGATTGAAACTTACTATGTATTGCACATAATTTTGAAGCCAAAATTTCAAAGTATGACAATAAACTAAATACCTTTAATATTATTTGCAAATGATGAAATAAATTACACTCAAATATTGACTTTAAGTTCTCATAAATGCGATAACTAATTTTAGGTTAAAATTTTTCTTTATTTAAGAATCTGGCGTTCTATAATATAGCAATTTTGTATTCAATTTGATCGTGGAACTTCGGAGAAAAAAAATTTTAAAAAAATGTTCAAATCTGGGCATTTTTTGTGTATTTTTTGTTTTCTCTCAAACGTTCCACGATCATATAAGATACAAATTTAGTATATTATAGAAGGCCAGATTCTTATATATAGAGAATTTTTATAATTAAAATTGATTGTCGTATTTTTGAGAAAATCAGACTTAAAATAGTTTCCTTGGATTTTTGTGATTCGTCGAGTCTACATTTTTATCAGGATCACAAGAAACTCTACGTACACAATAACAAATATTTGTTTAACGAACTTCAAAACGAATGTTTCCGCTTCTAAAATTAATCATACGATATGAAGTAAGCATCAGAACGATGTTGTGATTTGATCTCTTTGAAACAAAATATTATTCTTATGAATAAAACTTGGTATATATTGTACATAGTTTAAAAGCCAAAATTTTAGAATATAATAATAAATGAGACATCATATACAAATGATGGATTAAACTACACTCAAAAATTGACTTTGCTTAAAAAAATGCTACGAACAATTTTAATTGAAAAATTTTCTATATTTAAGAATCTGGTCTTCTATAATATAATAAATTTTTATCCAATTTTATCGTGGAACTATGGAGAGAAAAAAAATAGTACAAAATTTAGAAAAAAATTGGAATATTATATATTTTTGGGCATAATTTTGTCTGTTTATTACTTACCCAAATATTGCCTGAAAAATTGACAAGAATAACATATTTTATGTTATGAAATAAATATTTTAAAGATTTTAAAATTAGCATTTTATTGTCAGAAAATATTAAGTATCTTACTATACCAGAGAGAAAATTAATTATCAAAGCTCATTTCATTAATTTATTTGTATCTGTTATATGTCTGATCGCGCGTGGGGTGAATGTGTGTATGAGGAGATGTGTGTGAGTGAAGATGTATGTTTGTGATACGTATGTGCGAATGTACATGTGAGAGAGTGTGAGTCAAAGATGAGAATTAATGTGTGAAAATTAATGAATCACATTTCAGAAGAATTTCATTAATTTATCTGCAAAAGAAAAAGTTAGATTAATTGCATTATTTAGTGCTAATCAATTTTATGATGTACCAAACGGCGAAGAATTTTAAGATCAAGTCAAAGCTATCGCAGAAAAACTAATAAGATTCGTCCGAATTCATCAATGAAATGAAAATAGGAAGTCTCTAAGTATTTATCAGAATATAATAATAATTAATAATTAATACTTTATTGACACATAAGTCAAAGGCGAGGTTCAGCCAATGGCTGCACTTTCACCTAACCATAGTACATGATATGACATACAAAAGATATTTACAAGAAAATCAACAAATTTATAGGTAGTTTATATTATTTTAGTAAAATGTAACATAGAGTTATTAAAAAAAAATAATTACAAAGAATTATTTACATTGGTCAAAACTAAGTTTACATATTTTTCACATGATGTTTGAACGCATTCATTGGTACAGATTTCAACTCAGATGGAATTTTATTATAATATGCAGGAACAAGATACGAAATTGAGTTTTTAAATTTAATTTTCTTGAAGGAAGGCACTACATATAAACCTTTTTCACGTAGTGTATAATTTTATTGCTGAAAAACAAGTTTTTCATATAAATAGTCTGACAATCCAGTTAGCTTAATTTTATGTGTTAGACAAAGATAAGATATTTTGAGACGATCATCAATGTGATTCATATTAGCGATAATGCGATATTTAGAAATGTGATCGTATTTCCGCACACCATAAACATATCTTAAGCATGAATTTTGAAAAAGAGTTATTTTCTGCTTATCTAATTGAGTTAAATGAGGCACATAAACACAAGCACAATGATCAAATAAAGATAGTACAAGGGAATTAACAAGGCGCAATTTTATCTGCATAGAAAGAACATCGCGGAACTGGTACAAATGCCGAAGTTTCAATCTAACTGCTGTAAGTTTCTTAAGTAAATGTGTTCTGAAATGTAAGTCTTGGGCTATATGCATATCTAGACTTTTTATTGTACTGCTACGTTGCAACTGAAGTCCGTCCAATATAAAATTTGGCGTCTCACTTGTACCCAATATTAACAATGAGGACTTGTCACCATTAATTTTAAGGCCGTTGTTGGTAATCCACTGAACTAAATTGTCGAGATCTTTATTTATTACTGTGCTTGTTTCATTCATTTCTGAACTATTAAATGAAGCTAAAATCTGAGTGTCATCAGCATATGAATGTGAAGTACAGAAATTCAGAACTGTTGGCATGTCTGCAATATAGTTTAGGAAAAATAAAGGCCCCAGAATTGATTCCTGTGGCACACCACGCTTAAGAGAAAATGGTGCAGATAGTGTGAAGTAGTTGAATTATGTAGTAGACATGTTCAGATGAAAAAATCTACTAGTTAAATAGCTTTTGCACCAGTTTATAGCGTTGTCAATGAAATTAAAATATTTCAGTTATGCTAACAACAAACTGTAATCAACTAAGTCAAAAGCTCTTGAAAAATCAATTTGTACTAGTACAGAAACCTGTGAGTTGTCATAATTTTTAAGAATTGAATCAAATTAAATTTAAATCCACATAGTAGTTTTAAGTTTTTAAATAAATATCATAATGACATATAAGTGAAACAATAATAAATAACAATAAGTGTTACAATATCAGTTCCTCATTGTTAGTAATAACATATTTTTTATCTTTGCCGTTAGAATTACATTTAACAATCATTCGGCCATCATGAGTCCAAACATTATTAAAAAAAAACTTATCTCAAGTAGATTTCAGGAGGGCTAATCTTGTTTTGGTGAGGTCTTCTCTAATAGTTATACCAGTGTCCTTAAGTTCTTTTTTCTTGATGAAAATTTTATTCCGTGAACGATAGCTGACAAACTTGACGATAACTGGGCGATTTACATCACTTTTAAATTTGCCAATCCTATGGCATCAATATATATCGTTCACTGATATATCCACATGTAATTTATCATGACACAGTTTAACCACACGCTCGTCCATATTTTTTTCTCGAACTTCGGACAGTCCGAAAATACGAATGTTATTCGCGAAGGCGTGTATTGTTCCAAATTGTCCACACCTTTACTAGCACTCATACAATTTTAATTTAATTTATTATTTTCTTCTTTCACTGACGCAATTTTCTTACTTACAGCGTCAATTTTTGCATCAAATACTTTGCTCACTGCACTAGTTACTTCCTTTACGATTAACATTACAAAATCTTTATTAGAACCTAGTTGCAACAATGATTCACTAATCATTTGTTTTATCGAATCTTTATCATCGCGTATCTTGTACACTGTAAATCAGACTTCAAAATTTTAAAATTTAGCAAAAAGATAAATGTCGCCAGAGCACACAAATCACGTCTAGCCTCGTTGACAGTACATTTACAATATTAAAAATATGACTAAGCGTAATAAACAATTAATAGGAAATAATCAACCATCACGGGAAAAAGTCATGCTTTGATTGGTTCTTGAATCTGACAGAAAAATTTATTTTTCTTCTTAATAATTATTTTGGATCATTGAGTCAAGATGATATAGAAAATTGGTTGCTTTTTGTTAGGAATAAACATGCTAGAAAAAAATACTGTCGTACGCACCTGTTTGTTCTTCAGAGTTATCAACAAATTCTGATACACAACAAGAATTAAATTTTGAATTCTTATCCAAACTGCATAAATAAATAAATAAAAATTCTATTTTTCTTTCATTAACCATTATCCTCTTTATTATCACGCTTATCATCTTCAATATACTGGTTGTTTCATTTTTATCTATTTCCTTGAATATCTTGAAAACGATGCAGCATAACAAAAAGTGTGCTGAAACAAAACCTTCATAGATTTAAGAGGGACATCCGATTCTGATAAAATTTCGCCTCCTGACCGTAAAAAATTATGTAGGGTTTATCTGGAGGTTTGTTTTCTACTTCAGGCAGGTGTCAAATTACGCAAACAATATTATGTTAATAATTTAACAGATTACGACGTTTCGTGTTTTATTTCTGTAATTTTCCCCCACTCTGTTTAACATTTCTTCCGTTTTTTCCCGCTTTTTGCTCCTACAGTGTGTCTTGAAAGTTTTCTTCTTAGTTTCATATAATATCTTGCTATATTCACTATTGTTTTGTATAAATAGGATTCTCGCCTTGTTTTTCATCTCCAATGCATTTCTGCATTCTTCATCAAACCAGTCTTTATTTTTTACATATTTTTTCTTCTTGAGTATTTTTTTCGAGCTCATTTCGATTGATTTTTCTAGTTTGTTCCATTTTTCTTCTATTGTTTCATCACCGTTTACTTCGTGCAAGTTTCTTTCCAACGTTTCTTTATAGGTTTGCCTTACATTTTTCCTTTGGAGTTTCTGCACCTCATATATCTCCATTTTCCTTCTTTTATTCCTTGTCTCCTGAGGCATTACTTGTTCTAATATTACCTTGACCATGAAGTGGTCACTTCCACCCTCTGCTCCTCTTTGTGATCTTACATTCTTGATCACGTTGACATCCTTCCTTTCAGTCAAAACATGGTCAATTTGGTTACACGTTTTCCCATCCGATGATATACATGTTGCTTTATAAATGTCCTTTCTTTGGAAACATGTGATCTTGATCCTCATCTTCATTTCTGTGGCGAATTCAATTAGTTTCTTGCCATTTTCATTTGATTCTGTGTGTTTACTATGCCCTCCTGTTATACTTCTGTATATTTCTTCTTTACCTATTTTGGCATTTAGGTCTTCTAGTATTATTTTAATATCATACTTTGGTATGTCATTCTGGCCAATTCCTCATAAAACATGTCCTTCTATTCTCCCTCTTTCGCCTCTGTTCGGGCATGTACATTTACAATACTTATTTTCCTGTACATACCTCTAATTCTTAGTTTACATATTCTGTCAGAAATTGGCTCAAAATCTATTACTAGATGCTTTTTTTCTTTCCTCACCATAAAACCCGTTCCCATATGCCTTGTTTCAAACCCACTATTAAAAATTATATAATCATTGACTTCTAATATATTATTGCCTTGTTGTTTTGTCTCTTGTAATGCCGCTATGTCAATTTTATATTTTTGAACTCCTGGTTTAGATTCTTATATGCTCCTGCTGCTTTTGTGCCCCGAATATTCCATGTGCATATAATTAATTCCTTCTAATTTCTTTTCCATTTAAACCGTTTAAATGTTTTCTTTAATGGAATTTTATAGCTTGTAGCTATTTTCTTCAATATTCTTTGAAAACCTTGACCGCTTACTACATGAAATGGCCTATTATCTTTCCAGATAAAATACAAGAAGAGATTTGTAATGGCAGCGTACTTGTTCCCACCTTCTGTTAAATGAAGATGCAGTATAATAATGACAGATTCTAGTACATTTACTTTATAAAATGTAAAATGTCAGCTTGAATCAGCTTGCCTTAAAAAAAAACATTTTTTTTAATGACTCTTAAATCCCATAGCTATAGGAAGATGAAGATGAATCTGACTGCTGTTTTAAAGTAGACTCAAAAAATTTAACGCTTGGGCTTTGGGTGGAACAATTGCTCGGAGTAGAAAATGAACTGTAACTGGGAACAGATTCTGAAACTGTAGATGAAGTTGAAGAAGTACCTTGTGTAATAGTAATTGATGTAACGAGCCTACGAAAAAAGTTATTATATTTTATGTGAATTATAAACAAACACTCAAATAATGGTTCATAATTACGTTACTGATAGTTACGAAGAAATAAATTCAATTCATATCTTACCTTGAGTTTCGTTCCTCAGCAGCTATTATATTCAACTGTCTGGAATGATGTAACTTTAGATTTTTTGTCATATTCGAAGTATTTTCAGAAAATTTTATTTCTGTTAGGCACAATTTATACTGACACATTTTGTTATATTAAAGAAATAATTACCAAATATAAAAATATATTTCACTAAAGAAAATAGATGTAAATTTTTCGATACTGGACTAACTGTATTGATATTAATAAAATATAGAAAGATTGGTATCGATACTAAAACAAATGGTATCGAAAGAAATGATCGATTCTGGTATCGTATCAGTGGTATCGTAACATCCCTAAGCGAGAGCCTCCATTACAGCCCAGCTGTTCGCACTTGTGTTGATGCAGGAATCTACACTCCTATCACCACCTTCAGCTAAGCAAACACTTTATTATTTTCATTATTATTTTTGGTTATTTTTTATACATTTACTCGTATATTGGATATTAAGTTTTGTGTACATGAGATACTTGCGTATTTTCATCATAATTGATTTAATTATTGCTGCACTTATTAGTAGTAGATCTATATTATCAACAAACATTTTGATTGTAATTATCTGTTGGGTTCGAGACTATCTGATTACAGCCGTTAGATATTCACTCGTGTGCATATTTGGTACAACAGTTTCCGTAGCTATGCGTACGTTGGTTCGTGATTAGGGCTACGGTGTCAGGTTTTACGCGCGCCACGAAATTCCATGGTCGACCATCGATACCATGTGTGTTTGAGCGCTTTAGTGTTTGTTTGTTTTACCGGAGTCCTGGTTACCGCTGCGTCGGTGTGCTATGCAAAGCATCAATTGGTTCAGTCATATTTTTACTCGGTACTTCTACACTGTCAAAAGCTAGTCGCGGCAGGCTGAAGCATGATTAGTTGTAGCAACAGATGTTAGAGTCGTTGACGAGGTTGGTACAGTAGACGACATGAGGCAATCTCTTCGTGCATTGCTTAAATTGTGGAAAAGTTCTAGTTTTGTTTTTCCGGAGTATCCATTCGTATTTACAGTAGATTGGGCAGCTTTGGTAGTACAAATTAAACAAATTACGGACCTAATCAATAAATTCAATTCTGCAGCTTACACGAAGATTGAAACGAAACTGGCATACACTATCAGTAGAATCAATCGTTGTGTAACAACAAATAATGACGAGGTTAATAAACGCGCGCAATTACAGCTGAAGATTGTTAGGTTGGAATCAAACCTCTTAGCGAAAGCAAAATCTGCACAACACTCATCCACACTAGTTCACCAATTTGCAGACACATCATTCGGTGATTTAAAGTTGTTTGGATCGTATGGCGTGAGGCACTCATTTACTTCGTTGTATCACCTCTGGAAATATTTTTGTTGACTGTGAGTCATTGGTTTAGGGAACCACTGGACATTTGGACCGCATGCCTTTTCCACTGTCAAAAGCTAGTCGCGGCAGACTGGGGCATCATTAGTTGTAACAGCTGTCACGTTTGACGTTATGAAAGAAACGCTTTATACAAATATTTAAATTTCAGGGCAATTTAGATAGATTTTACAGCTTCATATAAACAACAGAGGATTGAGGAAATGTATTTTAAACTATTTAAAATTGTTACTTATGTCAAAATGTCAAATTTAAAAATAGTTTGTAAATTATAACGTGAAACCACATAAAATTTGTCTTCGGAAATAATATTATAGAGTGAAATCAAGCATAATTCCACATTTAGTGTGCAAATGTGGTATTCGCAGAGAAAGAAGAAGCAATACACCAGCGGAATACTCCTTAACCTTGCAATACACTGACTTTGACAGTAAGTGTCATTTTAAGAAATAGTTCAATTTATAAAATAAATTAAATACCGGATGAAAGTAAAAATGATAAAAATGTCATTAATAGTTATTTATTATAAAGACGATATAGACTCTTTATCGTCGTGTATAATATATTATTTTAATTTGTACCTGACTGTTAAATAATAATTAATAATTCATATATATAGTAAAATGTCAAGCCGTATTAATGTTTTAGAATATCATAGTAATTACGATCGCGTCAGCAATGATTGTTGTATTGTTATTTTACCAAACAAATACAAATATAATATAGAGTTGAATCCCTTATAGCATGCTCTCCTACATCACCCCAACTAAATTTACGACTCACATCAGTCTATTACAACACGTCAAAAATCTCACATATAACACGTGAAATGACACAAAATCGGCGCTTTTTACTGTAACGTGCTATAATACAACACGAAACGAGTAAGCGCGTGCTGTAGGAGATTCTACTACTATAAACAAAAACAAGCATATTCTTTAAAAATAAAACAAAAAATGTCGTCTAATATAATTAAAAGAAAATATAAATAAAATAAATAAATATATCATCACGCCTTCTACCCATTACTGGGTGTGGCACTCTGCTGAAGCAGATCTCGGTAAGTGATATATTTTTGCGCGTGAAGTGCGGTTACCAGTCGTCAAATCACGGCCTCCAAACATGTTAGTGGTGGAGGAGCCACAGGGATAGCTTTTTCAAATTATGAAAATTTGTCGCCTGTGGGAATCGAACCAGGGACCTCAGGATCCACAGGCCGACTTCATACCACTGAGCTAGCCATCCCATTGATAAATACAAAACACAGCAGTGATTTAGTTATACTAATTTAATCCTTCGGTTTTTATTTAAACTGGCAAATTTGTTTACAACTTCATTTAGGTCTATTAATTTTGATTGTCTTTTTCTACACTTAATATACTAATGTTGTTTAATCTTTCATTTGTCATTCTAGTTCTTAAATAACTTTTAATTCTTTTTAAAGAGGAAAATGATCTTTCACAAGAAGCTGTTGATACAGGAATTAAAATACAAATTTTTACCAAATTATAAATGCGTTCAAATGCTTGCTTATATTGTTCAACGAATGACAGGAACTCCATGAGTGATTTAATATTTTTATTTTCCTCCCTACATAAAAGTTTCTTTACTAGCGTTATTTCTGAGTCTAAACAATCACAATTTATGTTATAATGTTCTGCTAATTTGGTTAAATGAATTTTATTGAGGAACAAATCATCTATGCGGTCAAAAGCTTGTACTGATTTTAAAATAGTATAATTTTTGGTAAATCTTTCTTTTAATTCAATTATAATTTTATCTAGTATAGGGATGTATGACTTAAGTTTGACAACATCTTTCTCATTTTTTACTTCTATGTCTACAGAATCATTTATTTCACAATCTACTATACACTCTTGTAACCTTTTTGGAATAGATTTCATTCTTTTTGGTTTGTCAAAAAAGTCTGTGTTATCTAAACCAAGAGAATTGCCGTCAAAGAATAGCGTTAAACGTCAAAAGAAACGACAATTATATCAGACAAAGAACAAACAAGCAGTA
This sequence comes from Pterostichus madidus, assembly GCA_911728475.2. Taxonomy (NCBI): domain Eukaryota; kingdom Metazoa; phylum Arthropoda; class Insecta; order Coleoptera; family Carabidae; genus Pterostichus; species Pterostichus madidus. The sequence goes on from OU452319.1 coordinate 15,153,492, forward strand.
GCTAAAAAGATAGAATCAATAGGAGCTAAACAGATGTAACTGGTGTTAGCTAAACAAGTAAAACCAGTAGTAGCTAAACACATAGTAGTTGCTACACAATTACTAGCTAAACCTGGCAATTTTAATAGTAAATTATTTAGATATTAATTTTGATGCGTAGTTTTCAAATATTTTACGCATATTGGAGAAATGAGCAGATATTTTTATTATAATTACATATTTCAAACATGTATATTTAAAAAGTAAATTTTTGACGGTCCACTGTGAAGTTGGTTTTAAACGAAACGTCAAATTGACAAATTTTATAAAGTATACAGGTAAACCCAGTCAAATTTGTCCTCGGTAATTAATATATGGTAAAACGAAGCAAATTTTTGTCACGGTATGTATATTTTAAAAAAATAGATAGCAAAGCTCTTATAAATTTTCTTTCGAAAATTGAATTATTGAAAATGCTTCAAAACCTATTCTATCGGCAATTGTTTTAGTGAAAGTGCATTATGGGATGGCTAGCTCAGTGGTATGAAGTCGGCCTGTGGATCCTGAGGTCCCTGGTTCGATTCCCACAGGCGACAAATTTTCATAATTTGAAAAAGCTATCCCTGTGGCTCCTCCACCACTAACATGTTTGGGGGCCGTGATTTGACGACTGGTAACCGCACTTCACGCGCAAAATATATCACTTACCGAGATCTGCTTCAGCAGAGTGCCACACCCAGTAATGGGTAGAAGGCGTGATGATATATTTATTTATTTATTTTCTGTTTGATATCAAGTGAAAGATCTTTTAAAGGGCCCCGCGTACAAAATTGAAATATTTTTGATCGGCAATTGTTATAGAGAAAGTCATCCAAAACCTATTGTGTTTGATATCAAATGAAATATTTTTGAAGATCTCACATGCAGAATTGTTTTTTTCTCAATTGGCAATTGTTTTAGTGATAAATGATGAAAATAAATAATCATAAAAATGTCATAAAATTATTAAAATCATAGTTTACAATGAATCAAAGTAAATAGTCGCGTTCAACTGTCAACTGTCAAAAATCGTACATTATCTATTTAGTATGTTTTACCTCCGATAGATTGCTAATTTAGCTTACAGAATATCACTAGAAGCGACTGAACGAGTCCAATTTAACAAAAATAAAATTTGTCTCGACAATAAACGTTTACTTTAATTACGTTGGTAAAAAACGGTATTATTTCATTGTGCTTTATAAAATATCATTAAATTATAGAATAACTATTAGTAATTTTATGTTGTTTATGCTGGATTGCAAGAAAAAAATAAAGGGCTCTTTAGTTAAGGAATTGTATATCTAGCAACAGTATCAATAGCGATTTTTTTAAACTTATTGAATCGTTCATTGCTAATGCATTGATAAAAGTTTCATGCAACCCTGCATTAGTGTTGTGTATGTGTCCCGAATATCTTCTATAATTGTTTGTCTATTCGAATTGCTTCAAAACCAATCGTGTTTGATATGAAATGAAAGGACTTTTGAAGGGCTCGCGTACAAAATTTAATTCTTCTCAATCGGTAATTGTATTTTGGAGAGTGCTTCAAAACCTACGGTGTTTGGTATCAAATAATAGGTTTGAAGGGCCCGCGTATAAAATTTAAATATTTTCGATCGGCAATTGTTTTAGTAAAAGTATTTCAAAACCTATTGTGTTTGATATCAGATGGAAAGTCATTTGAAGGTGTCGCGTGCAAAATTGGAATTTTTTTCTATCGGAAATTGTTTTAGTGAAAATGCATTAAAACCTATTGTGTTTGGTATCAAGAGAAAAGTCTTTTGAAGGGCCCGCGTACAAAATTGAAATATTTTTGATCGGCAATTGTTTTAGAGAAAGTGCTTAAAAACCTACGGTGTTTGGTATCAAATGATAGGTCTTTTGAAGGGCTCGCGTGTAAAATTGAAATATTATCGATCGGTAATTGTTTTAGTAAAAGTGTTTCAAAACCTATCGTGTTTGATATCAGATGAAAAGTCATTTGACGGGGTCGGGTGCAAAATTAAAATATTTTTGATCGGCAATTGTTTTCCAGAAAGTTTTTCAAAACCTATCGTGTTTGATATCAAATAAAAGGTCGTTTGAAGAGTTTGCGTTCAAAATTGAAATATTTCCGAATGTCAATTGTTTAGTGAACTTCGAAACCTATCATATAAAGTATGAAATAAAAGATCGTTGGAAGGACAGACGTGTAGAATTAAGAAGTTTTAGATTAGTAATAATTCAATTTATATTGTACCTTTTGTCTTATCGAAGTGAATTCTACTTCAGTGTCCGCGGAGCCTAGCGTGAAAGCCTGGCGAAGCCAGGCCGATCGCAAGTCAAACATTATTCAGCTTAAAATTTTCCGCCTAGCAACCAAATTTTATTCGGCTACAGCTTAAACGGTTTGTATGATTGCTGTGTTTTTTTCTTTCTAGAATTTAAAGAATATTTACGGACAAGTGTTTTTTTGGTTTTTTCATATTTTTCGAAAGTATAGTTCACATGGTATTAATGAGAAACTGATGATCAAGAATGAAGGCGTTCTATGTATTTTGAAATTTTGACCGTTAGCAGAAATTTCAACCACTTTCAATTTCTAATGGCAGCAAGCCTTTTTTGTTTTAAATGATTGTTGCAGTTTGTTAAAATTTATCTAGTAATTCAATTTAAATAAAAACTTTTTTTGGACAGGTCGAAAAAAAATATTTCAGACAAATGATATAGTAGATAGTATAAGGATTTTATAAATGTTTTATTTTCCAAAATCGATCAAGTGGTTTTAAAAATATCTTATTTTGAAATTTTGGATCGGTCGCCATTTTTTTATTTGATACAATAGAAAATAATTGTAAAAACAAATGTTTTAGAGAACCGAAAGCAAATGATGAAAGTTTTTGTATTTTTTTATATATTCCTTAAAATAAGGGAGCAATGACGCTAATAACTGGGGCTCCAAATAAAAAATTAAGAAAAGTTGCTTGTTTGAATGAGTTCTAACTACCGTTTTCGGGTGTTATAACTTAATATTATATATGTTGTATTGTATATATATATACAATTTATTTTTCAACGATTTTCATATATGTTTTTAAATTTTTTGTTAAAAAATATTAATTTTTCATAACCCAATTCTCAAAAGAATTTTAGCTAATATCTAGCTAATCCTTAATTTTAGGTTTGTCAAATTAAACTAAACCAAATGTTTAAATAAACTTTAATTTAATCTTCATATCATTTAGTTTTCGGAAAGTAAATTGAATTAACTTATTTAAATCGGACTAGCATAAGATAAGCTAAGAACTAAAACCGCGCGTTTTTATTATTTTATTCATATAAGAACCCATGCTAAACAGAATGATCCGTAGGACGGATAGTTTGAAGTCACGAAAGCTATGTACATGTAGGCCTTCTCTGTAGTAGGCCTTGGGTATATCAAACAAATATCGGTGATTTCAACTTATATCAAAAAATGTCTGAATGATTCGATTTCTTTCATAATCTGTGGACCCTCAGTTTAGTAATTGATATTAAGTTCCTATTGTGTAGAATAACAAATAAATAAAGCTGTTTAATAAATTAAACTAATCGATACAGATTTAATATTTCTACGCAATAAGCAATACGGCAACAATAATTGCATTATAATAACAAAGATAAGAAAATATCTATACCGTACTTGATGAGCTGCATTCAAAAACATATTAAATTCATTGGAAGCTCAATATAAAGCTATATTAGATGAATATTATTTTATTACCATCATGTATTCCTCAAAAACAGTTACACGTATTATCATAGACTTTGCAGCATATTTTGTAGGATGCTGTCTTTTCCCGTTTAATGTTAAAAGAGTAAATGGAGAATTCAAAATTTTGGAAAGGAAAAGAACTTACATTAGTTATATTCAGATATTTGGTAAGCATAATATTCTTCTGCATTAGTTTGATTACTTTACACATTGATTTTATGTAACTACTTATATATAAAATCAATGCTATACAGGAAACATTTTCAAATAAATTTTGTAGAGAGTTTAATTTTGCATTAAAATTAGTCCACATATTTCATGTTACTTATTTTATTACTGCTAATATGAACCCGTTGGTACATTATGAGTGCGAGATTGTGAAATCAGAAGAATATTGTTTTAATAAATGTTATGTGTCAGTTAAGATACATTGAGCTCAAAAGTTTATGAAACAATTATATATGGATGAATATGATAAAAGTTTTTTTTTCTGCATGAATGTAAGAGCGAGTTTGTACGAAAGAATTATAGATGTGGATATAGCTAAACTATTGTGCCAGGATAGAAATATGTAACGATGATTAATTGCGGAATTAACCTAATACATACATCGGGAAATGTTTCAAGTTTTAGTTTTTATCCATTTTATTGTTCTTAACATGAGTTTAAAAGTTATCAATATTTACATTATTTATGTAGTTAATCATGAAACTGAAACAAATTCAAAGTTTAACTGTCAAATAAATATTTAAAACTTGATTTTGACAGAAAGTAAAGAAATAAGTAGAATGAAATGTGCAAACTGATTTAGGTGTCCTATACACCTACAACTTTAATATGAATATTCTGTAAGCAGGGAATTTATGTCTTATTTAAATGATTGAATTATCTGATGTTTTCTTACTTCTAATGTTGTAGTTACATTCTCCATAGTTTTTGCATGTCAGAAGTATAGAATTGATACTTTCGACAGTGATAATATATTATCGTATTATGGTTTAATTGCTTTATATATATGTACTTTTAATATTGCATTGGCCAGTACAATATTTTTTACAATTAAACAAAAGTGTGTTCTCAAAACCATAGACATAATAACATTAATAGACAAGGAACTACAACTTTTGCAAATCAATATAAATTATTTTAGCGAATTCTGGTTTTCTCAAGTTTACTCAATGGTCTGTTTTGTATGCGGAACTATATTTTATTTTCAAAGAGACGTCTACAATGGATTTGTTGATTTGATTGCAATATTTTATCCACTGGTAGTGAGATTATTCGGAACGCAGATATTTTATGTTAGTGTATCTATTCTAAATAAAAAATTTGAAAGCCTCAATGACTGTTTAGAGTCTTTAGATGATGATGATGATTTCCTTTATGACAGAAAGAAAAAATATTTTCGTAGACAAAATAATGCACTACATATCTTGGATAAAGCAACAGAGATACACATGATGATAGTAGAAGCAGAACATAATTTGATAAATAGTTTTGAATTGATTCTCGCTCTTAATGTTATTATGAATATTATTCAAATTGTATTTGGAATTATGATTTATATTTACGTGGGAAATTTTAATGAATTTGGCACAATAGAAATCTTACTTGTACTTGTTGCATCGAATATTAATATGGCTTTAATATTTCATAAATGTTATCTTCACGAAATTTTGGTAAGTATTTACACTTGTCGTTTATCATATATAAATAACTTATACAGTCATAAGACGTTCCTGCATTTTCATCCACATCAACAAGTCTAAATAGGCACTAGTACATCATTATAAACACTGAATCTCAAATCCACAGTTTCTCGCATTGTCTCTGAGCTACCTGTTTTATGCCGTTTTTTCAAATACTGAGATAAAATGACAGATAATTGCTAAGTCGGCTAAATGTTACAATGACTTCATTCGCCTCACAGAAGCTTGTTGATATCTCCCAGTCGGAAACCTTTGTTCACACAATAGATCATTTACTCCTTGGATTATCTCGTAATTACTCACTGTCACTATCAATCTGATTTGCAATATTTTTATATAAATTCTGTTTAATCTTACACTACAATTATTATACACCAACTTGTGCATGACAATATAAATACCTAATTTCCGCAGAAATTATACAATAATATAATTGTGATTTCAGGCAAAACATGTTCTTGTAACATTAGGACAATTAAACATACTATATTTAGACTCAAAAACAGCAATGGAGGTACGATAAATTTCTTTAAATTTTATAATGCGTATTAAAGTGTATTTAGTAAAGTCGTTGTTTTAGAAAAATTCGTTTCTACTTCAAGGATTGCATAATAAAGTTATTTTATCATTGTGGAATGTAATTCCATTAAAGTTTTCATTATTCTTAAAGGTAAGAGAGAAAATTGTCAAAATAAACATTTTAATAAATTTTATTGCAGCAAATTGATGTAGTTAAAACAGCTATGTTTCTGCTGTCCCAATACACAAAGAAATATCACGAAACTAAAAATTAAAAAAAAGATAATAATATGCTATTCAACGAGCGCGTAATGATAGTTACTACTGAAGAGGATAAAGTTTGAGCCGTATGAGTAATAGTCATTACACGCAAGTTTATTATTATACTTTTAACAAAAATAATAACTAATTAATATTGTATGACGTGAATGTCAAACTTTAGTTGAGTTGTCTATCAAGAAACGCACATGAATGTATTAGCAGATGATCGTAGAAAAATTGATTTATAGATATAGATTGATGTTTGTTGTGCGATCAATAGTATAGCACTGCTCGCAACTGGAAATTTAGTTATATTTTCTTGACGAATCATAAGTTCCATGAAAGTGTTTTCGTCTTAAAACGAATTTAACAGTTTTGGATCATAACTATAAGTACCTATAGTAAAATCACAATGTGACTTATAGCACAACCTTAACTAACATTCACCTCTCAAGATCTGAAATTTATATAAATTTGTTGTTACGAAGTATAAAATATCTGAAATAGTAATTTATGCACTAAGGGCGTTATGTAGATCATTTAGTGACTGGATTTATAAACACAAAAAATAACTAAAAAAAGCGCTTTAAAAAGTACAAAATGTAGCAAAAAAAATAGCATAAAAAAGCAAAAAAAAAAATACAAAATAAATTTCGTAAAGTATAGATATTTATTTATATTAAATAGGTACATGTTTTAGTATATATAGTTATATTATTATATTTTATATTCTTGTATTAAATTTATATTGTATAGTATGTAAAGTACAAAATAATGTAGATCTAAACAGAGTCGTATTTTATATTTAACACTCTAAATAAAATATGTAGAAGCTTTGTATCACTCCGGTTGAAAACAGTTAATCACTAAATGTTGTTCCAAATTCTCCACTGTATAATTTTGCCTTCTTTCACTTAAAATATTCTTATACGCAGAGAAACTTCTCTCGACATCTACACTTGTTATGGGTGCGTATTTGAAATTAGGTATTAAAGTCGGATCCAGGTGAAAATCATCAACAATGTTACCGTTTAAATTATATGATAGTTTTAATAATTTTTGAAACCCCTCATTCTTAGAAAAAACTTCTTCTACTTTGAATTTTACCACTGCACCAATACTACCTGGAATTACATAAGCAGCTACTTACTTAAGTTATTTACTATTTTAACGGATTCAACCAACGGCAATTCTTACTTCTCAATGGATTTAATTATTTAATGAAACTTTAATGAAACTTAAATTATTTATTAGTTCTGGTTGTTTTAGAACAGTTTGACAATTTTTTATGGATTGACTAATATTTTCTGGAAATTAAAGAACCAGTTTCTTAAAATTTTCAAAATTATTGAAATAATAAATAGCAGCATCTAGCCAGGTACCCCATCTTGTTAACACTGGTTCAGGTGGTAGTGGAGTCTCAGGCAACCTTTTGTACATTTGCACCCTTTAAAGGAGCTTTAACGAATATTTTTTTGCCGTGTTTTATTAATTCATTTACTAACGAAAACTGCATTCGTATTGTTTCAGCAATACGATTACATCCATGAGCTAAACATGTGCAATGAATTAAATTTTTATAAAAAATTCTCATATTACCACCAGCTTTTACCATGCTGCGTCTGATAGCATGAGCAAAATTTTTTCATTCGGAACTGCCTCAGACAAATAAAAATTTGTTAATCCATCGTGAATAAAATTTTAAATTGTATTACTGTTAGTTTTATTTAATTGTTTACAGCATATTAAAAAACCTTTCGACGAAATTTAATTATTTAGTACCCCTATTATTAAATTAGCTACATATCTACCGCACGTGTCTGTAGATTCGTCAACACAAAATCATATATAATTGTTACCTATTTTTTTTTAATTTCCTTCATGGTTTCATCGAAAACAAGGCTTGCGTATTTTTTTCGGAGATTACTTTCATCTGGAATTTGTCGTTTACAATACTTATCCAAAAATGCTTTAAAAGATGAATTTTGAAATTAGTTTAAAGGATTATTTGATTTTATCATAGTTTTGCACAGCTCGTAATTAAATTGTTTTTGTTCGCTCCATGTAGAAAATGTGGCTATGGATTCTTTAATAGTTTGTTGTTTGCCCTTTTTCAAGCGTTCTTGATGTAATTTTGTTTTAACGTGCTGAATTATATTGGACTTTTTGTCGCACATAATCTACAAATGAAAATCGTAAGCTACAGTAAATTATTTACACACATTTAATATAAATTATTACCATTTTTGTGCAAGTTTGACAAAATATTTTATTATTTTCAAATTTCAATTCAGGATAAACTCGTATCCATTCTTCAATAGTGGGTTTTTGCTTCGGCATTATGCAATATACAAATTACAATTCACAATTATTGTATTGAAGTTAACACGATAGAACACTTGCAATGAAAACAGTAAAACTAAACAAGGCGCAATCTGAGACCGATATGCTGCATCCATGAATCACGAAATCGGGGAACCCCAAAGAACAAATATGTATGCGCATGCGTCATTTCATTAAACATTGCGTAATAAGTAATTTTTATAAATTCTGTTTAATAATATCAAATACAGTTAAAATAAAGCTCTGAATAAGCATAAAACTAAGAAAAACGCATAAAAACGCAAAAAAAGTAAAAAAAAGCATAATAAACTTTATGTCAAATGATACAATTTATACTAATACGTGAACATTTGAAGACTAATTTTTATTGCTTTTAATATTAAGAGAAAGCATAAAACTTAAAAACAACCGGTCTCTAATGATGATACACAGAGGATGATGGTATCCAGCCCGAGGGATGGATACGCCCGAGATAATTATCATCTATAGTTAAAATAAAATCTTCTGGCAGTGCAGGAATGTAGGAATAGAGTGTTGCCGAATGTCTCCTATATCAGTCATGTGTTAGACAAGGAAAAAAAATACAGAATCAGATTGTTGTTTTTCATTTTGATAGTTGAATTTTTTTAAAAATAAAAACTGATAAAACTATACGTTCAATGCAAATGATCAATAATTAAGGAAACATATGAAAGTATTATAAAAATAAAATTTATTTACACTAAACTAGGAAGTTAGGGAAAGTTTATATTTGCTGTTCACACATTGTATTTGCAAAATAATTAGAGAATCAATTAATATGAAAAAAGTAAATGTACATTATAAACATCAGTTACATCGTGGATTTAATATAAATTGTTATTATTATACATATACGAGGTCTGTTAAAAAAATACGCGGACTGACGTCATAAAACAAAATGTACTTTATTTAGAAGGTACATGTCTGGGTCTTCTTCAAAGTACTCTTCTCTCCAACGCACACACTTATTCCAACGGTGTTTCCACTTGTTGAAACAGTCCTGGTACACTTCTTCAGCTCCTTTGTCGTATTTACCTTAATCTCGGGAATCGTCTCAAATCTTCTTCCTTTCAAGGGGCGTATTTTTTTAACAGACGTTTTATTATAATATTAGTTTATTATTAAAATTTTAAGTGCGATCCAGTACGGTATATTATACCATCGTCATCCATCCCTAAATCCCGAAGTGTAGTCTATCAGTGGTACTTAAACAATCTGCTCACTCCTTATTGAAAATATTCATCGTCTCTTTCGCTACTGTCACTGTCGTCATTTAAATTAATAATCAGGGGTTTTATATCATCTGACATATGATCATCCTTCCAAAATTTGTTTACTTCATTTATTATATATTTGTCGCTATTTTTGAGTAAGCATAACTTATTACATTTTTTACAGCATTTTCCTTGAAAGTAGTTTTTATTGGAAGAAATGTACCTTCTTGTATCAGTCCAAACACAGGTAAAATTAAGATCGATTAAGTTATAATTTTATTATGTCATCATAGCGAAATGAAAAATAATATATTTTGAAACTTGCTGAGAACTGCTGGATACGTTTCTGCTGACGCCATTTAAGATTTACAACTCCTAGCTAGATATCCATTATGAAATACTAATACTGTAAATAAAACGTGTTACTAGCTTAAGGAACTACTGACATACCAAAAATAATGTAAATATAAACTTTGCAACAAGGCTGAGTTTACTTCCAGAAGAAATACATTACATATCTCTACCACACTGCCAAAAGATTTTATTTTCAGTATAGTAACGTCCGTCATATGTAGCGTTTAGTTGAAAAAAATACTTTTAAATACCTCTATAAACACTACTCGTAATCGATGCTACTGTTAAAAACTCTTGTATTCAAGCAAATGTATGCTCTTCGTATATATCTAGGAAGGATAGAAAGATTGTTTATAGGGTCTGGCTCGACCATAGTTACTCAGTAAAATAGTTATCGCTTGATGCTATTCTTGGTTTAGCAACGTATGCAAAATACTGAACTGGTCAGCTAAGTATACATTCGCCTTATTTTACACGATTTACAGGATTAATAAATAAGAAAAAATAGGAAAAAACAAATTTTTCATCACTTGTCTCATAATTCCACAAAGGTTTTACAGCACGTTTGCATCAACTATCAGGTCATCAACAAACGGCTGGTCAGTTCAGCTTTAACCATAGACGCGTTTCGTCCTTACAGACTTATCAGTATGGTGCGATCATTTATCCAACTAGACCAACTAGGGAATAGTGGATTTTGATACCGACTTAGCTGAACTGACCGATGTTAACCTAGCCGTTTGTTGATGACCTGATTGTTGATGCAAACGTGCTGTAAAACCTTTGTGGAATTATGAGACAAGTGATGGAAAATTAGTTTTTTCCTATTTTTTCTTATTTATTAAGACTCAATTCCACATCGCAATAAACATTTTGTCTTTTGTTTTATTTCAATAGCTGTCAAGCACTTTTGCGAGTTTGTCGGTAGATGGCACCACGAGTTGCTCTTTAGCTCTCATGTCATGTTACCGGCGTAGATAGGTTAACATCAGTCAGTTCGGCTAAGTCGATATCACAATCTACTATTCCCTAGTTGGTCTAGTTGGATAAATGTGTCTGTAAAACAGTCACTTTCCAATGAAATTCGTTGAATATATTAATCATGTTTTTGGCGAGGCTCGCTTCGCTCGCGCTTTAAACAAACATACCCCGCTTTCCACCGCTTCTGCCGGTATTGCCTTCACACGGCCTTAGCGTTCGCTAATAATTTCTCAATAAGTGTTCCAAATTGTGTCTAAAACAGTAATTTTAAAATGAAATGTTTTCCAAATTGTCTCTTAAATCGTCTCTAAAACAGTCCATTATCCTATAAAATATGTCTGTAAAACAGTCACTTTCCAATGAAATTCGTTGAATATTAAATCATGTTTTTGGCGAGGCTCGCTTCGCTCGCGCTTTAAACAAACATACCCCGCTTTCCACCGCTTCTGCCGGTATTGCCTTCACACGATCTTAGCGTTCGCTTTTAAATTCCCAATAAGTGTTCCAAATTGTGTCTAAAACAGTAATTTTAAAATGAAATGTTTTCTAAATTGTCTCTTAAATCGTCTCTAAAACAGTCCATTATCCTATAGAATCTGTCTGTAAAACAGTCACTTTCCAATGAAATTCGTTGAATATTAATCATGTTTTTGGCGAGGCTCGCTTCGCTCGCGCTTTAAACAAACATACCCCGCTTTCCACCGCTTCTGCCGGTATTGCCTTCACACGGTCTTAGCGTTCGCTTTTAAATTCCCAATAAGTGTTCCAAATTGTGTCTAAAACAGTAATTTTAAAATGAAATGTTTTCTAAATTGTCTCTTAAATCGTCTCTAAAACAGTCCATTATCCTATAGAATCTGTCTGTAAAACAGTCACTTTCCAATGAAATTCGTTGAATATTAATCATGTTTTTGGCGAGGCTCGCTTCGCTCGCGCTTTAAACAAACATACTCCGCTTTCCACCGCTTCTGCCGGTATTGCCTTCACACGGTCTTAGCGTTCGCTTTTAAATTCCCAATAAGTGTTCCAAATTGTGTCTAAAACAGTAATTTTCAAATCAAATGTTTTCCAAAATGTCTTTTAAATCGTCTCTAAAACAGTAATTTTAACAAATAAAATATTTTCCAAAATGTCTCTAAAATCGTCTGTAAAACAGTCATTTTTCAAATAAAATGTCTCCCAAATCGTCATTTTTCAATTAGCTCAATTTTCTACAATTTTTTTTAAATCAAAGAATTTTATAGATTAAAAATAATAAAAATTGAGGCTGGAATCTGCAATTGCAGAACTAATTATCTCCTAAGTTTGTCGAAAATCTAAGAATATTTAAAAAAAAAACTAAGAAAATTGCAATTTTGTTTCACAAATCTTGTAAAGATTCAACGAATTTGTCAAAAATGTCCATACTAATAAATTGATTAAATAATTAATTAATTAATTAATTAATTTTATTTTCAAATCTAGTAAAAATTCAACAAATTTGTTAAAATACTCATACTAATTAATTTATTAATACGTTAATTTGTTAAATTTTAAACAAAATTTGTTCAAAATCAAAAAATATTTGTTAAATAAATGATAAAAACGGAGGCTGGAATCTGCAATTGCAGAGCTAATTAGCTGAAATTATTCCTCAAAATTATTAAAATCCAAAAATATGTTACCAATACCAATTATTTTGTTACTTTGCTAATTAGCTAAATTTTCTTCAAAATTTATTTAAAAGACATCTACGAATTTGTTAAAAATTGATAAAAACTGAAGCTGGAATCTGCAATTGCAGAGCTAATTAGCTGAAATTCTTCCTCAAATTTATTAAAATCCAAAAATATGTTACCAATACCAATTATTTTGTTACTTTGCTAATTAGCAAAATTTTCCTCAAAATGTATTAAAAAAAAAATCAACGAATTTGTTAAAATTTAATAAAAACTGAAGCTGGAATCTGCAATTGCAGAGCTAATTAGCTGAATTTTCCCCAAAGTTTGTCGAAAAATATAAGAATTTTGTACAAAAAAAAGAAAGAAAATTGCAATTTTGTTTAACGAATCTCGTACAGATTCAACGATTTTGTCAAAAATGTCCATACTAATGAATTAATGAATTAATTAATTAATATTTAATTTTATTTTAAAATCTAGTAAAAATTCAACAAATTTGTCAATATATTCATACTAATTAATTTATTAATACGCAAATTAGTTAAATTTTAAACACAATTTGTTCAAAATCAAAAAAAATTGTTAAAAACTGAAGCTGGAATCTGCAATTGCAGAGCTAATTAGCTGAAATTCTTCCTCAAATTTATTAAAATCTAAAAATATGTTACCAATACCAATTATTTTGTTACTTTGCTAAGTAGCTAAATTTTCCTCAAAATTTATTAAAAAAAATCAACGAATTTGTTAAAAATTGATAAAAACTGAAGCTGGAATCTGCAATTGCAGAGCTAATTAGCTAAATGTTTCCCAAAGTTTGTCGAAAATATAAGAATTTTTTGCAAAAAAAGACAGAAAATTGCAATTTTGTTTCACGAATCTTGTAAAGATTCAACGATTTTGTAAAAAATTTCCATACTAATTAATTAATTGATTAATTAATTAATTAAATAATTTTATTTTCAAATCTAGTAAAAATTCAACAAGTTTGTGAAAATATGCATACCAATTAATTTATTAATACGTAAATTAGTTAAATTTTAAACAAAATTTGTTCAAAATAAAAAAATATTTGTTAAATAAATGATAAAAACTGAAGTTGGAATCTGCAATTGCAGAGCTAATTAGCTAAATTTTCCCCAAAGATTGTCGAAATTATAAGAAGAAACTGTAAATTTGATTAAATTTTAAATAATTAGGTCAAGGTAACTGAAAAGCTGATAATTACAAAAATCGTAGCATTTAATTTTCTAAAATACTTGTAAATTTGATTAAATTTTAAATAATTAGGTCAATAATACACTGATAATGAGAGAAATCGTGGCAATTTCTAAAATACTTGTAAATTTGATTAAATTTTAAATAATTATGTCAAGGTCACTGAAAAGTTGATAATTAAAAAAATCGTAGCATTTTATTTTCTAAAATACTTGTAAATTTGATTAAATTGTAAATAATTAGGTCAATGATACACTGATAATGACTAAAATCATAGCATTCTAGTTTCTAAAAAACTTGTAAATTTGATTAAATTTTAAATAATTATGTCAAGGTCACTGAAAAGCTGATAATAACTAAAATCGTGGCATATTATTTCCTAAAATACTTGTAAATTTGATTAATTTTTAAATAATTATGTCAAGGTCACTGGAAAGCTGATAATGACTAAATTCGTGGCTTTTAATTTTCTAAAATACTTGTAAATTTGATTAAATTGTAAATAATTAGGTAAATGATACGATGATAATGACAAAAATTGTTAGAAACTTAAGCTGGAATCTGCAATTGCAGAGCAAATTAGGTGAATTTTCCCCAAAATTTATTAAAAATCATAGTACTTGTAAAAAAGAATGATAAAAATTGAAGCTGGAATCAGCAATTGCGGAACTAATTAGCTGAATTTTCCCCGAAATTTGTGAAGAATCAAAGAATTAGTAGAAACAAAAAAAAAACGTAATTTATCAAAATATTCATACTAATTAATTTGTTAATACGCTAATTAGTTAAATTTTAAACAAAATTTGTTCAATATCAATAAATGTATTAAATAAATGATAAAAACTTTAGCTGGAATCTGCAATTGCAGAGCTAATTGGCTAAATTATCCCCAAAGTTTGTCGATAAACTAAGAATTTTATACGATAAAAAAAAACATAAAATTGCAATTTTGTTTAACATATCTTGTAATGATTCAACGAATTTGTCAAAAAAGTCCATACTAATTAATTAATTAATTTATTTATTATATTTTAAAATCTAGTAAAAATTCAGCAGTTTTGTCAAAATATTCATACTAATTAATTAATTAATTAATTCGCTAATTAGTTAAATTTTAAACAAAATTTATTCAAAATCTAAAAATTTGTTAAATAAATGATAAAAACTGAAGCTGGAATCTGCAATTGTAGAGCTAATTAGCTGGAATTCTTCCTCAAATTTGTTAAAATCAAAAAATATATTACCAATATCAATTATTTTGTTACTTTGCTAATTAGCTAAATTTTTCTCAAAATTTATTAAGAAAAATCTACGAATTTGTTAAAAATTGATAAAAAATAAAGCTGGAATCTGCAATTGCAGAGCTAATTGGCTAAATTATCCCCAAAGTTTGTCGAAAATCAAAGAATTTTATACGAAAAAAAAAACATAAAATTGCAATTTTGTTTCACAAATCTTGGAATGATTCAACGAATTTGTCAAAAAAGTCCATACTAATTAATTAATTAATTAATTAATTAATTTATTATATTTTAAAATATAGTAAAAATTCAACAGATTTGTCAAAATATTAATACTAATTAATTAATTAATTAATTAATTCGCTAATTAGTTAAATTTTAAACAAAATTTGTTCAAAATATAAAAATTTGTTAAATAAATGTTAAAAACTGAAGCTGAAATCTGCAATTGCAGAGCTAATTAGCTGAAATTATTCCTCAAATTTGTAAAATCAAAAAAATATGTTACCAATACCAATTATTTTGTTACTTTACTAATTAGCAAAATTTTCCTCGAAATCTATTAAAAGAAAATCAACGAATTTGTCAAAAATTGATAAAAACTGAAGCTGGAATCTGCAATTGCAGAGCTAATTAGCTGAAATTACTCTTCAAATTTGTTAAAGTAAAAAAATATTTTACCAATACCAATTATTTTGTTACTTTGCTAATTAGCTAAATTGTCCTAAAAATGTATTTAAAAAAATCTACGAAGTTGTTAAAAATTGATAAAAACTGAAGCTGGAATCTGCAATTGCAGAGCTAATTAGCAAAATTTTCCCCAAAGTTTGTCGAAAATATAAGAATTTTTTACAAAAAAGAGACAGATAATTGCAATTTTGATTCACGAATCTCATAAAGATTCAACGAATTTGTCAAAAATGTCCATACTAATTAATTTTATCTTAAAATCCAGTAAAAATCGAACAAATTTGTCAAAATATTCATACTAATTAATTTATTAATACGCTAATTAGTAAAATTTTAAACAAAATTTGTTCAAAATCAAAAAATATTTATTAAATACATGATAAAAACTGAAGCTGGAATCTGCAATTGCAGAGCTAATTAGCTGAAATTCTTCCTCAATTTTGTTAAAATCAAAAAATATGTTACCAATACAAATTATTTTGTTACTAAAAAACTTGTAAATTTGATTAAATTTTAAATAATCGTGGCATTTTATGTTCTAAAAAACTTGTAAATTTGATTAAATTGTAAATAAGTATGTCAAGGTCACTGATACGCTGATAATGGGTAAAATCGTGACATTTTAATTTCTAAAAAACTTATAAATTTGATTAAATTGTAAATAATTAGGTAAAAACCACAGAAATGCTGATAATGACTAAAATCGTGTAATTTTAATTTCTAAAAAACTTGTAAATGTGATTAAATTGTAAATAATTAGGTCACTAATACGCTGATAATGGGTAAAATCGTGGAATTTTAATATCTAAAAAACTTGTAAATTTGATTAAATTATTAATAATTATGTCAAGGTCAGTGAAAAGCTGATAATGACTCAAATCGAATAATTTTATTTTCTAAAAAACTTGCATATTTGATTAAATTGTCAATAATTACGTCAATGAGACGTTGATAATGACTAAAATCGTGGAATTTTAATTTCTAAAATACTTGTAAATTTGATTAAATTATAAATAATTATGTCAAGGTCAGTGAAAAGCTGATAATGACTAAAATCGTGGAATTTTAATTTCTAAAAAACTTGTAAATTTGATTAAATTATAAATAATTATGTCAAGGTCAGTGAAAAGCTGATAATGACTAAAATCGTGGAATTTTAATTTATAAAAAACTTATAAATTTGATTAAATTGAAAATAATTAGGTCAAGACCACAGAAATGCTGATAATGGTTAAAATCGTGGAATTTTAATTTCGAATAAAACTTGTAAATTTGATTAAATTGTAAATAATTAGGTCACTAATACGCTGATAATGGGTAAAATCGTGACATTTTAATTTCTAAAAAACTTGTAAATTTGATTAAATTGTAAATAATTATGTCAAGGTCAGTGAAAAGCTGATAGTGACTAAAATCGTGGAATTTTAATATCTAAAAAACTTGTAAATTTGATTAAATTATTAATAATTATGTCAAGGTCAGTGAAAAGCTGATAATGACTAAAATCGTGGAATTTTAATTTCTAAAAAACTTGTAAATTTGATTAAATTATAAATAATTATGTCAAGGTCAGTGAAAAGCTGATAATGACTCAAATCGTATAATTTTATTTTCTAAAAAACTTGCATATTTGATTAAATTGTCAATAATTACGTCAATGATACGTTGATAATGACTAAAATCGTGGAATTTTAATTTCTAAAAAACTTGTAAATTTGATTAATTTATAAATAATTATGTCAAGGTCAGTGAAAAGCTGATAATGACTAAAATCGTGGAATTTTAATTTCAAAAATTCTTGTAAATTTGATTAAATTATAAATAATTATGTCAAGGTCAGTGAAAAGCTGATAATGACTAAAATCGTGGAATTTTAATTTCTAAAAAACTTATAAATTTGATTAAATTGAAAATAATTAGGTCAAGACCACAGAAATGCTGATAATGGTTAAAATCGTGGAATTTTAATATCTAAAAAACTTGTAAATTTGTTTAAATTGTCAATAATTAGGTCAATGATACACTGATAATGGCTAAGATCGTGGTAACTTATTTTCTAAAACTAGTAAAAAATGAATTAAATTGTGAATAATTAGGCCAAGGACAAGTAAATGATGAAAATATCTAAAATCGTGGTAATTTAGTTTCTAAAACTTGTAGAAATTGATTAAATTGTCAAAGTAAATGATGAAAATGTCTAAAATTTTTCTAATGTATTTGTTCGCAAGTTTGTAGAAAACTGTACTACCATATTTGTAAGTTGTTTAGGAAAACGGTACGACCATATTTTTAGAGATTTGCAGTGTGTAAGAAAACAAGAAAATTGCAAGAATAACAGTAGTTAACAAACAACAATCATAAACAGTATTTTCTAAAACATGTAGAAATTGATTAAATTGTCAATAATTAGGTCAAGAATAAAATAAAATGGCTAAAATAGTTGAAATTAATTAATTTGTCAATATTTAGAAGTATGTCAAGGTTAAGGAACGGCTAAAATCATTCCAATTTATTGCTTAAAATTAGTCAAATTGATTAAATTGTTAATTATTAGCTCAAGGTTAAGGATATATTAAAAATGGATAAAATCGTTCCAGTTTAGTGGCATAAGCTTGTTAAAATTGATTCAATTCTCAATATCATGTCATATGATGTCATGTCATAGAATGTCATATATTGTCATGTAATGTCATGTATATCATATTAATGTCATATAATGTCATATATTGTCATGTAATGTCATGTATATCATATTAATGTCATATATGGTCATGTAATGTCATGTATATCATATTAATGTCATATAATGTCATATAATGTCATATATTGGCATATATTGTCATATAATGTCATGTATATCATATTAATGTCATATAATGGCATAGAGAGTAAATAAATAGTGAAGTAAGTTAATTGTAGTATATTTAATTAGATAATAAATTAAGTAAGTCATTGAAGTTATTACTTATAAGTCATTATTGTATTAGTGTTTGGAAAGAAGTCAAAGGCATGTGAGAAAATAAATTCAGTGAATTAAGTAGGTCAAACTCATTGTTGTAAGTCACTGTTATAAGTCATAATTATATTAGTTTGTAAAGAAAGTTAAGTAAATCATGTAATTGTATTAAATCTAAAAAAGAAATATTAATTTCTAAAGTCTGGGATCGAACCAACAACCTACCGCGAGTATGACGTAATCACTCTATACCAAAATAAGCGACGCGTTAGCTTCATAGGCTGTCGATCGCCCAACCAGCCCCCTACCCTATTCACTATTATATTTGGCAACTCATTTTGACTTTTTTTTATTTTTTTCCATTTTTCACTAATTATCAAATTTTAACAAAATTTTTTATTTTTTTTTTTTTTTACTTTTTTCTACTTACTAACTATACCTTCAAATATACGTATTATCTATCCTAAAATATCACCTAAATCGCATATAATAAATATACTTTCCATTGTTGTCATTTTCCCATTGTTGTAATCTAATCGATTGTTGCTTTGCTTTGCTTTGCTTGCGTTGCGCGCGCAACGGATTGGCTGTCGTCTGTTGCGAAGCAGTTCACTTGTTTCAAACAAAAACTTTGTTTATTGTGAGTGAGTTGAGTTTAGTGACAAGTTATTATTTGTACAGATATTTGTTGTATTATTATTCTGTGTTTCATAAATACTTCTCATCAAATATAAGTGTATTTTGTGTAAGTGTCAATATCGTATATATATGTATACTCGTAGTTGTTATTTTAACTATTTGATTAGAAATTTTATTTCGAAATAAGTTTTTTCATACATACATAACAAATGTATCTATATAAGTTTTTTTCTTGTTTACTTGTTCTGTTCTCTCTCTCTCTCTCTCTCTCGCTCTCGTTCTCTATGTGTGTGTGTGTGTGTGTGTGTGTGTGTGTGTGCGTGTGTTGAGTTTTTAATTTTATATATAGTAAAACAATTTTAACCGGTTTTTAATAGATATTAACAATATTTTTCTATTTATTAGGTGTCTCAAATTAGAACATCTGATCAATAATTATTATTTTACAACAATTGTCAATTACGCGCATTGTTGTTCAAGTCAAATAATAACAGTAAGGACCACCCACCCAAAACCATGGTCGAAACTCGAAACTAACCTCAGCAATGAGCTAAAAACACCAATAGATACTCTCAATTTTCCTACAATGACTCCAGTTCAAGCAGCTACAATTCCACTAATTCCACTTGGAAAGAAAGATGTTGCTGCAGAAGCTGTCACAGGTTCTGGAAAAATACTAGCATTCCTTATCCCACTTTTGGAGATGCTAATTCAAAGACATAAAGAAGATAAGTGGAAGAAAACTGAAATTGGAGGGGGATTCATTGTGATTTCGCCAACAAGAGAACTGGCTTTGCAAAAATTAATTCTGCATATTCCGGTAAGTTTAGTTCATGAATTTATTGTTGTTTTACCCTATTTTGAAGGTTACTCTAACTCTGTGAAATATGTGTTTAAGATTTGTGGAAGTTTTCAGTGAAATTGTTCTTTTTATAGTTTGTTTTGTGAATTTGGTTTATTAGTTAAACTCCAGTATACCCTCTTGCCTTATTTTGGTGTATTTTGCTAAATGACAGGCAGTGTATATAGGAGAGAAGTTCATGTTTTCAGTGATTTTAGAAACAATTATTTACCACTACTTTTCGGCCGGTCGGTTCATTATTATTCCGATTTTAGATTAGCTCGCTTCTCTAACTCCAGCGCAAAATTCTAGCCATTTCTTATTTCTCAGTCGGTCTCAAAAATGTCACAAACTTAGAAATGACAGGCGAGAAAATAACAAAATCACGACTTTTTAAATCTCGTCTCAAAAATATAGTTCATTTTGTAGGTGGCGCAGTGATCGCAGCCCAAACAGCTGTTTTTACGTCACTACATGTCACATTCAGTTTTAAAAGTTGAATTTAAATTTGTTAGATAAGACGGCATGTAATTCTTTCCTTTTATATAAATAATATGTGGGAAGAATAATAATTATGATAGATTAATAATAAATAAATATATCATTCATAATTTTACATAATCATATTGAAGATATTCTTATTTTTTAAACATGCATACGTAATATAAATCTTCGGATGCCTTTTATTTTAAATTTAATTAAATTTAAATGTCAAATTAAAATATTTATTATTTTATAAAATTTAATTTGTTTATAATGAAACCAAATTCTGCATATATTAAATAAAAATCAAATATAAATTTATATTAACGCACGAAAAATATTACCTACCTTATTTTAATATGTAATTTTGTAAAATAAAACTCAAAGGAATATACATTTTTATATGTATTATTATTATATATATATATAAATAAATAATATTTGAAAATACAAAATACAATGCACATTACCTCTTGTACTACAGTTAAATTAATTAAAGATCCTCGATTCTCTAACTCCAGCGCAAAATAATCTTGAAGATGACAAACGCATTTCTGCATTTGATTACCCAAAATTTTTGTAGCCATTTCTTATTTCTCAGTCTGTATTTATGTATCAAAAATGACACAAACTTAGAAATGACAGGTGAGAAAATAACAAAATCTTGACCATAGATCTCTATTTTTATCTTATAAACAAATGTGAACAAAGTAAATGTAAATTTTCGTAATAGTAAGAACTGTCATACGTTTTCATTAAAATAATAAATGTGATAGAACGTGAAAAAACATGAAACGTGTGTCTTAACTTATGAAGACATACGTTGTGTCATTCGCATAGGTACGAATAATATTATTAAAAAAAGATAGCTATATTTCATCGTATCTATGATAACATCGTCCACATATGACGTCATAATTTTCATACAGGGAATGGAGTATATTTGCATTTTAATTTGGTGAAATGTTTGAGGTAAGAAATGAATTACTTTCTATAACCGTACAATTGAAAACTTTTATGTTGGAAATATTGTTTATTGAAAGATAAATAATGTATTCCAATATTTCACATTATCCTGTTCCACTATTATGCTCACCTAAAACTGATGAAATAGATTATTATAAAAAAGTACCCATTACTTTGAATACTATAATGTAATATAACACAAAAAACAAAACAATAAATACATCTTTCAAATAACAAGTTATAAAATACTAACATATTTTCATGTATATCTCTATCTATTAGAACATCATGAAACATGATTATGACAGCTGTCATTCATTCTGATCATATTAGCGCTGAGTGTACAACAAAGCACGCATCACTTGAAAAAATTGAGAATTTGAAATGGTACAGCTCGCAATATTAACTGCGGCGTCACCTTTTATTTTTGACAATATTGTGGACATTAGATATTCGTTTTGAAAATCTGTTATATCCGTTGTGTTATAAAATTTAGTTACCAATTTCTGACATATTTCAAGAAATCGGGGTAAAAGTTCGCGTTCCCGATGGAAATCGGGAATCATATCGAGATATTCTCGTTTTAATGCTGGCATTGCCATTTTTATTTGATTAAAATTAAATATTGGATTTTTAATTAATGAATTGGAGACTATTTTATTAGTCGAAATATTAGGGGACAGTTCACTCTCGGAACTGGAGTCAGAATCAGAACTTGAGTCAGTATTAATTATTATTTTAGAACTTCTAAAAGACATAAGGTACTTACAGCAGAATCAGCGTCTTCATGTGCGTTGAAGATTTTGACCCGTGCGAAGTTGAGACGTTCCGATGTTCCCTCGGACTGCTCGAGATGCCTTCGAAGTTGACGTGGGTGTCGTGTGTCCGATGTTCTCTCGGCCACAGTAGACGGTGCTGCGATGCTTGATATGTGTTCGACGACAGGAGTCACTTTTACTTATCACTTGTTGATCGATTTAAATTCGTAATTTGCCTCAAATCGTTAAAAACGAACCAGTACTACTTATCGATAGTGCTGTATGGCAAATCCTACCAAGACTGCGCCAATAATAGTTCGATCTACGCAAGTTGATTTTTAAAAAAGATATTTATTCGAACACTAGCAACGATGTTGCTTGGTACAAGCTTGATTCTAGACTAACTTACAACTATGTTACATCTTACAAGGAATAAAGCAACTAATCAGCATAATATAATACTTTAAGATAAACAATATACTACTAAGCATTATTATAGGAGAGCTATGGCAAGATAACTTATATATATATATATATATATATATATATATATATATATATATATACAATTTTATTTTTCAACGATTTTCATATATGTTTTTAAATTTTTTGTTAAAATATATTAATTTTTCATAACCCAATTCTCAAAAGAATTTTAGCTAATATCTAGCTAATCCTTAATTTTAGTTTTGTCAAATTAAACTAAACCAAATGTTTAAATAAACTTTAATTTAATCTCCATATCATTTAGTTTTCGGAAAGTGAATTGAATTAACTTATTTAAATCGGACTAGCATAAGATAAGCTAAGAACTAAAACCGCGCGTTTTTATTATTTTATTCATATAAGAACCCATTCTAAACAGAATGATCCGTAGGACGGATAGTTTGAAGTCACGAAAGCTATGTACATGTAGGCCTTGGGTATATCAAACAAATATCGGTGATTTCAACTTATATCAAAAAAAATGTCTGAATGATTCGATTTCTTTCATAATCTGTGGACCCTCAGTTTAGTAATTGATATTAAGTTCCTATTGTGTAGAATAACAAATAAATAAAGCTGTTTAATAAATTAAACTAATCGATACAGATTTAATATTTCTACGCAATAAGCAATACGGCAACAATAATTGCATTATAATAACAAAGATAAGAAAATATCTATACCGTACTTGATGAGCTGCATTCAAAAACATATTAAATTCATTGGAAGCTCAATATAAAGCTATATTAGATGAATATTATTTTATTACCATCATGTATTCCTCAAAAACAGTTACACGTATTATCATAGACTTTGCAGCATATTTTGTAGGATGCTGTCTTTTCCCATTTAATGTTAAAAGAGTAAATGGAGAATTCAAAATTTTGGAAAGGAAAAGAACTTACATTAGTTATATTCAGATATTTGGTAAGCATAATATTCTTCTGCATTAGTTTGATTACTTTACACATTGATTTTATGTAACTACTTATATATAAAATCAATGCTATACAGGAAACATTTTCAAATAAATTTTGTAGAGAGTTTAATTTTGCATTAAAATTAGTCCACATATTTCATGTTACTTATTTTATTACTGCTAATATGAATCCGTTGGTACATTATGAGTGCGAGATTGTGAAATCAGAAGAATATTGTTTTAATAAATGTTATGTGTCAGTTAAGATACATTGAGCTCAAAAGTTTATGAAACAATGGGAGATTCAAGTGGTAGAGCTTTTTAATATATATTTATTAAAATAAATTCTTGACCGTATATCATATTTAATACAATATAAAATCATACCATAAATGATATCTTTATTGCTGAAATATGAAAGTTTAAGTTGAATAATTTAAAACGTTCGCACTGCCATATTGCAATGACGTAGATGCATTAAGCCAATCACAGAGCTTTGTCTGAAACGTTTGTCGGTGCTCAAGAAGACGAAGAAGAAATTAGCATTCAGCATTCTACGATTCTACCAATGACGTATAATACTAGACGAATTATGCCGTATTCAAGTCAATGCAGTGTTGTGAAGCAGAGAGGAATGGAATAACTTGTTGGTCCGCCGGATGCGCGGCAAGGAGCGAGTACACTTTGATGTTATGCAAGTTGCTCCTTGCAGCGCACCCGCCTCACCGACCAGTTATTCTATCCCTTTCTGACTCACAACAAACGCCGATGTTATCCGTCTAGTTATGTTTTGTCTGAGGATTCTACTGACAACGACAAGTTACGTGTTATTTATCTCTGTCTTATCTGTCTCTCTTTAAGCTAAGATGCAACTACGTCATATTCATTTGTTTCGAAAGTTTAAATATTTTTATCATGCTTAATACAAGTTTTAAAAAAAAATAAAAAATTTGGGTATAATTATTTTATTACGTAGATTAATATATAAAAATTTTAAAAAAGTCTTGAAAGGCCCATTATATATGGATGAATATGATAAAAGTTTTTTTTTTGCATGAATGTAAGAGCGAGCTTGTACGAAAGAATTATAGATGTGGATATAGCTAAACTATTGTGCCAGGATAGAAATATGTAACGATGATTAATTGCGGAATTAACCTAATAAATACATCGGGAAATGTTTCAAGTGTTCGTTTTTATCCATTTTATTGTTCTTAACATGAGTTTAAAAGTTATCAATATTTACATTATTTATGTAGTTAATCATGAAACTGAAACAAATTCAAAGTTTAACAGTCAAATAAATATTTAAAACTTGATTTTGACAGAAAGTAAAGAAATAAGTCAAATGAAATGTGCAAACTGATTTAGGTGTCATATACACCTACAACTTTTATATGAATATTCTGTAAGCAGGGAATTTATGTCTTATTTAAATGATTGAATTATCTGATGTTTTCTTACTTCTAATGTTGTAGTTACATTCTCCATAGTTTTTGCATGTCAGAAGTATAGAATTGCTACTTTCGACAGTGATAATATATTATCGTATTATGGTTTAATTGCTTTATATATATGTACTTTTAATATTGCATTGGCCAGTACAATATTTTTTACAATTAAACAAAAGTGTGCTCTCAAAACCATAGACATAATAACATTAATAGACAAGGAACTAAAACTTTTGCAAATCAATATAAATTATTTTAGCGAATTCTGGTTTTCTCAAGTTTACTCAATGGTCTGTTTTGTATGCGGAACTATATTTTATTTTCAAAGAGACGTCTACAATGGATTTGTTGATTTGATTGCAATATTTTATCCACTGGTAGTAAGATTATTCGGAACGCAGATATTTTATATTAGTTTATCTATTCTAAATAAAAAATTTGAAAGCCTCAATGACTGTTTAGAGTCTTTAGATGATGATGATGATTTCCTTTATGACAGAAAGAAAAAATATTTTCGTAGACAAAATAATGCACTATATATCTTGGATAAAGCAACAGAGATACACATGATGATTGTAGAAGCAGAACATAATTTGATAAATTGTTTTGAATTGATTCTCGCTCTTAATGTTATTATGAATATTATTCAAATTGTATTTGGAATTATGATTTATATTTACGTGGGAAATTTTAATGAATTTGGCACAATAGAAATCTTACTTGTACTTGTTGCATCGAATATATGGCTTTAATATTTCATAAATGTTACCTTCACGAAATTTTGGTAAGTATTTACACTTGTCGTTTATCATATATAAATAACTTATACAGTCATAAGACGTTCCTGCATTTTCATCCACATCAACAAATCAAAATAGGCACTAATACATCATTTTAAACACTGAATCTCAAATCCACAGTTTCTCGCATTGTCTCTGAGCTACCTATTTTATGCCGTTTTTCAAATACTGAGATAAAATGACAGATAATTGCTAATTCGGCTAAATGTTACAATGACTTATTTCGCCTCATAGAAGCTTGTTGATATCTCCCAGTCGGAAACTTTTGTTCACACAATAGATCATTTACTCCTTGGATTATCTCGTAATTACTCACTGTCACTATCAATCTGATTTGCAATATTTTTATATAAATTCTTTTTAATCTTACACTACAATTATTATACACCAACTTGTGCATGACAATATAAATACCTAATTTCCGCAGAAATTATACAATAATATAATTGTGATTTCAAGCAAAAAATGTTCTTGTAACATTAGGACTATTAAACATACTATATTTAGACTCAAAAACAGCAATGGAGGTACGATAAATTTCTTTAAATTTTATAATGCGTATTAAAGTGTATTTAGTAAAGTCGTTGTTTTAGAAAAATTCGTTTCTACTTCAAGGATTGCATAATAAAGTTATTTTATCATTGTGGAATGTAATTCCATTAAAGTTTTCATTATTCTTAAAGGTAAGAGAGAAAATTGTCAAAATAAACATTTTAATAAATTTTATTGCAGCAAATTGATGTAGTTAAAACAGCTATGTTTCTGCTGTCCCAATACACAAAGAAATATCACGAAACTAAAAATTAAAAAAAAGATAATAATATGCTATTCAACGAGAGCGTAATGATAGTTACTACTGAAGAGGATAAAGTTTGAGCCGTATGAGTAATAGTCATTACACGCAAGTTTATTATTATACTTTTAACAAAAATAATAACTAATTAATATTGTATGACGTGAATGTCAAACTTTAGTTGAGTTGTCTATCAAGAAACGCACATGAATGTATTAGCAGATGATCGTAGAAAAATTGATTTATAGATATAGATTGATGTTTGTTGTGCGATCAATAGTATAGCACTGCTCGCAACTGGAAATTTAGTTATATTTTCTTGACGAATCATAAGTTCCATGAAAGTGTTTTCGTCTTAAAACGAATTTAACAGTTTTGGATCATAACTATAAGTACCTATAGTAAAATCACAATGTGACTTATAGCACAACCTTAACTAACATTCACCTCTCAAGATCTGAAATTTATATAAATTTGTTGTTACGAAGTATAAAATATCTGAAATAGTAATTTATGCACTAAGGGCGTTATGTAGATCATTTAGTGACTGGATTTATAAACACAAAAAATAACTAAAAAAAGCGCTTTAAAAAGTACAAAATGTAGCAAAAAAAATAGCATAAAAAAGCAAAAAAAAAAATACAAAATAAATTTCGTAAAGTATAGATATTTATTTATATTAAATAGGTACATGTTTTAGTATATATAGTTATATTATTATATTTTATATTCTTGTATTAAATTTATATTGTATAGTATGTAAAGTACAAAATAATGTAGATCTAAACAGAGTCGTATTTTATATTTAACACTCTAAATAAAATATGTAGAAGCTTTGTATCACTCCGGTTGAAAACAGTTAATCACTAAATGTTGTTCCAAATTCTCCACTGTATAATTTTGCCTTCTTTCACTTAAAATATTCTTATACGCAGAGAAACTTCTCTCGACATCTACACTTGTTATGGGTGCGTATTTGAAATTAGGTATTAAAGTCGGATCCAGGTGAAAATCATCAACAATGTTACCGTTTAAATTATATGATAGTTTTAATAATTTTTGAAACCCCTCATTCTTAGAAAAAACTTCTTCTACTTTGAATTTTACCACTGCACCAATACTACCTGGAATTACATAAGCAGCTACTTACTTAAGTTATTTACTATTTTAACGGATTCAACCAACGGCAATTCTTACTTCTCAATGGATTTAATTATTTAATGAAACTTTAATGAAACTTAAATTATTTATTAGTTCTGGTTGTTTTAGAACAGTTTGACAATTTTTTATGGATTGACTAATATTTTCTGGAAATTAAAGAACCAGTTTCTTAAAATTTTCAAAATTATTGAAATAATAAATAGCAGCATCTAGCCAGGTACCCCATCTTGTTAACACTGGTTCAGGTGGTAGTGGAGTCTCAGGCAACCTTTTGTACATTTGCACCCTTTAAAGGAGCTTTAACGAATATTTTTTTGCCGTGTTTTATTAATTCATTTACTAACGAAAACTGCATTCGTATTGTTTCAGCAATACGATTACATCCATGAGCTAAACATGTGCAATGAATTAAATTTTTATAAAAAATTCTCATATTACCACCAGCTTTTACCATGCTGCGTCTGATAGCATGAGCAAAATTTTTTCATTCGGAACTGCCTCAGACAAATAAAAATTTGTTAATCCATCGTGAATAAAATTTTAAATTGTATTACTGTTAGTTTTATTTAATTGTTTACAGCATATTAAAAAACCTTTCGACGAAATTTAATTATTTAGTACCCCTATTATTAAATTAGCTACATATCTACCGCACGTGTCTGTAGATTCGTCAACACAAAATCATATATAATTGTTACCTATTTTTTTTTAATTTCCTTCATGGTTTCATCGAAAACAAGGCTTGCGTATTTTTTTCGGAGATTACTTTCATCTGGAATTTGTCGTTTACAATACTTATCCAAAAATGCTTTAAAAGATGAATTTTGAAATTAGTTTAAAGGATTATTTGATTTTATCATAGTTTTGCACAGCTCGTAATTAAATTGTTTTTGTTCGCTCCATGTAGAAAATGTGGCTATGGATTCTTTAATAGTTTGTTGTTTGCCCTTTTTCAAGCGTTCTTGATGTAATTTTGTTTTAACGTGCTGAATTATATTGGACTTTTTGTCGCACATAATCTACAAATGAAAATCGTAAGCTACAGTAAATTATTTACACACATTTAATATAAATTATTACCATTTTTGTGCAAGTTTGACAAAATATTTTATTATTTTCAAATTTCAATTCAGGATAAACTCGTATCCATTCTTCAATAGTGGGTTTTTGCTTCGGCATTATGCAATATACAAATTACAATTCACAATTATTGTATTGAAGTTAACACGATAGAACACTTGCAATGAAAACAGTAAAACTAAACAAGGCGCAATCTGAGACCGATATGCTGCATCCATGAATCACGAAATCGGGGAACCCCAAAGAACAAATATGTATGCGCATGCGTCATTTCATTAAACATTGCGTAATAAGTAATTTTTATAAATTCTGTTTAATAATATCAAATACAGTTAAAATAAAGCTCTGAATAAGCATAAAACTAAGAAAAACGCATAAAAACGCAAAAAAAAGTAAAAAAAAAGCATAATAAACTTTATGTCAAATGATACAATTTATACTAATACGTGAACATTTGAAGACTAATTTTTATTGCTTTTAATATTAAGAGAAAGCATAAAAGTTAAAAACAACCGGTCTCTAATGATGATACACAGAGGATGATGGTATCCAGCCCGAGGGATGGATGCGCCCGAGATTATTATCATCTATAGTTAAAATAAAATCTTCTGGCAGTGTAGGAATGTAGGAATACAGTGTTGCCGAATGTCTCCTATATCAGTCATGTGTTAGACAAGGAAAAAAAATACAGAATCAGATTGTTGTTTTTCATTTTGATAATTGAATTTTTTTAATATTCAACTGATAAAACTATACGTTCAATGCAAATGATCAATAATTAAGGAAACATATGAAAGTATTATAAAAATAAAATTTATTTACACTAAACTAGGAAGTTAGGGAAAGTTTATATTTGCTGTTCACACATTGTATTTGCAAAATAATTAGAGAATCTATTAATATGAAAAAAGTAAATGTACATTATAAACATCAGTTACATCGTGGATTTCATATAAATTGTTATTATTATACATATACGAGGTCTGTTAAAATAATACGCGGACTGACGTCATAAAACAAAATGTACTTTATTTAGAAGTTACATGTCTGGGTCTTCTTCAAAGTACTCTTCTCTCCAACGCACACACTTATTCCAACGGTGTTTCCACTTGTTGAAACAGTCCTGGTACACTTCTTCAGCTCCTTTGTCGTATTTACCTTAATCTCGGGAATCGTCTCAAATCTTCTTCCTTTCAAGGGGTGTATTTTTTTAACAGACCTTGTATTATAATATTAGTTTCTTATTAAAATTTTAAGTGCGATCCAGTACGGTATATTATACCATCGTCATTCATCCCTGAATCCCTAAGTGTAGTCTATCAGTGGTACTTAAACAATCTGCTCACTCCTTATTGAAAATATTCATCGTATCTTTCGCTACTGTCACTGTCGTCATTTAAATTAATAATCAGGGGTTTTATATCATCTGACATATGATCATCCTTTCAAAATTTGTTTACTTCATTTATTATATATTTGTCGCTATTTTTGAGTAAGCTTAACTTATTAAATTTTTTACATCATTTTCCTTGAAAGTAGTTTTTATTGGAAGAAATGTACCTTTTTGTATCAGTCCAAACACAGGTAAAATTAAGATCGATTAAGTTATAATTTTATTATGTCATCATAGCGAAATGAAAAATAATATATTTTGAAATAGTTATCGCTTGATGCTATTCTTGGTTTAGCAACGTATGCAAAATACTGAACTGGTCAGCTAAGTATACATTCGCCTTATTTTACACGATTTACAGGATTAATAAATAAGAAAAAATAGGAAAAAACAAATTTTTCATCACTTGTCTCATAATTCCACAAAGGTTTTACAGCACGTTTGCATCAACTATCAGGTCATCAACAAACGGCTGGTCAGTTCAGCTTTAACCATAGACGCGTTTCGTCCTTACAGACTTATCAGTATGGTGCGATCATTTATCCAACTAGACCAACTAGGGAATAGTGGATTTTGATACCGACTTAGCTGAACTGACCGATGTTAACCTAGCCGTTTGTTGATGACCTGATTGTTGATGCAAACGTGCTGTAAAACCTTTGTGGAATTATGAGACAAGTGATGGAAAATTAGTTTTTTCCTATTTTTTCTTATTTATTAAGACTCAATTCCACATCGCAATAAACATTTTGTCTTTTGTTTGATTTCAATAGCTGTCAAGCACTTTTGCGAGTTTGTCGGTAGATGGCACCACGAGTTGCTCTTTAGCTCTCATGTCATGTTACCGGCGTAGATAGGTTAACATCAGTCAGTTCGGCTAAGTCGATATCACAATCTACTATTCCCTAGTTGGTCTAGTTGGATAAATGTGTCTGTAAAACAGTCACTTTCCAATGAAATTCGTTGAATATATTAATTATGTTTTTGGCGAGGCTCGCTTCGCTCGCGCTTTAAACAAACATACCCCGCTTTCCACCGCTTCTGCCGGGGTTGCCTTCACACGGTCTTAGCGTTCGATTTAAAATTCTCAATAAGTGTTCCAAATTGTCTCTAAAACAGTAATTTTCAAATCAAATGTCTTCCAAATTGTCTCTTAAATCGTCTGTAAAACAGTCCATTATCCTATAAAATATGTCTGTAAAACAGTCACTTTCCAATGAAATTCGTTGAATATTAAATCATGTTTTTGGCGAGGCTCGCTTCGCTCGCGCTTTAAACAAACATATCCCGCTTTCCACCGGTCCTGCCGGGATTGCCTTCACACGGTCCTAGCGTTCGATTTAAAATTCTCAATAAGTGTTCCAAATTGTCTCTAAAACAGTAATTTTCAAATCAAATGTTTTCCAAATTGTCTCTTAAATCGTCTGTAAAACAGTCCATTATCCTATAAAATATGTCTGTAAAACAGTCACTTTCCAATGAAATTCGTTGAATATTAAATCATGTTTTTGGCGAGGCTCGCTTCGCTCGCGCTTTAAACAAACATATCCCGCTTTCCACCGCTTCTGCCGGGGTTGCCTTCACACGGTCTTAGCGTTCGATTTAAAATTCTCAATAAGTGTTCCAAATTGTCTCTAAAACAGTAATTTTCAAATCAAATGTTTTCCAAATTGTCTCTTAAATCGTCTCTAAAACAGTCCATTATCCTATAAAATCTGTCTGTAAAACAGTCACTTTCCAATGAAATTCGTTGAATATTAAATCATGTTTTTGGCGAGGCTCGCTTCGCTCGCGCTTTAAACAAACATATCCCGCTTTCCACAGGTCCTGCCGGGATTGCCTTCACACGGTCCTAGCGTTCGATTTAAAATTCTCAATAAGTGTTCTAAATTGTCTCTAAAACAGTAATTTTCAAATCAAATGTTTTCCAAATTGTCTCTTAAATCGTCTGTAAAACAGTCCATTATCCTATAAAATCTGTCTGTAAAACAGTCACTTTCCAATGAAATTCGTTGAATATTAAATCATGTTTTTGGCGAGGCTCGCTTCGCTCGCGCTTTAAACAAACATATCCCGCTTTCCACCGCTTCTGCCGGGGTTGCCTTCACACGGTCTTAGCGTTCGATTTAAAATTCTCAATAAGTGTTCCAAATTGTCTCTAAAACAGTAATTTTCAAATCAAATGTTTTCCAAATTGTCTCTTAAATCGTCTCTAAAACAGTCCATTATCCTATAAAATCTGTCTGTAAAACAGTCACTTTCCAATGAAATTCGTTGAATATTAAATCATGTTTTTGGCGAGGCTCGCTTCGCTCGCGCTTTAAACAAACATATCCCGCTTTCCACAGGTCCTGCCGGGATTGCCTTCACACGGTCCTAGCGTTCGATTTAAAATTCTCAATAAGTGTTCTAAATTGTCTCTAAAACAGTAATTTTCAAATCAAATGTTTTCCAAATTGTCTCTTAAATCGTCTGTAAAACAGTCCATTATCCTATAAAATCTGTCTGTAAAACAGTCACTTTCCAATGAAATTCGTTGAATATTAAATCATGTTTTTGGCGAGGCTCGCTTCGCTCGCGCTTTAAACAAACATATCCCGCTTTCCACCGCTTCTGCCGGGGTTGCCTTCACACGGTCTTAGCGTTCGATTTAAAATTCTCAATAAGTGTTCCAAATTGTCTCTAAAACAGTAATTTTCAAATCAAATGTTTTCCAAATTGTCTCTTAAATCGTCTGTAAAACAGTCCATTATCCTATAAAATCTGTCTGTAAAACAGTCACTTTCCAATGAAATTCGTTGAATATTAAATCATGTTTTTGGCGAGGCTCGCTTCGCTCGCGCTTTAAACAAACATATCCCGCTTTCCACCGCTTCTGCCGGGGTTGCCTTCACACGGTCTTAGCGTTCGATTTAAAATTCTCAATAAGTGTTCCAAATTGTCTCTAAAACAGTAATTTTCAAATCAAATGTTTTCCAAATTGTCTCTTAAATCGTCTCTAAAACAGTCCATTATCCTATAAAATCTGTCTGTAAAACAGTCACTTTCCAATGAAATTCGTTGAATATTAAATCATGTTTTTGGCGAGGCTCGCTTCGCTCGCGCTTTAAACAAACATATCCCGCTTTCCACCGGTCCTGCCGGGATTGCCTTCACACGGTCCTAGCGTTCGATTTAAAATTCTCAATAAGTGTTCCAAATTGTCTCTAAAACAGTAATTTTCAAATCAAATGTTTTCCAAATTGTCTCTTAAATCGTCTCTAAAACAGTCCATTATCCTATAAAATCTGTCTGTAAAACAGTCACTTTCCAATGAAATTCGTTGAATATTAAATCATGTTTTTGGCGAGGCTCGCTTCGCTCGCGCTTTAAACAAACATATCCCGCTTTCCACCGGTCCTGCCGGGATTGCCTTCACACGGTCCTAGCGTTCGATTTAAAATTCTCAATAAGTGTTCCAAATTGTCTCTAAAACAGTAATTTTCAAATCAAATGTTTTCCAAATTGTCTCTTAAATCGTCTCTAAAACAGTCCATTATCCTATAAAATATGTCTGTAAAACAGTCACTTTCCAATGAAATTCGTTGAATATTAAATCATGTTTTTGGCGAGGCTCGCTTCGCTCGCGCTTTAAACAAACATATCCCGCTTTCCACCGGTCCTGCCGGGATTGCCTTCACATGGTCTTAGCGTTCGATTTAAAATTCTCAATAAGTGTTCCAAATTGTCTCTAAAACAGTAATTTTCAAATCAAATGTTTTCCAAATCGTCTCTAAAACAGTCCATTATCCTATAAAATATGTCTGTAAAACAGTCACTTTCCAAAATGTCTTTTAAATCGTCTCTAAAACAGTAATTTTAACAAATAAAATATTTTCCAAAATGTCTCTTAAATCGTCTCTAAAACAGTAATTTTAACAAATAAAATATTTTCCAAAATGTCTATTAAATCGTCTCTAAAATAGTTATTTTAACAAATAAAATATTTTCCAAAATGTCTATTAAATCGTCTCTAAAACAGTTATTTTAACAAATAAAATATTTTCCAAAATATCTTTTAAATCGTCTCTAAAACAGTAACTTTAACAAATAAAATATTTTCCAAAATGTCTCTTAAATCGTCTCTAAAACAGTAACTTTAACAAATAAAATATTTTCCAAAATGTCTCTTAAATCGTCTGTAAAACAGTCATTTTTCAAATAAAATGTCTCCCAAATCGTCATTTTTCAATTTGCAATTTGGTTGCAAAATCTAGTAAAATTTCAACAAATTTGACAAAACATCCATACTAATTAATGAATTAATTCGCTAATTAGCTCAATTTTCTACAATTTTTTTTTAAATCAAAGAATTTTGTAGATAAAAAATAATAAAAATTGAAGCTGGAATCTGCAATTGCAGAACTAATTTTCTCCAAAGTTTGTCGAAAATCTAAGAATATTTTACAAAAAAAAAAAAAACAGAAAATTGCAATTTTGTTTCACAAATCTTGTAAAGATTCAACGAATTTGTCAAAAATGTCCATACTAATTAATTTTATTTTAAAATCTAGTAAAAATTCAACAAATTTGTTAAAATACTCAACTAATTAATTTATTAATACGTTAATTTGTTAAATTTTAAACAAAATTTGTTCAAAATCAAAAAATATTTGTTAAATAAATGATAAAAACGGAGGCTGGAATCTGCAATTGCAGAGCTAATTAGCTGAAATTATTCCTCAAAATTATTAAAATCCAAAAATATGTTACCAATACGAATTATTTTGTTACTTTGCTAATTAGCTAAATTCTCTTCAAAATTTATTTAAAAGAAATCTACGATTTTGTTAAAAATTTATAAAAACTGAAGCTGGAATCTGCAATTGCAGAGCTAATTAGCTGAAATTCTTCCTCAAATTTATTAAAATCCAAAAATATGTTACCAATTCAAATTATTTGGTTACTTTGCTAATTAGCTAAATTTTCCTCAAAATGTATTAAAAAAAAAATCAACGAATTTGTTAAAATTTGCTAAAAACTGAAGCTGGAATCTGCAATTGCAGAGCTAATTAGCTGAATTTTCCCCAAAGTTTGTCAAAAATATAAGAATTTTTTACAACAAAAAGACAGAAAATTACAATTTTGTTTCACGACTCTCGTACAGATTAAACGTATTTGTCAAAAATGTCCATAGTAATGAATTAATTAATTAATTAATTAATATTTAATTTTATTTTAAAATCTAGTAAAAATTCAACAAATTTGTCAATATATTCATACTAATTAATTTATTAATACGCAAATTACTTAAATTTTAAACACAATTTGTTCAAAATCAAAAAAATTGTTAAAAACTGAAGCTGGAATCTGCAATTGCAGAGCTAATTAGCTGAAATTATTCCTCAAATTTATTAAAATCTAAAAATATGTTACCAATACCAATTATTTTGTTACTTTGCTAATTAGCGAAATTTATTTAAAAAATCAACGTATTTGTTAAAAATTAATCAAAACTGAAGCTGGAATCTGCAATTTCAAAGCAAATTAGCTAAATTTTCCCCAAAGTTTGTCGAAAATATAAGAATTTTTTACAAAAAAAAGACAGAAAATTGCAATTTTGTTTCACGAATCTTGTAAAGATTCAACGAATTTGTCAAAAATGTCCATACTAATTAATTAATTGATTAATTAATTAATTAATTAAATAATTTTATTTTCAAATCTAGTAAAAAATCAACAAATTTGTGAAAATATTCATACTAATTAATTTATTAATACGTGAATTACTTAAATTTTAAACACAATTTGTTCAAAATCAAAAAAATGGTTAAAAACTGAAGCTGGAATATGCAATTGCAGAGCTAATTAGCTGAAATTCTTCCTCAAATTTGTTAAAATCAAAAAAAATGTTACCAATATAAATTATTTTGGTACTTTACTAATTAGCTAAATTTTTCTCAAAATTTATTTTAAAAAAATCTACGATTTTGTTAAAACTTGATAAAAACTGTAGTTGGAATCTGCAATTGCAGAGCTAATGAGCTAAATGTTCCCCAAAGTTTGTCGAAAATATAAGAATTTTGCAATTTTGTTTCACATATCTTGTAAAGATTCAACGAATTTGTGAAAAATGTCCATATTAATTAATTAGTTAATTTTCTAAAATACTTGTAATTTTGATTAAATTTTAAATAATTAGGTCAATGTCACTGGAAAGCTGAAAATGAGTAAAATCGTGGCATTTAATTTTATAAAATACTTGTAAATTTGATTAAATTTAAAATAATTAGGTCAATGATACACTGATAATGAGAAAAATCGTGGCATTTTTTTTCTAAAATACTTGTAAATTTGATTAAATTGGCAATAATTAGGTCAAGGTCACTGAAAAGCTGATAATAACTAAAATCGTGGCATTTTTTTTTCTAAAATACTTGTAAATTTCATAAAATTGTAAATAATTAGGTCAATGATACACTGATAATACCTAAAATCATGGTATTTTATTTTCTAAAAAGCCTGTAAATTTGATTAAATTGTAAATAATTAGGTCAATGATACACTGATGATGACTAAAATCATAGCATTTTATTTTCTAAAAAAACTTGTAAATTTGTTTAAATTGTAAATAAGTATGTCAAGGTCACTGATGCACTGATAATGCCTAAAATCGTTTCATTTATGTTCTAAAAAACTTGTAAATTTGATTAAATTGTCAATAATTAGGTCAATGATACGCTGATAATGGCTAAGATCGTGTTAACTTATTTTCTAAAACTAGTAAAAATGGATTAAATTGTTAATAATTAGGCCAAGGACAAGTAAATGATGAAAATGTCTAAAATCGTGGTAATTTAGTTTCTAAAACTTGTAGAAATTGATTAAATTGTCAAAGTAAATGATGAAAATGTCTAAAATCTTTCTAATATATTTGTTCGCAAGTTTGTAGAAAACTGTACAACTATATTTGTAAGTTGTTTAGGAAAACGGTACGACCATATTTTTAGAGTTTGGCAGTGTGTAGTGTAAGAAAATATTGTTTTGAAATAAGAAACAAGAAAATTGCAAGAATAACAGTAGGTAGTTAACAAACAACAATCATAAACAGTAGAAATTGATTAAATTGTCAATAATTAGGTCAAGAATATAATAAAATAGCTCAAATAGTTGAAATTGATTAATTTGTCAATATTTAGAAGTATGTCAAGGTTAAGGAACGGCTAAAATCAATCCAATTTATTGTTTAAAATTAGTTAAATTTATTAAATTGTTAATTATTAGCTCAAGGTTAAGGATATATATTAAAAATGGCTAAAATCGGTTGCAGTTTAGTGGCATAAGCTTGTTAAAATTGATTCAATTCTCCATATCTTGTCATATGATGTCATGTCATATCATATAATGTCATATAATGTCATATATTGTCATGTAATATCATGTATGCCACATAATGTCATGTAATGTCATAGAGTGTAAATAAATAGTGAAGTAAGTGAACTGTGTAGTCTATTTATTTAGATAATAAATGAAGTAAGTCATTGAAGTTATTACTTATAAGTCATTATTGTATAAGTGTTTGGAAAAAAGTCAAAGGGCATGTGAGAAAATAAATTCAGTGAATTAAGTATGTCAAACTCATTGTTGTAAGTCACTGTTATAAGTCATTATTATATTAGTTTGTAAAGAAAGTTAAGTAAATCATGTAATTGTATTAAATCTAAAAAAGAAATATTAATTTCTAAAGTCTGGGATCGAACCCACAACCTACCGTGAGGATGACGTAATCACTCTATACCAAAATAAGCGGCGCGTTAGCTGCATTAGCTGTCGATCGCCCAACCAGCCCCCTACCCTATTCACTATTATATTTGGCAACTCATTTTGACTTTTTTTTTATTTTTTTCCATTTTTCACTAATTATCAAATTTTAACAAAATTTTTTTTTTTTTTTTTTTACTTTTTTCTACTTACTAATTATACCTTCAAATATACGTATTATCTATCCTAAAATATCACCTAAATCGCATATAATAAATATACTTTCCATTGTTGTCATTTTCCCATTGTTGTTATCTAATCGATTGTTGCTTTGCTTTGCTTTGCTTGCGTTGCGCGCGCAACGGATTGGCTGTCGTCTGTTGCGAAGCAGTTCACTTGTTTCAAACAAAAACTTTGTTTATTGTGAGTGAGTTGAGTTTAGTGACAAGTTATTATTTGTACAGATATTTGTTGTATTATTATTCTGTGTTTCATAAATACTTCTCATCAAATATAAGTGTATTTTGTGTAAGTGTCAATATCGTATATATATGTATACTCGTAGTTGTTATTTTAACTATTTGATTAGAAATTTTATTTCGAAATAAGTTTTTTCATACATACATAACAAATGTATCTATATAAGTTTTTTTCTTGTTTACTTGTTCTGTTCTCTCTCTCTCTCTCTCTCTCTCTCTCTCGCTCTCGTTCTCTATGTGTGTGTGTGTGTGTGTGTGTGTGTGTGTGTGTGTGTGTGCGTGTGTTGAGTTTTTAATTTTATATATAGTAAAACAATTTTAATCGGTTTTTAATAGATATTAACAATATTTTTCTATTTATTAGGTGTCTCAAATTAGAACATCTGATCAATAATTATCCACCCACCCAAAACCATGGTCGAAACTCGAAACTAACCTCAGCAATGAGCTAAAAACACCAATAGATACTCTCAATTTTCCTACAATGACTCCAGTTCAAGCAGCTACAATTCCACTAATTCCACTTGGAAAGAAAGATGTTGCTGCAGAAGCTGTCACAGGTTCTGGAAAAACACTAGCATTCCTTATCCCACTTTTGGAGATGCTAATTCAAAGGCATAAAGAAGATAAGTGGAAGAAAACTGAAATTGGAGGGGGATTCATTGTGATTTCGCCAACAAGAGAACTGGCTTTGCAAAAATTAATTCTGCATATTCCGGTAAGTTTAGTTCATGAATTTATTGTTGTTTTACCCTATTTTGAAGGTTACTCTAACTCTGTGAAATATGTGTTTAAGATTTGTGGAAGTTTTCAGTGAAATTGTTCTTTTTATAGTTTGTTTTGTGAATTTGGTTTATTAGTTAAACTCCAGTATACCCTCTTGCCTTATTTTGGTGTATTTTGCTAAATGACAGGCAGTGTATATAGGAGAGAAGTTCATGTTTTCAGTGATTTTAGAAACAATTATTTACCACTACTTTTCGGCCGGTCGGTTCATTATTATTCCGATTTTAGATTAGCTCGCTTCTCTAACTCCAGCGCAAAATTCTAGCCATTTCTTATTTCTCAGTCGGTCTCAAAAATGTCACAAACTTAGAAATGACAGGCGAGAAAATAACAAAATCACGACTTTTTAAATCTCGTCTCAAAAATATAGTTCATTTTGTAGGTGGCGCAGTGATCGCAGCCCAAACAGCTGTTTTTACGTCACTACATGTCACATTCAGTTTTAAAAGTTGAATTTAAATTTGTTAGATAAGACGGCATGTAATTCTTTCCTTTTATATAAATAATATGTGGGAAGAATAATAATTATGATAGATTAATAATAAATAAATATATCATTCATAATTTTACATAATCATATTGAAGATATTCTTATTTTTTAAACATGCATACGTAATATAAATCTTCGGATGCCTTTTATTTTAAATTTAATTAAATTTAAATGTCAAATTAAAATATTTATTATTTTATAAAATTTAATTTGTTTATAATGAAACCAAATTCTGCATATATTAAATAAAAATCAAATATAAATTTATATTAACGCACGAAAAATATTACCTACCTTATTTTAATATGTAATTTTGTAAAATAAAACTCAAAGGAATATACATTTTTATATGTATTATTATTATATATATATATAAATAAATAATATTTGAAAATACAAAATACAATGCACATTACCTCTTGTACTACAGTTAAATTAATTAAAGATCCTCGATTCTCTAACTCCAGCGCAAAATAATCTTGAAGATGACAAACGCATTTCTGCATTTGATTACCCAAAATTTTTGTAGCCATTTCTTATTTCTCAGTCTGTATTTATGTATCAAAAATGACACAAACTTAGAAATGACAGGTGAGAAAATAACAAAATCTTGACCATAGATCTCTATTTTTATCTTATAAACAAATGTGAACAAAGTAAATGTAAATTTTCGTAATAGTAAGAACTGTCATACGTTTTCATTAAAATAATAAATGTGATAGAACGTGAAAAAACATGAAACGTGTGTCTTAACTTATGAAGACATACGTTGTGTCATTCGCATAGGTACGAATAATATTATTAAAAAAAGATAGCTATATTTCATCGTATCTATGATAACATCGTCCACATATGACGTCATAATTTTCATACAGGGAATGGAGTATATTTGCATTTTATTTTGATGAAATGTTTGAGGTAAGAAATGAATTACTTTCTATAACCGTACAATTGAAAACTTTTATGTTGGAAATATTGTTTATTGAAAGATAAATAATGTATTCCAATATTTCACATTATCCTGTTCCACTATTATGCTCACCTAAAACTGATGAAATAGATTATTATAAAAAAGTACCCATTACTTTGAATACTATAATGTAATATAACACAAAAAACAAAACAATAAATACATCTTTCAAATAACAAGTTATAAAATACTAACATATTTTCATGTATATCTCTATCTATTAGAACATCATGAAACATGATTATGACAGCTGTCATTCATTCTGATCATATTAGCGCTGAGTGTACAACAAAGCACGCATCACTTGAAAAAATTGAGAATTTGAAATGGTACAGCTCGCAATATTAACTGCGGCGTCACCTTTTATTTTTGACAATATTGTGGACATTAGATATTCGTTTTGAAAATCTGTTATATCCGTTGTGTTATAAAATTTAGTTACCAATTTCTGACATATTTCAAGAAATCGGGGTAAAAGTTCGCGTTCCCCATGGAAATCGGGAATCATATCGAGATATTCTCGTTTTAATGCTGGCATTGCCATTTTTATTTGATTAAAATTAAATATTGGATTTTTAATTAATGAATTGGAGACTATTTTATTAGTCGAAATATTAGGGGACAGTTCACTTTCGGAACTGGAGTCATAATCAGAACTTGAGTCAGTATTAATTATTATTTTAGA
Organism: Pterostichus madidus; assembly: GCA_911728475.2. Lineage (NCBI taxonomy): Eukaryota > Metazoa > Arthropoda > Insecta > Coleoptera > Carabidae > Pterostichus > Pterostichus madidus. The sequence goes on from OU452319.1 coordinate 15,195,331, forward strand.
ACTTCTAAAAGACATAAGGTACTTACAGCAGAATCAGCGTCTTCATGTGCGTTGAAGATTTTGACCCGTGCGAAGTTGAGACGTTCCGATGTTCCCTCGGACTGCTCGAGATGCCTTCGAAGTTGATGTGGGTGTCGTGTGTCCGATGTTCTCTCGGCCACAGTAGACGGTGCTGCGATGCTTGATGTGTGTTCGACGACAGGAGTCACTTTTACTTATCACTTGTTGATCGATTTAAATTCGTAATTTGCCTCAAATCGTTAAAAACGAACCAGTACTACTTATCGATAGTGCTGTATGGCAAATCCTACCAAGACTGCGCCAATAATAGTTTGATATACGCAAGTTGATTTAAAAAAAAGATATTTATTCGAACACTAGCAACGATGTTGCTTGGTACAAGTTTGATTCTAGACTAACTTACAACTATGTTACATCTTACAAGGAATAAAGCAACTAATCAGCATAATATAATACTTTAAGATAAACAATATACTACTAAGCATTATTATAGGGGAGCTATGGCAAGATAACTTATATTATATATATATATATATATATATATATATATATATATATATATATACAATTTATTTTTCAACGATTTTTATATATGTTTTTAAATTTTTTGTTAAAATATATTAATTTTTCATAACCCAATTCTCAAAAGAATTTTAGCTAATATCTAGCTAATCCTTAATTTTAGTTTTGTCAAATTAAACTAAACCAAATGTTTAAATAAACTTTAATTTAATCTCCATATCATTTAGTTTTCGGAAAGTGAATCGAATTAACTTATTTAAATCGGACTAGCATAAGATAAGCTAAGAACTAAAACCGCGCGTTTTTATTATTTTATTCATATAAGAACCCATTCTAAACAGAATGATCCGTAGGACGGATAGTTTGAAGTCACGAAAGCTATGTACATGTAGGCCTTGGGTATATCAAACAAATATCGGTGATTTCAACTTATATCAAAAAAAATGTCTGAATGATTCGATTTCTTTCATAATCTGTGGACCCTCAGTTTAGTAATTGATATTAAGTTCCTATTGTGTAGAATAACAAATAAATAAAGCTGTTTAATAAATTAAACTAATCGATACAGATTTAATATTTCTACGCAATAAGCAATACGGCAACAATAATTGCATTATAATAACAAAGATAAGAAAATATCTATACCGTACTTGATGAGCTGCATTCAAAAACATATTAAATTCATTGGAAGCTCAATATAAAGCTATATTAGATGAATATTATTTTATTACCATCATGTATTCCTCAAAAACAGTTACACGTATTATCATAGACTTTGCAGCATATTTTGTAGGATGCTGTCTTTTCCCATTTAATGTTAAAAGAGTAAATGGAGAATTCAAAATTTTGGAAAGGAAAAGAACTTACATTAGTAATATTCAGATATTTGGTAAGCATAATATTCTTCTGCATTAGTTTGATTACTTTACACATTGATTTTATGTAACTACTTATATATAAAATCAATGCTATACAGGAAACATTTTCAAATAAATTTAGTAGAGAGTTTAATTTTGCATTAAAATTAGTCCACATATTTCATGTTACTTATTTTATTACTGCTAATATGAACCCGTTGGTACATTATGAGTGCGAGATTGTGAAATCAGAAGAATATTGTTTTAATAAATGTTATGTGTCAGTTAAGATACATTGAGCTCAAAAGTTTATGAAACAATTATATATGGATGAATATGATAAAAGTTTTTTTTTCTGCATGAATGTAAGAGCGAGTTTGTACGAAAGAATTATAGATGTGGATATAGCTAAACTATTGTGCCAGGATAGAAATATGTAACGATGATTAATTGCGGAATTAACCTAATACATACATCGGGAAATGTTTCAAGTTTTCGTTTTTATCCATTTTATTGTTCTTAACATGAGTTTAAAAGTTATCAATATTTACATTATTTATGTAGTTAATCATGAAACTGAAACAAATTCAAAGTTTAACTGTCAAATAAATATTTAAAACTTGATTTTGACAGAAAGTAAAGAAATAAGTAGAATGAAATGTGCAAACTGATTTAGGTGTCCTATACACCTACAACTTTTATATGAATATTCTGTAAGCGGCGAATTTATGTCTTATTTAAATAATTGAATTATCTGATGTTTTCTTACTTCTAATGTTGTAGTTACATTCTCCATAGTTTTTGCATGTCAGAAGTATAGAATTGATACTTTCGACACTGATAATATATTATCGTATTATGGTTTAATTGCTTTATATATATGTACTTTTAATATTGCATTGGCCAGTACAATATTTTTTACAATTAAACAAAAGTGTGTTCTCAAAACCATAGACATAATAACATTAATAGACAAGGAACTAAAACTTTTGCAAATCAATATAAATTATTTTAGCGAATTCTGGTTTTCTCAAGTTTACTCAATGGTCTGTTTTGTATGCGGAACTATATTTTATTTTCAAAGAGACGTCTACAATGGATTTGTTGATTTGATTGCAATATTTTATCCACTGGTAGTGAGATTATTCGGAACGCAGATATTTTATGTTAGTGTATCTATTCTAAATAAAAAATTTGAAAGCCTCAATGACTGTTTAGAGTCTTTAGATGATGATGATGATTTCCTTTATGACAGAAAGAAAAAATATTTTCGTAGACAAAATAATGCACTACATATCTTGGATAAAGCAACAGAGATACACATGATGATAGTAGAAGCAGAACATAATTTGATAAATAGTTTTGAATTGATTCTCGCTCTTAATGTTATTATGAATATTATTCAAATTGTATTTGGAATTATGATTTATATTTACGTGGGAAATTTTAATGAATTTGGCACAATAGAAATCTTACTTGTACTTGTTGCATCGAATATTAATATGGCTTTAATATTTCATAAATGTTATCTTCACGAAATTTTGGTAAGTATTTACACTTGTCGTTTATCATATATAAATAACTTATACAGTCATAAGACGTTCCTGCATTTTCATCCACATCAACAAGTCTAAATAGGCACTAGTACATCATTATAAACACTGAATCTCAAATCCACAGTTTCTCGCATTGTCTCTGAGCTACCTGTTTTATGCCGTTTTTTCAAATACTGAGATAAAATGACAGATAATTGCTAAGTCGGCTAAATGTTACAATGACTTCATTCGCCTCACAGAAGCTTGTTGATATCTCCCAGTCGGAAACCTTTGTTCACACAATAGATCATTTACTCCTTGGATTATCTCGTAATTACTCACTGTCACTATCAATCTGATTTGCAATATTTTTATATAAATTCTGTTTAATCTTACACTACAATTATTATACACCAACTTGTGCATGACAATATAAATACCTAATTTCCGCAGAAATTATACAATAATATAATTGTGATTTCAGGCAAAACATGTTCTTGTAACATTAGGACAATTAAACATACTATATTTAGACTCAAAAACAGCAATGGAGGTACGATAAATTTCTTTAAATTTTATAATGCGTATTAAAGTGTATTTAGTAAAGTCGTTGTTTTAGAAAAATTCGTTTCTACTTCAAGGATTGCATAATAAAGTTATTTTATCATTGTGGAATGTAATTCCATTAAAGTTTTCATTATTCTTAAAGGTAAGAGAGAAAATTGTCAAAATAAACATTTTAATAAATTTTATTGCAGCAAATTGATGTAGTTAAAACAGCTATGTTTCTGCTGTCCCAATACACAAAGAAATATCACGAAACTAAAAATTAAAAAAAAGATAATAATATGCTATTCAACGAGAGCGTAATGATAGTTACTACTGAAGAGGATAAAGTTTGAGCCGTATGAGTAATAGTCATTACACGCAAGTTTATTATTATACTTTTAACAAAAATAATAACTAATTAATATTGTATGACGTGAATGTCAAACTTTAGTTGAGTTGTCTATCAAGAAACGCACATGAATATATTAGCAGATGATCGTAGAAAAATTGATTTATAGATATAGATTGATGTTTGTTGTGCGATCAATAGTATAGCACTGCTCGCAACTGGAAATTTAGTTATATTTTCTTGACGAATCATAAGTTCCATGAAAGTGTTTTCGTCTTAAAACGAATTTAACAGTTTTGGATCATAACTATAAGTACCTATAGTAAAATCACAATGTGACTTATAGCACAACCTTAACTAACATTCACCTCTCAAGATCTGAAATTTATATAAATTTGTTGTTACGAAGTATAAAATATCTGAAATAGTAATTTATGCACTAAGGGCGTTATGTAGATCATTTAGTGACTGGATTTATAAACACAAAAAATAACTAAAAAAAGCGCTTTAAAAAGTACAAAATGTAGCAAAAAAAATAGCATAAAAAAGCAAAAAAAAAATACAAAATAAATTTCGTAAAGTATAGATATTTATTTATATTAAATAGGTACATGTTTTAGTATATATAGTTATATTATTATATTTTATATTCTTGTATTAAATTTATATTGTATAGTATGTAAAGTACAAAATAATGTAGATCTAAACAGAGTCGTATTTTATATTTAACACTCTAAATAAAATATGTAGAAGCTTTGTATCACTCCGGTTGAAAACAGTTAATCACTAAATGTTGTTCCAAATTCTCCACTGTATAATTTTGCCTTCTTTCACTTAAAATATTCTTATACGCAGAGAAACTTGTCTCGACATCTACACTTGTTATGGGTGCGTATTTGAAATTAGGTATTAAAGTCGGATCCAGGTGAAAATCATCAACAATGTTACCGTTTAAATTATATGATAGTTTTAATAATTTTTGAAACCCCTCATTCTTAGAAAAAACTTCTTCTACTTTGAATTTTACCACTGCACCAATACTACCTGGAATTACATAAGCAGCTACTTACTTAAGTTATTTACTATTTTAACGGATTCAACCAACGGCAATTCTTACTTCTCAATGGATTTAATTATTTAATGAAATTTTTATGAAACTTAAATTATTTATTAGTTCTGGTTGTTTTAGAACAGTTTGACAATTTTTTATGGATTGACTAATATTTTCTGGAAATTAAAGAACCAGTTTCTTAAAATTTTCAAAATTATTGAAATAATAAATAGCAGCATCTAGCCAGGTACCCCATCTTGTTAACACTGGTTCAGGTGGTAGTGGAGTCTCAGGCAACCTTTTGTACATTTGCACCCTTTAAAGGAGCTTTAACGAATATTTTTTTGCCGTGTTTTATTAATTCATTTACTAACGAAAACTGCATTCGTATTGTTTCAGCAATACGATTACATCCATGAGCTAAACATGTGCAATGAATTAAATTTTTATAAAAAATTCTCATATTACCACCAGCTTTTACCATGCTGCGTCTGATAGCATGAGCAAAATTTTTTCATTCGGAACTGCCTCAGACAAATAAAAATTTGTTAATCCATCGTGAATAAAATTTTAAATTGTATTACTGTTAGTTTTATTTAATTGTTTACAGCATATTAAAAAACCTTTCGACGAAATTTAATTATTTAGTACCCCTATTATTAAATTAGCTACATATCTACCGCACGTGTCTGTAGTTTCGTCAACACAAAATCATATATAATTGTTACCTATTTTTTTTTAATTTCCTTCATGGTTTCATCGAAAACAAGGCTTGCGTATTTTTTTCGGAGATTACTTTCATCTGGAATTTGTCGTTTACAATACTTATCCAAAAATGCTTTAAAAGATGAATTTTGAAATTAGTTTAAAGGATTATTTGATTTTATCATAGTTTTGCACAGCTCGTAATTAAATTGTTTTTGTTCGCTCCATGTAGAAAATGTGGCTATGGATTCTTTAATAGTTTGTTGTTTGCCCTTTTTCAAGCGTTCTTGATGTAATTTTGTTTTAACGTGCTGAATTATATTGGACTTTTTGTCGCACATAATCTACAAATGAAAATCGTAAGCTACAGTAAATTATTTACACACATTTAATATAAATTATTACCATTTTTGTGCAAGTTTGACAAAATATTTTATTATTTTCAAATTTCAATTCAGGATAAACTCGTATCCATTCTTCAATAGTGGATTTTTGCTTCGGCATTATGCAATATACAAATTACAATTCACAATTATTGTATTGAAGTTAACACGATAGAACACTTGCAATGAAAACAGTAAAACTAAACAAGGCGCAATCTGAGACCGATATGCTGCATCCATGAATCACGAAATCGGGGAACCCCAAAGAACAAATATGTATGCGCATGCGTCATTTCATTAAACATTGCGTAATAAGTAATTTTTATAAATTCTGTTTAATAATATCAAATACAGTTAAAATAAAGCTCTGAATAAGCATAAAACTAAGAAAAACGCATAAAAACGCAAAAAAAAGTAAAAAAAAGCATAATAAACTTTATGTCAAATGATACAATTTATACTAATACGTGAACATTTGAAGACTAATTTTTATTGCTTTTAATATTAAGAGAAAGCATAAAAGTTAAAAACAACCGGTCTCTAATGATGATACACAGAGGATGATGGTATCCAGCCCGAGGGATGGATGCGCCCGAGATTATTATCATCTATAGTTAAAATAAAATCTTCTGGCAGTGTAGGAATGTAGGAATACAGTGTTGCCGAATGTCTCCTATATCAGTCATGTGTTAGACAAGGAAAAAAAATACAGAATCAGATTGTTGTTTTTCATTTTGATAATTGAATTTTTTTAATATTCAACTGATAAAACTATACGTTCAATGCAAATGATCAATAATTAAGGAAACATATGAAAGTATTATAAAAATAAAATTTATTTACACTAAACTAGGAAGTTAGGGAAAGTTTATATTTGCTGTTCACACATTGTATTTGCAAAATAATTAGAGAATCTATTAATATGAAAAAAGTAAATGTACATTATAAACATCAGTTACATCGTGGATTTCATATAAATTGTTATTATTATACATATACGAGGTCTGTTAAAATAATACGCGGACTGACGTCATAAAACAAAATGTACTTTATTTAGAAGTTACATGTCTGGGTCTTCTTCAAAGTACTCTTCTCTCCAACGCACACACTTATTCCAACGGTGTTTCCACTTGTTGAAACAGTCCTGGTACACTTCTTCAGCTCCTTTGTCGTATTTACCTTAATCTCGGGAATCGTCTCAAATCTTCTTCCTTTCAAGGGGTGTATTTTTTTAACAGACCTTGTATTATAATATTAGTTTCTTATTAAAATTTTAAGTGCGATCCAGTACGGTATATTATACCATCGTCATTCATCCCTGAATCCCTAAGTGTAGTCTATCAGTGGTACTTAAACAATCTGCTCACTCCTTATTGAAAATATTCATCGTATCTTTCGCTACTGTCACTGTCGTCATTTAAATTAATAATCAGGGGTTTTATATCATCTGACATATGATCATCCTTTCAAAATTTGTTTACTTCATTTATTATATATTTGTCGCTATTTTTGAGTAAGCTTAACTTATTAAATTTTTTACATCATTTTCCTTGAAAGTAGTTTTTATTGGAAGAAATGTACCTTTTTGTATCAGTCCAAACACAGGTAAAATTAAGATCGATTAAGTTATAATTTTATTATGTCATCATAGCGAAATGAAAAATAATATATTTTGAAATAGTTATCGCTTGATGCTATTCTTGGTTTAGCAACGTATGCAAAATACTGAACTGGTCAGCTAAGTATACATTCGCCTTATTTTACACGATTTACAGGATTAATAAATAAGAAAAAATAGGAAAAAACAAATTTTTCATCACTTGTCTCATAATTCCACAAAGGTTTTACAGCACGTTTGCATCAACTATCAGGTCATCAACAAACGGCTGGTCAGTTCAGCTTTAACCATAGACGCGTTTCGTCCTTACAGACTTATCAGTATGGTGCGATCATTTATCCAACTAGACCAACTAGGGAATAGTGGATTTTGATACCGACTTAGCTGAACTGACCGATGTTAACCTAGCCGTTTGTTGATGACCTGATTGTTGATGCAAACGTGCTGTAAAACCTTTGTGGAATTATGAGACAAGTGATGGAAAATTAGTTTTTTCCTATTTTTTCTTATTTATTAAGACTCAATTCCACATCGCAATAAACATTTTGTCTTTTGTTTGATTTCAATAGCTGTCAAGCACTTTTGCGAGTTTGTCGGTAGATGGCACCACGAGTTGCTCTTTAGCTCTCATGTCATGTTACCGGCGTAGATAGGTTAACATCAGTCAGTTCGGCTAAGTCGATATCACAATCTACTATTCCCTAGTTGGTCTAGTTGGATAAATGTGTCTGTAAAACAGTCACTTTCCAATGAAATTCGTTGAATATATTAATTATGTTTTTGGCGAGGCTCGCTTCGCTCGCGCTTTAAACAAACATACCCCGCTTTCCACCGCTTCTGCCGGGGTTGCCTTCACACGGTCTTAGCGTTCGATTTAAAATTCTCAATAAGTGTTCCAAATTGTCTCTAAAACAGTAATTTTCAAATCAAATGTCTTCCAAATTGTCTCTTAAATCGTCTGTAAAACAGTCCATTATCCTATAAAATATGTCTGTAAAACAGTCACTTTCCAATGAAATTCGTTGAATATTAAATCATGTTTTTGGCGAGGCTCGCTTCGCTCGCGCTTTAAACAAACATATCCCGCTTTCCACCGGTCCTGCCGGGATTGCCTTCACACGGTCCTAGCGTTCGATTTAAAATTCTCAATAAGTGTTCCAAATTGTCTCTAAAACAGTAATTTTCAAATCAAATGTTTTCCAAATTGTCTCTTAAATCGTCTGTAAAACAGTCCATTATCCTATAAAATATGTCTGTAAAACAGTCACTTTCCAATGAAATTCGTTGAATATTAAATCATGTTTTTGGCGAGGCTCGCTTCGCTCGCGCTTTAAACAAACATATCCCGCTTTCCACCGCTTCTGCCGGGGTTGCCTTCACACGGTCTTAGCGTTCGATTTAAAATTCTCAATAAGTGTTCCAAATTGTCTCTAAAACAGTAATTTTCAAATCAAATGTTTTCCAAATTGTCTCTTAAATCGTCTCTAAAACAGTCCATTATCCTATAAAATCTGTCTGTAAAACAGTCACTTTCCAATGAAATTCGTTGAATATTAAATCATGTTTTTGGCGAGGCTCGCTTCGCTCGCGCTTTAAACAAACATATCCCGCTTTCCACAGGTCCTGCCGGGATTGCCTTCACACGGTCCTAGCGTTCGATTTAAAATTCTCAATAAGTGTTCTAAATTGTCTCTAAAACAGTAATTTTCAAATCAAATGTTTTCCAAATTGTCTCTTAAATCGTCTGTAAAACAGTCCATTATCCTATAAAATCTGTCTGTAAAACAGTCACTTTCCAATGAAATTCGTTGAATATTAAATCATGTTTTTGGCGAGGCTCGCTTCGCTCGCGCTTTAAACAAACATATCCCGCTTTCCACCGCTTCTGCCGGGGTTGCCTTCACACGGTCTTAGCGTTCGATTTAAAATTCTCAATAAGTGTTCCAAATTGTCTCTAAAACAGTAATTTTCAAATCAAATGTTTTCCAAATTGTCTCTTAAATCGTCTCTAAAACAGTCCATTATCCTATAAAATCTGTCTGTAAAACAGTCACTTTCCAATGAAATTCGTTGAATATTAAATCATGTTTTTGGCGAGGCTCGCTTCGCTCGCGCTTTAAACAAACATATCCCGCTTTCCACAGGTCCTGCCGGGATTGCCTTCACACGGTCCTAGCGTTCGATTTAAAATTCTCAATAAGTGTTCTAAATTGTCTCTAAAACAGTAATTTTCAAATCAAATGTTTTCCAAATTGTCTCTTAAATCGTCTGTAAAACAGTCCATTATCCTATAAAATCTGTCTGTAAAACAGTCACTTTCCAATGAAATTCGTTGAATATTAAATCATGTTTTTGGCGAGGCTCGCTTCGCTCGCGCTTTAAACAAACATATCCCGCTTTCCACCGCTTCTGCCGGGGTTGCCTTCACACGGTCTTAGCGTTCGATTTAAAATTCTCAATAAGTGTTCCAAATTGTCTCTAAAACAGTAATTTTCAAATCAAATGTTTTCCAAATTGTCTCTTAAATCGTCTGTAAAACAGTCCATTATCCTATAAAATCTGTCTGTAAAACAGTCACTTTCCAATGAAATTCGTTGAATATTAAATCATGTTTTTGGCGAGGCTCGCTTCGCTCGCGCTTTAAACAAACATATCCCGCTTTCCACCGCTTCTGCCGGGGTTGCCTTCACACGGTCTTAGCGTTCGATTTAAAATTCTCAATAAGTGTTCCAAATTGTCTCTAAAACAGTAATTTTCAAATCAAATGTTTTCCAAATTGTCTCTTAAATCGTCTCTAAAACAGTCCATTATCCTATAAAATCTGTCTGTAAAACAGTCACTTTCCAATGAAATTCGTTGAATATTAAATCATGTTTTTGGCGAGGCTCGCTTCGCTCGCGCTTTAAACAAACATATCCCGCTTTCCACCGGTCCTGCCGGGATTGCCTTCACACGGTCCTAGCGTTCGATTTAAAATTCTCAATAAGTGTTCCAAATTGTCTCTAAAACAGTAATTTTCAAATCAAATGTTTTCCAAATTGTCTCTTAAATCGTCTCTAAAACAGTCCATTATCCTATAAAATCTGTCTGTAAAACAGTCACTTTCCAATGAAATTCGTTGAATATTAAATCATGTTTTTGGCGAGGCTCGCTTCGCTCGCGCTTTAAACAAACATATCCCGCTTTCCACCGGTCCTGCCGGGATTGCCTTCACACGGTCCTAGCGTTCGATTTAAAATTCTCAATAAGTGTTCCAAATTGTCTCTAAAACAGTAATTTTCAAATCAAATGTTTTCCAAATTGTCTCTTAAATCGTCTCTAAAACAGTCCATTATCCTATAAAATATGTCTGTAAAACAGTCACTTTCCAATGAAATTCGTTGAATATTAAATCATGTTTTTGGCGAGGCTCGCTTCGCTCGCGCTTTAAACAAACATATCCCGCTTTCCACCGGTCCTGCCGGGATTGCCTTCACATGGTCTTAGCGTTCGATTTAAAATTCTCAATAAGTGTTCCAAATTGTCTCTAAAACAGTAATTTTCAAATCAAATGTTTTCCAAATCGTCTCTAAAACAGTCCATTATCCTATAAAATATGTCTGTAAAACAGTCACTTTCCAAAATGTCTTTTAAATCGTCTCTAAAACAGTAATTTTAACAAATAAAATATTTTCCAAAATGTCTCTTAAATCGTCTCTAAAACAGTAATTTTAACAAATAAAATATTTTCCAAAATGTCTATTAAATCGTCTCTAAAATAGTTATTTTAACAAATAAAATATTTTCCAAAATGTCTATTAAATCGTCTCTAAAACAGTTATTTTAACAAATAAAATATTTTCCAAAATATCTTTTAAATCGTCTCTAAAACAGTAACTTTAACAAATAAAATATTTTCCAAAATGTCTCTTAAATCGTCTCTAAAACAGTAACTTTAACAAATAAAATATTTTCCAAAATGTCTCTTAAATCGTCTGTAAAACAGTCATTTTTCAAATAAAATGTCTCCCAAATCGTCATTTTTCAATTTGCAATTTGGTTGCAAAATCTAGTAAAATTTCAACAAATTTGACAAAACATCCATACTAATTAATGAATTAATTCGCTAATTAGCTCAATTTTCTACAATTTTTTTTTAAATCAAAGAATTTTGTAGATAAAAAATAATAAAAATTGAAGCTGGAATCTGCAATTGCAGAACTAATTTTCTCCAAAGTTTGTCGAAAATCTAAGAATATTTTACAAAAAAAAAAAAAACAGAAAATTGCAATTTTGTTTCACAAATCTTGTAAAGATTCAACGAATTTGTCAAAAATGTCCATACTAATTAATTTTATTTTAAAATCTAGTAAAAATTCAACAAATTTGTTAAAATACTCAACTAATTAATTTATTAATACGTTAATTTGTTAAATTTTAAACAAAATTTGTTCAAAATCAAAAAATATTTGTTAAATAAATGATAAAAACGGAGGCTGGAATCTGCAATTTCAAAGCAAATTAGCTAAATTTTCCCCAAAGTTTGTCGAAAATATAAGAATTTTTTACAAAAAAAAGACAGAAAATTGCAATTTTGTTTCACGAATCTTGTAAAGATTCAACGAATTTGTCAAAAATGTCCATACTAATTAATTAATTGATTAATTAATTAATTAATTAAATAATTTTATTTTCAAATCTAGTAAAAAATCAACAAATTTGTGAAAATATTCATACTAATTAATTTATTAATACGTGAATTACTTAAATTTTAAACACAATTTGTTCAAAATCAAAAAAATGGTTAAAAACTGAAGCTGGAATATGCAATTGCAGAGCTAATTAGCTGAAATTCTTCCTCAAATTTGTTAAAATCAAAAAAAATGTTACCAATATAAATTATTTTGGTACTTTACTAATTAGCTAAATTTTTCTCAAAATTTATTTTAAAAAAATCTACGATTTTGTTAAAACTTGATAAAAACTGTAGTTGGAATCTGCAATTGCAGAGCTAATGAGCTAAATGTTCCCCAAAGTTTGTCGAAAATATAAGAATTTTGCAATTTTGTTTCACATATCTTGTAAAGATTCAACGAATTTGTGAAAAATGTCCATATTAATTAATTAGTTAATTTTCTAAAATACTTGTAATTTTGATTAAATTTTAAATAATTAGGTCAATGTCACTGGAAAGCTGAAAATGAGTAAAATCGTGGCATTTAATTTTATAAAATACTTGTAAATTTGATTAAATTTAAAATAATTAGGTCAATGATACACTGATAATGAGAAAAATCGTGGCATTTTTTTTCTAAAATACTTGTAAATTTGATTAAATTGGCAATAATTAGGTCAAGGTCACTGAAAAGCTGATAATAACTAAAATCGTGGCATTTTTTTTTCTAAAATACTTGTAAATTTCATAAAATTGTAAATAATTAGGTCAATGATACACTGATAATACCTAAAATCATGGTATTTTATTTTCTAAAAAGCCTGTAAATTTGATTAAATTGTAAATAATTAGGTCAATGATACACTGATGATGACTAAAATCATAGCATTTTATTTTCTAAAAAAACTTGTAAATTTGTTTAAATTGTAAATAAGTATGTCAAGGTCACTGATGCACTGATAATGCCTAAAATCGTTTCATTTATGTTCTAAAAAACTTGTAAATTTGATTAAATTGTCAATAATTAGGTCAATGATACGCTGATAATGGCTAAGATCGTGTTAACTTATTTTCTAAAACTAGTAAAAATGGATTAAATTGTTAATAATTAGGCCAAGGACAAGTAAATGATGAAAATGTCTAAAATCGTGGTAATTTAGTTTCTAAAACTTGTAGAAATTGATTAAATTGTCAAAGTAAATGATGAAAATGTCTAAAATCTTTCTAATATATTTGTTCGCAAGTTTGTAGAAAACTGTACAACTATATTTGTAAGTTGTTTAGGAAAACGGTACGACCATATTTTTAGAGTTTGGCAGTGTGTAGTGTAAGAAAATATTGTTTTGAAATAAGAAACAAGAAAATTGCAAGAATAACAGTAGGTAGTTAACAAACAACAATCATAAACAGTAGAAATTGATTAAATTGTCAATAATTAGGTCAAGAATATAATAAAATAGCTCAAATAGTTGAAATTGATTAATTTGTCAATATTTAGAAGTATGTCAAGGTTAAGGAACGGCTAAAATCAATCCAATTTATTGTTTAAAATTAGTTAAATTTATTAAATTGTTAATTATTAGCTCAAGGTTAAGGATATATATTAAAAATGGCTAAAATCGGTTGCAGTTTAGTGGCATAAGCTTGTTAAAATTGATTCAATTCTCCATATCTTGTCATATGATGTCATGTCATATCATATAATGTCATATAATGTCATATATTGTCATGTAATATCATGTATGCCACATAATGTCATGTAATGTCATAGAGTGTAAATAAATAGTGAAGTAAGTGAACTGTGTAGTCTATTTATTTAGATAATAAATGAAGTAAGTCATTGAAGTTATTACTTATAAGTCATTATTGTATAAGTGTTTGGAAAAAAGTCAAAGGGCATGTGAGAAAATAAATTCAGTGAATTAAGTATGTCAAACTCATTGTTGTAAGTCACTGTTATAAGTCATTATTATATTAGTTTGTAAAGAAAGTTAAGTAAATCATGTAATTGTATTAAATCTAAAAAAGAAATATTAATTTCTAAAGTCTGGGATCGAACCCACAACCTACCGTGAGGATGACGTAATCACTCTATACCAAAATAAGCGGCGCGTTAGCTGCATTAGCTGTCGATCGCCCAACCAGCCCCCTACCCTATTCACTATTATATTTGGCAACTCATTTTGACTTTTTTTTTATTTTTTTCCATTTTTCACTAATTATCAAATTTTAACAAAATTTTTTTTTTTTTTTTTTTACTTTTTTCTACTTACTAATTATACCTTCAAATATACGTATTATCTATCCTAAAATATCACCTAAATCGCATATAATAAATATACTTTCCATTGTTGTCATTTTCCCATTGTTGTTATCTAATCGATTGTTGCTTTGCTTTGCTTTGCTTGCGTTGCGCGCGCAACGGATTGGCTGTCGTCTGTTGCGAAGCAGTTCACTTGTTTCAAACAAAAACTTTGTTTATTGTGAGTGAGTTGAGTTTAGTGACAAGTTATTATTTGTACAGATATTTGTTGTATTATTATTCTGTGTTTCATAAATACTTCTCATCAAATATAAGTGTATTTTGTGTAAGTGTCAATATCGTATATATATGTATACTCGTAGTTGTTATTTTAACTATTTGATTAGAAATTTTATTTCGAAATAAGTTTTTTCATACATACATAACAAATGTATCTATATAAGTTTTTTTCTTGTTTACTTGTTCTGTTCTCTCTCTCTCTCTCTCTCTCTCTCTCTCGCTCTCGTTCTCTATGTGTGTGTGTGTGTGTGTGTGTGTGTGTGTGTGTGTGTGTGCGTGTGTTGAGTTTTTAATTTTATATATAGTAAAACAATTTTAATCGGTTTTTAATAGATATTAACAATATTTTTCTATTTATTAGGTGTCTCAAATTAGAACATCTGATCAATAATTATCCACCCACCCAAAACCATGGTCGAAACTCGAAACTAACCTCAGCAATGAGCTAAAAACACCAATAGATACTCTCAATTTTCCTACAATGACTCCAGTTCAAGCAGCTACAATTCCACTAATTCCACTTGGAAAGAAAGATGTTGCTGCAGAAGCTGTCACAGGTTCTGGAAAAACACTAGCATTCCTTATCCCACTTTTGGAGATGCTAATTCAAAGGCATAAAGAAGATAAGTGGAAGAAAACTGAAATTGGAGGGGGATTCATTGTGATTTCGCCAACAAGAGAACTGGCTTTGCAAAAATTAATTCTGCATATTCCGGTAAGTTTAGTTCATGAATTTATTGTTGTTTTACCCTATTTTGAAGGTTACTCTAACTCTGTGAAATATGTGTTTAAGATTTGTGGAAGTTTTCAGTGAAATTGTTCTTTTTATAGTTTGTTTTGTGAATTTGGTTTATTAGTTAAACTCCAGTATACCCTCTTGCCTTATTTTGGTGTATTTTGCTAAATGACAGGCAGTGTATATAGGAGAGAAGTTCATGTTTTCAGTGATTTTAGAAACAATTATTTACCACTACTTTTCGGCCGGTCGGTTCATTATTATTCCGATTTTAGATTAGCTCGCTTCTCTAACTCCAGCGCAAAATTCTAGCCATTTCTTATTTCTCAGTCGGTCTCAAAAATGTCACAAACTTAGAAATGACAGGCGAGAAAATAACAAAATCACGACTTTTTAAATCTCGTCTCAAAAATATAGTTCATTTTGTAGGTGGCGCAGTGATCGCAGCCCAAACAGCTGTTTTTACGTCACTACATGTCACATTCAGTTTTAAAAGTTGAATTTAAATTTGTTAGATAAGACGGCATGTAATTCTTTCCTTTTATATAAATAATATGTGGGAAGAATAATAATTATGATAGATTAATAATAAATAAATATATCATTCATAATTTTACATAATCATATTGAAGATATTCTTATTTTTTAAACATGCATACGTAATATAAATCTTCGGATGCCTTTTATTTTAAATTTAATTAAATTTAAATGTCAAATTAAAATATTTATTATTTTATAAAATTTAATTTGTTTATAATGAAACCAAATTCTGCATATATTAAATAAAAATCAAATATAAATTTATATTAACGCACGAAAAATATTACCTACCTTATTTTAATATGTAATTTTGTAAAATAAAACTCAAAGGAATATACATTTTTATATGTATTATTATTATATATATATATAAATAAATAATATTTGAAAATACAAAATACAATGCACATTACCTCTTGTACTACAGTTAAATTAATTAAAGATCCTCGATTCTCTAACTCCAGCGCAAAATAATCTTGAAGATGACAAACGCATTTCTGCATTTGATTACCCAAAATTTTTGTAGCCATTTCTTATTTCTCAGTCTGTATTTATGTATCAAAAATGACACAAACTTAGAAATGACAGGTGAGAAAATAACAAAATCTTGACCATAGATCTCTATTTTTATCTTATAAACAAATGTGAACAAAGTAAATGTAAATTTTCGTAATAGTAAGAACTGTCATACGTTTTCATTAAAATAATAAATGTGATAGAACGTGAAAAAACATGAAACGTGTGTCTTAACTTATGAAGACATACGTTGTGTCATTCGCATAGGTACGAATAATATTATTAAAAAAAGATAGCTATATTTCATCGTATCTATGATAACATCGTCCACATATGACGTCATAATTTTCATACAGGGAATGGAGTATATTTGCATTTTATTTTGATGAAATGTTTGAGGTAAGAAATGAATTACTTTCTATAACCGTACAATTGAAAACTTTTATGTTGGAAATATTGTTTATTGAAAGATAAATAATGTATTCCAATATTTCACATTATCCTGTTCCACTATTATGCTCACCTAAAACTGATGAAATAGATTATTATAAAAAAGTACCCATTACTTTGAATACTATAATGTAATATAACACAAAAAACAAAACAATAAATACATCTTTCAAATAACAAGTTATAAAATACTAACATATTTTCATGTATATCTCTATCTATTAGAACATCATGAAACATGATTATGACAGCTGTCATTCATTCTGATCATATTAGCGCTGAGTGTACAACAAAGCACGCATCACTTGAAAAAATTGAGAATTTGAAATGGTACAGCTCGCAATATTAACTGCGGCGTCACCTTTTATTTTTGACAATATTGTGGACATTAGATATTCGTTTTGAAAATCTGTTATATCCGTTGTGTTATAAAATTTAGTTACCAATTTCTGACATATTTCAAGAAATCGGGGTAAAAGTTCGCGTTCCCCATGGAAATCGGGAATCATATCGAGATATTCTCGTTTTAATGCTGGCATTGCCATTTTTATTTGATTAAAATTAAATATTGGATTTTTAATTAATGAATTGGAGACTATTTTATTAGTCGAAATATTAGGGGACAGTTCACTTTCGGAACTGGAGTCATAATCAGAACTTGAGTCAGTATTAATTATTATTTTAGAACTTCTAAAAGACATAAGGTACTTACAGCAGAATCAGCGTCTTCATGTGCGTTGAAGATTTTGACCCGTGCGAAGTTGAGACGTTCCGATGTTCCCTCGGACTGCTCGAGATGCCTTCGAAGTTGATGTGGGTGTCGTGTGTCCGATGTTCTCTCGGCCACAGTAGACGGTGCTGCGATGCTTGATGTGTGTTCGACGACAGGAGTCACTTTTACTTATCACTTGTTGATCGATTTAAATTCGTAATTTGCCTCAAATCGTTAAAAACGAACCAGTACTACTTATCGATAGTGCTGTATGGCAAATCCTACCAAGACTGCGCCAATAATAGTTCGATCTACGCAAGTTGATTTTTAAAAAAGATATTTATTCGAACACTAGCAACGATGTTGCTTGGTACAAGCTTGATTCTAGACTAACTTACAACTATGTTACATCTTACAAGGAATAAAGCAACTAATCAGCATAATATAATACTTTAAGATAAACAATATACTACTAAGCATTATTATAGGGGAGCTATGGCAAGATAACTTATATATATATATATATATATATATATATATATATATATATATATATACAATTTATTTTTCAACGATTTTCATATATGTTTTTAAATTTTTTGTTAAAATATATTAATTTTTCATAACCCAATTCTCAAAAGAATTTTAGCTAATATCTAGCTAATCCTTAATTTTAGTTTTGTCAAATTAAACTAAACCAAATGTTTAAATAAACTTTAATTTAATCTCCATATCATTTAGTTTTCGGAAAGTGAATCGAATTAACTTATTTAAATCGGACTAGCATAAGATAAGCTAAGAACTAAAACCGCGCGTTTTTATTATTTTATTCATATAAGAACCCATTCTAAACAGAATGATCCGTAGGACGGATAGTTTGAAGTCACGAAAGCTATGTACATGTAGGCCTTGGGTATATCAAACAAATATCGGTGATTTCAACTTATATCAAAAAAAATGTCTGAATGATTCGATTTCTTTCATAATCTGTGGACCCTCAGTTTAGTAATTGATATTAAGTTCCTATTGTGTAGAATAACAAATAAATAAAGCTGTTTAATAAATTAAACTAATCGATACAGATTTAATATTTCTACGCAATAAGCAATACGGCAACAATAATTGCATTATAATAACAAAGATAAGAAAATATCTATACCGTACTTGATGAGCTGCATTCAAAAACATATTAAATTCATTGGAAGCTCAATATAAAGCTATATTAGATGAATATTATTTTATTACCATCATGTATTCCTCAAAAACAGTTACACGTATTATCATAGACTTTGCAGCATATTTTGTAGGATGCTGTCTTTTCCCATTTAATGTTAAAAGAGTAAATGGAGAATTCAAAATTTTGGAAAGGAAAAGAACTTACATTAGTAATATTCAGATATTTGGTAAGCATAATATTCTTCTGCATTAGTTTGATTACTTTACACATTGATTTTATGTAACTACTTATATATAAAATCAATGCTATACAGGAAACATTTTCAAATAAATTTAGTAGAGAGTTTAATTTTGCATTAAAATTAGTCCACATATTTCATGTTACTTATTTTATTACTGCTAATATGAACCCGTTGGTACATTATGAGTGCGAGATTGTGAAATCAGAAGAATATTGTTTTAATAAATGTTATGTGTCAGTTAAGATACATTGAGCTCAAAAGTTTATGAAACAATTATATATGGATGAATATGATAAAAGTTTTTTTTTCTGCATGAATGTAAGAGCGAGTTTGTACGAAAGAATTATAGATGTGGATATAGCTAAACTATTGTGCCAGGATAGAAATATGTAACGATGATTAATTGCGGAATTAACCTAATACATACATCGGGAAATGTTTCAAGTTTTCGTTTTTATCCATTTTATTGTTCTTAACATGAGTTTAAAAGTTATCAATATTTACATTATTTATGTAGTTAATCATGAAACTGAAACAAATTCAAAGTTTAACTGTCAAATAAATATTTAAAACTTGATTTTGACAGAAAGTAAAGAAATAAGTAGAATGAAATGTGCAAACTGATTTAGGTGTCCTATACACCTACAACTTTTATATGAATATTCTGTAAGCGGCGAATTTATGTCTTATTTAAATAATTGAATTATCTGATGTTTTCTTACTTCTAATGTTGTAGTTACATTCTCCATAGTTTTTGCATGTCAGAAGTATAGAATTGATACTTTCGACACTGATAATATATTATCGTATTATGGTTTAATTGCTTTATATATATGTACTTTTAATATTGCATTGGCCAGTACAATATTTTTTACAATTAAACAAAAGTGTGTTCTCAAAACCATAGACATAATAACATTAATAGACAAGGAACTAAAACTTTTGCAAATCAATATAAATTATTTTAGCGAATTCTGGTTTTCTCAAGTTTACTCAATGGTCTGTTTTGTATGCGGAACTATATTTTATTTTCAAAGAGACGTCTACAATGGATTTGTTGATTTGATTGCAATATTTTATCCACTGGTAGTGAGATTATTCGGAACGCAGATATTTTATGTTAGTGTATCTATTCTAAATAAAAAATTTGAAAGCCTCAATGACTGTTTAGAGTCTTTAGATGATGATGATGATTTCCTTTATGACAGAAAGAAAAAATATTTTCGTAGACAAAATAATGCACTACATATCTTGGATAAAGCAACAGAGATACACATGATGATAGTAGAAGCAGAACATAATTTGATAAATAGTTTTGAATTGATTCTCGCTCTTAATGTTATTATGAATATTATTCAAATTGTATTTGGAATTATGATTTATATTTACGTGGGAAATTTTAATGAATTTGGCACAATAGAAATCTTACTTGTACTTGTTGCATCGAATATTAATATGGCTTTAATATTTCATAAATGTTATCTTCACGAAATTTTGGTAAGTATTTACACTTGTCGTTTATCATATATAAATAACTTATACAGTCATAAGACGTTCCTGCATTTTCATCCACATCAACAAGTCTAAATAGGCACTAGTACATCATTATAAACACTGAATCTCAAATCCACAGTTTCTCGCATTGTCTCTGAGCTACCTGTTTTATGCCGTTTTTTCAAATACTGAGATAAAATGACAGATAATTGCTAAGTCGGCTAAATGTTACAATGACTTCATTCGCCTCACAGAAGCTTGTTGATATCTCCCAGTCGGAAACCTTTGTTCACACAATAGATCATTTACTCCTTGGATTATCTCGTAATTACTCACTGTCACTATCAATCTGATTTGCAATATTTTTATATAAATTCTGTTTAATCTTACACTACAATTATTATACACCAACTTGTGCATGACAATATAAATACCTAATTTCCGCAGAAATTATACAATAATATAATTGTGATTTCAGGCAAAACATGTTCTTGTAACATTAGGACAATTAAACATACTATATTTAGACTCAAAAACAGCAATGGAGATACGATAAATTTCTTTAAATTTTATAATGCGTATTAAAGTGTATTTAGTAAAGTCGTTGTTTTAGAAAAATTCGTTTCTACTTCAAGGATTGCATAATAAAGTTATTTTATCATTGTGGAATGTAATTCCATTAAAGTTTTCATTATTCTTAAAGGTAAGAGAGAAAATTGTCAAAATAAACATTTTAATAAATTTTATTGCAGCAAATTGATGTAGTTAAAACAGCTATGTTTCTGCTGTCCCAATACACAAAGAAATATCACGAAACTAAAAATTAAAAAAAAGATAATAATATGCTATTCAACGAGAGCGTAATGATAGTTACTACTGAAGAGGATAAAGTTTGAGCCGTATGAGTAATAGTCATTACACGCAAGTTTATTATTATACTTTTAACAAAAATAATAACTAATTAATATTGTATGACGTGAATGTCAAACTTTAGTTGAGTTGTCTATCAAGAAACGCACATGAATATATTAGCAGATGATCGTAGAAAAATTGATTTATAGATATAGATTGATGTTTGTTGTGCGATCAATAGTATAGCACTGCTCGCAACTGGAAATTTAGTTATATTTTCTTGACGAATCATAAGTTCCATGAAAGTGTTTTCGTCTTAAAACGAATTTAACAGTTTTGGATCATAACTATAAGTACCTATAGTAAAATCACAATGTGACTTATAGCACAACCTTAACTAACATTCACCTCTCAAGATCTGAAATTTATATAAATTTGTTGTTACGAAGTATAAAATATCTGAAATAGTAATTTATGCACTAAGGGCGTTATGTAGATCATTTAGTGACTGGATTTATAAACACAAAAAATAACTAAAAAAAGCGCTTTAAAAAGTACAAAATGTAGCAAAAAAAATAGCATAAAAAAGCAAAAAAAAAATACAAAATAAATTTCGTAAAGTATAGATATTTATTTATATTAAATAGGTACATGTTTTAGTATATATAGTTATATTATTATATTTTATATTCTTGTATTAAATTTATATTGTATAGTATGTAAAGTACAAAATAATGTAGATCTAAACAGAGTCGTATTTTATATTTAACACTCTAAATAAAATATGTAGAAGCTTTGTATCACTCCGGTTGAAAACAGTTAATCACTAAATGTTGTTCCAAATTCTCCACTGTATAATTTTGCCTTCTTTCACTTAAAATATTCTTATACGCAGAGAAACTTGTCTCGACATCTACACTTGTTATGGGTGCGTATTTGAAATTAGGTATTAAAGTCGGATCCAGGTGAAAATCATCAACAATGTTACCGTTTAAATTATATGATAGTTTTAATAATTTTTGAAACCCCTCATTCTTAGAAAAAACTTCTTCTACTTTGAATTTTACCACTGCACCAATACTACCTGGAATTACATAAGCAGCTACTTACTTAAGTTATTTACTATTTTAACGGATTCAACCAACGGCAATTCTTACTTCTCAATGGATTTAATTATTTAATGAAATTTTTATGAAACTTAAATTATTTATTAGTTCTGGTTGTTTTAGAACAGTTTGACAATTTTTTATGGATTGACTAATATTTTCTGGAAATTAAAGAACCAGTTTCTTAAAATTTTCAAAATTATTGAAATAATAAATAGCAGCATCTAGCCAGGTACCCCATCTTGTTAACACTGGTTCAGGTGGTAGTGGAGTCTCAGGCAACCTTTTGTACATTTGCACCCTTTAAAGGAGCTTTAACGAATATTTTTTTGCCGTGTTTTATTAATTCATTTACTAACGAAAACTGCATTCGTATTGTTTCAGCAATACGATTACATCCATGAGCTAAACATGTGCAATGAATTAAATTTTTATAAAAAATTCTCATATTACCACCAGCTTTTACCATGCTGCGTCTGATAGCATGAGCAAAATTTTTTCATTCGGAACTGCCTCAGACAAATAAAAATTTGTTAATCCATCGTGAATAAAATTTTAAATTGTATTACTGTTAGTTTTATTTAATTGTTTACAGCATATTAAAAAACCTTTCGACGAAATTTAATTATTTAGTACCCCTATTATTAAATTAGCTACATATCTACCGCACGTGTCTGTAGTTTCGTCAACACAAAATCATATATAATTGTTACCTATTTTTTTTTAATTTCCTTCATGGTTTCATCGAAAACAAGGCTTGCGTATTTTTTTCGGAGATTACTTTCATCTGGAATTTGTCGTTTACAATACTTATCCAAAAATGCTTTAAAAGATGAATTTTGAAATTAGTTTAAAGGATTATTTGATTTTATCATAGTTTTGCACAGCTCGTAATTAAATTGTTTTTGTTCGCTCCATGTAGAAAATGTGGCTATGGATTCTTTAATAGTTTGTTGTTTGCCCTTTTTCAAGCGTTCTTGATGTAATTTTGTTTTAACGTGCTGAATTATATTGGACTTTTTGTCGCACATAATCTACAAATGAAAATCGTAAGCTACAGTAAATTATTTACACACATTTAATATAAATTATTACCATTTTTGTGCAAGTTTGACAAAATATTTTATTATTTTCAAATTTCAATTCAGGATAAACTCGTATCCATTCTTCAATAGTGGATTTTTGCTTCGGCATTATGCAATATACAAATTACAATTCACAATTATTGTATTGAAGTTAACACGATAGAACACTTGCAATGAAAACAGTAAAACTAAACAAGGCGCAATCTGAGACCGATATGCTGCATCCATGAATCACGAAATCGGGGAACCCCAAAGAACAAATATGTATGCGCATGCGTCATTTCATTAAACATTGCGTAATAAGTAATTTTTATAAATTCTGTTTAATAATATCAAATACAGTTAAAATAAAGCTCTGAATAAGCATAAAACTAAGAAAAACGCATAAAAACGCAAAAAAAAGTAAAAAAAAGCATAATAAACTTTATGTCAAATGATACAATTTATACTAATACGTGAACATTTGAAGACTAATTTTTATTGCTTTTAATATTAAGAGAAAGCATAAAAGTTAAAAACAACCGGTCTCTAATGATGATACACAGAGGATGATGGTATCCAGCCCGAGGGATGGATGCGCCCGAGATTATTATCATCTATAGTTAAAATAAAATCTTCTGGCAGTGTAGGAATGTAGGAATACAGTGTTGCCGAATGTCTCCTATATCAGTCATGTGTTAGACAAGGAAAAAAAATACAGAATCAGATTGTTGTTTTTCATTTTGATAATTGAATTTTTTTAATATTCAACTGATAAAACTATACGTTCAATGCAAATGATCAATAATTAAGGAAACATATGAAAGTATTATAAAAATAAAATTTATTTACACTAAACTAGGAAGTTAGGGAAAGTTTATATTTGCTGTTCACACATTGTATTTGCAAAATAATTAGAGAATCTATTAATATGAAAAAAGTAAATGTACATTATAAACATCAGTTACATCGTGGATTTCATATAAATTGTTATTATTATACATATACGAGGTCTGTTAAAATAATACGCGGACTGACGTCATAAAACAAAATGTACTTTATTTAGAAGTTACATGTCTGGGTCTTCTTCAAAGTACTCTTCTCTCCAACGCACACACTTATTCCAACGGTGTTTCCACTTGTTGAAACAGTCCTGGTACACTTCTTCAGCTCCTTTGTCGTATTTACCTTAATCTCGGGAATCGTCTCAAATCTTCTTCCTTTCAAGGGGTGTATTTTTTTAACAGACCTTGTATTATAATATTAGTTTCTTATTAAAATTTTAAGTGCGATCCAGTACGGTATATTATACCATCGTCATTCATCCCTGAATCCCTAAGTGTAGTCTATCAGTGGTACTTAAACAATCTGCTCACTCCTTATTGAAAATATTCATCGTATCTTTCGCTACTGTCACTGTCGTCATTTAAATTAATAATCAGGGGTTTTATATCATCTGACATATGATCATCCTTTCAAAATTTGTTTACTTCATTTATTATATATTTGTCGCTATTTTTGAGTAAGCTTAACTTATTAAATTTTTTACATCATTTTCCTTGAAAGTAGTTTTTATTGGAAGAAATGTACCTTTTTGTATCAGTCCAAACACAGGTAAAATTAAGATCGATTAAGTTATAATTTTATTATGTCATCATAGCGAAATGAAAAATAATATATTTTGAAATAGTTATCGCTTGATGCTATTCTTGGTTTAGCAACGTATGCAAAATACTGAACTGGTCAGCTAAGTATACATTCGCCTTATTTTACACGATTTACAGGATTAATAAATAAGAAAAAATAGGAAAAAACAAATTTTTCATCACTTGTCTCATAATTCCACAAAGGTTTTACAGCACGTTTGCATCAACTATCAGGTCATCAACAAACGGCTGGTCAGTTCAGCTTTAACCATAGACGCGTTTCGTCCTTACAGACTTATCAGTATGGTGCGATCATTTATCCAACTAGACCAACTAGGGAATAGTGGATTTTGATACCGACTTAGCTGAACTGACCGATGTTAACCTAGCCGTTTGTTGATGACCTGATTGTTGATGCAAACGTGCTGTAAAACCTTTGTGGAATTATGAGACAAGTGATGGAAAATTAGTTTTTTCCTATTTTTTCTTATTTATTAAGACTCAATTCCACATCGCAATAAACATTTTGTCTTTTGTTTGATTTCAATAGCTGTCAAGCACTTTTGCGAGTTTGTCGGTAGATGGCACCACGAGTTGCTCTTTAGCTCTCATGTCATGTTACCGGCGTAGATAGGTTAACATCAGTCAGTTCGGCTAAGTCGATATCACAATCTACTATTCCCTAGTTGGTCTAGTTGGATAAATGTGTCTGTAAAACAGTCACTTTCCAATGAAATTCGTTGAATATATTAATTATGTTTTTGGCGAGGCTCGCTTCGCTCGCGCTTTAAACAAACATACCCCGCTTTCCACCGCTTCTGCCGGGGTTGCCTTCACACGGTCTTAGCGTTCGATTTAAAATTCTCAATAAGTGTTCCAAATTGTCTCTAAAACAGTAATTTTCAAATCAAATGTCTTCCAAATTGTCTCTTAAATCGTCTGTAAAACAGTCCATTATCCTATAAAATATGTCTGTAAAACAGTCACTTTCCAATGAAATTCGTTGAATATTAAATCATGTTTTTGGCGAGGCTCGCTTCGCTCGCGCTTTAAACAAACATATCCCGCTTTCCACCGGTCCTGCCGGGATTGCCTTCACACGGTCCTAGCGTTCGATTTAAAATTCTCAATAAGTGTTCCAAATTGTCTCTAAAACAGTAATTTTCAAATCAAATGTTTTCCAAATTGTCTCTTAAATCGTCTGTAAAACAGTCCATTATCCTATAAAATATGTCTGTAAAACAGTCACTTTCCAATGAAATTCGTTGAATATTAAATCATGTTTTTGGCGAGGCTCGCTTCGCTCGCGCTTTAAACAAACATATCCCGCTTTCCACCGCTTCTGCCGGGGTTGCCTTCACACGGTCTTAGCGTTCGATTTAAAATTCTCAATAAGTGTTCCAAATTGTCTCTAAAACAGTAATTTTCAAATCAAATGTTTTCCAAATTGTCTCTTAAATCGTCTCTAAAACAGTCCATTATCCTATAAAATCTGTCTGTAAAACAGTCACTTTCCAATGAAATTCGTTGAATATTAAATCATGTTTTTGGCGAGGCTCGCTTCGCTCGCGCTTTAAACAAACATATCCCGCTTTCCACAGGTCCTGCCGGGATTGCCTTCACACGGTCCTAGCGTTCGATTTAAAATTCTCAATAAGTGTTCTAAATTGTCTCTAAAACAGTAATTTTCAAATCAAATGTTTTCCAAATTGTCTCTTAAATCGTCTGTAAAACAGTCCATTATCCTATAAAATCTGTCTGTAAAACAGTCACTTTCCAATGAAATTCGTTGAATATTAAATCATGTTTTTGGCGAGGCTCGCTTCGCTCGCGCTTTAAACAAACATATCCCGCTTTCCACCGCTTCTGCCGGGGTTGCCTTCACACGGTCTTAGCGTTCGATTTAAAATTCTCAATAAGTGTTCCAAATTGTCTCTAAAACAGTAATTTTCAAATCAAATGTTTTCCAAATTGTCTCTTAAATCGTCTCTAAAACAGTCCATTATCCTATAAAATCTGTCTGTAAAACAGTCACTTTCCAATGAAATTCGTTGAATATTAAATCATGTTTTTGGCGAGGCTCGCTTCGCTCGCGCTTTAAACAAACATATCCCGCTTTCCACAGGTCCTGCCGGGATTGCCTTCACACGGTCCTAGCGTTCGATTTAAAATTCTCAATAAGTGTTCTAAATTGTCTCTAAAACAGTAATTTTCAAATCAAATGTTTTCCAAATTGTCTCTTAAATCGTCTGTAAAACAGTCCATTATCCTATAAAATCTGTCTGTAAAACAGTCACTTTCCAATGAAATTCGTTGAATATTAAATCATGTTTTTGGCGAGGCTCGCTTCGCTCGCGCTTTAAACAAACATATCCCGCTTTCCACCGCTTCTGCCGGGGTTGCCTTCACACGGTCTTAGCGTTCGATTTAAAATTCTCAATAAGTGTTCCAAATTGTCTCTAAAACAGTAATTTTCAAATCAAATGTTTTCCAAATTGTCTCTTAAATCGTCTGTAAAACAGTCCATTATCCTATAAAATCTGTCTGTAAAACAGTCACTTTCCAATGAAATTCGTTGAATATTAAATCATGTTTTTGGCGAGGCTCGCTTCGCTCGCGCTTTAAACAAACATATCCCGCTTTCCACCGCTTCTGCCGGGGTTGCCTTCACACGGTCCTAGCGTTCGATTTAAAATTCTCAATAAGTGTTCCAAATTGTCTCTAAAACAGTAATTTTCAAATCAAATGTTTTCCAAATTGTCTCTTAAATCGTCTCTAAAACAGTCCATTATCCTATAAAATCTGTCTGTAAAACAGTCACTTTCCAATGAAATTCGTTGAATATTAAATCATGTTTTTGGCGAGGCGCGCTTCGCTCGCGCTTTAAACAAACATATCCCGCTTTCCACCGGTCCTGCCGGGATTGCCTTCACACGGTCCTAGCGTTCGATTTAAAATTCTCAATAAGTGTTCCAAATTGTCTCTAAAACAGTAATTTTCAAATCAAATGTTTTCCAAATTGTCTCTTAAATCGTCTCTAAAACAGTCCATTATCCTATAAAATCTGTCTGTAAAACAGTCACTTTCCAATGAAATTCGTTGAATATTAAATCATGTTTTTGGCGAGGCTCG
Organism: Pterostichus madidus; assembly: GCA_911728475.2. Classification (NCBI taxonomy): domain Eukaryota; kingdom Metazoa; phylum Arthropoda; class Insecta; order Coleoptera; family Carabidae; genus Pterostichus; species Pterostichus madidus. Next base: position 15,223,783 of record OU452319.1, read on the forward strand.
CTTCGCTCGCGCTTTAAACAAACATATCCCGCTTTCCACCGGTCCTGCCGGGATTGCCTTCACACGGTCCTAGCGTTCGATTTAAAATTCTCAATAAGTGTTCCAAATTGTCTCTAAAACAGTAATTTTCAAATCAAATGTTTTCCAAATTGTCTCTTAAATCGTCTCTAAAACAGTCCATTATCCTATAAAATATGTCTGTAAAACAGTCACTTTCCAATGAAATTCGTTGAATATTAAATCATGTTTTTGGCGAGGCTCGCTTCGCTCGCGCTTTAAACAAACATATCCCGCTTTCCACCGGTCCTGCCGGGATTGCCTTCACATGGTCTTAGCGTTCGATTTAAAATTCTCAATAAGTGTTCCAAATTGTCTCTAAAACAGTAATTTTCAAATCAAATGTTTTCCAAATCGTCTCTAAAACAGTCCATTATCCTATAAAATATGTCTGTAAAACAGTCACTTTCCAAAATGTCTTTTAAATCGTCTCTAAAACAGTAATTTTAACAAATAAAATATTTTCCAAAATGTCTCTTAAATCGTCTCTAAAACAGTAATTTTAACAAATAAAATATTTTCCAAAATGTCTATTAAATCGTCTCTAAAATAGTTATTTTAACAAATAAAATATTTTCCAAAATGTCTATTAAATCGTCTCTAAAACAGTTATTTTAACAAATAAAATATTTTCCAAAATATCTTTTAAATCGTCTCTAAAACAGTAACTTTAACAAATAAAATATTTTCCAAAATGTCTCTTAAATCGTCTCTAAAACAGTAACTTTAACAAATAAAATATTTTCCAAAATGTCTCTTAAATCGTCTGTAAAACAGTCATTTTTCAAATAAAATGTCTCCCAAATCGTCATTTTTCAATTTGCAATTTGGTTGCAAAATCTAGTAAAATTTCAACAAATTTGACAAAACATCCATACTAATTAATGAATTAATTCGCTAATTAGCTCAATTTTCTACAATTTTTTTTTAAATCAAAGAATTTTGTAGATAAAAAATAATAAAAATTGAAGCTGGAATCTGCAATTGCAGAACTAATTTTCTCCAAAGTTTGTCGAAAATCTAAGAATATTTTACAAAAAAAAAAAAAACAGAAAATTGCAATTTTGTTTCACAAATCTTGTAAAGATTCAACGAATTTGTCAAAAATGTCCATACTAATTAATTTTATTTTAAAATCTAGTAAAAATTCAACAAATTTGTTAAAATACTCAACTAATTAATTTATTAATACGTTAATTTGTTAAATTTTAAACAAAATTTGTTCAAAATCAAAAAATATTTGTTAAATAAATGATAAAAACGGAGGCTGGAATCTGCAATTGCAGAGCTAATTAGCTGAAATTATTCCTCAAAATTATTAAAATCCAAAAATATGTTACCAATACGAATTATTTTGTTACTTTGCTAATTAGCTAAATTCTCTTCAAAATTTATTTAAAAGAAATCTACGATTTTGTTAAAAATTTATAAAAACTGAAGCTGGAATCTGCAATTGCAGAGCTAATTAGCTGAAATTCTTCCTCAAATTTATTAAAATCCAAAAATATGTTACCAATTCAAATTATTTGGTTACTTTGCTAATTAGCTAAATTTTCCTCAAAATGTATTAAAAAAAAAATCAACGAATTTGTTAAAATTTGCTAAAAACTGAAGCTGGAATCTGCAATTGCAGAGCTAATTAGCTGAATTTTCCCCAAAGTTTGTCAAAAATATAAGAATTTTTTACAACAAAAAGACAGAAAATTACAATTTTGTTTCACGACTCTCGTACAGATTAAACGTATTTGTCAAAAATGTCCATAGTAATGAATTAATTAATTAATTAATTAATATTTAATTTTATTTTAAAATCTAGTAAAAATTCAACAAATTTGTCAATATATTCATACTAATTAATTTATTAATACGCAAATTACTTAAATTTTAAACACAATTTGTTCAAAATCAAAAAAATTGTTAAAAACTGAAGCTGGAATCTGCAATTGCAGAGCTAATTAGCTGAAATTATTCCTCAAATTTATTAAAATCTAAAAATATGTTACCAATACCAATTATTTTGTTACTTTGCTAATTAGCGAAATTTATTTAAAAAATCAACGTATTTGTTAAAAATTAATCAAAACTGAAGCTGGAATCTGCAATTTCAAAGCAAATTAGCTAAATTTTCCCCAAAGTTTGTCGAAAATATAAGAATTTTTTACAAAAAAAAGACAGAAAATTGCAATTTTGTTTCACGAATCTTGTAAAGATTCAACGAATTTGTCAAAAATGTCCATACTAATTAATTAATTGATTAATTAATTAATTAATTAAATAATTTTATTTTCAAATCTAGTAAAAAATCAACAAATTTGTGAAAATATTCATACTAATTAATTTATTAATACGTGAATTACTTAAATTTTAAACACAATTTGTTCAAAATCAAAAAAATGGTTAAAAACTGAAGCTGGAATATGCAATTGCAGAGCTAATTAGCTGAAATTCTTCCTCAAATTTGTTAAAATCAAAAAAAATGTTACCAATATAAATTATTTTGGTACTTTACTAATTAGCTAAATTTTTCTCAAAATTTATTTTAAAAAAATCTACGATTTTGTTAAAACTTGATAAAAACTGTAGTTGGAATCTGCAATTGCAGAGCTAATGAGCTAAATGTTCCCCAAAGTTTGTCGAAAATATAAGAATTTTGCAATTTTGTTTCACATATCTTGTAAAGATTCAACGAATTTGTGAAAAATGTCCATATTAATTAATTAGTTAATTTTCTAAAATACTTGTAATTTTGATTAAATTTTAAATAATTAGGTCAATGTCACTGGAAAGCTGAAAATGAGTAAAATCGTGGCATTTAATTTTATAAAATACTTGTAAATTTGATTAAATTTAAAATAATTAGGTCAATGATACACTGATAATGAGAAAAATCGTGGCATTTTTTTTCTAAAATACTTGTAAATTTGATTAAATTGGCAATAATTAGGTCAAGGTCACTGAAAAGCTGATAATAACTAAAATCGTGGCATTTTTTTTTCTAAAATACTTGTAAATTTCATAAAATTGTAAATAATTAGGTCAATGATACACTGATAATACCTAAAATCATGGTATTTTATTTTCTAAAAAGCCTGTAAATTTGATTAAATTGTAAATAATTAGGTCAATGATACACTGATGATGACTAAAATCATAGCATTTTATTTTCTAAAAAAACTTGTAAATTTGTTTAAATTGTAAATAAGTATGTCAAGGTCACTGATGCACTGATAATGCCTAAAATCGTTTCATTTATGTTCTAAAAAACTTGTAAATTTGATTAAATTGTCAATAATTAGGTCAATGATACGCTGATAATGGCTAAGATCGTGTTAACTTATTTTCTAAAACTAGTAAAAATGGATTAAATTGTTAATAATTAGGCCAAGGACAAGTAAATGATGAAAATGTCTAAAATCGTGGTAATTTAGTTTCTAAAACTTGTAGAAATTGATTAAATTGTCAAAGTAAATGATGAAAATGTCTAAAATCTTTCTAATATATTTGTTCGCAAGTTTGTAGAAAACTGTACAACTATATTTGTAAGTTGTTTAGGAAAACGGTACGACCATATTTTTAGAGTTTGGCAGTGTGTAGTGTAAGAAAATATTGTTTTGAAATAAGAAACAAGAAAATTGCAAGAATAACAGTAGGTAGTTAACAAACAACAATCATAAACAGTAGAAATTGATTAAATTGTCAATAATTAGGTCAAGAATATAATAAAATAGCTCAAATAGTTGAAATTGATTAATTTGTCAATATTTAGAAGTATGTCAAGGTTAAGGAACGGCTAAAATCAATCCAATTTATTGTTTAAAATTAGTTAAATTTATTAAATTGTTAATTATTAGCTCAAGGTTAAGGATATATATTAAAAATGGCTAAAATCGGTTGCAGTTTAGTGGCATAAGCTTGTTAAAATTGATTCAATTCTCCATATCTTGTCATATGATGTCATGTCATATCATATAATGTCATATAATGTCATATATTGTCATGTAATATCATGTATGCCACATAATGTCATGTAATGTCATAGAGTGTAAATAAATAGTGAAGTAAGTGAACTGTGTAGTCTATTTATTTAGATAATAAATGAAGTAAGTCATTGAAGTTATTACTTATAAGTCATTATTGTATAAGTGTTTGGAAAAAAGTCAAAGGGCATGTGAGAAAATAAATTCAGTGAATTAAGTATGTCAAACTCATTGTTGTAAGTCACTGTTATAAGTCATTATTATATTAGTTTGTAAAGAAAGTTAAGTAAATCATGTAATTGTATTAAATCTAAAAAAGAAATATTAATTTCTAAAGTCTGGGATCGAACCCACAACCTACCGTGAGGATGACGTAATCACTCTATACCAAAATAAGCGGCGCGTTAGCTGCATTAGCTGTCGATCGCCCAACCAGCCCCCTACCCTATTCACTATTATATTTGGCAACTCATTTTGACTTTTTTTTTATTTTTTTCCATTTTTCACTAATTATCAAATTTTAACAAAATTTTTTTTTTTTTTTTTTTACTTTTTTCTACTTACTAATTATACCTTCAAATATACGTATTATCTATCCTAAAATATCACCTAAATCGCATATAATAAATATACTTTCCATTGTTGTCATTTTCCCATTGTTGTTATCTAATCGATTGTTGCTTTGCTTTGCTTTGCTTGCGTTGCGCGCGCAACGGATTGGCTGTCGTCTGTTGCGAAGCAGTTCACTTGTTTCAAACAAAAACTTTGTTTATTGTGAGTGAGTTGAGTTTAGTGACAAGTTATTATTTGTACAGATATTTGTTGTATTATTATTCTGTGTTTCATAAATACTTCTCATCAAATATAAGTGTATTTTGTGTAAGTGTCAATATCGTATATATATGTATACTCGTAGTTGTTATTTTAACTATTTGATTAGAAATTTTATTTCGAAATAAGTTTTTTCATACATACATAACAAATGTATCTATATAAGTTTTTTTCTTGTTTACTTGTTCTGTTCTCTCTCTCTCTCTCTCTCTCTCTCTCTCGCTCTCGTTCTCTATGTGTGTGTGTGTGTGTGTGTGTGTGTGTGTGTGTGTGTGTGCGTGTGTTGAGTTTTTAATTTTATATATAGTAAAACAATTTTAATCGGTTTTTAATAGATATTAACAATATTTTTCTATTTATTAGGTGTCTCAAATTAGAACATCTGATCAATAATTATCCACCCACCCAAAACCATGGTCGAAACTCGAAACTAACCTCAGCAATGAGCTAAAAACACCAATAGATACTCTCAATTTTCCTACAATGACTCCAGTTCAAGCAGCTACAATTCCACTAATTCCACTTGGAAAGAAAGATGTTGCTGCAGAAGCTGTCACAGGTTCTGGAAAAACACTAGCATTCCTTATCCCACTTTTGGAGATGCTAATTCAAAGGCATAAAGAAGATAAGTGGAAGAAAACTGAAATTGGAGGGGGATTCATTGTGATTTCGCCAACAAGAGAACTGGCTTTGCAAAAATTAATTCTGCATATTCCGGTAAGTTTAGTTCATGAATTTATTGTTGTTTTACCCTATTTTGAAGGTTACTCTAACTCTGTGAAATATGTGTTTAAGATTTGTGGAAGTTTTCAGTGAAATTGTTCTTTTTATAGTTTGTTTTGTGAATTTGGTTTATTAGTTAAACTCCAGTATACCCTCTTGCCTTATTTTGGTGTATTTTGCTAAATGACAGGCAGTGTATATAGGAGAGAAGTTCATGTTTTCAGTGATTTTAGAAACAATTATTTACCACTACTTTTCGGCCGGTCGGTTCATTATTATTCCGATTTTAGATTAGCTCGCTTCTCTAACTCCAGCGCAAAATTCTAGCCATTTCTTATTTCTCAGTCGGTCTCAAAAATGTCACAAACTTAGAAATGACAGGCGAGAAAATAACAAAATCACGACTTTTTAAATCTCGTCTCAAAAATATAGTTCATTTTGTAGGTGGCGCAGTGATCGCAGCCCAAACAGCTGTTTTTACGTCACTACATGTCACATTCAGTTTTAAAAGTTGAATTTAAATTTGTTAGATAAGACGGCATGTAATTCTTTCCTTTTATATAAATAATATGTGGGAAGAATAATAATTATGATAGATTAATAATAAATAAATATATCATTCATAATTTTACATAATCATATTGAAGATATTCTTATTTTTTAAACATGCATACGTAATATAAATCTTCGGATGCCTTTTATTTTAAATTTAATTAAATTTAAATGTCAAATTAAAATATTTATTATTTTATAAAATTTAATTTGTTTATAATGAAACCAAATTCTGCATATATTAAATAAAAATCAAATATAAATTTATATTAACGCACGAAAAATATTACCTACCTTATTTTAATATGTAATTTTGTAAAATAAAACTCAAAGGAATATACATTTTTATATGTATTATTATTATATATATATATAAATAAATAATATTTGAAAATACAAAATACAATGCACATTACCTCTTGTACTACAGTTAAATTAATTAAAGATCCTCGATTCTCTAACTCCAGCGCAAAATAATCTTGAAGATGACAAACGCATTTCTGCATTTGATTACCCAAAATTTTTGTAGCCATTTCTTATTTCTCAGTCTGTATTTATGTATCAAAAATGACACAAACTTAGAAATGACAGGTGAGAAAATAACAAAATCTTGACCATAGATCTCTATTTTTATCTTATAAACAAATGTGAACAAAGTAAATGTAAATTTTCGTAATAGTAAGAACTGTCATACGTTTTCATTAAAATAATAAATGTGATAGAACGTGAAAAAACATGAAACGTGTGTCTTAACTTATGAAGACATACGTTGTGTCATTCGCATAGGTACGAATAATATTATTAAAAAAAGATAGCTATATTTCATCGTATCTATGATAACATCGTCCACATATGACGTCATAATTTTCATACAGGGAATGGAGTATATTTGCATTTTATTTTGATGAAATGTTTGAGGTAAGAAATGAATTACTTTCTATAACCGTACAATTGAAAACTTTTATGTTGGAAATATTGTTTATTGAAAGATAAATAATGTATTCCAATATTTCACATTATCCTGTTCCACTATTATGCTCACCTAAAACTGATGAAATAGATTATTATAAAAAAGTACCCATTACTTTGAATACTATAATGTAATATAACACAAAAAACAAAACAATAAATACATCTTTCAAATAACAAGTTATAAAATACTAACATATTTTCATGTATATCTCTATCTATTAGAACATCATGAAACATGATTATGACAGCTGTCATTCATTCTGATCATATTAGCGCTGAGTGTACAACAAAGCACGCATCACTTGAAAAAATTGAGAATTTGAAATGGTACAGCTCGCAATATTAACTGCGGCGTCACCTTTTATTTTTGACAATATTGTGGACATTAGATATTCGTTTTGAAAATCTGTTATATCCGTTGTGTTATAAAATTTAGTTACCAATTTCTGACATATTTCAAGAAATCGGGGTAAAAGTTCGCGTTCCCCATGGAAATCGGGAATCATATCGAGATATTCTCGTTTTAATGCTGGCATTGCCATTTTTATTTGATTAAAATTAAATATTGGATTTTTAATTAATGAATTGGAGACTATTTTATTAGTCGAAATATTAGGGGACAGTTCACTTTCGGAACTGGAGTCATAATCAGAACTTGAGTCAGTATTAATTATTATTTTAGAACTTCTAAAAGACATAAGGTACTTACAGCAGAATCAGCGTCTTCATGTGCGTTGAAGATTTTGACCCGTGCGAAGTTGAGACGTTCCGATGTTCCCTCGGACTGCTCGAGATGCCTTCGAAGTTGATGTGGGTGTCGTGTGTCCGATGTTCTCTCGGCCACAGTAGACGGTGCTGCGATGCTTGATGTGTGTTCGACGACAGGAGTCACTTTTACTTATCACTTGTTGATCGATTTAAATTCGTAATTTGCCTCAAATCGTTAAAAACGAACCAGTACTACTTATCGATAGTGCTGTATGGCAAATCCTACCAAGACTGCGCCAATAATAGTTTGATATACGCAAGTTGATTTAAAAAAAAGATATTTATTCGAACACTAGCAACGATGTTGCTTGGTACAAGCTTGATTCTAGACTAACTTACAACTATGTTACATCTTACAAGGAATAAAGCAACTAATCAGCATAATATAATACTTTAAGATAAACAATATACTACTAAGCATTATTATAGGGGAGCTATGGCAAGATAACTTATATATATATATATATATATATATATATATATATATATATATATATACAATTTATTTTTCAACGATTTTCATATATGTTTTTAAATTTTTTGTTAAAATATATTAATTTTTCATAACCCAATTCTCAAAAGAATTTTAGCTAATATCTAGCTAATCCTTAATTTTAGTTTTGTCAAATTAAACTAAACCAAATGTTTAAATAAACTTTAATTTAATCTCCATATCATTTAGTTTTCGGAAAGTGAATCGAATTAACTTATTTAAATCGGACTAGCATAAGATAAGCTAAGAACTAAAACCGCGCGTTTTTATTATTTTATTCATATAAGAACCCATTCTAAACAGAATGATCCGTAGGACGGATAGTTTGAAGTCACGAAAGCTATGTACATGTAGGCCTTGGGTATATCAAACAAATATCGGTGATTTCAACTTATATCAAAAAAAATGTCTGAATGATTCGATTTCTTTCATAATCTGTGGACCCTCAGTTTAGTAATTGATATTAAGTTCCTATTGTGTAGAATAACAAATAAATAAAGCTGTTTAATAAATTAAACTAATCGATACAGATTTAATATTTCTACGCAATAAGCAATACGGCAACAATAATTGCATTATAATAACAAAGATAAGAAAATATCTATACCGTACTTGATGAGCTGCATTCAAAAACATATTAAATTCATTGGAAGCTCAATATAAAGCTATATTAGATGAATATTATTTTATTACCATCATGTATTCCTCAAAAACAGTTACACGTATTATCATAGACTTTGCAGCATATTTTGTAGGATGCTGTCTTTTCCCATTTAATGTTAAAAGAGTAAATGGAGAATTCAAAATTTTGGAAAGGAAAAGAACTTACATTAGTAATATTCAGATATTTGGTAAGCATAATATTCTTCTGCATTAGTTTGATTACTTTACACATTGATTTTATGTAACTACTTATATATAAAATCAATGCTATACAGGAAACATTTTCAAATAAATTTAGTAGAGAGTTTAATTTTGCATTAAAATTAGTCCACATATTTCATGTTACTTATTTTATTACTGCTAATATGAACCCGTTGGTACATTATGAGTGCGAGATTGTGAAATCAGAAGAATATTGTTTTAATAAATGTTATGTGTCAGTTAAGATACATTGAGCTCAAAAGTTTATGAAACAATTATATATGGATGAATATGATAAAAGTTTTTTTTTCTGCATGAATGTAAGAGCGAGTTTGTACGAAAGAATTATAGATGTGGATATAGCTAAACTATTGTGCCAGGATAGAAATATGTAACGATGATTAATTGCGGAATTAACCTAATACATACATCGGGAAATGTTTCAAGTTTTCGTTTTTATCCATTTTATTGTTCTTAACATGAGTTTAAAAGTTATCAATATTTACATTATTTATGTAGTTAATCATGAAACTGAAACAAATTCAAAGTTTAACTGTCAAATAAATATTTAAAACTTGATTTTGACAGAAAGTAAAGAAATAAGTAGAATGAAATGTGCAAACTGATTTAGGTGTCCTATACACCTACAACTTTTATATGAATATTCTGTAAGCGGCGAATTTATGTCTTATTTAAATAATTGAATTATCTGATGTTTTCTTACTTCTAATGTTGTAGTTACATTCTCCATAGTTTTTGCATGTCAGAAGTATAGAATTGATACTTTCGACACTGATAATATATTATCGTATTATGGTTTAATTGCTTTATATATATGTACTTTTAATATTGCATTGGCCAGTACAATATTTTTTACAATTAAACAAAAGTGTGTTCTCAAAACCATAGACATAATAACATTAATAGACAAGGAACTAAAACTTTTGCAAATCAATATAAATTATTTTAGCGAATTCTGGTTTTCTCAAGTTTACTCAATGGTCTGTTTTGTATGCGGAACTATATTTTATTTTCAAAGAGACGTCTACAATGGATTTGTTGATTTGATTGCAATATTTTATCCACTGGTAGTGAGATTATTCGGAACGCAGATATTTTATGTTAGTGTATCTATTCTAAATAAAAAATTTGAAAGCCTCAATGACTGTTTAGAGTCTTTAGATGATGATGATGATTTCCTTTATAACAGAAAGAAAAAATATTTTCGTAGACAAAATAATGCACTACATATCTTGGATAAAGCAACAGAGATACACATGATGATAGTAGAAGCAGAACATAATTTGATAAATAGTTTTGAATTGATTCTCGCTCTTAATGTTATTATGAATATTATTCAAATTGTATTTGGAATTATGATTTATATTTACGTGGGAAATTTTAATGAATTTGGCACAATAGAAATCTTACTTGTACTTGTTGCATCGAATATTAATATGGCTTTAATATTTCATAAATGTTATCTTCACGAAATTTTGGTAAGTATTTACACTTGTCGTTTATCATATATAAATAACTTATACAGTCATAAGACGTTCCTGCATTTTCATCCACATCAACAAGTCTAAATAGGCACTAGTACATCATTATAAACACTGAATCTCAAATCCACAGTTTCTCGCATTGTCTCTGAGCTACCTGTTTTATGCCGTTTTTTCAAATACTGAGATAAAATGACAGATAATTGCTAAGTCGGCTAAATGTTACAATGACTTCATTCGCCTCACAGAAGCTTGTTGATATCTCCCAGTCGGAAACCTTTGTTCACACAATAGATCATTTACTCCTTGGATTATCTCGTAATTACTCACTGTCACTATCAATCTGATTTGCAATATTTTTATATAAATTCTGTTTAATCTTACACTACAATTATTATACACCAACTTGTGCATGACAATATAAATACCTAATTTCCGCAGAAATTATACAATAATATAATTGTGATTTCAGGCAAAACATGTTCTTGTAACATTAGGACAATTAAACATACTATATTTAGACTCAAAAACAGCAATGGAGATACGATAAATTTCTTTAAATTTTATAATGCGTATTAAAGTGTATTTAGTAAAGTCGTTGTTTTAGAAAAATTCGTTTCTACTTCAAGGATTGCATAATAAAGTTATTTTATCATTGTGGAATGTAATTCCATTAAAGTTTTCATTATTCTTAAAGGTAAGAGAGAAAATTGTCAAAATAAACATTTTAATAAATTTTATTGCAGCAAATTGATGTAGTTAAAACAGCTATGTTTCTGCTGTCCCAATACACAAAGAAATATCACGAAACTAAAAATTAAAAAAAAGATAATAATATGCTATTCAACGAGAGCGTAATGATAGTTACTACTGAAGAGGATAAAGTTTGAGCCGTATGAGTAATAGTCATTACACGCAAGTTTATTATTATACTTTTAACAAAAATAATAACTAATTAATATTGTATGACGTGAATGTCAAACTTTAGTTGAGTTGTCTATCAAGAAACGCACATGAATATATTAGCAGATGATCGTAGAAAAATTGATTTATAGATATAGATTGATGTTTGTTGTGCGATCAATAGTATAGCACTGCTCGCAACTGGAAATTTAGTTATATTTTCTTGACGAATCATAAGTTCCATGAAAGTGTTTTCGTCTTAAAACGAATTTAACAGTTTTGGATCATAACTATAAGTACCTATAGTAAAATCACAATGTGACTTATAGCACAACCTTAACTAACATTCACCTCTCAAGATCTGAAATTTATATAAATTTGTTGTTACGAAGTATAAAATATCTGAAATAGTAATTTATGCACTAAGGGCGTTATGTAGATCATTTAGTGACTGGATTTATAAACACAAAAAATAACTAAAAAAAGCGCTTTAAAAAGTACAAAATGTAGCAAAAAAAATAGCATAAAAAAGCAAAAAAAAAATACAAAATAAATTTCGTAAAGTATAGATATTTATTTATATTAAATAGGTACATGTTTTAGTATATATAGTTATATTATTATATTTTATATTCTTGTATTAAATTTATATTGTATAGTATGTAAAGTACAAAATAATGTAGATCTAAACAGAGTCGTATTTTATATTTAACACTCTAAATAAAATATGTAGAAGCTTTGTATCACTCCGGTTGAAAACAGTTAATCACTAAATGTTGTTCCAAATTCTCCACTGTATAATTTTGCCTTCTTTCACTTAAAATATTCTTATACGCAGAGAAACTTGTCTCGACATCTACACTTGTTATGGGTGCGTATTTGAAATTAGGTATTAAAGTCGGATCCAGGTGAAAATCATCAACAATGTTACCGTTTAAATTATATGATAGTTTTAATAATTTTTGAAACCCCTCATTCTTAGAAAAAACTTCTTCTACTTTGAATTTTACCACTGCACCAATACTACCTGGAATTACATAAGCAGCTACTTACTTAAGTTATTTACTATTTTAACGGATTCAACCAACGGCAATTCTTACTTCTCAATGGATTTAATTATTTAATGAAATTTTTATGAAACTTAAATTATTTATTAGTTCTGGTTGTTTTAGAACAGTTTGACAATTTTTTATGGATTGACTAATATTTTCTGGAAATTAAAGAACCAGTTTCTTAAAATTTTCAAAATTATTGAAATAATAAATAGCAGCATCTAGCCAGGTACCCCATCTTGTTAACACTGGTTCAGGTGGTAGTGGAGTCTCAGGCAACCTTTTGTACATTTGCACCCTTTAAAGGAGCTTTAACGAATATTTTTTTGCCGTGTTTTATTAATTCATTTACTAACGAAAACTGCATTCGTATTGTTTCAGCAATACGATTACATCCATGAGCTAAACATGTGCAATGAATTAAATTTTTATAAAAAATTCTCATATTACCACCAGCTTTTACCATGCTGCGTCTGATAGCATGAGCAAAATTTTTTCATTCGGAACTGCCTCAGACAAATAAAAATTTGTTAATCCATCGTGAATAAAATTTTAAATTGTATTACTGTTAGTTTTATTTAATTGTTTACAGCATATTAAAAAACCTTTCGACGAAATTTAATTATTTAGTACCCCTATTATTAAATTAGCTACATATCTACCGCACGTGTCTGTAGTTTCGTCAACACAAAATCATATATAATTGTTACCTATTTTTTTTTAATTTCCTTCATGGTTTCATCGAAAACAAGGCTTGCGTATTTTTTTCGGAGATTACTTTCATCTGGAATTTGTCGTTTACAATACTTATCCAAAAATGCTTTAAAAGATGAATTTTGAAATTAGTTTAAAGGATTATTTGATTTTATCATAGTTTTGCACAGCTCGTAATTAAATTGTTTTTGTTCGCTCCATGTAGAAAATGTGGCTATGGATTCTTTAATAGTTTGTTGTTTGCCCTTTTTCAAGCGTTCTTGATGTAATTTTGTTTTAACGTGCTGAATTATATTGGACTTTTTGTCGCACATAATCTACAAATGAAAATCGTAAGCTACAGTAAATTATTTACACACATTTAATATAAATTATTACCATTTTTGTGCAAGTTTGACAAAATATTTTATTATTTTCAAATTTCAATTCAGGATAAACTCGTATCCATTCTTCAATAGTGGATTTTTGCTTCGGCATTATGCAATATACAAATTACAATTCACAATTATTGTATTGAAGTTAACACGATAGAACACTTGCAATGAAAACAGTAAAACTAAACAAGGCGCAATCTGAGACCGATATGCTGCATCCATGAATCACGAAATCGGGGAACCCCAAAGAACAAATATGTATGCGCATGCGTCATTTCATTAAACATTGCGTAATAAGTAATTTTTATAAATTCTGTTTAATAATATCAAAGAGATTATTATCATCTATAGTTAAAATAAAATCTTCTGGCAGTGTAGGAATGTAGGAATACAGTGTTGCCGAATGTCTCCTATATCAGTCATGTGTTAGACAAGGAAAAAAAATACAGAATCAGATTGTTGTTTTTCATTTTGATAGTTGAATTTTTTTAATATTCAACTGATAAAACTATGCGTTCAATGCAAATGATCAATAATTAAGGAAACATATGAAAGTATTATAAAAATAAAATTTATTTACACTAAACTAGGAAGTTAGGGAAAGTTTATATTTGATGTTCACACATTGTATTTGCAAAATAATTAGAGAATCAATTAATATGAAAAAAGTAAATGTACATTATAAACATCAGTTACATCATGGATTTCATATAAATTGTTATTATTATACATATACGAGGTCTGTTAAAAAAATACGCGGACTGACATCATAAAACAAAATGTACTTTATTTAGAAGTTACATGTCTGGGTCTTCTTCAAAGTACTCTTCTCTCCAACGCACACACTTATTCCAACGGTGTTTCCACTTGTTGAAACAGTCCTGGTACACTTCTTCAGCTCCTTTGTCGTATTTACCTTAATCTCGGGAATCGTCTCAAATCTTCTTCCTTTCAAGGGGCGTATTTTTTTAACAGACGTTTTATTATAATATTAGTTTATTATTAAAATTTTAAGTGCGATCCAGTACGGTATATTATACCATCGTCATCCATCCCTAAATCCCGAAGTGTAGTCTATCAGTGGTACTTAAACAATCTGCTCACTCCTTATTGAAAATATTCATCGTCTCTTTCGCTACTGTCACTGTCGTCATTTAAATTAATAATCAGGGGTTTTATATCATCTGACATATGATCATCCTTCCAAAATTTGTTTACTTCATTTATTATATATTTGTCGCTATTTTTGAGTAAGCTTAACTTATTACATTTTTTACAGCATTTTCCTTGAAAGTAGTTTTTATTGGAAGAAATGTACCTTCTTGTATCAGTCCAAACACAGGTAAAATTAAGATCGATTAAGTTATAATTTTATTATGTCATCATAGCGAAATGAAAAATAATATATTTTGAAACTTGCTGAGAACTGCTGGATACGTTTCTGCTGACGCCATTTAAGATTTACAACTCCTAGCTAGATATCCATTATGAAATACTAATACTGTAAATAAAACGTGTTACTAGCTTAAGGAACTACTGACATACCAAAAATAATGTAAATATAAACTTTGCAACAAGGCTGAGTTTACTTCCAGAAGAAATACATTACATATCTCTACCACACTGCCAAAAGATTTTATTTTCAGTATAGTAACGTCCGTCATATGTAGCGTTTAGTTGAAAAAAATACTTTTAAATACCTCTATAAACACTACTCGTAATCGATGCTACTGTTAAAAATTCTTGTATTCAAGCAAATGTATGCTCTTCGTATATATCTAGGAAGGATAGAAAGATTGTTTATAGGGTCTGGCTCGACCATAGTTACTCAGTAAAATAGTTATCGCTTGATGCTATTCTTGGTTTAGCAACGTATGCAAAATACTGAACTGGTCAGCTAAGTATACATTCGCCTTATTTTACACGATTTACAGGATTAATAAATAAGAAAAAATAGGAAAAAACAAATTTTTCATCACTTGTCTCATAATTCCACAAAGGTTTTACAGCACGTTTGCATCAACTATCAGGTCATCAACAAACGGCTGGTCAGTTCAGCTTTAACCATAGACGCGTTTCGTCCTTACAGACTTATCAGTATGGTGCGATCATTTATCCAACTAGACCAACTAGGGAATAGTGGATTTTGATACCGACTTAGCTGAACTGACCGATGTTAACCTAGCCGTTTGTTGATGACCTGATTGTTGATGCAAACGTGCTGTAAAACCTTTGTGGAATTATGAGACAAGTGATGGAAAATTAGTTTTTTCCTATTTTTTCTTATTTATTAAGACTCAATTCCACATCGCAATAAACATTTTGTCTTTTGTTTTATTTCAATAGCTGTCAAGCACTTTTGCGAGTTTGTCGGTAGATGGCACCACGAGTTGCTCTTTAGCTCTCATGTCATGTTACCGGCGTAGATAGGTTAACATCAGTCAGTTCGGCTAAGTCGATATCACAATCTACTATTCCCTAGTTGGTCTAGTTGGATAAATGTGTCTGTAAAACAGTCACTTTCCAATGAAATTCGTTGAATATATTAATCATGTTTTTGGCGAGGCTCGCTTCGCTCGCGCTTTAAACAAACATACCCCGCTTTCCACCGCTTCTGCCGGTATTGCCTTCACACGGCCTTAGCGTTCGCTTTTAATTTCTCAATAAGTGTTCCAAATTGTGTCTAAAACAGTAATTTTAAAATGAAATGTTTTCCAAATTGTCTCTTAAATCGTCTCTAAAACAGTCCATTATCCTATAAAATCTGTCTGTAAAACAGTCACTTTCCAATGAAATTCGTTGAATATTAAATCATGTTTTTGGCGAGGCTCGCTTCGCTCGCGCTTTAAACAAACATACCCCGCTTTCCACCGCTTCTGCCGGTATTGCCTTCACACGATCTTAGCGTTCGCTTTTAAATTCCCAATAAGTGTTCCAAATTGTGTCTAAAACAGTAATTTTAAAATGAAATGTTTTCTAAATTGTCTCTTAAATCGTCTCTAAAACAGTCCATTATCCTATAGAATCTGTCTGTAAAACAGTCACTTTCCAATGAAATTCGTTGAATATTAATCATGTTTTTGGCGAGGCTCGCTTCGCTCGCGCTTTAAACAAACATACCCCGCTTTCCACCGCTTCTGCCGGTATTGCCTTCACACGGTCTTAGCGTTCGCTTTTAAATTCCCAATAAGTGTTCCAAATTGTGTCTAAAACAGTAATTTTAAAATGAAATGTTTTCTAAATTGTCTCTTAAATCGTCTCTAAAACAGTCCATTATCCTATAGAATCTGTCTGTAAAACAGTCACTTTCCAATGAAATTCGTTGAATATTAATCATGTTTTTGGCGAGGCTCGCTTCGCTCGCGCTTTAAACAAACATACTCCGCTTTCCACCGCTTCTGCCGGTATTGCCTTCACACGGTCTTAGCGTTCGCTTTTAAATTCCCAATAAGTGTTCCAAATTGTGTCTAAAACAGTAATTTTCAAATCAAATGTTTTCCAAAATGTCTTTTAAATCGTCTCTAAAACAGTAATTTTAACAAATAAAATATTTTCCAAAATGTCTCTAAAATCGTCTGTAAAACAGTCATTTTTCAAATAAAATGTCTCCCAAATCGTCATTTTTCAATTAGCTCAATTTTCTACAATTTTTTTTAAATCAAAGAATTTTATAGATTAAAAATAATAAAAATTGAGGCTGGAATCTGCAATTGCAGAACTAATTATCTCCTAAGTTTGTCGAAAATCTAAGAATATTTAAAAAAAAAACTAAGAAAATTGCAATTTTGTTTCACAAATCTTGTAAAGATTCAACGAATTTGTCAAAAATGTCCATACTAATAAATTGATTAAATAATTAATTAATTAATTAATTAATTTTATTTTCAAATCTAGTAAAAATTCAACAAATTTGTTAAAATACTCATACTAATTAATTTATTAATACGTTAATTTGTTAAATTTTAAACAAAATTTGTTCAAAATCAAAAAATATTTGTTAAATAAATGATAAAAACGGAGGCTGGAATCTGCAATTGCAGAGCTAATTAGCTGAAATTATTCCTCAAAATTATTAAAATCCAAAAATATGTTACCAATACCAATTATTTTGTTACTTTGCTAATTAGCTAAATTTTCTTCAAAATTTATTTAAAAGACATCTACGAATTTGTTAAAAATTGATAAAAACTGAAGCTGGAATCTGCAATTGCAGAGCTAATTAGCTGAAATTCTTCCTCAAATTTATTAAAATCCAAAAATATGTTACCAATACCAATTATTTTGTTACTTTGCTAATTAGCAAAATTTTCCTCAAAATGTATTAAAAAAAAAATCAACGAATTTGTTAAAATTTAATAAAAACTGAAGCTGGAATCTGCAATTGCAGAGCTAATTAGCTGAATTTTCCCCAAAGTTTGTCGAAAAATATAAGAATTTTGTACAAAAAAAAGAAAGAAAATTGCAATTTTGTTTAACGAATCTCGTACAGATTCAACGATTTTGTCAAAAATGTCCATACTAATGAATTAATGAATTAATTAATTAATATTTAATTTTATTTTAAAATCTAGTAAAAATTCAACAAATTTGTCAATATATTCATACTAATTAATTTATTAATACGCAAATTAGTTAAATTTTAAACACAATTTGTTCAAAATCAAAAAAAATTGTTAAAAACTGAAGCTGGAATCTGCAATTGCAGAGCTAATTAGCTGAAATTCTTCCTCAAATTTATTAAAATCTAAAAATATGTTACCAATACCAATTATTTTGTTACTTTGCTAAGTAGCTAAATTTTCCTCAAAATTTATTAAAAAAAATCAACGAATTTGTTAAAAATTGATAAAAACTGAAGCTGGAATCTGCAATTGCAGAGCTAATTAGCTAAATGTTTCCCAAAGTTTGTCGAAAATATAAGAATTTTTTGCAAAAAAAGACAGAAAATTGCAATTTTGTTTCACGAATCTTGTAAAGATTCAACGATTTTGTAAAAAATTTCCATACTAATTAATTAATTGATTAATTAATTAATTAAATAATTTTATTTTCAAATCTAGTAAAAATTCAACAAGTTTGTGAAAATATGCATACCAATTAATTTATTAATACGTAAATTAGTTAAATTTTAAACAAAATTTGTTCAAAATAAAAAAATATTTGTTAAATAAATGATAAAAACTGAAGTTGGAATCTGCAATTGCAGAGCTAATTAGCTAAATTTTCCCCAAAGATTGTCGAAATTATAAGAAGAAACTGTAAAATTGATTAAATTTTAAATAATTAGGTCAAGGTAACTGAAAAGCTGATAATTACAAAAATCGTAGCATTTAATTTTCTAAAATACTTGTAAATTTGATTAAATTTTAAATAATTAGGTCAATGATACACTGATAATGAGAGAAATCGTGGCAATTTCTAAAATACTTGTAAATTTGATTAAATTTTAAATAATTATGTCAAGGTCACTGAAAAGTTGATAATTAAAAAAATCGTAGCATTTTATTTTCTAAAATACTTGTAAATTTGATTAAATTGTAAATAATTAGGTCAATGATACACTGATAATGACTAAAATCATAGCATTCTAGTTTCTAAAAAACTTGTAAATTTGATTAAATTTTAAATAATTATGTCAAGGTCACTGAAAAGCTGATAATAACTAAAATCGTGGCATATTATTTCCTAAAATACTTGTAAATTTGATTAATTTTTAAATAATTATGTCAAGGTCACTGGAAAGCTGATAATGACTAAATTCGTGGCTTTTAATTTTCTAAAATACTTGTAAATTTGATTAAATTGTAAATAATTAGGTAAATGATACGATGATAATGACAAAAATTGTTAGAAACTTAAGCTGGAATCTGCAATTGCAGAGCAAATTAGGTGAATTTTCCCCAAAATTTATTAAAAATCATAGTACTTGTAAAAAAGAATGATAAAAATTGAAGCTGGAATCTGCAATTGCGGAACTAATTAGCTGAATTTTCCCCGAAATTTGTGAAGAATCAAAGAATTAGTAGAAACAAAAAAAAAACGTAATTTATCAAAATATTCATACTAATTAATTTGTTAATACGCTAATTAGTTAAATTTTAAACAAAATTTGTTCAATATCAATAAATGTATTAAATAAATGATAAAAACTTTAGCTGGAATCTGCAATTGCAGAGCTAATTGGCTAAATTATCCCCAAAGTTTGTCGATAAACTAAGAATTTTATACGATAAAAAAAAACATAAAATTGCAATTTTGTTTAACAAATCTTGTAATGATTCAACGAATTTGTCAAAAAAGTCCATACTAATTAATTAATTTATTTATTTATTATATTTTAAAATCTAGTAAAAATTCAGCAGTTTTGTCAAAATATTCATACTAATTAATTAATTAATTAATTCGCTAATTAGTTAAATTTTAAACAAAATTTATTCAAAATCTAAAAATTTGTTAAATAAATGATAAAAACTGAAGCTGGAATCTGCAATTGTAGAGCTAATTAGCTGGAATTCTTCCTCAAATTTGTTAAAATCAAAAAATATATTACCAATATCAATTATTTTGTTACTTTGCTAATTAGCTAAATTTTTCTCAAAATTTATTAAGAAAAATCTACGAATTTGTTAAAAATTGATAAAAAATAAAGCTGGAATCTGCAATTGCAGAGCTAATTGGCTAAATTATCCCCAAAGTTTGTCGAAAATCAAAGAATTTTATACGAAAAAAAAAAACATAAAATTGCAATTTTGTTTCACAAATCTTGGAATGATTCAACGAATTTGTCAAAAAAGTCCATACTAATTAATTAATTAATTAATTAATTTATTATATTTTAAAATATAGTAAAAATTCAACAGATTTGTCAAAATATTAATACTAATTAATTAATTAATTAATTAATTCGCTAATCAGTTAAATTTTAAACAAAATTTGTTCAAAATATAAAAATTTGTTAAATAAATGTTAAAAACTGAAGCTGAAATCTGCAATTGCAGAGCTAATTAGCTGAAATTATTCCTCAAATTTGTAAAATCAAAAAAATATGTTACCAATACCAATTATTTTGTTACTTTACTAATTAGCAAAATTTTCCTCGAAATGTATTAAAAGAAAATCAACGAATTTGTTAAAAATTGATAAAAACTGAAGCTGGAATCTGCAATTGCAGAGCTAATTAGCTGAAATTACTCTTCAAATTTGTTAAAGTAAAAAAATATTTTACCAATACCAATTATTTTGTTACTTTGCTAATTAGCTAAATTGTCCTAAAAATGTATTAAAAAAAATCTACGAAGTTGTTAAAAATTGATAAAAACTGAAGCTGGAATCTGCAATTGCAGAGCTAATTAGCAAAATTTTCCCCAAAGTTTGTCGAAAATATAAGAATTTTTTACAAAAAAGAGACAGATAATTGCAATTTTGATTCACGAATCTCATAAAGATTCAACGAATTTGTCAAAAATGTCCATACTAATTAATTTTATCTTAAAATCCAGTAAAAATCGAACAAATTTGTCAAAATATTCATACTAATTAATTTATTAATACGCTAATTAGTAAAATTTTAAACAAAATTTGTTCAAAATCAAAAAATATTTATTAAATACATGATAAAAACTGAAGCTGGAATCTGCAATTGCAGAGCTAATTAGCTGAAATTCTTCCTCAATTTTGTTAAAATCAAAAAATATGTTACCAATACAAATTATTTTGTTACTAAAAAACTTGTAAATTTGATTAAATTTTAAATAATCGTGGCATTTTATGTTCTAAAAAACTTGTAAATTTGATTAAATTGTAAATAAGTATGTCAAGGTCACTGATACGCTGATAATGGGTAAAATCGTGACATTTTAATTTCTAAAAAACTTATAAATTTGATTAAATTGTAAATAATTAGGTAAAAACCACAGAAATGCTGATAATGACTAAAATCGTGTAATTTTAATTTCTAAAAAACTTGTAAATGTGATTAAATTGTAAATAATTAGGTCACTAATACGCTGATAATGGGTAAAATCGTGGAATTTTAATATCTAAAAAACTTGTAAATTTGATTAAATTATTAATAATTATGTCAAGGTCAGTGAAAAGCTGATAATGACTCAAATCGAATAATTTTATTTTCTAAAAAACTTGCATATTTGATTAAATTGTCAATAATTACGTCAATGAGACGTTGATAATGACTAAAATCGTGGAATTTTAATTTCTAAAATACTTGTAAATTTGATTAAATTATAAATAATTATGTCAAGGTCAGTGAAAAGCTGATAATGACTAAAATCGTGGAATTTTAATTTCTAAAAAACTTGTAAATTTGATTAAATTATAAATAATTATGTCAAGGTCAGTGAAAAGCTGATAATGACTAAAATCGTGGAATTTTAATTTATAAAAAACTTATAAATTTGATTAAATTGAAAATAATTAGGTCAAGACCACAGAAATGCTGATAATGGTTAAAATCGTGGAATTTTAATTTCTAATAAAACTTGTAAATTTGATTAAATTGTAAATAATTAGGTCACTAATACGCTGATA
Source organism: Pterostichus madidus (assembly GCA_911728475.2). Taxonomy (NCBI): domain Eukaryota; kingdom Metazoa; phylum Arthropoda; class Insecta; order Coleoptera; family Carabidae; genus Pterostichus; species Pterostichus madidus. The sequence goes on from OU452319.1 coordinate 15,246,112, forward strand.
ATGGGTAAAATCGTGACATTTTAATTTCTAAAAAACTTGTAAATTTGATTAAATTGTAAATAATTATGTCAAGGTCAGTGAAAAGCTGATAGTGACTAAAATCGTGGAATTTTAATATCTAAAAAACTTGTAAATTTGATTAAATTATTAATAATTATGTCAAGGTCAGTGAAAAGCTGATAATGACTAAAATCGTGGAATTTTAATTTCTAAAAAACTTGTAAATTTGATTAAATTATAAATAATTATGTCAAGGTCAGTGAAAAGCTGATAATGACTCAAATCGTATAATTTTATTTTCTAAAAAACTTGCATATTTGATTAAATTGTCAATAATTACGTCAATGATACGTTGATAATGACTAAAATCGTGGAATTTTAATTTCTAAAAAACTTGTAAATTTGATTAATTTATAAATAATTATGTCAAGGTCAGTGAAAAGCTGATAATGACTAAAATCGTGGAATTTTAATTTCAAAAATTCTTGTAAATTTGATTAAATTATAAATAATTATGTCAAGGTCAGTGAAAAGCTGATAATGACTAAAATCGTGGAATTTGAATTTCTAAAAAAACTTATAAATTTGATTAAATTGAAAATAATTAGGTCAAGACCACAGAAATGCTGATAATGGTTAAAATCGTGGAATTTTAATATCTAAAAAACTTGTAAATTTGTTTAAATTGTCAATAATTAGGTCAATGATACACTGATAATGGCTAAGATCGTGGTAACTTATTTTCTAAAATTAGTAAAAAATGAATTAAATTGTGAATAATTAGGCCAAGGACAAGTAAATGATGAAAATATCTAAAATCGTGGTAATTTAGTTTCTAAAACTTGTAGAAATTGATTAAATTGTCAAAGTAAATGATGAAAATGTCTAAAATTTTTCTAATGTATTTGTTCGCAAGTTTGTAGAAAACTGTACTACCATATTTGTAAGTTGTTTAGGAAAACGGTACGACCATATTTTTAGAGATTTGCAGTGTGTAAGAAAACAAGAAAATTGCAAGAATAACAGTAGTTAACAAACAACAATCATAAACAGTATTTTCTAAAACATGTAGAAATTGATTAAATTGTCAATAATTAGGTCAAGAATAAAATAAAATGGCTAAAATAGTTGAAATTAATTAATTTGTCAATATTTAGAAGTATGTCAAGGTTAAGGAACGGCTAAAATCATTCCAATTTATTGCTTAAAATTAGTCAAATTGATTAAATTGTTAATTATTAGCTCAAGGTTAAGGATATATTAAAAATGGATAAAATCGTTCCAGTTTAGTGGCATAAGCTTGTTAAAATTGATTCAATTCTCAATATCATGTCATATGATGTCATGTCATATCATATAATGTTATATAATGTCATAGAATGTCATATATTGTCATTTAATGTCATGTATATCATATTAATGTCATATAATGTCATATATTGTCATGTAATGTCATGTATATCATATTAATGTCATATATGGTCATGTAATGTCATGTATATCATATTAATGTCATATAATGTCATATAATGTCATATATTGGCATATATTGTCATATAATGTCATGTATATCATATTAATGTCATATAATGGCATAGAGAGTAAATAAATAGTGAAGTAAGTTAATTGTAGTATATTTAATTAGATAATAAATTAAGTAAGTCATTGAAGTTATTACTTATAAGTCATTATTGTATTAGTGTTTGGAAAGAAGTCAAAGGCATGTGAGAAAATAAATTCAGTGAATTAAGTAGGTCAAACTCATTGTTGTAAGTCACTGTTATAAGTCATAATTATATTAGTTTGTAAAGAAAGTTAAGTAAATCATGTAATTGTATTAAATCTAAAAAAGAAATATTAATTTCTAAAGTCTGGGATCGAACCAACAACCTACCGCGAGTATGACGTAATCACTCTATACCAAAATAAGCGACGCGTTAGCTTCATAGGCTGTCGATCGCCCAACCAGCCCCCTACCCTATTCACTATTATATTTGGCAACTCATTTTGACTTTTTTTTATTTTTTTCCATTTTTCACTAATTATCAAATTTTAACAAAATTTTTTATTTTTTTTTTTTTTTACTTTTTTCTACTTACTAATTATACCTTCAAATATACGTATTATCTATCCTAATATATCACCTAAATCGCATATAATAAATATACTTTCCATTGTTGTCATTTTCCCATTGTTGTAATCTAATCGATTGTTGCTTTGCTTTGCTTTGCTTGCGTTGCGCGCGCAACGGATTGGCTGTCGTCTGTTGCGAAGCAGTTCACTTGTTTCAAACAAAAACTTTGTTTATTGTGAGTGAGTTGAGTTTAGTGACAAGTTATTATTTGTACAGATATTTGTTGTATTATTATTCTGTGTTTCATAAATACTTCTCATCAAATATAAGTGTATTTTGTGTAAGTGTCAATATCGTATATATATATATATATGTATACTCGTAGTTGTTATTTTAACTATTTGATTAGAAATTTTATTTCGAAATAAGTTTTTTCATACATACATAACAAATGTATCTATATAAGTTTTTTTCTTGTTTACTTGTTCTGTTCTCTCTCTCTCTCTCTCTCTCTCTCTCGCTCTCGTTCTCTATGTGTGTGTGTGTGTGTGTGTGTGTGTGTGTGTGCGTGTGTTGAGTTTTTAATTTTATATATAGTAAAACAATTTTAATCGGTTTTTAATAGATATTAACAATATTTTTCTATTTATTAGGTGTCTCAAATTAGAACATCTGATCAATAATTATCCACCCACCCAAAACCATGGTCGAAACTCGAAACTAACCTCAGCAATGAGCTAAAAACACCAATAGATACTCTCAATTTTCCTACAATGACTCCAGTTCAAGCAGCTACAATTCCACTAATTCCACTTGGAAAGAAAGATGTTGCTGCAGAAGCTGTCACAGGTTCTGGAAAAACACTAGCATTCCTTATCCCACTTTTGGAGATGCTAATTCAAAGGCATAAAGAAGATAAGTGGAAGAAAACTGAAATTGGAGGGGGATTCATTGTGATTTCGCCAACAAGAGAACTGGCTTTGCAAAAATTAATTCTGCATATTCCGGTAAGTTTAGTTCATGAATTTATTGTTGTTTTACCCTATTTTGAAGGTTACTCTAACTCTGTGAAATATGTGTTTAAGATTTGTGGAAGTTTTCAGTGAAATTGTTCTTTTTATAGTTTGTTTTGTGAATTTGGTTTATTAGTTAAACTCCAGTATACCCTCTTGCCTTATTTTGGTGTATTTTGCTAAATGACAGGCAGTGTATATAGGAGAGAAGTTCATGTTTTCAGTGATTTTAGAAACAATTATTTACCACTACTTTTCGGCCGGTCGGTTCATTATTATTCCGATTTTAGATTAGCTCGCTTCTCTAACTCCAGCGCAAAATTCTAGCCATTTCTTATTTCTCAGTCGGTCTCAAAAATGTCACAAACTTAGAAATGACAGGCGAGAAAATAACAAAATCACGACTTTTTAAATCTCGTCTCAAAAATATAGTTCATTTTGTAGGTGGCGCAGTGATCGCAGCCCAAACAGCTGTTTTTACGTCACTACATGTCACATTCAGTTTTAAAAGTTGAATTTAAATTTGTTAGATAAGACGGCATGTAATTCTTTCCTTTTATATAAATAATATGTGGGAAGAATAATAATTATGATAGATTAATAATAAATAAATATATCATTCATAATTTTACATAATCATATTGAAGATATTCTTATTTTTTAAACATGCATACGTAATATAAATCTTCGGATGCCTTTTATTTTAAATTTAATTAAATTTAAATGTCAAATTAAAATATTTATTATTTTATAAAATTTAATTTGTTTATAATGAAACCAAATTCTGCATATATTAAATAAAAATCAAATATAAATTTATATTAACGCACGAAAAATATTACCTACCTTATTTTAATATGTAATTTTGTAAAATAAAACTCAAAGGAATATACATTTTTATATGTATTATTATTATATATATATATAAATAAATAATATTTGAAAATACAAAATACAATGCACATTACCTCTTGTACTACAGTTAAATTAATTAAAGATCCTCGATTCTCTAACTCCAGCGCAAAATAATCTTGAAGATGACAAACGCATTTCTGCATTTGATTACCCAAAATTTTTGTAGCCATTTCTTATTTCTCAGTCTGTATTTATGTATCAAAAATGACACAAACTTAGAAATGACAGGTGAGAAAATAACAAAATCTTGACCATAGATCTCTATTTTTATCTTATAAACAAATGTGAACAAAGTAAATGTAAATTTTCGTAATAGTAAGAACTGTCATACGTTTTCATTAAAATAATAAATGTGATAGAACGTGAAAAAACATGAAACGTGTGTCTTAACTTATGAAGACATACGTTGTGTCATTCGCATAGGTACGAATAATATTATTAAAAAAAGATAGCTATATTTCATCGTATCTATGATAACATCGTCCACATATGACGTCATAATTTTCATACAGGGAATGGAGTATATTTGCATTTTATTTTGATGAAATGTTTGAGGTAAGAAATGAATTACTTTCTATAACCGTACAATTGAAAACTTTTATGTTGGAAATATTGTTTATTGAAAGATAAATAATGTATTCCAATATTTCACATTATCCTGTTCCACTATTATGCTCACCTAAAACTGATGAAATAGATTATTATAAAAAAGTACCCATTACTTTGAATACTATAATGTAATATAACACAAAAAACAAAACAATAAATACATCTTTCAAATAACAAGTTATAAAATACTAACATATTTTCATGTATATCTCTATCTATTAGAACATCATGAAACATGATTATGACAGCTGTCATTCATTCTGATCATATTAGCGCTGAGTGTACAACAAAGCACGCATCACTTGAAAAAATTGAGAATTTGAAATGGTACAGCTCGCAATATTAACTGCGGCGTCACCTTTTATTTTTGACAATATTGTGGACATTAGATATTCGTTTTGAAAATCTGTTATATCCGTTGTGTTATAAAATTTAGTTACCAATTTCTGACATATTTCAAGAAATCGGGGTAAAAGTTCGCGTTCCCCATGGAAATCGGGAATCATATCGAGATATTCTCGTTTTAATGCTGGCATTGCCATTTTTATTTGATTAAAATTAAATATTGGATTTTTAATTAATGAATTGGAGACTATTTTATTAGTCGAAATATTAGGGGACAGTTCACTTTCGGAACTGGAGTCATAATCAGAACTTGAGTCAGTATTAATTATTATTTTAGAACTTCTAAAAGACATAAGGTACTTACAGCAGAATCAGCGTCTTCATGTGCGTTGAAGATTTTGACCCGTGCGAAGTTGAGACGTTCCGATGTTCCCTCGGACTGCTCGAGATGCCTTCGAAGTTGATGTGGGTGTCGTGTGTCCGATGTTCTCTCGGCCACAGTAGACGGTGCTGCGATGCTTGATGTGTGTTCGACGACAGGAGTCACTTTTACTTATCACTTGTTGATCGATTTAAATTCGTAATTTGCCTCAAATCGTTAAAAACGAACCAGTACTACTTATCGATAGTGCTGTATGGCAAATCCTACCAAGACTGCGCCAATAATAGTTCGATCTACGCAAGTTGATTTTTAAAAAAGATATTTATTCGAACACTAGCAACGATGTTGCTTGGTACAAGCTTGATTCTAGACTAACTTACAACTATGTTACATCTTACAAGGAATAAAGCAACTAATCAGCATAATATAATACTTTAAGATAAACAATATACTACTAAGCATTATTATAGGGGAGCTATGGCAAGATAACTTATATATATATATATATATATATATATATATATATATATATATATATATATATATATACAATTTATTTTTCAACGATTTTCATATATGTTTTTAAATTTTTTGTTAAAATATATTAATTTTTCATAACCCAATTCTCAAAAGAATTTTAGCTAATATCTAGCTAATCCTTAATTTTAGTTTTGTCAAATTAAACTAAACCAAATGTTTAAATAAACTTTAATTTAATCTCCATATCATTTAGTTTTCGGAAAGTGAATCGAATTAACTTATTTAAATCGGACTAGCATAAGATAAGCTAAGAACTAAAACCGCGCGTTTTTATTATTTTATTCATATAAGAACCCATTCTAAACAGAATGATCCGTAGGACGGATAGTTTGAAGTCACGAAAGCTATGTACATGTAGGCCTTGGGTATATCAAACAAATATCGGTGATTTCAACTTATATCAAAAAAAATGTCTGAATGATTCGATTTCTTTCATAATCTGTGGACCCTCAGTTTAGTAATTGATATTAAGTTCCTATTGTGTAGAATAACAAATAAATAAAGCTGTTTAATAAATTAAACTAATCGATACAGATTTAATATTTCTACGCAATAAGCAATACGGCAACAATAATTGCATTATAATAACAAAGATAAGAAAATATCTATACCGTACTTGATGAGCTGCATTCAAAAACATATTAAATTCATTGGAAGCTCAATATAAAGCTATATTAGATGAATATTATTTTATTACCATCATGTATTCCTCAAAAACAGTTACACGTATTATCATAGACTTTGCAGCATATTTTGTAGGATGCTGTCTTTTCCCATTTAATGTTAAAAGAGTAAATGGAGAATTCAAAATTTTGGAAAGGAAAAGAACTTACATTAGTTATATTCAGATATTTGGTAAGCATAATATTCTTCTGCATTAGTTTGATTACTTTACACATTGATTTTATGTAACTACTTATATATAAAATCAATGCTATACAGGAAACATTTTCAAATAAATTTAGTAGAGAGTTTAATTTTGCATTAAAATTAGTCCACATATTTCATGTTACTTATTTTATTACTGCTAATATGAACCCGTTGGTACATTATGAGTGCGAGATTGTGAAATCAGAAGAATATTGTTTTAATAAATGTTATGTGTCAGTTAAGATACATTGAGCTCAAAAGTTTATGAAACAATTATATATGGATGAATATGATAAAAGTTTTTTTTTCTGCATGAATGTAAGAGCGAGTTTGTACGAAAGAATTATAGATGTGGATATAGCTAAACTATTGTGCCAGGATAGAAATATGTAACGATGATTAATTGCGGAATTAACCTAATACATACATCGGGAAATGTTTCAAGTTTTCGTTTTTATCCATTTTATTGTTCTTAACATGAGTTTAAAAGTTATCAATATTTACATTATTTATGTAGTTAATCATGAAACTGAAACAAATTCAAAGTTTAACTGTCAAATAAATATTTAAAACTTGATTTTGACAGAAAGTAAAGAAATAAGTAGAATGAAATGTGCAAACTGATTTAGGTGTCCTATACACCTACAACTTTTATATGAATATTCTGTAAGCGGCGAATTTATGTCTTATTTAAATAATTGAATTATCTGATGTTTTCTTACTTCTAATGTTGTAGTTACATTCTCCATAGTTTTTGCATGTCAGAAGTATAGAATTGATACTTTCGACACTGATAATATATTATCGTATTATGGTTTAATTGCTTTATATATATGTACTTTTAATATTGCATTGGCCAGTACAATATTTTTTACAATTAAACAAAAGTGTGTTCTCAAAACCATAGACATAATAACATTAATAGACAAGGAACTAAAACTTTTGCAAATCAATATAAATTATTTTAGCGAATTCTGGTTTTCTCAAGTTTACTCAATGGTCTGTTTTGTATGCGGAACTATATTTTATTTTCAAAGAGACGTCTACAATGGATTTGTTGATTTGATTGCAATATTTTATCCACTGGTAGTGAGATTATTCGGAACGCAGATATTTTATGTTAGTGTATCTATTCTAAATAAAAAATTTGAAAGCCTCAATGACTGTTTAGAGTCTTTAGATGATGATGATGATTTCCTTTATGACAGAAAGAAAAAATATTTTCGTAGACAAAATAATGCACTACATATCTTGGATAAAGCAACAGAGATACACATGATGATAGTAGAAGCAGAACATAATTTGATAAATAGTTTTGAATTGATTCTCGCTCTTAATGTTATTATGAATATTATTCAAATTGTATTTGGAATTATGATTTATATTTACGTGGGAAATTTTAATGAATTTGGCACAATAGAAATCTTACTTGTACTTGTTGCATCGAATATTAATATGGCTTTAATATTTCATAAATGTTATCTTCACGAAATTTTGGTAAGTATTTACACTTGTCGTTTATCATATATAAATAACTTATACAGTCATAAGACGTTCCTGCATTTTCATCCACATCAACAAGTCTAAATAGGCACTAGTACATCATTATAAACACTGAATCTCAAATCCACAGTTTCTCGCATTGTCTCTGAGCTACCTGTTTTATGCCGTTTTTTCAAATACTGAGATAAAATGACAGATAATTGCTAAGTCGGCTAAATGTTACAATGACTTATTTCGCCTCATAGAAGCTTGTTGATATCTCCCAGTCGGAAACCTTTGTTCACACAATAGATCATTTACTCCTTGGATTATCTCGTAATTACTCACTGTCACTATCAATCTGATTTGCAATATTTTTATATAAATTCTGTTTAATCTTACACTACAATTATTATACACCAACTTGTGCATGACAATATAAATACCTAATTTCCGCAGAAATTATACAATAATATAATTGTGATTTCAGGCAAAAAATGTTCTTGTAACATTAGGACAATTAAACATACTATATTTAGACTCAAAAACAGCAATGGAGGTACGATAAATTTCTTTAAATTTTATAATGCGTATTAAAGTGTATTTAGTAAAGTCGTTGTTTTAGAAAAATTCGTTTCTACTTCAAGGATTGCATAATAAAGTTATTTTATCATTGTGGAATGTAATTCCATTAAAGTTTTCATTATTCTTAAAGGTAAGAGAGAAAATTGTCAAAATAAACATTTTAATAAATTTTATTGCAGCAAATTGATGTAGTTAAAACAGCTATGTTTCTGCTGTCCCAATACACAAAGAAATATCACGAAACTAAAAATTAAAAAAAAGATAATAATATGCTATTCAACGAGCGCGTAATGATAGTTACTACTGAAGAGGATAAAGTTTGAGCCGTATGAGTAATAGTCATTACACGCAAGTTTATTATTATACTTTTAACAAAAATAATAACTAATTAATATTGTATGACGTGAATGTCAAACTTTAGTTGAGTTGTCTATCAAGAAACGCACATGAATATATTAGCAGATGATCGTAGAAAAATTGATTTATAGATATAGATTGATGTTTGTTGTGCGATCAATAGTATAGCACTGCTCGCAACTGGAAATTTAGTTATATTTTCTTGACGAATCATAAGTTCCATGAAAGTGTTTTCGTCTTAAAACGAATTTAACAGTTTTGGATCATAACTATAAGTACCTATAGTAAAATCACAATGTGACTTATAGCACAACCTTAACTAACATTCACCTCTCAAGATCTGAAATTTATATAAATTTGTTGTTACGAAGTATAAAATATCTGAAATAGTAATTTATGCACTAAGGGCGTTATGTAGATCATTTAGTGACTGGATTTATAAACACAAAAAATAACTAAAAAAAGCGCTTTAAAAAGTACAAAATGTAGCAAAAAAAATAGCATAAAAAAGCAAAAAAAAAATACAAAATAAATTTCGTAAAGTATAGATATTTATTTATATTAAATAGGTACATGTTTTAGTATATATAGTTATATTATTATATTTTATATTCTTGTATTAAATTTATATTGTATAGTATGTAAAGTACAAAATAATGTAGATCTAAACAGAGTCGTATTTTATATTTAACACTCTAAATAAAATATGTAGAAGCTTTGTATCACTCCGGTTGAAAACAGTTAATCACTAAATGTTGTTCCAAATTCTCCACTGTATAATTTTGCCTTCTTTCACTTAAAATATTCTTATACGCAGAGAAACTTGTCTCGACATCTACACTTGTTATGGGTGCGTATTTGAAATTAGGTATTAAAGTCGGATCCAGGTGAAAATCATCAACAATGTTACCGTTTAAATTATATGATAGTTTTAATAATTTTTGAAACCCCTCATTCTTAGAAAAAACTTCTTCTACTTTGAATTTTACCACTGCACCAATACTACCTGGAATTACATAAGCAGCTACTTACTTAAGTTATTTACTATTTTAACGGATTCAACCAACGGCAATTCTTACTTCTCAATGGATTTAATTATTTAATGAAATTTTTATGAAACTTAAATTATTTATTAGTTCTGGTTGTTTTAGAACAGTTTGACAATTTTTTATGGATTGACTAATATTTTCTGGAAATTAAAGAACCAGTTTCTTAAAATTTTCAAAATTATTGAAATAATAAATAGCAGCATCTAGCCAGGTACCCCATCTTGTTAACACTGGTTCAGGTGGTAGTGGAGTCTCAGGCAACCTTTTGTACATTTGCACCCTTTAAAGGAGCTTTAACGAATATTTTTTTGCCGTGTTTTATTAATTCATTTACTAACGAAAACTGCATTCGTATTGTTTCAGCAATACGATTACATCCATGAGCTAAACATGTGCAATGAATTAAATTTTTATAAAAAATTCTCATATTACCACCAGCTTTTACCATGCTGCGTCTGATAGCATGAGCAAAATTTTTTCATTCGGAACTGCCTCAGACAAATAAAAATTTGTTAATCCATCGTGAATAAAATTTTAAATTGTATTACTGTTAGTTTTATTTAATTGTTTACAGCATATTAAAAAACCTTTCGACGAAATTTAATTATTTAGTACCCCTATTATTAAATTAGCTACATATCTACCGCACGTGTCTGTAGTTTCGTCAACACAAAATCATATATAATTGTTACCTATTTTTTTTTAATTTCCTTCATGGTTTCATCGAAAACAAGGCTTGCGTATTTTTTTCGGAGATTACTTTCATCTGGAATTTGTCGTTTACAATACTTATCCAAAAATGCTTTAAAAGATGAATTTTGAAATTAGTTTAAAGGATTATTTGATTTTATCATAGTTTTGCACAGCTCGTAATTAAATTGTTTTTGTTCGCTCCATGTAGAAAATGTGGCTATGGATTCTTTAATAGTTTGTTGTTTGCCCTTTTTCAAGCGTTCTTGATGTAATTTTGTTTTAACGTGCTGAATTATATTGGACTTTTTGTCGCACATAATCTACAAATGAAAATCGTAAGCTACAGTAAATTATTTACACACATTTAATATAAATTATTACCATTTTTGTGCAAGTTTGACAAAATATTTTATTATTTTCAAATTTCAATTCAGGATAAACTCGTATCCATTCTTCAATAGTGGATTTTTGCTTCGGCATTATGCAATATACAAATTACAATTCACAATTATTGTATTGAAGTTAACACGATAGAACACTTGCAATGAAAACAGTAAAACTAAACAAGGCGCAATCTGAGACCGATATGCTGCATCCATGAATCACGAAATCGGGGAACCCCAAAGAACAAATATGTATGCGCATGCGTCATTTCATTAAACATTGCGTAATAAGTAATTTTTATAAATTCTGTTTAATAATATCAAAGAGATTATTATCATCTATAGTTAAAATAAAATCTTCTGGCAGTGTAGGAATGTAGGAATACAGTGTTGCCGAATGTCTCCTATATCAGTCATGTGTTAGACAAGGAAAAAAAATACAGAATCAGATTGTTGTTTTTCATTTTGATAGTTGAATTTTTTTAATATTCAACTGATAAAACTATGCGTTCAATGCAAATGATCAATAATTAAGGAAACATATGAAAGTATTATAAAAATAAAATTTATTTACACTAAACTAGGAAGTTAGGGAAAGTTTATATTTGATGTTCACACATTGTATTTGCAAAATAATTAGAGAATCAATTAATATGAAAAAAGTAAATGTACATTATAAACATCAGTTACATCATGGATTTCATATAAATTGTTATTATTATACATATACGAGGTCTGTTAAAAAAATACGCGGACTGACATCATAAAACAAAATGTACTTTATTTAGAAGTTACATGTCTGGGTCTTCTTCAAAGTACTCTTCTCTCCAACGCACACACTTATTCCAACGGTGTTTCCACTTGTTGAAACAGTCCTGGTACACTTCTTCAGCTCCTTTGTCGTATTTACCTTAATCTCGGGAATCGTCTCAAATCTTCTTCCTTTCAAGGGGCGTATTTTTTTAACAGACGTTTTATTATAATATTAGTTTATTATTAAAATTTTAAGTGCGATCCAGTACGGTATATTATACCATCGTCATCCATCCCTAAATCCCGAAGTGTAGTCTATCAGTGGTACTTAAACAATCTGCTCACTCCTTATTGAAAATATTCATCGTCTCTTTCGCTACTGTCACTGTCGTCATTTAAATTAATAATCAGGGGTTTTATATCATCTGACATATGATCATCCTTCCAAAATTTGTTTACTTCATTTATTATATATTTGTCGCTATTTTTGAGTAAGCTTAACTTATTACATTTTTTACAGCATTTTCCTTGAAAGTAGTTTTTATTGGAAGAAATGTACCTTCTTGTATCAGTCCAAACACAGGTAAAATTAAGATCGATTAAGTTATAATTTTATTATGTCATCATAGCGAAATGAAAAATAATATATTTTGAAACTTGCTGAGAACTGCTGGATACGTTTCTGCTGACGCCATTTAAGATTTACAACTCCTAGCTAGATATCCATTATGAAATACTAATACTGTAAATAAAACGTGTTACTAGCTTAAGGAACTACTGACATACCAAAAATAATGTAAATATAAACTTTGCAACAAGGCTGAGTTTACTTCCAGAAGAAATACATTACATATCTCTACCACACTGCCAAAAGATTTTATTTTCAGTATAGTAACGTCCGTCATATGTAGCGTTTAGTTGAAAAAAATACTTTTAAATACCTCTATAAACACTACTCGTAATCGATGCTACTGTTAAAAATTCTTGTATTCAAGCAAATGTATGCTCTTCGTATATATCTAGGAAGGATAGAAAGATTGTTTATAGGGTCTGGCTCGACCATAGTTACTCAGTAAAATAGTTATCGCTTGATGCTATTCTTGGTTTAGCAACGTATGCAAAATACTGAACTGGTCAGCTAAGTATACATTCGCCTTATTTTACACGATTTACAGGATTAATAAATAAGAAAAAATAGGAAAAAACAAATTTTTCATCACTTGTCTCATAATTCCACAAAGGTTTTACAGCACGTTTGCATCAACTATCAGGTCATCAACAAACGGCTGGTCAGTTCAGCTTTAACCATAGACGCGTTTCGTCCTTACAGACTTATCAGTATGGTGCGATCATTTATCCAACTAGACCAACTAGGGAATAGTGGATTTTGATACCGACTTAGCTGAACTGACCGATGTTAACCTAGCCGTTTGTTGATGACCTGATTGTTGATGCAAACGTGCTGTAAAACCTTTGTGGAATTATGAGACAAGTGATGGAAAATTAGTTTTTTCCTATTTTTTCTTATTTATTAAGACTCAATTCCACATCGCAATAAACATTTTGTCTTTTGTTTTATTTCAATAGCTGTCAAGCACTTTTGCGAGTTTGTCGGTAGATGGCACCACGAGTTGCTCTTTAGCTCTCATGTCATGTTACCGGCGTAGATAGGTTAACATCAGTCAGTTCGGCTAAGTCGATATCACAATCTACTATTCCCTAGTTGGTCTAGTTGGATAAATGTGTCTGTAAAACAGTCACTTTCCAATGAAATTCGTTGAATATATTAATCATGTTTTTGGCGAGGCTCGCTTCGCTCGCGCTTTAAACAAACATACCCCGCTTTCCACCGCTTCTGCCGGTATTGCCTTCACACGGCCTTAGCGTTCGCTTTTAATTTCTCAATAAGTGTTCCAAATTGTGTCTAAAACAGTAATTTTAAAATGAAATGTTTTCCAAATTGTCTCTTAAATCGTCTCTAAAACAGTCCATTATCCTATAAAATCTGTCTGTAAAACAGTCACTTTCCAATGAAATTCGTTGAATATTAAATCATGTTTTTGGCGAGGCTCGCTTCGCTCGCGCTTTAAACAAACATACCCCGCTTTCCACCGCTTCTGCCGGTATTGCCTTCACACGATCTTAGCGTTCGCTTTTAAATTCCCAATAAGTGTTCCAAATTGTGTCTAAAACAGTAATTTTAAAATGAAATGTTTTCTAAATTGTCTCTTAAATCGTCTCTAAAACAGTCCATTATCCTATAGAATCTGTCTGTAAAACAGTCACTTTCCAATGAAATTCGTTGAATATTAATCATGTTTTTGGCGAGGCTCGCTTCGCTCGCGCTTTAAACAAACATACCCCGCTTTCCACCGCTTCTGCCGGTATTGCCTTCACACGGTCTTAGCGTTCGCTTTTAAATTCCCAATAAGTGTTCCAAATTGTGTCTAAAACAGTAATTTTAAAATGAAATGTTTTCTAAATTGTCTCTTAAATCGTCTCTAAAACAGTCCATTATCCTATAGAATCTGTCTGTAAAACAGTCACTTTCCAATGAAATTCGTTGAATATTAATCATGTTTTTGGCGAGGCTCGCTTCGCTCGCGCTTTAAACAAACATACTCCGCTTTCCACCGCTTCTGCCGGTATTGCCTTCACACGGTCTTAGCGTTCGCTTTTAAATTCCCAATAAGTGTTCCAAATTGTGTCTAAAACAGTAATTTTCAAATCAAATGTTTTCCAAAATGTCTTTTAAATCGTCTCTAAAACAGTAATTTTAACAAATAAAATATTTTCCAAAATGTCTCTAAAATCGTCTGTAAAACAGTCATTTTTCAAATAAAATGTCTCCCAAATCGTCATTTTTCAATTAGCTCAATTTTCTACAATTTTTTTTAAATCAAAGAATTTTATAGATTAAAAATAATAAAAATTGAGGCTGGAATCTGCAATTGCAGAACTAATTATCTCCTAAGTTTGTCGAAAATCTAAGAATATTTAAAAAAAAAACTAAGAAAATTGCAATTTTGTTTCACAAATCTTGTAAAGATTCAACGAATTTGTCAAAAATGTCCATACTAATAAATTGATTAAATAATTAATTAATTAATTAATTAATTTTATTTTCAAATCTAGTAAAAATTCAACAAATTTGTTAAAATACTCATACTAATTAATTTATTAATACGTTAATTTGTTAAATTTTAAACAAAATTTGTTCAAAATCAAAAAATATTTGTTAAATAAATGATAAAAACGGAGGCTGGAATCTGCAATTGCAGAGCTAATTAGCTGAAATTATTCCTCAAAATTATTAAAATCCAAAAATATGTTACCAATACCAATTATTTTGTTACTTTGCTAATTAGCTAAATTTTCTTCAAAATTTATTTAAAAGACATCTACGAATTTGTTAAAAATTGATAAAAACTGAAGCTGGAATCTGCAATTGCAGAGCTAATTAGCTGAAATTCTTCCTCAAATTTATTAAAATCCAAAAATATGTTACCAATACCAATTATTTTGTTACTTTGCTAATTAGCAAAATTTTCCTCAAAATGTATTAAAAAAAAAATCAACGAATTTGTTAAAATTTAATAAAAACTGAAGCTGGAATCTGCAATTGCAGAGCTAATTAGCTGAATTTTCCCCAAAGTTTGTCGAAAAATATAAGAATTTTGTACAAAAAAAAGAAAGAAAATTGCAATTTTGTTTAACGAATCTCGTACAGATTCAACGATTTTGTCAAAAATGTCCATACTAATGAATTAATGAATTAATTAATTAATATTTAATTTTATTTTAAAATCTAGTAAAAATTCAACAAATTTGTCAATATATTCATACTAATTAATTTATTAATACGCAAATTAGTTAAATTTTAAACACAATTTGTTCAAAATCAAAAAAAATTGTTAAAAACTGAAGCTGGAATCTGCAATTGCAGAGCTAATTAGCTGAAATTCTTCCTCAAATTTATTAAAATCTAAAAATATGTTACCAATACCAATTATTTTGTTACTTTGCTAAGTAGCTAAATTTTCCTCAAAATTTATTAAAAAAAATCAACGAATTTGTTAAAAATTGATAAAAACTGAAGCTGGAATCTGCAATTGCAGAGCTAATTAGCTAAATGTTTCCCAAAGTTTGTCGAAAATATAAGAATTTTTTGCAAAAAAAGACAGAAAATTGCAATTTTGTTTCACGAATCTTGTAAAGATTCAACGATTTTGTAAAAAATTTCCATACTAATTAATTAATTGATTAATTAATTAATTAAATAATTTTATTTTCAAATCTAGTAAAAATTCAACAAGTTTGTGAAAATATGCATACCAATTAATTTATTAATACGTAAATTAGTTAAATTTTAAACAAAATTTGTTCAAAATAAAAAAATATTTGTTAAATAAATGATAAAAACTGAAGTTGGAATCTGCAATTGCAGAGCTAATTAGCTAAATTTTCCCCAAAGATTGTCGAAATTATAAGAAGAAACTGTAAAATTGATTAAATTTTAAATAATTAGGTCAAGGTAACTGAAAAGCTGATAATTACAAAAATCGTAGCATTTAATTTTCTAAAATACTTGTAAATTTGATTAAATTTTAAATAATTAGGTCAATGATACACTGATAATGAGAGAAATCGTGGCAATTTCTAAAATACTTGTAAATTTGATTAAATTTTAAATAATTATGTCAAGGTCACTGAAAAGTTGATAATTAAAAAAATCGTAGCATTTTATTTTCTAAAATACTTGTAAATTTGATTAAATTGTAAATAATTAGGTCAATGATACACTGATAATGACTAAAATCATAGCATTCTAGTTTCTAAAAAACTTGTAAATTTGATTAAATTTTAAATAATTATGTCAAGGTCACTGAAAAGCTGATAATAACTAAAATCGTGGCATATTATTTCCTAAAATACTTGTAAATTTGATTAATTTTTAAATAATTATGTCAAGGTCACTGGAAAGCTGATAATGACTAAATTCGTGGCTTTTAATTTTCTAAAATACTTGTAAATTTGATTAAATTGTAAATAATTAGGTAAATGATACGATGATAATGACAAAAATTGTTAGAAACTTAAGCTGGAATCTGCAATTGCAGAGCAAATTAGGTGAATTTTCCCCAAAATTTATTAAAAATCATAGTACTTGTAAAAAAGAATGATAAAAATTGAAGCTGGAATCTGCAATTGCGGAACTAATTAGCTGAATTTTCCCCGAAATTTGTGAAGAATCAAAGAATTAGTAGAAACAAAAAAAAAACGTAATTTATCAAAATATTCATACTAATTAATTTGTTAATACGCTAATTAGTTAAATTTTAAACAAAATTTGTTCAATATCAATAAATGTATTAAATAAATGATAAAAACTTTAGCTGGAATCTGCAATTGCAGAGCTAATTGGCTAAATTATCCCCAAAGTTTGTCGATAAACTAAGAATTTTATACGATAAAAAAAAACATAAAATTGCAATTTTGTTTAACAAATCTTGTAATGATTCAACGAATTTGTCAAAAAAGTCCATACTAATTAATTAATTTATTTATTTATTATATTTTAAAATCTAGTAAAAATTCAGCAGTTTTGTCAAAATATTCATACTAATTAATTAATTAATTAATTCGCTAATTAGTTAAATTTTAAACAAAATTTATTCAAAATCTAAAAATTTGTTAAATAAATGATAAAAACTGAAGCTGGAATCTGCAATTGTAGAGCTAATTAGCTGGAATTCTTCCTCAAATTTGTTAAAATCAAAAAATATATTACCAATATCAATTATTTTGTTACTTTGCTAATTAGCTAAATTTTTCTCAAAATTTATTAAGAAAAATCTACGAATTTGTTAAAAATTGATAAAAAATAAAGCTGGAATCTGCAATTGCAGAGCTAATTGGCTAAATTATCCCCAAAGTTTGTCGAAAATCAAAGAATTTTATACGAAAAAAAAAAACATAAAATTGCAATTTTGTTTCACAAATCTTGGAATGATTCAACGAATTTGTCAAAAAAGTCCATACTAATTAATTAATTAATTAATTAATTTATTATATTTTAAAATATAGTAAAAATTCAACAGATTTGTCAAAATATTAATACTAATTAATTAATTAATTAATTAATTCGCTAATCAGTTAAATTTTAAACAAAATTTGTTCAAAATATAAAAATTTGTTAAATAAATGTTAAAAACTGAAGCTGAAATCTGCAATTGCAGAGCTAATTAGCTGAAATTATTCCTCAAATTTGTAAAATCAAAAAAATATGTTACCAATACCAATTATTTTGTTACTTTACTAATTAGCAAAATTTTCCTCGAAATGTATTAAAAGAAAATCAACGAATTTGTTAAAAATTGATAAAAACTGAAGCTGGAATCTGCAATTGCAGAGCTAATTAGCTGAAATTACTCTTCAAATTTGTTAAAGTAAAAAAATATTTTACCAATACCAATTATTTTGTTACTTTGCTAATTAGCTAAATTGTCCTAAAAATGTATTAAAAAAAATCTACGAAGTTGTTAAAAATTGATAAAAACTGAAGCTGGAATCTGCAATTGCAGAGCTAATTAGCAAAATTTTCCCCAAAGTTTGTCGAAAATATAAGAATTTTTTACAAAAAAGAGACAGATAATTGCAATTTTGATTCACGAATCTCATAAAGATTCAACGAATTTGTCAAAAATGTCCATACTAATTAATTTTATCTTAAAATCCAGTAAAAATCGAACAAATTTGTCAAAATATTCATACTAATTAATTTATTAATACGCTAATTAGTAAAATTTTAAACAAAATTTGTTCAAAATCAAAAAATATTTATTAAATACATGATAAAAACTGAAGCTGGAATCTGCAATTGCAGAGCTAATTAGCTGAAATTCTTCCTCAATTTTGTTAAAATCAAAAAATATGTTACCAATACAAATTATTTTGTTACTAAAAAACTTGTAAATTTGATTAAATTTTAAATAATCGTGGCATTTTATGTTCTAAAAAACTTGTAAATTTGATTAAATTGTAAATAAGTATGTCAAGGTCACTGATACGCTGATAATGGGTAAAATCGTGACATTTTAATTTCTAAAAAACTTATAAATTTGATTAAATTGTAAATAATTAGGTAAAAACCACAGAAATGCTGATAATGACTAAAATCGTGTAATTTTAATTTCTAAAAAACTTGTAAATGTGATTAAATTGTAAATAATTAGGTCACTAATACGCTGATAATGGGTAAAATCGTGGAATTTTAATATCTAAAAAACTTGTAAATTTGATTAAATTATTAATAATTATGTCAAGGTCAGTGAAAAGCTGATAATGACTCAAATCGAATAATTTTATTTTCTAAAAAACTTGCATATTTGATTAAATTGTCAATAATTACGTCAATGAGACGTTGATAATGACTAAAATCGTGGAATTTTAATTTCTAAAATACTTGTAAATTTGATTAAATTATAAATAATTATGTCAAGGTCAGTGAAAAGCTGATAATGACTAAAATCGTGGAATTTTAATTTCTAAAAAACTTGTAAATTTGATTAAATTATAAATAATTATGTCAAGGTCAGTGAAAAGCTGATAATGACTAAAATCGTGGAATTTTAATTTATAAAAAACTTATAAATTTGATTAAATTGAAAATAATTAGGTCAAGACCACAGAAATGCTGATAATGGTTAAAATCGTGGAATTTTAATTTCTAATAAAACTTGTAAATTTGATTAAATTGTAAATAATTAGGTCACTAATACGCTGATAATGGGTAAAATCGTGACATTTTAATTTCTAAAAAACTTGTAAATTTGATTAAATTGTAAATAATTATGTCAAGGTCAGTGAAAAGCTGATAGTGACTAAAATCGTGGAATTTTAATATCTAAAAAACTTGTAAATTTGATTAAATTATTAATAATTATGTCAAGGTCAGTGAAAAGCTGATAATGACTAAAATCGTGGAATTTTAATTTCTAAAAAACTTGTAAATTTGATTAAATTATAAATAATTATGTCAAGGTCAGTGAAAAGCTGATAATGACTCAAATCGTATAATTTTATTTTCTAAAAAACTTGCATATTTGATTAAATTGTCAATAATTACGTCAATGATACGTTGATAATGACTAAAATCGTGGAATTTTAATTTCTAAAAAACTTGTAAATTTGATTAATTTATAAATAATTATGTCAAGGTCAGTGAAAAGCTGATAATGACTAAAATCGTGGAATTTTAATTTCAAAAATTCTTGTAAATTTGATTAAATTATAAATAATTATGTCAAGGTCAGTGAAAAGCTGATAATGACTAAAATCGTGGAATTTGAATTTCTAAAAAAACTTATAAATTTGATTAAATTGAAAATAATTAGGTCAAGACCACAGAAATGCTGATAATGGTTAAAATCGTGGAATTTTAATATCTAAAAAACTTGTAAATTTGTTTAAATTGTCAATAATTAGGTCAATGATACACTGATAATGGCTAAGATCGTGGTAACTTATTTTCTAAAATTAGTAAAAAATGAATTAAATTGTGAATAATTAGGCCAAGGACAAGTAAATGATGAAAATATCTAAAATCGTGGTAATTTAGTTTCTAAAACTTGTAGAAATTGATTAAATTGTCAAAGTAAATGATGAAAATGTCTAAAATTTTTCTAATGTATTTGTTCGCAAGTTTGTAGAAAACTGTACTACCATATTTGTAAGTTGTTTAGGAAAACGGTACGACCATATTTTTAGAGATTTGCAGTGTGTAAGAAAACAAGAAAATTGCAAGAATAACAGTAGTTAACAAACAACAATCATAAACAGTATTTTCTAAAACATGTAGAAATTGATTAAATTGTCAATAATTAGGTCAAGAATAAAATAAAATGGCTAAAATAGTTGAAATTAATTAATTTGTCAATATTTAGAAGTATGTCAAGGTTAAGGAACGGCTAAAATCATTCCAATTTATTGCTTAAAATTAGTCAAATTGATTAAATTGTTAATTATTAGCTCAAGGTTAAGGATATATTAAAAATGGATAAAATCGTTCCAGTTTAGTGGCATAAGCTTGTTAAAATTGATTCAATTCTCAATATCATGTCATATGATGTCATGTCATATCATATAATGTTATATAATGTCATAGAATGTCATATATTGTCATTTAATGTCATGTATATCATATTAATGTCATATAATGTCATATATTGTCATGTAATGTCATGTATATCATATTAATGTCATATATGGTCATGTAATGTCATGTATATCATATTAATGTCATATAATGTCATATAATGTCATATATTGGCATATATTGTCATATAATGTCATGTATATCATATTAATGTCATATAATGGCATAGAGAGTAAATAAATAGTGAAGTAAGTTAATTGTAGTATATTTAATTAGATAATAAATTAAGTAAGTCATTGAAGTTATTACTTATAAGTCATTATTGTATTAGTGTTTGGAAAGAAGTCAAAGGCATGTGAGAAAATAAATTCAGTGAATTAAGTAGGTCAAACTCATTGTTGTAAGTCACTGTTATAAGTCATAATTATATTAGTTTGTAAAGAAAGTTAAGTAAATCATGTAATTGTATTAAATCTAAAAAAGAAATATTAATTTCTAAAGTCTGGGATCGAACCAACAACCTACCGCGAGTATGACGTAATCACTCTATACCAAAATAAGCGACGCGTTAGCTTCATAGGCTGTCGATCGCCCAACCAGCCCCCTACCCTATTCACTATTATATTTGGCAACTCATTTTGACTTTTTTTTATTTTTTTCCATTTTTCACTAATTATCAAATTTTAACAAAATTTTTTATTTTTTTTTTTTTTTACTTTTTTCTACTTACTAATTATACCTTCAAATATACGTATTATCTATCCTAATATATCACCTAAATCGCATATAATAAATATACTTTCCATTGTTGTCATTTTCCCATTGTTGTAATCTAATCGATTGTTGCTTTGCTTTGCTTTGCTTGCGTTGCGCGCGCAACGGATTGGCTGTCGTCTGTTGCGAAGCAGTTCACTTGTTTCAAACAAAAACTTTGTTTATTGTGAGTGAGTTGAGTTTAGTGACAAGTTATTATTTGTACAGATATTTGTTGTATTATTATTCTGTGTTTCATAAATACTTCTCATCAAATATAAGTGTATTTTGTGTAAGTGTCAATATCGTATATATATATATATATGTATACTCGTAGTTGTTATTTTAACTATTTGATTAGAAATTTTATTTCGAAATAAGTTTTTTCATACATACATAACAAATGTATCTATATAAGTTTTTTTCTTGTTTACTTGTTCTGTTCTCTCTCTCTCTCTCTCTCTCTCTCTCGCTCTCGTTCTCTATGTGTGTGTGTGTGTGTGTGTGTGTGTGTGTGTGCGTGTGTTGAGTTTTTAATTTTATATATAGTAAAACAATTTTAATCGGTTTTTAATAGATATTAACAATATTTTTCTATTTATTAGGTGTCTCAAATTAGAACATCTGATCAATAATTATCCACCCACCCAAAACCATGGTCGAAACTCGAAACTAACCTCAGCAATGAGCTAAAAACACCAATAGATACTCTCAATTTTCCTACAATGACTCCAGTTCAAGCAGCTACAATTCCACTAATTCCACTTGGAAAGAAAGATGTTGCTGCAGAAGCTGTCACAGGTTCTGGAAAAACACTAGCATTCCTTATCCCACTTTTGGAGATGCTAATTCAAAGGCATAAAGAAGATAAGTGGAAGAAAACTGAAATTGGAGGGGGATTCATTGTGATTTCGCCAACAAGAGAACTGGCTTTGCAAAAATTAATTCTGCATATTCCGGTAAGTTTAGTTCATGAATTTATTGTTGTTTTACCCTATTTTGAAGGTTACTCTAACTCTGTGAAATATGTGTTTAAGATTTGTGGAAGTTTTCAGTGAAATTGTTCTTTTTATAGTTTGTTTTGTGAATTTGGTTTATTAGTTAAACTCCAGTATACCCTCTTGCCTTATTTTGGTGTATTTTGCTAAATGACAGGCAGTGTATATAGGAGAGAAGTTCATGTTTTCAGTGATTTTAGAAACAATTATTTACCACTACTTTTCGGCCGGTCGGTTCATTATTATTCCGATTTTAGATTAGCTCGCTTCTCTAACTCCAGCGCAAAATTCTAGCCATTTCTTATTTCTCAGTCGGTCTCAAAAATGTCACAAACTTAGAAATGACAGGCGAGAAAATAACAAAATCACGACTTTTTAAATCTCGTCTCAAAAATATAGTTCATTTTGTAGGTGGCGCAGTGATCGCAGCCCAAACAGCTGTTTTTACGTCACTACATGTCACATTCAGTTTTAAAAGTTGAATTTAAATTTGTTAGATAAGACGGCATGTAATTCTTTCCTTTTATATAAATAATATGTGGGAAGAATAATAATTATGATAGATTAATAATAAATAAATATATCATTCATAATTTTACATAATCATATTGAAGATATTCTTATTTTTTAAACATGCATACGTAATATAAATCTTCGGATGCCTTTTATTTTAAATTTAATTAAATTTAAATGTCAAATTAAAATATTTATTATTTTATAAAATTTAATTTGTTTATAATGAAACCAAATTCTGCATATATTAAATAAAAATCAAATATAAATTTATATTAACGCACGAAAAATATTACCTACCTTATTTTAATATGTAATTTTGTAAAATAAAACTCAAAGGAATATACATTTTTATATGTATTATTATTATATATATATATAAATAAATAATATTTGAAAATACAAAATACAATGCACATTACCTCTTGTACTACAGTTAAATTAATTAAAGATCCTCGATTCTCTAACTCCAGCGCAAAATAATCTTGAAGATGACAAACGCATTTCTGCATTTGATTACCCAAAATTTTTGTAGCCATTTCTTATTTCTCAGTCTGTATTTATGTATCAAAAATGACACAAACTTAGAAATGACAGGTGAGAAAATAACAAAATCTTGACCATAGATCTCTATTTTTATCTTATAAACAAATGTGAACAAAGTAAATGTAAATTTTCGTAATAGTAAGAACTGTCATACGTTTTCATTAAAATAATAAATGTGATAGAACGTGAAAAAACATGAAACGTGTGTCTTAACTTATGAAGACATACGTTGTGTCATTCGCATAGGTACGAATAATATTATTAAAAAAAGATAGCTATATTTCATCGTATCTATGATAACATCGTCCACATATGACGTCATAATTTTCATACAGGGAATGGAGTATATTTGCATTTTATTTTGATGAAATGTTTGAGGTAAGAAATGAATTACTTTCTATAACCGTACAATTGAAAACTTTTATGTTGGAAATATTGTTTATTGAAAGATAAATAATGTATTCCAATATTTCACATTATCCTGTTCCACTATTATGCTCACCTAAAACTGATGAAATAGATTATTATAAAAAAGTACCCATTACTTTGAATACTATAATGTAATATAACACAAAAAACAAAACAATAAATACATCTTTCAAATAACAAGTTATAAAATACTAACATATTTTCATGTATATCTCTATCTATTAGAACATCATGAAACATGATTATGACAGCTGTCATTCATTCTGATCATATTAGCGCTGAGTGTACAACAAAGCACGCATCACTTGAAAAAATTGAGAATTTGAAATGGTACAGCTCGCAATATTAACTGCGGCGTCACCTTTTATTTTTGACAATATTGTGGACATTAGATATTCGTTTTGAAAATCTGTTATATCCGTTGTGTTATAAAATTTAGTTACCAATTTCTGACATATTTCAAGAAATCGGGGTAAAAGTTCGCGTTCCCCATGGAAATCGGGAATCATATCGAGATATTCTCGTTTTAATGCTGGCATTGCCATTTTTATTTGATTAAAATTAAATATTGGATTTTTAATTAATGAATTGGAGACTATTTTATTAGTCGAAATATTAGGGGACAGTTCACTTTCGGAACTGGAGTCATAATCAGAACTTGAGTCAGTATTAATTATTATTTTAGAACTTCTAAAAGACATAAGGTACTTACAGCAGAATCAGCGTCTTCATGTGCGTTGAAGATTTTGACCCGTGCGAAGTTGAGACGTTCCGATGTTCCCTCGGACTGCTCGAGATGCCTTCGAAGTTGATGTGGGTGTCGTGTGTCCGATGTTCTCTCGGCCACAGTAGACGGTGCTGCGATGCTTGATGTGTGTTCGACGACAGGAGTCACTTTTACTTATCACTTGTTGATCGATTTAAATTCGTAATTTGCCTCAAATCGTTAAAAACGAACCAGTACTACTTATCGATAGTGCTGTATGGCAAATCCTACCAAGACTGCGCCAATAATAGTTTGATATACGCAAGTTGATTTTTAAAAAAGATATTTATTCGAACACTAGCAACGATGTTGCTTGGTACAAGCTTGATTCTAGACTAACTTACAACTATGTTACATCTTACAAGGAATAAAGCAACTAATCAGCATAATATAATACTTTAAGATAAACAATATACTACTAAGCATTATTATAGGGGAGCTATGGCAAGATAACTTATATATATATATATATATATATATATATATATATATATATATATATATATATATATATACAATTTATTTTTCAACGATTTTCATATATGTTTTTAAATTTTTTGTTAAAATATATTAATTTTTCATAACCCAATTCTCAAAAGAATTTTAGCTAATATCTAGCTAATCCTTAATTTTAGTTTTGTCAAATTAAACTAAACCAAATGTTTAAATAAACTTTAATTTAATCTCCATATCATTTAGTTTTCGGAAAGTGAATCGAATTAACTTATTTAAATCGGACTAGCATAAGATAAGCTAAGAACTAAAACCGCGCGTTTTTATTATTTTATTCATATAAGAACCCATTCTAAACAGAATGATCCGTAGGACGGATAGTTTGAAGTCACGAAAGCTATGTACATGTAGGCCTTGGGTATATCAAACAAATATCGGTGATTTCAACTTATATCAAAAAAAATGTCTGAATGATTCGATTTCTTTCATAATCTGTGGACCCTCAGTTTAGTAATTGATATTAAGTTCCTATTGTGTAGAATAACAAATAAATAAAGCTGTTTAATAAATTAAACTAATCGATACAGATTTAATATTTCTACGCAATAAGCAATACGGCAACAATAATTGCATTATAATAACAAAGATAAGAAAATATCTATACCGTACTTGATGAGCTGCATTCAAAAACATATTAAATTCATTGGAAGCTCAATATAAAGCTATATTAGATGAATATTATTTTATTACCATCATGTATTCCTCAAAAACAGTTACACGTATTATCATAGACTTTGCAGCATATTTTGTAGGATGCTGTCTTTTCCCATTTAATGTTAAAAGAGTAAATGGAGAATTCAAAATTTTGGAAAGGAAAAGAACTTACATTAGTTATATTCAGATATTTGGTAAGCATAATATTCTTCTGCATTAGTTTGATTACTTTACACATTGATTTTATGTAACTACTTATATATAAAATCAATGCTATACAGGAAACATTTTCAAATAAATTTAGTAGAGAGTTTAATTTTGCATTAAAATTAGTCCACATATTTCATGTTACTTATTTTATTACTGCTAATATGAACCCGTTGGTACATTATGAGTGCGAGATTGTGAAATCAGAAGAATATTGTTTTAATAAATGTTATGTGTCAGTTAAGATACATTGAGCTCAAAAGTTTATGAAACAATTATATATGGATGAATATGATAAAAGTTTTTTTTTCTGCATGAATGTAAGAGCGAGTTTGTACGAAAGAATTATAGATGTGGATATAGCTAAACTATTGTGCCAGGATAGAAATATGTAACGATGATTAATTGCGGAATTAACCTAATACATACATCGGGAAATGTTTCAAGTTTTCGTTTTTATCCATTTTATTGTTCTTAACATGAGTTTAAAAGTTATCAATATTTACATTATTTATGTAGTTAATCATGAAACTGAAACAAATTCAAAGTTTAACTGTCAAATAAATATTTAAAACTTGATTTTGACAGAAAGTAAAGAAATAAGTAGAATGAAATGTGCAAACTGATTTAGGTGTCCTATACACCTACAACTTTTATATGAATATTCTGTAAGCGGCGAATTTATGTCTTATTTAAATAATTGAATTATCTGATGTTTTCTTACTTCTAATGTTGTAGTTACATTCTCCATAGTTTTTGCATGTCAGAAGTATAGAATTGATACTTTCGACACTGATAATATATTATCGTATTATGGTTTAATTGCTTTATATATATGTACTTTTAATATTGCATTGGCCAGTACAATATTTTTTACAATTAAACAAAAGTGTGTTCTCAAAACCATAGACATAATAACATTAATAGACAAGGAACTAAAACTTTTGCAAATCAATATAAATTATTTTAGCGAATTCTGGTTTTCTCAAGTTTACTCAATGGTCTGTTTTGTATGCGGAACTATATTTTATTTTCAAAGAGACGTCTACAATGGATTTGTTGATTTGATTGCAATATTTTATCCACTGGTAGTGAGATTATTCGGAACGCAGATATTTTATGTTAGTGTATCTATTCTAAATAAAAAATTTGAAAGCCTCAATGACTGTTTAGAGTCTTTAGATGATGATGATGATTTCCTTTATGACAGAAAGAAAAAATATTTTCGTAGACAAAATAATGCACTACATATCTTGGATAAAGCAACAGAGATACACATGATGATAGTAGAAGCAGAACATAATTTGATAAATAGTTTTGAATTGATTCTCGCTCTTAATGTTATTATGAATATTATTCAAATTGTATTTGGAATTATGATTTATATTTACGTGGGAAATTTTAATGAATTTGGCACAATAGAAATCTTACTTGTACTTGTTGCATCGAATATTAATATGGCTTTAATATTTCATAAATGTTATCTTCACGAAATTTTGGTAAGTATTTACACTTGTCGTTTATCATATATAAATAACTTATACAGTCATAAGACGTTCCTGCATTTTCATCCACATCAACAAGTCTAAATAGGCACTAGTACATCATTATAAACACTGAATCTCAAATCCACAGTTTCTCGCATTGTCTCTGAGCTACCTGTTTTATGCCGTTTTTTCAAATACTGAGATAAAATGACAGATAATTGCTAAGTCGGCTAAATGTTACAATGACTTATTTCGCCTCATAGAAGCTTGTTGATATCTCCCAGTCGGAAACCTTTGTTCACACAATAGATCATTTACTCCTTGGATTATCTCGTAATTACTCACTGTCACTATCAATCTGATTTGCAATATTTTTATATAAATTCTGTTTAATCTTACACTACAATTATTATACACCAACTTGTGCATGACAATATAAATACCTAATTTCCGCAGAAATTATACAATAATATAATTGTGATTTCAGGCAAAAAATGTTCTTGTAACATTAGGACAATTAAACATACTATATTTAGACTCAAAAACAGCAATGGAGGTACGATAAATTTCTTTAAATTTTATAATGCGTATTAAAGTGTATTTAGTAAAGTCGTTGTTTTAGAAAAATTCGTTTCTACTTCAAGGATTGCATAATAAAGTTATTTTATCATTGTGGAATGTAATTCCATTAAAGTTTTCATTATTCTTAAAGGTAAGAGAGAAAATTGTCAAAATAAACATTTTAATAAATTTTATTGCAGCAAATTGATGTAGTTAAAACAGCTATGTTTCTGCTGTCCCAATACACAAAGAAATATCACGAAACTAAAAATTAAAAAAAAGATAATAATATGCTATTCAACGAGCGCGTAATGATAGTTACTACTGAAGAGGATAAAGTTTGAGCCGTATGAGTAATAGTCATTACACGCAAGTTTATTATTATACTTTTAACAAAAATAATAACTAATTAATATTGTATGACGTGAATGTCAAACTTTAGTTGAGTTGTCTATCAAGAAACGCACATGAATATATTAGCAGATGATCGTAGAAAAATTGATTTATAGATATAGATTGATGTTTGTTGTGCGATCAATAGTATAGCACTGCTCGCAACTGGAAATTTAGTTATATTTTCTTGACGAATCATAAGTTCCATGAAAGTGTTTTCGTCTTAAAACGAATTTAACAGTTTTGGATCATAACTATAAGTACCTATAGTAAAATCACAATGTGACTTATAGCACAACCTTAACTAACATTCACCTCTCAAGATCTGAAATTTATATAAATTTGTTGTTACGAAGTATAAAATATCTGAAATAGTAATTTATGCACTAAGGGCGTTATGTAGATCATTTAGTGACTGGATTTATAAACACAAAAAATAACTAAAAAAAGCGCTTTAAAAAGTACAAAATGTAGCAAAAAAAATAGCATAAAAAAGCAAAAAAAAAATACAAAATAAATTTCGTAAAGTATAGATATTTATTTATATTAAATAGGTACATGTTTTAGTATATATAGTTATATTATTATATTTTATATTCTTGTATTAAATTTATATTGTATAGTATGTAAAGTACAAAATAATGTAGATCTAAACAGAGTCGTATTTTATATTTAACACTCTAAATAAAATATGTAGAAGCTTTGTATCACTCCGGTTGAAAACAGTTAATCACTAAATGTTGTTCCAAATTCTCCACTGTATAATTTTGCCTTCTTTCGCTTAAAATACTCTTATACGCAGAGAAACTTGTCTCGACATCTACACTTGTTATGGGTGCGTATTTGAAATTAGGTATTAAAGTCGGATCCAGGTGAAAATCATCAACAATGTTACCGTTTAAATTATATGATAGTTTTAATAATTTTTGAAACCCCTCATTCTTAGAAAAAACTTCTTCTACTTTGAATTTTACCACTGCACCAATACTACCTGGAATTACATAAGCAGCTACTTACTTAAGTTATTTACTATTTTAACGGATTCAACCAACGGCAATTCTTACTTCTCAATGGATTTAATTATTTAATGAAACTTTAATGAAACTTAAATTATTTATTAGTTCTGGTTGTTTTAGAACAGTTTGACAATTTTTTATGGATTGACTAATATTTTCTGGAAATTAAAGAACCAGTTTCTTAAAATTTTCAAAATTATTGAAATAATAAATAGCAGCATCTAGCCAGGTACCCCATCTTGTTAACACTGGTTCAGGTGGTAGTGGAGTCTCAGGCAACCTTTTGTACATTTGCACCCTTTAAAGGAGCTTTAACGAATATTTTTTTGCCGTGTTTTATTAATTCATTTACTAACGAAAACTGCATTCGTATTGTTTCAGCAATACGATTACATCCATGAGCTAAACATGTGCAATGAATTAAATTTTTATAAAAAATTCTCATATTACCACCAGCTTTTACCATGCTGCGTCTGATAGCATGAGCAAAATTTTTTCATTCGGAACTGCCTCAGACAAATAAAAATTTGTTAATCCATCGTGAATAAAATTTTAAATTGTATTACTGTTAGTTTTATTTAATTGTTTACAGCATATTAAAAAACCTTTCGACGAAATTTAATTATTTAGTACCCCTATTATTAAATTAGCTACATATCTACCGCACGTGTCTGTAGTTTCGTCAACACAAAATCATATATAATTGTTACCTATTTTTTTTTAATTTCCTTCATGGTTTCATCGAAAACAAGGCTTGCGTATTTTTTTCGGAGATTACTTTCATCTGGAATTTGTCGTTTACAATACTTATCCAAAAATGCTTTAAAAGATGAATTTTGAAATTAGTTTAAAGGATTATTTGATTTTATCATAGTTTTGCACAGCTCGTAATTAAATTGTTTTTGTTCGCTCCATGTAGAAAATGTGGCTATGGATTCTTTAATAGTTTGTTGTTTGCCCTTTTTCAAGCGTTCTTGATGTAATTTTGTTTTAACGTGCTGAATTATATTGGACTTTTTGTCGCACATAATCTACAAATGAAAATCGTAAGCTACAGTAAATTATTTACACACATTTAATATAAATTATTACCATTTTTGTGCAAGTTTGACAAAATATTTTATTATTTTCAAATTTCAATTCAGGATAAACTAGTATCCATTCTTCAATAGTGGGTTTTTGCTTCGGCATTATGCAATATACAAATTACAATTCACAATTATTGTATTGAAGTTAACACGATAGAACACTTGCAATGAAAACAGTAAAACTAAACAAGGCGCAATCTGAGACCGATATGCTGCATCCATGAATCACGAAATCGGGGAACCCCAAAGAACAAATATGTATGCGCATGCGTCATTTCATTAAACATTGCGTAATAAGTAATTTTTATAAATTCTGTTTAATAATATCAAATACAGTTAAAATAAAGCTCTGAATAAGCATAAAACTAAGAAAAACGCATAAAAACGCAAAAAAAGTAAAAAAAAGCATAATAAACTTTATGTCAAATGATACAATTTATACTAATACGTGAACATTTGAAGACTAATTTTTATTGCTTTTAATATTAAGAGAAAGCATAAAACTTAAAAACAACCGGTCTCTAATGATGATACACAGAGGACGATGGTATCCAGCCCGAGGGATGGATGCGCCCGAGATTATTATCATCTATAGTTAAAATAAAATCTTCTGGCAGTGTAGGAATGTAGGAATACAGTGTTGCCGAATGTCTCCTATATCAGTCATGTGTTAGACAAGGAAAAAAAATACAGAATCAGATTGTTGTTTTTCATTTTGATACTTGAATTTTTTTAATATTCAACTGATAAAACCATACGTTAAATGTAAATGATCAATAATTAAGGAATCATATGAAAGTATTATAAAAATAAAATTTATTTTCACTAAACTAGGAAGTTAGGGAAAGTTTATATTTGCTGTTCACACATTGTATTTGCAAAATAATTAGAGAATCAATTAATATGAAAAAAGTAAATGTACATTATAAACATCAGTTACATCATGGATTTAATATAAATTGTTATTATTATACATATACGAGGTCTGTTAAAAAAATACGCGGACTGACGTCATAAAACAAAATGTACTTTATTTAGAAGTTACATGTCTGGGTCTTCTTCAAAGTACTCTTCTCTCCAACGCACACACTTATTCCAACGGTGTTTCCACTTGTTGAAACAGTCCTGGTACACTTCTTCAGCTCCTTTGTCGTATTTACCTTAATCTTGGGAATCGTCTCAAATCTTCTTCCTTTCAAGGGGCGTATTTTTTTAACAGACCTTGTATTATAATATTAGTTTCTTATTAAAATTTTAAGTGCGATCCAGTACGGTATATTATACCATCGTCATCCATCCCTGAATCCCTAAGTGTAGTCTATCAGTGGTACTTAAACAATCTGCTCACTCCTTATTGAAAATATTCATCGTCTCTTTCGCTACTGTCACTGTCGTCATTTAAATTAATAATCAGGGGTTTTATATCATCTGACATATGATCATCCTTCCAAAATTTGTTTACTTCAATTATTATATATTTGTCGCTATTTTTGAGTATGCTTAACTTATTAAAAGTAGTTTTTATTGGAAGAAAAAGTCCAAACACAGGTAAAATGAAGATCGATTAAGTTATAATTTTATTATGTCATCATAGCGAAATGAAAAATAATATATTTTGAAACTTGCTGAGAACTGCTGGATACGTTTCTGCTGACGCAATTTAAGATTTACAACTCCTAGCTAGATATCCATTGTGAAATACTAATACTGTAAATAAAACGTGTTACTAGCTTAAGGAACTACTGACATACCAAAAATAATGTAAATATAAACTTTGCAACAAGGCTGAGTTTTCTTCCATAAGAAATACATTACATATCTCTACCACACTGCCAAAAGATTTTATTTTCAGTATAGTAACGTCCGTCATATGTAGCGTTTAGTTGAAAAAAAATACTTTTAAATACCTCTATAAACACTACTCGTAATCGATGCTACTGTTAAAAACTCTTGTATTCAGGCAAATGTATGCTCTTCGTATATATCTAGGAAAGATAGAAAGATTGTTTATAGGGTATGGCTCGACCATAGTTACTCAGTAAAATAGTTATCGCTTGATGCTATTCTTGGTTTAGCAACGTATGCAAAATACTGAACTGGTCAGCTAAGTATACATTCGCCTTATTTTACACGATTTACAGGATTAATAAATAAGAAAAATTAGGAAAAAACTAATTTTCCATCACTTGTCTCATAATTCCACAAAGGTTTTACAGCACGTTTGCATCAACTAACAGGTCATCAACAAACGGCAGGTCGTTTGTTGATGACCTGATAGTTGATGCAAACGTGATGTAAAACCTTTGTGGAATTATGAGACAAGTGATGGAAAATTAGTTTTTTCCTATTTTTTCTTATTTATTAAGACTCAATTCCACATCGCAATAGACATTTTGTCTTTTGTTTTATTTCAATTGCTGTCAAGCAGTTTGCGAGTTTGTCGGTAGATGGCACCACGAGTTGCTCCTTAGCTCTCATGTCATGTTACCGGCGTAGATAGGTTAACATCAGTCAGTTCAGCTAAGTCGGTATCACAATCCACTATTCCCTAGTTGGTCTAGTTGGATAAATGATCGCACCATACTGATGAGTCTGTAAGGACGAAACGCGTCTATGGTTAAAGCTGAACTGACCAGCCGTTTGTTGATGACCTGATAGTTGATGCAAACGTGCTGTAAAACCTCTGTGGAATTATGAGACAAGTGATGGTAAATTAGTTTTTTCCTATTTTTTCTTATTTATTAAGACTCAATTCCACATCGCAATAGACGTCTTTTGTTTTATTTACAGGATTGTTTTGATGTATAAATTTCAATTCTTCTGTAGATACATCGGTCCATATTATTTTTTTCTATATTCAATTGGTGTAAAAAATAATAGTCTTCATTAAATTTAAAATTGAAAACTAGATAATTCATTTGGCACTACTTTGAAGTATTAACTTTTTTCATCGTTAAATTTCCACAACAATATGTTTCACAATTTGCACGAAGTAAGTATTGAACATACTGTGCAATTGGCAATGTGCGCTTTTTACGTTTTTGAAAATTGTATATAAAATAATTATTTTGTGTTTTTTAAACATTGTAATTTAGTTGTATAAAAATATTGTTTGCATTTCGTACGCGAAATGTGCTTAGAAAACTTTTACTCACGGAACACGCATTTCGCACACTTGGTACATAAATACATATTGCTAGTCCATTTAGTATCAAATATAATGTAAAATCGATGCTATGTTTCACATATATTTATACGAGGGCGTTTTTTTTATGTTATTACCTAGCCATGAAACAAAAAAGCAATGATATCAAGGAAATGACGAACAGCAACAAATCAGTGACTGTGGATTTATAGAATTGATCTTATAGCCTTGATTTAGCACCATTAGATTTTTTTCTTTTAACTTCAAAAAAATATCTCAGGGTAAAGCAATCGCTTCTGATGAAGAAGCTGTTGATTAATTTTTGCATAGTTGGCCAAGGATTTATGTCGAAAAATATATTTTGTTAATGATAAATTTTTTTCATAGCTAAGTAAATAACATAAATATACGCCGTCGTATTTATAGCTTTTATTGAAACGATCAAGATCACATATCATGAACTTCAATCAATGTAATTGAAGTATTCATTGTAAGTCTAATGACATTTATTGAGAACAAATAAAGGTTTATCACAATTATTAAGATATTTATTAACTAATTATACTAAATTTAATAATTTTTTTGAAACATCAAAACATTTCTTCTCGCCTTAAGTTATGTAGTTAATGATAAATGGATTTTGACTAATAACATAGGATGGGAAACCAAGGAGAAAAATCATTGTTGACGTTAATATTTGGTCTTTTTATATTTCGGTACTGGTTAGTACCATCTTCAGCTACAATCAAATAATAAAACTAGACAGTACAAAAATGGCAATAAAAAAATAAATAAAGCTACAATAAAAACGTAGAAGTAATCGGTGAGTGATGATGAAATGTGAATGAAAAATAGCATGACTAACAATAAATAGGTGTGGTATGTAGTGAAAAGATGAATTACAAAAACGTAAGTCAAAATAGTAGAACTCCATACTAGATGTCGTCTCTAGTCGGTAAGTTCACTCGCTAATGAATGAAATGAAAAAAGTTGGTACTGTGGATTGAGGTTGTTGGTGTCGGTTCGTAAATTGACAGTTGAAGGATCAGAGCTGATGTGAATCATTTCAAGAAACAATATTGATTTGAAATCAGAACATGAATGAAGGATGTTCGTGTCGGGGAAGTTGAAAGTATGCTGTTGTGTGATGGCGTATTGTGAGAGCGCTGTTTGTTGTTGAAGATTATTTAGGTGCGACGTTTTATTAAATCTGTTAATTATAGCGATGTGCTGTTGTATGCGTTTCTTGAGGTATTGTGTAGTTAAGTTTGTTTCGTTACAACTAAATACATAAAGTACATAATTTACAAAGTTTTTAAAGTTTGGAAAGAGTCACTTTTCATAAAAGCATACATAAAATGTATATCGTATCTATGGATACACAAAAACTCTGAACAGTTTCAAGTAAATGTCAAATAAATAAAACTTTAAACAATTATTAGGTACAGTGTATTCAGTATAATCACCAATCGATGCTGCTGTCACAAATTCTTGTTTTCAGGCAAATGTATGGTTTTCGTATATATCTAGGAGAGATGAAAATCATTTGAAAACTATTCTAGTATAGAGCTAGTTTATAGGGTTTGGCGTAACCGTAGTTACTTAGTAAAATAGTTATCCCGTAATGCTATTCTTGGCTTAGCAATGTATGCACAATACTGAACTGCTCAGCCGACTAAACATTCGCCTTATTTTGCAGGAGTTCACATTCAATTGGTGTAGGAATAAATCGTCTTGATTAAATTTTGAAGTGAATAATAGATAATTCGTTTGGTTATCTCTATTTTGATGTAGTGCTGCGTCTCTTACCGATGAAGGAAATCTCCTTAATTGTTGACGAGGGTAGTAATCGCGTTAATTCATCTCTAATTACTTTTTGCAGATACAATATATTCCAGGGATCATGAAAATCTATTAATAAATTATATATTTATTTTATTGGAAAATAATATCCATTGCTCCTGCTAATAATTCTAAATAAATTCAAGTCAGAATCTCTTGAAGAGAAATCTATCAAGAATCTCCAATGTAAGCTGATGCACTTTTTGGATTACAAGTTTTTAGTTGTGTTTTTTATATTTTTTTCGTGTAAATATAAGTAACAAGAAGTCGACTCCTTGGAGCAGACACATACTACTTATTCATTCAAAAGAGTTCTGGTAGGCAACTCGAAACCCAATGGGACCAGTTCACGCCAGAAATCGAAGAATGAGTTGTTTGTATCAATTATATCTGTGCAAGTGAACTATTTCTTGAGAAATGCGCGTACCATATTTCATTCAAAGATTCCCTAAAAGTAAACTTGTAACCAAATGTTGCCAGCACATATCAGAAAAATCCGAGATTGAGTGAATATTTCGTGTGGTGAAAAGTTTTCTTTAACAAACACACTTACTGTTTTATCTTTTGTTGTAGCTGAAGGCTATTTGTGTGTGTCACTCTGAAAAATCCCCAACAGGAAATTTGTAATTCAAAAATGAACCAGCACACATTTGAAGCTCGTGGTTGAGTTTTTCTCTTCTGGAGATTCTGACAGGAATCTGCATTTCACATGTTAACCAGCGCATATTAGCACTTCGTGACCGAGGTTTCTTTCAGAAGGATCAAAAACTGATGAGAGAGTGTCGTTCCCTAGTTCGGGAACCGGCTTTTATACCGGAAAATGAAAACAAATGACGAACTTTATTGTAATGGCTGTAGTCATATGTAATGCAAATAATTTTTCTTATTGGTGGAATTGTGCAGATCTGGCAATAAACTGATCATCTGATTGGTTCCTAAAAGTCAAAGCACGGGGAAGTTCTAACAAATTTTAGACAGCTGGCACGAATACATTTACTTCAAACATATTTTAATCCAGAAATGCTAATTATTCTGTTTTTTTTTTAGGTGTTACTTTTAAAATTGAACCCAGAACCGAGTGTACAATATTTAAAATACTAATTACTTATATAGTAAGTACTTAGCCCACAAAAGAATAACAAAATTTTTGGAAAAGTGGCGATTTATTTTTCAACATAATCTCCTTTGATTTCGATACACTTGATCCAGCAATGCTCCAACTTCTTTAACCCGTCTGAAAAATACGTTTTCTGGAGGTCTGCAATGTAGGCCTCCGTGGCGGCGATAACTGCCTTATTCGACGCTAATTTCTGCCCGGTGAGAGACTTTTTCAAATTTGGAAACAAAAAAAAGTCGCACGGGGCCAAATCCGGAGAATACGGTGGATGGGGCAGCAGTTCGTAGCCTAATTCTATCAATTTAGCCGTGGCGATGGCGGATGTGTGTGCCGGAGCATTGTCATGGTGGAAGAGCACTCTTTTCTTCGCCAAATGGGGCCGATTTTTCTGCAATTCGGCGTCGAATCGGCCCAATAATTCGGCATAGTAGAGCCCTGTGATCGTTTTGCCTTCCTCCAGGTAGTCGATGTAGAGCACACCTATAAAAAAAAAATGGAAGATTTAGTGAATGACACTACACATTACAAGTTAGTTGCTAAGGACTTAACTACAAAAAAACAAAATATTAATAACAAAATTATCAAATCATTATATGACAAAGAATACATTGATCTTCCTACGAAGAAACATCTGACTTCTCATAGTGCAACGGCCCCCAACATCTATGGACTGATTAAGTTACATAAACCTAACAAACCACTCAGGCCGATTGTTTCTGCCTGTAATGGTCCGAGAACGAAATTAGCGAAGTATCTGGCTGATCTTATTAAAGGTTTTCAAGAGGACAAGTACGTCCTGAACTCTTTTGAATTTGTTGAGTCAAGCACCACACTGCCACCTGGATACCAACTCATTTCCCTGGATGTAGTCAGTTTGTTTACGAACATTCCGCTAGAACTAACGATTCGTGCTGTTAAAAGGAAATGGGATTTGATCAGCCTACGTACCAAAATTCCATTAGAACATCAGTGTGAATTGGTCACCTTCTGCTACACGAATGGATTCTTCAGTTTCCAAGAAAAATACTACCTCCAAACACAAAGTTTTTCCATGGGCAGCCCTTTATAATGGCATGTATGGTTCTGGACATGTTACTAGATGAAACCATACCGTTACTTCCATTTGAAATTCCGTTTATTTCAAAATATGTTGATGACATGTGCCTTACAATTCCGGAAGGACAACAAGATGTCACTAAAAGAATATTCAATGAGTATAACAACTATTTACAATTTACAATCGAAGAAGAGAAAGACAAAATGCTTCCTTTCCTTGATATCGTGATGTGTAGACAAGAGAATGGTACAATAAAACTCAAATGGTACCGTAAACCAACGGCGTCGACGAGATATATCGATTTTTTGTCCAACCATCCTAGATCACAGCTTGTAAATATTGCACATAACCTGAAAACTCGTGCCACAAGGTTGACTTCGTCTGAGTATCTTCCAGAAGCTTTAAGCATGGTACGTGAGTTGCTAACAGAGAACAATTACCCAAGTAGGATTATCAATAGAATATTAAATGAACGGCTTAGCGTTGATTACAATTCAAGGCAACCGGACAATAACAAAAATTACGTGACCTTGCCAACTGTTGGAAGATTGACGCGAAATTTGAAATCCTACCTCGAAGATAAAACAGGTTTTTCGATTATTTTAAAAAATCAAAAAGACTGTTAACAACTTATTCAGTACTATAAAGGACAAAACAGCTGTAAATTTACGCTCAAATATCGTTTATTGCATTCCTTGCTCAGAATGTAATGCTACATATATTGGTCAGACAAAGAGATACCTTAAAACTAGGATTAAGAAACGTCCTCACAGGCACGAATGTCGATAAGTGTGCTCTAGTTACGCATGCGTGGGCAAACAACATTCTTTTAACTATAACGGGACGAAAGTACTACAAACTGAACAAAATTTATATGTAAACTTCCGAACCGACATAGATAAATTAAGCAACATCTATTGCAACTGCGCACGCACTAATCGTCCACATTCGGTGACGTAGGCTTATCTGACGCACTGTTCTTCCAGTTCCAGGCATTGTTTTACCAGACTTGTTACTGTGTACCAGCAGGGTTGTTCGGTTTCTTCCACTATGGTTTTCACCACCGGTTTAAACCGGTTAAAACCGTCCTGGTTTTTATGTGATTTTGACCAGTGGTTTTTATCGAGTGACTGTCGACGACATGAATTCACAAGTAGGAACATAATATATTGATTTATTTACTGTAATTGTTGGTGGAAAAAAGTTAAGCATTGAATTGTATTTATATGTTTTTTATTGTAAATAATCACAGAATATAAAGATTATTACAAGATATAATATATGAAATAAACTTAAACAACATATAAAAATAGGAAAAATATACATTAAAGAAAATACATTTTGTTCGATTGTTAAAATTCATACATAAATATATAATAATAATGATAAGTAAAATTATACATCAATATTCTTCGTCGCTAGCAATAGCAACCTTATCGTCCTGTTTAGTTTTGAAATTTAACATTTTGTAACATGTTACTAATTTGGAGGCTGTTTGTAGGTCTAATCTATTTCGTAGTTTGGTTTGTACAAAACTAAAATTTGTAAAAATTCGCTCGATTCCGGCAGAAGAGGCAACGCAAGTATGTAAATGGCTTGCAAAAGTAGTAAATTTTTTATCAACGCCAGTCAGTGACGACTACCAGACATGTGGTTTAACACTGGTTCTTACTAATTCTGATTTTGGGAATGGGTCAACCTGTGCTTTAAAATTAATTATTAAAATCAAAAAATTTTCATCTATTTCATTTATTATCCATTGTCGAGCTAGCTCCTCATCTTCAGCTTTTAAATTTTCACCCATATATTTGGGATGTAATATATAAAAATATAAATAAATATATCATCACGCCTTCTATCCATTACTGGGCGTGGCACTCTGCTGAAGCAGATCTCGGTAAGTGATATATTTTGAGCGTGAAGTGCGGTTACCAATCGTCAAATCACGGCCCCCAAACATGTTAGTGGTGGAGGAGCCACAGGGATGTAATATATATGCACAATAATGTGCAGGAGTAACACAATTTAATTTTCTCTGCAGAATTAGTTTTTTATGTGGCTTTAAATTGTCTTCAGTCTCCAATATAATAAATTCACGAACTACATCTGCTAATAATGCATGATCAGCTTGTAGTCGGTCTAAAGAAGCCGAGATTGGTTTTAATTGTTTTTCCAAATTTTTTATTTCTTTATAAATAACTACGTTATTTATAATAGAGCTTATATTATTATCTATTCCTTGTTCATATTTGTCGCAAATTTTTATAAAGTACTCTCTATTGCGTAGGTACGTTTGTATACAAACAAGTTGGCTATTCCACCTCGTTTCACCGGGTAATTGAGGAATTACGGACCCATCACATTCTTTTAAATATCCCTTTGCTACGTGGTGTTTTCGAAAATACTTCTGTACCTCTATTATTTGGTTGATTAATTTATTTATGGAATTTAATTTTGATATGTCCGTTCCTAAAAGATTCAGATAATGTGCCGCGCAACCGTAAGCTATAAAAAATCACAGTCTTGTAATTACGACAATTAATTTTTTAATAAATCGCGCATTTTAACCATTTTATTTTCATTGTCACTAACGAAACTTCTCACACTACAATTAAATTTTATTTTTGCTTCTTTGATGGCATCAAGGGCTAATGTTAGGCAATATTCAGAAGTTTTATGATTTGTTCCTGTATCAATGGCAGATAAGAAAAAAGTTTTATCGCCCGTAGAAATACAATTAGCTACGACGGGATCATTGTAAATGGTCG
This sequence comes from Pterostichus madidus, assembly GCA_911728475.2. Classification (NCBI taxonomy): domain Eukaryota; kingdom Metazoa; phylum Arthropoda; class Insecta; order Coleoptera; family Carabidae; genus Pterostichus; species Pterostichus madidus. The sequence goes on from OU452319.1 coordinate 15,287,172, forward strand.
ACCAACCATCCTGAACAAGAGTGACCATTTTTGCTGATAAATAATTTGAAGCTTCTATAACAACTTCATTATGAATAGTATCTAATAATTTGGTTGCAAGTTTCTGTCTCGTTGGTGGTTTATATCCGGGTCGTAAATTATTTAACAGTTTTTGAAAATAAAATTTTCCAACGTGACTAAATGGTACATTACATGAAAACATATAGCGAGCAACGTCTAAATCTAATTCATCAGCTTGTGTTGTTGTTGTAGTAAAAACATGTGATAATATTTTGGGCTGCGAAAAATTTTTACTTCCTGACGTACTAGGAGTACTTATCTGTTTTTTTATACTTATACTGCTAGTACTAGGAGATGCTGAAGTTGTAGAGGAGCTGCGGCTGCGGATGATGTGTTGTTGAAGAGGAACGTCATCTTCAGAGTCAGAAGACAATACGCGTTTACTAGCTTCAGCTTTAGATTGTACTACGCTACAAGTTTGTCTGTGTTTTTTCATTCGCAGAGCTTTGCTGCTTACAATTTGTCCGCATTCCTTGCACTTCTGTCCAGTAATTTTTCCACTTTCACTGGATATTTCAGTAAAAAAAACCCAAACAGGATCCTTGTGTCGACCTCCAAGGTTCTTATTTCCTGATGAATACATAACTATGCAAAAATAAAAATTAGGATTATATTTACGGTAGCATAAACTAATTTATATGATCCACACTAATTTAAAAAATAATTATTACAAAAATATACAATGATCTTGCATACCTGAAAATATTAAACTTCCAACGCCAGAGCTCAGACTTCTTGCTTTGAAACATTTAGTCGACTGAACTGCAGTTACAATATACTTCCCTTTTATAGAAATAGTAAACTTACAAGTGTTAACTTGTACACCGATCACACAGAGCACAATAATGCACGAAAGATCTTGTTAGCTCGTTCATACAATACAATAAAATATTTTTCTAGTATTTATATGTCGGTTTTAAAAACGCATAGTAAAATTTTAATAATTATTACTTTAAATTATGTATGGTTTAAACCAGTTTAGAACGGTTAAAACCAGTTTTGACCAGTGTCCTGGTCAAAATCAAAAAAATTGGTTTTTATAACAACCCTGTGTACCAGCTTTGTATTCTAGAGAAAAAATAATATTTGAGATTATCAGTTTATTTATGTATTCCAAATGTATACATTCATTGTTTAAAAAATATTTAATTGTACTGACTGTAAGTAAATGTAAGGCTTAATATTAACATTTACTTACTCAATGTTTTTGCAGATCCGGAGGAAGTTGTAATTGATAACGAAACGTCGATGTGTTAGTATCGTAATTAAAGAGATTATTGACTGAAGTCCTGTTTATTTGTATATTTAGTTAAGATTTATTTCGAACATTTCAAATGACCATTGCGGGGGAGGGTACTAGGTTTCATTTGTTATATGTGTATATATATATATAATGTGTATATTTGAAATAGTGCAATAGGATTTATAAAGAACAGACAAGAATTGTTTCTCTGAAATAAATAAAGTTTCTATTATTTATTAATTTGATCACAATTATTTACAATTATTTACACACCTGAAATAAACAAAGAAACTACATTCAATGTTTATTCTTTACCATATATTCCTCCAATTTTACAACAATTTATAATAGATAATTCTAATAATTCTGCTTCTAATTTGACGGTGACTTTCAATTATCCAGTCTCCTCTTTCTATCTCTCTCTCCTACTCTTTCGTACAATTAGTTTTTCTACCTTGACGACCGCGTGTGAGCGCGGGATTATTTAACTTAATTTTAAGGAAGTAAGCTTCCTTACATCCCCCCTCCTCGGAGGAAAATATTCTCCCGGATCCATTGAATATGTGTCATAAAGTCGGAATCAATTTTGTGACATGAAATAAGCTAGATTCCTTTTTCTTATGTCCCGTGTTGATTCTATAGATTGTGTTTGACACCTTTTCTTCAATCTTGTATGGACCAATCCTTATTTCATCTAATTTTTTTCTATTTAGACGATTCCCATTTTCGATGTACACTAAGTCACCTGGTTGAAAATTATAATCTTTCCTGTGTTCATCAAATAACTTTTTATTGTAATTATGATATTTTATACTATTCTCTAGTGCTGTTTTCCTATCTTTCTCTATATTATTATGTGTTTTTTTTTCTTTTAATTCTTCAGGTATTATTGAATTTTCTACTCCTTTCATTAGATACTCTGGGCTGAATTTAGTTACTGTATGTACTGTTTTATTATATTCATTTATACATTTACGTGCAATTGTTGCCTATGAAATCTTCTTCTCTTTTTCGTTCAGTTTACATCTTATTTTGTTAACTATCGTTTGATTTAATCTTTCGTTTACTCCGTTTGAAAAAGGTGCATTCACTGTAGTGAATACTAGCGGTATCTCTTTCTCTTTCAAAAAAGTTTTGTACTCTCTAGAATTTATTCCTGGGTATTGGTCTGTTAAGATTTTCTCTATGTTTCCTTGGTTTAGTACTTCGTTCGTTAGTTTGATGAAGTCTGTACACATCTGTGTTTTTGAAGTTGATATAAAAGCATACCTTGAGAAATAGTCCACTAGTAAGTGCAGGTATCTTTTTGTCGACCTTGTTCCGCCCAGCCCCCCTATTGTATCTATTGATACTATTTGAAATGGCTTGTTTGCTGGACCTAGTTGCGAAAGTAGACCGTAGTTACTATTTATTCTTGTTTTATTTTTTATGCATATCTCGCAGGTTTTACATAAGTTTTTTATGTTGATTGAGAGATTCTTAGATGTATAATATGGTGATAGCATGGACATCATTTGATTTATACCAATGTGACCCATGTCGACGTGCAATTCTGTCATCAATTTTTTACTGAACTCTTCTGTCAGAATTATTTTTTCTTTTTGTTTTATCTTTTTAAAGAATACACCCTTTAACTGTATTAGATTTTTGTCTGTGTTACTGATATTATCATTGTCGTTTTGATCCCTTATAATTTCTTGGAGACTTATAAAGTTCACTGTTCTCAGCATTTCTTCTTGATTATTTTTCGGTTCTAATACTGCGTTTCTGCTAAGACAGTCTGCTTCTAAGTTAAACTTTCCAGGATTATATTTTATTTCCATATCAAATTGTGATAAGTAAAGAGTTAGATCACCTAACTCTTCATCTGGCCTCGCTTTAATGTTGAGATTCTCTAGTGGCTTATGATCTGTGAATATCGTAAATGATTTTCCTATTAACCAGTGTTGCCAGTAGAGCACTGCTTCTTTGACTGCCAGTGTTTCTATGTATATAGCTTTCTTTTTCTTTTGAGCTTCATTTAACTTTCTTGAGAAGTAAGCGATTGATTTTTCTTTGCCATTTTCGTCTGGTTGTGGTTGTTTCATTACTGCTCCTAGTCCTAGCAAACTCCCATCCGTATAGATATGTATTGGTAATTTTGGATCATATATCGATAATACCGGTTCTGAGCACAAGAAATTTTTGAGATAATCAAATGATTTTTGGCATTCTTCTGTCCACTCGAATTTTTTATTTTTTCTTAGCAGATTGTGTAATGGTTCTAAAATAATGGCTCTTTTTGGTATATATTCGTTATAAAAATTTATTTTACCTAAAAACTGTCGAATATTTTTTTGGTTTTTTGGTGTTGGAAACTTTTTTATTGCTATTAAGTTATCTTTTATCGGAGTGACTGAGTTATATTTAATCACATGGCCTAAGTATGTAACTGAATCTATAGCAAATTGGCATTTTGTTAGTTTTAGCCTGAAGCCTTCTTCTTTTATTGCTTTCAGTAAATTTTCAAGGTGTTGCATGTGTTCTTCAAACGTTCTGGAGAATATCAAAATGTCATCGATGTAATTTTTCGTGAACTCCGATAATCCATGTTTCCTAATAATATTGCTTAATATTCTCTGGAATATCGCTGGAGATGTTTTTAGCCCAAAGGGCAGGCAGGTCCATTGGAAATGCCCCTCTTGTGTGACAAAACCTGTTTTTCCCCTATCTTCAATCCGCAAGGGTATTGACCAAAATGCTGAGTTAATATCTAATTTTGTAAAGATTTTACAGTTTCTTGTTTTGACCAAAAGGTCTTCTATCCGTGGGAAAGACTGTAGCTCAGGCACTACGATTTTATTAAGATCTCTAAAATCTATACATAGTCGGCTTTTTTTTTCCTCATCTTTTTTGAATGCCAATGTGACCGGAGCCGCAAACGGACTATATGACTCTTCAATTAGTTTTTTCTCCAGAAGTTTCGCAATTTGCTGTTCAATCTCTCTCTTATCTTCTATAGTACACCTGTAAGGTCTTTTGCTGCAGTATTTGTCTATGCGCAAGTCGATCCTTGCCTCATAGTCTTTCACTTTTCCAACATCAAATTTATCTCTAGCAAATATCGTTGAATATTTGTTTATCAGGTTTTCTATTTCTATTTTCATTTCTTCATTTAAATCATTTACTGTGGCTTCAAAATTATTTATTTCAATATCTTCATTGAAATTTATTTTCAAATCCAACTCTTGATTTTCTTTCGCCTGTGCAATATCTCTTCTCTCTGTCTCACCCATAGTATTGGGAATTATCGAACATTCTTTTTTATAATTATTGTCTGAATTATTTTGCTCAATTCCAAGCTTATCATTTTGAATTAATTTAAATTTCTTATACAATCAAGACCAATAAGGAAGTCATAATTGAAATTAACATCATCTATAATACATACATTAATTTCTTTTTCAATATTCATAATCTTGATTTTCAACTTTATAATTCCATTCGTTTTATTTACACCATTAATCGATTTCAAGTTTATTCTCTTTTCATCACCAAGCTTATTTATTTTTAGATTTACTAATCTTGAGTTTATCAAAGATATAGTTGATCCTGAATCGTAAATTGCTTCAACGTTTAATAAATTATTCAGAATTACCTTGATTAAGATCAATGGTGTGCTTTCTAGTTTTTTGGATCTTCGAAATTTTCAATATGTAACAACGAGGTATTTTCTAGCCTTTTTTTTCCTTCATTGAACCAGCATTTGTCTTCTGTGTGAAATCTATTTCCTTTTCTTTTGTCTTTGCATATTTTGCATGGCGTTTTCTTTTGAGTTTCATCTTCGGTATTTTTTGTATTTGTAATCTTTTTGTGCACAAGATATTCAAGTTTGCCGATTTCGTTGTATAAATCTACTGTTGTTTGCAGAGTCTCTCTGTCTATTTTATCAGCGATGAAGTTTGGTAATCCAGCAGCTATTAAATCAATTAGCGTGCCGATATCCATTGTTTTTCTAACTTCTAATAGTAACTTTTCTTTTTTTATTGCATAATCTACTAAATTACCTGTTTGGTATCTAAATGTTAAGGCGTACCTTATTAGAGACCAGCCTCTGTTAGCAAAAGTTTCGCAAAATATTTCCTTCCATTGCATTGGTTCCATTCTGAATTTATAGATAACTTCAATAACATGCAACTATACCAGTCCAAAAATTGTTTGTCAAGGAGAAGTTGTAATGCCTCAATTTTTGTTTTGTCCTCTTTAATTTCGAATCTCTCACACTCTTTTTCAAAATCATTCATCCACTGGCTAGCATTTGTTATCTATCTGTTAAATTTTTCAATAATGAATTCCTTGGTTATCTTTGTTATATTTTTTTCTTCAGACTTTTGTGTATTTTCTATCGGTTTTTCCAAAAGTTTCATCATTGGTTCATCTTTGCCTACCTCTACTTCATTTATTTTATTTATTTCTTCTAAATATAAATCATTGAATTGCAGATTATTATCCTCATCAAAGTAAATTTCTTTCATTTCCTTAGTTAGAGTAATCCATACTTTCCTTGATTGATGTCTTTTTTTTAAGCTATTTTTTACTTTTGTAAAGGTTGATGTTTCTGTAACCAATGTATGTTTTTATGCGACTTGGTCTTCAACTACTAATCTGAATTTTCTATCATCTGGTGTGCTGATAGAGGTTATAATTATCATACTAGATTTTTCATCTGCAGCTGCCACATTTTTAAATTCAAATTGTAATTTATCCATTTTCTCATAAACGAGAATGTAGTTTTATAATGTGTATATTTGAAATAGTGCAATAGGATTTATAAAGAACAGACAAGAATTGTTTCTCTGAAATAAACAAAGTTTCTATTATTTATTAATTTAATCACAATTATTTACAATTATTTACACACCTGAAATAAGCAAAGAAACTACATTCAATGTTTATTCTTTACCATATATTCCTTCAATTTTACAACAATTTATAATAGATAATTCTAATAATTCTGCTTCTAATTTGACGGTGACTTTCAATTATCCAGTCTCCTCTTTCTATCTCTCTCTGCTACTCTTTCGTACAATTAGTTTTTCTACCTTGACGACCGCGTGTGAGCGCGGGATTATTTAACTTAATTTTAAGGAAGTAAACTTCCTTACATATATATATATATATATATATATATATATATATATATATATATATAAGTTAGAATCCACCATTCTTGCCAAATACACTAAAAGGCCACGCGCTTCCACCCAGACGCTGACGCCGCAGTATCATATTATTATTTAAGCTATATTATTTCATTTCCCACATTGTAACAGTAAACTACCTTAATACTGAACTTGTAAACTTTACCATTGAACATAGTTAGTTAAGAACTGTCTCTTGTACTGATCACATCTAAATCTGAAAAAACTTTGTACTTGAAGATAACAAATAAAAATTTATTTTTATTTACGTTTCTAAATCAAGAAACATAACTGGCGCACTCAATGGTAGGATTGTTTAAACAAAATATTAGTAATTTCGGTTCATTTTAACGATTTATTAAACAACAAACAACATAGAAGATTTGTGCTCCATCATCAACCAGTGAGCGAGTAAGAAGACAACTAGAAGCCGAGCGAATATCGTACTCTACTGTCCAGGCCCTGCTGAACACAGAGCTCTGCAATTGCCGTCCACTTCATTATCAGCGAATTGCCGCAGATCGACCGATGGACCAACTGATCTTCATGTTCTTGTAAGTACCTATGTCATTCAGAGATAATCATTTAATAAATCTAGATACCGAATCAGATACAGATTCAGATAGTTCCTCTGACTCACAATTAAATTATATTATAAATAGTGATCCCATAGATTTAACCAAATCAAATTAGTCAATTAAACTTAATCGAAATGACTACTCCCGTTTTAAAACGTGAATATCTGGACATGATCCCAGAATTTTATGGTGATAACAAACTCTTGCCCCGCTTCGTGCAAGTATGTGGAAAGTTAGTAACCAAATTTTACAATACAACCGACACGAATGATTTTCAAAACGAATATTTGATGTCGAGTATAATGTCTAAAATTAAAGGCGAAGCAGCAACTAATATTGCTAGTTGCACCGTAAATACATGGGCAGACGTTAAAGCCGCTCTGCTCAACACTTATTCAGACAAAAGGGATTTATATACCCTAAACATTGAGTTAACAGAACTAAAGCAAAGTCAGAATGAATCTGCCTTTGACTTTTATAACAGAGTACAGGACGTACTCAATTTTATAACATCGTACATAATAAATCACACTGCTGCTGATAACGAAAATGAAGCGATAGTTTTAAATCAATTCTTTAAAAATCAAGCTCTCAGAAATTTATTACGCGGATTAAAAGAACCGATTGGAACTTTAATGCGGACAAAACAACCACTAGATTTAAATAGCGCACTTAACATGCTCACTAATGACTTCCAGATTGACACTATTAACCAAAAACAATCAAATTTTCTACAAAAACATAAACAATTCATTCCACCACACATAAACAGACACCAACAACCACAACTCAGATACACACCCACACCGCAATCAACCTATAGACCTAATCAATATTTTCACAATCCAATAAATAAACCTTTTATTCAAACTCAGACACCTACACAAAATGCCTTTAAACCAAATCCTCACGCACGGTTCCCAAAACCTACCCCAATGAGCACTAGTACTAGACAGTTATTAATGCCTAGACCAAGTCAATCAAATTACAATAATCAACCTAGAACACAACAATACACACGACCATTTCAACAGACACAAACAAGACCGAACGAAGAATTGCATAATACAGAAATTACAGAATACGAGTCATATGACGATGAAAATAATCCTTTTATTTACGAACCCGATTTAGATTATGACAATCACGTAATTGAACAAGAACCGGTCTCGAATAATTTTTTAGAATTACCAGCCCCGGAAATGAATTTGAACTAATTAACTTAACTAACAACCTAAGCGTATTACCGTATATTATTTACCCTGAATACAATCTAAAAGTTTTGCTTGATACAGGCAGTACACGATCTTTTATTAAACCTAATATCGCAGATAAATTCTTTAAGAACAAAATTAAAAATGATCCTTTTAAAATCAGTACCGCACATGGCACATCTACCGAAAATTTTAGTTTAATTCTACCCTGTTCAAAATTATTCGAAAAACAAAACATAATGCTTAAATATCATCTGTTCAACTTTCATGATCAATTTGACATTTTATTAGGACTTGACAATCTTAAAACAATAGAAGCAAACATTGACCTAGTAAACGATAAGATAACGACCCCAGCATGCGAGATAAAAATTCAGTATAGTGGACGCAAAGATATAAGAAATCGAGTTGACTTCTTAATAGGTGGGTTTTACCGGCCTCAGCGGGAAGTCTGGCTACAGTTAACAAAGGAGTGCATTAAGTAGATTTGTCACAAGTTAATGAAATTCTATTTCATGCTCATATTAATGTTATTCTATTTTTATCCATGTTATTATATTATTATTGAACACTGTAACATGACTTTTGACTATATTTTAAACTAGAAATGTAAATAAATACATAAATAAATAATAAAACATCTTTATTATGTTAACAGAAATAAAATAATTATAATACGGCTCTGTTTCTTTTCTCATTTCTACCAGTTTAATCCTGGGATAAGCATGTACTAATTACAAGCTGTGAGGGGTGTTTAAAAGTCATTTTCTTATATCTTTGCGTCCAGTATACCATCAGCTAAAGCCGCGTCCACACTACTTAAGTCGCATTCCACCACCCACTGAAAATCCTTTTCAAAATTCACCAAAACTCACTAACAAACCGCCTGATAATGACGTACCTAATATCGAAATTAATACAAACGACACCCAAGACACGAACAGTGACGATTTCTTTAAATACATGGAAGACTTTAATAAACAGCTAGGAAATAAATCTCAAACTGATAACGAATCTCTAATAGTTGAACAGGACGATAAAACACGTAACGATATCGAAGAACATGACGATTCCGACGCAACTATTTACTCAAATCCTGAACACCCTATTATCGGTATTCCCATTATCGAAAGTCCCGTCAATATAGGAAAAAATCAAATAATATTTTCGGAAGTTCTACATTCGCCCACTAAACCTAAAATAATTAAACTTCATCGAGATAAAATGAGAATTCATGTCCAATTATCAAAAAATAACTTTGAAAACGATGTAATTAAATTCGTTAAAGAATATATTGCACCCAAAGTAAATTACTATCTTTATTTTGAACAATCTGTTTATGAAAAATTCAGTACCGTCTTACAGACACATTTGAAAAATTCTGAAATTAAATTTGTAAAATCTAACACTAAATTAATCGACATAGTTAAAGCAGACGACATAAATGAAACGATACAAAAATATCATGAAGGGAAGACTAACCACCGCGGAATTCATGAAACCCACAATCAAATCAAAAACATCTATTATTGGCCGAATCAGATAAAAACAATTACAGATTATGTAAACCAGTGCGAAGTGTGCTTATCTTCGAAATACGAGCGCAACCCAGTAAAGCCAAAGTTACACCAACACCTAGTAAACCATTCCACACTTTACACATTGACACACTCAGTCTTGAGAGTAATAAATTCCTTACTATTGTTGACGCATTCTCAAAATATGCTCAAGCATATAAAGTTGATTCAAATAATGCTGTCGAAATTAGTAACAAACTAATTAGATATTTTTCCCATCACGGAATTCCAAAACAACTAATCTCAGACAATGGTTTAGAATTCAACAACAATATAGTAAAAGAATTACTATCTGTACACCGAATTGACATTCATTTTATAAGCTCTCAACATCCAAATTCAAATGGGCTAGTAGAAAGATTTCATTCTACTTTAATAGAGCATATTAGATTATTCAACCCTCAACCAGACTTTAAACACGAAATAATCGAAAACAAAGTACAGTACGCAATTTTGACATACAATAATACAACCCACACTTCAACAAACTTAAAGCCCATAGAAATAACGAACGGTCACTTAGACACAAATTCACCTCTTGATGTTGAATTAGAAAAACACGTTACACAAGACTATGTGCAAAATCACAAAGAAAAAACTAAATTAATTTATAAGAACATTACTGAATACATACAAAACAGTAAAATAAATTTAATAAACAAATTAAACGAAAACCGTGGAAATTTACCAAAAATACCAAAAACAATTTATGTCGAAAATAAACAAAAAGTTAATAAAACAAAAAACGTTAAATATAAAAAAGAACACATTAAAACAATTAATAAAGATCTAAAAACTGCAAAAAATTTAACCGATCCCAAAGACAAAAAGCAACCCAAAATACACTTGTCTAATATAAAGAGACCGAGAAAAATAAATAAAGACCCTAATTTTCCAGGTCCTTCTACGTCACGACCACCGTCGGACTAAACATAAAAGACATTACACAAAACCCTAGAGACAATTAAACAAAATGAAAACATTCTCAAATCAAGAATCGAGCAACTATTGCATATCGTTGTCAGCGGAGCCTTTAATCAAAATAAACTATTCATCCACGATATTTATACTCAATTCAACACGCTATTTACGATGACTTTAAATGTGTTACAAGATATAGAAAATTCACTAACTTTTTGCAAACTCCACGTTATGCACCCTAGTATAATTAAAACTCACGATCTTTTTGTCGAGTTAAACAAAATTTATAAATTTTATAATAATGAACTACCCCTTGAACCAATTCCTAAAAATATGCCCGAATAAGAGAAAATGATAACCGTAAACTGTAAAATCAAATCAGATAAAATCAATTATTTTATCGAAATCCCTATTAATTACGAAACAGAATTCAACTTATTTCTTATTTTACCTATCCCCACAAAATATCAATCTGAATTTGTAACAATAATTCCAAATAAAAACTATTTCTTAAAATCAGGAAACGGTCATATAAAATCTTTGAACGACTTATGTACAAAAGGGAACAACAATTATCAGTGTCCCAATAAGATCAATGAAGTACCTGATGATTCTTGCGAAAGAAACATTATTTTGAAACACGACAACGAAAACTGTCAATATATTAAAATTAACATAAAAAGAAATCATATTGAAGTTTTAGAAGAAGCAAACCAATTCGTAGCTGTATTCCCGACATCCGGAACCATCAACGCGTATTGTAAACAAGGCGATGAAGTTAAACATTTACAAGGAATATTTCTCATTCAAGAAGACGATTGCAAATTAGAATTTCAAAATCAAAAATTAACATTCAACAACGAAACTTATGGCAAGCCGATCATCCTCGAAAACTATGATATTCAGCTCAACATGTCACACTTACCAAAAATAACAATCGCTTTAAATACAATCCAAGAATTGAAACTACCAATCAACAAATATGAAGACATCACTCAAGACGAAGTTACCAGCATCATAAACTACCCTATTATTATTTTATATATTTTGCTAATCATTACTAGTATTAGCCTGTTCGTAGTTTATTTGCAGAAAAAGATCCGAAAGTCTAAGTCCAACCAAGCCCCACAACCAAGGTCTTCAGTCGAGCAGTCCACCCCGAAACTACCCGATGAAGCCCAAATTTAAGGAGGGAGGAGTTAGAATCCACCATTCCTGCCAAATACACTAAAAGGCCACGCGCTTCCACCCAGACGCTGACGCCGCAGTATCATATTATTATTTAAGCTATATTATTTCATTTCCCACATTGTAACATTAAACTACCTTAATACTGAACTTGTAAACTTTAACATTGAACATAGTTAGTTAAGAACTGTCTCTTGTACTGTTCACATCTAAATCTGAATAAAACTTTGTACTTCAAGATAACAAATAAAAATTTATTTTTATTTACGTTTCTAAATCAAGAAACATAACTTATATATATATATATATATATATATATATATATATATATATATATATATATATATATTTATATATATATATATTTATATATATATATATTTATATATATATATATATTTATATATATATATATATATATATATATATATATGGGATGGCTAGCTCAGTGGTATGAAGTCGGCCTGTGGATCCTGAGGTACCTGGTTCGATTCCCACAGGCGACAAATTTTCATAATTTGAAAAAGCTATCACCACTAACATGTTTGGGGGCCGTGATTTGACGACTGGTAACCGCACTTCACGCGCAAAATATATCACTTACCGAGATCTGCTTCAGCAGAGTGCCACACCATTGCCGTCTATATGTAGAGGCCTGGAACAGCGTTTCTGTGACGTTACTGCGTGAGGCCCACAAAGGCGTCTGTCTGACATTAGCTCTCGTGTTAAAATACTGTTCGTAATATATAAACTAGCTTCTATCTCGTTAACTATCAAAGATATTGAAATTATGTACATCACATAAAATGTGCTTCTTGTAAAGACGAATCAAATGGCTATTTTAATTTTCAAAATCTAGTCTAGCTTGCGGAGAAACATTAGTTTCCTCTTTTGTACTTTGTAATATACATTTTTAAAAGTATATAACTCCTACTAGAAAATTTTCACCAATCATATATATAGTATCCATAAATTAGTACAAAATAATGAAATTAAAGCAAGCAGTATTCTGTAATTAAATATTTGATATATTTATTTTACACAGCACATAATCAGGTACAAAATAAAAAGTCACTCTTAAAATAAGAAAAAAGAAAAAATATAAACTTTTTAATTAATAATAATTATGTATATTTAAAAAAATTAACACAATCACTTATTTTGACTGAGACATTCTAACTTACGGTTTCTTTTGGTAGTATTTTCCATATTATTATTTTTTATTTGTGTATAATTATTTAGTAAAATATTGCACATAGGTACTACTGCTTCATTACTGAAGTTATCATTACTTTTACCACATTAGCAAATAAAAATTTCTATTGAAGTATACTTTCCTAATTTTTCTATACATATTTCTTTCAAAAATTGCCTCTGATTTTTAACTGATAGGTAACAACATTTTTTTATAATCGCTATTGCTAATTATTATTTTAAATATTTGATATACATTTGAAACTATATTAACTAGAAAATCTTTAGGCCATTTAAGTTCACCTCTATCAATTATTTTTAAGTATTCATTTGTTATCATTTCACGATTGTGTACAAGAAACTTCTGACAGTCCGTACATTTTGGCAATGAAGTGAACCGTTAAGGTAAAGCCTTATATAGTTTTTAAAATACATGTTAGAAAGTACAAAAGAAGAAACAAGTAATGTTTCTCCGTGAGCCAAACTAGATTTTGAAAATAAAAAATATCCAATTGATTCGTCTTTATGATTAGCACATTTTATGTTATGTACTTAATTTCAATATCATTGATATTTAACGAGATAGAAGCTAGTTTATACGTTAGGAACAGAATTTTAACATGGTAGTATATGGAAGACAGACACGTTCGTGGGCCACACGCTGCTTCGCTGTTCCAGGCCTCTACATATAGACGGCAATGGCCACACCCAGTAATGGGTAGAAGGCGTGATGATATATATATATATATATATATATATATATATATATATATATATATATATATATATATATAAAAGTTACATTGCCCTAGCTCCCCTATAATAATGCTTAGTAGTATTTATCTTAAGGTATTATGTTATGGTGAGTAGTTGCTTTATACCTTGTAATATGTAACATAGTTGTAAGTTAGTCTAGAATCAAGTTTGTACCAAGCAACATCGTTACTAGTGTTTGAATAAATATCTTTTTAAAAAAATCAACTTGCGTAGATCGAACTATTATGCGCAGTCTTGGTAGGATTTGTCAAACAGCAATATCGATAAATAGTACTGGTTCGTATTAACGAATTAAGGCAAATTTAGAATCTAAATCGAACAACAAGTGATAAGAAAAAGTGATTCCTGTCGTCAAACACACATCAAGCATCGCGGCACCGTCTACTGTGGCCGAGAGAACATCGGACACACGACACCAACATCAACTTCGAAGGCATCTCGAGCAGTCCGAGGGAACATCGGAACGTCTCAACTTCGCACGGGTCAAAGTCTTCAACGCACATGAAGACGCTGATTCTGCTGTAAGTACCTTATGTCTTTTAGAGGTTCTAAAATAATAATTAATTCTGACTCAAGTACTGATTCTGACTCCAGTTTCGCAAGTTAACTGTCTCCAAAAATTTTTACTAATAAAATAGTCTCAAATTCATTAATTAGAAATCCAATATTTAATTTTAATCAAATAAGAATGACTATGCTAGCATTAAAACAAGAATATGTCGATATGATCCCCGATTTTCATGGGGAACGCGAACTTTTACCCCGATATCTTGAAATATGCCAGAAATTGGTAACTAAATTTTATAACACAACAGACCTAACAGATTTCCAAAACGAATATCTAATGTCCACAATATTGTCAAAGATAAAAGGCGACGCCGCAGTTAATATTGCGAGCTGTACCATTTCAAATTTTAAAGAATTAAAAACCGCTTTAACAATTACGTACGCTGACAAACGCGACACATATACACTAGCCATAGAAATGACTGAATTAAAACAGTCATATAACGAAACACCTACAACATTTGTTAAATCTTCAGATTTCTTATTTTAAAACTCATTCGGATCCTAGTGAATCCAACGAAGCCGCTCTTTTATCGCGCTACTTTCAAAATTGTGCGGTACGCAAATTATTACGAGGACTTAGAGAACCATTAGGACACCCCCGCAGATTTAAATTCCGCATTAAGCATGTTAACTAACGATTTTCAGTTTGACATCCTGCGACGTGCCAATCGAATCCTTGATCCTTTTTACCTTATTCCTATTCATTTAACCTAAAATATAATTAAATGTTTTATAATTTAGCTTCTTAAATATTTCAGTAAAACAGATACTTAGGTAGATTTTTATTTTCTCATTGTTTCAATTGATAAAATTTAATTTGTACTTGAATTTAATAATTTTTCATTTTATTCTTTAGTTGTTGACATTTGCCATTTAGCAATAGCGTTAGTTTATTGTTTTGCCACTGGCGCGCGGTTAGTTTAAATATTACGAGTATAAAGGCGCGAATTCATGAATTGTTATTTTATTGTTAAATAAATTAATTTACATTTTGTTCTCCTTATTTCTAATTTATCTTTCCTAGATTGTAGTTCGTACCCAAATTCTTAGGTAGTTTCTTAGCTTGCTTTATTATCTTTCTTTTTCTTGTTATCTTCGTATCCTCGGAATGCCGCGATGAAGTGTCATGCGTGGAGGCCTTTGAATCGTCACTGCATTCAGTATAAATTAATTAGCAAATTCGCGAACTGACTTGAATAATTTAACTAGTTATTTTTTGTAACGGGCATTGTAAAATAAGATTCGAAGTTGAAAGTTGTGTTTTTTGTGAAAATTGATATTTACGTTTTGGAGTTTTATTTTGCGTAAAATTAATTACCAATTGTTTGGGATTTGAAAATAACTCAACTATTTTGTATATTGTTTATTCATCGGATTAATTCCGGATTTGGATACAACCAAGGATCAAAGTTTTATTACAACTTAAAAGCCGCCCAAGAACTAAGGTAAATGCTAGTATTTTATTATTTAAAATCAACTCTTTTCGTTTGCTAAAGTCAATTAGTCAGTTTTACATCTTCGTTTTAAATGCAGTGGCATCCCGTCTCTATGTATGGTCCTAATTTCGATATTCTTTTTCAGGCTTTTTCTTTTATTTATCGTTTTTGTTGGACTTTGTCCAAATTATTATCTCAATTTGTGCCATTTGTATTTCTACCGTCCTTTGCTGTTTGGTACTTATTTGGGCCAACTGTTTTATTTGGCAAAAAGTGCGATAAACGTGTGTGCCGTCAGCAACGAACATAGAATACTATAGAAATGACAAGCGCACGGAGCGAAATGGGCCACTATAATCCCAGCGTTCAGCTAGCGCGCTACGCACACGCTATATATTTCATATTGCACTGCAGTTTATAAAGAAGTTTCGATAGCAGATAGTTGACAAAATGCCTCAGTGTGTTGCTTTTGGCTGCAATAAAAGGAATGAAAAAAAGGGGGAGAAAAGTGATATATCATTTCACAGGTAAATTGTTTAAAATGAATGAAAATATAGAAGTACGTCATATTTTTTTTACTATTAGATTTCCTAAAGATATTAAATTGAAAGAAAAGTGGGTGCTTGCCATTAAACGAGAGAAATGGCAACCTACTGCAAATACCTATATTTACAGTCTTCGTTTCAAAAATGAAGATTTAGATAAATCTTCACCGTTTAGAACCTACTTCAAACAGGGTGCCGTGCTATCTGTATTTCCAGCATTTCCCAAACATTTACAGAGAGTTGTTAAGGTGTGTATATCTGCAACTTTTTGCTGCATGATAAAATTTATTGACATACCTTTCTAACTAATTTATTTTCATAAAGGAGAGAAGAACTTTAAAAAGAGAAGTTCCATTTAACGAGTCTCTCGCCCATAAAAAAGTATGCAATATAGTGGAAGGAACTTCCGATGAACTGCAACACACACAAACATGTTTAAGCAGAACAAAATCAAGACAGGCGGTAGTTGTCGACGCCAAGATCAAGCAGCCTACGGCCGGCGACACTGACTGTCTATATTACAGTAACGAAGACTTTGAGCCAATATTCGAAAATTGTAATTCCATTTATCTTTTTATTAGCCGATAAATTAGTCACATTAAACATATGATAATTTACTACATAACACCCTTGTTTGTATTAGATACAATTTTTGTATTAATTATTACTTTACAAGCTATTATTTCCCTATATAAGATTTTTTTCAATCAATTTTTCGTTCCTCCCGACCCTAAATATTTTGTTTTGCTTTTCGCGACTTGTCCGACTAGCGGCAGCACCTTACGCTCAGTTCGACAATTTCGGCTCTCGAGCTCGCTTCGTTGTCGATCGGAAACTGATGCAAAACCAGAAGTACAAAACTAAAATTTATTGACTTTTGACATTGCGAGTTACCAAATTTGTGTAAAATATATGTTTAAAGTTCATATGCAAGTATTTCTGTATTCAAAAATATATAATCAAGACAGGCGTTAGTTGTTGTCGCCAAGATTAAGCAGAAAACGGCGACACTGACTTTCTATATTACAGTAATATAAACTTTGAGCCAATATTCGAAAATTGCAATTCCATTTAACGTTTTATTAGCCGATAATCGTCTTTGGTATCAATTAAAAGGTCTTTTGAAGTGCTCGCGTGCAAAATTTAATACTTTTCGATCGTCAATTGTTATAGTAAAAGTGCTTCAAAACCCATCGTCTTTGGTATCAATCGAAAGGTCTTTTTCAGGGCTTACATGCAAAATTGAAATTTTATCGATTGGCAATTGTTTTAATGAAAGTACTTCAAAACCTACCGTGTTTGGCATCAAATGAAAGGTCTTTTTAAGGACTTGCATGCAGAATTGAAATTTTTTCGATCGGCTATTGTTTTAATAAAAGTGTTTCGAAACCTATCGTGTTTGGTATCAAATGAAAGGTCTTTTCAAGGGCTTGCATGCAGAATTAGAATTTTTTCGATCGTAAATTGTTTTACCGAAAGTCTCCCAACACATATCGTGTTTGGTATCAAATGAAAGGTCTTTTTCAGGGCTTGCATGCAGAATTGAATTTTTTCGATCGGCAATTGTTTTAGCGAAAGTGTTCCATAACCTATCGTGTTTGGCATCAAATGAAAGGTCTTTTTAAGGGCTTGCATGCAGAATTAGAATTTTTTCGATCGGCAATTGTCTTAGCGAAAATGTTCCAAAACCTATCGTGTTTGGTATCAAATGAAAGGTCTTTTTAAAGGCTTGCATGCAAAATTGGATTTTTTTCGATCGGCAATTGTTTTAACAAAAGTATTCCAAAACCTATCGTGTTTGGTATCAAATGAAAGATCTTTTGAAGGACTCGCGAGCAAAATTTAATACTTTTCGATTGTCAATTGTTTTAGTGAAAGTGCTTCAAAACCCATCGTCTTTGGTATCAATCGAAAGGTCTTTTGAAGGGCTTAAATGCAAAATTGGAATTTTATGGATTAGCAATTGTTTTAATGAAAGTGCTTGGAAACCTATCGTGTTTGCTATCAAATGAAAGGTCTTTTCAAGGGCTTGCATGCAGAATTAGAATTTTTTCGATCGGCAATTGTTTTACCGAAAGTGTTCCAAAACCTATCGTGTTTGGTATCAAATGAAAGGGCTTGCATGCAGAATTAGAATTTTTCGATCGGCAATTGTTTCAGCGAAAGTGTTCCAAAACCTATCGTGTTTGGTATCAAATGAAAGGTCTTTTTGAGGGCTTGCATGCAGAATTTAAATTTTTTCGATCGGCTATTGTTTTAGCGAAAATTTTCCAAAACCTATCTTGTTTGGTATCAAATGAAAGGTCTTTTTAAGGGCTTGCATGCAAAATTGGATTTTTTTCGATCGGCAATTGTTTTAACGAAAGTGTTTCAAAACCAATCGTGTTTGGTATCAAATGAAAGATCTTTTGAAGGGCTCGCGAGCAAAATTTAATACTTTTCGATTGTCAATTGTTTTAGTGAAAGTGCTTCAAAACCCATCGTCTTTGGTATCAATCGAAAGATCTTTTGAAGGGCTAACATGCAAAATTGGAATTTTATCGTTTGACATTTGTTTTAATGAAAGTGCTTCGAAACCTATCGTGTTTGGTATCAAATGAAAGATCTTTTGAAGAGCTCGCGTACAAAATTTAATACTTTTCGATTATCAATTGTTTTAGTGAAAGTACTCCAAAACCTATCGTATTTGGTATCAAATAAAAGATCTTTGGAAGGGCTCGCATATAAAATTCATACTTTTCGATCGTCTATTGTTTTAATGAAAGGACATCAAAATCCATCGTTTTTGGTATCAAGTGAAAGGTCTTTTGAAGAGCTTTCTTGCAGAATTAGATTTCTATTGATCGGTAATTGTTTTAGTGATAGTGATTCAAAACCTATCATATTTAGTATATATTAAAAGATTTTTAGATGGACAGCCGTGTAGAATTTAAAAGTCTTAGATTCGTAATAATTCAATTTATATTGTGTCTATTGTCTTACTGAAGTTAATTCTATATCAGTGTCCGCGGAGATTAGCGTGAGGCCTGGCGAAGCCAGGCCGACCGCTAGTATTTATTATTATTCCAATACGTGATTGTAGTAATAAGAGCATTACTATACAAAAGCTTATTAATAAACAATTGGTTGTGAAAGAAAATGTAGAAGCTCAATGTTCAGAATGCTTGCACTCACATAAATTACATAAAACCGAATTAGTTTCTTTTGGCACAGTATTAATTTTCCAAATTCTGTTATTTGAAAATGAAAATGGATATATTCGGAAACTAACTGATACACGTAATATTTAAAACGTTTCAATGGGAACTTATTTGATTCAAGGATATAAATACAAAGTGCTATATTTCACCATGGTACTTCAATGGCTGAGGGACACTACACAATATGATTAAAAAAGGAAAATCGAGGATGCTTGCAAATGATTCTCACGTTGGAAAACAAACTTCGCCAAGAAACTCTAAACATGCTTATATATTTATTTTAGAACGAATTTAGATTTTTATAGAAAGATGTAATAACAATATACCAATACCAAATATCATTTATAATATAGGGTCAAACTATTGTATAAAAAAAAAGTGATATCTTCCAAAAAAACAATTACATTGTTAAAGGTACGCCAAGATTGCGCAGATTCCTTCCCCAAAAATTGTAATATCTATATATTACAGATTAAAAAAAAAGTGATATCTAATTAAGCCAAGAAAAATATTCGAATTTAAAAAACCTTATCGAACAGTTTTAAAAATATCGGGTCAAATAAAAAAAAATTAATTAAAAAAAACCTTGGCGACCCCAGTGTTTAAAATGTTACCAGTTTAAGTAACATTTTAAACAAGGTTTTTTTTAATTAATTTTTTTTTATTTGACCCGATATTTTAAAACTGTTCGATAAGGTTTTTTAAATTCGAATATTTTAATCCATATCTACTAGTTTTAGAAAATAAGTTACCACGATTTTAGCCATTTTCAGCGTATCAGTGGCCTTGAACTAATTATTTACAATTTAATAAATTTAACAAGGTTTTTTGACAATAAAATGCCACGATTTTAGCCATTTTCAGCGTATCAGTGGCCTGGAACTAATTATTTACAATTTAATAAATTTTATAAGTTTTTTTTGACAATAAAATACCACGATTTTAGCCATTTTTAGCGTATCAGTGGCCTTGAACTAATTATTTACAATTTAATAAATTTTACAAGTTTTTTTTGACAATAAAATGCCACGATTTTAGCTATTTTCAGCGTATCAGTGGCCTTGAACTAATTATTTACAATTTAATAAATTTTACAATTTTTTTTGACAATAATATGCCACGATTTTAGCTATTTTCAGCGTATCAGTGGCCTTGAACAATTTAATAAATTTTACAATTAACAAATCTTATCTTCATATTTCGAACACAATCAATTCAATAATTTTAGGTTAGATAATACTGTAACGTTTTTCTTCTTTCTGGAAGTGTGTAGAATGTTTAAGGCACAAAAATGACTCACAACTATTTATGTTAAACGAAAATAAAAGTATTTATTTAATGAATGAATATAAAAATAACAGAAACTTATTTACAATTAATTAACACTACTATAAATCTTAAAACTAATATTATTTATATAACGGTCACTAAAACTACTATTTATATTACGTACACTTGAGCTGTTATTTATTTTACCACATTTATATTACACGATCGAAGTCTACTGGCAACTGTCAACTGTCCACTATCCTCAGCCACTCGATCTCGGCTTATATACTCCTGTCCGTAGAACAGTTCTCGAACCTTCCAGGACGTCCTAGAATCTTCCAGAACGTCATAAAATATCCCGTCAAACCACACGTTCAGACATGCGGGCGAGCTCTATGCAAGTGAGGTCACGCTGCTACGCACTTGTTTCTCGAGAAGGTTTCTGGAATGTTCTCGACTTGTCTGGCTTTAAATTCGTTCCACTGCCCCCTCCTTAAAGCTGTTCCGTCTCGGAACAGAGGTTGATGGGTTTCGGAGAAGTTATGACGAAATCTGCAAGTCGAACCCTTAATGCATCTTGAGGTCTTGAAGATGTGGCAATCCACAGTGCGATCTACTTTCGCTCTTCCTTTGGGGTCAAAGCTGCAGACAAGAATTTCAATTCCGGTGCGGTGGAAGAGAACTTCTAACATATTCCTAATTGTTCTCCACTCCAACCCATCTAGTCCACAACCCAATTTTGGTACCGCCAGCTTCATAACATCGTTATTTAAAAGATGTTCCCTCAAATCGATCAGTGCCTCCCATAAGGTGAGATAGGTGGGCTTCTGAGATGATCGTGCCTTGGTGACTAAATAGTACAGGTACCGTTTGTGTTCTGAGTTGACGCGCAATTTTAGTGTTCTTCCAACAGATGGACGCTGATTGGCTAGGTCTTGTAGCCGTCCAAACTTCTTTTTAAATACTGTAGCAATTCCTCGAGACATGTTTAAGTCTTCCGCCACACAGTGGGCTATGGAATACTCCAAAGGCACCAAGAACAAATCTCGATGTTCTTCTTTTGTCACGCCGTACCGTGCTTTGTGACCGGTGGAATATTTCTTCATGAAGTCTCCGAATGTTAATTCCTGTTCATGCTCTTGAACGCAGCGAACATTTGCTGCACAAACATCACTAACCTCATGGTTGTTTCCAGAAAAAGGGGCCAGACGATTAAAATGGACTACTCGCGGCTTCCCAGTCGGTATTTTCCTAATTCGGTAGATAACGTCATTTATCCTCTTCATCACTTCATAGGGTCCCTCCCAGCATGTTTGTAGCTTCAGCGATAGACCACGACGCTTCTGTGGGTTATATAACCATACCGACTCTCCAGTTCCATATCCTCCCTTTTCTGCCCTGATGTCATAATGATCTTTCATTCTGTCACTTGAAGTTTTGATGTTTGAACGAACTTGTTCGTGAATGTCGTTCATTCTTCTTCGTAAATCGGTGACGTAATCTTCCCCAGCTAGATCTTCTCCAGGTTTACATCCAAATTTCAAATCGCACGGTAACCGCAACTCATGTCCGAATACGATATTCGCGGGTGGCCGTCCTGTTGTTTCATGCACAGATGAACGATATGCCATCAAAAATATATGCAGATGACGATCCCAGTCTCTTTGGTGGTTAGAGACAACTTTCGACAGATATCTGTTGATCGTTCTATTCATTCGCTCAACCATGCCGTCCGACTGCGGATGTAATGCAGTCGTTCTTGTCTTACGAATGTCTAATATTTTGCAGATATCTTGGAACAAAAACGACTCGAAGTTTCTTCCCTGATCGGAGTGTATTTCGCGCGGTACTCCAAATCGGCATATGCATTCCTTCACTAATACCTCAGCGACGGTGATTGCTTCTTGGTTGGGCAGGGGGTACGCATCAACCCATTTGCTGAAGTAGTCCATGACGACTACTATATACTTGTTGCCATCATCAGTCTCGGGAAATGGTCCAGCCACGTCGATTGCAATGCGTTCAAATGGGCTTCCTACGTTGTATTGACGCATTGGGGTTCTACGTTTCCTATTTGGCCCATTACTTGTAGCGCAAACAACGCATTTCTTGCACCACTCTTTAACATCTTCCTTACAATTTAGCCAGTAAAATCGCTCCCGCAACTTTTCAGCAGTCTTGTTGACTCCAAGGTGTCCTCCAGCAGATCCGTCGTGGATCTCTTTCAACACTTCAGGTACCCTGTTCTTAGGTATTAGTAACTGAGTCCTCTGCTCTGTACCCTCCACATTCTCCAAAACACGTTTTAAGAGACCCTCTTCAATTATTAGAGAGTCCCATTGCGCCCAGTACGATTTCACTTTTTGGGAGTAAGGTGCAACATCTTGCCAAATCGGTTTATCCCCGTTTTTCTTCCAATTTATTACAATCTTCAGCTCCGGATCATTTTCCTGATCTTTCTGCAATTCTTCCGGTTGCCATTTATCATCGACTACCGTTGTTCTTAACGCAGTAGCTTGCTTCTCTTCTACTCGGCAACAATGCTTGCATTCTTCGGAACATGGCCTTCTGGACAACGCGTCAGCGTTACGATGGCTAGTTCCTGCCCGATGTTCAATGGTAAAGTCATATTCCTGCAACCTTTCGATCCACCTGGCTACCTGACCTTCTGGATTTTTGAACTGTAATAGCCATTTCAAGGCAGCATGATCGGTTCTTATCAGGAATCTTCTGCCATATAAATATTTGTAAAAATGCTCAGTGGACTTCACAATTGCCAATAGTTCTTTCCTGGTGACGCAATAGTTCCTTTCTGGTTTTGACAGTGTCTTACTGAAGTAGGCAATAACTTTTTCACGACCACCTTGTACTTGAGAGAGGACGCCGCCAATCCCAACATTGCTGGCATCGGTATCCAAAATGAATTTGCCTTCCGGAAGTGGATAACTTAAGATTGGCGCTGTTGTCAGAGAATCCTTCAATTTTGCAAATGCTGTTTGACAGTCGTTTTCCCAAACAAATCTTCTACCTTCTTCAGTAAGCCGTGTCAGTGGTTTAGCTATGTTGGCAAATCCTTGCACGTATCGCCGATAGTAAGTGCATAAACCATGGAAACTTCTCAATTCATGCTTGTCCTTTGGTACTGGCCAGTCCTTTACAGCTTTTATTTTGTCCTCATCCACTGCAATTCCCTTACCAGAAACCACATGCCCAAGATAATGCACTTTCTTCTGGAACAGATGACACTTCTTCGGGCTGAGCTTGAGATTTGCCTGTTTCAATCTTTGGAAAACTTCTTCCAAATTCTTCATGTGATCCTCGAATGTTTTTACAACCACAATAATATCATCGAGGTATACCAAACAGGTTTTCCATGACAGCCCAGCTAACACGGTTTCCATAAGTTGTTCAAATGTTGCAGGAGCATTGCAAAGTCCAAATGGCATAACTGTGAATTGCCAAAGTCCTGTTCCGATGGTAAAAGCTGTATTTTCACGGTCTTTCGAGTCCAAGTCAACTTGCCAGTATCCGCTTTTTAGATCCAACGTCGAAAATATTTTTGACCCAGCCAACGTGTCCAGTGTATCGTCTATTCGGGGAAGTGGATATCTATCCTTTTTCGTCACGTTGTTAAGTTGACGGTAATCTACACAGAATCGGGTGGATCCATCCTTCTTCTTCACTAATACCACTGGTGAAGCCCATGGACTACTTGAAGGTTCAATCACGCCTTCTTTCTTCATTTCTTCTATTATCCTTTCAGCTTCTTCTCGCTTTACCAGTGGTAATCGTCTTGCTCCTTGGCGGATGGGTCTTGCATCTCTGACTAATGGCTTGCACAGCTGAATTGTGGAAGGAGTAGGGAAGGCATGTTTGATGTCGGCCAAGGGCTAGTAAGTGAGAATGTGAGAGTTGCTTTCTTGCAGGAGCCGTATGTATGGGGAGGCAGAGTCTGTGGTTTGCCGTCGGCGATGCGCGTTTACGCGGGCGCTGGCGAGGGAGGAGTCAAGGCGGTGATCGCCGTTAACGATGACGCTTTCGACGTCATGGCAATACCCGAGCTGATCACAGGAACTGGAGTGTGCGTATGTCTGGAGAGAACGGCGGGCAGGCTATACGTTTGTTCGGTGTACTGTAGATTTGGCGACGACATTGAGCATGACATAGGGTATCTTGAGAGGGTGTTGGACACTGCGGGCAACTGCCCGCTTCTGGTGGGCATGGACGCTAATGCGGTATCGCCTTTATGGTTTAGTAAAGGGGAGATCCGATATGGCGAGAGAGTCCAACGGGGGCATCGGATCGAGGACCTTGTAGGGGGTAGGAATTTAGTTGTCATGAATGGGCTAAGCCGTTTCTACACTTTTTGTGGTCACGGCGGTATGAGTGACATAGATGTGCCGTTGGGCAATAGGGCAGTAGATAGGTTGCATTGGGAATGGGAGGTTTTGCCCGGCTGGGGTAACTCCGACCATAACGCGATGCGGATCGTCATCAGCAGGGCATGTGCTGGTGGGGGTCGAAATGTAACAGCAAGTTTCCCTAAGTGGTCGGTGAAGGAAGTCGACTGGGAGTTCTACGGCGAGGCGCTCTGTGACCGGGTGGACATAGGCGTGACGGAGTACGGAGAGTTGATGGTAGACGACATGACAGAACGACTGACTGGGTGGGTGACAGACGTTAACAACCGGGTACTGAAACGCGCGAGTAGAGGCAGACCAAGACAGGTTAGGTGGTGGACCGACGAACTGACGAGACTGAGAAGGGTGTCTAGGCGGAAATGAAGGGTATTTCAAATAGCTCGACGTGACCAACTGGATTCCCTTCAGACAAGACACGCGGAGTACAGGGAGAGTGTCGGGACGTACAAACGGGCGATGCAAGCGGAGAAGGACAAGCACTGGCACGACTTTGTACAGGAAAGTGGGAACGCCGACCCTTGGGGTGCGGTTTACCGCATCTGCAGGGGGGCCAGACGAAACGTGGACATACGAAGACTTAGGGAGGGAGACAGAGTTGCGGAGACGTGGAACGACAGTGCAGACGTGCATTCTTTCCTGGTGAAGATAGAGCTGGAGATCACGTAGAACAAGGTAGGAACCGGGACAGGGAATTTAGCTGGGATGAGATCGAGGCTGCTGTCAGAGAAATGACAGTAGGCAAAGCACCTGGCTTAGATGGGTTTGAAGTGTTAATGGTTAGGCAGATTTGGGTTAGCTTAGAGGGATACGTGAAGACCCTGTTCGACGCGTGTCTGAGGAAGGACTGTTTCCCCACTTTGTGGAAGCGGGGACGTGTGGTAGTGCTGCTGAAGTCGGACGATAGGCCTCAGGATGAACCTGGCTCGTACCGCCCGATCACACTGCTGAGCGTACTTGGCAAGATGCTCGAGCGGATGCTTGTTGGGCGACTCCAGCCCCTGTTGGATGGACTCAGTGGTCACCAGTACGGTTTCCGTCGAGGCAGGTCGACCGAGGATGCGTGGGCAGAGGTTAAGCGTGTAGTTAGAGGGTCTGCATGCAAGTATGTGTTGGGAATTTTTATACATTTTAAGGGGGCGTTTGACAATTTGCTGTGGGGTGGCATACTAACGCGGTTGCATGATATCGGGTGTGAGGAGATTGGCCTTTGGGATAGTTTCTTTACAAACCGAAGGGTGTGTGTTACGGGCAGAGTTGGGGTTGCATGGAGGGATGTAGAGCGTGGTTGCCCGCAGGGTTCCATCAGCGGCCTAGTTTTCTGGAACTTCAAATTACGAATCCTGAGAAAAAGTAGTTAATTAAATTCAAGATAACACAACGTAGGGGATTTAATTGACGATCAAAAAGCTTATTAGATTATTGTATTTTCTCTAAATTTGTTGGTGCTATTAGAATTTTTGCCTTCGAATAATTTGGATTGCTATTTCTGAATTACTTTTGTTGTAATTTTTCAGTCTATTATTATATAAATCAATAATCTTCGTGTTCGTATTTAAAATAAGAAATGCACGGCTCCAATTGGTTATAGGGGAATTATACATTGTAATAATAATATTAATAATAGCACAGGCGTTAAAGTTTTATATTTACTCTGTATGTAACCAGTAATATCGATTAAATAAATTCATTAATTGCCCCTTTCTTTATATTTTCTTTATTTCTAAAGCAAAAGTGTTAAAAATATTCTCCAAATCATGAAATAATAGTATATTAAAGAACTAGTTTCATAATAAAATCTGTTAACGCACGATTCCAAATTTGGAAAACGAGCTACCCCACGGCGAGTTTTACAAAGGACGAGTACGATAACAGGCCTTATGAAA
This sequence comes from Pterostichus madidus, assembly GCA_911728475.2. NCBI lineage: Eukaryota > Metazoa > Arthropoda > Insecta > Coleoptera > Carabidae > Pterostichus > Pterostichus madidus. The sequence goes on from OU452319.1 coordinate 15,314,428, forward strand.
GGTGTTTTTTATACATTTTTTTTTTTAATGAGGTAATTTTATAAGTCTATTAGATTTAAAAAACTGCGACGTGTCAAAAATATAAGTTGGTGTTTTTTAGCAGTTGTGTTGGTACCTCTTTTCATAACACAAACAATTAAAATTTCGAATATTTTGACAATTAATCAATATTTTTTTCTGTATTTTTAATATTATGAATTTTGTCAGATTATAGAATATTCTTTCAGTAATATTTGGGCACAAAAAAATTACCATTTTTAAGTTATATGTCATTCATCTGTCAGATATATAAACATTTATACCACTCCTACAAAATAAAAAGCTCCAAAAACAGTGCGCTTACAGATCTCCTTAACGACGTGTTTACAATGCGTTTATACGAGTATTGTAATAGAAAATAGTGATTGTTGCGTTATTTTATTCTAGCTTATACTTAAATATACAAATATAAGTAGTATTAATTTATTGATTTAAATTATAATTATTAACGACAGACATGTAAAAGTACTTATTGGTACATAATATGTTCATTAATTAATAATAATAATAAATTTTGGACAGAGTTATTAAAAATAACACTGCTATTACCAAATGGCAACAAGTTTGAGAAAATACTGGTGAATTATTTTCTAATTTATCAAACTCTCAAGTTATATTCAATTAGATTATTGTTTGCCTTAGCTGTTGAGATCGATTGAAATATTTTGAACTGGGTCCATATCGATTGATTACTTATTAATATATTCTTGGAAGTTGTTTCCCAAATTTGTTGGTATATTTCTGTATCTGAAATAGAATTAAATCCATTTTGTTCATACATTTTACTTGATGTGTTGACAGTTTTAAATAATTAATTGACAACTACCTATCATTTGTCACGAACAAAAGCACATACAGAGATTATTCCTGGAAATAATTACTACAGCTTTATTCTCAGTATAATAATGACAGGATTGGTTAAAACGCAGACACGTTACATAAAATTAAGCATTTCATTGGTTTTGAGAAACATAAAAAAATAATCAATATTATTATTAATAAAAATACCCTCTTGAAATTTTTTACATATTTATTCCTACCAGAGCCCCACAAGAAAACATAATTGAAAACTGTTATAGTTGCGTTCTAAAATACTGAATATTTAAAAAATTATAACTTATTAATAAAAATATGTGCCCTCTTGAAAATTTTTACATATTCATTCCTACCAGAGCCCCACAAGAAAACATACTTTAAATTAACCCCATGGCACAGGGTAGGATTTATTTTAAAACTTTTAAACTTGCGTTCTAAAATACAGAATATTTAAAAAATTATAACTTTTTAATAAATATATGTACCCTCTTGAAAATTTTTACTTATTTATTCCTACCAGAGCCCCACAAGAAAACATAATTGAAATTAACCCCATGTCGGATGTTTTGAGAACACTGGATGCGTTCATTTCACTTAATGAGACCTAGCACCAGTCGATATCTCATTTTGATTTTTATATTCATTTTAAAAGAATGCTACATTAATATTAGGCGTATTCCGTTTGCCATTTGGTTCAGATCTAACTTACATTTACTGAACCAGATCACTTATTTATTTTGCTGGATGTCTTCGCTGACTTGATTTCAAGTACTAGAATAACTAATTCTAGTTTAGTTTGAAGTAATTCACGCCAATTAGTGCATTAGTTTGCTTAATTCAGTTCATTTAATAATGTTGTCTAATTTATCTGAACTGATTTATGTGAACCAAATTGCAAATGGAATATAGCTATTATTTAGCTGGAAGTGTCAAAATCATTTCGTTTAATTCTGTTTAGCATTTCGCTATAACTTAGCGCTATCCAATATTTACTATTGACAACTCTAGCGCTCGAACTACCGGTAAAAAGTAACTACTCATGGTGGGACTGTTTTATTTATTGTACATATTTGTATGGTAAACTTACGTATCTCTATAACGTTAATTTAAAATTTTTTCTATGAAAAACTTAAAAGACGAAAATCTAATACGAGCTGTTGCTTTTAAGGATGCAAATCGCTCTGAACTATTGCAACTTATGATAAAAGAATCATCCTCAGTTAATAATTTGTAATATATGTTCCGGCAGCAATTTTTTAACTCAAACATTACACTGCTAATTTCATACATTAATAAATTATCGTAGCAATGGTCAATAAGTAATTTAAGTTTAGATTTTAATTCGTCAGTTAAATTATGTCCTTGTAATTTTGTATGCCGGCCAAATGTAATTCGAAATCTTCAGTACATGAAATTAATATAATTTTGTATTGAGTAAATATTCGATGTTTACATATTTTAAGTTTAAATTTTTGATAGTTGAATACATATCCCAATATTTAGTATGTATTTTGTAACTACAAATCATTTATCTATGCGAACATAATATTATTCAAGCAAAAAGTAAATGATCATGAAAAAAAATCTGTTTTTATTTTCTAATACTGCGCGAGTTACTCAGAATTAAATATATATATATAACAATTTTCCTACGAATATGTAGACGTCCAAGACTTTAAACAAATGCACAATACTTAATTTCATCGTCAAAATTGGCGAAACGAGCTCTACACTAACATATGTATTCTAATGTACACAAACCATTTATCCTACCAGAGCTAGTTGATTTGAGTTGTCAATACGAGGTGCTACCCAAAAGTTCCAGAACTCATTAAAAAAGCTGTATTTATAAAAACTTCAAACCAACAAGATATCTCCTTCAAAATAATCCCCTCCTACAGTTATACATTTGTCCCATCTTTTTTTCCACTCTTCAAAACACTTTTTGTAGTCATTTGTTTCAATAGCGCTCAGGACCTCCTGCGATATAGTTTGAAGCTCTTCAACAGTCTCAAACGTCTTACATTTTAGGTTTTCATTTTTGGGAAGTTTTAGTCATTTTCGCCATGTGTTTTCAGTTCCTGACAAATGAGAACACGATTTTGCTTTTGATTATGTGCAACAAACGGGGAACTAATTTTGCAGCAATTCTGCGCATTCCAAGTTCATCCGCCAAAATGCTTTATACTGTGGCATCGGACATTCCAAGTTTATTACAGATGTCATGAATAGTTTGTCAACGGTCTTGGAGAATTGTTTCACGCACAATTTAGATGTGTTGGTCATTGATTCCAGTTGAAGGACGTCCAGAGCGCTCATCGTCTATCACACTCATCCTTCTACTCTTGAACCTCTTAAACCATTGAAAGGCTTGGGTTTTTCCCATGACTTCGAGAAGCATTTGGTGATGATGGAAGTTGTGCCAACCTTCGCCGACTAAAAGAAATGCTAGAAATGGGTGCTCTGTTGCTATTAATAACCTGTAATAGAGAATGGTATATTTATACAATAAGCATGGAATGTGCACGTGTTTGAAAGTTAATTATGATGTGATAATGAAGAAAATAAACTGAAAAAGAAAGAAACTAAACAGTGAAAGAAGGGAAGCGAGAAAGTAAAGACAGAAGAAAGAAAGCATGGAACAAAAGAGAGACTCAAATTAAAGAAAGAAATAAAAATATATAAAAAAGAAAGAACGAAATTAAATACTAAATAGAGATACAAATTAATGAAAGTAATTAAGAATCTGAAATCAAATATATAAAGATATAAACTAAAAAAAGAAAAAAAAAGACTACAGGAAGAAGAAAAATAAAGGAACTTAAGAAAGAAGAAAAAAAGAAACTGAGTAAAGGAGAAAAGAAATAAGAAAGTAAAGAAATAAAGGACGAAGTTAAAGAAACAAAAATAGAAACAGGATGCAGAAATCCATATACTATTAGCGTAAGGATATTTCTATATTTCTATATATATCGTGAAAAAAATCGTTGACGAGATTTACGCGGAAATACGTGTTTTGAGGTGCACTAAATCCGTTTTAATCATTATTTCAATGATGTCTGTGTCTGTGTGTGTGTGTGTGTGGATGGATGTGTGTCCGAGTGTGCAATATCTTATGAACGAGATAAGATTGGCAACGAAACTTGGTTTCATGAAAATATGGAGAACTGAGTTGATTTTGAATGAAATAGAAAAACCGGAAGAGGAAGTTTACTGAACACACAAAACAATAAATTCCATTTATTTCAAAAATGGAATCAGTAACGAAAAAAAATTTCAAATAAAAGATGTTAGCAAAAATATTTGGAATATAAAATGTTATTTGCAATTTTCCTGTATATGCGTCTAATTTTGAGAAAAACTAATTTTCATATTTAATAATATTTATATCAATAATCATAGTAGCAAACAAAAAACATAAATTTTTATTTTCGCTTTATCTAGTTATCTATGTCTTTTTTCGGAAACACAAATATGTAATTAAAATGGTCAACTAATTTGGCAACTTTGCCTCAATTTAATCGACTTCGTATCTCATCTGCCCGCGATCTATTTTTAAGATATGTATCTCAAATTACACTAAATGTAAAATTTATTGAAACATAACATTTTATTGGGTTTCTGTATAAAAATATCTTTTTTATTTGTTTATAATTTTATAATAATTGTACATAATCACATATAAATAATTAAATTCGACTGCATAAAAACTTAATTTATATAAAATAAATATATCATCACGCCTTCTACTTATTACTGGGCGTGGCACTCTGCCGAAGCAGATCTTGGTAAGTGATATATATTTTGCGCGTGAAGTGCGGTTACCAGTCGTCAAATCACGGCCCCCAAAGTTGTTAGTTGTGGAGGAGCCACAGGGGTAGCTTTTGAAATTATGAAAATGGTTTGTCGCCTGTGGGAATCGAACCAGGGCTCTCAGGCTCCACAGGCCGACTTCATACCACTCAGCAAGCCACCCCATACTTAATTTATGATACTATTAAATGCCAGGAATGGCATACTATTGGACTAGTACGCTAATATAGTAAAATTTTAATGATATTACATTAGAATATCCCCTTATATTCTATAACTCGATCATTAACTGTTAATGATCGATATGTTATTGACAATCCTTATTTTTTATTATTCATGTGCAGATTACCACCATTTCGACATTTTGTGATCAAAATCATTCATTCTGTTACTTCTATTTTATTTTTATGGATTTGCTCTTATTCAAAACTGTCAATATAAAAAAATATTAGTTTTAAACAAACTTTTTTACGGAACTGTCAGTGAGCTGTTATTATATTATTTTTTACGTAAGTAAAATGCAAGAATAAATAAATTATTCTGGTCTCAGGACATCAGAATTTTGATCATCTGTAAAATAAGCATGAAAAATAAAAATTATCATTAATTTGTTTAGCATTTATAGATAATGATCCAAGTACAAAATAGAGGGGGGATGTAATGACTTGTTTGTTGATTGCATCATTGTTCTTCGTTATTTATAAATATATCACTAATTTCAAGATAATTTCTTTAAAATCGTCTAGATTTGATAACAATAAATGATCCTACTTTATCATGTACACCTTCAGAAATAACTGAAGCCCTAGGTCGAGCAGTGACAATCAACCTACTACTGGCACTTATAAAACCTCCGAAATTGTTTTCAATAATAGTTCTGTTGATAATATGAATAAGTACGGAAGAAATCAATGTTTCTTTAGACAGTATAGAAGTTTTCACTTTACATTATGTCAATATAAACAAATGTAACAACGTATTATTAATATACACAAACCATAAATATTATGTATTTCACTTACTATTTAAATAAAACCAATTATCGATATTCCACGCTTAGCGCGAAACTTAAATCGCTGCCAAATAAATTTTACTTTGCCAGTTGCGTAAATGAAACGCATTTGTCTTTTCATTTACAGAAAAGCATTTGTTCTGCATTTTTCTCCTTTCCACTTGTATCCAAGTCAGTAATAGTTAAATAATAATAAAGAAATCGCTCAGTTATAACTAAAGATAAAGTAATACAGCCAGATTTTGAGTAGGTTCTAAGTTTACACGTACATAAAATTATTCTTTCTTTAATACTTAACTTGTGCAATCTGTTCTCGTTGTGCGCATTATTAATAAATTGTACTAACTTTTCTAAAAAATAAAAACTAGTAAGTCCTATGAAACTATTTAGTTGATTGTCTATTTTTATTAAGTTACTGTTGAGATTGTACTTCAGTAACTCTTCCAGAATTATTTCTAATCTCTATCAGCCCGATTTGTAAAAGAGTTTTAGCTAATCTTATTCTAGTTCGATTTAAAAAAGTTAATCCAAATCACATTCCGAAAATCTAATGATAATAACATTATATAATAGTTTATTTAAAGTTTTTTGAGCGTATGATTTAGCTTAAATTGACTAATCCAAAATTCACGACAAGCTAAAATCCATTGCATTAGTTTCATTAGAAGTAAAATCAGTAGCCACAGCATTTATCTCATCGTTTTAATCAAATTCCATTTTAATTCATTCCTAAAAATGGTTCATTTTAGAGTCATTTTATATAATTTATAAATCATACTGTGTACCTGTGGTGCATTAACATTTTTTAACAAAGGCCCCTTCGTTCCAAACTTTATTCTTTAGAAGTTAAAGATGTTGTCAAGAACTTATATGAAGCATGGACTGCATTTTTCTTTAAATATTGATTCTACAACAGAAGAATACATATAAAAATGTAAATAGATAAGTTAAAAAACCTTAATTTCATTACTTACCAGTATTATGGTAATGGTTATTTTTTAAATGTTGTTAATATAAATGCATAATTTCTTCTCTATTTTCAATTTCTATAACCTCCGAAATTGTTGTCAATAGTACGCTGATATGAATAGATTCGGAAGAAATCTAAGTTATTATTTCTTTGGTACCATATATTGTTTTCTTAAAACAACCAATAATGTCAAACCTTTTTTTAAAAGAAACTGTAAGTGGTTATATTTCTAATATATCGTATATACAACAGCTGATTGTAGAACAGCTGTCAGAGTTACCTCCCGCTGTGCCCCTCTTCATTGCTGTGCTAATTTTTTTGACTCATACGTTACTTACTTTACTTTAGTTTATTTGGGCGCTATTTTAAAAAGTTTTTAGCTCGACGTTGAAAATTTTATTCTCAGCGACAAACTTTTCGTTTCAGTTCGTTTCGTTCATATCTTATTTTGGTTTACATTTCTATCCATCTTACATCCCACCACATAGCATAAACCAAGCGACATTATTTCGCTAATATACATTTAAAAAACACTAAACATACAAATAACTAACAACAATTTACAACTAATATAATGACAATTGAAACAATAAGAAACAAAACAATAACAAACAACACACAAGAAAAATAGAACGAAATTCTAAAATAATCTAATCCGATGTCAAAGTCTCAAAGTATGTGGATGATGAAGGGTGAGAAGGGAAATAACTCTGACAGCTGTGCATCAACTTCAGTTCGTGAAATTAGTTGATTAGTAGCTGAAATTCAAATCACTATGAACTAAAACTATATATTATCTTTGAACTAAATTTCATTTTAACAGTTGCGTATTCGCGATTCAAATAAAACTATACATTCATTGATACCTGGATACTATAATGGATTAGCAGTAATTAAAGGTGAGTTATCTCACTGTCATTCTATGTCTAGGTGCAGCGTATGCAGAGATCTGCAGTAATGTGGTACATGTGTGTTGTTTATTAAATGGCATGTTAATTGATGATATATTCATGTTTGGTGTGGTATTTATGGTTATATGTGTTTGGTCAAATATTGTGTGTTGTGTCACCATATGTTATATTATGTATTCCACACCCTGCTTCCCTTAAGAACTCAGTACTGAAGTCCCTTCGCTAGAATGCGGCACTTAAGAGCATACTTCAATTGCTACTCAGTTGGTAATTAAATACAGGGCCGTACTGAGGGCTCTCCGCTCTGGGTCTGCGAACCTAGCTGCGCATCTGTCAACGGCTGCTATTAGATAATCACAGTGTGTGTGCAATTTACCTGTGTCTGTAATTGGAGTCCCTCCTCTTTTGTGTTTAGTGGTCTTCAGCGCATACGGAAGTACTGATCCATGATCAGGTCAGGGACCTGCTACCATCGGGTCTAAATACCCGCCACGATCGGGTCTAAATACCCGCACCGAGGGCTCTCCGCGCTGGCTCTGCGAAGCCAGCTGCGCATCCGTCATTGGCTGCTTACTAATGACCACAGGAGTAAATTTACCAGTCTGTAATTGGAGTCCCTCCTCTTTTGTGTTTAACGGTCTTCAGCGCATACGACAGTACTGATCCAATGATCAGGTCGGGGACCTGCTAATATCGGGTCTAAATACCCGCAACGATCGGGTCTAAATACCCGCACCGATGAGGTCTGGGACCTCGAGTGAATTGGATTCACACGGATGTCTGGGACATCCACGGCCGCAACAATCGGGTCTAAATACCCGCAACAATAGATCAGGGACCTCGGGTCTAAATACCCGCAACAATGAGGTCAGGGACTTCGGGTGGATCTGGGATCCACAGAATGTCTGGGACATTCTCAGGTCAGGGACCTGCATCGTACCTAGTACCTTATCCTTCTAGCACTGGTTGAGATGAAACACTCTCGCAACAATCGGGTCTAAATACCCGCAACAATAAGGTCAGGGACCTCGGGTCTAAATACCCGCAACAATGAGGTCAGGGACCTCGGGTGGATCTGGGATCCACAGAATGTCTGGGACATTATCAGGTCAGGGACCTGCGTCGTGCCTAGAACCTTATCCTTTCGGCACTGGTTGAGATGAAACACTCTCGCAACAATCGGGTCTAAATACCCGCAACAATGAGGTCAGGGACCTCGGATGAATGAGAGATTCATAGTGTGTCTGGGACATATTCAGGTTGGGGACCTGCTTCGCACTTACGATCGTAACTTTGTTGTACTAACTGAAATGTAACTCTTAGTGAGCGTTGACCGAAAATGGAATGACATGCTGTGTTTTGTCATGCAGGTATGACCGAGACGAGGTGGTCGAGAGATGGAGTTAATCAGCAGAGCCGAGAGACCGATGCCGTCACAACTACCACTGTTCATACTATATGTCACATTATGAACTCTGTATGTAAAATGTATGTCGTGTATATACCAATTAATACATGCATTGAGTCGACAAGGTTTGAAATCAATTTTATACTTTATATTCCTTGTCATCAAGTCTTTTTCTATGCCTTTTAAACATAAACAAGAAGGTGGGTTTTTGAATCCATTCATCGTATCGTATACCAGAGAAGATGACTCGATAGTAACTACATTAGATTGTTGCTGTCTGATTAATGTTGAGAAATGAAAGGATGTAAATAAGGGAAATAACGATTTTTATTAATTTAAATTTTCAAATGTCACTGACAACAATAGGAAATAAATGTATGTATCAGTCTTACATAGTATTATTAAAAATAGTTAAATTTCAACATAAAATGAATATAATTTTTTAATTAATACATATATTTATTTAAATACATAAATTTCATCTTTGTCTAACATTTTCTGCAGACAGTGCATTTATTTTTCCAGAAGTATTTTCATTGGTAACTGGGATTTCATTTGATTCGTTTTTAGATTTTATTTCTTCTATTTGAGTTTTCTCTGCCTGAAAATTAAATTTTTATCAGGAAGAAGATATTTATTACGTTGTTCCCATGTTATTTAAATGGGAGCTCAAACTTTCACAGGATTTTTTTTTATCATTTTCAACAACATTTTCGATATAATTAAGAAAAAAAATATTATCGATTTTTTTTGAAACAGTCTAATATATATATATATATATAAAATAATAAGACAAAGCTTACTTTCATTTTTTGTTGGTATTCCTTGCTATAAAAATGATAAAACAAGGCGAAATTAAAAGCAATATTTGAGACTAAAAATATTGCGATGCCTTTTGGAACGTTGCAACTGCTGCCCAAAACAATTGAAAAGTGTATAAAGAGTATCACGAATTGTATCTGCAACAAAATGTATCCATTTAACCGGGTGTCGTTTTCCCACAAAGTCAGTTTTGAAACAATCATCTTGCAAAAACGTTTCTCAAATCAGTTCTGAAATAGTCAACTTTCGAAAACACTCCCTCAAATAATTTATAAGAAAGTCATTTTTCCAAAATATCTCCAAAACAGTCATCTTCCCAAAAGTCCCTCATATTACTTACAAGACAGATATTTACCCAAAAGGTTTGCCAAATTATTTATAAAACAGTCATCTACCCAAAAAGTTACTTAAATAATTTATAGGATAGCCATCTTCCCAAAAAGCCCCCATCATCATTTAAAAAGCAGTAATCTACACAAAAGTCCCTCAAATATTTATAAGACACTAATTTTCCCAAAATGTTCTCCAAATCATATTCAGCAAATACAACGTAATTTTGAGGTTAACGTTAACATGAAAACCAAACAAGTTTCAACTTTTCCACCATATAATCTTCATTACCAACTGCATGCTGGTTATATATTTCTTCCACCAGAGATACTTCTGGATCTGGGGCCCCATGGCAGCCAGAAGATAGTAGGCATACATGACGATGTGTACGAAAGTGTTGACAAAGCAGATGAAAGAAACACTACTTCCTGGTGAGAATCGTAGAGTAAGACAAGTGAAGAAGGGCATCGTACCGTGGTGGTACACGTGCAGAAATGTTACTTGTGACGATTTCTTCCTCAAAACGAAGAAAACCTAAAATGTAGAAGAGATTTGTTAATAGAGATTTTTGAGATTGGCTGAAATTGACGACCCAGGAAATTTCTCAATTTAAATCGTTTCAAATTAACTAAAATTTGTTTGTAACTCAATTCGGACACGAATAATTAAATATCGTTGAGCGTATCTTCATATCTTGTTTAGTTTTAGAGAACCATATCAGATTTTGTACTTTCTCGAGGCTATATCTCAAAAACTAAACAAGATATGCAGCTACGCTCAACAACATTGAATTCCTCAACATATTAAGTGCAAAATAAAATCTTGTATACACCATGGACGTTACCAGATCATAGTTCCCTTGGACGTCGAAAAAATTGCGAGGGCTTGATATCACCGTTCGTTTAGTTTTATCATCTACATACTTGTACTGTCTTTGGTGCATAAATACTGGTAAATTTGTTGAAGGAAAACTATGATTAAAAAAAGAAAAATCTCTTTGACAGTGTAAAAAATAAAAATCAAATAATACATCAGGTCTCTGTATATGATAATTGTAATATTTTTACATTTTCCTACATCTGGTATATGAAAAATTACTACAATACAGTTCGGTGAGTTCGGCCCTTTCATTATAATAGGGATTAAGTTCCTGTTGTATAGTGTAGCATAAATAAATAAATAAATAATTTTTCGCGCCTCAGTCCGACATTAACAGTAGGTATTATATATCTCAAAATCGTTCTCAAACTAGGTGTTTACCGAACGCTGTCCGGTAAAAACTAGGAACTTTTGTAATCTTAGCATTGGTATCACAATGTTTTAAATTTTTACCAAATTTAGAAATTTGTTCATTGTAAATTCTAATGTAATTAATTATAATTCAGTTTGCAGTTGCTGTGTACAACCAATTAAAAATGTGTATGCAGATAATTGAACAATCTTTAATAAATAATATTTATAGTGTAACACGCCGCAGGGTTAATTCAGCTGGGCGAGTCCAACATGTGAAAGTAGGAATGTTACGATGTTTTGAAACCGGCTGTCAATTTCTTACTTGGAGGTTAAATCAATAATTTCATTTAAATCGGCGCGAATAATCTTGTGTCTCACATGTCCAGAAACTGTTTTACGAGTGCGAGCATATTTTGACAGGCCGAGCCGACGACGCAAAAGCGCAGTTTCTGGCCTAGTGATAAAAATAATTATTAAAAACTATACTCCATTCCAGTGAAGAATGAAGTAGATGGCACTGTGTACGCGACTGGTTTTACAAGCTCAAGTTTATCATCCATAATATAGCTATTTACATAACACGTGCACGAAGATACACTTTTCACATGAGCGCAATTTTAAAAGCAGGAGCACAGCGAATGTTGCAAATGACGTCTTCATCACAACGTTTGTACAATGTTTTTATAACGAGCAAGTATTATATAATCGACATTGAAAATATTTATTAAATTTTAAGTGTGAATTTTTTTATTAATGACACTTTAGTATGCCATGAATTGACATTTGTTATTTGAAAACATTTTCTCTCGTAAAGATTGTTAAAACATGTCTGATTGATGGTGTTGTTAGCTAATGTCTCTATTTCTTTCAAAAACTCCTTAAAATGTGTTTGCATAAGTACAATGAGCGTTTTAATAGTCAAAATTTATAATCATAGAAATGGATGATTTTTCAATTAATTTGAAGCACTAGTGCGCAAAATCAAACTTTACTTCAGTTTTCAGGTTAATGTAAATCTTATTTTGAATGATGCGAGTAAAAAAAGTAATTTGTGAAATGATAAAAATAAATACTTTATTTATACGCTTGCGATTACCAGCCGTCTAGTCACGGCTCCAAAAGATATTAGTGAAGGAGACACCGAGGCAGTTTTAATGTGGTGAAAATTGTTTATCGGCTGTGGGAATCCAACCGAGGTTTCAAATCCACAAGTCGATTCGATACCGCTGAGCCACCAACCCCATATTGTTAAATGATCCAGAATAATAATTATTTCGTAGAACAAACCAACAAATTAGATATTATTTGAATTGAAATACTTGATTAATTAGAGGCTAATGTCAGACATCTGTCACTACTCTATATAGTATCATGGGCGTCCGGAGGGGGAGGCAAGGGGGAGCGCCCCCACCCCCTTGGATATTAACTACGGTGGTGACCAAAACTCTCGAAAATAGGACTTTAACATGTAAAACTATAATTTTTTAATTTCCTGCTTCCTTAAATATTTGAAGCAAAAAAGCTTGAAATAAAAGTGCATCTGAACCAATAAACAAAATTAATTTTGCATACTTTATAACGACACAAATTAGATTTGAAAATGACGAAAATTGCCTCAAAACTATCGATAGGCATAAAATTGAAACAAAATTAGACATATGTTTGACGTTTTATTTGTCAAAATAAATGAAATAATAAATAAGGAATTTATTCTGACAGCTTTGACAGATTGAACGACAAACATTTATTTAATTTTGTGTCAATTTCATAGCTATCGATAGTTTTGAGACAATTGTAGTCATTTTCAGATCTAATTTGTGCCGATATAAAGCATGCAAAATTAATTTCATATTTTATGCACTAAAAATTTTATTTGAGCTTTTTGCTTTTAAATAATAAGGAAGCAGAAAATTTAAAACAATGTGATTTTACATATTAAAGTCCGATGTTCGAGAGTCGTGGCCACCATACTGTATATGTATATATAAATTAAATAAAAATTAAATTATAAATTTAAAGATAATAAATTCAAGCTGAAACTGAATTTCCAGCAGTATTCTTATGGCCAGCTAGCGACATGTTCCCTATCGTAACGATTGAGTAATCTAAGTTTAAGTATACACAGACACAAAATATTAGAAAAGAAAAACTGTAAGACTGCTAAATCGGAATTTATTGAAGAAATGGTGTCAATTTATAGAAACTAGTAATTTATTTCACAAATTTAAATTTGTTTATGTTATTGAGAGTTTTTTCCGACTCGCAACGCCCCCCCACCCCCTGGAAAAATATCTGTGGACGCCCATGTATAGTATATTTTTTGCTTTGAGAACCTCGTTTGGATTTCGACCAATTGGATGATAGAAATGATTGGCCCTATCTAACTCTATGATCTATTCTTAACTGGAATGAACTATGGGGTGATTTCTGATGAAAACGCACTTATGGGGCGACACTATAATGTTAGTTTGTAAATATTGTACTTACTGTATCCAATAATTCAGTGTATTTTGAAATATAGTATAGATGATGTCCAGTCAATAACTGCAATACATACGAGTATATACAACAAAAATTTATTTAAAAAAATTATATATATAAGACATTCTGAATCTGACAATTCATGTCATAACAATATAGATAAGAAGTGTAATGTTAATATGCACATAAACGCGGTACATTGGCGCTTAACACAGGATTTTAAAATTAATCGGCAATTGGCTTTCCTGAGCAAAGGTGCAAGAATTATTTGTATACAGTGTTAGATACGATATATTTGATTTAAATTTACATTTTTATGTTTATTTAGTTTTGAAAATATAAAATGAAGTATTTCTGCAACCATGAATACGAGCGCGTCCATTCACGTATCGCTTGTGCACGCTGTTCCATAGCTCTAAATTTATACTTCGTGGAACAGTCTGTCTGGCCAGAGAGAGACAGAGAGATAAAATATTATTAAAACGTATCGCTCGTACTCTATTTCCGCGTGCATTGTGAATTTGTGCACTTGCTTTGGTTTTAGCAAGAATAGCTGCGTTGATAGATTTTCATACAAAATCGCTCAGAATCTTTCCAAAATATAATTAAGTCGCCACTTATTCAACATATAAATAATAATGATAATATTTACGTCCACTTTCAAAAGCTATTGCCAAAGATCATTAAATTAAAAATTATGCTCATAATAAAATAATTAAAGAGAGATTCATCGTGTGGCAGCGATCACTATGTCCTAAAAATAAAAATGGTTCTCCCAATAAGAAAAGAAACACAACAAGTGGACATGCAACCAAATAAAAATACGAAGCAAGTACGTTATAATCTGGAAAGTCTACATGAGAGTGTAACTTTGCTATACAAAAAACGATTAGATGAGAAACTGGTAAGAAGCACCTTTAAAAATGTTACAGAACACTACGAGTATATTACTAGTTGTATTCATACGGCGGCAAAAGAAGCCTAGGAAAATATAGCGAAAATAAACAAGGACGAAAACCATATTGGTGGGACGAAGAAATCGAAAGTGATATTATAAAAAAGCGGAAGAAGTACCATATCTATTTAACAACTAACAAAGGTAGCGATAAAGTAGAGTATAAAAAATCTCAAGCGAAAGTAAGAAAAAAAATTACCCAAAAGAAAAATGAAGCATGGGAAAGAAAGTGTAATAGATTAAACACCTACATAGGAGGGAGACGGAGCACAGAAAGTTGGAAAGTGATTAAAAATCTGAGAAAAGAAAATACGAAGGAAATAATATCGCCTATTACAATTAAGCAATGGGAAGACCACTTTAAAGATTTACTAACAGAAAATAGAATAGAATATACCAATGAAGAAAACCCAAATATAAATATAAATATCGTCTCCTCACCTTTTAGAGTGAGCCTAATAGAAGTCGAAGAGGCATGTAAACAGCTGAAGAATGGAAAATCCCCCGGGCCGGGAGATATTCCTGGCGAACTAGTTAAGCAAGGTACCGAAACTCTCCGCGAACACCTAAGACAAATTTTCCAAGAATGTATAAACGGCTCTGAAATACCAAATGAATGGAAAACATCAATAATTACACCGATCCATAAAAAAGGGGCCAGAGCTAAGTGCGAAAATTACAGAGGAATTGCAGTAACAAGTACGATTAGCAAAATATATGGGAAGATCCTTAAGAACAGAATAGAAGAGGAATACAAAGACCTAGAAGCAGAAGAACAAGCAGGTTTTAGAGCTGGTCGATCCACTGTAGACCACCTATATTGTGTCACGCAAGTGATAGAAAAGAAAACAGCAATGAACCAAGAAGTCCATATGCTATATGTCGATTTAAAGCAAGCATATGACAGCATACCTCTTAATAAACTCTTGATTACTTTGGAGCAAACGAACATCAAAAATGGACTTATTAAAGCAGTCCAAAATCTATATAAAACCAACACTACAAAAATAAAGATAGGACAAGTAACCTCTACAGGCTTTACGCTCACAAAAGGGCTGAAACAAGGCTGTTGTCTATCACCTACCCTTTTCAAAATCTATCTCGAACAAGTGCTCAAAGGGTGGAAAAGAAAATGTAGCGGTATGGGAATTCGCTTGAACAATAAGAATCTGTTCACGCTCTGTTTTGCAGATGATCAGGTTATATTAGCACAAGACCACAATGATTTAAGCTATATGACCCGAAAATTAATCGAGGAATACGGAAAATGGGCCTAGCAGTTAATGTGAAAAAACAAAATGTTTGTGCATTGGAGAGGAGCAGCAGGACATTATATTAGAAGATGGAGAAATAATACAACACTGTCAGGATTACAAGTACCTAGGACTAAAAATATCACAAAACGGAACCCTCGATGAAGCAATAAAAGAAAGAAACCTCCAGGGAAGAAAAGCCATATCAATGTTGAATGGAATATTATGGGACCAAACAATATCTAAATCTAATAAACAACTGATATATAATACCATAACACAAAAGACAAAATGTCTATTGCGATGTGGAATTGAGTCTTAATAAATAAGAAAAAATAGGAAAAAATTTTCCATCACTTGTCTCATAATTCCACAGAGGTTTTTTACAGCACGTTTGCATCAACTTCTCAGGTCATCAACAAACGGCTGGTCAGTTCAGCTTTAACCATAGACGCGTTTCGTCCTTCCGGACTCATCAGTATGGTGCGATCATTTATCCAACTAGATCAACTAGGAAATAGTGGATTGTGATACCGACTTAGCTGAACTGACTGATGTTAACCTATCTACAACGGTAACATGACATGAGAGCTATGGAGCCACTCGTGGTCCCATCTACCGACCTGAGAAGTTGATGCAAACGTGCTGTAAAAAACCTCTGTGGAATTATGAGACAAGTGATGGAAAATTTTTTCCTATTTTTTCTTATTTATATAATACCATCCTAAAAAGTATCATAACGTACGGCAGCGAGGTATGGCATATGAGAAAAAGTACAGAAAAAATGTTGTTAACAACAGAAATGGACTATTGGAGAAGATCAGCAGGTAAATCCAGAAGGGATAGAATACAGAATACAAGAATTCGAGAAATAATGGGGGTTACACACAATAACTGACGACATCAAAACTAAGCAGCTAATATGGTACGGACATGTACAAAGAATGAAGGAGGAGAGACTGCCGAAGTAAGTCCTGATGTGGATACCACATGGAAAGAAGAAACAAGGGAGGCTGAGGACGAGTTGGAGGACAGGTATCGAGAACGAGATGCGGGAGAGGGATCTATCGGAAGATTTCTGGAGAAATAGAGAAGAATGGCGGTTAGGAATCGGAAGACGTCGTAGAACGTTGTAAACCGAAAATATATATATATATATATATATATATATATATATATATATATATATATATATATATATATATATATATAAGAGAGTTTCAGTAGTTTATCGATATACTGTTGAAAAATAATAATTAAATTTCTTATAATATAAACTAGACTTTTTTAAAACGATTTTGTAAATACTGTCGAAAAAAATATAAATTTATCTTACGAATAAATTAGTTTTAAAAAATTTGTATAAATTTATTATACGATGATTCCCTTCTAACTCCTACCAAAAAAAAATGCACACCCAACTTTAAAACTCACCGCACGCCATTGTTGCTCAGTGTTGCCAATAACAAAAAAATGTTTTTAATAATTTCAAATGCATATTAACAATAACGAAATGAACAGGTTGACATGAATTGTTCGATTTTCGGATAATTTCTCTGTAGTCTTACATGTTGAAAAGCCGGGCTTGACACTTCATCAATTGGTTTGCATTTGAACCAGTTAGAAATAGACCACCAGCCATGTTGACTAAACTATAGAAAATAAAAAATGTTTAATTTTCCATCATAATACGAGCAGTTCTTGTCTGTCGTATCTCCAAAGAGACGAATGTAACAAAACGTCGTATAAAACGAGTATAATACAGATTGTTCAATTTAAGTGTGCCACCATCGCTATCTCGAGAATTATAAGAGCTACAAGATTGGTTACATTGGCAAAGAAATACCATTTTGCAAGTTTATTACAAAACTATAAACAGAATTTTTTTCGACCACTGGTTCCAAATCTTTCTTATTTTAAATAATAACATATGTTTTTAATTTTTTTTGTTTGGATGGCAATTTTAGTTTTAATTCAACGAATACAAAGTTCAGGGCCCTCATATTACAAAATTTTTGAGAAAAATGCACATTAAATTGATATTAATTTAATTAAATTCGCATAGGAATCAGAGTGCTATGAAAAAAAAATTAATATAAAAATGTGTTTATATATTACTTTCACAAAATAGTTGTATTAGCATTTAATAATTATTCACACAAAAAAAAATATGTTCTTTTGTTTGTTTCATAGCACGCTAATTTAACATCGAGATAGTAATGGTGGCACACTTAAATTGAACATTCTGTCATTTATTTAAACGAAATTTTAGAATTACAAAAAATATCGAACTACAACCTAGGGATTTATGTGACATTGGTAACACTGCCGAATAAATTTTGAGGTTTTTCAACTGTAAATTCAAAAGAATATACTTGAAATATTTAACGAATTTTATCTCACATATGTATAAATAGTAATTTTAGTGCAAATTATGTAGTACAAAATATGAAAAGAAAAATGTTGATAGTTTGATGATTTAAATTCTTAGGTTATAGTATACCAAATTGTAATGTCCGAAATAATGATATTATGGAATATTTATCCGATGTTGGATTTTTTTTTCAAATTGTAGTTATGAACATTTTTAAATATTTAAGGTTATCATTCTGAAATTACATTTAACGCGTGGTTGCGTAGCCAATCTTACAAAATAAAAAGTTACCAAAAACAGTTTCGCAATAGCTTGTATTATTAAACTGCTTTCAGTATAATATAATGAATCGATTATGTACGCAAAGTATAAAAAATAAGATATTTCATCTTAAATCACAAAAATAAATAAGTATATGTGTCTATAATCTATACTGAAAATGGACTAACGTCATCCATCCTAATAAAACTTAATATAACCATAAAAAAAAACTGGTGCTATACTAAAATAACAATATAAAAAAAAATTAAATTGAAACATACATCTTATATATGATTATTTTGTCAACGTTGTGCGCGGATAGTATGTGGATGGGTGACCGTCCAGAGAAACTCGCGTTGCTGTTGACCAATAACAACTAAAAAAACCGCAGATCAGGGCGTAATGGCGGCATATGACCTAAGTAGTTGGTGCGCCAAAGAAGCCAAAAGAAAAAAAAAGATTATTGAATAATATAACAATAATCATGTATTGGAAATAGTTATTTTTCAGTTCTAATAATTATTTTATATTTTGTACGTTTACATGGCACGTATCTAGTTGTCATTCATCCGTCAGATCAATTGTTTTAAACATAAAAAAATCTGTTTAAGGACTTTGAACCACTGTAGTTTTTAAAGATTATATTGTAACAATGCCGAGGAATAGAAATTTGTCAAAGTAATGTGGATTGTTGATTCTTAATTTAATAAATTATTTTGAATAAGAATATGTAAATAATGGATTGCTGTTATCATTTAGTGCTGTAAGAGAGGTAAATTAGAAAATATGTCATTCATTTTCATTATTACTATAAAATGTACTAGAGTAACAAACGCGCTTAAAATCTTTAAAATATCAGCGTAGTCATAGAAAAATAAAATCTTGTCATCTCCAAAGCAGCAACGCGCATTACAATTTAAAACTAGTTACATGTATAACATGTAAATGTAACTGTATTCTATGTCATTCATTTAATTATACTTTTTATGACGTCAGTCCATCCTTATAACGATTTCAGTATAGTCGAACAAATTATTGATATTTTATTTCGGCAAAATAAGCTATTCCACAGAGTTTTTATCAATTAATTATGGTTACTTGGTACTTTCGGATGACTATAATTGATTAACAATTTTTTTAAAAATTGGCTATCCTGTTTAGTTGGCAAGTCTCGTCACTGTCAACACGACATCATTTGATTCTTTTTATTTATTAGTTTTCCCAATTTGGTGTTATTATAAGTAACTATTTTTATAAATAAATTTGAAATAAACTTTTACAATAACAGGTAACCAAATTAAATTTATATTTTATTTGACATATTTAAATTTGACAATCAGATATACCAACATGATACTTACATATTTTAAATGTAAGTATCACTAAAAAACAATGTCAATCATTTATAGTCATCTGGTATAAAAGACGTACTGTTGAAATAACATTTAATGGTCATTGTCTTGACTAGTTTCGTGATAAAGAAAAGCAATTTCTTACCAATATGAATAAATAGGTGCTGAATGCAACTTGAAAAGCATTATAGTAGAGAAGTATATTTTTTAAAGTGTACGGGGCCCTGTCTTTCATAAATTTGGGGCCCACTATTTTAACAAGAAGCAAATACAGGAAGAAAGTGATGAAAGGCCACCATGGGTCATTTAATAGCAGCTCGAAGGTTCTTTTATCTATAATAAATAAAGAGCGTATTATATGCAGTAAAAAGTGTCAAAATATGCATGCAATATACATTAAAAAATCATCAATATGTAACATAAATTATATAGGATGAGTTTTTTTGCCACAATTGGGATCTCGAAAACTATACGTGTTACGACTTCTGTTAAATTGGCAAAGTAGTCCCATTTTTAACAATGAGTCTAATGTCATTATTTATTTCAAAAACATTTTTTTTACTTCATAGTTTTCGAAATATGACCACATGTAACATTTATTTAAATGGAAACATTCATATTTTAAT
The DNA here is from genome assembly GCA_911728475.2 of Pterostichus madidus. Lineage (NCBI taxonomy): Eukaryota > Metazoa > Arthropoda > Insecta > Coleoptera > Carabidae > Pterostichus > Pterostichus madidus. The sequence continues at coordinate 15,335,084 of OU452319.1, forward strand.
TCCATTGGAAGAGATAATTTTTCTATTAATTGTACATTGTGGAATTGAGACACCGGGTTCGATTCCCACAGTCGACAAACAATTTTGACTACATTGAATCTATTCTTGTGGCTTCCTCTCCACTATGTCTTTGGAAGCCGTTATTTGGCAGTTGGTAATTGCACTGCACGCACAAATTATATCAAGATCTGCTACGGCAGAGTGCTACACCTAATAATGGGTAGAAGACCTGATGATATATTTATTTATTTATTTATTAAAGACAAATAAATTAGGTGGCTATGAATAATACAAGACAACAAACAATTTAACAACTGAAAAAATATTTTTATTAAGGTTACTTAAGCTACGTTTCGACGTCTTAACATAGTCTCTGTTTTAGTCTTTATTTTTGGTTTTTTGTTTCTTTTTATGTCGGAAACATTCCAGCTATTTCCAGCTCGTAACATAAACATAACCTTAATTCAATATTCTAATAAAGGTTTGTTCACTTAAATGCGAAAATAATTAATAAGGAATAGTAATCACTATTAAAATTAAGCACTATTTTAATTAAAATATACAATTCCAAAACAATTTGAAAAAATTGAGACATTTTTGTAGTGAACAAACCAGAATATTTGAAATATAGTAATATAAATTTCAAAATTGATTTTTATATTATTAAAAAATGATTAAATTGCAATTATAATAAAATCAAAGAAAAAAAATTAATTTTAAAATGACAGCGACCAAATAATTTCTTTTAAACATGTTAGTTTTGTTGTTATTATTAATCTAGTAATTTTTATTTTTGTCACAGTCGAACTATTTTTATCCTATTTTCTATATTTCTCGTATTTTTAATACAAACCGAATGACATTTGATAAATACGACGTAGAATTGACAGCATAAAAAGAGATAGCATTACCGCAGCTTACTCTCTCTTACAGAACAGCGACAAAAGTCTATGTCGAAAGTATGAAGTCTGCAAACTTTGTGTTTATGCGCAGCGACAAAGACAAAGACTAAGGCTAAAACAGTAGCTGGAAACGCTCAGCTGTATTCACATATGACAAACTCTCAATTATGTTATGTCGAAAAACTCAAACGAAGACTATGTTAAGATGTGGAAACAAGTCTTTATAAGACGAAAAGAAATCACGAAAGAAGGTAAACTGGTAATTATATTTACAAACAGAAGTATGAAACAAATTTAAATCATTTACATGAAATATTCAAATGTTAAACCATTTTCATTGATAAATTGATTATTGTCGTTTTTGTTTGCAGTGGTTCTCAAAATACGGTGTGCAACTTTCTAATTATAAATGGGAACCTATTTTTTATTTATAGTTTTAGTGAGTATTTTCTCTGAATTTAACGACTACAAAGTTCTGTACCCTCACATTACAAGATTGTTGATAAAAATTAATATTCAATTGACATTAATTTAATTCAAATCGCACAGGAATCAGCGTGCTATGAGAGAAAAAAAAATGAACAAATCATAATAGTGTAACGAATATAAAGCTATTCAGTCGAGAGCGTACCAGAAACCTTCTCGGGAACAAGAACGTAACAGCGGGACCATCCAAGTGCATGAAGCGAGCTCGCATATTTGAGCGTGCGGCGGGGAAGCGAGAGGGGGAAGATTCGGGAACTCTTCTAGAAATGGGACGACAGTATAAAAGCGAAGAGTCGGCTCGAGTGAGTTCAGTTGACAGTAGACTTCGAACGCGTAACATAAATGTCGTGAAATAAATGACAGATCTGGTGTACGTAATATAAATAGTAGTTTTAGTGACCGTTATATAAATAATATTAGTGTTTGAATGATTATTAGTAGTGTTCAAGTTTTATTGTAGTGTTAATTAATTTTAAATAAGCTTCTTTTATTTTTATTTTCATCTCATTAAATAAATACTTTTATTTTCGTTTAACATAAATATTTGTGAGTTATTTTTGTGCCTTAAACATTCTACACACTTCCAGAAAGACGAAAAACGTTACAATTGGTATCAGGTGTGGGGTTATTAAATAGTGAAGTGTGTAGTAAGAAATAAATACAAGGGCGTCGTTTGGTTTAAAACTAAGTGAATTAAAAGTTGTGGACCTAAAGAGGGAATTACAGGAGCAAGATTTGGACTAATCCGGGTTTATATCAACGTTACAACAACGTCTGTGAGAGGCTTTAGTGGCGGCTAATCAGGATCCTGACGAATATGTATTTGAAACTAGTTCAAGTGACAATCGTAAAATTCAAAGAAGAGTTCACCGGATCTGTGCAACAACAATTAGAAGAAAGTTCCAGAATTCTAAAAGAAGATTTGGCAGAAAATTCTAGATCTTTGGAACAAAAATCAGAAGAAAGTTCTAGAATTCTAAAAGAAGAATTGGCAGCGGGGGAAAGAAAAATAGCAAAAGATGACAGTATATCAACAATTCGCATAAAAGCACCGTAATTTGATAGAAAAACGTCATGGCCGAACTATTTGAAACAATTTGAAGCTGCTGCAAAAGCTAACGGTTGGTCATCCAGGGAGAAGGCAATCTCGTTGACAGTAGCGTTGCGTGGAAATTCAGTCGATATTTTGCAAATACCAAAGCAAGAAGAGCAACAAGACTATGACAAGCTAGTTAAGCATTTAGTTCTGCGATATGGAAATGCGCACCTGAAACTAGTGTATCAAATGCAATTAAGAAATCGATATCAGAGTTCGAATGAGAATCTCCAAGAATTTGGACCTTGCTCGCTTGGTTTGCTTCGCACATTCTACCGCTCCGGACAGCGTATTAGAGTGCTTAGCTATTCAGACATTTATTTATGGAATCCGAGATGGCGAAATTCAGCAAGCATTAATATTTGCTCGACCAAAAACATTAGCCGATGCACTGACTCATGCTTTAGAACAAGAAGCTGCAAAACTAGTTTCGCGTAGCCAATCCAAGGTACGATCAATTAACAGCGCAATGAAGAACGAAGATAATAAAGATATAGAAGAGAAGCTACGACGAATCGCTACCAAAGTGGTTAGAGGCAAGACAAAAATGCGTTGTTGGAACTGCGATGAACTACGACATCCGCGAAGATTTTGTGGGAAGTTGCTGAAAAAGAAAACAGAAGCTGAGTCAGAAAAATCAAGTCGGGTTGATGGGAGAGGACAGTCGTCGACCTGTAATCTGGTAACATCATATTCCATCGAACTTGTCGCCTCTCTTCATCATCAAGTCAACAGCATTTTCGTGGATGGTCTTGTTGACGGAAGGCCACTCAAAATGTTGCTGGATACGGGCGCGACGAAAACAATAATAAGATCCGACTTGACTAAAAAATTTGCACCAACACAATTATATCCGATTAAGTGGAGATTACGTACAGCAACTGGAGAACTAGCTACATCATCAGGAGGGGTAGATGTGACCATCAACATCGGGAACACCTCCCTCAAACATCGTGTGTTGGTAGTCGAAATCGAAGATGACTTCATTCTTGGAATGGACTTTATGGAGAAATATGGTTTTAAACTGGACCTCAAGCACGGCATAATAAGTGGTAAATGATGAAGAACTTGTAGTAAATCTACGAGAGGACGAAGTTGCACGTGCTTTAGTAACCGAAGATGTAGTACTTCCGGAGCGAAATGAGACAATTGTAAAAGCACAACTTGATGGAAAATTTTGTACAGGAAATGTTACCATGCTGGAACCCCGAAATAATGATGAAAAAAATGGTCGTGGAGTGATGGTTGGAAAATCACTGGCGAAGGCCAACAAGATAATACCAGTTAGAATAATGAACGTTAATCAGTATCCGGTTACAATTAAACAAGGAACTATAGTAGGGGAATGTTCATCCGTATCTTCGATTATTAAAACAATGGTAGCTCAGAAAACCCCAACTAGCAAGATACCGGATGCTTTACTCAATCAAATATCAACATCTTTTCACGGACTGACATCGGACGAGAAAATCAAAGCGAAGAGCTTAATTAGCAAGTATCAAGACATCTTTGAATATGACAAGAAATCCAAGGGCAGAACGAACGTTGTCCAACATAAAATCTATACTGGAGATGCAAGACCCATCCGTCAAGGAGCAAGACGATTACTACTGGAAAAGCGTGAAGAAACCAAAAAGATAATTGAAGAAATGAAAAAAGAAGGCTTTACCAGTGGTATTAGTGAAGAAAAAGGATGGATCCACCCGATTCTGTGTAGAATACCGTCAACTAAACAACGTGACGAAAAAGGATAGTTATCCACTTCCCCGAATAGACGATACACTGGACACGTTGGCTGGGTCAAAAATATTTTCTACGTTGGAGCTAAAAAACGGATACTGGCAAGTTGACTTGGAACCGAAAGACCGTGAAAAGGTAGCTTTTACCATCGGAACAAGACTTTGGCAATTCACAGTTATGCCATTTAGACTCTGCAATGCTCCTGCAACATTTGAACGCCTTATGAAAACCGTGTTAGCTGGGCTCTACCTCTATGATATTATTGTGGTTGGAAAAACGTTCGAGGATCATATGAAGAATTTGGAAGAAGTTTTTCAACGATTGAAACAGGCGAATTCTCTGACAACTGCGCCAGTCTTAAGTGTTAAGATTAACTATTTTAACTAAGTTAGCGTTGTACTTATTTTGTTACTGTGACAACTAGAATGTTTATGTATATAGTAATGTCATTGTATGTTTTGTATGTAATAAAATCTTTCAAATTCAGTTCTACTCATTCTGCCAAATCTCAAAAGAAATCAACAGGTTATGGGCCCAGATCATTCCGTGAGTTTGAACTGATATTGAGGAAATTTTCTAGCAAGGAAGCACGAGACTGTCTGCCACGATAATTGTCGTCATTTTGTCTGCCACGTCAATTATCAAGAAGCAACGTCGATCGAAAGTAATTCAGTCAGCGACGAAGTTAAATAAATAACGAACTGCAAAGTACGAGCGATGGATTCTGTAAAATCGCATTTAGAACTTTTATCGGAAGATTCGGATGGCAACGTAAATTATGATTCGTGGCGCTTCAAATTAAATTTGACTTTGAAAGCAAGAGATGTTTACGATGTTGCGATAGGTTTAAATGTCAGGCCCGTCGGTGGTCTAGCCGATGAGCAGGTAAAAGCTTGGATCAAAAAGGATCTTGAAGCTCAAACATTGATAGGACTTAATGTAAACAGCAATATTGCAAGAAAAATTCTGACTTGTACAACCGCGAAACAGATGCTTGATAAACTAAACAACTGATACGGCAAAAGGTCAGATATTACCATCGAAGGTTTACAGCGCAAATTTTTTAGTTATGTATACAACGTGAACAAGTCTGCAGTCCAGAATTGTATGGAAATAATGCAGATTTCCGATGATCTGTCAACTGGAGGAGAACCTCTGCGAGCTGGTTGGGTCATGACACGTATACTTGGGATGCTGCCTCCAAAACTTCATCATTTTAGAACAGCCTGGGACAATGTAAGCGGCGAAGACAAGACTCTCGAAATCTTGGTTGAGCGACTTAGGCTAGAAGAGGATCGACTAAACGACAGCGAACAAACGATTGTATCAATTGCTCTAACAATGCATTAGTAGTCAAGTCTGCTGGGAGTCATGGACATTACAATGTGACAGGACAAAAGGGCCATGTAAAAAGATACTGTCGTAACAAACTATGTGCGAAATATATGGAATACTGCAAGGAACACTACACTTGTAATACTTGTGGAGGAAAAGGTCATTTCGCAAAAGAATGTACCAGGAGAACCGAAGACAGACGCGGCAATGGTGCAGATGGACGGAGAGACTCTAGACAGACAAACAGAAGAGCTCTAATTACTGTCGGACTATCAACTGTGAATTTACATAATCTTAACTCAAGACAAGATGCAAGGGAACACTGGTATCAAGACTGCGCTGCCCCCAGCACATGACTTCTCACCGACATTGGTTTTCCGAATTCACCAAACTTGATTGCCCTCTCGAGATAACTATTGGTGATTTCACCAGATTGGAAGCAGTCGGCATGGGAAATGTCGAACTAGAAGCATACAATGGGGAAATATGGTACAAGGTCGTCCTCAAAAATGTACTGTACGTTCCGAAATTGAACTTCAATTTATTCTCTGTGAGTCAGACGCTGGACAGAAATTACGTGCAGACTGCAGATCGGAACAAGTCAATTTTCAGGACGGCAGACCATGGAGAAGTTGTGGCCATGGCGGAACGAGATGGAAATCTATTTCGAATGATGCTACGTCGAGAAGAGACTGATATATGTCTGATTACTGAATCTGTCAGGACTTGGCATGAACATCTAGCGCACCAGAATATAAAATATGTCCGAGAGATACTTGAACGATGTCACATCAAGTACAAGGACGACTGGCACAACTACGTGTGTGAGGGTTGCACATATGGCAAGCAGCACCGCGTCTCCCATCCAGTTAACAAAAAGATCGCCAGTCAGCAGCTAGATCTAGTGCATGTTGACTTGTGTGAAATGAACGTGTCATCATTGGGAGGAGCAAAATATTTCCTGTTATTTAAAGATGATTATTCGCACTACCGCACCGTGTACTTCTTGAAAACGAAGGACGAGGCACCTGGTAAACTAGAGTTGTATTTGAAAATGGTCGAAAATCAGTTTGAAAGACAAGTCAAATGTCTAAGATCAGACAACGGGAAGGAAATTAAAAATTCCAGTACGAGGAAAATACTGGAAGACCTAGGAATTTTTCACTCTTTTTCAAACGCCTACACACCAGAACAAAACGGAAGAATTGAGCGCGAGATGAGAACGGTCGTGGAGTCTGCCCGGTCTGTCATACATGCATGCAATTTGACAGAAAAATTGTGGGCCGAAGCAGTAAATTATGTCGTATTTACTCTGAACCAGACAGGAATCAGCACACAGAAAGGGAAAAGCCCAGCTGAAATGTGGTTTGGACGTCATGTGGATATATGCAAGCTGAAGATTTTTGGTTGCGACTGCTACGTGTTGACCCCGAATCACAAGCGAGCTAAATTGGATCGGAAGTCGAAGAAAGGAATATTTGTGGGGTACGACTGGGATACTCCGTCATATCGAATCTATCTGCCGGACGTACGGAACGTCATTAGCTCCGAGAATGTCAGATTCAACGAGAAGGAAGAAGTCGAAATATAACGCTCCGAGATCTAGTCAGTCATGCAGGATGAAGCAATTACGGAACCAAATTTGGAACCCGACGAGTCAAACGCAGAAGACAGTAGCGAACAGGATAACCGAGAGCAAGATGAACAACCAACTGAATCCCTGAATATACCAGAGGATCTGCAACGAAGCACATATGATCTTCGTAATCGTCAAGACATTCAGCCCCCAACTAGGTACTGTGATTACGTGACGGATTTTATCAGGAGAGAGAACAGTGTCAACGCAGCCATGTTGAGTGAGGTCGAGGACATATCGGTATCTGCTGCACTCAAGGACAAGAACTGGTTTCGTGCCATGTCTGACGAGTTCGAGTCACTGAGAAAAATGAACACTTGGAAGTTGGTGCAATGTCCTGACACGGTCAGACCCCTCACATGTCGTTGGGTGTTGAGAGAAAAGTCGAATGGAAAACTAAAAGCAAGGTTGGTAGCTCGAGGCTTTGAACAAGAACAAGGACTGGACTATGCAGAAACGTTCAGCCCTGTAGCCCGCCACGCATCTATTAGAATAATTCTAAGTCATGCCGCTTCATTAAAATTAAAACTCGTACCTTTTGATGTAACTTCTGCTTTTTTACATGGTGACCTGGAAGAAGAATTATTCATGTTTCAACCCGAAGGCTTTGATGATGAGACAGGACGAGTTTGCAAGCTACAAAAAAGCCTGTATGGATTGAAACAAGCGCCTAGAAAATGGAACGAAAAAATTTCAAGCTTTCTAGAGAAAATTGGATTGTGTAACACTGACGATGATCCATGCGTGTATTACAATGACAACAGAACCATATTTATGACACTGTTTGTCGACGATGGACTTATTGTAGGAAAAAATGAGCAGGAGATCTACAGAATCCTGGAGCAGATTAACAAGCGATTTAAGATCACCTACAGCCGCACAGTACCAAACAAATTCTCATACATTGGAATGGACATCGTAATCGAGCAGCACGGAATCTTCGTAGGTCAGACGAAATACACGGAGAGAGTGCTAAAACGTTTTGGAAGTGACTCAAGTAATCCAGTATCGACACCAATAGAGAAAGGGATGATTACTGACGAGAAGAATCGAGTCAACGACAAGTCTGTGTCAGCCACCACCCCGTATCGTGAAGTCATAGGAAGTCTGTTGTATCTGGCCACAATCTCTCGTCCAGATATCAGCTACGCAGTGAATTTCCTGAGCCGTTATTGCAGTAAGCCGACGGTGAGTCATTGGAAGATGACTAAGCGAGTACTGCAGTATTTGAAAGGGACAGTCAGGAAAGGAATTTTTTTCAATGGGGACAAGACACTAGTAGCTTACACCGACTCGGACTTCGCAGGCGACGCAGAATCCGGACACTCAACGAGCGGATTTCTACTGATGAGGGGAGGACCGATCGTGTGGTGTACTCAGAAACAGCGTCTCGTTGCAACTTCAACAGCAAAAGCGGAATATCGAGCAGCCGTATCCGCTATCGACGACATCAGTTGGACGAAAAGGATTTGTCTTGAACTGGGAGTGATTACGTCGGATAAGCCTATCATTCTGCTAGTAGACAATCAGTCTGCTATACATATGTTACATAGTGCCCATGAGGGCAAAACCATGAAAGGCAAGAAACATATCGAAATACCGCGTAAATTCATTCAAGAACACGTTGGCAGGACGGTAATATTAAAACATGTAGCCAGTACAAACCAGTTGGCTGATATTCTAACCAAGCCTTTAAATTGTAAAGTATTTACTAAATTATGTTGTCAAATAGTTAAGGAGGAGTGTTAAGATTAACTATTTTAACTAAGTTAGCGTTGTACTTATTTTGTTACTGTGACAACTAGAATGTTTATGTATATAGTAATGTCATTGTATGTTTTGTATGTAATAAAATCTTTCAAATTCAGTTCTACTCATTCTGCCAAATCTCAAAAGAAATCAACATTAAGTTATCCGCTTCCGGAAGGGATATTCATTTTGGATACAGATACCAGCAATGTTGGGATTGGTGGCGTCCTTTCTCAAGTACAAAATGGTCGTGAAAAGTTATTGCCTACTTCAGTAAGACACTGTCGAAACCAGAAAGGAACTATTGTGTCACACAAAAAGAGCTATTGGCAGTTGTGAAGTCCGCTGAGCATTTCTACAAATATTTATACGGCAGAAGATTTCTGATAAGAACTGGTCATGCTGCCTTGAAATGGCTATTACAATTCAAGAAGGTCAGGTAGCCAGATGGATCGAAAGGTTGCAAGAATATGATTTTAACATTGAACATCGAATGAGAACGAGCCATCATAACGCTGAGACCGTGAGACCATGAGACCGTGTTCCAAAGAATGCAAGCATTGTTATCGAGTAGAGGAGAAGCAAGCTGCTGCGTTAAGAACAACAGTAGTCGATGATGAATGGCAACCGGAAGTATTGCAGAAAGATCAGGAAAACGATCCAGGTTTAAAGATTATAATAAAGTGGAAGAAAAACGGGGACAAACCGATTTGGCAAGATGTTGCACCATACTTGCAAAATGTGAAATCGTACTGGGCGCAATGGGACTCTTTAATAATTGAAGAGGGTCTCTTAAAACGAGTCTTGGAGAATGCGGAAGGTACAGAGCAGAGAACTCTGTTACTAATTCCTAAGAACAGAGTACCTGAAGTGTTAAGAGAGATCCATGACGGATCCGCTGGAGGACACCTTGAAGTCAATAAGACTTCTGAGAAGTTGCGGGAACGATTTTACTGGCTAAATTGTAAAGAAGATGTTAAAGAGTGGTGCAAGAAATGCGTAGTTTGCGCTGCAAGTAATGGGCCAAATAGGAAACGTAAGGCCCCAATGCATCAATACAACGTTGGAAGTCCATTTGATCGCATTGCAATCGACATGGCTGGACCATTCTCAGAAACTGATGATAGCAACAAGTATATAGTCATGGACTACTTCAACAAGTAGGTTGAAGCTTACCCTCTGCCCAACTAAGGAGCAATCACCGTCACTGAAGTAATGGTGAAGGAATGCCTATGTCGATTTGGACTACCGAGCGAAATACACTTTGATCAGGGAAAAAACTTTGAGTCTGTTTTGTTTCAAGATATCTGAAAAATATTGGACATTCATAAGACAAGAACGACTGCATTACATCCGCAGTCGGACGGCATGGTTGAGCGAATGCATAGATCGATCAACAGATATTTGTCGAAAGTTGTCTATAACCACCAAAGAGACTGGGATCATCATCTGCATATGTTTTTGATGGCATATCGTTCATCTGTGCATGAAACAACAGGACAGATACCCGCGAATATCGTATTCGGACGTGAGATGCGGTTACCGTGCGATTTGATATTTGGATGTAAACCCGAAGAAGATCTAGCTGGGGAAGATTACGGCACCGATTTACGAAGAAGAATGAACGACATTCACGAACAAGTTCGTTCGAACATCCAAACTTCAAGCGACAGAATGAAAGATCATTATGACATCAGGGTAGAAAAGGGAGGATATGAACCTGAAGAGTTGGTATGGTTATATAATCCACAACAGCGTCTTGGTATATCACCAAAGTTACAAAAATGCTGGAAATAACCATGAAGCTAGTGATGTTCGTGCAGCAAATGTTCGCTGCGTTCAAAAACACGAACCTGAATTAACATTTGGAGTCTTCATGAAGAACTATTCCACCGGTCATAAAGCACGGTACGGAGTGACAAAAGAAGAACATCGAGATCTGTTCTTGGTGCCTTTGGAGTATTCTATTGCCCACTGTGTGGCGGATGACTTGAACATGTCCCGAGGAATTGCTACAGTATTTAAGAAGAAATTTGGATGGCTACAAGAACTGGCCAATGTGGCCATCTGTTGGAAGAACACTAAAACTGCGAGACAACTCAGAACACAAACGGTAGCTTTACTATTTAGTCACCAAGTCACGATCATCTCAGAAGCCCACCTGTCGCACCTTATGAGAGGCACTGATTGATTTTCGAGAACATCTTTTATATAACGATATTATGAAGCTGGCGGTACCAAAATTGGGTTGTGGACTAGATGGGTTGGAGTGGAGAATATGTTAGAAGTTCTCTTCCACCGCACTGAAATTGAAATTCTTGTCTGCAACTTTGACCACAAAGGAAGAACAAAATTAGATCGAACTGTGGATTGCCACTTCTTTAAGACCTCAGGATGCATCAAGGGTTCGACTTGCAGATTTCGTCATAACTTCTCCGCAACCCGTCAACCTCTGTTCCGAGATGAAACAGTTTTAAGGAGGGGGCAGTGTAACGAATATAAAGCTATTCATTCGAGAGCGTTCCAGAAACTTTCTCGGGAACAAGAGCGTAACAGCGGGTCCACCCAAGTGCATAGAGCGAGCTCGCATATTTGAGCGTGCAGTGGGGAAGCGAGAGGGAGAAGATTCCGGAACTCTTCTAGAAATGGGACGGTAGTATAAAAGCGAAGAGTCGGCTCGAGTGAGTTCAGTTGACAGTAGACTTCGAACGCGTAACATAAATGTCGTGAAATAAATAACAGATCTAGTTTACGTAATATAAATAGTAGTTTTAGTGAACGTTATATAAATAATATTAGTGTTTGAATATTTATTAGTAGTGTTTAAGTTTTATTGTAGTGTTAATTAATTTTAAATAAGCTTCTTTTATTTTTATTTTCATCTCATTAAATAAATACTTTTATTTTCGTTTAACATAATTAGTTGTGAGTTATTTTTGTGCCTTAAACATTCTACACACTTCCAGAAAGACGAAAAGCGGTACAATATTTTTTTTTATTGATAAATCATTAATAGGCAAATTCTGGAAAACAAAAATAATGCTACTTTGATTTTACAAAGTTATAAAAGATTATATTAAAGTTAATTAAATTTTTTTGGGAATATGGTTTTACGTCCCAATTTTGTTTTAGTGGTAGTTAACTTGTTTCGTTCAAAGAGTGTAAATAATATACGACTAAATTCTTGAAAAATAATCTTACTATTTCGAAAATCATATTTTGTCGAAGTTGCAAGTCCAAGAAAACAAAATTTAAATTATAGTAATAAATATACAACGTTTTAAACACGTACATATCAGCAAACGACGAACAGTTTGAATAACCAATGCTGAGATGATTTACTCGTACTTCGTTACGTTCTACTCTGCATGTGTCTCATATTTACTGCGCAAAAATACTTGTGGCCAGTGAGACCCTTCCGGACATGTTATGCCATTAAATTTATAATCGCTTATATCTCTGATGTTAAACATTATTTTAAACTAAATTTTTCACTAATGGCTATTATTCAATACATATTTTATGTTTTTATCCTTCATTCTTGTTATTTCGTTTATGGTTCAAGAGCTCATTCAGAAAAAAAAAACTGAATCGAATAAACAAATAAAAAAAATAGATTCGCATTTAAAATATGAAACCGTATTTTGAGGACGACTGGTCTAAAAAAATCTTGTTTTGCTCATTAAAGTAGTCTTATAAAAAAGAAATTGTTTGCTAATTTAACCGATTTTGTAACTTCTATATTTCTCGAGATAGCAATAGTGTATCACTTAAAATGAACAGCGTGTATATCGATAAAAAAAAGTTTCAAAATTCACAATATTAAGAAAGATATGATTGAGTTAAAAATTTAAATAGATCGAGTTGTTCAACTTTTACATTTGTAAACATTTTGTCAGTTTAATGGCGCTAGTATTGCTCAACCGATTATAGTTTTAGTATCGCTTGAAGCAGTTGCAAACTTTAGATTCAGCGAAAAACGTACAGGTTTACAACCAAGTCCCATGCAACTATTGCTCCATGATTAGTACGTCATATAATATAAACCCTTAAATCTTTCTCAGAAGTATAAAAATAGTCCGTATATTAATATAATGACATTTTACTTACCACCTTCGCCCATGACATAATGAAAAGTATCTTTAAATCTGTCACACATCCTGTTCCTATTCTACAACAAAAAACACAAAATTAATTTTCACACTTTGATTAAAATATAAATAGATTCATCGTTACGCCTTTTACCTATTACTGGATGTGATACACTTATGTAGCGCGATTACCAACCGTCAAACACCTACGTGGATACTGGATAGTGTATTTACACGTACAAGTGAGACAAATTGTGGGGGCATACTGCCATTTGCAGGAAAGGTAAATCATGTATTGATATATTGTAATATGTGTTTGTATTGAATAAATACTATCAAGTGTGACATTATAGATTATTCAATATAAAACAAACATAAAAAATTGTCATCTTTTTGTCGCTCGTAGTTGCACTTTGGTGATAAAATATTTACAGTTACATGAACAATTTTAAACAACTAAATAGAGTTGATCAAAACGTTTGAGGCAAATAATGACATTTTACTCAAGTGTTATATACGATATTTTATATTCAAACAGAAAAATTTATTATTTAACAAAAGAGACTGTTAACAGCATGTAAAATTAATAAGAATTAAGCATACTCCAATGAACGAAAAACTATTTATAATTAATATTACAAATATTTTTATTCATAATACAGCAAGAGAGTGAGAATAAATCGAAAATAATTTGACAGATCTTTCGAAAACTTGTTGCCAGGCAATAGTCACGAAAGCCCGTAGGGCTTGAGTGGCTATTGTCAAATGGCAACAAGTTTGAGAAGATACTGGAGAATTATTTTCTAATTGATCGAACTCTCGAGTTATATTTAATTAGATTATTTTTTGACTTAGCTGTTGAGATCTATTCATCCAACTTAAAAGATTTTGAACTGGGTCCATATCGATTGATTACTCATTAATGTATTCTCGGAAGTTGTTTCCAAAATTTGTTGTATGTCTATATCTGAAATACTACTAAATCGATTTTTTCACACATATTACTTGACGCGTTGACAGTTTTAAATAATTATTTGATAACTACCTATCACTTGTCGCAAACAAAAAAGCATTTACAGAGATTATTTCCGGGAATAATCACAAGAGCTTTATTCTCAGTATAATAATGACAGGATTGGTTAAAACGCAGACACGTGACATACAATAAAGCATTTAATTGGTTTTGAGAAACGTAAAAAACTAATCATATAAATAATTTCACAGAGAACTTCGGAGGTCTCCCTCTGATATGCATACAAGAGCAATGAAGAAGGTCTATCACCACTAATCGGCTTAAGCCGCTATCGTATCACAGATTCATCAGTCTAGCAATAAAAAAATTCACAGGCTTACACGGTTTGTGCAATTGTTGTGATATTTTTCAAGAATATAAAGAATCTTCGAGACCAGAGCATGTTTGGTATTTCAGATTTTTTTAAAGTATTAATGAAAAACTTTTCAAATTTTTATAACCAAGAATGCACGCGTTGTTATGTATTTAAAATTTGACAGTATTTGACCGTAAGTTGTAAATTTTTAAAGCTGTCAATCACTTTTGAGGTTACTTATGAAACTTTTTTATACAATTATTTCAATTTCTACACAAGGTAGGGATATTTTGTAGTTTGATTTAGGTATTAACGAATTGCGTATATTTGTTCTGAACTGTTTTTAATTGATTTCATGTTGATTTAAAAGACAAAACGTTAATTTAACAAATATATGGTTAAGAAAACAATATGACTTTTTATATTCAAAATTTATGTTTTGATTTGAGAAAAACAAGAAAAACTGTTTTAAATGCTGATCTTTAAAAACTGTAAATGTGGAACTGTCAGAAATGACGTCCGAAGGACTGATAATAGTTTTTCAAAATGTTTTCTGAAATAGAACACACATATGATTGAAATTTTACGACCGTCAACTGTTTTAAACTTAAAGTATTTGAAATCATGCCGTGTTTGGTGTCATATGAAATGCCCTTAGAAAAACTTTCAAAAGAAAAAAAAATAAATAAATTTTACGACTGTCAATTGTTTTAAATTTTTTAATATTCGGAATGCTTAATGCTTAATGTTATATGAAAGAGTTTTGAAGGAACTTTTAGATCAAATAAAAAAAGAATACGATTGTCATTGTTACAAATTTTTTAAATGAAAAAAAAAGTTAAAACTTTACGATCCGCAATTGTTTCATACATAAAGTATTTCGAATTATACTATATTTGTAGTCATTAGAAAGGGTTTTTTAAAGAACTTACAGATAAAATTAAAAATAGTTGAAATTTTATGCTTTCGGCCAAAAAAGTAATCATATGAAAAGACTTTAGAAGAGCTTGGGTACAGAATATTTATTTTTTCGATCAGCAATTGATTTAATTTAATATACTCCAAAATCTATTATGTTTGGTCATGGGCGTCCACAGACATTTTTTCAGGAGGGGGCGAGTCAGAAAAAACTCTCAGATATACATAAATTTCAAATATTTTTTTTTTACATAACAAATACAAATACACATAACAAATGGATAAAAAAATATTTAAATTTGTGAAATAAATTACTAGTGTTTGTCGTTTGGGTTTGAATTGAAGAGATAGGACAATTTTCGAATAACTACCCTTTAAATTGACACCATTTCTTCAATAAATTCCGATTTCGCAGTTTTACAGTTTTTATTTTCTAATATGTTTAGGGCATAAAATATGAAATTCATTTTGCATGCTTTGTATCGGCACAAATTAGATCTGAAAATGAATAAAATTGTCTCAAAACTATCTATAGCTTTGAAATTGTCACAAAATTAAACAAATGTTTGTCGTGAAATCTGTCAAAACTGTCAGAATAAATTCCTTATTTATTATTTCATTTATTTTGACAAATAAAACGTCAAACATATGTTTAATTTTGTTTCAATTTCATGCCTATCGATAGTTTTGAGGCAATTTTCGTCATTTTCAAATCTAATTTGTGTCGTTACAAAGTATGCAAAATTAATTTTGTTTATTGGTTCAGATGCACTTTTATTTCAAGCTTTTTTGCTTCAAATATTTAAGGAAGCAGGAAATTGAAAAATTATAGTTTTACATGTTAAAGTCCTATTTTCGAGAGTCTTGGTCACCACCCTAGTTAATATCCAGGGGGGGGGGCCCCTTGCCTCCCCCTGCGGACGCCCATGTGTTAGGTATCAAATGAAAAGTCGTTTGAAAAATTCACGTGCCGAATTAGATAATTTTTGATTGGCAATTGTTTTAGTAACATTGACTTAAAACCTACAATGGTAGATATTTTGTTACAGAGACCGCTATTTGTATACTAATCAAAAAAATAAAAAATCTATGTGGCATTGCCAATTACTTTAGTTCCTCAGGTAGTAATTGTCATTTTAATTTCTCTAACTAAATAATGAAGCACATTCAGTAAATAATTTTTATAACAATAAAATTAATACAATTTGGGTCATTCCGCGTGAAATCGGCCAAAAAATTTCCGACCTATTCTGATTTACCTGAAAATGCATATATTTATTCATTTTCAACAAGTTCCTTTTTTGGCTAGTCTATCGTGTTTTCATTTTTATTCTATATATTCATATATGGCCAGTTTTGCTCATGTTTTAAAGAACTTCTTTGGGTAATAACTGTCTTATAAATGATTTTAACGATATTTTTGGACGATGACTGTCTTAAAAAGGATTTGAAAGACTTTTAGATTTAGATGACAGTCTTAAAATGATTTGCAAGGCTTTGTGGAAAATTTATTCTAGCCTTAAATTGTTTTTATTATTTAACATACATCTACATTTATTTTAATACAATGTAATATATTATAACTAATAGCCATTCTGTCCAAAATAAATTTCGGAAATATAAAATATTTATTTTAAATAAATATCAAAAAATGTGGCAAAAATTTGTAATAGAATTTAAAAATGTAACTTACGTGTTTGAAATTATAATTGCAGAACCTGTTTTCTGTATTTCCCCTAAACTGATGGTAACAACATCTAATATTATTACTAATTTAAACTACAGTTCTCAACTGTTAAGCAGTTGCTTAAAGTTAGAAGAGTACTTGATTATTGAAGATCCAATATCAATTCGGTAATGATATAGGTAATTTAGAAAAATTGGTGACGTCAGTTCATCAAAATTCGTGAATTAGTAAATACTATAAGGTACAATTTAGGTCATGGTCGCGATATTTATGCGTTTAACCATTGTTTTATTACAAAGCGTAACTGAAAATATTTCCACAAGTTTCAGCTATCAACAAAAGAGATCTATTTTAATTATTATCATTTGTATATTTTATAAATACTGTAGTTCTATATAATTATCCAAGACATCAAAACCTAGATAAAGAAACAAGTTTTCTCCCCAATTTTCTAGAAATTAATTATATCAAGTTCTGATACGATTTTTTTGGATCAAATTAAATCACCCTGAAGTACTCACATGCCTTTATTTTAAGGAATTAAATTTTCAAGAATTTGTTTTCAAAATGACGTATTAAATTAATTATGCGTAGCTAGGAGTTTTATCAAAGAGCCGATTCCGAAGTCGTTGACTCACAGACAGATAAGCGCTGCGCGTATTTGCGTACAGCCTTTTAAACATTACTGGTTGTGGCACTCTGCCGTGGCAAATCTCAGTAAGTGATATATTTATACAGTTATCAGCCATCAAACTGAACCCTCCAAAGATGTTAGTTACGGGGGAGCCATTGGGGGTTATTTTAACGTGGTGAAAATTGTTTACCGGCGGTGGGAATCGCACCCAGATTCTCAAATTCACAAAAATTCCAAACTGTGTCCCTCCGATTATATCGCCTAAAAAAGTACCAATATTTCTTCTCTCTTTGTACGTCTCTAACACGGATTAAAAGTAAAAAATGTAATGTAATTTTTTGTGAAAATGCTTACGTAGATTCTAATTCAGATACAAATTCATTGTATTATAATTAATTACTAAATTTTTAGAATGAAGTACTGATTGTTCCATTTTTAATTGTTTGTCAATAATTTTAGTTTAGTGTCAGCTGGTTGAGAGAGAAGTCGAGTATTTTCAAATTAAAATACAAGTCTATCACGAAAATTGAAATAAAAAGATAAATATATCATAATTTTTTTATTAAATTAAGCATTTTGCCACGACCATTTAACAGGATTTTGCACTTTTAATAAAAGTTTAAGGAAAGCTGATACATAAATAGTTGTTTTATGTATCTTTTGACATCTGCCACACATTGCTTTTGCCGCATTTTTCTGGTACCGTAGCCTTGAATGTAGTTCTATACATTTCTGGTGAAACACGGAAAAAAAATTCATGGGAAACTATACTTAATATAGTCCAGACAGGAAATGCATTTTAATGAATATTGTCACACGACTTTAAACAACCATTAGCGTCTCATTATTTGACAACGTTGTCATAGAAATGAGTGAATTAATAAGTGATAATTGCACTAGTGCAATTACAGCGGTAATTTGCACTTGTGTAATTATCGCGATATAAAAAATGACAATTTGACTCTAATTTTTTTGTAGTTAACTAGCAACAAAGGTATCTGACATATGTCAAAATATGAATTTTGTAAAATTTTTGGTTTGTTTTCATGTGCCAATGTACCCACCGAATAAACACGTGCTTTGAATATTGACAGAATTTTTTTTCTCGTTGTTCATTCGGCTTTTGTTGTTCTTGCATAGCAACAAATGCACTCATGAGCTCAACAAAATTGTCAGTAATATTCAACGCACTAGTTATATTATTAGTGAAAATATTTCATTAGATAAGCATTAAATATTTAAAAATACATAAAAATTAAGGTTCGTAAACATTCCTTAGATATATTAGCAAAATTAGAATTTGGTTAACCGAAATCTAAACAGAACTGTCAAACATTTTAAAGTAAGTAAATTAATATATTTCTTTAAATTATGTAGATATATTATAAATAAAATATATTTAAAAAATATAGTGCTTCAACTTTCAAATAAACAATATCATGTATCAACAATGATACAAGCATCATATTTAAATGCTTTCTTATATTTTCTTTTTAAATAAGGATTTATATTAAACAAATTTTAAACAGTAGTACGCTGTTTTCAGAAAACGAAAGCATAAGTTTAATATATCAAGAAAGTAGTATCTATGCTTATACAATATTTATTATTTAGCATTATCAGAGAATGTACTCGTTTCCACACTACAATTGAGGTAGAATACAATAGTGCGTTTTTCTTTTTGACGTGGTATCCCAGTAGGCCTAATCCACGAATTAGAATAAACACGAATAAGTAATGAAAGTTACAAAAAAGAAAATATATATATATATATATATATATATATATATATATATATATATATATATATATATATATATGTATATAAATAAAATAAATAAATATATCATCACGCCTTCTACCCATTACTGGGTGTGGCACTCTGCTGAAGCAGATCTCGGTAAGTGATATATTTTTGCGCGTGAAGTGCGGTTACCAGTCGTCAAATCACGGCTCCCAAACATGTTAGTGGTGGAGGAGCCACAGGGATAGCTTTTTCAAATTATGAAAATTTGTCGCCTGTGGGAATCGAACCAGGGACCTCAGGATCCACAGGCCGACTTCATACCACTGAGCTAACCATCCCATATATATATGTATATATATATATATATATATATATATATATATATATATATATATATATATATATATATATATATATATATATATATATGAAGAAGTAGTAACAGCTTCTGCAGTTAGCTAGGATGACTAGATTACATTCGTATCTGCAAGTGTATTGGGGTCCATAAAATTTATAGAATGGTTAATTTTTAAATGAGTGTAACCAGTACCACCTTAAGGTAGTACTATCATGGAAGCATTTACCCGGATTTTAATGAAATGTAAATATGTTATTTTTCATGTGTTTCTACACTTGTATTTTTTTTTTAAAGTTTACCGTTATTGAGCTGAGTAATGTAAAGTTAAAGTCGACCAAAAAGGCATTGGCGTATCTCGCGAGGCAGCTTACTGCGTAATAAATTCATATATTGTAGTTATTTTTCAACAAAAAACTAACACACAGTATATCATGTAAAGATAAAGGTATGAGAATTAAAAAATCCATGCCTTACCGGATTAGTTTCAAAGAAATTGGCGATGAAAGTTGGATATTCTATGATTTTCAATAAAACTGTCAGAAATGATTGGCAACGTTGCACGGGTAGACAGAGATGGTCGCACGCGTAAACAGAGACGGTCGCAGGTGTAGACAGAGATGGTCGCACGAATGACAAAGCAAGAACTATGAAAGTTATTATTTCGATCAGTAAAATTTATTAATTTTAATACAAAAAAAAATATTATAGCATTTTATATTTATTTATTTGTTGTTACAGTTGATAATAATTGCTTTGGTGCATTTTTCTCAATTTTCTTATGAACTGTCAACAGGATGTATCGATAATACAGTTACGTGTCATACCGACTGGTAATATCATGCTGCTTGTGGTTCTAACCTTGTTGTCATAGCATCTGCTGTGTAAAATCCTCAGACTAACCATACCTTAGACAAAGTCTGTCGTATTCAAGTCAATGCAGTGTTATGAAGTAGAGAGAGTTAAAGTAAGTTGTGGGTGAGACGGGTGCGCGGCAAGGAGCGAGTATCCTTTGATGTTATGCGAGTTGCAAACATTTGTATAGTTATTCTTATATTCAATTACTTACTGTTTATACATCAAAGTAAAGGTTAGTTTTTGACATATTAAGTGTTTTGTATACGTACTTTTGTGTTTAAATAAATAAAATGCTCGTGTCTAATAACTGTCATCAACAAAAATGCAACCCGCATAACACCAAGGGATACTAGCTCTTTGCCGCGCACCCGTCTCGCCAACAACTTACTTTAACTCTTTTTACTTCACAACAAACGCCGTTGTTCTCCGTCTAAGGTATGGTTAGTCTGAGGTAAAATCTTACACTGCTATTGGTCGGCACAATACATTCACTTCCAAAAATTTTGTTATGTTACTGAATTTCATAAACTAGTTAAATAGTTTTATTTAATATATTCAATGTTATTGTTAATTATACGATATTTGCAGCGAAATGTTAATTCTGTTAATAACCTATACCATACAAAAATGTAATAATTATTTTTATAAACTTTTTAGGTTACCTATACTTTTGTATGAGACTGTCATGATAGAATCACCTTAAGACTTTTGCCGCCAGGGACTATATTTTAAAAACCGCTATTCGTGACAAAGAACAAATCGTTTTTCGAACATCAAACTGTTTTAAATTATAGAGGGTATATAAAGTCCACTAAGAAAAAAAGTGAATTGTAGACCATATTTTTCTAATACATATTTATTAAAATTAAAACAAATAAGAAAATATACAACAACAAAAAACAAAACACTATAGAAATTCTTTAAAAAAATAATAATAATAAAAATAAATTAATAAATATATAATAATTAAATAATAATTAATTAATAATGCCTAATCACAATAAATTAAGTAAACTTTTGTTTTCGGTTTTTTATTTCTGAAAATTTGTGAATTACGACATCAACATTAATTTCTTCTAATTTGGGAATCAAATTTCTGATAGTAACTAAAAAGAATCAAATTCAAAATGTTAAATTTCATTATTATTTAAAACGGAAACTTCAATCCCTAAGAACATCTTAAATTTACAAAAGGAAACTAAGAAAATGTAACTCGTATTTTAAAAAGTAATCTCGGAGATTACGAGGTACAGAAGAAGCTTAATATACCCACCGAACTTCTATTGAAACCATAAAATTTGGCCGGTGCCCCGCTCGTATCACCTGAAATGCATTCACCAAATTTTTTTCTTTTTCCGAATTTTCTTTAATCGATTTCAACAATTTTTCATGCGATAATGGCTCAGTAATATCGAGTCGGCCTGTGGTTCCTAACAATCTCGGTTCGATCTCCACATTTTCACCAATTTAAAATTACCCTGTGGCTCCCTCACCACTATCATCTTTGGGGTCCGTGATTTGACGGCTGATAACCGCACTTCACGCGCATAAATATATCACTTACCGAGATCTGCTTCGGCAGAGTGCCACACCATTAATGGGTAAAAGGCGTAATGATACATTTATATTTATTTTAGTTAACAATTTTTCCGGTATATATATATATATATATATATATATATATATATATATATATATATATATATATATATATATTCCAAATCTAACCCAAACAGATGAGCAAAGGATTACTTTATTTCAAAATTCCTGCTTAAGATTCGTTTACGGTGTACGTAAATTTGACAGCATTTCTATATAGATCTCTAGCAAATATGGAAAACATTGATTCTGGAGTTAACAAAATATTTGTTACCCTCATTCATAAAATTAAAATCACTGGTATTCGATAAACTTAAATTTAAAAATTATGAATGCGGTCTACGAGCTAGAGATTTATATGTTGTGCCTTCTTTCTCTAACTCTAAATCCAAATGCTCTGTTTCATATTTAGCACTAACTCTTTATAACTCTATTCCTTGAAGTCTCTGTCATTAAGTTTCTTTAAGTATCATATGAAAAATTTGTTTGTTTAATATTGTTTCTAACTGATAATTTGTACTTTTTTTAAGTTGAACTATATATTCTTAATTTCTTGTTACATTCACTACATTTTTTATACAGTTGGTAAATCCTATGTACTTGGTTGGATGGAAGAACAGCCTTCGGCTGAACCCCACCTTTGACATGTGTCAATAAAATTTATTATTATTATTATTATTTGCATTTAATACCTACAAAACTGGAATCAGAATTTATAACAATTATTCCAGAAGTAAAATACTTGCTAAAATCTGCGGACAACGAAATTAAACCTCTAGACGACATTTGTACTAAGGGAAAGCTTATCACTGTTCCAACAAATTTCAAACCCACTACAACCCAATCCGACGCGTGAGCATGCCACATACAGCTGTCCATGTGAAAAGTATGAATTTACCAAATTTTGTCCACACACTTCTAGCGATTGTCCCTGTGCTTTGTTGATGGTCATAGCAAATGCGAGTCGTACCGGAAACTGCAAACGTATCAATCCGAATGGCATAGAACTGAAGCTTTATTATACCTATATGTTAAGATTGGTTCTCATCTATGGCTACACCAAATTTGAATCGAATCAGTACAGTACTTTTCAGAATAGCTAGTGGCCATTTTGTTTCAAGATGGCGGACTGAAGCTTTATTATACTTGTGTGTTAAGATTGGTTCTCATCTATGCCTATACCAAATTAGAATCGAATCAGTGCAGTACTTTTTTTGATAGCTAGCGGCCATTTTGTTCCGAGATAACGGACTAAAGCTTTATTATACCTATATGTTAAGATTAGTTCTCATCTATGCATATTTCAAATATGAATCGAATCAGTGCAGTACTTTTTAGAATAGCTAGCGGCCATTTTGTTTCAAGATGGCGGACTGGACTTTTTCTAAGTCAGAAACCCTATATATATATATATATAAACTCCCATAGCCACTGAGAAAATGGCTCAGGTGGTAATCAATGTTGCCAAAATCTCTCTCCACCCATCCCGTGATGTCCGGGAAGAGTCTATAAGCCCATATGTTTCCATCATCTTTGCTTCATCCCTCTTGCCACCTAGCCACTCGGGTTTGCCGTATGGCCCTCTTCACCTCCCCTGATTTGCCATGGCACAACTAAATAAATAAATATAGTCACAAATAAAGTAGTAAAAAGCATGTCATAGACAATAGTCAAAATTTTGACTCTTGTCTATGACATGCTTTGTACTACTTTATTTGTGACTATATTTATTTATTTAGTTTTTATTGTTTTGACTTTTGTAAAATTTGTTTACAATTATTTTACAATTTTGTTACAACATTATTGTTTTGTTTGTGCTGATGATGTCCAGTTCGCTGGACGAAACGTCCAATTATATTCTATTGCTAGATTGAGTTCTGTGCAATTTTTGATCCTGAGACCTAGTCTCTTTTTCCTTAATATATTGATAGGATCTGCTTTACCTAAATTTTTGATTTTACATTTGGTTATGAATTTACAAATTGATTCTAAATTTTTCAAAATTGCTTCGCAAATTGCTTATAGCACAATCTATGTACTTCTTTCCCATATTTTTCCATTCATCTCTATTCCTGGCTTTGCGGATCCAAGTTGTCCCTGCAATTTCTGTGAGGTCGTCACACCACCTTGTTTTTATTTCTCTCTCCTTCTTGTTTCGGACAGTTCTAGGATGTCCCATTTTATATTTTTGAGTGAATTGTGCAATTCCATTAAAGTTCTTTATATTTAGTGTTCCAATGTTTATTTTCTTTTTTTTTCTGATTGTGATGTAGTAACAGTTTTTGGTTTGATAGTTTTTCTAGTTTTTGTGTTTATATTTGAGTTCGAATCATGTGTAGTAGGGTTTAAGTCAAACATCCTCTCATTGACAAAATGGCGTGAGGATGCTGGGGAAATTTTCTGTAATTGCTATTTTTTGTTTATTTGCTTGGTTTGCGAGTTTTATGGATGAGTTTTGTTGGGTACTGATGAAAGATAACGCCTTATTGACCCGTTGTTTTGTTCCTTACTGTGGCTATTTAATCTTTTCCTTTCTGGGTTGGTAGTATCACTTTCGCTTTCTTCACTTCTTTGTCTTTTGTTTCTATTTAACTCTTCCTCTTCTTCGATTAATTCTGTGAGTGAGTAAGATTTCCCATTGATTACTAACTTGTCATAGCGTATGAATGCTTTTGCACCTGCATCGGTTTTCTGTTTCCAGTATTTGGATAGCATTCTTCTAGTTTCTCTTATTTTGAGTGGAAGATCTTCTTTAATAATTATCTTGCTTGAAGCTTTGTTGGTGAATTTGTTTCTTAGGATTTCTTTCTTCTTCATCCATGAAGTTAGAGCTATAACTACCGGGCTTTCCAAGGACTGCCCTAGTTGTCTTATATAGTTGATATCGCTCGGTAGCAAATTTATATTTAGAGATTCTTTCAGTGCAATTAGAATTTGCTCTTGCATTTCATCTTGATTTGGATTTAGATTCTTTAATCCCAATAGCACTATGTTGTTTTTCTTTCTTTGCATTTCTAAGGACATCTCTAGATTTGTTATTTTGTCTTCTTGAATCTCTGATATTGTTTTAAGTTCGTTGTTATATTTTTCTAGGTCGGTCATTTTTTGTTCCAATTCTTTGACTTTATTATTGATGTGTGTTATCATGTTTTCTTCTACTTTTTCTATTTTTGTATCTAGATTGTTTAATTTTGATATTATAAGATCAATCTTGTCTTCTCTGGTGTTTACTTCGTTGTCAGGCATTTTGCTGATTGTCTACACCCCCTTGACTTATCTGTTATGCTGTATGCCTATCCAACAGTAATTTGCGGTGTCACCTGTACAGTGTTGCTGCTGGCTTACTTAGTTCGGCCAGCAGCCTGTATAAGCGCTAACCGTACTTGTACTATTTTTGGATAACAGATGACGCTAGTATGCTTCTGCGCTGCGTGAATTTTTTTGTTTGTTTTGGTTTGACTGACCTACAAAATATGAGATAGACGTTTTTGCCTAAACTATAATATTCAAGAGAACTTAGCTGAGATAACGTTTGCTGTCCAACGTTGTCTGATGTTTTAACAGATGGAATGCTGATTGACCTTTCCTTTCCTGATTTAATACCTTTTACCTTTTACCTTACTTTTATCGCACGTGCTTTACACACATATACACTCTACGCCATCAACTCTAGCCTTCTGCTTGCAATAACCTTTACAATATACATCCAAATTTCCAGACTGGAACACCCAAGTACAAAGAATTTTAAGTTATATTCCATACATAATTATTAATAATATTCACCTTTCGGTAAGTAAGTACGTGTACGAAATTTTGTATTTTTTCTATCCGGATCTTGCCGTTTAACAAAAACTGATCTTGAAGATATTTGATTCCACTGTTTCGGATATAACCATATCAAAGGAAGATTTAGTTTTGTTATCACTAGTCTCTTGTACGTCTTCATATTCAACAATAGTTTCAAAATTTATGTTAAAAATCGTGCAATATTTCTCAATATATCTTTTAATTCGCGTATACACAGTTTTTGTGTATCG
The DNA here is from genome assembly GCA_911728475.2 of Pterostichus madidus. Classification (NCBI taxonomy): domain Eukaryota; kingdom Metazoa; phylum Arthropoda; class Insecta; order Coleoptera; family Carabidae; genus Pterostichus; species Pterostichus madidus. The sequence goes on from OU452319.1 coordinate 15,361,282, forward strand.
ATGGATACGATGTACTTTTTATGCACGATTTTATAAAAAGTGACTCTTTAGAAGCTATGAAGACTGTGCAAAGTATGTACCATCGAATGAAAATATTTAGTTGTTACGAAACAAACTTAACTACATAACCTAAGATTAAAAGAAATGTTTTGAAATTTGAAATTAAATTACAAAAATCAGTATAATTAGTTAATAAAAATATAAATAATTGTGATGAACCTTTATTTGTTCTCAATAAATATCATTAGGCATGCAAAGAATACATTAACTACATTGATTGAAGTTCACGGTATGTGACCTTGATCTTGTCATTAAAAGCTATAAATACGAGGGCGTATTTTTTATGTTATCTACCGAGCATGGAAAAAAATGAGTCATTAAAAAAAATATATTTTGACGTTAGAAAAAAATCTTTGGCTAACTCTGCAAAAAATAGTTACCAGTTTCTTTATCAGCCGCAAATCGCTTTGCTTTGCGTTTTTATATATTTTTTTTTTACAAAAATAAAACTGATGTCGCTAAATCCGGTTAAACAAATAAATCCATAGACGTTAATTTTTTACTGTACCTCATTGGTTTTATTGACCCAAGAATAATTATTACTATTTTATTATTTACAAAATCTCAAACATTGAGATTCATCTTTATTTAGCCGTAAATGTTTTTTAATAAGAAACTAATAGTTATTGACTCGCTTTTTGACTCTGGTGTCACCATGTAACTTTTTAACATGTTGTTGTTGTTTAATTTTTTTTTTATTTTGCCTTTAATGTTTCAATTTAAACATTATTACAGTGGCTACAAATCTTTTAATTAATTGATTGAGAATGAAACCAAATCATAGTCTCGAAACGTAGTCACTGTTGATGTAATAGAATAGTTTTAATTCTAACAAAAGCCAAGTAATCCAATCCTTTGGTAGTATTTTAATTATTTTATCTACTTACTACTCCTACATTCATATTTAAAAATGACTATTTATAAAAACTCTTCATCACAAATTATATACAACTTCGCACATGTCTCTGTAAATGTTACAGCTACTTTATAATAATTTGTTTGATATAATTGCTTTAGTGTTTCATGTTTGATAATAACATAAAACTACTCCCTCGTATTATGTTAAATATACTGTAGATTTTACATTATATTTGATGCTACATAGACTGTCAATATTTATTCATGTATCAAGTGTGCAAAATACCTATTTAGTGTTCCGTGAGTAACAATTTGCTTAACACATTTCACGTATGAAATTCCAAGGTTTAAAAAACACAAAATAATAATTTTTTATACTATTACCAAAAATGTGAAAAACTTCGTGCAAACTGTAAAACATATTGTTATAAAAATAGAACGTTGAAAAAAATATCTAATTCACACAATGATATTAATGGAAAAAAGTGAATATTTTTTGACAGGTCCATAAAAAAATGTTATCGGAATACTACGAAAAATGTCGTTAATCCAATATAAATAATTAATTTTTTTCTACACCCTGAAAACATTGTATATATACAAAACTTTTTTTTCTCATTACTACAGGGACATTTAATTAGCTATAGCTTTAAAACTCTACACGATATTTTAATTCCGTTTACAGCACCATAAAATTTAATATATATATATATTGTAACGGGACGGAATTATATTTAATTTTTTTTTTTGTAAATAAATTAATTCTATTTCAAATACATAATTGTAAATAAGAAAATGTAAGAATATTGTGAGATTTCACGGAAGTATCGTTCCGAAACTAGAGTCAGAAGTTACGCGGAGCAGGTACTCGAATGTGAGACAATACGTCAGCCACCGGCTATCTTTAGAAATTTTAGAGTCATTTTTGTAGTAGAAATACTTGAGTCGGGCACCGATTGTGGAAAAATTGTCAAGTGAGATATTTATCGTTACCATCTGTAGGAAGACATTTGAAACCGTTGTACGTAAATTCGCAGTCTAGAAGGTTGTAAATTATGAAATCTTTGTATAAAACGTCACTAGAGAATGCAAACAGATCAGAGCAATGAGGGAAACAGAGAAACCGAACACATGTTTCTAGGAAAAGAATATGAAATGAGCTGCATTGTTCTTCTAAATTCTTCATATCCAAGTAGTGTAACAATTTGTGTGTTTAATCGATCAATAGATCGATACAACTTCTAATTACTTAGATCCCGATTAATTGTAGTATGATTAAAGTAAAATCATTGAAAATTTATTCCTGTACTAAAAATAATTGCGCGGTGATGAAAAGACCACAAATGAACGAACGATGTTTTACAAAAGTCTACTGAGTGAAATTCCTCAAATACGCATACGGTTATAAAGTGATGATAAATTCAAGTTAGAGTAAATACATAAATTAATACAAGAAAGAATCGAATTCAAAAAGGTAGCAAAGTATTGAGGGTTGGTTGGCTATCTCCGTCTAGCGAAGGGTAGGAAGGCTCGCACGCTCTCACTCTAACTGAGACTGACCGGCGATTGGGGCGCTCGGGGTCCGGCTTAAGTAAACGGACGAATCTTCGCTAAGCATATTCAGGAAAGAACGATGTGGGTGGCTGTGACGTAACAGCGTCACACTTTTGGTTTAGTTACAGATACGCGATTTGTTGATTTCGTTAGGGGTGTTGGTTTTAGTAGAGGTGGTAGTTTTAATTTGGAGAGGGTAGAAACATCGGTGGGGGTAATTAGGTTAAATAGGCATGTTTGTGTTCAAATCGAGGAACTTGATTCCGATCTCGTTCCGTTTGGCTATCTTTGCTCTGTCGAAAAGTGTGTGATCGCGATCGGCTACGCCGACTCCGTTGAAGCCTACTTTTAGTATTATTAGCAGAACTTTGATTCCAAACATTTCGTCCTGGGGTATGTGTTCGCGACCAGTTTATTCTGGCACCGTTGAGCCTACTCAGATACTTTGTATTACATTCTGACTTTGAGTCTGAACACCTGCCGAGTGTTGGTCTCTGACTATTTTTATTGTGTGTGATCGCGATCGGCTACGCCGACCCCGTTGAAGCCTACATTAGAAAGAAATCAGAGTAACTCGCATTCGCGCTGTATTATTAAACACATCAGCTGTCTTCTGCCTTGTGCTGAAGTTGGTTATATGAGCTGTTGTGGGAAGGTAATTGGTTACATAATTTTGTTGTATCGTCTGATCGCGACCGGCGAGGCGCCCGCCGACTCCGTTAGAGCCTGTACAACAAGTGCCAATTATTGTTATATTAAAATCCAACGAATTCATTATTTCGATTTCATTGGTGACACAGAAGCTAGTTCTGACTAACGTCGGAATCGTATTATCTAGCCCAAGTGTTGTAATAGAGAACTTCGGTTTTCGGTAATATTAAATCCAACTAATTCATTATTACGAATTTGTTGGTAATACACATAAACTATTTCTGGCTTACGCTGGAAACTGTATTATAATAGTTAATGTGTGTGTGTCGTGTGATTCTCCCCGAGAATTCACGACCGTGAAAACCATCATTGACGTGCGTCAAGGAGGACATGAAAATCCGTGGTATTGTATCGTTCGTAATTTATTTATAACAAACAGCTTTTTAAGACGGCCGTTTGTGGCCGCACTGTGTGATTTCAGTTTGCTGTGACCGACCGCGCCGAGTTTGGGTCCAGTACCTGAACCAGCCCGCCGCTGACCGCCAGGCTGTACGAGGACCCCCCGTGAAGCCTTTCAATTGTTCATTCCTCTTTTGTACAGAGACCGCATAATATTGTAATGTCTTTTAATTTCATTACTATTTGTTTACTTTTTGTTTAATACTGGTTTAATTCTTACGTCGAGTTGGTTGTTGGAGCGCGAGTGTTGTGTCCGCGGTTTGATTGAGGACCGTGTCAGTGTATTACGTTTGCTAAACTTCTGCAGTTCCTACACACTAGCTGATCATGTGGGGAAGTGAACGTAGCGCCATAGCCCAAACCTAACATTATTAATTTCAACTCGTTCGGCACCGAGGTCCGGAGTAGTTCAATAGTCCCGCTCGGCTGAGGATCCGGTGTAGTTAAATAGTCCCGCTCAGAGCCGATCGACGAGAGGGCGAGTTACGGCTATCTAATAGCTTCACCAACCACTGATCTAGCATACCTGTCATTAACCAAATAGCAGTGACGGCACTTGTATTGCATTGATGCGTACCGCGAGCAAATGGTGGATGCGCACTGTGTTTCAGCGACCGACTGTTCGTCTGAGTAAACCAGCTCGTTTCGAATATTTTTGACTGTTTAATAAATAATTAACACTCGTTTGGTGATTTTATTTCATGACAACCTTAACACATCCTAAATGACGACTTCAAATTACGAATCCTGAGAAAAGGTAGTTCGTTTAATTCAATAAAACACAACGTAGGAATGTAATTGACGATCACAAAGCTTAATATATTATTAATTTATTAATTTCAATTAGATTATTAAATAGTTGAATAACTGCCGCGTTACAATATATATATATATATATATATATATATATATATAAAATTATATTATAACTATATATAAAATTTATGTATCAAGGGTGAAAACACTAATTTCATCCCATATAATATTTTATGCACAAGAAAAGAAAATTTAATTTTATATTGAAAAGATTAAAACAGGTGCAGTTATATGTCAAAACGACATTTTGCAAAATCAAGTATTTAAAATAAACAAAAAATATCATTTTGCTTATATATTCTTTAGAAATTATTTTATTATTAGTTAAAACAAGTTTGTAAGCCTGCTTTTCATGGCCAAATCACATTAATTTCGGCCCGGTTGTGCATAAAGTTAGTTATAGTTGTACCGTCAAAATAAAAAATAGTAACTTATGTTGATATAAAGAATAATAAAAAAAATATTGCTCATATTTTTTTACCAACTATACCAATAAAATGATGACAGATATTTTATTTCTTTTTGAGTGTAAGATTTATCATTATCTTCAAATTTGAAGGCTTATATATAAAAATATGTAAATATTTTTTTAGATATTAATCAAGTATTAGTTTCTGACTCGTTTTAATAAGTTTCACTTTTCACTTCAACATGATTTGTTTTTTATTGCTATAATACGAAATAAATAAATAACTTTATAATGACGTGGACATTATATGCGGGTATTATGATTAATAATACCCGCTCCGTTTACAGTTGACAATACTATTACAGGCATTACTATAATCATAATTATTATAAATTAAAATTAATTCTACATATTACAGGTATAGTGTAACCAGCGCTCAGTTGAAAAAAAAATTACTTTTAAATCCCTCATAAACACTAATCGATGCTACTATTTAAAATTTTTCTTTTCAGGCAAATATATCGTCTTCGTATATATCTAGGAAAGGTGAAAACCACTTGAAATCTATTCAAATATACATAGTTTATAGGATCTGGTGTAACCGTAGTCACTCAGTAATGAGACGGTACGCTTCTATATTACTTTTATTTTATTTATTAATTATTGCACATGTTATGACCATAACTATATTAGAATTTTTGTGTAATTTTTATAATGAAATTTCGATTGATCAGTTATGAGTACGTATTGTATTTTAGCGGCAGACGTGAGTCAACGCCGGCAGCTGAGAGACGCGCTAATCAGCTGACATAAGCATAAACATTTAGAGATAGTTGGTTTTAAATGAACTTCTCGATACAGTGTTTTAAGAATTTTCGCACTTGTATAGGTGCATATGTGATCCGGATTCTTTGTTCTAGAGCCCAGACGCTGACGTCATCAAACAACAAATATTTCCCAGATGTTTGTCTCAACACCCAGGTTACCCACCGCCGACATCACCGGCGAGAGGGGGTGAAACTGAGTCCACGTGGAGCCCTAGTTCTTCAGGAGGAACAAGAGGGAAATCTTGGAATATAAGCTGCGAGTTTTGCTTCAATCGAGGAGACGCTCCGGTGTCTCCACGCTCAATCGGGGAGACGCTCCGGTGTCTCTACGCTGACTCTATGTTAGTAAGTCCAGAGTTAGATTTCTTTCTTCCACCAAGCGTTTTGGCTCGGCCAGGCTGCTGGTGTCCTTTCTATACCGTCACCAAGCGTTTTTGGCTCGGCCAGGCTGCTGGTGAACATTCTTTTCCTCCATCATGCGTTTTTGGCTCGGCCAGGCTGCTGATGGACTTTCGCACCCTTACCAAGCGTTTTTGGCTCGGCCAGGCTGCTGGTGAACATTATTTTCCTCCATCAAGCGTTTTTGGCTCGACCAGGCTGCTGATGGACTTTCGCACCCTTACTAAGCGTTTTTGGCTCGGCCAGGCTGCTGGTGAAACTTACCATACCAAATTCACATATAAATGAACTTCTGACATAATAATATGAATCAGTAATAGATTGTTATTGGTACTGGCCACAGGAACAATGCAATTTTACTTAAATTACTTATAGAAGCTGCTACTATGTTGCATAATGCATTTGCGTATTATTTAATGCTGAAGGACACTCACAATGATATCAATATTAATTATCACTACAATTTTCCTGAGTTAGTATTTCTTGCTAATTGTTTGCAAAAACGACACAACGCTGGGCATTTACCGTACGAATGAAACCCCCCAGATGGACATTGGTTACCTATAAAGGAAACTTAGGAAATCTTCGTCCTTGCGTCGTTGATTTTATAATGACTTATAGATGCGATTGATTACCTATAAAGGAAATTTAGATAATCAATCCCACGAATGGACAAGGAACCTATAAACTTAGGAGAAACCTTCCATTTGTCGCTGCTTCGCCACGACCTATAGCTTGGTATTGGTTGACTGTAAATGAAACTTAGGAAACTAATCCCATGACAGTCATTGTCTTAGGGCCAACCTATCAATATAACAATTTCAATAATATTGATCCACCGATTTAACAATGCTTAAACAAAGATATTGCTACATTGACAAATTATTGTGATGAGTCTTGAAGTATTACTTCTGCAATATTTTGAATGAATTATATAAAATATGTAACTCTGATTGTACAAGAAATATTCTGATTTATTTTGATCATATTTTTGGATTATGGTTTTCTCTCTGTTTGGGGTTTTTGTCGTGTTTTCCCACTTACGTAAGGTGAATGAATACCAGAGAGCTATTTTAATATATATTTCACGACAGAACTTTGTGTTCAAATCACTCTGTTCGTTCAAAATTCATATAATAAATTATATTTTGTCGATTACTTGAGTTTCAATAAATGCACAAGGTATGACGTTATAGTCTTGTCTTTTGGAAGGAATTTAATTCTTTCATTTAATTGAACCCTTCCTATATTCCTCCACCATTGAACAGCTACTTCGTATTACGAATATTTTGAGGGTTACATTCTCCGATATTTAAAACACATCGTAGGTAAACACAACGTAGGTCCATAATTAAACATTTTAATTCATACTAGATGATTGTCGCGTTACAGTAAAATACCTATCCCGTGATACTACGAGTACTTTTGGCTAAGCAACATATACATAATACTGAACTATGTAACTGGTAATATTTAGTACTGAATGTAAGTTGCAGGGTAGTATTAAACTCATTTAGAATTATAAGCATGAAAAATGAACAATATTTTCAAATAAAATAAATATATAATATATTAGTAGTTTCCTATGACTCCCGGTACATAGGGTATCTGTAAAACGTATATAGTGATAATTAAAAGCGATTACTACTCTCGACCCACCCCTCCCCTCGTATGAGGCTGCACTACATGAAAGTAGTACCAAATGAATTATCTAATCTTCACTTCTAAATTTAATGAAGATTATTACTTTTTACACCAATCGAATTTAAAAAATAAGAATATGGATCGAAATATCTACAGAAGAATTAAAATATTATACTTTAATACATTCCTGTAAGTCGAGCAAATTAAGGCGAATATATAGTGAGCTGACTAGTTCAGTATTGTGCATACGAGGTTTGTTCGAAAAAAGGTGACTTTTTATTTTTCTCGAAAAATATTTATGTATTTACTTCTGATATGAGCTTTTTGGTATGGCCTTAAGCTCTTCCAGCGATGCGGTCTTTATCTCCTGAATAGAATGAGTCTTTTCAGTTTTGGGAACAGGAAAAAGTCGGAGGGCGCCAAGTTCGGTGAATATGGTGGCTGAGGCGTGATTACGATGTTGTTTTTGGCCAAAAAATTACGAACCAGCAATGATGTGTGAGCAGGTGTATTATCGTGATGCAAAAGTCATGAATTGTTTTGGCTCAAAATTGCATGGCATGAGCCAACCGATATGTCGACATCCTCAGCAACTTTTCTGATAGTGATTCGACGATTTTCTATAGCAATTTTCTTCGCCGCATTAACGTTTTCATCGGTTATTGACATGCTGGGGCGTCCAGGGCGGGCATCGTCATTAACATCTTCTCGGCCTTCTGTGAAGAGCTTGTACCACTTATCAACAGTTTTTTTGCTCAAAGTAGACCCGTCAAATGCCACAGTCAACATTTTAAGTGCGTTGGAGCACTTAATTTTATTTTTCACACAAAATTTATTATAGATACTTTCATCATTTTTTTTTTCGATTGCAAAAAATCGCAAGGGCTATGGAAAGAACAAGAAAAAGGCAGCGAATTCAGGAAAACATAAGAAAGATAAAGTTCGTCAGGTGGAGCAGAGCAGCATGGGAAGCTTCGACGAGGATTCGGACGAGTTAGGCTCCGACGACGAAGATAAAGAAATGTTTATGGTCAGTGCGATGACTGATTACGCAGCGGACGAAGAAGTAGCGTCGGTGGAACTAGGAGGCATCGCGGCGCGTATGACGATTGACTCGGCGACAACTTGCAATCTCATCGTCAAGTCAGAGTGGTCTCGCCTCAAAGACAGAAGCATCGAGTGTAAGCTGTACCAGTCTCGCAAGAAAATCTATAGTTACTGCGGGAAGAAGCCACTAAAGCTCCTCGGTGCATTTAGTACATGTATCAAGCTGGTCGGCGATAAAAAGGAGGCTACAAGAAGGCGACAGCCTCCTGGGCAAGAAAACCGAGAAATTTCGGGGAGTATTAAGGACTATGCTTCCCGTAAATGCAATAAAGGAAAACAAACCTATAGACAAGGAGTTTGCGGATGTGTTCCATGGAATAGGCGAGCTTCGCAACTTTCAATTAGAGGTTCCCATCGACAAGAACGTTACTCCAGTTGCTCAGCCGTTAAGAAAGATTCCTTTTAGCCGCAGGGCAGCTCTGAAGACAACTGTTTCTAAATTACTAAAAGAGGATATTTTGGAACAGGTGGAAGGTTCCACGCCGTGAGTGTCCCCAGTTCATTTAGTCCCTAAAAAGAACGGAGAGTTTAGGCTGTGCGTCGACTTGAGAAGATCCAACAAAGCTGTCGGACGAAAACGGATCCCGCTGCCAAACATTGAAGAGTTGCTGGAGGGATTCGACGGTAGCGCTTTCTTCAGCAAACTCGACATCAGATGGGGTTTCTACCAAATAGAATTGAAGAAAAAGTTACGCTCTATCACTACATTCAGCACTCTGTTTGGCCTCTTTAGGTTCAAAAGGCTCATGTTTGGCTTGAGCTACGCACCTGAGGCGTTTCACGAAATTATCGCGCAGATTCTGCAAGGGTGTAAAGGCACGTTCAACTTAATGGACGATATTTTTATCCACGGCAAGACAATGGAGGAACACGATGCTCGTCTACGCAAAGTATTGTCAGTGCTGAGAGCGGGGACTCACGCTAAACAAAGATAAGTGCGAGTTTGGGAAAACAGAAATTATATTTCTAGGATATCATGTCTCGCAAAAAGGAATTCGCCCAACAAAGACAAATCAACAAGAGATCCAGGAGTTTCGACAGCCGGAAAACGCAGAGGAGGTAAGGAGCTTTCTGAGCACGGTAAACTTTTCGGTACGGTTTATACCGAACTTCATTGGGGCAGCCAACAGCAAGCAGCTTTTCAAAAGCTAAAAGAGCTTATGGCTCGACCGGAAGTGTTGGGATTTTACGACGTCAATGCTAGAACTCAAGTCATCGCCCATGCTAGCCCTGTGGGTCTAGGAGCTGTTCTCGTTCAATTCCAGAAGGACGGTCCAAGGGTCATACGATACGTCAGCAGAGCTTTAACAGACGTCGAAAGGCGTTATTCGCAAGGGAAAAGAGAGGCTCTGGCTATAGTCTGGGCGTGCGAGAAACTGCAAATCTATCTCATCGGCAAGGAGTTCGAGCTGATTTCAGACCACAAACCCCTGGAGGTAATTTTTGGACCAAAGTCGAAGCCCTGTGCCAGAGTGGAACGGTGGGTTCTCAGGATGCAAACCTTCAATTACAAAATCGTCTGTAGTCCTTCAAAACAAACATCGCAGACACGCTGTCCCGTTTGTTGGACACGAACGTTGTCGCGAACGACGACGGAGAGACCGAGTATTTCGTTCACGTGGTTGTCGAGGCGGCGGTTCCGAAGGCAATGTCAATGAAGGAAATCACTGAAGGCACCGACGCCGACGAGGATATCACGCGTTTGAGAGAAAGCTTGCGAACGGATATCTGAACTGAAGAACAAAAGAAGTACGAGGTAATCCAAGATGAATGTGGAACGAGGATCGTCCACGAGGGTCATCCGCGCATCGTGGCAATGAAACCGAGGCTTCGCGTCAAGGTTTGGTGGAAGGAGATCGACAAACAAGCGGAGGCTTGGGTGAAGTCATGCCACGGCTGCCAGCTGGTTGCTCAATCTGATGCGCCAGAACCAATGAAAAGACAGCCGCTGCCCGAAGCTCCCTGGCAGTTCGTCGCAATGGATTTCCCTGGCCCACTCCCGTCAGACCATTACCTGTTGGTTCTTGTCTATTACTATAGCCGCTTTGTGAAAGTGGAGATCATGAAGTCTATTACTGCGAACTAACTCTTGGAGAGGTTGAAAGTTATCTTCGTGCGGTTTGATCCGCCGGAATCTCTGATAAACGACAACGGCAGGACTTTCATCAATAAATCGTTCAAGCAATATCTCGAGGATTACGGCTTCAAACTACGTTACTCCACGTCGCTGTGGCCTCAAGCAAACAGCGAAGACGAGCGACAGAATCGGTCTATTCTGAAACGCCAGAAAATCGCTCAAGCTACGGGAGAATGCTGGAGAGAAGAGCTGGTGAGGTTCTTGGAAGCATACCGTACGACACCGCATACGGTCACGGGCGTTCCTCCGGGCGACCTCATGCTCGGCCGTAAAGTAAGATCGAAACTCCCGAGTTTCTACGATTGCTCAGTCGATTATCATCTTGGTGAAGAGATCGGAGACAAAGAAACGTTGAGAAAAGAAGCCGGCAGACAGTATGCGGATAGAAGACGTCACGCTAAGATCAGCCCTGTCGAAGTAGGCGATACAGTTATACTGCGGCAACCACGAGTTAACAAGCTATCCAGACCCTTTGCCGCTACCCCTTTGAAAGTCAATCGGAAGAACGGTAACGCTGTTTTGGTACTGTCGCCGGCGAGCAAGGTCTATCGTCGCAATACTACGCATGTAAAACGCTATGTGCAACGAGATTAGAGTACCTCGGCGCCGCACAGTCCCGCACGCCCGAGTACGATTCAGCCAGTCTTTGAAGAGCTCGATCCTATTCCAGTGGACGGTTCGTGGGCCCCGGGGTCAAACGTGAGCCTTTCGGACACAGCAGCCGAACAATCTCAGGAGGGCAGCAATGCGCCGTTAGTCGAGCGAGTGATCGCTTGGCCCAGTCCAGCACGAAGTCAGCGACCAAAGAGGGCAACGAATGCACCTGATTATCTCAAAGATTATATTCGTAAAGTCAGTCATGAAATTAATCGCGGTTAACCAAAGTTTAGTCATTCCGAGTTTCGTTATTTCCAAATCTATCTTGTTTTGTGGTTTGTTAATTTTCGAGAGAAAAGAATGGTTCTAGTATCGTGGAATGAGCCCGGCAGATGGCAGGAGGGAGCGAATGGGTTGTAGATGCCGGTGAGTACGCCAGGAGACATGACGGTTAATAAAGTGTAACAATAAAGTTTAAATTTATTTATTTATTTATTCCAGTTCATTGAATCCCCGATCTTACAACAACGAACAAGACTTGGCAACTTCACAAGGCTAAGAACTAAACCAATTTTTGGAAAATAGAGCAGAATAAACGAAATAAATAAGAACTGAAATGATGAGCGTATGGTGATTAAGTTTGAAAATAAATTTCTAGGTATCTATGGTGAAAGAAGAAAATAGGAAATAAGAGAACGGAAAAAGGCTGAGTCGAAATGAGGGTGTAACACATTATAACGTGTAATTTTTATTCCGTTCGCTGAAAACGTGTATTTAATCTTTCTTTAAAATTGTTATAAATGAATACATTTTCGCAATTTGTTTTACATTCGTGATACATATGACTCACAAATTGAAAAATTCAACTTTAAAAATAAATTCTAAACATGCTTCTGCCCCATGGTCTACATGTTCAATACGTAATTTTCGTATAGTCTGCTCTCTTATGAGACACTGAACGCAATTTTCTACTGATTTTTAGATAGTCTATAACCGCTTGTAAGAATGTTATCTATTGTGTTAGGTTGCAAGAACTGTCTTCGAAATACACGATTACAGGCTGAAACAATTACCACGGCCAATCTTGAATAAATCTTGATGTAAGATATTAACATCTGAAATACAATAATCAATATAGGAAGTCAAAAATGGACATAGGCTTAAGGCAAAAAACAATGATCTGCTTGATTAAAAAAACAATATTATTACGCAACTGATTATGACATTAAAAAAAATATTTGCGTGTACTTACTCGTGCTCATATTATCAACACCATATAATTCAATATTCGGTATAGGCAGGGGCGGTTGAGTTAATTATTTGCATGGGTGCCAGGGGCACAAGTACGGAATTTAAAAAAAAAACAAAAATGGCAGAAATATTATAAAAAACATTATTTATTATAATAACAAAACAAATAATAAATACGAGGTATTCGTATTAAGCATACGAAAAATTTAAAAAACCAAGAAAGTAGTTACAAAAGAGTATTCATTATTTAAGCAGAAAACTAAATAAATGGGTTAAGCATTGAGATCTCGTGACCCAAGAGTTACGAAGTCAGTTATATCAAGGCAAGTTGGCCAATTAATTTATTTATTTGGTTTTCAGCAAAAATGCACTCGACACGAGCAAAAAAACTGATTTGTGTTGATTTACATTTTGGCTTATAACAGCAATATCAATTAGTATGAGTCTGTTTAATATCTGTACAGAAATTTAGTTGTCAACTAAACTATGGTATTGTAGTATCGTCAACATCGATACTGGGAGGCAGGATGTCCAGCGCTATCCAGTCCGGCGCGGCAGCCTGACCCATGGCGAGCACGTCGCTCATACACTCCGCCTCAGCAGAAAGGTGCTGCAACATACCAACACGTTAACAAATTACTACAAAATATTGACATAGATTAGAACCTTATTGGGGTACTGCAGCAGGTCGTGGAGTGTCTGCACGAGACACGAGAACGTGGGTCTGCTTGACGGCCGCGCACACCAGCACTCGCGCATCACCTGGTAGCTGCACACACACAAACATGAGTTGATACAATGTCACACTCACTATGTACGCGACCCTTACATTTCCCTTGTAGAGTATTCGGGTCGCTCCAAGCGGTAACCGCTCTCCAGCTTCCGGTAGAAGCGCAAGTCCGGCTCCAGCTCGGAGTACGGGGTTCGTGCCAGGCTGAAGAGCTCCCACATCAGCACGCCGAACGCCCACACGTCGGACTGCGTAGAGAATGTCTTGTCTCGGATGGACTCAATCGCCATCCACTTGACAGGTAGCGGACACTGTTGGAATGGAACAAATACAATATATATATATATATATATATATATATATATATATATATATATATATATATATATATATATATATATATATATATATATATATATATATATATATATATATGATATCTCCACACCATACAAATAACTCTAGACTGCTAGTTCTACTCACTTGAGACGTCTTCTTGTAATAACCACTGGAGCTTAAATTCTTGGACAACCCGAAGTCACTAATCTTCACCACATAATTTTCGTCGAGCAGAACGTTTCTCACCGCTAGGTCCCCGTGCAGGATCTGTTTAGAGGCGAGGAACTCCATGCCGCACGCCACTTGCAGCGCCCAGCGCAGCAGCTCCAGCGTGCTGACGCGGCCCGAGCCATGACAAGTCAATTCTATTGCACACAACTCTTACATATTCAATATATAAACTTATACAATTTTGAACAAGCTATCATTACTCAAATCCGATATTTGAATTTAATGTACAGCACATTTTGGGGTAGCTAGCACAGTGGTATGAAGTCGGCCTGTGGATCCTGAGAACCCTGGATAGATTCCCACAGGCGACAAACAATTTTCATAATTTCAAAAACTACCTCTGTGGCTCCTCCACCACTAACATCTTTGGGGGCCGTGATTTGACGACTGGTAACTGCACTTCACGCGCAAAATATATCACTTACCGAGATCTGCTTCGGCAGAGTGCCACACCCAGGAATGGGTTGAGGCGTGATGATATATTTATTTATTTTTTATTTTTACATTTTGAAAAGTGAACTGTAACATAATTATATTAAGGTGTATTAATATTATTGAAATATGATTTAACTTAATTTGACTTGATTAAAATTTAATATTAGCTGAAACTTTGTTGAGAATAGGGCTGTATATGAATACCTTGTAAGGAATCGTAATCATCATCGGAAAAACAAATCAATTCCGTGTCTGGATCTATTAAATTGACGAAATTACAACGATTTCTCCTGAGATAGTTACTGAGGCTGCCATGTTCACAATATTCAATTATAACAAGCAGATTTCCTGAAAAAATTATTGTGAAATTTCAAATGAAGGTTATACAATTTTTGTTACCTTCTGCAATTCTGTCTGTACATGCACCCAACAGATTGATCAAGTTGACGTGTTGCCCAAGATGACTTAATATTTTGAGTTCACATATTAAAGAATTTAGTTCAATAATGTTACAGTTTCGATGAAGCATCTTGACAGCAACCGTTTTTTCTGGTTTTTCATCAAAGAAATTTGTAACTGTCGCTTCGACCACAAGTCCAAAATAACCTGATCCCAAATTACGTCCTGCAAATAATATAGTTGTTGTTATTAATTATAAATTAATTTATAATTGCTTACCTAGTTGAATCAAATTTCTTGGGATTTCCCATTTTGTATCATAGGATAGCAGGGTAGCTTGCTCGGCCATGTTTAAACATGAATTTAAACGTTGTAATTCTCCAGATTTAAACTTAATGAAACCAACTTCATTTAATTCTTTTCGCAATTTCTGCACAAAAACATTCTGCTAAGTATGATTAATTATAAGTTAATTTGAAAACTGTACCTTGTGTTTATGTGCCCTTCTTGCTATTAAGACTAACGCGACAGTAATCAGAATAATAAAAAAAATTACTACTGCATAATAAGGAATTACTGAGACTGAAAATATAAAATAAAGATTTATTAATCAATTGTGCCGTAGCTAGCTCTTGGTGACAAAGATAGCATTATTATTAACAGAGAAATCATAATAATGAGAAAGAATGCTTGCCTTTCAAAACGAATTGATTCTGATGATTAACAAAAGATAGATATAGTTTTGGTAAAACGTTTAATTAAATTATTATTAGAACAGCAAATATTTTGAATCAGGGCGGGGTTACATAGTACCTGTCGGCAAACGCAGGTTCACGGCGCGAGAATCTTGTCCGAATGGATTTTCCGCTATGCAAGTGTAGAGTTGAGCATCATACATCTGTACATAGTGAACAGTGAGTTCTGAAGTATCGACTGCGAAGCCAATGTGCGCACCAAGTCTTCGTACTTCAGTGGAATCCTGTGAAAGTGAATATCTCTGTTATAGTTTGAATGTATCAGGATTGGTTGGTGTACCTTCATCCAGGTGATCACGGGTTTCGGATCTCCTTTAGCAGAACATGTCAGGTTCATGGTCTCTTCGAGAAGCATGACGATTTCCTCTTGGTCCTTGAAGCTACTCGTTACAATTCTAGGCTTTTCTCCTTCTAGAATTACCGAAATGATTAATTATTAATATCAGTTAGAGTCTTATACAGCTAAAATATTAACTTACTTTTTACCAGAATATGTTTCGAAATGTAATTGCTTCTATTTGTAGAATAAAATACATTACATGAGTAATTTCCTTGATTTTCCTGCGTTATGTTATCTATTTTAAAAATTATCTGACCAGTTGTATTCCGAACGCCTTGAATTTGTTCTATATTCAGGTTCTATGGGACATAAAATTCATTAAAGAAATCACAACATGATTATTATAAGCAGAACTAATACTCGAATTTCTGTATGGTTTGGTGTTGTCCAGGACATTTTAAAGCCAACATTGTGATCAACAGCCACTTTACATCGCAGAACTAACGGTTGCCCTATGTATGCGTAATCGTATGTCAGATTCTGTATGAATGGTTTTCTTACAGCAAATTGATCTGCAAGTAGAAATGTTTCAATGAAAGCCCAGTTAGGCAATCTGTACTGCCAGTTGCTACACAGAATATTTTCCTGCAGAAACGGATTGGCCTATTGGACGATTTGATCGATACTCAGAAGTCCGGTATAGAGTCGGTTAGTCAGGCGTACAAATTTGTATATTCTCTGAAGCAAGCGATCTAATATATTATAAAATATGTATGTTTCTTTGTTTTATATAATATAACAGTTTAAGTCAGAAGTCAAGTTACATTATATTTTGCACCATATTCCTTTCTAAGACAAGTGTCACATTTAATATAAATATACAAGTACATCCGAAATTGTAATAAAATATTACAATGTATTTTCTCTTGCTAAATGTACATAAATTTTGTACACATTGTATTTAAATTAAATAAATACATATTTTTCTTTAATTTCGTGTACGTAAATGAGTATATTATTTGTCGCATCGACATACCTTTCTACTACAGATTACCTAATATTATTTTCACAAATTAGTTTAAGTTTACTATTAACTGTGATGTCTTCTGATAACTGTCGCTATTATAAATAATAGAATTAGAGGTTTTATGAGGTAGAATATTTGTATAAAATAAAATTATATTTAAAATATTGTGATAAAAATGTCTCTAATTTTTAGTATTTACAACAAATCCAGAATTAATACAGATACCAAACCGGAACAAAAAGGCAAAATACTTTTTTATTTAACGGTTAACTGCATTCTAATAAATGTTTTCTTTTTAATTCAACGTAATTTGTAAATTTCTATGTTTAAAATAATTTAAAAGTATGAATTTTATTGTTTCAATTGATTCCACGGCATTGAAATACTGTATGATTTGTTTGGGTTATGGAATGCCGTTTTACTTTTTATTGAAATAATTTTCTTTATTAATATTAGAGAAACCCAGCGAAAATGTATGAAATTATTTTAAATATTCGTATAGATGCAAATGACAATTTATCAACATTCAATTTTAATCATATTCAATTTAATCATGGCATCTTCTGCAATGATTCATATAAAAACAGGACAAAATTTGTAAGTCGATCTATTAACTTACATTTTAAGTATACTTCCATAAGTTACAACATTACAACATAAATTCTTTTAAGGTATCACTTTTATACTTTAAATTATAATGTAATAGCAAAATATAAAACATGCAATTTTTGTGAATCATTAGTATGAATTCTGTAGAGCAAAAATAAATGTAAGTTGAAACTTGTAAGCCTACATAATATTTAAAATGGAAATAATAAAGTTGAAATTTTTAAACCTACAAAATATGTGAGTTGGAAATATTAGACCTACATAATATGTAAGTTGAAATTTTTAAACCTACAAAATATGTGAGTTGGAAATATTAGACTCTCATAATATGGAAGTTGATAATTTCAAACTCACATAAAATTATCTAATGTCAGTTCAGTAGTGGGGGAATAGATATTAATTTATAACCCAGATAATAGATGGCAGGGCATGTCTGGACAGGACTGCATTTCGAAGGTGTTATAAATATGAATTATAAATCAAGTGCAAATTAAAGGTTCGAAATTGATTAATTTGAAATGTACACCTACTTTCCGGATTTAAAATAACAGGAGCTAGGGTCTTATACTTAATTGTATTTATTAATTATAAATAAATTGTATTTGTTACTCTGCGTTCAGCGCAATCTAGCGGTGAAACCCGAAAGGACAATCACTGACAGCTGTGGGCGCTGTCGGCAATCCCCCACCACTCATTTGACATTAGATAATATTATGGAAGTCTAATATTTTCAACTTACATATTATGGATGTTTAAAATCATGAACTTACATTTTATGAGAGTCTAAAGTTTTATATTTACATTTTTTGTCAAGTAACAAATTTTGTTTTAGTTGAATAGACAGATATGTATAAATATTTGTGATTACGTTTTATACATGGGATTTGAATTTTAATAGTATAATATAAGTTAGACTTGTAATATTGTAGTAACAAAATTTGTTATTTTAAATAATATGACACATGAAAATATTTTGTACTTAGGTACCATTCCACGTACACATTCGTTTTATAATTATATTTTATTTGCTTAATATATTCAACATTCGAATTTAATATCGAATTTAAAATTGTATAAGACTTCCAGCACCATACTTGCATATTATGTAACTTCAAACTTCAGAGTTACATTATATTCAAGACCAAGTTTCTTTAAACATATTACATATCGCAGATATAAATGATATAATAACATACATGGAATTGAAAGATGTTAGTGGTAGAGCTTCAAAATAAACAGTTCTTGACACTTTTCATATTTAAACACAATGCTTGATGTAAAATTCATCTTAGTAAGATTTGATATGTAGTTTCAAAGTATTGTAACGAATTTAAAGCCAGACAAGTCGAGAACATTCCGGAAACCTTCTCGAGAAACAAGTGCGTAGCAGCGTGACCTGACTTGTGCATAGTGCTCGCTCGCATGTCTGAGCGTGTGGTTTGACGGGATATTCTAGGACGTTCTGGAATATTCGAGAACTGTTCTACGGACGGGAGTATATAAGCCGAGGTCGAGTGGCTGAGTGCAGTTGACAGTTGACTTCGAACGCGTAATATAAATGTGGTGATATTTAATAACAGCTCAAGTGTACGTAATATAAATAATAGTGTTAGTGACCGTTATATAAATAATATTAGTGTTTGAATACTTATTAGTAGTGTTTAAGATTTATTGTTGTGTTAATTAGTTTTAAATAAGTTTCTGTTATTTTTATATTCATTTATTAAATAGATACTTTTATTTTCGTTTAACATAAATAGTTGTGAGTTCTTTTTGTGCCTTAAACATTCTACACACTTCCAGAAAGACGAAAAACGTTACAGTATCATAAATTTATATATAAAATATTTTGAGTTACACATTTTTAAAGTAAGACATTATTTTAAAGTAACAAAATTTTATAAGTACTATTTTATAAAAACCTATGAGCTCTTATAGCAATATTGTACATGCATAAATTGAAGGCATACAATTTTAATCTAAATTTGCTTTTAAGACTCAAAAAGTATCGTGTTAAATGTTTAAGCAGCATTTTTGACATCACATTAAATCCATGTTGAATATTACAAGAAAGAGACAGGTAATACATTCCATATAGTAGGCATATATTTTCTATCTTCGTTCATATTCTATTTTTGTGATATTGAAATATATTATGTTTCATATTTTGTAATGTTAATTTTGTGAAAATCACATTACAAACTGTTATAAATTTCAAGTAGAAAAATATTAATCACATATTAAGTTATTTCGAAATATTTGACTTTCATTTACAACTCAGTTTAACAAATTTAACGCAAATTTTCATATTATATATTTATATATTGAGATAATATTTATTAAAACAAAAATGACTAAAGTCAATTTGATGATTTGCTTTAAATTCAATCTTGAGAAATGTTAATAATATGTAAATACGCAATTTTGTGTAAATAAAAAGTAAAACGGCATTCCATAAGTTTCGATCCTGTATACGCATCATGAATTTTTACAAGTAAAAAATTTTGAATTATATCAACTTATTAAACATCTACTTGTTGTACCTAGCACCCAAGTTAAAGTTATTATTATTATTTTCTAATTTTAAATTTATTTTTTCACCACTATGATCTAACATGGACTAAAGACTCTAGAAGATGTTTTATTAGTTAGGTCAAATATTAATTATTTATCAAAATCGCTGTTAAAATATACTGTGTAAAGATTGTACACTTAGGGCCGATATATCCAACTTTTAATAACCTAGCTAATAGTTATTAGCAAAATAAATTATTTATTAGGAAGACATTTAATTTTTCAATATCCAGTTAAATTTATTCGTCTTTTTGTTATTAGGTACCTTACAAATAAATATTTAAAAAATGCAACGCTGTTCATTTTTTAGAGGGAGAGAGAATGTTACGAAAAGCATTAATTAGAAAGAAATAGAAAACTTGTTTATGACGTTTAATAAATATATAAATGTAATTTTGTTTCTATCTTCTTTATTTTCTTATAACTGTCACAATAACGGGAAAATGTGCAAGATCTATAAATTTTTCTAAAAATTAAGTCATATTATCCTCTATTTCATGTCTCTCTATATTTTCATTCAATTAATCAATATTCATCTAAAATATCAATTATAACCTTTATAGTATTGTATATAAAATTATAATGTTTGTAATAAGAAATTGATACAGTAATGAAAATATATTTTTTGCTGAAACTAACATGACAATTGAGTATTTTGGTTTTAATTAGGAGGTTTGAGTAGCTAATTAAGTATGTAGCTAATAAATGTATTTATGAGATAAACAAAATTTATTAAATACTGGATATCTACAAAATATATATATATATATATGTATATATATATATATATATATATATATATATATATATATATATATATATAAATAAATAAATATATCATCACGCCTTCTACCCATTACTGGGTGTGGCAGCAGATCTCGGTAAGTGATATATTTTGCGCGTGAAGTGCGGTTACCAGTCGTAAAATCACGGCCTCCAAAGATGTTAGTTGTGGAGGAGCCACAGGGGTAGTTTTTGAAATTATGAAAATTGTTTGTCGCCTGTGGGAATCGAACCAAGGTTCTCAGGATCCACAGGCCGACCTCATACCACTGAGCTAGTCACCCCATATATATATATATATATATATATATATAAAGTTAACCAAATATCCTCAGCTTCAGAAAACCAATCTAGTTGTAATTTGGAAAAGTATATATATATATATATATATATATATATATATATATATATATATATATATATATATATATATATATATATATATATATATATGTATATATATTTATATATATATATATATATAATATATATATATATATATATTTATATATATATATATATATATATATATATATATATTTATATATATATATATATATATATATATAAATATATATATATATATATATATATATATATATATATATATATATATATATATATATATATATATATATATATATTTATATATATATATATATATATATATATATATATATTTTATATATATATATATATAACCGATTATTGTATAACAACTGAAATCAAAACTAAACCAAATTTAATTTTGATGATGGACGTATTGTGGATGAAATTTTAAATTTTATAACATGAACTGCCTTACAAAGAAATATGTTTATTGACAAACAAAAATGTGTACTCTTATTATGTAATTAATTTAAATTAGATAACAAGCTAGTTCAAAAGAAACATCAACATTTAAAACACCAGTTGCCAGCATTTTATAATTTTTTGAAAACAATATTACACACGTACTTGCTGTGGGCCTTTTCCCATTACTGGGTGTGGCACTCAGCCGTAGCAGATCTCGGTAAGTGATACATTTGTATTTGTAAAGATGTTTGTCTGATTTATATACACAAAGATGGAGTAGGTGGCACAGTGGTTATCGTGTCGGCCTGTGGATCCTGAGAACCCTGGTTCGATTCCCACTGGCGACAAACATTTTCACCACATTAATACTACTACTGTGGCTCTCCCTCCACTAACATCTTTGGGGGCCGTGATTTGACGGCCGGTAACCGCATTTCACACGCAAAAATATATCACTTACCGAGATCTGCTTCGGCAGAGTGTGCCACACCCGGTAATGGGTAGAAGGCGTGATGATATATTTATTTATTTATATACACAAAGAAAATATGATATATTGAAAAGTACAATACGAAGAATTAAATTTTTGATTGAATAATTATTTTGATTAATTTAGGTGTCAGTATTGTAACGAATCATCAAATAGAGAACATTCCAGTGTAGCGTTGTACTGGGCCCGGTCGGACGTATAAATCAAAGTGCGCTTATTAGGAAGTGCAACTTCGAGAAGATTCTGGAACGTTCTTGACTACTAGAATTACAGTTGACAATTGACTACAGAATCAGCTAGATAAATATACGTATCGTGATAATAAATAATAGTTCTTATGAACTTGATATAAATTAGTATATGTGTATCAATTAATAGTGTTTAAGATGTGATATAGTGTTAATTAGATTTAAATAAGTTTCCTTTATTATTAGTTTTCGTTTACTAAATAAATAGTTCTTATATCCTTACAACATAATTAGTTATGATTTATAATTTTACTGTAAAACCTACACACTTCTAGAGAAGACGTAAAAACGTTACAGTATGTGCTTGTAAATATTTGTTTGTTCATTTTGTGACAACAATAATATAATTGAAACTGATATTTTTATAGTAGTAATAAAATAAATTATTAATTATCTGTCTCATTTGATATTTGAATGCAAATCAAATACCGCTTAGGTGATGCATGTTTTATAATATCAAAGTGCAAAGTGCATCTAGCACCCACATACCAAATTGAAAGTCTACGCACGCCACTTGTCAACATTACCGTAAACAGTGATGTACTTGTTCGCTGTGGCGTTGTTGGACCTTAAATGGCAGAAGTAGCGGCCTTCATCTGCATGCTCCACATCATGTAATATTAGTTTACTTATTAATATTTTTCCTCTAGTAAATTTGATTCTGTTTATTTCTTCTATTACTTCCTGTAAATAAATAAAAAATAATTTTTTTATAGAAAATAATCAGTGGCGATTTTATTATAAGGACAACTAGATATTGACCCGCCATGAATACTGAAAGAGGTGCAACAGTATTTTGTAATAAGAAATAATAATTTTCAAATTTCATTTAAATAAGCTCTTAATTTTAGTTCAGTTGAGTTCAGTCGAGTGCAAGCGAATATATATATATATATATATATATATATATATATATATATATATATATATATATATATATATATATATATATATATGGGATGGCTAGCTCAGTGGTATGAAGTCGGCCTGGGGATCCTGAGGTTCCTGGTTCGATTCCCACAGGCGACAAATTTTCATAATTTGAAAAAGCTATCCCTGTGGCTCCTCCACCACTAACATGTTTGGGGGCCGTGATTTGACGACTGGTAACCGCACTTCACGCGCAAAATATATCACTTACCGAGATCTGCTGTAGCAGAGTGCCACACCCAGTAATGGGTAGAAGGCGTGATGATATATATATATATATATATATATATATATATTTATATATATATATATATATATATATATATATATATATATATATATATATATATATATGTATATATATATATTGTAACCGTACGGGCATTGATGATGTATAAATTAATCTTAAATAATGGCACGTAATTCTATAATTTGTGATCGTCTAGTATAATCAATTATTATTTATGGACCTACGTTGTGTTTATATATCGAAGAATGTAACCCTCAAATTGTTCGTAATACGAAGTAGCTGTCAATGGTGAGGGGAATTCGGGAAAGGTTGATTTGAGTAAAAGATTTAGATTCCTTCCAAAAGACATTACTGTGACGTCATACCTTGTGCATTTATTGAAAATCAAGTAATTAAAGAAATATCATTTATTATGTCAATTTAGAACGAACAGAGTGATTTGAACACAAAGTTCTGTCGTGAAATAATAATTTTATAGCTCTCTGGTATCTACCTTATGCAAGAGGGAAAACACGACCAAAACCCCCAAGCGGAGAGACAAAGCCCAATAATCAAATATTATCAAAATCAATTAGAATGTTTCCTGCACAATTATATTACATATTTTTATATGTCATTTTAAATAGACAGAATCTATACTTCAGACTCGTCACAATAATTTGTTAATGCATCAATATCTTTGGATGATTGTTAAATCGGTGGATCAGCCTTTGTCACTAATCTTATCAGTTTTGAATTTAAGTAAATTATTATAAACAATATGGAGGGTTTTCTTATTAGATAACCAATGTCTACTAGGGGAGTTTCCTTAGTAGGTAACCAAAGCCCATTGGGGGGGTTTCCTTTGTAGGTAACCAATGCCCAGTCATAATTTATTGTGATGTTAATTTTACGTTAAGAATTAATAACAAATACTTGATCTGTGTATATTTGTGATAATACAGATTTATATCGTTGTGACTGTCTTTCAGTATTCCAATTTATATGAAATATTTACATTGAATAGTTTTATAATCAGAGAATGATAATTAATTGAATTTAGTATCGTAGTGTCGATTTGGTTGCTACTCTTGTGAGAAAGTAACAATCCCTTAAAACTGACGTATGACATTAAACCAGAGATCCAATTAAAAGCATTTGGTATTTGGACAGAAGGTAAAACCAGCAGCCATGGCCGAGCCAGAGCGATTGGAGATGAGGAAGGTGTCCAGCAGCCATGGCCGAGCCAGAGCGCTTGGATATGAGGAAGGTGTCCAGCAGCCATGGCCGAGCCAGAGCGCTTGGATGTGAGGAAGGTGTCCAGCAGCCATGGCCGAGCCAGAGCGCTTGGAAATGAGAAAGGTGGAGGATATGGATAATTCGTTCAATAGGCATAGAGCCAGAGTAGAGTCTCGTTAGAGTCTCCTGGAGTCTCGTGAGCGCCTCCTCCATTACGACAAATCATGCAGTTTATATACAGTGGTTGTCCTCTCGTTCCTCCACCCCGAGGACATACGATGGGTGCATCCTCTACACCTCTTCTCCGAAAATGGCGTGGGTTCTCTTCCGCACTCCGTCTCCGAAGATAGCGTGGGTTCTCTTCTCACCCCGTCCCCGAGATGTCATAATGTAGCGTCATGTACTGTTTAATATCTTTCACGCCTTTCTGAAACAAAGAAGGACCACACATCTCCATATCGCACAGATTTCCAAATACCACAACCCTAGATTCCAATGACTGTGATTCCGTACCAATGGCGTACCTAATATTCTTACTCAAACCTTTGTTAGAACCAAATTATAATCTAATGATAAATATTCTCATTGGCGCATTTTCAATAACCTCCATGGTTAGATCACTTAGTTTTATAGTAGACGTACTTAATTACAAACGCAACAATACGATACCGTCTTCAGTGTAACTTCAGATACGCCCCTGCAAATGCAGCCTAGAGATTTGTGAACATCCCTTCAAAAACAATAAACAGAGCACGTGCCCGAAGTGTCGGCTGGCCGGCCCGCCAGATGTTGTAAACTCAAGTACCTAGGAATTCGTTGCAGACGTACAAAAAGTGTAAAGAGATAATATTTATACATACATACATATTATGTCATAACGATTCAATCAACAATATAGTTCTGGCCAGAACGTTTGTATAACAATAAGTAATAAAATAAATTGATGCGTGCCGTACAATATATATATATATATATATATATATATATATATATATATATATATATATATATATATATATATATAATATAATATATATATATATACATATATATAATATATATATATGTACATGTTTTGGTGAACGTGTTTATATATATATATATATATATATATATATATATATATATATATATATATATATATATATATATATATATATATATATATATATGGGGCAATATTTGTCAAACCAGTCATCCCCCGCGTACATTTCAATTTTAGACATAAAAGGTCTCTAAAGTGCTCAAAATTTTCCTTGAACTATCTACTTTTTGATGCCGTGTGGTGTTTTTTGAAATTTTAAGATGGCGGCCTAAAAATAGCCCATGTATCAGGAGCAGACATAAAAAATTTCACTAATGTCCCAAAAAAATTCGCAAATAAGATGGGTAATTGAGTTTAAACTTATTGCTTAACAGTTGTTGAGTCACTAATTACGAATCTGTTATCAAAATTTCAGAATTTCAAAATGGCGGTTTTAGAATGGCGACTACAAATATAAAAATACATGAAAACTACAGAATTTATCTAAAATTTGTTACTCAGGGGTTTTTGGAGTCGCTGATTATGAATTCATTATCAAAATAAATCAAAATTCAAGTGAGGGTATGTTGAGGAGGGGGAGCACCCTGTATAAGAGGGAGTAATTGGGAATCCAAACCATTCCATTAGGATCATTAGAATACCTTTTGATCAACAGTTTATCGCTAGTTTCAACAATAATCGCATGATTTTTCAGAATTTGGTATACAGGTTGTGCGTTTTCAAATCTTTTGTTCCATTTTCTTCTTATCTTGTCATGGTACACTCTAAATATATACATAGGTGTCTTGAGTGTCAATGTGTGTAGTGTCAATGTCACTGTCTATTACTCCCCCTCACGAAAGACCATTTATGCAAGCTCATCTTTAATGGAGTCCAATATCTCTTCTTAGTTTATCTTGTTTCGAGCCGCGTAAAGATTTAGTGAAAATGTCAGCTTCCATTTCTTCTGTTCTTTTATATATTACATTTATTGTACCATTTTTAATAGTGTCTCGAATAAAATGTTCCTTTATATTGATATGTTTCGATTTTGAACTAATAACGGAATTTTTTGTTAAATTTTGACCAGCCTGATTGTCGTTGTATATTGTTATTGTTTTTTTGTGTTATTCCTAAATCCATAAATAATCTTTGAAGATGTAAAGCTACTTTTGTCCCTTCTGTTAGTACCATATATTCTGCTTCTGCTGTAGAAAACGCTACAGTTCTTTGTTTTCTTGTTTCCAAACTTATTAGTCCACTGCTATATTTAAAACAATACCCTGTATATGATCCTTGATCTATTTTGCATGCAGCCCAGTCAGCATCGGCTTATCCTTCTACCGGGTTTCCTGATTTTACAAAATTCAGCGAAATATGTTTCGTATCTTTTAAATATCGAAATATTATTTTTGCATATTTCTAGTGTTCTGCGTTGTAATAGTTATTATATTGGCTGCAAACATAATATCTGGTCTTGTTGCTACTGCTAAGTACATTAGAGATCCGATTAAATTTTGATATGGAAGATTTTTTATTTCTTCAAGATTAGTTTCTTTTTCTAATTTTAAATTGGTTTCCATTTGCTGATTTGCATTCAGTCATATTGAATTTTTTTTAAGAGATTTTCTATATATTTTACTTGATTTAATTGACATTTTGAATTCTATACCAAGACAATAATTTAGTTTTCCTAAGTCTCTCATTTTAAAGTTTTTCATTAATACTTCTTTTATGTCTTGATAATATTTTTCATTTGAATATGCAATAATCAGATCGTCTCGTATATGAAAAAAAGTAGTGTTTCTCCCCCTTTTGACATTTTGTAGATGCACGGATCTGCATTTGATACTTGGAAACCTAATTCTTGTAATTTATTATCCAATTTTTTATACCACTGGCTTGCAGTTTGTTTTAACCCATATAAAGCTTTCTTTAACTTGGATATTTTAGTATCTCTTGTACTTCTCGTATCTTTTAGCATTTTTTTGGCTTTGTTAAATAACAAAAGGTCTTCTTTTCCACTTTCTTCAATAATTATATCATTTAAGTATTTTTTTTAGGAAATTTGGTTTCTCCATATAAAAATTTTCTTCAATTTCTCCATTCAGAAAAGCTGTGCTAGTTGACATAAATTTAAATTTTGTTCAACTGTTGTCGCTATTAATGCCCTTATTGTGCTTAATTTTGCTACCGGCGCAAATGTTTCTTAATAATCAATACCTGGTCTTTGAGAAAAACATCTGGGTACTAATCGGGCTTTCTTTCTTTCTAATGTCCCATCTGCTTCCATTTTTTTCTTTAAAATTATTTTGCAACTTACAATATTTGATACGTTTTCTTTCTTGACTATTTCCCAAGTATTATTTATTAAATGTACTTTTATTTCATCTTTTATAGCATCGTCCCATTCTTCTTTAGATTCATTAGTTCCTTCATTACATTCTTCACAAAAATATAATTCATAATCTTGTGTCCATGTTAGAAGTCTTTTTTCTCTTTTGGTTCTTATTTCATTTCCATTATTTACTGATGCTTCTGTTTTTTCGTTTCTTTCTTCCATATCTTCATTAATATTTTGATTTCCTTCTTCTGTATCTTCATTAATTTGGTTGTTTATTTCTTCTGTATCTTCATTAATGCTGTCGTTTCTTTCTTCTGTATCTTCATTAATGTTGTCGTTTCTTCCGTATCTTCATTTATGTTGTCGCTTCGTTCTTCTACATCTTCATTAAGGTTGTCGTTCCTGTATTCATTTTTAGTTTCGTTATCTCCTTCTAATTCTTCAATTCTTATTATATTCTTTGTTTTAATATCTTTATTTCCGTAATATATTATATCCTTAACTTTTATATCTCTGCTTACTTCTATTTTCTTTTTGCATTTGAGATTCATATTCTAAATCCTTTTACTATTTCAGAATAGCCCATGAAAATTCCTATTTTAGTTTTTGAAGAAAATTTTCCTTTTTTTTCTATTTTTATCTAATATAAATGTTTTAATACCAAAAATGTGGAGATGATTTAGTGAAGGTATATGACCAACCCAGTTTTCAAACGGTGTTTTGTTATTTATTCCTTTGGCTGGACTTCCATTTATTAAATAATTTGCTGTAGCTATAGCTTCTGCCCAGAATCTTTCATGTAAATTAGCTTCGAATAACAAACATCTTGCTTTTTCAACGAAACTTCTATTTTTTTCATTCAGCAAGACCGTTTTGTTGCGGTGTATATGGTGCTGATAATCTTCCTAGGATTCCATTACTTTTTAAATATTATTATTATTTCCTAGTGACAGGCAAACTGGTTCAATATTATAATTTTTGTTCTCATATTTCTTCTTTCTACATTCATTAGTTTTATGTCCATTTTTTGTAGCATTCATCATTTGAGTAGTTATTATTTTTATATTAAAAATTACTTGTTTTCTTATATTCGCGATTCTAATTTTTGTTTCTATTAAAATTATTTTTATTTTTGCTGTAAAATGCTTCTTGATCGTTTTTTTCCTTGCCTCTGTTTCTTCAATAATTTTAACTTTTAGATCTTCTGGAGACGGTAAATTGTCTCTGGTTTCAATCGCGACTCTAAAATTTTCGAATGAGGATGTAAACTATAAAGCATAATTATGCTTAATAATTCTTCATTTATTATTAAGTCCATTTCGGCTAATTTGTCCACAATACTCGTATCTAAGAAATTATTTAAATGCTGCCTAACATCGTCTGTTTCTCGCATCTTGCATAAAATTATTTGTTTTAATAGGGATGCATTTCTAGCCGGACCTTTACTTTGGTATATATTTTCTAAAGTATCCCAGACTTCTTCTGACGTAGTACATTTTTTAACTTGTTTTAGCTCTGATGGTGAAATGATAAGTAGTAGATCTGATCGTGCAAGTAGGTCTTTTCTTCAAATTCTTCTACGGCATTACAATCTTCTTCAGGTTTAATTTTTTCTTTCCATTATCGTAGTCCCACAGCCCATTTTTAATTAATACGGCCTGAGTCTGTACTTTCCAGGTCCCGTAGTTATTCCTATTCAGAAACTTCATACTATATGTTATTGACATTCTGGTGAAAAATATTTGGCAAAATATATGTACTTATCTACTTTATATCTTTGTGATCTGGGCCCATAACCTGATGAAAATCGTACGCATTGTTTGAATTGTCTTCTATATTTTTATAATTAATATTTGACATTGATATTTATTTTAGTGTATATTATTATTATGTTTTCTTCCTGGGTGTCTTGACTGTTAAAATATATACATGAGTGTCTTGAGTGTCAATCAGGGCTAGGTAACGTAGATCGCATATCCGATGACAGCGGTTTAGTAATGGACCACATTAAACATGGTAGCATATATATATATATACTGCTCAAAAAAAAAACCGGACACCTAAAGAATCCCAAAAAAACGTCACTTTTCAAACCTCTGTCAATTTGTCAGTTTTGAAGCAAATTGGATGAAATTTTTTTTCCGAAGTCGCCCAAAGTCTTGTCTTTTATAAGTTGTGAATTGATTTTGATTAACCTTCCTTTCCCTTTCCCCAGCCACCCCCAAACGAGAACACCTTTTTTCTAAAAAAAGGTGATTTTTAAAGCTTTCTATGGGAATCATCAGCCGTCAATTGACAAATCTGTCATCAGATAGTGAAAATATGGACTTTTTGTTACTGGAACGTAAAACAATATCAAAATCGGATGATTTTTAAAAAACGTTATGATTTTTTGAAAAAAAAGAGACATTTCCAGAGGTTGGCATTCAATTGTCCGTAGTACGTAGACACTCGAACACATACGGACATTCAAACGCACGCACGCACACGAACACACACACACACACACACACAACGCACACCCACGCATAACAATATTATGGCAATGTAATATTAAAATAAATATATCATTATATACCATTACTGGGTGTGGCACTCAGCCGTAGCAGATCTCGGTAAGTGATATATTTATGCGCGTGAAGTATGGTTACCAGACGCCAAATCAAAGAGGTTAGTGGTGGGGGAGCCGCAGGGGTAGTTTTAACGTGGTGAAAATTGTTTGTCGTCTGTAGGAATTGAACACGGGTTCCCATATCGACAGGCCTACTCGATACAATTGAGCCACCTACCCCCAATAATATTATTAAAATAAATGTGAATATTCTAATACTGCAACACTAGCGCTAATGAGATAGAAAATTGCCAGCAGAACTTGATAACTCAATTCATTTATTAATTGTATCTTAAACTATAACAAGATATTCTTTAAAAAAGGGCCAAGTCAATTTTACAAATTTTTATTGAAAATTAATAAATATGATTCTGATAAAACACTAAAAATCTGAAATTTTATTGATGTGCAGGAGATAAATAGTATTGATAAGTCATTATTTTTATCATCAGAAATGAAACTAACTGAAGAAAATAAGTATGAAAAAGATTGATTTGAATAATATTATTGTAAAATGCCCCGGTCCAAATCTAGATTGACCGGACTGTACGAGGGCGGTCCAATAAGTACTTAGCCTCACCGCCAGATAGCACCACTATTGCAAGAGCAATTTTGTATCGATTAGAACATTCTCGTAGACAGTTACTGTTAAATTTTCAACCGAATCGGACCCGTAGTTTTGTTTTGACCGCGTGTGGAAGCGAGCGTGTCCGCAGATTTGAGAAAAATGGATAAAGAACAATATCGGTCGGTGATTCGATTCTTGTTTTTGGAAGCGAAATCAAAAAACGCTTGGATGCTATATACTTCTTCTCTTTCGATGGCGACCGTCAAAAATTGGTTTAACGAGTTTCAACGTGGTCGCACGTTGGTTTTTGATGAGCCACGCCCAGGTGCCCCGAAAACGGCTACCACGGAGGATAACGTAACAAAAATCCGCGATTGAAGGTGCGCGAGATAGCTGAGACACTAGGTATCTCAAAAGACCGCGTGGGTCATATTCTGCATGAATTATTGGGCCTGAGAAAAG
Organism: Pterostichus madidus; assembly: GCA_911728475.2. Classification (NCBI taxonomy): domain Eukaryota; kingdom Metazoa; phylum Arthropoda; class Insecta; order Coleoptera; family Carabidae; genus Pterostichus; species Pterostichus madidus. The sequence goes on from OU452319.1 coordinate 15,393,153, forward strand.
TTTCTGCATCGTTTCGTGACCGTCGACGAAACATGGGTACACTGGTACACACCAGAGACCAAGGAACAGTCGAAACAGTGGACTTCACTCGGCGAACGTGCTCCAAAGAAGGCGAAGACTGTCCTATCGGCCGGAAAGGAAATGGCCGCCGTTTTCTGGGATTCAAAAATGTGATCTACATCGACTACATGGAGAAGGGCAAAACGATAACAGGGCTCTACTATGTCGAATTATTGGGCCGATTCGACGCCGAATTGCAGAAAAAACGGCCCCATTTGGCGAAGAAAAGCCATGACAATGCTCCGGCCAAATTGATAGAATTAGGCTACGAACTGCTGCCCCATCCACCTATTCTCCGGATTTGGCCCCGAGCGACTTTTTTTTGTTTCCAAATTTGAAAAAGTCTCTCGCCGGGCAGAAATTTGAGTCGAATGAGGCAGTTATCGCCGCCACGGAGGCCTACTTTGCAGACCTCCAGAAAACGTATTTTTCAGACGGGTTAAAGAAGTTGGAGCATCGCTGGATCCAAGGACGTTGAAAGGAGGGGATATGGCATTCAAGTCAAGACTGTGAGGCTCGGCAGATTGACAGAGACAGAAGTATTATTTTCTGTACCGTGCTTAGCCTGCTACTGATTGACATGTGTCATAAAGAGATTTAAAATTTAAATAGACAGAACTGAATCATTCTCTCTAAAAGATTATAAATTTTTACAAGGAAACTGAAATTATAAACACTTTGTTATCATTTTATCCACAAAAATTATGTCCAATTCCATACAACACAAAAATTGAAACACAAATGACACTTCGTGGTTAGGTTTACATAAAACAACGCTCCCTGACAACGTCTGAACGTCACTTTTCTAACATAAAAATTCAAAATATTTGAAAGAAGAACAGATTTGGCTAAGCACGGTGCAGAAAATCTATTGTTGTCTCTTTCCCTTGCCCAAGCCTCACTTCAAACAATGCTACAGTATCGTCATGCCATATCCCCTCCTTTCAACGTCCTTGGCTGAATCAAGTGTATCGAACTCAAAGGAGATTATGTTGAAAAATAAATCGCCACTTTTCCAAAAATTTTGTTATTCTTTTGTAGGCTAAGTACTTTTCGGACCACCCTCGTATGATGGTCTCTTTTTTCAAACACACTTTTTTGCGTAACGAAGACAACAAGTCAGAAGTAACTAACATTATACATTTGACAAAATATATGATATATAAATATAAAGGACTTGAACAAGTAATGGGTGAGTGGATGGACTGACTGAAGTTCTATATAAAAGCACAACTTACACTAGAAGCGAAGTTATCCGAACGTGTCCAGCGAAGCGCGTCATCTGGGACGTTGTGGTGTACGAACGCAACGCAGCACAACTCTAGAGTCTGACTAACAAACACGAGATCTTCGTCTGGACCAGTTATCAATGGTTCCTGTTCAACATAATCTAAAAATAAATAAATAAATATTAAATATAATACATGTATTCATTCATTTGATGCAAAAACACAAGTCTGTCATGACATTTTTAGCGTATATACCCAACTGGGGTAATTTTTTAAATAATATAAATAAATAAATATATCATCACGCCTTCTACCCATTACTGGGTGTGGCACTCTGCTAAAGCAGATCTCGGTAAGTGATATATTTTGCGCGTGAAGTGCGGTTACCAGTCGTCAAATCACGGCCCCCAAACATGTTAGTGGTGGAGGAGCCACAGGGATAGCTTTTTCAAATTATGAAAATTTGTCGCCTGTGGGAATCGAACCAGGGACCTCAGGATCCACAGGCCGACTTCATACCACTGTGCTAGCCATCCCATTTAAATAATAATATTATTTATTTATGGAGAAAATGCAATTCTATTGATTTAAAAATTATTGCCTATTTAAATTGATCAAAATGATAATTACTTGTATTTTGTATAAAACCCAAGTGCAGTTATTTAGTGTATTAGAGCGTAGATATTTAGTCTCAGTTTCTTATCTGCCAGTCGGCATGTTTGTATAACAGGAACTAAATCCCAATTACAGTACAGGGTTCGGACTCATCGTCGCAGTGTGGTAGCTTGAATGGGATTCGATCTCGGATTTTGGGTAGAGACACACTAGTAGGTACTTATCGCACATACAATACTAATTTGTTGAACTAGCAAAAAAAGTCACAAATTTACTGCCTTTTTGCCGTATTGACACATATTTTTTGTCATTTGTTTAAAGGAATATTAATTCTGTGATTATTTTCAATATTTTTTACGTTATCTCCATCATCGTATTCATAATGTTGCAATGCATTTGTGCGGTTGCTAGGTAAAAACAAAGTTAACGGTTATAATTTAAGAAATGCCATTCTGATTTTAGTAATTGTTATCAATCAGTATTCATGAAATTTACAATTTATAATAGTGTTGTGTCAGGTCGTAATACAACTGCTTCCCGTAAAAAATCATATCAACCCAGATTCATTAATATTAGTCGCTTTATTAAAACTGAAACATTCTTCAAAAAAACAACAGCAAATACTCTCTATTGTTGTCACGTCTAGTATGCTGTTGCAACGTTGCTATATGTAAAAATTACATTTTACATTCTATATTTACAAACATCGGGCGCCATTCCCCACAAATGGATAGGAAATGTTAACACCGTCCGAGATTAAAGAAGCGGCGTACAGTAGTAATTATATTTATTAAATTATGTTATAGTATGTCAAATTTGTTGTTTTTCCATAATAACACTTTTACCGTCTATGCTGAAAAAGTAGCACTTTACAGCTTGTGAATATGTCAATAGGGGTTTTTTCATCTTACGGCATAAAAAAAATTGTATCGCATATTAATTCTAGTCGTAAGAAAATTATAACAAAGCAAAGATAAGTAATTTAAAAATGAAAATTGCTTATGAGGCGCCGTTTGCGACAAAACGTTTTGAATATTTCATGTAAATTAAAACAATATATTCTATGATTAAACGTATATACAAGATTTATGTAGTAAAATATTACACATTTTGAGGAAATATACTAAATAAATTGAAAAATAGCAACTGTGTAAAATATTACCTCTTGCATTTTGTCGTACTTCAAATGCGTATATCAGACATAATTCTAGAATACAGACTAGGATTAGAACATTTGCCGCAAGATGGCTCTGCTTATTACAGTGTTCTGTAGCAATTTAAATTAATTTCCTACTTTACCAATAGTGTAAAAATCAAGGATGACCAAAGTTTTAGTGAGTAAATGGTTGCCTATTTCATTGACGCCAACAAATATTTTTAATTAAACAATAAATAGGTATAGTTTTCTATTTTGTTCTCCCAAGACAAGAGAAAACAAATATTTGACTAATAAATGACAAAACTTTTACAAATAAATTATTACTTTTTATTTCACAACTTAGCCAAATAAGTTTTATGTACTATATCTTGAATACTCAAGGTATTAAGCAGCTCCACCGGCTATAAATTTAAAAATAATTTTTTGCGCAGCCGTTGTGTCCCAATAAAATTTAAAGAGAAAATATTCAAATAAAAATTATAGATATTTCAATATTGCGTATGTTTAGTTAACATTTCTTGTTTTACTTGATTAGTTACTGTAAAAACTAGATTAAAATTAACTAAGTATGTGGAAGATGATCGAAATGCGAACAAATAAAATTTTTAAATGTAGAAGATGTCAATGAATAACACCGATTAATAAACAACGTAGATAAACAATAGATTTGCATAAGTTATCTCATCTGCACCCCGGTACTCCTTTTTATGAGTACTTATGTGATTTATTTGCCTCGATTGATTACAAACACAAAGTTTAACTTCTGTCTATGTACAAAAATAATAATTATTATTAATGCAAAGTATCTTTGGTCTCAACTAAAATTATTGTTTTTTTTTTTGGTAATGGCGTCATTTTTGAAACATGTATTATAAATTTATGTTTACTTTATGGTTTTTTTTAATTTTCGGAATATTTTGTTGTTATTCACAAGACTACTACTTTATTTTAATATTTGGAATAATTGCTTTGCAATAATTATTGGTTACCTTAGATATCAACATTTTTTTTTTTACTCTTTATTCCCTAGTTAAATAAATAATCATCACACCTTTTACCCATTTCCATGTGTGGCAGTCTGCCGGGACAGATCTTGATAAGTGATTTATTTATACGCGTGAAGTGCGGTTACCAGCCATCAAATTACAGTCTTCCAGAGATGTAAGTGGTGAGGGAGCCACAGGGATAATTTTAAATGTGGTGAAAATCAGTTGCCGGCTATGGGAATTGAACGCGGGTTCTAATTTCCACAACCCGGCTAGCTACCATTGTGCCATAAGTTGATAAGTAGCCCTTAATAAATAATAGTCAAATGTTCAGAAAAAACAGAATAAAAAATCGGAGAAATTATAAATTTACTATAAATGGCTCAAATATTAAATAAAACATAAATAATAAATATATGTGGGGATGTAACTATGACTATAACTAACAACGAAAGCAAAAAATATTTGTAAAACAAATGAAGAGAACATTTTTTTCATTACATAAAAAATATATATAGGAAATATCTATCTACATTAGACAACCAAATACACATCCCGAAATAAGACACATTGCAGAAGGTACTAATGACAAACTGTTACCCGATAAATCCAAGAAAAGATATTGCACTAACTGTAATGTCAATATAAACTATTTTGATTCAAAGAAATAAAATATTACCCTCATTCTACTAGTCATGTCAATATAAACTATTTTGATTCAAATAAACAAAATATTACCCTTAGGGCCAGTTTTTCAATCACCGATTAATGTTAACCATGATTAAATAATAATGGAAACTATGGTTTCCATTATTATTTAATCATGGTTAACATTAATCGAGCGTAAACCGGCGATTGAAAAACTGGCTCTTATTCTACTAATCTTTTCTTAAAATGTATTGAAGGTTCGAGACAATCGTTTTTAGAAACATGTCGTGAAAAAATGTGGTGTCTAACACGAGAAGAAACAGTTTTTTCCACTCTCGCTCGAATTGCCTCATGAGCGAGTGGAAAAAAGAGGCACTTTCTTCTCTAGTTTAACAAATAACTATTTATAATGTCTCTATGTAATATGAATTTATCATAACAATGATATAATTTTCCATAACATACAAATTTAGAAGTATTTATTTTTAGGTTACTTAAAAATTGTAATCTCATTTCCGTTAGCTATAAAGAAATTCCAGTTTTGTTAATGTTACTTAAACTAAATCTAAGATAGTTATTTTAAATCTGGAGAAAAAGATTAAAAATAATATTTTGTACACCCCTTGGGTGTACATTTCATAGCGCCATTTCGTTCGAATGTTGCACTATCTCTCCAAAATACAGCGTGAACTACCTGAAATTCAGCGCCATCTCTGAATAAGTGGCACAATCCTATTCTGTATATATTTTTAACGCGACAAAAATATCACAATATACAGGTTTATAATATACCCGATTTTCTTAATACAGTACACAAAATTTGTATATATACAATCTTTTTTGTGATATTGTAATAAATTTAATATATATACAATATTTTATGTGATATTGTCAAAAATTTAGTATATATTGTGAAAAGAATTGTATATTTACGAGTCTGTATATTGTCGCAAACGGCGCCTCATAATTGCTTGTGTTTATTTTGTGGCCACGTATTCACGTGTTCAATAACGTGCTACGCCCAGTTTTGTACGTATGCGCATAGTATAATTTGTATTAGTATAGGGTCTCACGCCTATCGCGCTCTAGGCAAATGCAGTTAAGCGTTACACTACCTAGCGGTAATTTTTAGAACTACTGTATCCAGGACTCATTTTGAATTGTATTATATGTTAGATACAGATATTTTGAAATATTTTTGTTGTGTTGATAAAATATATAATGTAGAACGATTATTGCTTCGTACAAGGATGTAAATCTTTAAGAAAAAACATCCTGATGTATTTTTTCATTTATTGCCAAAAAAAGAAACACAAAAAGTAAAATTTGAGATAAAATTTAGGGTTGCCGAATTAATAGTTAAGCATGCAATATGGATTAGGAGATTAAAAATAGGGAAAAAATTAACCCGCGTACAGTAATACGAGTATGTTTCCTATATTTCAGAAAAAAAAATATTACATTAATATTTTAACTTTTTCAGTAGTAAAAGAACGCTATTACCGGAATATTTACGTTACCATGGATTACGTCATCGTCTTTTGGTCTTAGGACCAAACATATTTTTGTAACTACAATTCTCATGGTGATAAATAATATAATAATAATAACCTTTATTGCTCCATCCAAAAATTAGTATTTTTAGTCCTAATGAAACAAATAACTATATTTTCATGGTAAGTAGTTAATCAAGTAATATGTAAATAGAGCTGCTGCAAAATAAAAATTTTCACTGTACATCTCAAACGAAATGTAAAACCTATGAATTTGCCAAAGGAAAAGAAAACACGATAAAAAAATTCAAGATAGTGACAGAATTTTAAGAATAAAAAACCCACTGAAATGAAAAATTTCGAACAAAGTGAACATGAAAATGCTACGCCTGATAATGTCAAAATGGAGGAGAGTCACAATACAAACACAGTAGAAGAGAGGGAAACAGTAGATACTATAACAAATTTATTAAATAATCAACCGAAAACGTTAAGAAATTTTGAAGTACAAGTAAATACACCGTAAAGACTTACTGTCGTACATTTAATAAATACAGAAAGAGCACTTAACAATTTTACAGGCTTAGAAAATTTTGATATTTTTATTCAATAGATATACTATATAGCGAAAATCATGTAAATAAATTACATATAAAAGAGAGAGTTATTCTGTACTTTATAAAATTTAAGTGCGATTTAAGTTTTGTAGTTTTATCTCTATTATTTGGTAACAGTCCTTCTATATGCCTATTATACTTGCATTAAATATGTAAGATTATTTCAGCTGTTTTAAAACATGCTATAGTATGTTCGACAAAAAGCAAAATTGATAATAACATATTGATTTGTCTTCAAATGCTTTTCACTTATGCCACATAAAATCACATGCCCAGCATTATACACCACATCGTGATCTATGTTCCCCGTCGATGTATTTAACTAAGGTAATCTATGAAATAAATCCACATTTCCACTCCTACGTCCGAAGGGAATTCATTCCCATACACTTTTTGGCCATATTGTGTGGTTCATCTTTTTCATGTGTCCATACCATTTTAATATTTTCGTATCTATTTTGTCTAATATATTATTCTGTGAAGTATAGTTGTTTAGTAACGTTCAGCAAAATGTTTGCACATTTGAGTGGTAAATTTTCATTAAAAATTGTTAAATTTTATATTAAAGTGTGTGTAAATTAGTTGTGAATAAAGTGAAATATATAATTTATTAATATTTCTCAGCATTAACAACATATTTAATCTAAATAAAATTTTTCTATTCCAATTTTTGACTTAAGTTGAATCAGCAAGTCTACTTACGTACTTTTTATTTTTATAGTCATACCGTTAAATTTGTTGTTGTTGTGCTCTTCTTGCAATTCGACTTACGAAACATCTTTTGCGGTGAAATGTGCTAGTTGCAACCTAAATTTTCATTCAGTTTGTGCTGATTTATCGCAATCTGATTCAAGAATGTTGCGGTCAAAGAAAAATTTTAAATGGTTCTGCAATGCATGCAATTCTTTTTTCTTATCACACTCTAATAAGTCAACAAATGATTTTGCCGAATTAAAAGATTTAATTCTTACTCTGCAAGCAGATTTAAAGAGTATGAACGATAAACTCGAAAAACTAGAAGTTACCAATAAAACCAAACTTGAACAATATTCAGAATTTGAGGGTATTATTACTGAGATAAATGAACTAAAGCATCGAGAATGTAATATTATTATTTATGGGCTTTCTGAAAATCCATTCAATGATCGTCAGTCCATTAATGAATTATTATCTACAGTCCTTCCTGAAATAAGATGCAATGATTTTTCATTTATGCGTTTGGGAAAAAGAGTTGAGAATAATGTCAGACTAAGACCTATAAAAGTGTTGTTTAATAATGTTAATTTAATTAAACAAGTTTTGAAAAACGTAAAAAAAATTAAAAGCAGTGCTAAATTCAGTAATGTATCAATTTCAAATTATAAAACTCCGCGGCAACGTAAACACTTTGCGTTACTGCGTGAAGAATTAAATAAACTAAATGCTGATGGTACTGAAAAGTATATAATAAAATATGTGAACGGTACTCCATGTATTTCCAAAAACTAATTCATAATCATATCCGTTCTGAACCACATTGAGTATCTGTGAGTTTATATTATCAAAATGTACGGGGCTCAATACCAAGTTATCACAACTTCAACATAACGTACTGACCCCAGACTATGACATTCTTGTTTTAACTGACACGTGGTTCAAGGACAATGTGTATGACGCTGAGTTAGTTGATCGGCGTTACCTGATATTTCGAACCGCCGTGACCAGGCGAGAACCGGCAAGACACGAGGCGGTGGAGTTCTTATCGCAGGCAAACCTTTATTAAATCCAGCAAGTTTCAGTATTATTTGCAATGTTTCTTCTATTGAATTGTTAGGTGTTAAACTAATTGTTCATGATACAGTTTTTTACTTAATTTCTGTTTAAATTGCTCCAGATGCTAGTAATGAGAATTACGAAACTTTATTTGATACTTTAGTATCTCTCCCTTTTATGTTTACTTCTAATGTTATAATAATTGGTGATTTTAATATTTCCAAATTAAAAGAAACGTATGAAGATAGTAATGTTTTTGATACAATTGTATTTTATTTTAGTAGTTGTTTAAATCTTTTGAATATGGAGCAATACAACAATATTGTAAACAACAATGGACGTCTACTTGATATAGTCGTTTCTAATTTTTCTTGTACCGTTGATCGCTGTGACGACCCAGTCTTGCTCGAAGATTGACATCATCCTGCACTGTTTGTTGAATTCTCATTTCTTAGCAAGTATAATTTCAAATCTTGCTCATAAATACAAATACGGCAATTACGAACTTCTGTATAAATTGTTAAACGAAATTGACTGGAGCTGGATAAATGATTATAACATCGTTGACTTAGCTGCTGATCCGTTTTATAATGTATTGTTCAATGTACTTGATTCTTGTATTCCTAAAATTAGTAGACGCAAAAGTACCCTACATGGTTTAATAATGAGCTCATTTCTCTGATTAAAACTAAAGATCGATATAGAAAAATATATAGAAATACTAGTTTGTCAATTTATTTAAGTAAATTTAAAGAGTACAGAAATAAATGTAAAACGATGTCTACAACATTATATCGTAATTATATTGACAAAATTGAATCCAATATCAGGTCTGATAACAATGTAAACCATTTTTGGACTTTTGTCAATAATGGCTAGCACAGTGGCATGAAGTCGACCTGTGGATCCTGAGGTCCCTGGTTCGATTCCCACAGGCGACAAATTTTCATAATTTGAAAAAAGCTATCCCTGTGGCTCCTCCACCACTAACATGTTTGGGGACCGTGATTTGACGACTGGTAACCGCACTTCACGCGCAAAATATATCACTTACCGAGATCTGCTTTAGCAGAGTGCCACACCCAGTAATGGGTAGAAGGCGTGATGATATATTTATATATATATTTAAAAAAAAAATTCGGCTAAACCAACAAACATGTTTAGTGACAATCTTTCTTATACTGGTGGTTTTGAAATTGTAGAAGCTTTTTGATAATTATTTTCAGAGTGTTTTTACTTCCTACAACAGTAGTTGTAACAATAACTATGTCAGTTTGAATGATTTGTCAGAAAATAATACTTATGTATATCTAAACGGAGCAACAATTTCGGATGTAACAGACGCTATTAATGCTCAAAACAATACAAATTCTGTCGGACCAGACAATGTACATACCTATATTTATTGTTAAAGGTAGTGCTGATTTATTATCACAATCACTCTGCTACTTATTTAATTTGTGCTTACAGTTGCAAATATTTCCACATAACTGGAAAATTGCAAAAAATTATCCATGATTTAAATGGAGATAAAACTCAGTTACGAAATTATCGACCAATCTCTTGTTTGAGTGTTTTCGCTAAAAATTTTGAATTTATTTTATATAAAAACGTACAGATGCAAACACAACATTTCATAAGCAGCTATCAGCATGGTTTTGTGAGAGGTCGTTCAACGGTAACAAACTTATTGTCGTTCACTCAATAAACGTCAAATGTATTAGCCGAAAGAAATCAAATTGACAGCATATACACAGATTTTTCAAAAGCATTTGACACTGTCTCTCACTTTATATTATTATCTAAACTTCAGATGATTGGCTTTGCAGACAACTTACTTAACTTGATTGCTTCTTATTTACATAATAGAACTCAATAAGTTTTTGTTGATTGTTTTAAATCTCAGAGTTATTGCGTAACTTCTGGTGTACCCCAAGGGTCCGTTCTCGGCCCCATGCGCTTCTTGTTATTCATCAACGACATTGTTAATATCATCTCGTCCTCAAACTGTCTTATGTTTGCCGACGATTTCAAATTGTTTCGTTCTGTATCAACTTTAAATAACTGTGTGGAACTTCAGTGTGACTTAGAAAAAAATTACGAATGGTCAATGAACAACAAGTTATACTTCAACTTAGATAAATACGAAACCATGAGTTTCTCTAGAAAATTAGAAACAATTCAATTTAACTATTCAATTAATACTACTAAAAAGGATCTAGGGATTATTTTTGATGTGAAGATATCATTCATTCCTCACATAAATTTTACTATCAGGTCTGCAAGCAGAATCCTTGGTTTTATTTTGCGAGTAACGTTTGAGTTTCGTAATAAATTTAGTTTGCAAAACCTTTTTGTCTCATTGGTGAGAAGCAAATTAGAATATGGTAACATAATTTGGTCTTCTTATTATAATTATCTAGTTTTGTCTTTAGAACATGTAAACAAAAATTTTGCAAGTACTGCTATTTTCGAATCTATAATAATTGGCTTAATATTGAATACAATTGTTTATTAGTTATGTTCAATCTTGAATCTCTTGAAACTCGCCGCATAAAACAACAAATTCTGTTTTTGTATAAAATTATAAATAACTTAATTGATGATTCTGATTTACTCGCTCAACTAAACTTTTATGCACGTCCTTGTAATTTAAGACATTCTGTTATATTTTCTTGTCATTTTTCAAGAACAAATTTTCATTCCAACTCTCCACTTAATGTAATGTTTAAATTCATCAATGTATATTGCAAAGAATTAGACTTTTGTGATTCGATATTTACATTCAAAAGAAAATTAAACGATTTATTGTTAGCACCATTTGTTATTTCAATTTCTTATGTATAGTTTTAAGTTTAATCTAGATTTATTAATAGCTAATGTTTTTGTGAATAATCATATATGTTTTAATTGTTCTGTTTTTTATTCTTATTGGTTGTTAATTTCTTAATATGTTTTGATATATATTTCATTATAATTTACATATTAAATGTTCTTGTTTAGGATATAGCTACATTTATGAATTTCTACTAAATTATTCTGTAATTGGGTTTTTTACCTGTAGAATAATAATAAATAAATAATAATATGGTTACTTCTAAATTCATTTGTTCTCTTATAACTTCATTTCGATCGTGCTGCAGCCTAGAAATTCCGCAGTTTCGTCTCCAGAAATCCATCTCGAGGGCCAATAGTCTATTTTCATTTCTTCGACTCATTTCCCATGTTTCACTACCGTAAGTACGGTTACTTTTAATCATGGATTTATATATAATCACTTTTGTTGTTTTCGTGATTTTGTTACTCCACAATTCTGGCTTCAGTTGTCTTATGACTTGTTCTTGGTTGATTTTATTAGTAATATCTTCATTACTTTTCCCATTCTCTGATATCGTATTGCCCAGATACTTGAAATTATTAAATTTTTTAATTTTTAATTATATCCTGTTGTGTGTGTGTAAGTTTTGCCCAGGCTCTCCAGCTACCAAGTATTCAGTTTTCTTAATATATTTACATACATGCTCAACCCCCATTTCCGGTATTCTTCCATTAGTTTCCTTATCATATAGTTGGAATCCTAATCTTCCGTTGCTATGACAATTTTCATATATCGGTAATTTTCAAAATACTTGTTTCTATAAAGCGATCAACAATTCACAGCTGTGCCAATTTTACATTATTCATACTGATTATTTAGGAGGACGTATTTACAGGCGTGTAGGAAAGATAAATGGCGCAAGGGTGCAATCTGAGAATTCGAAGAGTTGATAAACTGATTGTTGAATGTTCAGTGTACATTGTAAAAATTATTATATATTTTGCATTTTTTACTTACAACAAGAAGACATGGACAAATAATAATTGATAGCACATAAGTCATATTTATTTTTTTCGCTTAGTTACTTATTTTCAATTTAGAATATTTTTCGGCTCGTACAATAATTTTATTATTTATTCATTTGTTGATCTTCTCCATAAATATTATTTATATTACAATATGTAGTAAAAACATGTTAAACATCAAATGGAGAAAACAATTATTTTTTAATTTTGCATCTAATTAATATTTACTTTATATTGATGCTAAATAACGCATCTATTATATATATAAAAAAAAACTGTGTAATGGTAACATCTAAGTTCTCTCTCTTTAGACGATGTTTTAAATGCAATAGAAATTTAAAAAAATCTGGGCTTGAAAGTAAAATATAATGATGTTTCATAAAATGTTTTACTTAAAATATTTTCCCAATGATGCGTACCTACTAAAATCTCGGAATATTTTAGTAAAATAATGGCTCTATATATATTTATAATACCACGTATCGCTCTTAGCTAATGAATGACATTAGATAAAAAAGTATATCAAGAATAACTGAAGTAGCTATTTATTTGAAAAATACAGTACGACTATCAAAATCAAACATTATTGCCAAAATTTACGATTTGGTTAAAAATATACTCATTAAAGTGCTTATTCAAAAAAATATATTACATGGGTATTGTTTTAAGTTTTATTGATTTATTAAAAAAAATCATTGGCTAAATCTGGGCAATCTTTAAATTTAAAAATGAATCTTTTATCATAAAATGGAATCGATTTATTAGGGTTAAACGATATAATCTATTTTATCGATTTATTGAAAATTTTGAAATCGATCTTGATAAATTTTCAATTAAAAAAAAAATATTTATATTTCATTGCTTTTTTATATTAATTAAACATAAAATAAGTTTAAAGTTTATGACAGAAAAATTCGGGAGACGCCCGGACTCGAACCGAGGACCTTCAGCTTGCCGGGCTGATGCTTTAACCACTAAGCCACGACTCCCCTAAACGAATAGGCGTCAACCGAATTTATCTGTCATAGTGTCTAACACAGCATCGATCCGAAGACTCCTATGATTCATAGGTATTGACAACGGGTTTCGTCTGTAGCGACACAGTCTGATTTTAAGGAAATCATATCACGAATTAAATATCATGAGTTTTCAATCATATGAATGACTTTGAAATTGATAAATTTAAAGTTTATGACAGAAAAATTCGGGAGATGCCCGAACTCGAACCGAGGACCTTCAGCTTGCCGGGCTGATGCTTTAACCACTAAGCCACGACTCCCCTAAACGAATAGGCGTCAACCGAATTTATCTGTCATAGTGTCTAACACAGCATCGATCCGAAGACTCCTATGATTCATAGGTATTGACAACGGGTTTCGTCTGTAGCGACACAGTCTGATTTTAAGGAAATCATATCACGAATTAAATTTCATGAGTTTTCAATCATATGAATGACTTTGAAATTGATAAATTTAAAGTTTATGACAGAAAAATTCGGGAGACGCCCGGACTCGAACCTGTCATAAACTTTAAATTTATCAAATTCAAAGTCATTCATATGATTGAAAACTCATGAAATTTAATAAAATAAGTATAATACGAAAATGTAGACTACATTTATATCACACCAATCAGCTACAGGTTATTAATAGAAATTTGGACATGCAGTTAAGATTCGGTCCATTACCACACACAACGCGTATGTATTACATTATGCGACAATATGCACGTTTACTTGTACGACGACACTGAACTTACAAATCAAACAAAATAGAAAAATAAACACTATATCGCTACCACTCATGCATACAACCTGTGAAAATCTAATCCACTTACTTCACCATACACCTGAGTAGCGCATAGTCACAAATTTATTTTACTACAGCGCCTAGGGTGTACGCGGAGAGAAGTTAAACTAATTTTTATTTAGTTGAATTTCACGCGGACAGAAACTGAACCATTTCTTGTTTAGTTGAATCTCACATTTTCTTTATTCCATTTTCATTAAAAAACCACGTCATATTTTTAAACAAAATTTTATTTACACAATTCATAAAATAATATCTACTACACTTAATATTCTTCAAAATTTGCTCAAGTACCAATGATTTCTAAAATTATGATTATCAATACTGTCAATTAAATATAAAGAATTGAAAGTGTACTAGATCTTAGAACAGTAAATATAAATATGCACAAAAATATATTTAAACATTGTCAGGTTTTAAGTGAATGTGGAACAAAATTTAATTTAATATAATGGAATCTGGTGAACATTCAAACGCAGTCTGAAATCACAAATATTTCACTGATTTATTAACGATCTCTAAGCAATATGTGTATTTGTATAAACGAGAAAAATGGGTGTGTCCACTTTTACAAGCAAATTGTACTATTGTAATATACTTAAGTAACATAGCAATGAATTTTACTACTTATTGAATATTTACTGTCGCCAAACAAACGGACCAAATTGATCAAATTAACATTAGCTGTGTTATTTTTGGTGAAAATCTCACTTCGTCTCAGCGCACTTGAAATAAATTTTATAAATTTATTTCAACGGAGCTGAGACGAACTGCGAGAACTCACAGTCCCCTTTACCAGCCGCAAAATAAACTCAAACTAATCTGAGCGATGCAGTTCAGTTGAAGAGGTAATATGAGTAGAACTATCATATTTTTAGGTTATATTCTAAAATCACATAAACTAATCTAAATCAAAACAAATGGCTCAACTGATGAATTTAAATTAATTTTTTTGTTCTTGGACACTCATATTTTCGCTCTTTTTATATGAAAACTGTCGTTTGTTTTGGATGCGTCTCAGCTCAGTACATTTCAACTTAGATGTGAACTGAGCTGGACAAAATTTTTGAAAAACAAATATAAACTATTTCTTTTTTCCAATTTTCAAGATTTTAGTATATTGTAGTGTTATGTTAATTCTGCTTATTGTGCGAAAGAAAAAATGTCGAGTTACTAACGTTATATACCAACTTAAATATAACATAAATATTCAAATCAACTGTCTTATTACAACATTTCCTTCTTTATTTCGGTTGTCGTCGTGTTCTTCGGTTTCGACGTAGCGTCCCCTCGTTCATTGAATTTAGTTGTTTTTGGACAGACTGAGTTTCTTTATCTTGACCTGGGTTTTGATTGTTTGTAATAGATCGTTCTTCCTCATCTTCATTTTCGCTTTTTTTTTTCTTCTTCAATCGCTATTTCATCTTCTAGTGGTGTATTATGATAATTTTCTGTGAATTTACTATGCACACCTGCTTTTTCAAATCCAGAAAAATGATTTTGGGAATTTGTCGGACGAGGAATAAGGAATTTCCAGTTTCGACAAATAGTCCTTTTGTTTGTGGCTATATAGGAACGGGGTATATTAAATTTGATGTTTTGAACTAGTCTCACCTTTTTAAGTCTTTAGTCCATATGCGTAGAGGAGTGAGATCTCTTGCCTTGTGTTTTTTGTCAAAATACTTCTCTTGCCGTTGTTTATGCGTCTTCTGTATTTTTGCGTATTATTTTGTGTTGATCTTTTTCGAGTTTAACAGATTTGAAAGTCATGGTAGTGGTGTACGCAATTTTTTTCCAAATAATAATTCTAAATTAGGATCTGTATTCTTCTTTAAGATATGTTTTGCAATTTTAACTGCTCACTCTATACTATATATTTAGTTAATTAACAATAATTTGAACCAATCAGCAACACGAAAAACAAAATACTTACTCCATCATCCGTAATTAACAAATGAAATGTTCTTTTTATGTGACAACTAAATATTGGGACATAACACGAATTTTTATTTCTAAAATGGCCCTTATATTTTATGACCGCTGGAATTCGATTGGGCTATGACTCAACTATGAATCTGTACGTTTCAGAAGTAAATCAATACCAAAGCTCTATTTTGGCTTTAAGTTCGAGTAATGTTCGTTGTGGATTGTTCCTCCATGTTTGTTTCATTTTATGCCACACTGTTTCAATGATATTGAGATTGTTAGAAGATCAAGAAAGAACATTTACGTCGTCAAACCACTTTCTTGTGGTTTTGGCTGTATGACAGGCCGCCCATCCTGCTGAAAAATGTAATTTTCGCCAACATTTAACTTCGCCATACTTGATAACAGACTGTTTTGCACTATTTGTTGATATTTCGCAGCATTCATGATACCATAAATAAATTCAAAGCAATCTAAACCTGAAGCTGTCATGCTACCCCAAATCATCACTCCTTTACGAAATTTTACTGTACGTTTTAGGCAAACCTTGTGGAAAGCCTCATTTTTAGTTCGAATCACGCTTTTGCTGTAATCAGCAGCACATACGTCTAATTTGGATTCGTCGCTAAAATTACTCTATTTCAATCTTCTACCGAGCAAGATAGTTTAGATTTTGTACATGTGAGCGTGGTTTTCTTTTGTTTTTCAGTTAATAGTGGCTTTTCCTTGGCCTATTAGAATTTTTTTTCTGTGAAATACACTTTTTAATTTGTTTCTTGTTATTTCAACCTTATAAAACTTGAGTCGACATTTATGAATCCACTGGTTATAGCACTCCCTTTACAGATTTAATCTGATTCCGTAATTCCGTTCAGTCGTAATTTGCCTTAAAGTATTTCTTCGGCCTTTTTTTGCATAGTTTTACTATGTCTATCAGAAACTAATTTTGGACGATCCGGACTTTTACCTTTTTTATCTAGAATACTTCCGATTTCTCCAT
Source organism: Pterostichus madidus (assembly GCA_911728475.2). Lineage (NCBI taxonomy): Eukaryota > Metazoa > Arthropoda > Insecta > Coleoptera > Carabidae > Pterostichus > Pterostichus madidus. The sequence continues at coordinate 15,410,289 of OU452319.1, forward strand.
AATGCTTAATAATATTCCACACTGTAGTTTTAGAAATATTAAGTTCATCTGCCACTTCACATATTGTTTTAGTGCGACAATAATTTTTGCACACTAACTCACGAATTTTTGAACTTGTAGAGATATCACGTAGTATTATGTTCAATAAACGCAGCGATTCATTCAAAACAATAAGAAAGCAACTGCCGATTAATCCGACGTTTCGTTCTGCATTGTTTTCACAAATTAATTATCTTATCTTGTTTCATATTTAACTGTTAATTTGTATTGTCCCAATATTTAGTTGCCACACAAAATGAACATTTTTCTTGTTAATTGTATTTTGTTTTTTTGTTGCTGATTGGCCTCAAATGTTCTTAATTAAGAAAATAAATAGTATTAAATTAAAAAAAAAAATATTAGAAAAAAAATAAACTCTCAAATATCTTAATTATATATGTATTTGATTTTGTCCCCAATATATACTTGTTAGGGCTCGTATAGCTTGGATTTTCTTAATGATGTATGATGCTGTTGTTTTATCTAAATATGCTATCTCCAAATATTTTGAATAATAGTATATCATTGCTAAGTACATTATACCGTCCAGTTTAAATAAGTCCATAGCTATCGTTTTCCACGCACGATTTGTTAGGTTTGTCGTTTTCAATGTTTCTGAATTATTTATTCTTTGTTCACAGCTTATTTCACAGGTTTTTACAAGTGCTTTGATTTGACTACTTACTCCTGGCCACCATACAGTTTCCTCGGCTCTTTCTCTGCCCTGTATGAATTCTTCCTGACATTTTTTTCTGCATGCTTTTAGGAATGACTATACGCAATTTTTTTATTAATATTCCTTGATGTATTGCAAAATCTTCTTGTTCTTCATAATATGATCTACAAATATCAGGTAGCGTGTCCCAATTGTTTTTTTACCACTTTTATAACGTATTTCAATGTATTGTCCATTATTTGTATAGCTTTTATCTTCTCTAATTGTTTGTCAGATAATGGTAACTCTCTTTAATCTATTTAATTTATGTATTCCTCTATTTCTTCGGATAGCATATCATCACCTTTTGCTGTGTTATCTATTTTTGGAATTCTAGACATCAAATCAGCTGTCTAAATGAGTTTACCTGCTACATGTCTTATCGTAAATGAAAATCTCATGAAGTTCATTTTCATGCGTTGTAGTCTAGGTGTTAGTTCATCTAAATAATTTTTCCTGATACTGTAACTAATGGTTAATGTTTTCAATAGGTTATTTTACTATTTATTACAGTACAGCATTACGGTAGAACAACTGTATTTTATTGAAACACGATAATTAAACATGATACAAAAACTGAATTGTCATCAACACACACCTACTTCTTTTTTACTACCAACCTACATTAGATTACTTAACATAAAAGTAACTAATATCCCTAACAGTTAATGATCTAATTAATTGAGTAAGCTGTTGGCACATGTTGAAACATGTTTGATAATATATAAAAAATTCAAAATAAAAACACTTGGTTGTTTCAAAGATGATCTATTATTATTTCTATTTCTGTAATGTATTCTCCTAATTTTTCACATGTCCATGTTAAAGCCAGACATACTTTTTCAATCTGCAAATACATTCTTTCGGTTTTGTTTAAACTTCGTGAAACATACATGACTGGTTTCCAGTGATTTTCACTTTATTGTTCCAATTGTGTGGTATCACATGAAAATGTTTTAAAATAACTTTCGACGAAATAAAAAAATATATATGAAACTTTACGACCGTCAATTGTTTTAAATTTAAAGTATTCGGAATCATATCGTGTTTAATGTTATATAAAGAATCTTGAAAGAACTTTTAGACGGGATAAAAAAATTAAATATTAGGACCATTAATTGTTTTAAATTTGAAATGGAATAAGAAAAAAATTAATTTAACTTTCAGGCGAAATAAAAAAAAATAAATTTTAGGACCATTAATTGTTTTAAATTTGAAATCTTCGGAATCATGACGTGTTTAATGTCATATGAAAGAGTTTTGAAAGAACTTTTAGATGGAATAAAAAAAATTGAAATTTTACGACTGTCAATTATTTCAAACTTAAAGTATTTCGAATCATGCCGTGTTTGGTGACATATGAAAGGACTTTCAAATGAAATAAAAAAATGCAATTTTACGACCGTCAATTGTTTCAAATCTAAAGTATTTCGAATCATGCCGTGTTTGGTATTATATGAAAGGGCGTTAGAAGAACTTTTAAATGAAATAAAAAAATAAACTTTTACGACTGTCAATTATTTCATACTTAAAGTATTCCGAATCTAACTGTGTTTGGTGTCATATGAAATGGTTTTGAAAGAACCTTTAAATGAAATAAAAAATATAATTTTACGACCGTTAATTGTTTCAAATCTAAAGTATTGCGAATCATGCCGTGTTTGGTATCATATGAAAGAGCTTTAGAAGAAATTTTAGACGAAATATAAAAATGAAACTTTACGACCGTTAATTATTTTAAATTTAAAGTATTCGGCATCATGCCGTGTTTAATGTCACATGAAAGAGTTTTAAAAGAACTTTGAGATGGGATAAAAAAAATAATTAATTTTACGTCTGTGACTTGTTTTTAAATCATGCTGTGTTTGATTTCATATGAAAGGGCTTCAGAAGAACTTCCAGATGAAATTAAAAAAAATAAATTATATAGAACTATCGTTGATTATTTCAAACACAAAGTATTTTGAATCATACCGCGTTGGGAGTCATATGAAAAGGCTTTAGAAGAATTTTGCCATGAAATAAAAAAAAAAGTTAAATTTTAGGATCCTCAATTGTTTCAAACATAAAGTATTCGGAATCATATCGTATTTAACATCATATGAAAGAGCTTTAGAAGACCTTTCTGATGAAATAAAGAATGCTGAAATTTTACGATAGGTAATTGTTTCAAACTTTAAGTATTCCGAGTCATACCGAGGTTGGTGTCATTTAATAGGGCTTCGGAAGAACTTTTACATTTAATTAAAAATATATATATATATATTTTTCGTTCGGTAATTGTTTCGACCAGAAAATTATTCCGAATCATATTGTGATATCATATGAAAAGGCTTTTGATGAGGTGGCGTGCAACATATTTATTTCTTCGATTGACAATTGTTTTAATTTTATGTACCTCAAAATCTATTAGATTTGGTATCAAATAAAAGGTCGTTTGAAGGGCTCACGTGAAGATTAGAAATTTTTTTGATGGCCAATTGTTTTAGTGAAATTACTTTAAAACCTACCATGCTTGGTATAATCTTACAGAAGTGAATCCTACTTCAGTGTCCATGGATGATACAAATTTTATTATTTCGCTCTTCTTCAGTATATCATTCCCCGTTCAAATTCATTCAGATTCTCAAAATTTTAAACAATTTGGTTAACATTTAGAGGTGCATCAAGCCCAAAACGTGTTTTTTGAAGTTTTTTCTCAATTTTTGTGAAGTTTCATAGCACTGTTCTACAATAACGGGATGTTTGACGCTTGGGAGACATTATTACATTCAAACATAAAGTATTTAATGCATTTCAGTCGCCAAATTCACTTTCGGACAGATATGTTGGCGAAAACAACCATTTTTTTAAGGCCTAAAAACTGTAATTTCAACTTTCAACTCCAATAACTTCATATTTGTAGGTTCGTTATGCGTCATATGCTCTTTTAACGTAGTCTAGTATCACGTAGCATTAATTGATTTGAATATTTCAGAACAAATCGCTCATCAGTTATGATAATCTACACTCGAGTGACCAAAAAAGCGCAAAATACAACTTTAAAAAAAAAATTCATAACTTTTCATCGTAGAAACTTGAATTTTTAGGGAAAAATTATTGAAATTAATTGCCTTGTCTGATTGAATCCACGATTTCTTTGGTTTGGCCTACGAGTTGACAAAATGGGACATTTTTTGACATCAGGAACATATTTTTCTTAGCGGGGTGGGAGAGTGTAGAATGGATTTGGTATCATATTAACTAGCATAACATTAAAGGGCAAATTCTAATCTTTTCAGAACTCAAAGATTCATCTATTTTCGACTGAATGCAATCGAGTTATGGCACTCGGAATTTTTGCCATTTTTGTTGCATTTTCAAGTAGTGCGTTTTTTCACTCGAGTGTAGATTATTATAACTGATGGGCGATTTTTTCTGAAATTATCAAATCAATTAATGCTACGTGATACTAGACTACGTTAAAAGAGCATATGATGCATAATGAAAAATATGAAGTTATTGAAGTTGAGAGTAGGAAATTACAGTTTTTAGGCTTTAAAAATGGTTGTTTTCGCCAACATATACTGACAAATTGACAATGGTTTGAAAAGTGACGTCTTTTTGGGATTCTTTAGGTGACCGGTTTTTTTTTTTTGAGCAGTGTATTTGGTATAATAAGTTCTTTTGAAAGTCACGCGTGAAAAATAGATATTTTTTTATTCAACAATTGTTTTTGTGAAAGTACTTCAAAACCTATAGTATTTGGTATACAAATGAAATATCTTTCGAAAGGTTTGCGTGCAGAATTGAAACGTCAAAGTGACAAATTTTATAAAGAATAGAGCTAAACCTAACCAAGTTTGTCTTCGGTAATGATATATAGTAAAACCAAGCAAATTTTATCGATGGCAAAGTACAATTTAGAAAAACCAGGTAACTCGAATTGAAATCATTTGGGCACTCCGGGATAGCACAGTGGTAGAGTGCTAGCCTCTGGAAACAGAGGTCGTGGGTTCGAATCCGGGTCAGGTCGGGATTTTTCTCGTCTGGCTTCGATCGGTATCCACTCCCGTATCCATTCCAAGTTGGGACATATTAACTTGGCATCCCTCAAGCTATCTGGCACCAGCTAGGGGATGTAACAAGGGCTTGCACGGGTTGGATGGCAACTCACATTACAGTTAAGTAAAACGTGGCAATGTAAAATAAAAATTAGTAGCGTGAGTTCCAAATAGTCACCCTAGGGACATAACCACAATAGGTTCAAATCCCAAAACATATATACATACATACATAGGATTGAACACTACGGCTGTATAAGAATATGCAAGAGCCATCGTTGAAGCGCTCACCCATGAAGAAACCCCGAGACCAAATATTTTTTCCAAACAAATGACTGAATTCTTAAATTTGGAATCAAAATATTACCTCTAATAAAATACTCTATATCTAGTGTGCTGGTTGTAGTTTCGGTTACAAATGTACACGTTACAAATGCATCGCTATGTACTGGGCCACCAGGTATTTGGATGACGAATCCTTCCCTGGGATTATATGCGAATATCACAGGATTGATTTGTTTTGAACTCCATCTGCAATAAATGAAATCATTTAGATTTAGATAAAAAAATTCGTACACATATAATGAATAGACCTTTTTCACTGCTTTTGTGCGCATATCAGAGAGAGAAAGAGATTCGAATTTCCCTATGAAATTATTTATGTAATATAATATATAATATATGTAATTTCATGGTAATTTATGTCATATTTCAGTATCAAAATAAGAAAGTTTATTTATTTCAATAATTATTATTATTATTTATGGGATGGCTAGCTCAGTGGTTAGAAGTCGGCCTGTGGATCCTGAGGTCCCTGGTTCGATTCCCACAGGCAACAAATTTTCATAATTTGAAAAAGCTATCCCTGTGGCTCCTCCACCACTAACATGTTTGGGGGCCGTGATTTGACGACTGGTAACCGCAATTCACGCGCAAAATATATCACTTACCGAGATCTGCTTCAGCAGAGTGCCACACCCAGTAATGGGTAGAAGGCGTGATGATATATTTATTTATTTTATTTTTATATTATAGCATGCAAGATTTTGGAGCTCGTAGAATAACCTTTTTATATTTTCCATCTTTGACATAACTATTTTATTTCCTGTTATTATAATTATATAAACATTTTATATACACAAATATTAAATACATCTTTATTTATTTATTGAAACGTTTCAAACATTTTAAAACGGCCATTGTTCCAGTGACATTTAACGCAGTTGACAAAGATATAGATGTCGTTTTGTTGCTTTAAAGAGAATACAATTTGAAGTTTTGAAAATTATCAACCGATGCTTCATGTTGAGTGAAAAAGGATCTTCAATATAAACTGAATATTAATTTTGTTATTTAGTAAAATCATAATTTCACAAAAAAGAGTATATTACTCTAAGAACTAAAATAGGTTATGCAGTCAAATTTATTTATAATAAATTAGTAAATAACGGACCTGACTAGAGGTCGACAAATCAAAATAAAATCGCGGCTGGAATGCGCTTTAACTCCGTCCATTCAATTATATAAAAAATGACGTGATTCTACTTTGGCCCAAAAAAAAAAAACGCTGGCAAAATCAATGCACAATGAGATTGATAAAAATATAAGTATAGTATTTGTAATATATTATTACAAAATAAATATGAGTATTGCATACTATTAATTAGCTATGGATACTGTAATAATCCAATTAACCAAGTACTTAATTAATTTTACTGTGACTAATGCTAAAATATTGAAAATACTAAATCAACAACAGTTATTTTTACAACAATTGCCGAATAAGGCTTATTACGTGCAAATTTTCATAATTTGAAAAAAGCTATCCCTGTGGCTCCTCCACCACTAACATGTTTGGGGGCCGTGATTTGACGACTGGTAACCGCACTTCACGCGCAAAAATATATCACTTACCGAGATCTGCTTTAGCAGAGTGCCACACCCAGCATTGGGTAGAAGGCGTGATGATATATTTATTTATTTATTTTATTTATAACCTTTTTCGATACATGTTATAAACTACATTTTTTTCTACAACTGATATATTAGAAAATCTCTAAAATATCATCCGGATTTATAATATTTTAATAATATTACACGAGAACGATGTTTTTTCGGCGTTGCTATGGTTTGTTTGTTGATTGCTTCATTGTTCTATGTTATTTAGAAATATTTCACTAATATCAAAATTTCTTCAAAATAGTCTAGATTTGAATACTACAATGAGTGATTCTACGGTATCATGTACACCTTCAGAGATAATTACAGCCCCAGGTCATACTATGTATTCGTGGCAATGACAATTAACCTGTTGCTGGTATTTATAAAACCTACGAAATTGTTGTCAATAATAGTACTGTTGATAATATGAATAGGTACTGAAGAAATCAATATTTCTTTAGACAGTACAAAATTTTCCATTTCACATTGTGTCAATATAAGTAACTGTAACAGCTGTATATTAATATACACAAACAGTAAATGTTAGGTATTTCATTTTCTCTTTAAATAAAACCATTTATCGATATACTATATTATTCGATTGTTTTTGTTATTGTGATGTATACAGAATAAGATATACGGCAGTTTAAGGTTTTGTTTTTAAACGTCAAAATATAAAAATGCATATCCATCGTTCTTTTGCTCGTCGTATCTTCTCTTTCCATAAACGAGCAAAAAACGAAACTATTGTTGATTTGTGGCTAAAATATGAACTTCCGCATGAAGCCGAGAAATTTAAATCGGTCTCAGTTAAATTTTAGTTCGACAGTTGCATAAACGAAACGCATATGTGGCACTTGGTGTGCATTTGTCTCCTTTCCACTCGTAACCAAGGCAACGATAGTTACGTAATAACAAATAAATTGCACAGTTGTAGAAAACATATATTTTCTGTACGATTGTGAAATATCTTTTATAGATGTAGATAAATTTAATATCTATTGGTAGTAGCAGTAACAGAAATATTCAAAATTACTTATAAAAGCAATCCGAAAGTGGATGCTGTCAATTAACATGAAAAAGAAAAGACTTAAAATCTAGCAACAAAATTGAACTAGAAACATTTAAATTAGGATTATTACGAGGAGTACATTACTTATCTTATATAATTAATAAACAAATTTAGACATTTGAGAGTTTAGTGAAAAAACTTAAGAACAAAATACGTTTAATGATAGAAGAGAAACTTAATGAAAATATTTGTTGCAGTTAGATTTTCAATTCAAGAAATATATAGGCCGAAGAAAAGTGCTGATGGAAACATAAAGAGCAGTTATCTAAGAACAAATAGTTAGAGAGCTAGGGTGCAAAATGATGTCTCATTTATTCCAGTGACAGAAATAGTTTTTTTAATAGATTATGTCATAGATTATGTCATGATAAACATGAAAAAAAGAAAATTAGATTTGGGAACGGGTGGCAGCTATAGATGGCGTCGGTGTGAATGCGTAGATTTTAAGGGTAGTAGCAACAATTATTTTTTCAGTAACTAGCAAGTAGATACTCTAGTGAAGGTACAAACATATAGGTTGATGTGACGTTTCTGTTAGATGTTAAGGTGAATTGTTTTCATACATCTTACGAAACAAAAACGTAAAATAGTTTACTATTATGAATAAACTGATATGTACAGCTTTCAAGTGAATTCAATTAGTTATTAAATTTGTAGAGAATAAAATTCAATCTCTAAATCAATCTACATTTGTTGTTGTATTTGTTTCATTGCTGTAAAAACTGTGTTTAAAATTATCAAAAATAGCTACTTTATTTTTAAATATTGCTAACGTTGGAAGAAAAACAAAATAATGTAAATGTCAAATAAATATTTTATTATTTATTTCAAAAACTACACATCATAATTGACAATTGAATAAAATAATAAATATTTTGTCTGCTAATTTCTTAATCATAATTATTTAACAAAAATTTTAAATAAAATATTTATTCCTCAGAGAAAAGATCAACCATTATACTTGATTAAAGTAAGAGATTGTGTAGTCGGTTCTTGGTGGAACATTTTATAATAATAAAATTAGAAATAAAAACACTTGATTTGTCCACAAATATAATATTTATTAAATATACTACGATCGTTTCGACTTTGCAGTCATCATCAGATACAGTGGTGTACAAGCGAGAAGACATTTTATATAAGTTTACTTATGTTGAGTAGGGGTGAGTTACAGACATCTAATTGGTCATTTACAATATGTTTCTTAGAATTAATCGCTTTCCTTATTTCTAAACTTTCCAAAAGATTTAGCCTTAGTCCTTTTTCATTTATATGTATGGCTTCAAAATTACCGTTAAAATTATGTTTATTTGTAATGCAGTGTTCAGAAAAACCCGTCGTACATATCTGTTTCTTAATTGCATTTTGATGTTCTTTAATCCTATTATTGAAGCTGCGTCCTGTTTGGCCGATGTATATTGCGTCGCAGTCATCACATGTAATTTTGTAAACACCGTTAAGTTCTAATTTTGAAATCTTGTCTTTATTATTTGATAATATTGAACCTAAATTATTTTTATTAGCCGAAATAGTTTTTATGTGGTATCTATTCAAAGTATGCAGAATTTTGTTATTTAGCTCAGGAATGAAATTTATAAAATACCATTTAGGATTAGGCTCAATCTTTTTGGAATCACAATATATTTTAGAAGTTATTATCTTGTTGTTTTTCCTCTTAATTAATTTGTCAATAATATTTGAATTATATCCATTATTTGTAGCTATAGTTTTAATTGTAGCTACTTCTGTTTTATAATCAGTGTTACTCAGCGGAATTGAAGTCAATCTATGTATCATACTATGGAATGCTGACATTTTAATAGAGAATGATTGATTTGAACTATATGGAATTATTGAGTCAGTAAATGTGGGTTTCCTGTAAATTTTATAACTAAGTTTATTATTACATTTGCTTATAGTTAGATCTAGAAAATTTATAGAATTATTTTGTTCTTTTTCCATTGTGAACTTTATATTGTTATTGATATTATTTATAAATTCGAGGAACATGCTCAGTTGTCTATCGGTTCCTTTCCAAACACAAAAAATGTCATCAACATATCTACACCAAAAACTGATAAGTTTGCTAAATTTGGTATTACTCATGACAATATTTTCAAAATAATTCATATAGATATTAGCAAATAGCGGTGAAAGCGGTGATCCCATAGGTAGACCTGAATTCATTTTGTAGAACTTATTTTTAAATTTGAAATAATTCTGACTAAGGCAGACTTCTATAATTTCCATGTAATCTTGTCTTTGAATTTCATTAAGACTGTTATTGTCATTTAGTAGATTCCTCAAAATAGATTTAAGTTCACCGGTCGGGACAGAGGTGAATAAACTACTTACATCAAAGGATATAAGTTTTTGATTAGCGTTAACACCTACATTGTTAGCTTTATTGACAAACTCAATGGAGTTTTTAACGCTAAATTTTGACTCGAACTTTAGTACATCTGGTAAGACTCTGTTTAAAAACTTACAAATTTTATACGCTGGTGCGTTAATATAGGATACAATAGGTCTCATCGGGCAGTCTGTCTTGTGTAGTTTTGGTTGTGAGAATAGCTGCGGTGATTTGGGATTCATAGATTTAAGTCTATATTTGTCTGAGTCACGAAACACTGTATTACACTTTTTTAGGATATTAATGACTTGGTTTTGGAATTGGGACGTGGGATCACTTTTCATCTCGGAACAGTCACTTTCACTAATCACTTTTAGAGTTTTTTGGTGGTGTTCTTCTCCATCCATAATAGCTATTGTTTGGCCTTTATCCGCTTTGCACATTTTTATGTTTTCAGTTGTTAGTTTGTTTTTCAGTTTTTTAATAGTGTTCCATTCCGAATTATGTGTTTCTTTGTACCTGTTAGGAAAATGCTTCTTAATGGTCTTTGCTAGATTATGTTTAGCAAGTTGTTGTTCTTCATGATTTATAATAGACCTGGTAGCAATTTCAATGTTAACAGCTAACTTGTCTCCATCTATTTGTTTCGCTGGTAAGTGTGGTGAATACTTTAAACCCTTTTGTAGAAGTTGATTTTCTTTTACATTTAAATTTATTTTAGAAAGATTAATGACTCGAGGGAAGAATTCACGTTGGTTGGATCGGTTGTAGTCTTCATCTCGGTTGTTAACTGGTTTTCGGTTTTTAACAAGTCTTTCTAATTTGGATTTTTGTTTAATATATCGGTTGTGTATAATATGTTGAACTTCGTTGCGTATTTGGAGATCAATCATATCAAATTCAATAGGATGTAACGTCTCAGTTAATCTTGTGTGTATTACCTTGAGGTGCTCAGTCAACCGATCCAACCAACGTGAATTCTTCCCTCGAGTCATTAATCTTTCTAAAATAAATTTAAATGTAAAAGAAAATCAACTTCTACAAAAGGGTTTAAAGTATTCACCACACTTACCAGCGAAACAAATAGATGGAGACAAGTTAGCTGTTAACATTGAAATTGCTACCAGGTCTATTATAAATCATGAAGAACAACAACTTGCTAAACATAATCTAGCAAAGACCATTAAGAAGCATTTTCCTAACAGGTACAAAGAAACACATAATTCGGAATGGAACACTATTAAAAAACTGAAAAACAAACTAACAACTGAAAACATAAAAATGTGCAAAGCGGATAAAGGCCAAACAATAGCTATTATGGATGGAGAAGAACACCACCAAAAAACTCTAAAAGTGATTAGTGAAAGTGACTGTTCCGAGATGAAAAGTGATCCCACGTCCCAATTCCAAAACCAAGTCATTAATATCCTAAAAAAGTGTAATACAGTGTTTCGTGACTCAGACAAATATAGACTTAAATCTATGAATCCCAAATCACCGCAGCTATTCTCACAACCAAAACTACACAAGACAGACTGCCCGATGAGACCTATTGTATCCTATATTAACGCACCAGCGTATAAAATTTGTAAGTTTTTAAACAGAGTCTTACCAGATGTACTAAAGTTCGAGTCAAAATTTAGCGTTAAAAACTCCATTGAGTTTGTCAATAAAGCTAACAATGTAGGTGTTAACGCTAATCAAAAACTTATATCCTTTGATGTAAGTAGTTTATTCACCTCTGTCCCGACCGGTGAACTTAAATCTATTTTGAGGAATCTACTAAATGACAATAACAGTCTTAATGAAATTCAAAGACAAGATTACATGGAAATTATAGAAGTCTGCCTTAGTCAGAATTATTTCAAATTTAAAAATAAGTTCTACAAAATGAATTCAGGTCTACCTATGGGATCACCGCTTTCACCGCTATTTGCTAATATCTATATGAATTATTTTGAAAATATTGTCATGAGTAATACCAAATTTAGCAAACTTATCAGTTTTTGGTGTAGATATGTTGATGACATTTTTTGTGTTTGGAAAGGAACCGATAGACAACTGAGCATGTTCCTCGAATTTATAAATAATATCAATAACAATATAAAGTTCACAATGGAAAAAGAACAAAATAATTCTATAAATTTTCTAGATCTAACTATAAGCAAATGTAATAATAAACTTAGTTATAAAATTTACAGGAAACCCACATTTACTGACTCAATAATTCCATATAGTTCAAATCAATCATTCTCTATTAAAATGTCAGCATTCCATAGTATGATACATAGATTGACTTCAATTCCGCTGAGTAACACTGATTATAAAACAGAAGTAGCTACAATTAAAACTATAGCTACAAATAATGGATATAATTCAAATATTATTGACAAATTAATTAAGAGGAAAAACAACAAGATAATAACTTCTAAAATATATTGTGATTCCAAAAAGATTGAGCCTAATCCTAAATGGTATTTTATAAATTTCATTCCTGAGCTAAATAACAAAATTCTGCATACTTTGAATAGATACCACATAAAAACTATTTCGGCTAATAAAAATAATTTAGGTTCAATATTATCAAATAATAAAGACAAGATTTCAAAATTAGAACTTAACGGTGTTTACAAAATTACATGTGATGACTGCGACGCAATATACATCGGCCAAACAGGACGCAGCTTCAATAATAGGATTAAAGAACATCAAAATGCAATTAAGAAACAGATATGTACGACGGGTTTTTCTGAACACTGCATTACAAATAAACATAATTTTAACGGTAATTTTGAAGCCATACATATAAATGAAAAAGGACTAAGGCTAAATCTTTTGGAAAGTTTAGAAATAAGGAAAGCGATTAATTCTAAGAAACATATTGTAAATGACCAATTAGATGTCTGTAACTCACCCCTACTCAACATAAGTAAACTTATATAAAATGTCTTCTCGCTTGTACACCACTGTATCTGATGATGACTGCAAAGTCGAAACGATCGTAGTATATTTAATAAATATTATATTTGTGGACAAATCAAGTGTTTTTATTTCTAATTTTATCATTATACTTGAATTCAATTGTTCTAGTTGTTACTAAATGAGTGAAATGATATTTCTCTGAAACCGGCAAGAAAGTGTCTACTTTCCTGACCAATTTTAGTATGGAAAGTAGGTTGTTAGCAAAAAATTTAAGTAAAATACGTATCAAAGGCTACAACAAAAACAAAAGTCTGGTAAAGTACAAAACACTCTGGTAAAGATTTTACATGACTGTTTTTTTATTATGCCGCATTCACAGCTCGAAATTTGGTGAACTTCGGTGAAATTAGTAGAGTTTGACATATAGATTTGTATGTATCCGTTCACAGCTCTGAACTTTGATGCGCACAAATTTCACTTTCTACAAAAGTTTGCAAACTCCAAACTTTTTACCAAATTTAGAGACCGTTCTACAAATAAAGTACATCAATCGTACAAATTGAACGAATTCTCTAACAGGTGGTCAGTAACAAGCCAATCGGAAAATAGCTGGGAGATGGTACATTGAAAAGATAATAGATGTCGATATTACATAAATTTCGAGTTGTGAACGCACGAAGTAATTTACAGAAATTCGTGTTTACAAATTTCACCAAATTTCGAGATGTGAATGCGGCTTTATCATTATTATTGTAAATTTGGATATGTAGTCTGCTACTATTACAATTCATATCAAAAAATTTAAACATTTTGTTTTACTTATGATTAATTATTGATTTAATTAAACGGTTGCAGAAAAAATTGTTTATATAATACGTCAGGAGTGTTTTTACTTAAATCAGCGGATTAAGATAGTCGGCCTGAAGCCTCATATTTCAAACAAATCGCTTTGTCAAGTAAAATATTACTTTCCTAACTTATTATGTAATATACTATTAAATCCCAACAGCTATGAATTATTTGATGTAACTATTACTAATTATTATTCCTTACTGTAGGTAATCCATCAGTCCAATAGCACGAAAAATATTTGGTTCAAGAAATGCGTTGTAGTGTAACAAGTCAAAGTCAGCACATTCTTAGTGAATACAATTAAGTAAAGTAGAGCATGTTGTAATGAGGTCAAGTATTCAAAATAATATTGTTTTATGTATTAGCTAACTCTTTACTGACTTAGCACTTTGGAGTAATGTATAAATAGGTTAGGTTAGTAAGTAAGAAGAACAGTTACAGTTACAAGACACAGTTACGGTCATAGTCACAGAGTTACAAGAGAGTCACAAGAAACAGTCACAAGAGTAGAGTAAAGTAATCACGGTTGTGAGTGAAGTGTGTGTTCCAAGAAGACAGCGCAAAAGCAGAAGAAACCTTGTATTAAATTACGTGTGAATAAATATTTGTTATTTGTTAAACCAAATTGTAAGTACTTGTTCTTTCTCCAGTCTGACAAGAACCCATTTAAATTATTGGTTAATTCTCCTTTGAATAAGGGAAGGTTACAAATTGGTCACATTAAAACATTATTTATTGTATTTAATTGAAGTTATATAAGAGTTCTTTAAATGTTTAATATGCAATTCTTTTTGCATTTTAATCAGCATCTCAAATTAATTTGTTTGCAATAATTTTGAAACAGCCTGTACAGCAATAGCTCGTGAATCATCTCATCAATATATCATAATCTGCTGAAAATATTTATTCCTATATTAATGAATTTGATTGGAATCAGCTCGAAATTTTTCGAAACGTTAATAATACATGTGACTTTTTACTCAACTCATACTTTGATGAGTGTGTCACTTAGAAAAACATGGAAAAGTTCTTATTTTAGTTGGTTTTTACAAGATTTAATTAAAGATATAAAGGAAAAGGCGAAATTACTTAGGATGCAAGCTGTCACAAAGAAATCATGGGCACAACAGCGTACGCCAAAATAGTAAAAACACTCACAAAAAGACATCAAGATAGAAAGGTATGGATTAACTTGACGGAAGAGTTTCCGAAACCTTTTAGACGAAGGCGGAAATTTACAATTCGGTGACATGTATTTAGAAGAAATAACTAACGCACCACAAATTGCTAATGTCTCAGAACAGCCACTCGTAAAAATGTTAGAAGAATTACTTGCAAAAAGCCAAGAACAACCAGAAATTAGAAATGTAGGCAAAATAGAAAAATAATTTACAATTGAAAATTTAATAGTAAAAATTCAAACGCAGATCAATGGATCGCTATCTTTGAAAAAGAATGTGAACGATATAATATTTCTAAAGATGAGGAAAAAATTGAAATTCTAAGAACATTTATGGATAAAGGTGCCACAGATTGGTACAGTTGTACATTATTGAAACTCACTATTGAAGCAAAGTGGGAAGAATGAAGAAAAATGTTCTGCAAAACATTCGCCAATAAAGGCTGGTCTCAAATAAGATACGCACTGTCAGTTAAACATCAAACAGGCTCTTTACTAGATTATGCGATAAAAAAAGAAAAAGTCCTACTCGAGATGAGAAGATCTATCGATAATGGAACATTGATTGATCTAATTGCCATGGGCTTGCCAAACTTTGTAGCCGATAGAATGGATAGAGAAAGATTGAAAAAGACCGAAGACTTATATAATGAAATAGGCAAATTGGAATATTTAGTTAACAAGAAGAACTTCGAAACAAAAAGAAATAAGAATTACACGAGCAAAGAAAAAACAGAAAAGACACCATGCGAAATTTTTAAAAATAAAGGCGAAGGTTCACGCTTCCACCCCGAGACTGAATGCTGGTGTAAAGACAAAATAAATCATGTCAACAATTCAGTATTAGAGGTAAAACTGGACGACACGGATCCAAAAAACTAATAATCCCACCATCAATTAAACTCAAGATAATATTAAATGACACTTTAGAAGTATCCGCTATTTATGACTCAGGCTCAAATGTTTCAATAATAAATTCAAAATTAATTCGTTTCGAACAAAAAAGAATCAGTAAAATGCAAAAAGTTAACTTGAAAACGATTAATGGTGTAAATAAAACGGAAGGATGGATAAAAATAAAAGTAAAAATAATGAATATAGAAGAATACTTAAATATATTCATAATTAATGACGAGAATTTCGATTATGACTTTCTAATAGGATTAGACTGCATAAAAAAGTTCTAGTTAACACAAAATAAAAACCTAGGGATAGAACAGGAATATCCTGGTTTCAAAGAAAAACAAGAATATCAAATAAACTTCAACGAACACGTAGATTTGACAATTTCGAAGTCATAACAAATCATTTGAATTATCATGAAGAAACTATAATAGAAAATCTTATAAATAAATATAAAAACATATTTGCAAAAGACAAATATGATATAGACACAGTGAAAGACTATGAAGCAAGAATAGATCTTATAATAGATAAATATTGTAATAAAAGACCTTATGCACAATCGAAGATAAAAAAGAAATAGAGAAACAGATTTCAGAATTACTTAAGAGAAATCTAATCGAAGAATCATACGGTCCCTTTGGTGCTCCAGTGACGCTAACGTACAAAAGATATGAAAACACAAAGTCGAGACTGTGTGTGGACTTCAGAGATTTGAATAAGATAATAGTTCCTCAATCGCAACCATTCCCACTAATTGAGGACTTAATAATAAAAACAAGAAATTGCAAATATTTCTCAAAACTTGACATAAATTCAGCATTCTGGTCTATCCCTTTACGAATTGAAGACAGAAGAAAAACGGGATTTGTGACACAAGAAGGTGCCTTTCAATGGAACTGTCTTCCATTCGGATTAAAAACGGCACCAGCCATTTTTCAAAGAATTTTAAGTAATATAATAAGAAAACATAAACTATCAGACTTTACGGTAAACTACATAGGTGACATATTAATTTTTTCAAACTCGTTTGAAGAACATATAGGGCAACTAACGCAATTATTAGAAGCAATAATGCAAGAAGGTTTCAGACTAAAACTTTCTAAATGCACATTCGCATTGCAATATTTAGACCATATAATAAAACACAACTCAATTTCTCCGATTCAAGATAACTTGATTTCATTACGAAATTTTCCTGTACCGAAAAATTAGAAAAATAGTAGACAGTTCTTAGGGAAAATCAACTTTTATAATGAATATGCACCAAAAATCTCATTGATTCTAGAACCTTTACATAATCTACTAAGGAAAGGACAAAAATTCAGTTGGTTCGAGAAATATCAAAAAGCCTTTGATTACATGAAAAATTTCCTCTGCACCCAACCAGTCTAAGCTATTTTCGATCCGGACCTACCAGTACACATATACACAGACGCGAGTTTACAGGACATAGGAGCTGTATTGAAACAGCCACAACTAAATGATAATTCAAAAATCGAAAAACCGGTAGCATATTTTTCTAAGAAACTAAGTGAATCACAAAGAAGAAAGAAAGCCATTTACCTAGAATGCCTAACAATAAAGGAATCAGTAAAATATTGGCAACACTGGCTTATAGGCAGACCATTTAAAGTATTCTCAGATCATAAACCACTAGAAAAAATGAACATCAAAGCTAGAACAGACGAAAAATTAGGCGATCTTACATACTATCTATCATAATACGATCTTGAAATAATATACCGTCCAGGTAAAGATAACCTAGAAGCAGACTGCTTAAGCAGAAATCCGGTATTAGAGTCTCAAGAAGGCGAGGAGGACAAATTGAAGACCGTAAATTTAATACAAATAACAGATATTTTAGAAGACCAAAAAGAAAACAAATATATAAAAACGAGCAAAGATAGATTAATTTATAAAAATGATTTGTACTGTAGAATAATAAGAAAGAAAGAAAAAATCGTATTGTCACAAGAGTTTTGCAAGGAGCTAATAAAAAAACACGTATAAGAAATTTTGCCACATAGGGATAAAACAAATGCAAAACAAAATACTGCCACATTATACAGCAGAAAAGATATTAGAAAACATAGAAAAAACCTGCAGAAATTGCAAAGTATAACGACAAGAAAAAATTGGTCTAATGTCACATATCGTTCCTGCACGAAAACCGTTTGAAGTGGTTTCCGTAGATACAATCGGTGGATTCGGCGGCTTACGATCCACTAAGAAATACTTACATCTTCTGCTAGATCACTTCACACGATTTGCTTACATAGTAACATCAAAAACATAAAACTCAAGTGACTTCATCAAACTAAAGAAAACGCACTCAAAGATTATAATATCGAAATACTTCTGACAGATCAGTATCCAGGTATAAACTCCGAAGACTTCAAAGATTTTTTAGAAAAGAAGAATATCAAAATGACGTTTACGGCGGTAAACGCACCATTCTTTAATGGGCTAAACGAAAGACTTAATCAAACTTTAGTGAATAAGATTAGATGTGCAATGAATGAAGAAAATATAAATTGTGCGTGGACGAATATAGCGCATGATTCTGTGAAAAAATACAATGAGATTGCACACACAGTAACTGGGTTCAGTCCAAAACTATTAGAAGGGGAAGATACCTCAATATTACCAAATGAATAAATAACAACGAAAAACAACAATAACCTAGAGAACGATAGGATAATTGCCTTAAAAAACATTATCAAGTACCATGAATATAATAAAAAATTATACGATAAGAATAGGAAAGTCTATTACTTCAATGTCGAGCACCTGGTATATGTCGAAAATGGGAACCGACTGAACCGAAAAAAATTAGATGAACTCAGAATTGGACCTTACAAGATATTGAAGAAAATATCAAAATCAATATATGAGATTGACACAGGACACGAAAAATCGGAATCGAATTTATTCCATATCTCTAAACTCATTCCAATTCCTAGCATCCCAGATGAAAGAGATACCAAAGGCGTTCAGCCATAACTTCATATGACATTGTACCAAAATTTTCGTACCAAAATTTTATCGTAGGGGGGGGAGATGTAATGAAAGTATCCTTAATTTAATTGAACTTGGTGAACAAACCGGATCTGTAAATCAGACCTCCTATTGTATCAGCGACGGTCACTTGTCAATGAAGTGACACATGACATCGAAATTAAAATCAGAGAGAATAAAAGTAATAAAGAAACAACCTCCAGTGAATAATAACTTTGAATGTTGTTTCTTCGTTATTACAGAGAAACAAATTCTACTTATTATTCAAGAAAAAATCAATATAATAAGGTGCCCATTATAAATATGATACTAACAATTACTATTTAGATAAATACAAACGTCATCGTTCTCAAGTTAAAGTCAAAATGAAACATTGCTATAATATCCACATCTACCAAGCCGAGAACTCCCTCTTGTCAGATCCCAATAAATTTTGGGGTTTTGTCAATTCCCATAATAATAAATGTAGAATCCCGTCAACCTTGTCACTAAATGGTAATATTCTTAAGAATCCAGTTGATATTGTTAATGGCTTTGCGTCCAACTTCAAGAATACATATTCACCTTCTCATTCTACTTCCCTACCTCACATTGATTCAGTAACCTTCAATACAACGTCACTACATCTTGTTTCGCGTAATCACGTAACTGACATTATAAAAGAAATAAAACATGACACTTCTTCAGGTTCTGATCTTATTTCTAACTTTATAATTAAAGACTGTGTCGAGTCTTTTTCCAACGCATTTTTCCATTTATTTAATTTATGCCTCTCATCTTGCAATTTTCCTGACATCTGGAAAGATGCGTGAATTATACAGATCTCTAAAAGCGGAAGTATCAACGACATTAAAAACTACCGGCCTATTGCAAAACTATCAAATGTAAGTAAAATTTTTGAAACTCTGATCTATCCTTGTATCTATCCCAATGTACGTAATTAAAATTTCAATTAATCAACATGGTTTTATGGATAGACGCTAAACTGTTACTAATTTATTCTCTTTTACGCAATTTCTCTCTCAAGAGCTTGATAAATCTAACCAGGTAGACGTTGCCTACACATACTTTTCTAAGGCCTTCGATAGTATTAACCATGAAATTATACTTTGCAAATTGGACGCCTTTGGTTTATCAAACCCTTTGAAACGCCTCATATCTTCTTATCTGCGTAATAGGTACTTATTTGTTAACTATATGGGCTATAATTCTGACCCTTTTGTAGCAACATCTGGGGTTCCCCAGGGCTCCAATTTGGAGCCTTTGCTCTTTTTGATGATTATTAATGACATTACGTCAGTAGTAAAAAATAAAAAATACTATTTGCAGATGATATGAAAATTTATTGCTCAGTTTCTAACATCAATGATTGCTTGTTCTCTTCAGGACGATTTGTGTAGCATAAATAACTGGTGTAAATCCAATCAACTTTTTCTTAATGTGGCCAAATGCAAAATAGTCTCCTATACTAGGAAAACCCCGCTTGTGTTTCCGTATTATATTAATACAAATGTACTTCAGCGTGTTACCACAACGAAAGATTTAGATGTTACGTTTGATATAAAATTAACATTTAATTCGCATGTAACGAATATTGTATCGTCGTCCATGAAAATGTTAGGGTTCATAAAAAGAAATACGCGATGGTTTGCCAACTTATATTCTATTACTATTCTTTACTATGCTT
Source organism: Pterostichus madidus (assembly GCA_911728475.2). Taxonomy (NCBI): domain Eukaryota; kingdom Metazoa; phylum Arthropoda; class Insecta; order Coleoptera; family Carabidae; genus Pterostichus; species Pterostichus madidus. The sequence goes on from OU452319.1 coordinate 15,431,017, forward strand.
TTGTCAGATCTAGGGCCAAATTCATAGTCATGACTCACCCTTACCTCATACTCACCTCACACTCAAAGTCGAAGTAATTAAGGCAACTAACTCAAATTGTACACATTTTTGAGTTAGTTGCCTTAGTTACTTCGACTTTGAGTGTGAGGTGAGAATGAAGTAAGGGTGAGTCACGACTATGAATTTGGCCCCTAGTCTTGAATATTGTAGTATTATCTGGAATCCGTTTTATAACAAATATGATACATGAATTGAATCTATTCAGAGGAAGTTTCTTAAGTATTTATTTTATAAGCAATACAAAACTTACCCGCCTTACAATTATTCTTATGACAGTCCACTAGAATCTTTTAATTTTACCAAACTTTCGCTTCGACGACAAGCTCACAGATAAACTTTTTATATAAATTACTGAATAATCTGATTGACGATTTTGAATCACTATCCCTTCTTTCCTTTCACCTCCCAGCTACCAGAACCAGGTACACTAAATACTTCTACTTGCCAAAAGCATCACCTAACTTATTACTAAGGTCTCCGCTTTTTTCTATGTGCACGCTGTTTAACTCTCTGCACAATCTTGTTGATATTTTTAATGATTCTTTTTATGTATTTCGTAGACAGATTTTAATATTTCTAGCTGATTCACTAAATTCAATTGGGTCCTTGGACCTGTTGATCTCTGTATATAAATAATAAATAAATAATACTCAAGCTGTTTAATCTAAATGGGACACTATAAATGACCGACGCAAGATGCACTTATTTACAAGTACGAGGGTTGCTGCTAAAATGTCGGGAAAGTGTGAGAAGAAACAAATAAAAATTTGAACAAGTGATTTTTTTTTTTCAAAATATTCTCTTTCAACATTTATACACTTTTGCATACGCTGCAACCAGTTTTTAAAATATTTTTTTCAGTCCTCTAATGATAGAGTCAAAACATGCGATTTATAAGCTTCATCAGCTTCCTCAGATGTCATAAATCGTTGACCACGAATTTTATTTTTTATTAAACGGAAAAGAAAGAAGTCATTAGATGATAAATCAGGGCTATAAGGACAATGAGACACTAATTCGATGTTTTGGTGCTTTAAATAATCGACTGTTTGTGCTGGTGTGTGAGAGCTCGCATTGTTGTGATGCAGAATGATTCGTCGTCTAATGTTGGTTTTTCTAATTTCGCCAATTATTTGTGGCAAACAAATTGTTATATACCAGTCAGCATTAACTGTTCTACGATTCTCTAAAGCCATAGTAGCAACATGTCCAGTAATACCGAAAAATGAAGCGATAAGTTTTTTCGAAACACTTCGGGCACGAACAACTTCTGTTGGTTTTAGTCACTTTGAAAGACCCAAACAGCAGATTGACGTTTAGTTTCAGGTTCATAAGAATAAATCCAAGTATCGTCATCTGTGAAGATGTCGTAGACCAGATTTGATGATCCACCTCTGAACTTCTTGAGCATGCCTTCGCTTCATTTCACATGATTCTTTTTTTAAGCACTGGTGAAATTGTGGGGAAGCTAACGAGCAGAGAGTTTTTTTACATTCAAATATTCCTGCAATATTGTATGTACTTGTTTCATATCGATGCCTAGGGATGACTTAATTTCACGGTATGTAACATGCCTATCTAACGCTATCATTTCACGCACAGCATCAATATTTTTTGAACAACAGCAGTTCGCGGACGTCCATAACGAAGATCATCACTGAGTTCGGTACGACAAATCTTTAATTCTTGATACCAGCGATAAATTGTTGTTTTTGATGGTGCTTCATCACCAAAAGCCGAAACCAGTCGTTCTATACACTGTTGTAGTGTTAAGTTATTTTTAAAATCATATAAAATCATCGCGCCAAAATGTTCTCTATTTAAAATAATTTTTTCACTGTCTCTTTATCTTTGACATGACATAAAATCAGAAACAACTGACATTTTATTGATTTTTCAACGCTAGCTTATCTAGAAAATATCAAATATTACAAAAATAAATATATCAGCTCAATGGCGATAGGTACTGAAAATACCAGATTCCCGAAATTTTTGCAGCAACCCTCGTATTTTCGCTAGACATAGACTGTGTATACAAGTTTAGAGGTTTGTTCATTTTACGATTTCCTGAATTTTTGTTTGCTCAAGTCGAAGCTTTATTTCCAATCACAGAATTAGTTGCGAATTTAGTAAATTTAATAAGCTGATTGCCTACAATCTACAATAATTCGTATAATTCCTTGTCAATTGTATAGTTAATCTAAAGACCTATACAGATAAAATACTGAAATTAATTTTAATTTATTTTCAATTAAATAATTGCTAAAGATGAACATTATGAAAATATACTGAATGCAGTTTGGTGGAGGTTAAGATAAGATAAAGATGGTGATTATAACTCCTTATTCTTCCATAAAAGTATTTCTAAACCAAATAATAGACACGAACAGAAATTATATTTAAAAATAAGTATGCAAAATCAATATAGGACAAGAAAGTGCAATTAAATTTCAAATTGAAGTTATCTCAAATTGGTGAATACATGGAAATGGCTAAAGTCGGAACTAAATAGGGTTTCACCACTACCGCACAACATTTCTGAAACTCTCATTACGGAACATAAACTACAAGAACTGTTGAATGAGTTTAAAATTGATATTGTCATGAAAATCGATTCAATTAATTACAGTTTAAATATCATTTGTAAATAGAACCAAGTCGAAATAATATACAAAAAACAATCAGTGAATAAAAACAGATAACTACAAAAAATTAGGAACTAAATAACAGGAAAGGCAATAGACGAAAAATATTATAATGACTACCATAAGATAAGAGTGAGAATTATTAGGAATTAGAGAGTAAAATAATAAACTACCTAAACAATGAATTAAAAATATGAGTAGATATAAACGAAATTAGTAGACTAGAAAAAAGAGACAGTAATGAAATATGTCCAAAATTAAAAAGATTATCTACTGAGAAATATATCAGAATAATATTATATTTTTGCCACGGCTTGAATGATATAAATAAGAATCCTTATTTGAGATATTTTGTAGGATTGATAAAAAATATTTGAGCAGAAAAAAATTAGCCGATATATAATGACCAAGCCTATGTAATTTTTCGGGAAAATAGCGGCCCTTACAGATGCTATAGATGTTTCCTAGATAGTAAAATCACTACGTTTCCAACATTTGTATAATTGTCATCATGCTCATATTATTACGTACCCCCGAGTTTTAGAATCATAGGTTTCATACTGCATTGAAGAAAGTGATACATTCACATCTCGTGATGTAGATAAACATGGCACTGTCACATTGGTGTAGGGATAAGCATACTCTATCCCTTCATGTGGTACATAGAGATTATGTTCATCTGTAAACAAGTATATGCAAATGAATACAAACCAAAATCATGTGTGAAATGTAAATAGTAAAACTCACCTTTAACAAAGATGTATTTTGTGTCTAATGTAAATGCATGATTTGTCATAGGATTATGATCTACATCTTTTATTATAACGTCTTCTACTTCTTCTAGTTCTTCTTGCAATTCTTCTTCTTCGTCTTCTCCTTCTCCTTCTTTTCTTTCTTTTTCTGCTTCTCCTTCACTTTCTTCTGCTTCTGATTCTCCTGCTTCTGATTCTTCTATTTCTGATTCTTCTACTGCTGATTCTTCTTCTTCTGATACTTCGTCATCATAATCCTCATACCCAAATTCTGTGTAGGATCTATTCTCAAGACAGCGATACAGCCCAGAGTTAAAATAACTCAAGTTCGTCAAATGTAGGTATGTGTGATGAAACCCATCGAAAGAAACATGTTCTACCTAAAATAAAATTTCAACCAATAAAGTCATGATTGATGCTTCCTTTTCTTCTGGAATGAAACCAAGGTATACAAGACGTTTTCTGAAGCCCACCACTGGAGTCCCGAACAAAAGTTTCCGCTAAAATATCTCATTTTAACAAAATTTTTTCCTAACAAACAAAAATGCATACCGAGTGGTGCTCGATAAGGGCGAACAAAGGAATTTGACATGAGATCTTAGTTTTTAGCAGTTTCCTGCTTTCCTATAAATTTTGGGAAATAAATACTGCAAAATCAAAAAATTTTCAGAATTAAAAGATACATACAAGACAGTTTTTATATTTTTTATTACGTGTCTGGTATGACCGAACATTTTTTTAAAATTTTAAAATTTCTCTTAAATTGTACCAATAGCCATGACTTTTGTTTTTCATGAATTATTTATAAACGTCAAAGTTTGAAGGTTATAAAAATCAATCTTTTTTATAAATTAAGTAAAATCAAACAAAATAGAATTTTTATTATTTTGGAATAAAAGTTGTATTAAATTTAATTTTAATATTAAAAAAAGGTTTACCATTATATTTCCTATGATCCACCAAAAATATATTAGTTCAGAAATAGATAATATTTAGACTCGTATACCTGATAGCCATCGTATTCTGGCTCTTTCCACGTAACCGGCCGGGAGCCTGCACAGCGCAGTGTTATGTTTGCTCCGAGCAATTTCACCTCCAGTTGGAGAGTATATCCGAGGAGTACTATGATTGCTTTTCATGTCTGCAATTTAAAAAATAAGTGTTACTAATAGCTTTACTTTCCTTTATTTCGACTAGGTATCACTTACCGTTAACAAAAACATATCTTGATATATCTTTCAAGTACTCGTGAGTATCTAGCTTACACGTGTAATATCCTTCATCTTCAGTAGAAATATTGTGCATTGTTATAGTATTAATTAAAAGTACTTGAAAGTTTAATTTAATTACTTGAACATGTTCCTTATGTGTGTTCCCCTGTAACAAATTTAAATCAAGTATTTATTTTCTAATGATATAACAAAAAATTAATTTTTAGATATTTAATCAAAAGATATTTATTTATTTATTTTATATAGGTATACGATATTATTACAGATACAATGAAAACAATGATACAGTTTAGAAATAACACCTTTGTTAATTATAAAATGACCAAATCAGAATGTTCTTGGCAGTATTTCAAGTCATTACGAAATCTTATCATTAAATCAATACGCCTTAAAAAACAAGTTTTTCTAAATTATAAAACAAAAAAAAATGAATCCAACTTATGGGACGTACTGAAATAATTAACAAAAATGTAAAACCGCAAATAATTATACCTGTTATCAGTTGATTACAGTGGCTCAGCATTAGGTGTAAGGTGAAAAAAATTGAACAATTCTTATTTTAGTTCCAGGTTTTATACTTTTAAATTAAAACCTTTTTCTGAGATAAGCCACAATTTTTACATTATTTTCATGCGATTTGAACATTAAAGTTATTGTTCTGAAATATTTCATTAAAGATAAAATAAATATGAAATGAAATAAAACATTATATTTCTGAAATCAACAAGAAATTCCCTACTTTCCAGGCCAATTTTAGTATCGAAAGTAGATTTTTACCAAAACAGGCAATTAAAGTACTGTAACGAATATAAAGCGAATCAGTCGAGAACGATCTAGACTTTACTTGAGAACCGCGAGCATTCCAGAAATCTTCTCGGGAACAAGAGCGTTGCAGTGAGACCACCCAGATGCATAGAGCTCGCTCGCATGTCTGAGCGTGCGGTTGGAGAGGAGGAGATTATGGGATGTTCTGAAAGATCGAGAAGTCGGACGGGAATATAAAAGCGGAAGCAGACGGCTCGAGTGAGTTAGTTGACAGTTGACTTCGGACGCGGTGGCATACATATCGTATTATAAATAATGGTAGTGAACGTGATATAAATAATATTTGTCTCTGTATATTTATAAGTAGTGTTTAAGTTTAGTTCTAGTAGTAGTAATTAGTTTTAAATAAGTTTATCTAATTGTTATTTTCATTCGTTAAATAAACACATTTATATTCATTTAAATAAATAGTTGGGAGTTATTTTTGTGATTAAAACCTGCAAACTTCCAGAAAGACGAAAAACATTACAATTGGTGTCAAGTGTGGGGTTATTAAATAGTAAAGTGTGTAATAAAAATAAATAAAATGGTGTCGTTCGGTTTAAAACTAACTGAGTTGAAAGTTGAAGACCTAAAGACAAAAGCAGTTAGAAGAAAGTTCTAGAATTCTAAAAGAAGAATTGGCGGAAAATTCTAGAAAATCAGAAGAAAGTTCCAGAATTTTAAAGGAAGATATGGCAGAAAATTTTAGAACTTTGGAGCAGAAGTTGGAAGAATATTCTAGAATTCTAAAAGAAGAATTAACAGGATCTGTGCAACAAAAGTTGACAGAAAATTCTAGAACTATGGAACAGAAATTAGAAGAGTATTCTGGAATATCCGAAGAATGTTCCAGAATTTCAAAAAAACAATTGGCAGAAAATTCTAGAACTTTGGAACAGAAGTTAGAAGAAAATTCCAGAAAATCTGAAGAGCATTCTAGAATTTTAGAACAAAAGTTACAAAAGGATTTAAATGATTTAAAAGACGAATATGAAAAGAAAAGTTAGAAAATAAATTCCTCACTGCAACTCCAGCATCGAATGTATGTCCTGACACAGAAGCAGTGAGTGAAAGAAAAATAGCAAAAGATGAGACAGCATCAACAATTTGCATAAAAACACCGGAATTTTAAGGAAAACATCGTTACTATATTATTTGAGACAATTTGAAGCGGCTGCAAAAGTTAACGGTTGGCCACTCAGAGAAAAGACAATTTTGTTGACAGTAGCGTTGCGTGGAAATGCCGTCGATATCTTGCAGATACTAAAGCAAGAAGAGCAAGAAGACTACAATCAGCTGGTTAAGCATTTAGATATGCGATATGGAAATGCGCACCTAGAACAAGTGTACCAAATACAATTAAGGAACCAATATCAGAGGTCGAATGAGAATCTTCAATAATTTGAAGCTGACGTTACTCGCTTGGTTCGCCTCGCACATGCTACAGCTCCGTACAACGTATTAGAGTGCTTTGCTATACAAACATTTATTTATGGAATCCGAGATGACAAAATTCAGCAAGCACTAAGATTGGCTCGACCAAAAACATTAGCCGTTGCACTGTCTCATGCTTTAGAACAGAAGCTGCAAAACTAGTTTCGCGTGATCAATCTAAAGTACGATCAATAAACAGCGACATGAAGAACGAAGATAATGAAGATATAGAAGAGAAGTTACGACGAAACGCTACAGAAATACTTGGAGGCAAGAAGAGAATACGTTGCTGGAACTGCGCTAAATTAGGACAACCGCGAAGACTTTGCGGGAAGCCGCTTAAAAAGAAAATAGATGCCGAGTCGGAAAACTAAGTCGGGTTGATGCCAGGGGGCAGTCTTCGACGCGTATTCTGGTAGCCCCACATTTTATCGGATATGATGAAGAGCATCATCAAGTCAACAGCATTTTCGCGGATGGTTTTGTTGACGGAAGGCCACTCAAAATGTTGCTGGATACGGGTGCGACGAAAACAATAATAAGATCCAACTTAACAATGAAGTTTGGACCGACACAACTATATCCGACTAAGTGGCGATTACGTACAGCAACTGGAGAACTAGCTACATCATCAGGAGAATTAGATGTGACCATCGGGAACACCTCCCTCAAATATCGTATGTTGGTAGCCGAAATCGAAGATGACTACATTCTTGTAATGGATGTTATGGAGAAATATGGTTTTAAACTGGACCTCAAGCACGGCGTAATATAGTGGTAAATGATGAAGAACTCGTACTACATCCACGAGAGGACGAAGTTGCACGTGCTTTGGTAACCGAAGATGTAGTACTTCCGGAGCGAAGTGAGACAATTGTGGAGCACAACTTGACGGAAAATTTTGTGCAGGAAATATTACCATGTTGGAACCCCGAAATGATGATGAAGAAACTGGTCGTGAAGTGATGGTTGAAAAATCACTGGTAAAGGCCAACAAGATAATACCAGTTCGAATAATAAACATAAATAAGTATCCGGTTACAATTAAACAAGGCACTATAGTAGGGGAATATTCATGCGTATCTTCAATTATTAGAACAATGGTAGCTCAGAAAACCGCAACTAGCGAGATTTTAGATACTTTACTCAATCAAATATCAACATCTTTTCACGGACTAACATCTGACGAGGAACTTGATTAGCAAGTATCAAGATATCTTTGAATATGACAAGAAATCCAAGGGCAGAACGAACGTTTTCCAGCATAAAATCTACACTGGAGATGCAAGACTCAACCGTCAAGGAGCAAGACGGTTATCACTGGTAAAGCGTAAAGAAGCTGAAATGATAATTGAAGAAATGAAGAAAGAAGGCGTGATTGAACTTTCAAGTAGTCCATGGGCTTCACCAGTAGTATTAGTAAAGAGAAAGGATGGATCCGCCCAATTCTGTGTAGACTACCGTCAACTTAACAACGTGACAAAAAAGGATAGTTATTCACTTCCCCAAATAGACGATACACTGGACACGTTGGCTGGATCAAAAATATTTTCTACGTTGGACCTAAAAAGCGCATATTGGCAATTTGACTTGGAAACGAAAGACCGCGAAAAGACAGCTTTTACCATCGGAACAGGACTTTGGCAATTTACAGTTACGTTTTTTGGACTCTGCAATGCTCCTGCAACATTTAAACGACTTATGGAAACCATGTTAGCTGGGCTGTCATGGAAAACCTGTTTGGTGTACCTCGATGATATTATTGTGGTGGGAAAAAGGTTCGAAGATCACATGAAGAATTTGGAAGAAGTTTTTGAAAGATTGAAACAGGCAAATCTCAAGCTCAGCCCGAAGAAGTGTCATCTGTTCCAGGAGAAAGTGCATTATGTCAGGCATGTGGGTCCTGGTAAGGGAATTATAGTGGATGGAGAGAAAATAAAAGCTGTAAAGGACTGGCCAGTACCAATGGACAGACATGGATTAAGAAGTTTTCTACTATCGGCGATACGTACAAGGATTTCTCAATATTGTTAAATCACTGACACGGCTTACTGAAGAAGGTACAAGATTTGCTTGAGAAAATGACTGTCAAACAGCATTTGAAAAATTGAAGGATTCTCTGCCAACCGCGTCAGTCTTAAGTTACCCTCTTCCGGAAGGGAGATACATTTTGGATACAGATGCCGGCAATGTTGGGATTGGCGGCATCCTTTCTCAAGTACAATATGGTCGTGAAAAAGTTATTGCCTACTTCAGTAAAACACTGTCGAAACCGGAAAGGAACTATTGCGTCACCAGAAAAGAGCTATTGGCAGTTGTGAAGTTCGCTGAACATATCTACTAATATTTATACGGCAGAAGATTCCTGATAAGAACTGATCATGCTGCCTTGAAATGACTATTACAATTCAAGAATCCAGAAGGTCAGGTAGCCAGATGGATCGAAATGTTGCATGAATATGATTTTATCATTGAACATCAAGTGGGAACGAACCATCGTAACGCTGACGCGTTGTCCAGAAGACCGTGTTCCGAAGAATGCAAGCATTGTTGGAGAGTAGAAAAGCAGCAAGCTGCTGCTTTAAGAACAACAGTAGTCGATGATAAATGGCAGTACAACGTAGGAAGCTCATTTAAACGCATTACAATCGACGTGGGTGGACCATACCCAGAAACTGATGACGGCAACAAGTATATAATAGTCGTCATGGACTACTTCAGTAAGTGAGTTGAAGCTTACCATCTGCCCAACCAGGAAGCAATCACGGTCGCTGAAGTATTGGTGATATGTTGATTTGGAGTACCGAGTGAAATACACTCCGATCAGGGAAGAAACTTCGTGTCTGTTTTGTTTCAAGATATCTGCAAAATATTGGACATTCATAAGACAAGAACAACTGCATTACATCCCCAGTCGGACGGTATGGTTGAGCGAATGAATAGAATGATCAACAGATATCTTTCGAAAGATGTCTCTATCCACCAACGAGACTGGGATCGTCATCTGCATATGTTTTTGATGGAATATAGATCATCTATGCATGAAACAACAGGACAAACACCCACAAATATCGTATTCGGGCGTGAGTTGCGGTTACCGTGCGATTTGAAATTTGGTTATAAACCCGGAAAAGATCTAGCTGGGGAAGATTACGTCACCGATTTACGAAGAAGAATGAACGATATTCACGAACAAGTTTGTTCAAACATTCAAACTTCAAGCGACAAAATGAAAGATCATTATGACATCAGGGCAGAAAATGGAGGATATGAACCTGGAGAGTCGGTAACCCCCGAAGTAAATTGTACAAGATGTGTAAAAATCGATAATATTATTTTGATTTAAAAAAGTTATTTTTTTAGTTTGTTATTTCATTTAGTTTTTATTTGTTTTAAAATTGATTTTCGATAAAATGATTCAGCATGATACATATGTTTTTTTAGTACACATAATATATTTTTTTTGTCATTTTTGAGCTAGAAACGTTAATAACTAAATGCGGTGTAAATGCCGCGGCGCGTCCGCTTCTGTAATTCTAAAAGGCGCGCCCTCCGAAGGAAGTCGTTTGTTGTTGGTCAGATCTAGTAAAGATGTTTTGAGTTGAGTTATTTGAGATTAGTAAGTTGAATTTGAGTTAAGAGGCTGAAGTATTGATTTTATTTGAGTTTAAATCTAAGATGATTCTTTATTTTAATTGTTGAGTTATACGAGTTAAGTTACGGATTTTAAGTTCGATTAATTTATATTGCTCAATTCATAATTAAAGTATCAGTGTTGTAAAGCAGTGTTTACGCAGATGACGATTAAGTAATGATGTTATAGTATTTTATTGAGACGAGAAAGTTAGTTCGAAAATATTATTATTAACTAATTGAGTTTGTTATTAGAACAATCTGTTGTTGATCATGTCCTTGAGAATAATTTTTTAGATTAAATTTGTAACCTATCAATTGGGATTTATTTTATTTTATTATTTGTATTAAAATTGTTATTGTGTTGAGAATCTTAGGTGTCCTTTATTTTGTTAATTATCCTGTTGTCTAAGCTGGTTGAGTTATGATTTTATAAATTAAACTCTTCAGAGCAGAGTTATAAAAGTTATGTGGTGGCTGGCGGATTTACGCTACCCTTGGTCAATAAATGATTATTTATTAAATATTTCAGTTGATAATTTTCTCAAGTAAAATAAACACTTGTCAGTACTCCAGTGGCACTTGTTGCAGGGTAGCTATTTATTTATTTATTTATCGTATGGCTACACATGAAAGAGACTTAAGATATTTACATGAAAGAAGCTTAAATATTGACATTTAGTTTGTCGATCCAAGCAACGGCTCTCAGGAAGTCTTCGGTTGTGCATTGGCTGGGCCTGTTGTCACAGTCGTAGGCAAGGTGATGTACCGTTTGCCTTTCTTCACCACAGTCGCATGAGCTGGTTTCAGATTTTCCCCATCTATGTAGGGAGGCGGCACATATGCCGAAGTTTGTGCGTATGCGATTTAGAGTGCTCCATGTTTTACGAGGTAGGGTAAAACCAGGTGGGGCTTGTTTGGTATTGAGGATACTGTGGATGTCAGGAGGTACGCTTTTTTGCCATTCTCGTTCCCATTCTTGTTTCAGGTTAAAATTGTTGGCCGTTAATTGTGCGGCGGTTTGAATGGGTGGATTTCTGGAGCGAAGCCTGTGGCCTAAGCGAGCAGTGTCCTCGTGAATTTTAAGTTGCAGGTTTCTCTGTATCTTTCTATATTCTCTGCACAGGGCGTCTGAGCGTCTTAGATGCGGAGGAGGAATGTTGCTTAAGGTGGGCAGCCACTGTGTAGGTGTAGGTTTGATGGTACCACTTATGATACGCATGGAGTTATTTAGTTGGGTGTCCACTATCTTCGTGTGTGGGCTATTCAGCCATACTGGGCAGCAATATTCTGCTGTCGAGAATACTAATCCCATGACAGAACAACGTAGGGTGCTAGCGGTAGCTCCCCAAGAGGTGCCACTAATTTGGAAATAATGTTGGGTAGCTATAACACACCTCAACTGGTCGTCCGGAGCGCGCTTCATCGTTAGGGTATATTCTGCCGCATTTATACCAATTGATCCGAAAATAAATAGCCTTTATTGCTGGTGCAGAGTTCCTATAAACTCCATTCAACTATGCCTTGATCTGAGTAGCCGTACACTCTTTAAATAAAAATGTTTTATCAAAGCACGGAATTCGTTTTTCTTTTTTAATTTTTTGGTATAACTGTTACAATGCTTACTTCAAACGTCAACAGAAAGTGAATAACGCATCACTTTTAGCTGAAACTCTACATAAGCTAGTTTCAACAGTGATATTTCGCAGTCATATGACAACAAATGAATTTCGTCGTAACTAATAGAAATTTACCATATTTATCAAACGACCCCGCTATTTACAGATTAGGTATAAAAAAACTCGCACTTACGGTAATAGGAAGCTCCCAATAAGGCAAATATTTATCATACGGAAAATAGGGATCTAATAAAAGTAGACATTGCAGTTTTATGTCGCCCCCCACATTGGCTGTGTCTGGACCTTCAATGGATTTTTGCTCAAATGCAAAATAGTAATCTAAAATAAAATGAGTCAATAATTAAAATTAGCTTTAAAGTCAGAATAAGTAAAGGTAGATAGATATTACTTTACAGGAAAATACCTAAAATTGTTGATATATTGAGGACGTTTCTACAATACAATCTATCGGCTCTCGAATCTGCTATGAAATATTTGACAGTTGCAAGAAAACATATGCAGGCCAACACTTCCTTCCCTACATATGTTTTTCATTCGTTTTTATTTTTTACAATTCTTATTACTAAACGGATTAATTCAGTATACATATTAGAGTCCTGCGCGGATCCACTTAATTAGACCCGCACCCAACCTGCTACCCGCAAACATAACTCGCGGGTACTCGCGACACGATTCGAAATATTTATAATTGTCTACAACGACAGTACAACAAGAAGTACAAATACATTTAGAAAATAATATAATTTAACTATTATAACTTACCAAGATCCACAATAGATTCACCCTTAATCATTTCATCTATGCAGATTTTAGAGGTTCAGGAATTAGGAATGAGTCAAATGGTAATCGTAGTTATATGGTTAACATTTGCTTTGCATTATGACTTTAGAAAATTATCAAAATTATATCCCAAGTGTTACGAATGTAATCGATTAAATTTGACATATCTGGCTCATTTACAAAATTTTGCTAAGAATGAGTTTGAGTACATAAATTTGATAAAATTTCGAGACTATAGGTTGCGACTTTATCTGAAATTATTATGTAAGAAATTACTTTTTTGTTAAATTTAATAGATTACATTCTTTAGCACGAGAGGTATATGTCAAGATTATTTCTTGAATTTACAGTAAACAAAATTTGTTGTAACGTCTGTCAAAGAATACTACACTATATTTGCAAAATATTACTAAATTAGTGTGATTAATGAAATGCAATACTGATAACCGTAAAATACATGTGTTATCTTGTTTCTGCGACTACTCATCCAGCATAATAATAATTGAAAATGAGGCTATCTGAACGGTTGAATTTATAACGAATATAAAAATTTTATTTAACTTAAAGAAGTAATAAATTTTAAAATTAAAATTATTTTCGATAAGTAAACCCGAATGTGAATACTCGACTCTATGCAGAACTCTCTGTAATACTCGTATACTATATTTTCGTTGCAATGACAACACAAATTTCGTAGAAAAAGTATCTTTTATGTTTGGCTGTCATTTAAAAATTCATTTTTTTCTCGATATGCAACTGTTTAGGAATTATTTAACAAATAAAAATTCCGTCAAAATCAGTTTTTCGCGATTATCTAGTGACTTATGAATTGTTTTGGAAAAACAGGAACATGTCTTAGATGGTCCACAAAAGACACATAATAACTCCTCTTAGATTTCAAGATCCCAATGGTAGCAAACGACAACAGACACTGTGTTGTATAACATAGAGAGAAACCAGTAAGATTTTGCATATTCTATAGTAGTACGGTTTAAGAAAAATATATGTTAAATAAATTTAAATATATAATACAATAAAGCTAGTGTCCAAAAATATAAGAATGTAAAGTGAAAATTTGCTGTTTAATTAACATAATAAGAGCTTAATAAATTTATTAAAATTTTACATTCCCCTGATTTTTTATGCCTATGTAGCTCGCACAAATAACCATATAATACTTCAAATTGTACTTACGTTACTGACTTATAATTTAATTCGTATATTTGTTAGTTGATTCCGCTCACGTTAAGTGGAACGATTTATTTGACCAGTACGCATTAAGCAACTCTCCCCTATATCCTAATTCATTTGTGTTAACAGTAAGTAAATTAAATAAGATGACATTAAGTACATCTAATTAAATAATAAAAATACGAACAAGAATAATTACTTACTCAAATTAGATGATAGTCGTATGGCTGCCGTTTGATTGTTTCGTCTAAAAACACAATCACAATTATCGGGAAACAATTCGCCAAAGTTTCTAAGTTCGATTGTGAATCCAGAATATGGGTGAAAACTTCCCTGTAAACATGTTTATAAAAAATATTATGACATTCATTTATTGAAAAATATTGTTCTATTTCCAATGTACGAGAGAACTTACCACAGTACTCTGAAACTTCTGTAGCCCAGTGTAGTTACCTGGATTCACTGACATTTCTACGAACACATCTGTGTTAATAAAACAAATAACAGTGACGTTTATATCTTGAGCAGTAGGTCTACATGGAACAAATATACTCCATAAAAATATTTCAAATGTGTCCATTTTAGAAGCATTTACCATTAAATGATTGTCATCTAAACAAATAAAATTCATATTTTAATCATTTTCAATTTCCAGGATATTCATTCAATATTTTAACATAGGATTCGTCAATCTAATGCATAACTTGGATTATGTAGTCGTAAAGTAGTTCAGGAGGTTGATTCTGTATCTTGCGTGACTACTTGCGACACTAATACTAACACGATTTGTCTCATGCATACTGTAAACCATCTGACGGATATTTTACGAACTTATAGATATGACGTCACGAGTTGCGAGACACGCAAATATAGTTGCGTGACCAACGTAGGTCCTGTTTCTAATTTGCGACACTATCTGTCTCATTCTAACAGTATATCTGTCGTTCATTTTACTGTTTATTTGTGTTTTTCTAACCAAACTTCTGTGCTGTGCTTGAACAATTTATGACAAATTATTTACAAAAGTAATTATATTATACAGAGTGATCAAAAGGGATTGTTACAGTTGGCAATAAAAAAAAACTACTTGAAATTGGTAAGTCTGATAGATAAATTAATTTTCTGTTGTTGACAGTGACATTTAAAATTTAAATTAGAGTACATTTATTATTACATTTATTTTTAAAGTATTTCTATTACTCTAAAAGTCGAAATTCTATTAGCAGTTAGACTCCTGACATAACCTATTTGTATTTATTAGAAATGTCAAATAGCATTTCCGCCTTTATCTGACGTTGTGCCAATTATGGAATAAAAAGATCTCTGGAATTGTATTGCCAACTATAACAATTCCTTTTGATCACCCTGTATTTCTGTATTTATTAATTTAGCCCATAGAATAGTATAACCTAGTAACTATGTAATTTTTTTAAAACTTTAATCTTTAGTTTTATTTATTGTCATTAGAGTTACATACATACATACATACATACATATCTTCACGCTATATCCCAACAAATGGGGTAGCACGAACCCTAAAATCACTCATAAAACATTCACTCATCACACCCATCAAACAACAACACATTTTTATCCAAACATACCACCCTCACTTCAACCACTTTCATAGATCACTCCATATAAACTCATTCATTTATTACACTCGAAATTATTATCACACAATAAACCTTCAATCACATCATTCCTTTTCACTTACCATTCATTTTCTTTCTTCAACGTATATAACGTATGCATAAAAAATCTCAAATTACTCACGTTTACTCCTAACAACGAATCTAATAACGAAACTAACAACGAATCTACAAGATTAGAAAAGATAAAAGCGATAGTCTGCACTTATATATGAAAGAAAATACCACACAATGCAGTAACTGAAAATGAAACAAAAAGATAAGAAAGGGAGGGAGCGTCGCCCTGCGCTTGTTTTTGAAAGTGAATTTCACACAATTGCAGTTAAACACTACGTAATAACTGAAAACGAATTAAAAGATAAGAAAGGAAGGGAGTGTCGCTCTACGCTTGTTTTTGGAAGTGAATTCCACACAATTGCAGTTAAACACTCAATGTAAGATCAGAAAAGAATAAAAAAGATAAGAAACGAAGGGAGTGTCGTCCCTGCGCTTGTTTTTGAAAGTGAATTTCACACAATTACAGGTAAACACTCTAATGAAAGTACTAAACAACGAAACTAAAATCTAAAACCCTGCGCTTTTCTGAAATCATAAGATTCATTCCGCAATTAATCTTCGCCAAACGTTCCTATCCTGACACACCACTTTTGCTTCATCCACATTCATAATTCCTTTCATACAAGCACGTTTATTCCTCGTACTCGGAAACTTTCGTTCACGCAACAATCCTTCTATCATATTTATCCATTTATTCATAGGTCGCCCACGCAATCTTTCACCCTCAATTTCACCAACATATACCTGTTTCACTAATCTCTCATTCGACATACGTTCAACATGCCCAAACCATCTCAACTGACTTATACCTACTTTTCTAACTACATTCTTCTCAATTTCACACTCATCATACACCAATGTATTCCGGACACGATCTCTTCTAGTATAACCGCACACACCCCGCAAATACCTCATTTCCACAGTAGTTATACGACATTCATGTTTCTTCATCCACACCCAACATTCACTACCATACATCAATGTAGGCACTAAAACACCATTATACACACTCAATCGAGCATCTCTGGATACATTCACATTTCGAACAAAGGTTCCCAGAGCACCCAATACCTTGCGTCCCGCAGATACTCTTCTTTCAATCTCACAATCAATACGTCCATCCCTTGAAAACATACTACCCAAATATAAAAACTCATTCACTTGATCCAATCTCACACCATTCACCGAAACATTACAATCAGTCACCAAATCGCTCTTTTCAAACACTAACACTTTACATTTATCGACATTTAATAATAAATTTAAATCTTTTCCTACTTCATTTATATTTAGAATCATTCGTCTCAATTGCTCTTCAGATTCACCCATAACAACCACATCATCCGCATACGCTAACGCAGGCACAACACTACCACCAATATGTACACCGTCCACCCCATTCAACGCCGTTCGTAACAATACATCCATGTACAAATTAAAGAGCCACGGAGACATCCCACAACCTTGTTTCACGCCAATATCTATACAAAACCAATTACTCAATCTACCATTAACTCTCACCGCAGCCTCACTACCTTCATACAGCGCACGAATTGCTCCCAACAAATTACCATTTATACCGTACTGTAACAGTACATTCCATAATGTCTCGCGATGATCACTATCATATGCTTTTTTAAGATCGAGAAAGCCACAGAACACCTTCTTGTTCTTAGCAAGTAACTTTTCAACAATCATACGAAGAGAAAACAATTGATCCACACATCCTCTCTCAGGCAAAAAACCACCTTGCATATCGCTTAACTTGGAGATTGTTAAGGTTCGTACCTTATGAATAAGAATCTTCCCGTACAACTTCCCTACCACACTCAGCAAACTTATCGCACGAAAATTAGTACATTCACTCGAACTACCTTTACCTTTAAATAAAGGACAAATGATAGCACATTTCCAATCATCAGGAGCCACACACCGTTTTAAACAAAATCTAAACAAATAAACTAACCAGTCAAATAACCTCTCGACTCCATACTTCAACATCTCATTCGATATACCATCCAAACCAGGAGCCTTACCATTCTTCAGACGCATCAATGCGAAACTAACATCACTCTTATGTATATCCCATTCATCACCACTAACATTTTCGCTAACATTTTCACTACAACCAATCGGTCTATTAATGTTACCATATAAAGTCCTAAAGTACTCACACCATCTATTAGCAATATCTGATTCATTCCACAATAACTCACCATCCGCACTCTTAATCGCTTTCACTGCCCTGACATTACCACCTCTCAATCACTTCACTCTCAACCAAAACATTCTTTTATTCATACTAAAATCATTAGTTAATCTTTCACTCATCAAATCATCAAAACGCGCCTTGCTTTCTCTCACTACTCTCTTAACACATTTATTTAACCTCTTGTATTCCAGCAAGCATTCATCACGTAAACTTCCAGGCACATCTTTCACATTTAGAAAACGCAAGTATGCTCTCTTTTTCACCTCAATGGAGACAAGAACCTAATCTACATTCACCACAAATTTCTTTTGCACATTTAAGAACTGTATCCTTAAATTTGAACCAAACATCATTTATGCTGCATTCAAAATTAAGTTCACATACAGGCAAAGATTCATTTATTTTCTCAACAAACAAATCTCTAACATCCTCATTCTGCAGTGCACTGGATTTCACACGAAACATTTTATTAGTATTTTTCACCCTCATTCTCCAACATTTATCTAGACGTATACGCGATACCACCAAATAATGGTCATTCGTACCCAATTCAGCACCACGCTTCATACTAAACGTCTCAATCGTTCATCATACAAAAGAAAATCAATCATACTCCGTCTATTTTCACTAATATTCTCCCATGTATACAAATGAGCAAGTTTATGTTTAAAGATAGAGTTGGAAACAAAGAGATCACGCTCCAAACAGAAAGAAACTATTTTCCTACCGTTTTCATTCACTCTTGCATCACCAAACTTACCCAATACATTCCCAGACATGCTTCTCTTAACTCCCACCCAACCATTTAAATCACCACATACAATAACTTTCTCACCTGAATCACATGAATCAATAACACTATCTAACAAATTCCAAAATCTATCTTTTTCAAGATCATTTTCGGATTCGGTTGGACCATAAACTGACACAACGAAGATTCTATGAAAGCCTACCTTTAATCTCAGCCAAAGAATTCTCGATGAAGTACAACCATATTCTCTCACAAACGGTTTCATTCGTTCACTAACAAGCACACCAACACCATGCTTCGCGTGTTCATTCTCAGCAACACCCGACCACAAACAAAACAATCCATCCACTTCTTCCTCACTACATCCTTTCCTTTTAGTCTCACTGACACACAAAACATCTACATTATACACACGCATTACATTCATCAATTCATTTTCTTTACCAGTTATACCTCTAACATTCCACGTACCAAACTTACATTCATCAAATTTCACCCATTTATTTTTCATTTATCCAAAAGAAATAAAAGAAGGGTTCTCTCGGTAGAAGAGTAGAAGTTAAGGTAGCTTACCAGGCTTATCCTTAACTATAAATGGAAAAAGAAAACAGTTACATTTACACAACTGTCAAACGTCAATCACACCTAAAAACAAAACATAACTCAGCGTTTCTATACACGTAACCAATATAAACAAATAACGATATGAAAGAAAAAATATATATATAAAAAACTAAACTACTATAAAAATGAAAGATAACACTTATCTTACTAAAACGATACTCGAGAAGTCCAGTGACAAACAGTATATTTTAATCCAACTCCAAAAACCCAGTCAAAACCCCAAATAAATTTCGCACTTGACGGGTGAGTTCTATTTAT
This sequence comes from Pterostichus madidus, assembly GCA_911728475.2. Lineage (NCBI taxonomy): Eukaryota > Metazoa > Arthropoda > Insecta > Coleoptera > Carabidae > Pterostichus > Pterostichus madidus. Next base: position 15,450,745 of record OU452319.1, read on the forward strand.
TCTGTTGTCTAGGTTACCATTAACGTATATATTTTATTGTAAGTTATCGAAATCAGTAATCATTAAAATTGTTTCATAATAATGGCTTTAGCGGGCATTTTTTACCAACACTAAATTTGGCGTGAAAACTTAAGGCACGAATTTCCCCATGAAAGTTACTAGAAAGAATACACTGACGTCAGACATTTTACTAACGCAAATGTAGTCACGCAAATACTAACGCAAGATACAGAATCAACCTCCAGTGTAAGACTCCGGGTGTCTATTTGAAATATGTCTTAAAGCGTGTATCAAAAATAAATACATTAAATTTAACCAGGGACAGAACTCGTTGAGAACAACAATATATCTTAATAACTTTTTTCGAAATCTCAATTTTTTTATATTTTTAACCGCCATAAATTTTCGAGTAGTTTAGGTAATTTGATTCAGTAGCAATAGCAATGAAATAACTGTTTTTACAAAATGTCAATTTTCTCAAGTATATTTTGCCTGTAACAAATAAATCGATTAATAGGTTGCGTGACGAAGAGAACTTTAACTAAAAATGGCATCAGCGTGAGCAGCTATCGAGTGTACAACGTCAAGTTTATTTGGAGCGTTTGCCGAATCATCATCTTTCAAATATTTGTACATGTTGTTCAGCATCTCCGAGATCATGGATCCATTAAGCTTGCAGTTCAGAATCATGGTAGAACACGGTCTGATAGTGTTGACACTCAAATAGGATCTACTACTCGAAGAATAGTACTACAACACACAGTATAACATATGACAATTTTGGAGGATATTTAAAGAGCAACAATTATATCTTTAGCACGTACAAGAAGTTTTAACGCACTGACGTCAAATGTATTATTAATTATTAAGGTTAAGTTACAATACAAAGTTAAATACTGATTTCTTGATTTAGTTTGCAATAAATTAACAGTTATTAATATTGCTACTTACGTAATTTAGGGTGGTATTGTTATTAGAATTTGTTATTCAACTTATTTATCGTTTGAAACCATTTTCACTTTCTTATAAGAAAGTATTGGAATCATGAAAAGAATCGTTGACCAGATTTTCGCGGAAATACGTGTTTTGAGGTTCACAGAATCGGTTTTGATAATTCCTCAATGATGTCTGTGCGTGTGTGTGTGTTTGTTTGTGTGCGTGCGGGCTTGCGTGCGGTTGTGTGTGGTTGTGCGTGCGTGCGTGTATGTGAGTGTGTGTGTGTGTATGTGTGTGTGTTTGGATAGATGGATGGATGGATGTGTGTCCGAGTGTGCAATATCTCATGAACGGGATAAGATTTGTTAACGAAACTTGGTAATTATAAGTTTCATGAAAATATGAAGAGCTGAGTTGATTTTGAATGAAATTGAAAAAACGGAAAATAAAATATACTGGACACAAAAAACAATAAATTCCATTTATTTCAAAAATGGAATCAGTTACGAAAAAAGGTTTCAAATAAAAGATATTAGCAAAAATATTTGGAACATAAAATGTTATTAGATTAAGTTATATTTGTAGAATGTACAAATTAGAAACTTGTATGAATTTAAACAAAAAAGTTAGAAATCAAAACCTAAATCGAGTAAAATTTTAATTTTCGCATTATCTAGTTATCTATGCCTTTTTTTCGGGAAAACAAACACATCATTAAAATGGTCAACTAATTTGGCAACTTTGCCTCGAATTAATCGACTTCGTATCTCACGGTTCTTGAGATACCAATGGTTAGGCTCGAAAAACGGAAATCCTGTATATGCCTTATCAGTAAAGTTAGACATAAAGTAGTCAAGATTACTAAAAAATTATACTTAAATAAATTTGATATTTTATATGTTTCAAACAAAGAAATTCTAAATTACTGAAAAACTAAATTACATCTATAATAATATTATACAACATTAATATATTCTAAATAGTAAATATGCTGTGTATAAGAAAGTCGTGTGGTGCCCACAACAGATATTTTATTTTCTTTGTAATATAATTTTCAGGTTATTATGAAACAAAAACTGCATGAAATTAACTTCTACTCTGTCAATTTTGGTATTTGATAGCAAGCATCAGGGCCAGGTAACTTAGATAGCACATCCAATGACAGTTATGTACCATTACTAAGATGGCAGCACATACATTAAAATTAGTTATGCCGTGGGGGATTGGGGGAAAATAAGATATTGTTGTTGTCATAATAACAACCATTTGAAAGGTTTAAGATGACTGAAAATAATAATTTGTTATGTGCAATTACTTCTAATTTACTTATGTTAACTAGTTTTAATAGAGAAATATAACTCCAAATAAAAGGTAAACAATATACATAATATTTTAATTTTAAATATTATTAAAAATACAGTAAAACATATTTGAAACGAAAAAATTTGTTTCACAAAGAATATCAGCAAATACAATAGCAATTAATACGTACAAATGCATAAAAAAAATACATATATAGATTATTTGATGTACTGGCAAAACTTCTACATCTACTTTCTTTCAATAATGAAATATTTTCATTTGAACAATAAATTATGATTGCAACAATGTATTTAGATTTCAAGAATCATATAATCTGTAATATCTATATTACAGTAACTTTAAAAAATAATTTTTAATTCAATTTAACATTTTGTATTTATGTTTTTGTGCCGAATTATGGAGGAAGGGAAAAACCGTTTGGATTCAAATATTAAAACTTAATTTTATCACCACGTGGTCCGGGTTCTCATGCCCGTGGACTTCGACGTGATGCAAGGCCTGTGTCATGAGATGATGCCATTACCGACAGATGAACATATCACGATGGCTAAACTAACTTACGCCGACAAAGACAAAATGATCGTCCAAGAAGGGTAACAACAAATATATTTATTAAAATATTGTTCTTTAATGTATAATGAATATAGGTATGTATAATATATTTAATAAACTTTGACATTTTTAAACCACTAGTGAAATAATATATTTTTTTAATTGATTGTTTATAAAATAACAACTTTAATGGTCTGTATAGAAGCAATTAAATATGAGTTTATTATACGGAAAATTGAACAAACGTAATGAATAGTTGAAAATGAATTATTGTTAGCTAGTAATATATAAGTAGAATATGAATGAAACATATTTGTATTTGGTTAAATCAACGAATATTATAATAGAAATATGTTTAAACAGTGCACTTTTGTATCTACTCGTATACTCGTTCGTTACGTTGAAGTAGTCCGGCGCGCCGACCGCGCGTCACCGGGGTATGTGTATGTTTCTGCTTGGGAAAAAACTGAAACGCGACGCGACAGAGATAATATTTGATTTGATTTTGAATAAATTAGAAGCGTTATTTGGGAAAATGTTCAGCTTTTAAGTTTTGTAACGGCAGATCTTATCTGCTGTTTTATAGAATCTTAAAAGGTATTTTTGGCATAAAATTCAGCTAATAAGCTCTGCAACTGCAGATCTTACCTGCTGTTTTTATAGAATTTTAAAAGGTATTTTTGGGTGAAAAACCAGCTATTAAGCTATGCAATTGCAGATCTTATGTGCTGTTTTTATAGAATCTTAAAAGGAATTTTTGGGTGAAAATCATATTTTAAGTTCAGCAACGGCAGATCTTATCTGTTGTTTTATAGAATCTAAAAAGGTATTTTTGGCATAAAATTCAGATAATAAGCTCTGCAACTGCAGATCGTATCTGCAGTTTGTATAGAATTTTAAAAGGTATTTTTGGGTGAAAAATCTGCTATTAAGCAGATCTTATCTGCAGTTTTTAAATAAAATTTTAAAATATATTCTTAGCTGAAAAATCGGCTAATAAGCGCTGCAACGGTAGATCTTATCCAGGGTAGATTTTTGACGTTTTAAAACTATAAAACATAAATCGCACTTTAATATTATAAAAACACAAAGTAACTTTCTCTTTTATATTTAATTTATTTATAATATTGTCACTATATATATATATTAATTTGTCAATATTTAAAACTATGTCAAGGTCAAGGAAATGATGAAAATGGCTAAAATCGTGGTAATTTATTTGATAAAACTTGTAGAAATTGATTAAATTGTCAATAATTAGGTCAAGGCCACGTATACGCTAAAAATGGGTAAAATCGTTGCATTTTATTGTCAAAAAAACTTGTAAAATTGATTAAATTGTCAATAATTAGGTCAAGGATACGCTGAAATGGCTAAAATCGTTACATTTTATAGTCAAAAAATCTTGTAAAATTTATTAAATTGTCAATAATTAGGCCAAGGAGAAGTGAATGATGAAAATGTCTAAAATCGTGGTAACTTATTTTCTAAAACTTGTAAAAATGGATTAAATTGTCAATAATTATATATAATTATATAATTCTACTGTATTTATGAATAAGCTTGATGATATGATAAGTTATGGTAGCTTAAGTTAATTATTTTTGATGTGTCTATAATATGTAGTTTCTTATCTGAGTTTGTATATATATATATATATTAATTTGTCATTTCTTTGTATAAACTATATGTAATATTATTCTGTAATTGGGATATATATCTTGTAAAATAATAAACATAAATAAATAAATAAATAAATAAATAAATAAATAAATAAATAAATAAATAAATAAATAAATAAATAAATAAATAAATAAATAAATAAATAAATAAATAAATAAATAAATAAATAATATTAAGGATATAATGAAAATGGCTAAAATCGTTACATTTTACAGTCAAAAAATCTTGTAAAATTTATTAAATTGTCAATAATTAGGTCAAGGAATGATGAAAATGTTTAAAATCGTGGTAACTTATTTTCTAAAACTTGTAAAAATAGGTTAAATTGTCAATAATTATATATAATAATGTTAAGGTATAATGAAAATGGCTAAAATCGTTGCAGTTTAGTGGCAAAAGCTTGTTAAAATTAATTAAATTCTCAATATCATGTCATATGATGTCATGTCATATCATATAATGTCATATAATGTTATATAATGTCATATAATGTCACATAATGTCAGATATTGTCATGTAATGTCATGTAATGTCATGTATGTCATATAATGTCATGTAATGTCATAGAGAGTAAATAAATAGTGAAGTAAGTTAACTGATGTCTATTTAATTAAATAATAAATTAAGTAAATCATTGACGTTATTTTTATAAGTCATTGTTATATTATTTTGTAGAAAAATCAAAGGATAGTGAGAAAATAAATTAAGAGAATTAAGTAGGTCAAGCTCATTTTTGTAAGTCACTGTTATATGTCATTATATTATATTAGTTTGTAAAAAAGTCAAAGGAAAGTGAGATAATGAAGTAGGTGTGTCAAGGTAATTTTTATAAGTTAATTGTTATATTGTTTTGTAAGAAAGTCAGAGGAAAGTCAATGAATTAAGTAGGTCAATGGCATTATTGTAAGTTACCTAAAGTAAATCATTGAAGTAAGTTAATTGTAATGTAAAGTATGTAATGAGATAATATATTAAGTAGATGATTGTTATAAGTCATTATTATATTAAAGTAAATCATTGAAGTAAGTTTAATTGTAGTCTATGTAATGAGATAATATATTAAGTAGGTTATTGTTATTAGTCATTATTATATTATTTTGTAAAGAAAGTTAAGTAAATAATGTAATTGTAGTAAATCTAAAAAAAAATATCTATGAATTGTATTGTGGGGAATCGAACGCTCAATCTACGGTGTGGGTGACATAGTCACTATGTACTAAAATAACCAGCGCGTTAGCTACATCAGCTGTCGATCCGTGTTAGGATTAACCGTTAGAATTTGATTATACTGTATATAAAATTATTGTGCTAGATTTCTAATATAATAAGTTTAAATTATGTAATCATTTTCAATTTAAAGTCAAAATGAAATATTTTGCTAATCTATTTTCAAAATGATATATTTTAAAAGATATAATAACTTCAATTATACTAGAAATATTTAAATTTTGCTCATATGTTTCACATGTATGAACTTTATTGAATTAAATAAATGTGTTAAAAATAACTAATAGTTTATGATTTTGAAACAACATACTAATTGAAATAAAATAAAAATAATCTGTTGCGATGCATATATCTATCCTTGTCTAATTAGTTATGTAACACTTCTAAGAGTGCAGCATTGGCGCGCAGTTTTCATAACCTAGGAGATGGACATCTGAATAATAAGGAAATCTGTGGCAGCCGTGTTTTCCATAGGTAGGTATCAAAATTTGAAACAATTCTTTAAAGAATTTTTACTCAAAACGTAGAAAATGCTGTTAACAAAGTTAATAAGAAATATTATTGCTCTAATCGAATTACATTAAAGGTATAGAGAAAAGAATGTACTTTTTTATTTTGCTGTAGTTATTTACCTATTAATTTTAGAAAAAAATGTAAATACAAAACTTGTTCTAAACAGGCTATTCTATAAAAATTTGATTATTTTATTTATTAATCTACATGCAAAAATAATTTTTCTCAGACATTTATTTTAAATTTTATTATAGAGTATTTACTAAAGAAAAAAAAAACAGATGTAAGTAGTATTCGTGGCGTAGCTAGCACTTGATGATAAAGATTGCATTAATATTGTGATGATACGCATCTATATCAAATTTACTTTGTATGTTCAATGCCAGCTTGTCCATAAGTGCTACAGTGCTGCAGAACCACCAAACATAGAAATGTCCATAATAAATTAAACATAATAAACATTAAACCTAATAAGCAAATTACAAATATATCTAAAAACCTAAAAACAAAATCACTCGTGTCTTTTCAGTGTATATTGCGGCTTCTTAATACGTGCTAGTGCGCTTGTGACGTGATACAATCATTCACTAAATTATTTCAATTTGCTAGCTACATCCACAACATCGCTGTCTAACCATAATGATCTGCAACAGTATTTTTCGCGATTCGATAGACGTCGTGTACTATTGGATAAGATCGGAATTCGCAATGTTATGCTAGAAATGTGCTGGGCTCAAACGCAGCTATTTGAAGTAATTTGTAGTGCAGTGTGTAGTTTAATTGAAAATACAACGGTAAGTACTTAGTAAGTATTAATGTTTACATCATAATATTACAGGATTTATGACTCGTTCGTTTAAATAGAAATTTCGAAAATAGACATAATATTTAATTTGTGTAAAAATAAGTTTTTGAAACTTAGTTATCAAGAACAATTGGCAGTAAAAGAGTAAGGTCATGATACACTTAATCTAAATATATAAATTTCTGGTAAAAGTTATAAAAGACAGTTTAATAAAGATTTGTATTTAAGAAACAGTTGAATTTGTGGTGCATTCAGAAGAAAGCTTTATTTTGTTTTCCATGTCTGTTATTTGCTAACGATCGTGGCGGAAAAATTTGAACTGAAATGGGTGTGAGAGATTTGGTGCATTTGACTGAGAAAATAAAATTAAAAAAAAGAAAACATGAAAATTATAAACACGCATTAGTAATTCAATGCGATTTGTTTTATTTAGTAAAATCAACATACAAACCCAACTTGACTCCGCTAACTGGATCAATATTAAAAAACATAACGACGAAGAGACCAAAAATAGATATATTTTTATCAAAAATCATACACTGCTGTGACGAAGCGTACTCGTCATAATGTATTTTCTACTCCGAATCGCGGAATGAAAGCGCGAGTTACAAAACCGCGAATAACGCGCGAACGCCGGCTCGTACTCGCCCGTATTCACCGCGGACCCGATGCACTTCATCTCATCTGATTTCCTACTTTTTAACCTAATTCTAAATTCGAAATTCTACCAAAATATCCTATCCTTTAGCATAGTGCGAGCCACCGACAACATCCCGGGTCAGGATTAATTAGGGAAAGAGTATATAAACCGGGCCCTCAGCCATCATCGAGACAGTCAGTTATCCGACTCCTGTTGTGCGAACACAAGAGATAGCGAGCCACCTGAACGTTTTGTCAGCCAGTTCAGAAGAAGTCACTTCTCCGAAAATCCGTCCGCTAGGTAAGCAATCGTACTCCTGTTATTTTACCCTGTTCCGTGTTGTGCGCTTCCTAGAGGTTTTGTTTTGTTGCTTCCACCAGGTCTCACTTCGACGGTATCCGAGAGAAAAATCCAAGAAGCCCGTCGAGGTTACCTTTGCATATTCCCTCAAGTTCCATCCAAACCGTCTTGTGCCACCTTCCTTTTTTTGGTACTTGTGTAAAGGCACCAAATATTACTTCCGCCACGCCCGAGCGAGCAATCCAAGACATCTGCAGTCGTAACGTTTGTGTTTTCCTCCGAGCTACCACTGTCCGTCACGTGCCACCTTCCTTTTCTGATACTTATGTAAAGGCACAAAATATTACTTCTGCCACGCCCAAGCGAGCAATCCAAAGCGGCTGCAGTCGTGACGTTTATGTATTTCTCCGGGTTACCAGCGTCTGTCCCATGCCACCTTCCTTTCTTGGTACATGTGCGAAAGCCGCAAAGATTACATCCGCCACGCCCGAGCGAGCAATCTGTGGTCATAACGTTTGCGTTTTCTCCCGAGATACCTCCGACCGTCTTGTGCCACCATCACTTTTGGGTACTTGCACAATATCACCAGGTCTCACTCCGACGGTGTCCGAGAGAGCAATCCAATACGTCCTCTGCGGTGACCGTTGCGTAATCCCCCAAGTCGCCTGCGTCCGGGACCTGTTAACGTTATTTTTTGGTACCCACTCATCTGCGACAACCTGCACGTTTTTCGCCATAATCCGGGTACCCTGCTGAAATCTTCGAAGCGAATTTCACTTCCGATATCAACACACTGTCCGTCATCTCCGGGCACCCAGAGTCGCGACGCCCAGCGTCGTTTTCCAAAAAAGTTGGAAAACCACTAACCGCGATCCGAAACTACTAACCAACCGCTACTTAATTGACCCCACCGTTGCTACGCCCAGCTTCGGTTTTTCGATAAACCACGGTTTCGTCATTTTTGGCGGGTCGCTGACCCTCAGCATAGCATCTACCGTTACCTCAGACACGGCCACCATCAAATCCGTCACCAAGTATACCACCATAAGTTTTTATACAATAAAAAGCAGCAGTACGATATTTTTAACCTTCCCTGTGCGTTTAATTTTTTATTGACACCCGATCCTTATTCTCCAAAACCGCTATCCGCGACCGTTGGCGCCCGAGCAACCAACGCCAACATATGTCGGCGAGTTAGTGAAAAACTCGTCACACTGCATAAAGTTCTGTAGAGCATTTGAGCTTGCGCTTCAGAGACATTATGAATCCGAAACATCTGAAAATTTTGGCATTTTTCGCGGTTTAGTTAATTTTTCCTCAGAAATAGACAAAACTCTCAATAATAATTTTTAAAATGTAACCATTTTCAAAGCCGCATCTAAAAGCATACAAAATGGGCTTTTACACTGTATGTTAGAAGTATGCCAAGAAGAAATCTTTAAAGAAATATCCGAAACGCTATTTTTAGCAGTTATGGCTAATGAAACCACAGACGTTTCAGCGAAATTTCAAATGATTACAATTTTTCGATATGTAACAAAATATGATGATAGAGTGGAACGGTTCTAGCATTTTTGCTTCCAGCGAAATACGACGTCAACATCTTTTCCGAAGTGTTATAGATACCGTGTTAAAAAATGAGAGAAATAAATTAGTTGCACAAAGTTAGGATGGTGATAAAGAAAATGTATTTCTTTACATGCATATTTTATTGATTAACTTTTTCTTTCTTACGATTAAGTAAAGTAGAGCATATTGCATTAAGGTCAGTTATTCAAAAGAATATTGTTTTATGTATTAGCTAACTTTTTGCTGACTTAGCACTTTGGAGTAATGTATAAATGGGTTAGGTTAGTAAGTAAGTGAGAGAGTCACAAGAGTCGAGAGGAGAGTGAAGTTAGTCACGATTGTGAGTGAAGTGTTTGTTCCAAGAAGTCAGTGCAAATGCGAAAGAAACCTTTGTATTAAATTAAGTGTGACATTAAATAAATCCTTTGTTGTTTGTTATATCAAATTGTAAGTATATATTTATTTTCAACAAACACTAGTACTTGTCCTTTCTGCGGTCTGACAAGAACTCATTCAAATTATTTGCTAATTCTCCTTTGAATAAGGAAGGGTTACAAATTGGTGACAGCGGGGGATATTTGGTCAGAGTGGCCAATCGTTTTTGGTTCACTCGCGGAAAAGCATGTATTAGGAATTTTAAATTTTATTTTGCTAAGTAAATATAGTGAGTAAGTCAGATGGAAAGCTGGAAAGTAGGTTTCACGCCAGTAAATGTCAATTTAGTTATGCTGCGAATGTACTGGAGATATTTTGCGGCAAAAACCCAGAAGAATTTTTTGCTAAAGCCAGAATACGGGAGGATATTGAAGGATGGACCGAGACAGAGACAGTGGATATAATATGATTACAACTGACGGACAAAGCTTTTGAACTATACATGCAAAATGAAAAACTACATAGGGGTACTCTAGAACGTTTCACAAAAAAAACGAATACCAGGGTCTGTCACAACTTATCAGATTGCACGCAGAAAATGAACGAAAATGTACAAATGTAAGAAAATTAAAAAGGAATTATTAAAAGAAAACGGAGTACAAGAAGATTTTGCAAACAACGTATGTGTATACCAGTTTAAAAGTGGTTTGAAATTAGAAAAATAAATTTATAAAAGTAATAATGGACGCAAAGAAAGATTTGTCATTTGAAGATGCTGTATCAATGTAAAAAAGAGAAGAAATGGAAGTACTACGACAAATGATGTGCAATTTAGAAATTGGCGCGGTAGACAGAAGACTCCATATAGTATTCGCTAAAGTAAAACAAAATCTAGCACAGTCAACATAAACTGTTCACAAACAATTCAACAAAAATACAAAGTCAACAAAACTCCAAGTTGGAGATGCAGTATACTTGTATGACCCGACAATACTGGTAGGAACGTCGCGTAAGCTAAACAAACCATGAACAGGACCGTACTTCATAATTGGAATAATGTGTCCCGTTAATTATAAAATTAAAGATGTTGCAGGATAAATTTTAAAAGTGCATGTTAATCATTTGAAACCTTTTAAAGCAGATACAGAGAATACGAGCAAAGCGAAGACAGAAGCAGTGTCCAAGGAGTGGACAGAGGAGCCGAAAACGAAATCAAATTTAAATTTTCAGCTGCTGCACCATCTGACGCTTCAAGAATTAAATACGGGCTAGGATCCACCACCGATTCCCACAACGCCTTATCATACACGTATCAAGGGTCCAGCACCAGAGCTCCCGTAGGTACAAACACCAGGACGATGGTTTATTGTTTTATATGTTTCAGATGCAGACAGTCCGGAGCAAACTAACAGCGTACAGCGCATTTAATGCAAATGAGTGTCGGCTAATGCATCGTACCAAGATGTACAGAGGCTAGGAATTTCCGTCTATATGAACTGGCCTTAAACAGCGCAGCGTGAGTCCCACGAACGCGTCTGTCTTGCATATACTGCCATGTTAAAATTCTGTTCCTAATGTATAAACTAGAGGTCGGCAAAAATATCCGATATCCAAATCCGATCCGATCCGAAGTCGGATTCGGATCGGATCGGATCGGATCGGATCGGATCGGATCGGATCGGATCGGATCGGATCGGATCGGATCGGATCGGATCGGATCGGATCGGATCGGATCGGATCGGATCGGATCGGATCGGATCGGATCGGATCGGATCGGATCGGATCGGATCGGATCGGATCGGATCGGATCGGATCGGATCGGATCGGATCGGATCGGATCGGATCGGATCGGATCGGATCGGATCGGATCGGATCGGATCGGATCGGATCGGATAAAACATCCGATCCGAAATTTACATACATATCTTTTAAGTATCCACTCTAAGTAAAAACATAAATTTCAATTACTCTCTAAAGAAATATAACGCTACTTTATATTTATAAGCATTTATGTTTTATGATAAAAATGATTAAATAACGTTACAACAAAATATGTCTCTTTAGTTTTTTATAACAAAATTATTTATTAAATTTCATCTATAACTGTTATTTTTCTTTCGAATATGCAACGTTAAAATTGGTTTAGTGTAAATAGGAAAAACAGTACTGATCTAATGACACGTCTGGTCGGATCTCAGATCGGATTTCGGATCGGATCTCGGATCGGATCTCGGATCAGATTTTGGATCGGATCTCGGATCGGATTTCGGATCGGATCTCGGATCGGATCTTCGGATCGGATTTCGGATCGGATTTCGAATCGGATCTCGGATCGGATTTCGTATCGGATCTCGGATCGGATTTCGGATCGAATTTCGGATCGGATTTCGGATCGGATTTCGGATCGGATCGGATCGGATCTCGGATAGAGTCGTATCGGATCGGATATAAAAATTTTGAAATATGCCGACGTCTAGTATAAACTAGATTCTATCTCGTTAAATATCAAAGATATTGAAATTAAGTACATAACATAAAATGTGCTTCTAATAAAGACAAATCAATTGGATATTTTTTATTTTCAAAATCTAGTTTGACTTACGGAAAAACATGCTTGTTTTTCCTTTTGTACTTTCTAACATGAATTTTTAAAACTGTATAAGACTTAACGCTTGTACTTCAAAATAATTGATAGAGGTGGACTTAAATAGCCTAAAAATTTTATAGTTAATGTAGTTTGCAATGTATATCAAATATTTAAAATAATAATTAGCTATAGCGATTACGAAAAAATGTTGTTATTAGTGAAAAATCAGAGGCAATGTTTGGAGGAAATATGTATAGAAAAATTAGGAGAGTATTCTTCAATAGAAATTTTGTTTGCAAATGTGGTAAAAGTAATGATAACTTCAGTAATGAAACAGTAGTACCCATGTGCAATATTTTACAAAATAATTATATAAAAGTAAAAAATAATAATATGCAAAATACTACCAAAAAAAACCGGAAGTTAAAATGTCTCAGTCAAAATAAGTGATTGTGTTAATTTTTAAGATATAGTTATTGTTAATTAGAAAGTTTGTATCTTTTCTTTCTTCTTATTTTGGGAGTGACTTTTTATTTTGTACGTGATTGTGCGCTGTGTAAAATAAATATACCAAATATTTAATTATAGAATACTTCTTGTTTTCATTTCATTATTTTGTACTAATTAATGGACACTATATATATATATAATTCTGGGACTTTGAAGGATAATTATACGATTGCTATAATAATAGATTTATTAGTATTCATGAAATATATTACATATAACATATAAACAATCCTACCTATAATAATAGAATTGATTAAAAATCCCTTTATACAAATTATATTTTATATGCTGTCAAATACTTTTGACATGTGTGGTGTTAGCAACCAATACTTTCAACTATCCTAACATCACAAACAAACTAGATAATAATATTTTAATATTACACTTCCGTTGGTCGTAGACTCTTTTTTTCAGATAAAAAAGAGTAATAAGGTACCAATTTACTGATATGGAATAAATTTGCTTCTTTACGTTTTTTGTTACATTTCACTTCATAAATAGATTTAGAAATTCTTTTCTTTATTTCAAATGGTCCACTTCTAATTTCATCCTATTTATTTCTATTCATTTTATTCCCATTTGATACATGTACCAAATCGCCTTCTTTGAATTCATATTCCTTTCTATTTTTATCTATTCTTTTTTATTTCTCTCAAAACTTTTTAGTGAATTTTCAAATGCTTCTTTTCTATCTGTTTCTATATCATATTTTATCTGTAATTCCTTCGGTTCGATCTCAAATGTCTTACCATATAACAGATAAGCAGGTGAAAATTTTGTTGTGCTATGTACTGTTTCATTATATCCTTTTACACAAATTTCAGCAATTTTAGTCCATGGTTTCTTATCCTTGTCATATTTAATTTACATCGTATTCTATTGACCAAAGTTTGATTTAACCTTTCGTTTAATCTATTTGATTGTGGAGTATTTACTGAAGTAAAAATTAATTGAATTTTTTTTTCTTTCAAATATTCTTTAAATTTAGTAGAATTTAGTGTAGTGTATTGGTCCACTAATAAAGTTTTTATATCATTTCCTTTATAATTGGATCAATTAATTTAATATAATCGTCTGCAATTTGTTTTGTTGACGTTAAAATCCATGCGTACCTACTAAAATGATCCACAAGCAAATGTAGGTATTTTTTTACAGATCTGTTCCCACCAAAACCACCAATTATATCTATAGATACAATGTGAAATGGATATTCTGCTGGGCCTAATTTTGATAGTAAACCAATCGCTCTACTTGATCTGGATTTATTTTTTATGTATACTTCACAAGCTGTACAAAATTGATTTATTATATTATCCATATCCTTAAAATAATAAAATCTTCTTAATTTCTCAGCTATATGATTACTGCCTATATGTCGATAGAGTTGGTATATTTTATTTATTTATTTTAAACCAAATGATTTTGAAACATAAATTCTTTTTCTGTTTTTTAATATTTTAAAACTAATATTATCCTCCTTTAAAATTCTCTTAGATTTTTCAATTTCCCCTTTAATAGCTTGTTGATTCTAAATTATTTCTTTTATTTGAATCATATTCACTACCTTCAAACAGTCATCTTTATTCTCATGAATTTCTAACACTGGATTTCTTGATAAAGAATCAGCTTCCACATTCTCTTTACCTTCTTTATAAATCACTTTAAAATTGTACTGAGACAAATACATCAAATCTCCCATTGCTTCATCCGTTCTTGATTTAGACTTTAAATTTATAAGTGGTTTATGATCTGTTATTACTGTAAACGTCTTATCTATCAAATAATATTGCCAATATAAAATTGCTTCTTTTATTGCAAGGCCCTCCAAATACATTATTTCTTTCTTTTTTTGACTTGGTCTTAATTTTTTAGAAAAATATCCTGCTGGATGAAGAATTCCATCCGATTGAGTTTGTTTCAAAACTGCACCTACTCCTGAACGACTTGCATCTACTTCTAGTACTATATCTTTCTTTTCATCATAAATTGCTAAAATTGGTGTAGTACATAAATATCGTTTAATTTCTTCAAAACACTCTTCACACTGTTCAGTCCATATAAATTTTTAATTTTTTTAAAATAAATTATGTAATGGTGCTAGTCTTTGAGTACAATGATCTATAAATTTATGATAAAAGTTAATTTTTCCTAATAATTGACGAACCATATTTTTTGTCGTAGGACGTGGAAATCCATTAATTGCCATTAGATTATTTTTAATTGGATACACTTTACCATTTTGAATTACATGACCTAAATAATTTACAGAGTGCTTAGCAAAACCACATATAATTAATTTCAATTTAAATCCTTCCTTTTTAGTTGCTTCAAAAAATTGCTTAATGTGTTCTAAATGTTCTTCAAATGACTTTGAAAATATCATTATATCATCTATATAATTTACACAAAATTTACTTAGATTATACTTTCTAATCATATTTGCTAACGTTCTTTGAAATATAGCCGGTGAATTCTTGAAACCAAATGGAAGTACTTTCCATTGCCAATGTCCTTTCTGTGTTATAAATGCTGTTTTCTTACGATCTTTCAATCTTATTTTTATAGACCAAAAAGCTGAATTAATGTCTAATACTGTAAACCACTTACAATCACCAACATTTACTACTAAATCTTCTATTCGAGGAAATGGTTGTGGTTCAGGTACTATTATTTTATTTAGTTCTCTAAAATCTATACATTATCGAGTTCTTCTTCCATCTTCTTTTTTATACGCTAATGTTACAGGAGATGCAAATGGTGAACATGATTCCTCAATTAGATCATTCTCTAATAACTCTGAAATTTGTGATTCTATTTCTTCTTGATCTGAGAATGAACATCTATATGGTTTCTTTATAATATATTTATCTTCTTTTAGTTTAATTTGTGCTTCACCACTCTTAAATGATCCAACATCAAGTTTATTTTTGACAAAACACAATTGATATTTATTGACTAATTCTATTGTTTTCTTCTTCTTTAATTTAATTTAATGATGTAATTATTTCTTCTATCTTCGATAAATCTTTTTCTTCTGTTCTTTTTTTTCTATTATCTCATCTACATAAAATATTTTATCATTTATTTTCTGTTTTATTCTCAAATTTTCATCTTGTATCAATTTGAATTTTTTTATTGCATCTAAACCAAGTAGCAAATCAAAATTAAAGTTGCTATTCTTTACTACTATTAGATTTAAAGTGTCTTCTATTTTCCCTATTTTCAAATGTAGGTTTGCCCGGCGTTTAAAAAAATTCACACCACTTATAGTCTTTAAAATACTTTTATTAACACTTAATTTTGATTTTAACAAGTGTACTAATTTCTCATTAATTAACGAACATGTAGATCCATTGTCATAAATAGAATTTACTAATTTATTTTTATCTATGATCACTTTAATTTTAATTAATGAACATGGTGTGGATTTTTCCGGGCCAATTAGTTTTTTTCCTTCATATTATCTTTTTCCATCTCAATTTTAAATATATCATTCTCATTATTTTCTTCCATCTCTACTACATTTACTTGATTTCTCTTTACTGTTGTTTTATTTCTACATATTTGTATTGGATGATACCGATTTTTATAGCCAAGTTCTTTGCATATTGAACACGGTTTCTTCTCTATTTGAAATGTTTTAACAACTTTCTTCTTATCAACCTCTATTCTCTTCTTCTCTTCATAATTTTTCTCTTCTAATTTCTTCTTTATCAGATATATATCATTAAATCTTTTTATCTCTTTCACTAAATCATTAATAGTTTCAATTTTATCTCTCTCTAATTTATCCTGTACATCTAATGGTAGATTATAAACTATTTGATAGACTCTAAATAATTCTGGTATATTTTTATCTGCTTCAAGCAATAGACGTTCATTCTTGAGCACAAAATCAAGCAATGAACTAAACATATATCTGTAATTA
Source organism: Pterostichus madidus (assembly GCA_911728475.2). Taxonomy (NCBI): domain Eukaryota; kingdom Metazoa; phylum Arthropoda; class Insecta; order Coleoptera; family Carabidae; genus Pterostichus; species Pterostichus madidus. The sequence continues at coordinate 15,467,693 of OU452319.1, forward strand.
AATGCAACACGAATAGAAGACCAATTTTTCTTCGCATAAACCAACAAAAATTATTTCTCCCAATCGGATAATGCTAATTTTATCAAATTGGAAGTATACCATTCTCTAACATTTCCATCTACAAATAATTTTAAAGCTTCTACTTTTACTGTACCACTTAATAAATTAAATCTAATACATTCTTTTTCGAATGAATCAATCCAACTTAAAGCGTCTGGTTTCCCATCAAATTTATTTAGTAAAAATTTTTGTTCTACTTGACTTAAACTCAATTCATCCATAGATGAAATACGTTTCTCTAAATCTTTGATACGTTGAATCAAAAAAATTTCATTCGCAGTCTTTGTTTCATCTAAAACATGGCTGATAGTTTCTGCTTCCTGTAAATATTCTTTTAAATAATGATCATTTATGCAAAAATTTTCCTCATCATCCAAATATTTTTGTTGTAATTCTGGTTTAAATGTGATACCAATTTTCCGATAACCACTTATTTTTGTAATAGATGTCATACTACATGTAACAGTTTTAATTTCTAATAATTCTTTATGTAAATCTAAATGTTTCAATTTATCTGGTATACCAAACCATAAAACTTTTTTATTAGATAAAGCAACAAGTTCAAATTTATTTTCTCCTCTCTTGATGATATGTAAATATAATTTCTTCTGAGAAGACATTGTCGTAATTCTTAATCAATTTGTAATTCTGGGGCTTTGAAGGATAATTATACGATTGCTATAATAATAGTTTTATTAGTATTAATTAAATATATTACATATAACATATAAACAATCCTACCTATAATAATAGAATTGATTAAGAATCCCTTTATCCCTTTATTCAAATTATATTTTATATGCTGTCAAATACTTTTGACATGTGTTGTGTTAACAACCAATACTTTCAACTATCCTAACATCACAAACAAACTAGATAATTATATTTTAATATTACATATATATATATATATATATATATATATATATATATATATATATATATATATATATATATATATATATATATATATATATATATATATATTATATATTAGGATGGACCTTAAATGGGGTGAAGTCGAATTTTAACCGGGCCGCCCCTCAATCTGGTCTCAAATTGGCAAAAAAAAATTGTAGTAAAATTTTTTCGCGTAATATTAAGGTTTAAGGGTGCCGAAATGCATTTTTCTACTTTTTATTTAAATAAAATCGGATTTTTACACATTTTGAGACTTTATTTAGAACCGGCCGCAGAACTGGACATTTAGAGGTATATGAAATGTATTAATAAAAAAAATTATATTTTTCAATAAAATTATTTTATTCATTTTGCAGATGCAATGATTCTGCACGCACCCTGTAGAATCGTTAAATTCTGCAGGGTGCATGAAAATGAGGTCAGACTGAAATTCTTTTTCATTTAATATTCAACATTTGTATTGTAGATTTGTAACTATATAATTGTTTTATTTCTTTTTATCACAACATCTAAGCCAAAACAACTTTTCAATTCTTTTGAGCGATAGTTTAAATAAATAAAATAAATAAATATATCATCACGCCTTCTACCCATTCCTGGGTGTAGCACTCTGCTGAAGCAGATCTCGGTAAGTGATATATTTTGCGCGTGAAGTGCGGTTACCAGTCGTCAAATCACGGCCCCCAAACATGTTAGTGGTGGAGGAGCCACAGGGATAGCTTTTTTAAATTATGAAAATTTGTCGCGTGTGGGAATCGAACCAAGGACCTCAGGATCCACAGGCCGACTTCATACCACTGTGCTAGCCATCCCATAGCGATAGTTTGATCATCTTTAAATCTCTTCAGAATAATATCAGAATCATTACCACACATTATCGGGTAATTATAGACTGTATTCCACCGCTGAGTGGATTTTTCAAACCTCCTATTGCCTCGAAAAGAAATAAATTCCAGAAATGTGTAAAAATCCGATTTTATTTAAATAAAAAGTAGAAAAGTGCATTTCGGCACCATTAAACCTTAATATTACGCGGAGAAAATTTTACTACAATTTTTTTTGCCAATTTGGGACCAGATTGAGGGGCGGCCCGGTTAAAATTCGACTTCACCCCATTTAAGGTCCATCCTAATATATATATATATATATATATATATATATATATATATATATATATATATATATATATATATATATATATATATATATCACGCGGTAACGTCACAGAAACGCTGTTCCAGGCCTCTACATATAGACGGCAATGGGCTAGGGGAATGGTGTAATAAATAAACTGTTATGTAATGGAACAATCTTTGTATCACTGGCTCTAACTTAAATTATAAACACTTGAAATTAGTTTAAGAGGTGGTGTAGTGTCTAAGTAGATTAATTTAAAAAATAAATTAGGGTATGTAACGCGAGTCATGAGCGAAATCATTCACATCATGCAATGCACACTTTGGGCAATGAAGATACGAATATTAGAAGAATGCTACAACGAGCTACCAGTTCTTGCAGATGAGGAAGACTTATTCTTGACTCCAATGACTCATATTCTCCAAAACAAAGCCTCCCAAAAAATGTGATTACTCAAACTCTTAAAAATAGCTTCTGTCTCGGTGATAACCTCCTCATTTAAGCCATGTTTTCATGTTGGGGAACAGAAAGAAATCACAGGGAGCCAGATCAGGCGAGAATGATGGGTGCGGCAGCAGTTCGTAGCGCAGTTCATGCAATTTTTTAGAATGAATGTTCTGATGCGTTATCGTGTTGGAACAGCAACTTTTTAGCCAAATAGGGCCATGTTTCCTTCAATTTCTTATCGAATCGGTCTAATAAATCACTGTCTCGTGATCGTTCTCCCTTTCTGCAAAAAATCTATGAAGATTATTCCCTTTGAATCCCAAAAAATCGTGGCCTTGACCTTTCCGGCCGATGGGACTGTCTTTGCCTTCTTCGGAGCAGATTCACCCGGAAAAATCCATTGTTTTACTGTCGCTTGGCATATATTAATGTATCCAGGTTTCATTAAAGGTGACGACTCGATGCAAAAACTCCTGCGAATTTCGGTTTAAGAGGTCCAAACACTGCTTCGACATTGACAGCCGTATCCGCTTGTTTTCCACCGAAAGTAATCGAGGCACCCATCGGGCCGACACCGTTTTCATACTTAACTTATCATGTAAAATATAGATTGTCGTTCCGTACGACACACTTACGGCCTCTGCTGCTTCCGCACTTTAGTTCAGTGATCAGCAAGAATCATGTCGTGGACCATTTCAATGATTTCCTCCACGTTTTCCGGGCGGCCTAGCCGTTTCTTATCAAAAACATATACAACCACGATTAAATTCGTTCAACCAATATCTCACGGTTGTCATAGATGGTGCTGAGTCATTATAGACAACATCTAACTTCGCTTTTACTTCTTAGAATATTTTGCCCCATCCAGAAATAATAAGCGAATTATGGATGATATTGCTTCTTTTATTTTTTTATCTAAAAACGCGAAATACGTGTGATACAAATATCTGCCAATAAAAACCAACTCACAAAGATGTTAGTGGAGGGGGAGCTACTGGAGTAGTATTAATGTGGTAAAAAGTTTTTCGGCAGTGGGAAACGAACCAGGGTTCTCAGGATCCACAGGCCGATATGATATATATATATATATATATATATATATATATATATATATATATTATAGTTAAGGAGAAGTTTGGTAAGCTACCTTAACTTTTACTCTATTACCGAGAGAACCCTTCTTTTACTATTTTTTGTTTAAATGAGGAATAAATGGGAAAAATTTGATGAATGTAAGTTTGGTACGTGGTATGTTCATGGTATAACTGGGAAAGAAAATGAATTCATGATTGTAATGCGTGTGTATAATGTAGATGTTTTGTGTGTAAGTGAGACTAAGAGGAAAGGCTGTAGTGAGGAAGAAGTGGATGGAATGTTTTGCTTGTGGTCAGGTGTAGCTGAGAATTAAAGTGCAAAGCATGGAGTAGGTGTGCTTGTTAGTGAAAGAATGAAACTGTTTGTAAGGGATGATGATTGTATTTCATCTAGAATTCTTTGGCTGAGATTAAAGGTAGGCTTTTATAGAATCTTCGTTGTGTCAGTTTATGGCCCAACTGAATCTGAAAATGATCTCGAAAAAGATCGGTTTTGGAATTTGTTAGGTAGTGTGATTGAATTGTGTGATCCAGATGAGAAAGTTATCATCTGTGGTGATTTAAATAGTTGGGTGGGAGTAAAGAGAAGCATGTCTGGGAATGGTTTGGGTAAGTTTGGTGATGTGAGAGAGAATGAAAACGGTTGGAAAATAGTATCTTTCTGCTTGGAGCGTAATCTCTTTGTTTCCAACTCTATTTTTAAACATAAATTAGCTCATTTGTATACATGGGAGAATATGCGTGAGAATAGACGAAGTGTAATTGATTTTATTTTTTACGATGAACGATTGAGAAGTTTAGTTATAGATACGCGTGTGAAGCGTGATGCTGAATTGGGTACGAATGACCATTATTTGTTGGTATCGCGTATACGTCTGGATAAATGTTGGCGGATGAGGGTGAAAAGTACCGAAAAAACGTTTCGTGTGAAATTCAGTGTACTGCAGAATGAGGATGTTAGAGATAGGTTTGTTGAGAAGATTAATGAATTTTTGTCTGTATGTGAACTTAATTTTGAATGCAGCCTAAATGGTGTTTGTTTGAAATTTAAGGATACAGTTCTTAATTGTGCAAAAGAAGTTTGTGGTGAATGTAGATTAGGCTCTTGTCTAAAGAATGCATGGTAGAATGATGAAGTAAAAGAAGCGATTGAGGAGAAAAAGAGAGTATATTTGCGTTCTCTAAATGTGAAAGATGTACCTGGAAGATTACGAGATGAACGCTTACTAGAATACAAGAGGTTAAATAAATGAGTTAAGAGAATTGTGAGAGAATGTAAAGCACGTTTTGATGATTTGATGAGTGAAAGATTGACAAATGATTTTAGTATGAATAAAAGAATGTTTTGGTTGAGTGTGAACAGATTGAGAGGTGAGTTATTGTGGAATGAGTCTGATGTTAGGAATAGATGGTGTGAGTACTTTAGGGCTTTATATGGTAGTATAAATGGAGGGAATGGTAGTAGTGAAAATGTTAGAGAAAATGTTATTGGTGATGATTGGGATATGGATGAGAGTGATGTTAATTTTGCATTGATGCGTCTGAAGAATGGTAAGGCTCCTGATTTGGATGGTTTATCGAATGAGATGAAATATGGAGGTGAGAGGTTATTTGACTGGTTAGTTTATTTGTTCAGATTTTGTTTAAAACGATGTGTGGCTCTTGATGATTGGAAACGTGCTGTCTTTGGTCCTTTATTTAAAGGCAAAGGTAGTTCGAGTGAATGTACTAAATTCCGTGCGATAAGTTTGCTGAGTGTGGTAGAAAAGTTGTACGGGAAGATTCTTATTCATAAGGTACGAACCTAAACCATTTCCAAGATAAGCGATATGCAATATAGTTTTTTGCCTGAAACAGGGTGTGTGGATCAATTATTTTCGCTTCGTATGGTTGTTCAGAAGTCACTTGCTAAGAAAAATAGGTGTTCGGTGGCTTTCTCGATCTTAAAAAAAGCATATGATAGTGTTCATCGCGAGACTTTGTGGAATGTACTTCTAGAGTACGGTATAAACGGGAATTTGTTGCGGACAATTCGTGCGTTATATGAAGATAGCGAGGCTGCGGTGAGAGTTGATGGTAGATTGAGTGATTGGTTTTGTATAGATGTTGGTGTGAAATAAGGTTGTGGGATGTCTCCGTGGCTGTTTAATTTGTATATGGATGTGTTGTTACGAACGGCGCTGACTGGGGTGGATGATGTACATATTGGTGGTAGTGTAGTGCCTGCGTTAGCGTATGCGGATGATGTTGTTATAGATAAATCTGAAGAGCAAATGAGACGAATGATTCTAAGTATAAATGAAGTAGAAAAAGGTTTAAATCTGTTATTAAATGTTTATAAATGTAAAGTGTTAGTGTTTGAGAAGAGTGATTTGGTGACGGACTGCACTGTTTCGGTGAATGGTGTGAAATTAGGTCAAGTGAATGAGTTTTTATATTTTGATAGTGTGTTTTCGAGGGATGGACTTATTGATTGCGAGATTGAAAGAAGAGTATCTGCGGGTTGCAAGGTATTGGGTGCCCTGGGAACCTTTTTTCGAATTGTGAATGTATCCAGAGATGCTCGATTGAGTGTATATAATGGTGATTTAGTGTCACCATTGATGTATGGTAGTGAATGTTGGGTCGTAAAACATATAAATATACATAACACGTGAGCAAAGTGCTTTTGCCGCCCTCGTGAAGTCTTAGACATAGACAAGCCAAAGTCTGCAGTTTCTTCACACGTGCGATAAACTGTCACTTGCGTACTAGCCTATGACTGATTATCTCTATCCAGTCAAATATTGTGATTTAATTGTCATCAAAATTTGTATCAAGTTTTCAGATTTTTAGAAAAATTTGCTAGTTTTACTCCTAAGTTGATATTAGTCTCTAAATTAGTAATGGCTAGCTACAGATTTCAATGTGAATGTTTCTTTTAATTAAACAGCTAGCTAGCATATCTTTAAAAAAATATTATTACCTAGTTTGAGATCCTACATTCATGTTAAAATTTTGTTTGTTTAAACCAGGAACAGGACGTACAATCGTAAAGAAAGCATGTTTAATGAAAGTAAAGTACAAACCACGAACAAAAACGTATATCTTGCTGGACCTCCTGGGGGTGTCGAAGTCCACCTTTGTTCCATGGCAATAGTAGAAGCCAACATTCTCCCGAGACACGTTGTACACCGTTAATATAGTTTCGTTCTTATAATGTATTTCTTTGTCATTGTAGATATAGGTTATATTTTTCTTGGAAATGTTGAGATACTGTAAATAATAGTATACACAATTATTAATAACATTTTTATATTATGAAATAACTAAACTTAAAAATAACAATGTTAATTAATAACTAACCGTATTAAAACTGTGTTCTAGGAAGAAACTTAGATTTAAGGATTATTTGTATAATTAAATAAATTCTCATTTTCGGCAGTAATATTTTCTGGCAAGTAAAGCCAAAATAAATGAAAGAGATTTAAATGCGATACCATGCATTTTAAATCATACGAAATATATGCATATTATTAATTTTCGTTTTTAGCTTACTTTACTTTCAATTCATTTTAAGTTGACTTTTGAATGATTTTATTTTATGGTTATCTAGTTTCCTTCTTGTATTAATTCATTTGCTTGTGATGCACATTAGGCAATAGAAGAAAATCAACAAATACAGACAGTGGCGGATCGTTATAAGGGGCGAGTCCCGGCTATAAGTTTTCATCAGTCAATGATTGTACTTTAAATTAAATTCGATAATAATAAACATGAGTTTCTATTTGAAAAATCATAGTTGAACGAATTTTTCCCGTAGGATAAGAATATACAATAAAAAATATGGGTTTCTATTTAAAAAATCAAAGTTGATCTTCATTTGACCTTGAAAATTGATTTCAAGATAAAGTTGAAAGTTACTAATATTTGACCCTCTCAAGGTATTGCTTTGTCCAATTTAAAATGAGACATTCTGTATATATGAACAATTATTTTCTTATATAAGGTTTATAGTTGTAATAATTTATTGGTAAATTTTGATTGCTTAATTCCGCTTGCATTGTTATTTTCCGTTCTATTGGGGCTAGATGCTCACTGGTCTCAAGCACGCGCTCCGAGTGACACTGTGAGTCGTGCGTGACCTTGAACTAGCCAAACAGAGTATGTGTGACTACGTCATAAGTAGGGTTTGCCGTGTGTCCTTCAGAACGGGAGCGTATATGTATAGACTTTGTGCATTCAATTTAATTTGCACTATGTCCTGTCTTGTTTTCAATCGGAATTTAAAAGAGTCAGAATATTTATAAATATTTATTTATTACAAATAGGTAATGAATTTTATTTCTTATAAGGCATGAATTCAATTTCAAATTTAAATGCAGTTGATAACATATCGTGCATTAATAAAGGAACTAATCTATTCAATTATTGTCCTATTTTTATGAAGATACACTCGTATGTGCTTTTCAGTTCTTCCCTAGGTTTTTATAAATATCACGAGCCGCCGCTGCCTACAGATAACATTATCAGCTTCTAGATCTCTCAATGAAAAGTTTATTTATTAAAGCAAAAGAACCAAGACAGCAATAAAAAATATATTATGCTAAAAGCGCAAATACTCTGCTGGCACACAAATACCTGTATTACTGTACAGGTCAGACATATATGGTTTATTTTAAACCGAAACATCGAACATCAACTACAAGTTGGAAACTAACTTACTTGTACGTATATATCGGAGCAGAGGTACGTGAAAGTTTGCTTCAACAACAAACCACCACATGACATTTCGATACAAAAACACTACTTACAAATATAACTCTATAAGAAAAGTTGAAAATGTACATACAAAAAACGAAATTTCATTAGATTTGAGAACAACAAAGCTGCACAATATTATGAGAAGTATTAGTACCTACTTTTCGCAACAGCCACCTCTTATTGAGGTCTGGTTTCTAATAATTAGGTTTAATGACCTTGAAAATGTATGGATTATCTGGTAATTATATTTTAAATAGTTTTGTAAATTTTCGACAAAATTATTTGTAATTATATAAGAATTTGCAAAAATTTTAAATTGAAACTTCTTCGTAGGGTTAGTTATGGGTTTTAAAGTGAGTTTTCTATTTAGTTAAAATATATGTGTGTATTTGTTTAACATATTTTGGTGCTGTACTGCTACAAGAAAATATAAAATAAAAATATTATAATTACATGAAAATATTTGTGCTGTTTGCAATAATCAAGTATCTATTTGAAGAAAATACGTCATATGAAACATTTACGATGTCGTATATAGTCACATTAACTAAAAAAATAAATACATTTATGTTTAAGAAGTCTTGCAAGAGATCTAACACTTCACACATTCCATTATACCATTGTAATAGATGAATGTCGGTGTATCCTGTGATGAGCCGTATAATACGAAGCAATACTTAGTAAAGAAAAAAGCCATTAATAACGGCTTATTTTGAGGCGACATAATGTATATCTTTGCTATTTGAAAAAAGAAAATATGTACGTTATACAAAATCTGCAACTTGCCAAAAAAATTTACAATTGGATGGCGAGACACTAAATGATATAGACACAAATAAGATGAACTGTCCCATAATCTGAATATTTATAGAAGATATAGTAATTAGGTTTAAATATTTTTGCTATTTGAAATAAATGTAATTCCAAGAATATGAAAATAATAATAATCATTGTCAGAAGTATTTGAATTAAGTGTAAATAAAAGAGTTTGAAAACGGTAACAAATAATATATTTACCTGTAACTTTTTTTAAATTTTAAATAATTATTTTTCAATTAATTCGTCTCTTTAATATTTAGTTATTCTTTAGTTTCGTATTCGTATCGGGTGGGCTAAACACTGATTCATTTTGAGGTTATATTTACATTTTTGTCGTGACACATGTTTAGTTACAAATTCTTATTTATTTAATTCTACTTATTTAGTGACATTTAATTGCATTCACTTTGATCATTGTTCAGTGTCTTGCGCATTAGTTTTCGGTCTACCATCATTCTTATTAGTTTCTCAGTCCCGCAAGTCCAAACACCGTAACATGCGTCTTTTGAATATCTTCTTTCCTTTTTCTGATTTTCTTTCTCTTGCCGCGGTTTTCGAACCGTTCGCGGTTTTCGCGAAATTATTCAGGGTGACACGAGTCACAGTTGAAGTTTAGGAGACGACAGTCGTTTTAACGGTTTCGGAGTTTTGCAATTTTTCACCAGCTAAATTTTACGATTTTTCGTATTTTGCATCGAACCGAGGCGCCGGCACCCTCATCCCCATAAGGTAATCTTACTTACAACACCTGTGCTGTACGTAATAAACCGGGAAAATCATATTTCAACTTTAAAGTAAAATATTTTTCTTAAATTAGCGAAATAGCAATAAATTAAACGTGGTCGCACGTCCCTCGAAGATGATCCACATGAAGGACGGCCAAAAACCGCTACCACACCGGAAATAATCGAAAAATTTCATGATATCATGTTGGACGATAGGCGAGTGAAGATGAGTGTGATAGCTGAGGCTGTGGGATATCGGAAGAAAGGGTGCGAAACATCTTGCACGAAAAATTAGAGATGCGAAAGCTCTGCGCAAGATGGGTGCCGCATTTTCTGAATGCCGATCAAAAGAAAATGCGCAAACGATCTTCGCAGCAATGTTTGGACCGATTCAATACGGATCCGACCGATTTTGTGCAGCGATTTTTACCATGGATGGGACATGGATCTACTACTAGACGCCAGAAACAAAACAGGAATCCAAGCAGTGGATGGAAGCCGGTGGTTTTTGTTATTCATATGTATCTATTTTGATATTTTCACCAATATTTCTGATTTATTTTATAAAATAAAATAATAAATTCTACTCATTACTGGGTGGGAATCTGCCGAAGCAGTCAAATCACGGCCTTCAAAGATGTTAGTGTTGGGGGAGCCACAGGGTTAGTTTAGAAATGGTGAATATTATTTGTCGCCTGTTTGAATCGAACCAAGGTTCTCAGGATCCATAGACCGACTTGCACTGAGCTAGCTACCCCATTTATTTTATGATATTTTATATATGTTTTATGTTACGATTATTAATGTTTATTTGACATTTTGTATTATTTATTAGTTTTATATTGTTATTATTATATTGTATTTTAAAAAGCTGATGATGGGCTAATTTTTCGCTCGAAACGTCCAAATTAATTTGTTTAAAAAGTTATATTGGACTCCTTAAGCCTTTTAATTCATTTTATTTTAGACATTTAAAGGTAAAAGTTTACGTAAGAAACAGTGGTAATTTTAAATTAACAAATGAATCAAATCACTTGCCTACTATTTTCTTAAATTGACAATGCATGATTCCGAAATAAAATAAATAATATACGAGTATTACGTTCTGAAATTATAATGTTTTCTTGATATACAGATATTGAAAATATAAATTATTTACTTATATATTTATGCTGCTCCGTACAACAGGATCCTAATCCAAATTACAATACAGGGTCCGCAGTCACCGAGCTGCATTATGATAGTTCATATATTTATAACTCGATTTAAATTCCAAGTCGGGATCCCTAGATTCAAATGACGTAACGCTAACCACACAACACCATACTTATTATGTCTTTATTATATTATATAAACAAAATAAAAAATGTAGGTATTATTTAATGAAGAAATTGTGTTTCATCCTGACACGGCCTATTGACAAGTTATTTCATTTATTTGATAAAATTAAATTACCATTGGTTCTTACTTTTTATTTTATATTTAACATTAAATATCTCGGTTACTATTATCTTTAGTGACACGGATTCAGTAAACTTTTGTCTAAAGTTACAATAAAATTATTGCTTGGTTTGCATTGCTTTCAATATGGTGTTCCATTTCAAAGATAAAATAAATATTTTTTGTTGATCTACAATTGTTTCTAATATAGCATCATTAAATTTATTGCAAAAATGGCACTAAAAGATCTATCTAACCAGCTCTATTTCTTCAAATAAAAAAAGTTAATAATGGTGAACTACTTACTATAGACACTATGTATACCAACTTGTTCAAATATACTTTTCATTAATAAATAACTAATACTATATTTTTAATTGATGCATTTTTATTAAAACATCATCATTATCAATACAGAGCCATTATGAGTATATATGTTTTTATTAGAAGAGATTAAAAAATAGAGAAGTGTTTAAATTTTATAATCTGATATTTTTGCTATGAGCCAATAGTGGTATGGTAGGTAGGGAAGAGTGCAAAAAATATTTAGAAGAAGGATGTCTCCAAGTCCTAAAAGCGCCACTGATTAAAGAACTAAAAATAAAACCTTACCTAAATAAAATATAGTGAGAAACTATTGATTAATTTATAATGTTACTTTTAAGTGAAACATTTACTACTTTATTAAGTCAATTAATTGATTTACCGAAATTACCACTTTAACGTACTTAATAAGTACGATTATATTTTCTTTTTAATTACGATTTATTGTGTATCATTCATCAAATTGTTGAAGAAATAACAGAAATTGTCGAAATTATTTTTATTATTGATATAAATATTTTTAATTTATTTATTTATAGAGTAGGTAGCCAAGTGGTATCAAATCGGTCTGTGAATTCTGAGGACCTCGGTTTTATTCCCAAGTCGACAAACAATTTTCACCACATTAAAATTATCTTTGTGGCGCCCCCTCCACTAACATCTTTAGGGGTCGTAATTTGACGCGCATAAATATATCACTTACCGAGATCTGCTTCGGCAGAGTGCCACACCCAATAATGGGTAAAAGGCGTGATGATATATTTATATTAATTTTATTTATTTTGTTTGGTTTATTTTATTTATTTACGTATTTATACTATTCTGTACAACAGAAACTTAATGCTAATTACAGTATAAGTATTTTTAGCTTAAGTGGGATCCAAATAAGAAACTTTGGATTCTAATGCTGTAACATTAACCACTTCATCCTATTGCCGGATTTTATCGATATCATCAATGTTATCATTATTATTAGTATATTAATTATAATTATTATTATTATTGTCTATATCAGTGGTTCCCAAAGTGGTTCCTAGGGATCCCACGGAGTCCTTGAAACCGCTGAGGGGGTCCGTGAGAGGTTTAATGTAAAATAAAATAATTGTGATACATTTCCATTACTATGAAAGTTAAAATAAATAGCAATAAATAAATTGATACCGAATTTGTACGTTCTGAACAAAATATAAGTATACGTAGGTAGATAAACTACAAGTTAAGTGGCACGGTGTGCCATCTATATGCAGGTTTAAAAAGGAACGGAATCTCGCCGCTACATGCAATTATCTTGTCTAAAATGTGGCACTATAAAAGTGTTTTTAGTCTAATTAACAATTTGGTTCTGTTCTTTGACATTTAAGACATCAAAGTTAAATTTGTATTTTTTAAACTACGTAGTTATGTAAACTTGTTTCACTTAGGGGTTCATGGTCAGGTTTTTACTATAAGAAGGCCTCCATGGGCATAATAAGTTTGGCAACCATTAGTCTATAATATCTAATAACGATATTCATTTGACTGATATTAAAATTATCAATATTATAGAAATTACGGATATTATTAATAACTTCGCATGTCACATCGTTATTCAATAAAATTTATAATAATAGTATCAGTTTGACATAAGAAAATAATACAGCCTTAAACGATGATAATTTAAACTTTTGTATTTATTCCTTTTATAATAATAGTAAATATTAATGTCACATGGCAATAATAAGTAAAGAATTAGCAATAAATTATTACATAATAAAATTTCCTTCTATATGATGCATACTTCCAGCATGAACACTTATAAATTATTAACTATCTCCATTTCAACAAAAGCTATTTATTTTTTGTTACTCAGCAATAATTAACATAGAATTTGCAATAAATTATAAAATATATGTTACATTATTTTTCTAAAGTGGTACCTTCAACTTCACGGACGAATAACCTAAAGGTAGTACTGACACCTCGCAAAAGTAATAAACATGCCTCAATTCACTTTTGGTAAAGTATCATAAAGAATCTTTTTGTATGCAATAATTTTTTTAAATATTTTATGAAATGAGTTCAATATAAGTTTACATACATACATATCGTTACGCTATATCCCATCAAATGGGGTAGCACGAACCTCAAAATCATTCATAAAATATTCATTCATTACATTCATCAAATAATCAATCCTCGTCAAACATTCTCATCCAAACACACCACCCTCACTATAAACACATTCATAGATCACTCCATATAAACTCATTTATTTATTACATTCGAAATTATTTATTACTCAACAAACCTTCAATCACATATATCCAATCACTCATATCCTCTTATCATTCATCTTCTTCCTTGGACATACATAACATATGCGTAAAACATCTCAAATTACTCACGCTTACGCCACAACGAATCTACAAAGATTATAAAAGAGGCAAGCAATAGCCTGTACTTGTATGTAAAAGAAAAGTCCACACATTAGTCCATGCAGTAACTGAAAATGAAACAAAAGCTAAGAAAAGACAGGAGAGCCGCTTGTTTTTATAAATGAATTCCACACAATTACCGTTAAACACTCAATGTAAGATCAGAAAACAAATATAAACGATAGGAAACGAAGGGAATGTCGTTCTTGCGCTTGTGCGTGAAAGTGAATTTCACACAATTGCAGGTAAACAGGTATTTAATAACAAAACTAAAATCAAAAATCCTGCACTCTTCTTAAATCATCAGATTTATTCCGCAATTAATCTTCGTCAAACGTTCCTAATTCCTTTCATACTACCTCGTTTATGCCTCATACTCGGAAACTTCCGTTCACGCAACAATCCTTCAATCTTTCACCCTCAATTTCACCAACACACACATATATATATATATATATATATATATATATATATATATATATATATATATATATATATATATATATATATATATATATGTATATATATATATATATATATATATATATATATATATATATATATATATATATATATATATATATATATATATATATATATATATATCAATATCTCATTCGATATACTTTCTAGGTGACCATACCACCTCAACTGAGTTATACCCACTTTTCTAAATAATTTTTTTCAATGTCACACTCATACACCAATGTATTTCGGATACGATTCCTTCTAGTATATCCACATACACACCGCAAATATCTCATTTCCACGCCAGTTATATGACGTTCATGTTTCTTCATCTACACTCCAACATTTACTACCATACATCAATGAAGGCACTAAAACACCATTATAAATACTCAATCGAGCAACTCTGGATACATTCACGTTTCGAGCAAATGTTTCCAGATCACCCAATATTTTGCAGCCCGTAGATACTCTTCTTTCTATCTCAAGTCAATACGTCCATCTCTTGATAACATACTACCCAAGTATACAAACTCTATTCACTTAGACCCAGTCTCACACCATTCACCGAAACATTACAGTCAGTCACTAAATCGCTCTTCTCAAACACCAATACATTACATTTATCAATATTTAATAACAGATTTAAACTTTTTTCTACCTCATTTATACTTAGAATCATTCTTCTCAATTGCACTTCAGATTCTCCCATAACAACAACATCATCCGCATACGCTAACGCAGGCACTACACCAGCACCAATATGTACACCATCCACTCCATTCAGCGCCTTTCGTAACAATACATCCTTATACAAATTAGACAGCCACGGAGACATCCCTCAACCTTGTTTCACGCCAACATCTATACAAAACCAATCACTGAATCTACCATCAATTCTCACCGCAGCTTCGCTACCTTCACACAGCACACGAATTTCCCACAAAAAATTACCATTTATACCGTACTGTACAAGTACATCCCACAAAGTCTCGCGATGAACACTATCATATGCTTTTTTTAAGATCAAGAAAGCCACAGAACACCTTCTTGTTCTTAGCAAGTGACTTATCAACAATTATACGAAGAGAAAACAATTGATCCACGCACCCTCTCTCAGGCAAAAAACCACCTTGCATATCGTTTAGCTTGGAAATTATAAAGGTTCATACCTTATGAATAAGAATCTTCTCGTACAATTTCCTTACTCCCACTCAGCAAACTTATCGCACGAAAATTAGTACATTCAATCGAACTACCTGTCCATTAAATAAAGGGCAGATGATAGCACGTTTCCAATCATCAGGAGCCACACACCGTTTTAAACAATATCTAAACAAATATAAACTAACCAGTCAAGTAACCTCTCGCCTCCATAGTTCAACATCTCAATCGATATACCATTCAAACCAGGAGCTTTACCATATTATAATCATTTGTCAATCTTTCACTCATCAAGTTATCAAAACGCGCCTTACTTTCCCTCACTACTTTCTTAATACATTTATTTAACCTCTTGTATTCTAGTAAACATTCATCTCGTAAACTTTCAGACACATCTTCCATATTTAGAAAACGAAAATATGCTCTTTTTTTCTCCTCAATCGTTTTTTTGACTTTATTTTTATAAGTTTATTACCATGTAATAAGTTCGTAGTAAACTTGTAAATTTGATTAAATTGTAAATAATTATGTCAAGGTCACTGATACGCTGATAATGGCTAAAATCGTTTCATTTTATTTTCTTAAAAACCTGTAAAATAGATTAAATTGTCAATAATTAGGTCACTGATACGCTGATAATGGCTAAAATCGTGACATTTTATTTTCTAAAAAACTTGTAAATTTGATTAAATTGTAAATAATTATGTCAAGGTCACTGATACGCTGATAATGGCTAAAATCGTGACATTTTATTTTCTAAAAAACTTGTAAAATAGATTAAATTGTCAATAATTATACCAAGGCCACTGATACCCTGATAATGGCTAAAATCGTGCCATTTTATTTTCTAAAATTTTTGTAAATTTGATTAAATTGTCAATAATTAAGTCAATGATACGCTGATGATGGCTAACATCGTTGCATTGTATTTTCTAAAACACTTGTAAATTTGATTAAATTCTAAATAATTATGTCAAGGCCACTGATACGCGGATAATGGCTAAAATCGTGGCATTTTATTTTCTAAAAAACTTGTAAATTTGCTTAAATTGTCAATAATTAGGTCAATAATACGCTGAAATGGCTAAAATCGTTTCATTTTATTTTATAAAAAACTTGTAAATTTGATTAAATTGCCAATAATACGCTAAAAATGAGAAAAAATCGTGGCATTTTATTTTCAAAAAAACTTGTAAATATGATTAAATTGTAAATAATTATGTCAAGGCCACTGATATGCTAATAATGGCTAAAATCGTAGCATTGAATTTTCTAAAAAACTTGTAAATTTGATTAAATTGTAAATAATTATGTCAAAGGCCACTGGTATGCTAATAATGGCTATAATCGTTGCATTTTATTTTCTACCAAACTTGTAAATTTGATTAAATTGTAAATAATTATGTCAAGGTCAGTGATACGCTGATAATGGCTAAAATCGTTTCATTTTATTTTCTAAAAAACTTGTATATTTGACTTCATGTCAATAATTAGGTCAATGATACACTGAAAATGGCTAAAATCGTTGAATTTTATTTTCTAGAAAACTTGTAACTTTGATTAAATTGTAAATAATTATGTCAAGGCCTCTGATACGCTGATCATGGCTAAAATCGTGGCATTTTATTTTCTAATAAACTTGTAAATTTGATTAAAATGTAAATAATTATGTCAAGGCCACTGATATGCTGATAATGGCTAAAATCGTGGTATTTTATTTTTGAAAAAACTTGTAAATTTGATTAAATTGTCAATAATTAGGTCAATGATACGCTGAAAGTGGCTAAAATCGTTTCATTTTATTTTATAAAAAACTTGTAAAATAGATTAAATTGTAAATAATTATGTCAAGGCCACTGATATGCTAATAATGGCTAAAATCGTTGTATTTTATTTTCTACCAAACTTGTAAATTTGATTAAATTGTAAATAATTATGTCAAGGCCACTGATATACTAATAATGGCTAGAATCGTAGCATTTTATTTTCTAAAAAACTTGTAGAATAGATTAAATTGTCAATAATTATGTCGGGGCCACTGATACGCTGATAATGGCTAAAATCGTGGCATTTTATTTTCTAAAAAACTCGTAAATTTGATTAAATTGTCAATAATTAGGTCAATGATACGCTGAAAATGGCTAAAATTGTTGCATTTTATTTTCTACAAAACTTGTAAATTTTACTAAATTGTAAATAATTATGTCAAGGCCACTGATACGCTGATAATAGCTAAAATAGTGGCTTTTTTGTTTCTAAAAAACTTGTAAAATAGATTAAATTGTGAATAAGTATGTCAAGGCCACTGATACGCTGATAATGGCTAAAATCATGGCATTTTATTTTCTAAAAACTTGTAAATTTGATTAAATTGTAAATAATTATGTCAAGGCCACTGATATGCTAATAATGGCTAAAATCGTGTCATTTTATTTTCTAAAAAACTTGTAAAATGGATTAAATTGTGAATAATTAGGCCAAGGACAAGTAAATGATGAAAATGTCTAAAATCGTGGTAACTTATTTTCTAAAACTAGTAAAAATTGATTAAATTGTCAAAGTAAATGATGAAAATGTTTAAAATCGTGGTAATTTATTTTATAAAACTTGTAGAAATTGATTAACTTATGAATAATTAGGTTAAAGACAAGTAAATGATGAAAATGTAATGTAAAATCGTTGTAATATATTTGTTCGCAAGTTTGTAGAAAACTGTACAACCATATTTGTAAGTTGCTTAGTAAAACGGTACGACCATATTTTTTGAGAAAGGCAGTTGTCTACACATGACAACAGATATATACTATGTATTTCAAGTAAATCTGTGTGTGTAAGAAAATCTTGTCTTAAAATAAAAGACAAGAAAATTGCAAGAATAACAGTAGTTAACAAATAAATTGATTAAATTGTCAATAATTAGTTCAAGGACAAGGATACGCTAAAAATGGCTAAAATCGTTGCATTTAATTGTCAAAAAACTTGTAAAATTGATGAAATTGTCTATAGTTAAGTCAATGTTAAGGGTATAATGAAAATGGCTAAAATCGTTTCAATTTAGTGGTAAAAACTTGTTAAAATTGATTAAATTCTCAATATCATGTCATGTCATATAATGTATGTCATGTATGTGATATAATGTTGATAGAAAGTAAATAAATAGTGAAGTAAGTTAACTGTGTAGTCTATTTAATTAGATAATAAATGAAGTAAGTCATTGAAGTTGTTATTATAAGTCATTTTTATATTAGTTTGTAGAAGAGTCAAAGTAAAATGTGATAATTAATTAAGCGTGCCATCAAGGTCATTGCTATAACTCTTAATTGTTATATTATTTTGTAAGAAAGTCAGAAGAAAGCGAATGAATTAAGTAGGTCAATGTCATTGTTGTAAGTTACCTATTATTATATTATTTAGTAAAATATACTCAAAGGAAAATAAATCATTGAAGTACGTTAATTGTAATGTAAAGTATGTAATGAGATAATATATTAAGTAGGTCATATTGTTATAAGTCAATATTATACTATTTTGTAAAGAAAGTTAAGTAAATCATGTTATTGTAGTAAATCTATAAAAAAAAGTCTTGTGGGGAATCTAACGCATGATCTACCGTGTGAATGACGTAATCACTATGTAGCAAAATAAGCGACGCGTTAGCTTTGTTAGCATGTAATAAATAAAAGTAGCTATTGTTCTGTTGTTTCTGAAAGTAAAGTAATGCTAAATAACATAATATTAAAAATTGAAAAAAGTATATCAGTTGTACTGCTTGGAAGTTACAAATAAGACGGTATTTTGTGGAATTTTTATAATTTTTGTAGTTTATTTTTTTTTTTACTACCTATATTATATGATTTAATTTTTATTTGTTTATTTATCCTCAATAAATTATATACTTAAGTTGTATTTATGTGCTCATCCAGTTCTTGTACATAGCTTATACAAGGTGCTACCCAAAAGTTCCCTAACACATTTTTGTTACAAGCTGTATTTATTAAAACTATTAATTTTTTTAATAGGGCATAGGACCTCTTGCGATATAATTGAATCTCCTCAACAGTTTTAAATCTCCTACCTTTCAGCTTGGTTTTCATTTTTGGGAAGACGAAAAAATCACAAGGAGCGAGGTTTGGTGAGTAAGAGAGATGAGGCAGAATATTTGTTTGCGTGGATATCAAAAATTCGCGGACAACCAGAGATGTCATGAATTGATTGTTGACGGTCTCGGAGATTTGTTTCACGCACAATTTGGATGTTTTGGTCATTGATTCTAGTTGAAAGACGTCGAGAGCGCTTATCGTCTTCCACACTCATCCTTCCATTTTTTAACCTCTTAAACCATTGAAAGGCTTGGATCTTTGCCATGACTTCATTACTAAATGCTTTTCGAAGCATTTGGTGAGATCCGGTCGCCATTTTCCCGAGCTTGAATTAAAATTTGATGCAAATGCGTTGCTCTTTCAAATCGCAGAACACAACAAATAGTAACACAGATATTTTCACACTTATACGACAAAAGAACGCAAAATATTGTGAAAATTAAAGGAAAGGTTTGGGAGATGTACTAGTGCTGAAATCTAGCGGCAAATCGGTGTACTACAGTAGTTAGAAGAGTTACACACAGAGTTCGGGTACTTTTGGGTAGCATCTCGTACGATTGAATATGATTTTCAGGCAGTAAAAAGATTAATACATTTCTTAAAATTATAAATTAATTAAAAATCACTCCACTTAATATTTAATTGCAAAGATTGGAAGATGAGTACAAAAAATGTTATGTTTAATAGAAAAAAGTTATTTGTACAACTAGTATTGAAAGTACTACTTTTTGTCATATTCGTATTTATTTTAGATAAATTTTACAAAGTTAAAAATTATTTTCATAGATATAGATCTTTTCGATAGCATCCTGTTAAATTTTAAGTGATCTGCAAGAATATAAGTAAACAAAAATAGTGAAAACAAGTAAAATAAAACTAACGAAAATATAGTTTTATCTTTTTCATTATTTTTAAATTTTGTTCCACGATTTTAATAAAGTTGAAATACTTGTCACTTTCTACATGATTTTTCGTCAAAAAAGAGGTTTTTTATTATTAATATGCAAATACTCACAGGGCCGTTGACGGCATCGTTGAACGTCCAGTTCATTGGTTCAGCGCCGCGGCAGCCCAGCGTCAAGTCCGTGCCCGCGTCCACCGTCACATCTGAACGTTTCGGGTAGATCAGCGCCACGCTCTCATACTGTAGCGCTACCAGACCTGCAACAGTATTATTGTTAAATATGATCGTATCTATTAAAGCACAAATAATTCGTGTTCCCAAAGAATCGGTTCTTGTATCAATAATTAATACAGTCGACAAACAATTTTCACCACACTAAAACTACCCCTGTGGCTCCTCCACCACTAACATCCTTGGAGATCGTTATTTGTCGGCTGATAACTGCACTTAAAGCGCAAAATATATCACATACCGAGATATGCTACGGTATTGTGCTACACCCAATAATGTATACGTAGGGTGTTAATTGGCCTTAAACATTTAACACCAGAAATCAGTTATTATTATTTCAGATAACTGTTGTAGAGAATTAAATACCGCATCTAAATTGGCAATCAATATTCTTAAATTATTAAAATTTACGTATTTCAACATGTACAAAACTAGCGTCATCATAGGCGTGCGTGGGATGGGCTCCATAGGTATATATTAATCATTTAAAAACAATCCCTAATGTGATGTTCCTATGAGGGTAAGGTGAAAAGTTCTCGGCCTGACAATGAAAGACTGCGATTTTTAGTGAAAAAAATATTTTATTTTTCTACATACTCTCCCTTGACTTCAACACACTTGGTTCATCAATATTACTTCCCGAAAGTGAGAGTTTGGAAGGCTGTGAAAATATTCATCTACGGCCCTCTCAACTTCTTTATTGGACGCGAAGCGCTTCCCAGAAAGAAATTTCTTAAATTTTGGGAACAGATAGAAGTCTGAGAGTGCCAAATCAGGATTGCTGAGCAAATCGTACCTAATATCCCGCAGTTTTCCCATCGCCAATGCACTCTTATATGCAGGGTCGTTGTCCTGGTAAAATATGATTTTTTTCTTTTGCAAGCCAGGCCTCCTTTTGCGAATTTTGGCATCCAACTGGTCAAGAACGTTGGAGTAATACTCACCTTTTTCAAGTTTATCAATTAACAGCATTCCTTTCGCATCCCAAAACACGCTGGTCTTTCCGGCAGATGCGATCGACTTTACTTTCTTTGGCGCTGAATTAACAGCTTCCACCTACTGCTTGGACTGCTGTTTCGTTTGTGGCGTGTAGTGGTAAACCCATATCTCATCCATGGTGACAAATCGCCGCACAAAATTAGTCGGATCCCTACTGAATCGGTCCGAACATTGCTGCGAAGATCGCTTCGCATTTGCTTTTGATCGGCATTCAGCAAATGCGGCACCTATCTTGCGCAGAGATTTCGCATCTCTAATTATTTGTGCAAGATGTTTCGCATCCTTTCTTCCGATATCCACGCAGCCTCAGCTATCTCACTCACCTTCACTCGCCTATCGATCAACACGATATCGTGCACTTTTTCGATGTTTTCTGATGTAATGGCGGTTTTTGGCCGTCCTTCACGTGGGTCATCTTCGAAGAACGTGCGACCACGTTTAAATTCAGCTGCCCACTTTTTAACGGTTGGCATGGATGGAGCAGAGTCCCCGTAAACTTTTCAACTTCGGATGAATTTCCTTAGGGGTTAATCCATCCAAAACGAAGAATTTTATGATCGCACGATATTCAAGTTTATCCAGTTTAAGAAAAAACATGCAAGATGACTACTTCAAAAATTCGTGTAAACAAACTACTTGAGAGAAAAAGTTGAAACTTGTCATACGAACTAATGACACGTGCACCCAGGCAGGAAACACAAATTTTTGCTGATTGGAACGCCATCTCTGTGTGAGGCAGAGAACTTTTCACCTTACCCTCGTACTTATGTGTCATAGACGGTTAACATTCGAAATCAGTTTTTGCCGCCGTTGCTAACCAATGTAATTTATTAACAAACGTTTAAAATAAAAGTTAATGTTTAAATCTTTCATGTTACACGTTCACTGCCGTGAGGAATTTTAGCTTAGTTGCCCCTAGGCCGGCCATATAAATATGTAATTTGTCCTCCCCGGCCGTTCATGCCAGGACAAAGGCAATATAATCTAAGTGGAGAAATTGCTCACACTTTTTCTTACTCGCACACGCCTTCTCCGTCTGTATTTCTCGGTCTACAGCAGGTCTGTGCATGTTATGTGCCTGTTGTTTTTGGTTCGGTATAAGCTGCAGTAAATTTAGTATGTAACATAACTACATGGTGAAAACATATTATGTTGAAAAATGTCTGAATATAATAAAAAATTAAGTAAAAAGTCCCTTAGTGAAGAAGCCTTGCAGAAACTAGCTGACGAGATAAATTTATCAGATGAGGAACTAATACATTCAGGTAAAACAGACAATATTTAACTTGTATTATCTACGAGTATTTATTTATTTATTTTTCTACCTTAGATGACTCTTTGAATGACCCAAACTATCAATTATCTTCTGAAGATAAAAACAGTGGCACTGACAACCCAAAATTAAAAGTTACTGAACAAGACTCCGATTTGTTTTCTGAAAGTGGTGAAATTGATGACTCATTAGAAATAATCGATCCAAATATCGATAAAATTTCATGGAGTGACCCACAAGAAAAGCAACCTCAGTTGATGCAGTTTATACAAGTACCTGGAAGTGAGTACTGTATCAAAGAAATGATGTCAGCAGACGAACCCGAAGAATTTTATTCTGCTTTGGTAGATAATAATTTATTCAGGTACTTAAAGTAAGAGATTGTGTAGTCGGTTCTTGGTGGAACATTTTATAATAATAAAATTAGAAATAAAAACACTTGATTTGTCCACAAATATAATATTTATTAAATATACTACGATCGTTTCGACTTTGCAGTCAGCATCAGATACAGTGGTGTACAAGCAAGAAGACATTTTATATAAGTTTACTTATGTTGAGTAGGGGTGAGTTACAGACATCTAATTGGTCATTTACAATATATTTCTTAGAATTAATCGCTTTCCTTATTTCTAAACTTTCCAAAAGATTTAGCTTTAGTCCTTTTTCATTTATATGTATGGCTTCAAAATTACCGTTAAAATTATGTTTATTTTTAATGCAGTGTTCAGAAAAACCCGTCGTACATATCTGTTTCTTAATTGCATTTTGATGTTCTTCAATCCTATTATTGAAGCTGCGTCCTGTTTGGCCGATGTATATTGCGTCGCAGTCATCACATGTAATTTTGTAAACACCGTTAAGTTCTAATTTTGAAATATTGTCTTTATTATTTGATAATATTGAACCTAAATTATTTTTATTAGCCGAGATAGTTTTTATGTGGTAACTATTCAAAGTATGCAGAATTTTGTTATTTAGCTCAGGAATGAAATTTATAAAATACCATTTAGGATTAGGCTCAATCTTTTTGGAATCACAATATATTTTAGAAGTTATTATCTTGTTGTTTTTCCTCTTAATTAATTTGTCAATAATATTTGAATTATATCCATTATTTGTAGCTATAGTTTTAATTGTAGCTACTTCTGTTTTATAATCAGTGTTACTCAGCGGAATTGAAGTCAATCTATATATCATACTATGGAATGCTGACATTTTAATAGAGAATGATTGATTTGAACTATATGGAATTATTGAGTCAGTAAATGTGGGTTTCCTGTAAATTTTATAACTAAGTTTATTATTACATTTGCTTATAGTTAGATCTAGAAAATTTATAGAATTATTTTGTTCTTTTTCCATTGTGAACTTTATATTGTTATTGATATTATTTATAAATTCGAGGAACATGCTTAGTTGTCTATCGGTTTTTTATTATTATTCAGCTACATTGCAGAACAAACAAATCTCTACGCTACACAAGAACTGACTAAAAAGTGTGATGTTACTAACATGTCTAGACTGCATGAGTGGGTACCAACCGATATGTATGAAATAAAAAGATTGTTTGGTTTAATTTCGTATATGGGTATAGTAAAAATGCCGTATATAAGCTTTTATTGGAGCAAAGAGAAAATGTTCAATAATGAAATGCTTTCATCTTGTATGAGCCGAAATCGCTTTGAACTTCTTCTTAGAATGCTTCATTTTGCAAATAATAAGGAAGCTAACGGCGACCATTTGCACAAAATTCTGTCAGTAGTAGATGCACAAGTGCGCAGTTTTCAGAGCATCTATGTTCCCTCAGAAGTTATCTGTATTGACGAATCTTTAATACCTTTTCGCGGCAGATTAATTATGCGCCAGTACATAAAAAGTAAGAGACACAAGTACGACATCAAAATGTTGAAACTCTGCAGTTCAGGAGGATATACTTTCAATTTGCAAGTATACGCCGGCAAAAATTTGGAACAGACAAAAACAACACCGACAAATGTAGTTATGAAACTGAGTGAACCTATTTTAAACACTGGACGAACACTTGTAACAGATAACTGGTATACCAGTATTGACGTAGCAAGAACATTCATGAAAGAAAATACTTATCTAATAGGTACTTTACGAGAAAACAGAAAAGGGATTCCAAAGGAAATTATTCAGGAAAAACTAAAGAGTGGAGAAGTGAAAGCAATGGAAAGCTCCGACAGCATAACCGTACTCAAATGGAAAGACAAACGAGACATTTTCTGTTTATCAACGAAACATTCAGATACTATGGTTTCTGTTCCAAATCGACTAGGTCGTGAAAAAATGAAACCGAAAATAGTGCAAGACTATAATAATGGAAAATCTGCTGTGGATCTTTCAGATCAAATGACGAGCTATCAATATCCATTAAGAAAAACTATTAAGTGGTATCGGAAACTAGCAATAGAATTAATCCTAAACACGGCAATGGTGAATGCATGGATCTTATATAAAGATACATACATACATACATACATATCTTCACGCTATATCCCAACAAATGGGGTAGCACGAACCCTAAAATCACTCAAAAAACATTCACTCATCACACCCATCAAACAACCAGTCATCGTCAAACATTTACATCCAAACATACCACCCTCACTTCAACCACTTTCATAGATCACTCCATATAAACTCATTCATTTATTACACTCGAAATTATTATCACACAACAAACCTTCAATCACATCATTCCTTTTCACTTACCATTCATTTTCTTTCTTCAACGTACATAACGTATGCATAAAAAATCTCAAATTACTCACGTTTACTCCTAACAACGAATCTAATAACGAAACTAACAACGAATCTACAAGATTAGAAAAAATGAAAGCGATAGTCTGCACTTATATATGAAAGAAAAGACCAGACAATGCAGTAACTGAAAATGAAACAAAAAGATAAGAAAGGGAGGGAGCGTCGCCCTGCGCTTGTTTTTGAAAGTGAATTTCACACAATTGCAGTTAAACACTACGTAATAACTTAAAACGAATTAAAAGATAAGAAAGGAAGGGAGTGTCGCTCTACGCTTATTTTTGGAAGTGAATTCCACACAATTGCAGTTAAACACTCAATGTAAGATCAGAAAAGAATAAAAAAGATAAGAAACGAAGGGAGTGTCGTCCCTGCGCTTGTTTTTGAAAGTGAATTTCACACAATTACAGGTAAACACTCTAATGAAATTACTAAACAACGAAACTAAAATCTAAAACCCTGCGCTTTTCTGAAATCATCAGATTCATTCCGCAATTAATCTTCGCCAAACGTTCCTATCCTAACACACCACTTTTGCTTCATCCACATTCATAATTCCTTTCATATAAGCACGTTTGTTCCTCGTACTCAATATAAAGATGTATCAAAAAAATATATTAGTTTATTTGTTTATTTATTTGTTTATTTATTTCTTAAAGTACATTACAGGCAAAGCCCAAATAGTACATTAAATTATATATTGCTATTTCGCTAAACATAATTGAAAATTAAAAATTAAATGTAAATTAGAACTTATAACTAAAGATAACAAATTAGAATTTAATTATAACATAATGCAAAATAGAAAAAAAGATATATAAATCAAAAACCAATATTTTGCCCAATAAAGTACATAGCTAACATTTTATCGTAATGTTGTTAATAACATATTCAGAGTAATATTAAATATATTGAAATTTCAGGACATATCATTTAAATTTCTTGACAACCTATTAATTAACGATTGCTGACCATATACAGTACGACTAAAATTGATATTAAATATATGATGAGATCTTATTCTAATCTGCGGTATTTTGAAATAAAATAAACTTAGAAGTTCAGGGGAATCTATAAGGCCGTTTAGCACTTTAAATGCAAATATAATTTCAGCATTTTTTCTTCTTTCAGCGAATGTTTTGAAATTCAGCATTCTTAATCTCTCAATGTACGGATAGTTTTCTTTGTATAAACGTAGTTTGTAAAAAATGAAGTTTATTATCTTTTTCTGAATATTTTCAATTCTAGTAACACTGTTTTGATAATATGGTGACCAAATAATACTACAATATTCCAAATTACTACGAATTAAAGAGTTATATAATAATATTACTGAATTATGATTTGTAAAATCATTGCAATGGCGAAGAACAAATCCACAAAGTTTAAGAGATTTTTTTACTATGGAATCAATATGTAATTTAAAATTGAGATCAGCATCAATGAGGATACCTAAATCTTTAATGACGTGTACTTTTTCAAGCTGAGTATTATTTAATTTATATTGGAAGTCAATAAAAGTTTTTTGCCTTGAAAACGTTATAAATTTGCACTTATCAGTATTAAGTTCCATATAATTTGTTTTACACCAGCCTTCTAGAGCAAATATATCAGCTTGAACCATAACTGCATCAGCTAAAGTAGATATGCGACAAAATAGTTTTAGGTCGTCAGCAAACATTAAGCATTTAACTTTTTTTTAAATTTTTACTATATCATTAATGTAAATTGAGAAGAGTATAGGCCCTAGGTGAGAGCCCTGAGGAATTCCAGATGGCACAGATATTCCGTGCGAAATATGGTCTTTTATTCTTACATATTGATATCTATTTACAAGATATGATTTAAGCCAATTTAATAATTCGCCTGTGATGCCATTTACTTCTAATTTATGTATCAATAAAGTGTGGTTAACTCGATCAAAGGCTTTTTTAAAGTCTGTGTAAATAGCATCAACTTGGCCTCCTTCATTAAATGCTTGTTCGATATAGTTTACATATATGGCTAAATTTGTGCACGTAGACCTATTTTTCATAAAACCATGTTGTTCTATACAAATTATGTTTTTAAATGCATACATTAACTCGTCAGTCACAATTGTTTCGATTATTTTAGAAAATATATTTAAACCTGATATTGGTCGATAGTTTTTTACATCGTTTTTATTCCCTGACTTATAAATTGGTGTTATATAAGTTTTTTTCCAAGCGGTAGGAAAAATTCCTAAATTGAGTGATTTATCATATAACATATATAATGGATATGCTAACGTTGGGCTACACATCTTTACAAATATAGGAGGAATGCAATCCGGTCCTGCACTTTTGTTGATATCCAAATTAATTAATCGATTAAATACATTATCTGGAGTAATTAGAATTTTATTTAAATTGCAGTTGTTATTTTCAAAATTTAAAGTAGTATTAGTTGTAATATTACTACTTTCTACATAAACAGATTTAAAATACTTAGCGAATAGGTCTGTGACAGATTGTGCATCGGAAGCTGTAATATTATTATAAATCATCACATTAGGAATATCTCCATGACTTTTCTTAGATTTAACAAGGTTCCAAAATGATTTGATATTAGAATCCAAATTATTTTCAATATTGTTAACAAATGTTGAATAATCATATTTAATTGCATTTTTAGATTTTAATCTCAGTTCATTGTAGAGCCTTTTAACAATTATATCATTTGACTTTTTCCATTTTTGGTAAACTTTATTTTTGTTTTTAATTAGTTTTTTAGTAGAAGAAGTGAACCAGCACGGGAAGTTATTGGTATTTAGGCTATATTTTGGGTATAAATTTTTCAATTGAGTAGTACAAAATATCATATAACATATCAGTGCTTTTGTCTACATCGTCGTAATTAAGTAATTGGTTCCAATTTATTGTACATAAAAAATCATTTAATTCATTATAATTACCCTTCTTAAAATTATATTTCCAACAATTACCAAATGTTAGGTATTCATTTGTATCCATAAAGGGTAGTTCTATAACAACTGGTGGGTGATGTAAATCACTAGTTAACAAATTTGATTCAGCTACAGATATTTTAACTACATCGTCTGAATTTACATACACTAAATCTAATTTTTTATTATTATGGTTGTTTATAGGATTGAATTGATTAAGCCCTAAGAAATTGAAATTATCAGATAAACATTCTATTCTAGAATCATTTAGTGTAGTAGGCTCATAATAATTGTCCGTGAAGATCCATTGAGTATCTGGTAAATTAAAGTCTCCAGTTATGCACATCGTAGCACTTGGATGACACTCCGCATTATTATTGACAGTTAATGTAAACGTATTAAAAATATCAATGCTACTTACAGGAAGTATGTACACACCACAAATTATTACTTCACTTTTACCACAGATCATTTTAACCCAAAGATCCTCGACTGATGAGTCACTGTGTTGAATTTGAAAAGATTGATGAGAGCTGTTGACTGCGATCAGGACCCCGCCCCCGCGTTGTTTACCACTGGATACGGCATCTCTGTCTCTTCTGTACACTGTGTAGTTTTTACAAAATAATTCCTCATCAAGTATAGTTTCGTTCAGCCATGTTTCAGTTAGCACTATCACATCAAGGTTAGAATTTAAAGATTCTTTATATAGTAAGTCCGTCTTAGTGCGAAGACCACGAACATTTTGATAATAAATATGCAAGTGATTTATTGTATTTTTGTTAATTACTTTTTTGACTTTTTTGATGGTTTATTTACTGAGCTTTTATCAATAATAGTTGGTGAACCGTGAATAAATTTTATTGTTTTTTCATTGTTCCCTTCTATTTGATTTTTAAGATTTATAAACTGATTAGCCATATACTCGCGCTGGTTTTTAGTTTTATCTGAAGATATCTTTATATTTAGATATGCGAGCTTGGAACTATTTTTTAATAGATATTTAGCATCCGCGGGGTCGTTAAATATTATTTTTATTGGTCTTATTTTATTTATAGTGTACTGCCCCATACGAAATATTTTTACGTTGTCATATTTCTTAACTTTAGATATTAAATTTAACACCGTATTAAAATCATCAATTTTTCTGCTATCGCGCGTTTCTTTAGATGATTCGTTTAAGTTAAACAAGATCACATTATTAGCACGCACAATTCGCTCATTTACTTCATTTATTATAGTTTCAGAATTTAAATCACTGCAATGACTTCTACTATTAACTAAATTATTAGCAGGTTCTTTTAAGTAATTGATGTCTTTTCTCAAAGATTAGATTTCATCTTTCAGAGACGCAATTGTTATTTGTAGTTCACTTATAGCGTTAGTTTGCTGTTTTATAGTTTTACAACTTATGCACAGGAAGCTTATAACACGATTAACATCTCTCATACACAAAATTTCCTGGCGTTGAAGACCTGAACAAGTAGTATGCAAATAATGATTGCAAATATCACACTGAATTTCGTTTTGTGGCACTACCGGCGTTTTACACACAATGCAATTTACACTCATTTTTTGTTTAGCGAGGAGCGATCAAAAACACGTCCGTACTCTACGAGTTATCACAACATATATGTCTATTAGATTACCGCAAAAAAGTTACATACATGTTATGTGAAACTTTTCCTCCTAATCCAGAGGAAGCATCTACTTCCACAGAAAGTTTAGGAAAGAGAAAAAGGCATAAGATAGAAACTAAACCTTATAAGAACAGAACACCGTTTAGAGATTGTTATAAAACTAAAATCGAGAAAGGCTGAGAAGAGGCAAGAAATCTGAATAAAATTAGAACTTTTTGCAAAGACTGTCCTAAGGAGCCATATTTATGTTTGGAATGTTTTAATAAAACACATAGATATCTATATATGTCTTTTTTATTTCAAATGTGTATTTGTATTTTTATAGTGCTTTTATTATGTAAAAATTACTGTTTCTTTTTTTATAAATAAATATACATTTTCATAGGAATCTATTTTATTTTTAAACCTTTAAAATAAATGAATGTTCTTTTCAAATTTTATATGTTTATATATTATTTTTTTAGAGAGGTTTTAATTGTACTGTAATAATTACTGTTTCTTTAAATCTGTAAATAAATGTACTATTTATATGCATAAATAGAATATACCTTTTTACGTACAAATTTAAGAATTGTTCGTGGGCGCCGCTCGGTCTATGCCACAAGACGGCAAAGTGTTCGCCAACGCCGTCTCGGTCTGTAGCAGCAACAACGCTCATAAGCGAACAGACCTACGGCGCGATGAGCCATATAAATTGACTCGGTCTATAAGACCGACACGGCGCAGCGGACAAATAAATTCTAGGTCTATAAGACCAAACCGGCGTGATGAACAAATATATTCGTATTTTCGGTCTGTAAGACCGAGACGGCAGTAAACATGTTAATAAATAAATAAAATCTTGATATCAATTGTTCGTTACCTCAAAAATTAGATTAGATTTATTTTCAGTTTTAAAAAAAATCCTGTCTTTAATTAGTTTGGTATTGGTTTGCAACAATATTTTCCAAAGATTATCTTGTTCAGTATTTTGTTTTTATTAAATAGAGGTGGCATATCTATATAAGTAAAACGTAAATTGAAGATTGTGTTGCGAGTGCAATATTCTACAATTTTATAATGTTTACATATTTAATTGATTATCTAGAAGAGCACATATGTTCTGCAAACATCAGCAATCAAACGCAAAAAATTTATATAGTAACAATAGCAATACAGTGTCTAGTTTCATCTGTGTTATTTTTATTCGCCAACAAAGTACAATAACATCACAGTTAGAAGTTGTTATCATTAATATCTTTTGAGATTACAACAAATCAACACACGTCTAACACTAAAACTACGAACTGGCAGCCATCGAGCGCAAGCGCTTTAAGTAGAAGGAACGTGCCTTACACAGAAGAATAAAGGGTAGCCGATACAACAGGCGAAACAATAAACAATAAATGGGTAACAAAGACAGCGATGTGATCAAAGTATTAAATAAAAGACTACGAAAAGAAACGACGGAACAAGAAGATAAGCAAAAAAAAATTATTTTTGGAAAAAAAGTAAAAGAAATATCGGATCCCCTGTCTATAAACAAAGACGTCAAGACCAAGAAGATATGAATGAAATGAAGAGCATGATTGCGCAATTACTGGTTGAGATAAAAACGAATACGAAAAAACTGCGTAGTCTCAAAGAAGAAATTAAAAAAAAGAAAAATCCTGAAGGCAGAAAAGCTACAGTAATTTAAAAAAAATTAATACAGTAGAAGAAAGGGTAGAAAACAAGAAAAAGACAAGAAGAAAAACAGTACAGAGCTAAATTTAGTGAAATTAACCTGAAAATTTAAATAGATAATATGATTAAGGAAAAAAAATTGTATTTCGGCAAAGTAAAAATGCATACAAGTTAGATACGAAGATAAAACAATTATACTTAGTAGAATAGAATACATGGGTAGCCAAGAAAATGGTGATTCAAAAAAAGAATAAGCTAAGACAAGTAAAATTGAATATTATTCGATCAGAAATTGCTTTAGTGAAAGTACATCAAAAATTATCCTGTTCGATATTAAAAGGTCTTCTGCTGGGCTTGCGTGCAGAAATGGAATATTTTCGATTGGCAATTATTTTAGTGAAAGTAATTCAAATACTGTCGTGTTTGGTACCAAATAAAACGTATTTTGAAGGGTTCACGTACAAAATTGAATATTATTCGCTCGGAAATTGTTTTAGTGAAAGTAAATCAAAACCTATCGTGTTTCGTATCAAACGAAAGGTCTGATGTAGGGCTCTCGTACAAAATTGAATATTATTCAATTGGCAATTGTTTTAGTGAAAATAATTCAAAACTTGTCGTATTTGCTATCAAATGACATATGTTTTGAAGATCTCTAGTGCAGAATTAGAAAATTTTCGATCGTCAGTGGTTTTAATGAAAATACTTCAAAACCTATCGTGTTTAGTATCAAATAAAAGGTCATTTGAAGGGCTCGCGTGCAGAAATTATTTTTTTTTCTATCGCCAATGATTTTAGTAAAGGGGTTCAAATCATGTCATGTTTGGTACCAAATAAAAAGTGTATTGAAGGACTAAAAGGAATAAAATTGTATATTATTCGATCAGCAATTATTTTTTAAAAAATACTTTAAAACCTACCGTGTTTGTTATCAAATGAAAAACCTTTTGACGGGCTCGCCTAAAAAATTTAATATGTTTTGATCGTCAATTGTTTTAGTGAGAGTGCTGCAAAACCCATCGTGTTTGGTATCAAAAGAAAGGTCTTTTGAAGGACTTATTTACAATTGTAATTTTTTCGATCGGTCATTATTTTAATGAAAGTACTTCGAAATCTATTGTGTTTGGTATTAAATGAGAGATCTTCTGAAGGGCTTGCGTACAAAATGTAATACTTATCGATTGTTAATTGATTTAGTGAAAATGCTTCCGAACCCATTGTGTTTAGTATCAAATAAAATGTCTTGCGTGCAGAAAAAGCACTTTTTCGATCGACAACTATTTGGTATAACATAAAAGTTCTTTTGAAGGTCGCGCGTGCAGAATTGAGATTTTTTTGAGTCGGAATTATTTTTAGTGAAAGTGCTTCAAAACCTATCCTGTTTAGCAATTATCTTACAGAAGCGAAATCTGCTTCAATGACCACTGGTATTTAAATAAACTGGTTAACTATTAACAATAGTGTTACTATTGACATTAACAACTACGTGTTTTTCTAAATAAGTAAATGTAAATGGTTGTCTTCTGTCACATAAATTGTTTGTAAATTGAAAAACTACACTCTATATCGACCGACGTAACAGGAGCATATTTTAAAGATAATAATATTTTAGCAGAACATAATACTATATTATTTTCGGGTTAATATTAATAGGAAATACCATATATATATATAGTTATATTTCTTAACTTTGAATAGTTATTTTATGATAATTACAAATGAATTAATTTATTATATAAATATAATAAGATTTATTTTGAGTTTCATCATTTTCAACGCATACAAAATTCGCGCTTCGCAGTCAATTTAAATTCAGTTAGCTACCTTCTCATTATTTCATGTAGTATTAAAATACAAATCTATCATGCATGTATAAATATAATAAATTTATTTTCATACGATTATCAGTTTTAACTCATTTTAATCATTATTAAAGATTAATGGCAGTCAGCACAATCTATTTCATAATTTTACAAATATATTACACAGGAAGGTAGATACCTCCGTTGATATGCGTCGGATCGTAGATATCAGAACACGAGATCAATTCTTGCAGTCGACAACTGAAATCAAATTACCCACATGTCTCTCCATCTGCTAACACCTTTGGGAACAGTAATTTAACGTATTATAACTACACTTCATGCTCATTTCATTCAATATTATTAATAACTTTCTTTTTATAATATTTGTTTGAAATGAAGTTAGTTAGAGATATAACTTGTATATAATATGAAAAAAAAATTAGATCAACTGGTTTGATTCAAACTAGTTTTCAGAATACAGATCCAGAACATGTCTGTCAAACTGAGGTTCTTCTAAGTGCTTCATTTGAAAAATAAAAAAAATAAAAAATACCTACTGGTTTAAGCAAGTTTGTATCCCAAATATCCAAGTTTGTTCTGTGATAATACCAAAGTTATTATTTTGTAATTTTAGTTTTAATATTATACAATAATTTTAATATGAATAAAATGTTGTGTTACATGTTTCTACATAAAATACAAACATACAAACTGATATAATATAAGATATATTATATCGCTTTAATTGCGGAATAAAAGAATTATAATTTTAAAAGCAAAAATCGCGGTGCGGTGAATACGCTCTTGGATTTGAGTCCGGCGACAAATTATAACTTCCTCGGCAAAATGACATTACACCAGCCGCGTACTGAACTCAATTTTCTGTGTGTTAATTAATAACGTTTGTATCATTACCGAACAAACTTTAGTTTTCTGGAACAAATCAGAAAAAACTACTAGTATTTTTTGGGCTTAAATTTTTAGTCAAACATGTCAACTTCATGTTCATTTCTGGACTGGTACAATAATATGAGGCGCCGTTTGTTTCAATATTAAACGCGCCTCTGTCGCACACTTGGCCCCGTCCATTTGTGCTACACTGTTCTATTTAATTTTGTTTTCTAATACAGTCAAGCATCTAACTGCGGCTAAAATTAAAACTAAACATGACACCTATTCTGTAAAATAGAGCCAAGAACCCAGCTCCATAACTATGACATCAAGCAACAGTACCAGTTTCTATTTACAGAATAAGGACTGTTTCTATCTTAGTAATATTTGTGCGTAAAAGTTTAAAATTTTAGGTTAGCAACAATATCTGAAACAATTAATTAAATTATACATACATACATATCTTTACGCTATAGCCCAACAAATGGAGTAGCACGAACCCTGAAATCACTCATAAAACATTCACTCATCACACTCATCAAATAATCAGCCCTCGTCAAACATTTTCATCCAAACAAACCACCCTCACTTCAACCACATTCATAGATCACTCCATATAAACTCATTCATTTATTACACTCGAAATCATTATCACACAACAAACCTCCAATCACATCATTCCTATTAACTTATCATTCAGTTTCATTCTTCAACGTACATAACATATGCATAAAACATCTCAAAACACTCACGTTTACTCCTAACAACGAATCTGAAACGAAACTAACAACGAATCTACAAGATTACAAAAGATGAAAGCGATAGCCTGCACTTGAATATGAAAGAAAAGTCCACACAATGCAGTAACTGAAAATGAAACAAAAAGATAAGAAAGAGAGGGAGTGTTGCCCTGCGCTTGTTTCTGAAAGTGAATTTCACACAATTGCAGTTAAACAGTACGTACGAACTGAAAACGAATTCAAAGATAAGAAAGGAAGGGAGTGTCGCTCTACGCTTGTTTTTGAAAGTGAA
Organism: Pterostichus madidus; assembly: GCA_911728475.2. Lineage (NCBI taxonomy): Eukaryota > Metazoa > Arthropoda > Insecta > Coleoptera > Carabidae > Pterostichus > Pterostichus madidus. Next base: position 15,503,702 of record OU452319.1, read on the forward strand.
TTCCACACAATTGCAGTTAAACACTCAATGTAGAATCAGAAAACGAATGAAAAAGATAAGAAACGAAGGGAGTGTCGTCCCTACGCTTGTTTTTGAAAGTGAATTTTACACAGTTGCAGGTAAACACTCTAATGAAATTACTAAACAATAAAACTAAAATCAAAAATCCTGCATTTTTCTTAAATCATCAGATTCATTCCGCAATTAATCTTCGCCAAACATTCCTATCCTGACACACCACTTTAGCTTCATCCACATTCTTAATTCCTTTCATATAAGCATGTTTGTTCCTCATACTCAGAAATTTCGTTCACGCAACAATCCTTCAATCATATTCATCCATTTATTCATAGGTCGCAATCTTTCACCCTCAATTTCACCAACATATATCTGTTTTACCAATCTCTCATTCGACATACGTTCTACATACACAAACCATCTCAACTGACTTATACCTACTTTTCTAACTACATTCTTCTCAATTTCACACTCATCATACACAAATGTATTCCGGACACGATTTCTTCTAGTATAACCACACACACACCGCAAATACCTCATTTCCACAGCAGTTATACGACGTTCATGTTTCTTCATCCACACCCAACATTCACTACCATACATTAATGTAGGCACTAAAATACCATTATAGACACTCAATCGTGCATCTCTGGATACATTCACATTTCTAGCAAAGGTTCCCAGAGCACCCAATACCTTGAATCCTGCAGATACTCTTCTTTGAATCTCGCAATCAATTCGTCTATCCATCGAAAACATACTACCCAAATATAAAAACTCTTTCACTTGCCAAATCTCACACCATTCACCGAAACATTACAGTCAGTCTCCAAATCGCTTTTACAAACACTAACACTTTACATTTATCAGCATTTAATAATAAATTTAAATCTTTTCCTACTTCATTTACACTTAGAATCATTCGTCTCATTTGCTCTTCAGATTTACCTATAACAACATCATCCGCATACGCTAACGCAGGCACAACATTACCACCAATATGTACACCATCTACTCCATTTAACGCCATTCGTAACAACACATTCTTGTACATATTAAAGAGCCACGGAGACATCCCACAACCTTGTTTCACGCCAATATCTATACAAAATCAATCACTCAATCTACCATTACCTCTCACCGCAGCCTCACTAACTTCATAAAGCGCACGAATTTCCCTGAATAAATTACCATTTATACCGTACTGTAGAAGTACATTCCATAATGTCTCGGGATGAACACTATCATATGCCTTTTTAAGATCTTGAAAGCCACAGAACACCTTCTTGTTCTTAGCAATTGACTTTTAAACAACCATACGAAGAGAAAACAATTGATCCACACACCCTCTCTCAGACAAAAAAACACCTTGCATATAGCTTAACTTGGAGATTTTTAAGGTTCGTACCTTATGAACAAGAATCTTCCCGGACAACCTCCCTACCACACTCAGCAAACTTATCGCACGAAAATTAGTACATTCACTCGAACTATCTTTACCTTTAAATAAAGGACAAATGATAGCACGTTTCCAATCATCAGAAGCCACATACCATTTTAAACAAAATCTAAGCAAATAAACTAACCAGTCAAATATCCTCTCGCCTCCATACTTCAACATCTCATTCGTTATACTATCCAAACCGCATCAATGCGAAATTAACATCACTCTCATCTACATCACATTCAACACCACTAACATTTTCTCTAACATTTTCACTACAACCATTCGGTCTATTAATGCTACCATATAAAGCCCTAAAGTACTCACACCATCTATTAGTAACATTTGATTCATTCTACAATAACTCACCATCCGCACTCTTAATCGCGTTTACTGCCCTTACATTACCTCCTCTCAATATTTTCACTCTCAACCAAAACATTCTTTTATTCATACTAAAATCATTATTCAATCTTTGACTCATCAAATCATCAAAACGCGCCTTGCTTTCTCTCACTACTCTCGTAACACATTTATTTAACCTCTTGTATTCCAGTAAGCATTCATCACGTAAACTTCCAGGCACATCTTTCACATTTAGAAATCTCAAATATGCTCTCTTTTTCACCTCAATCGCCTCTTTTACTTCTTCATTCCACTATGAATTCTTTGGACAAGAGCCTAAACTACATTCACCACAAACTTCTTTTGCACATTTAAGAACTGTATCCTTAAATTACAACCAAACATCATTTATGCTGCATTCAAAATTAAGCTCACATACAGGCAAAGATTCATATATTTTCTCAACAAACAAATCTCTAACATCCTCATTCTGCAGCGCATTGGATTTCACACGAAACATTTTTTTGGTATATTTCACCCTCATTCTCCAACATTTATCTAGACGTATTCGCGATACCACCAAATAATGATCATTCGTACCCAATTCAGCACCACGCTTCACACGCGTATCTACAACTAAACTTCTCAATCGTTCATCATACAAAATAAAATCAATCATACTCCATCTATTCTCAGTCACATTCTCCCATGTATACAAATGAGATAATTTATGTTTAAAGACAAAGTTGGAAACAAAGAGATTACGCTCCAAACAGAAAGAAACTATTTGCCTTCCGTTTTCATTCACTCTCGCATAACCAAACTTACCCAATACATTCCCAGACATGCTTCTCTTAACTCCCACCCAGCCATTTAAATCACCACATACAATAACTTTCTCACCTGAATCACATGAATCAATAACACTAGCTAACAAATTCCAAAATCTATCTTTTCCAAGATCATTTTCGGATTCGGTTGGGCCATAAACTGACACAACGTAGGTTCTATGAAAGCCTATCTTTAATCTCAGCCAAAGAATTCTCGATGAAGTACAACCATAATCCCTCACAAACGGTTTCATTCGTTCACTAACAAGCACACCCACACCTTGCTTCGCGTGTTCATTCTCAGCAACACTCGACCACAAGCAAAATATTCCATCCACCTCTTCCTCACTACATCCGTTCCTTTTAGTCTCACTGACACACAAAACATCAACATTATACACACTCATTACATTCATCAATTCTTTTTCTTTACCAGTTATACCCCTAACATTCAACGTTCCAAACTTACATTCATCAAATTTCACCCATTTATTCTTCATTTAACCAAAAGAAATAAAAAAGGGTTCTCTCGGTAGAAGAGTAGAAATTAAGGTAGCTTACCAAGCTTATCCTTTATTACGTACAATTCTGCTCCATAAGATGGAGGCGGCTAGCTAACTGTTTCAGTGGAAAAAATAAATATCGAAATAAAAAAAACTAAAACAAATAGAGGGCGCTACGTGGTTGTTTTTGTTGCCAGCGATACCTAACCACGAAGGTACTGAAACTAGAAAATACTAAGCGTACAGGAAGAGAGAAGGCTCGCAAGGTACTTAGAGAGGTCAATTTTATCATGTGTGGATGTCAATTTTTATAACGTAAAGACTACTAGACAATTAACAAGAAATTAACGGCTATATTCAGAAACTGATGTTTAAGTACAAAAGAAAATAATACTAAAGATTATACGAAAATACTGATACTATATTATAGACAAACTAAATCAAGAAAGAAATCAAATTAATATTTACTCAGCAGTCAATAATTATCAGAAATAAAATCATACCTAGATGGGTTACTGTGCTCTGCAGGAACCATCAGGACTGCGCAACACAAAATTAACGTATATCAACGCGCAGACCTAACAGCTTCGACGATACACAAGCTACACAACTTGTGACAACAATGTCAACACTAATGAATAAATCAACAAAAAAAAAAAACTTAACCGGATTTGTTCAACATAATGTAAGTACTCGTAAAGCGTGATTATATAAACTACTGTAAAATAAACTAAAATAATCGCCGTAATTTAAAATACAAAAATAGACAAAAACAATAACAAATATCTTTGGGCTTAGCTGTCAACACGATCCGGTAGCTTGGTAAACTTGGTCCAAAATATAGCCGGCAAAACATCAAATCCAAAATGGCGGGTGTCACATGTGTGCTCGTGACGTCACATCCGGTCCACATGGTCCTGTGATTTTTTCTCGCTACGCCAACGATAATTCCAAGCCAATGTCCAAGATTCAACGGTACGTCACAGCAAGGCATTCAGTCCAAAGTAACGGTACGAATAATGATGAAAACGAAAAACGAAGACGAAAAAGAAGAAAATAACATAAACTAGAAGCCTGAGTTCTTAGGCGGCTTTACGGTAGGAAAAAATGATAAAATTCTTGTCGGAATCAAATCGGGAAAATCCGACGAATACTAAATATTCACAATGGTCGGCACTACTCTCAAATTCAGTCAAACTGTATTATTCTCCGATCAAACTGAACTAACTTCAAACACGCAACAATAATATAATGAATAGACCAACCTTTCGACTTGAAGATCACATTTTGACTCCCAATTCGCGACTCGAACAAATTGTTAAAAGTAGTTAATTAAAAACTAATCAGATAATTTCGTGCATTCTTTAATTACATTCAAAAGATTTCATTCTCGATCGCTAAACATACCTCCTTCTGGCGACATCTACTCTAAAACAATTACAAGATAGCAAAGGACACTACCGACAGTGTGAAATTAAGAACATAATTTACAACTAAACATTTGCAGGTTCGAAAATAGATTGCAAAAGAAAAGATTACAAAATAAGTAAATGTAAAGGTAACTAAAATCTTAATCATAAAAATAATAAACAAGGTGAGCAGAAGAGAAACTAACTTTAAACAATGACCGACGCTAAATTCACGGCATGCTGTTACTAATTAAAGAATTAAAACAAAGCAACGTGTTTAACCTGAAATTAAAATTGAAAAAGAAACAGAATGATTTTAAATTATTATTACGGGATTAAATATTACCAAAGAAACAAAATAAAATGAAGGTCAGAAGTACAGAATTTTAGTCTACCATTATTTACCAAAAAAATAGATTTCAGGCAGAAGAAAAGAAGCAGGAAAATATATTCGAAGAAAAAGTAATAAAGCTAAAAATGGAACGTAACACCTTAATTAAATTATCAACACTAAAAATAGAACTAAACAAGTAAAAGTAAACGTAGAACCCGGGTCGAAATTCATGTGTTTTAGCCATGAAAAGGTTTTAAACATTTGTTTTTTGCCATATGTCTATAATAAAATAATTTGCTATGGGAACATAAACAAAATGATGATTATGAATACTTGATTTTGCAAAATGTCATTTTGACGTACAAATGTACGTATTTTAATATTTTTAATGTACTACGGGTGAAAATTTGCGTTTCCGACTCTGAGCAGACCCACGGGACAGAAACGAAATTCAAAATAATGAAATTTATTAATGTTTTGATTTCAGGCTCAAATATATATATATATATATATATATATATATATATATATATATATATATATATATGTATATATATATATATATATATATATATATATATATATATATATATATATATATATATATATATATATATATATATATATATATATATATATATATATACTTTAATGTTACAATTGTAACATTTTAATTAATGTTGTTGAAATAATTGTTCATAATGGGATGGCTAGCACAGTGGTATGAAGTCGGCCTGTGGATCCTGAGGTCCCTGGTTCGATTCCCACTGGCGACAAATTTTCATAATTTGAAATAGCTTTCCCTGTGGCTCCTCCACCACTAACATGTTTGGGGGCCGTGATTTTACGACTGGTAACCGCACTTCACGCGCAAAATATATCACTTACCGAGATCTGCTTCAGCAGAGTGCCACACCCAGTAATGGGTAGAAGGCGTGATGATATATTTATTTTATTTTAAATAATTGTTCATGAAAATAAATAAACAAAAATGCAAAAACACAGATAGAACTTTTGATATGACGTTTTAATTTTCAAAATCTAAAAATTAATAATACTGCATTGTCCATGTAATACAAAATATTTTATAAAAAATACTTTCCTCTAATAACATAACAAAAAGTATCTGGAGCATTATAAGTGAAAATATTTCAATTAATAATGATAATGAGGTAATTACGGACCTTTTCAGATTGCAAATAATATTAACACTTTTTATAGAAATGCTCCGTTGAATATTATAAATCAGCTACCCATATAATCCAAAAATTCGATAAGGATGATGACGCAAACACCATTTTTTACATCCTTACGCTGAAGACAAGCTTACGAAATTAATACAATTTCAAATTAAAAATTAAAAATCTAGTGGTCCAGGTAACATGATAAATTTTCTTATAAAGTTAATTTTTCATTTAATTGTGAAACCTGTTTTAATTTTTAATTAATCTATCGTTTGAATTTGGAACAGCTGTTCCAAAAAAATTCATTATTAATAAAATAATTATAATTCCTCAGAAAAATTATAGATCTGACTTAAATAACAATGGGCCTATATCCCTGACATCTGTTTTTCTCAAAAATGTTTGAACACGGTTTTTTAAATCGGTTGGCAAATTTTTGTATAAAAACCATAAAAAAAATAATGCTCAATTTCGTTTTCAGTCCAATAAAACTATCAATGCTTTAAAAAATCAGTATCTTCTGAGATTTATCGAAGGCTTTTAACTGCGTCCATCATTCAAAACTTATAAACTTTACTGTTGCGGGATCAGAGGAATACCTCTAGACTGAATTAAATCTTTTCTGAAAAGCTCTCAATAGTTAGTTTCAATTAAAAGCAGCGACAATAATACTATTAATATTATAAATTTGTTCACTTTAGTGTCACAAATTTGAATCATCTTAACTATATTATTTATCATTTATATGAACATAACTCTATCCGCGGACAATACGTTCATTATTGTAAGTGACCCAGACAATAGATTATTGCAACAAAACTGCCTAAATGCTTTGTCGACATGGTTTTGTGAATTTAACGAAAACTAATGTACTGCGATTTCAATTTATTCAAGTGTCAACAAAATTTAGATCTAAATATCGCAACTGGTGAAAATCGAATCACACGTTTTCACAATGATAACTTCCTCAGTTATAAATTTAATTGTGAATTTAATTTGATAAACTGGGCCTGATGTTCTACCAGTTTTGGTACTTAAGTAGCATTCTTATATAGCAGCAACTCATTACATTTGATCATGCTCAAGTAGAATCGAGATTGAGATACGCCGCATGCTTATGGGGTACGTCATCCTCCGCGTATACTATATTCATTATACAAAAACGAATTATTAGAATTATAGCTGGTTCCTCTCGCTTTCAATTCTGTAGACTCATTTTCTCCAAATTTGAATTCTAACACTGATATCAACAAAAACGATTTCAAACTAAATTCTAACACACATCCGTTTAATACAAGATAAAAGAAGTTATTTCATATTCCAAACATAAAAAACAATTCTTTTAATTCCCTATCTTATATACAAGTACAAGGTTCAAATGTCTTTAATAAATAGCCTTTTATATTAAAAGAAGCAAGAAGTAAGAGTAGACTCAAAAAGTTACTTTTGTTTTTTAAAACGCCCCATCAAAACAAGGAAAATAATATCTGTAAAAAATTTGCTGATTTTTTTTAGCAAAATTTCAACAAAACTACGTTTTACAATAACAGTAGAACATAATTTAAGTTTGTAGGTAAAAATGTATGCTTAACCAAAGGATAATTATTAATAATTTTAATTGTCATCATTTGCTGAAAATCAAAGTTTAGTAAACTTTTGCCACAAATTCTCATATCGCCGTCATTTAAATGTTACTGTATCTAATTATTTATGAGGTAATGGCTCAGTGGTATCAAGTCGGCCTGTGGATCCAAGGAACCTTGGTTCGATCTCCATAGCCGAAAAAACATTTTCACCAATTTAAAATTACCTCTGCGGCTCCCCCTCCACTAACATCTTTGGGGGCCGTGATTTGACGGCTGGTATCCGCACTTCACGCGCATAAATTTATCACTTACCGAGATCTGCTTCGGCAGAGTGCCACACCCAGTAATGGGTAAAAGGTGTGATGATTTATTTATTTTTATTTAATTCAGTCTAATGAAATTATGTGCACACGCAAAAAAAACTTAATACTTAAGCTTTGAATCGAGAACTTGAGACTAGATTTTCGAAAAAGGCTATTTTAAACAGTAATGATTTATTGATCAAGTAGGACAAAAATTATCATCACGTATCAACATCCTTTAAACGCAATATAATTGACCTTATTTCTACATATTGTTTATGTTTTCTAAAAACATAATTGAATATTATTTTGAGGTTTTTGTTGAATTTTTAGCTTTAAATATTAAATTGTTACGCCTTACAAGACCTATCCGAGCTCATATTATAATTTTAACAAGAATATTATATAATACAAATTTTTGTTAAAAATTTATAGATAGAGAATGGGTACCATTTCAAAAATATTTATAATTCTTGTATCGTAGCAACTTGTTATGTGTAAAAGGTGAGTTACGGAATCAATGTCTGTTAAAACTACGCAAAATCAATATTTAACAAGTTTTTACCATAAACATTTAAGTTATGGAACCAAATCTTTGTAGCGAATTACGTATATTAACAAATGGTTTAATATCAATCATAAAAATTTCATTTATTTTTATCGAACCAGATAGATACAATTTAAAAAAATGTGAATATCTGTAATATGTTAATTTAATCAATTAATTAGCTAATAAACATATATCTAAAATATAAAATAAAAAATATATCATCACGCCTTCTACCCATTAATGGGTGTGGCACTCTGCTGAAGCAAATCTCGGTAAGTGATATATTTTGCGCGTGAAGTGCGGTTACCAGTCGTCAAATCACGGCCCCCAAACATGTTAGTGGTGGAGGAGCCACAGGGATAGCTTTTTCAAATTATGAAAATTTGTCGCCTGTGGGAATCGAACCAGGGACCTCAGGATCCACAGGCCGACTTCATACCACTGAGCTAGCCATCCCATATATCTAACTTGTATAATTTGAATATTACTCGGACGTGGAACATTTTTGGGCGAACTTATTGTGAAACTAACCAATTAAAACAACATTACACTGATAATGTCCCGAGAAAATTATTACTTGCTTGTTGTTACACAACATACAGTTTTCGATATTTAATAAATTTAAAATCGCAAAAAAAATGTGCTCAGCTCGATATCATCAAGAACGTTGCTTTTAGGAAATGTACTTTCGGATTATTATAAAATCATTTCGCATTATCATTGCCTTTGAGATATAAGCTCTGACAATCAGGTCTTCTGAAGTATTACTTCTATGATGTTTGAGCAATTATTTTAATTATTCTTTAATTTTTAAAATTTAGCCGAAGCCAGAACTTGAAACCAGGTCTCTTTGATTCCAGCAAATAATAAATTATTATATATGTTAATAATAAGTATAATCATTCATCAAGTTAAGCAAAATATATCAATTTAAAATCATTCTTATATTTCTCTTTAAAATAATATAGGAGGAACGGTTACGTAAAATTTGATTATCCAAGTTAACGCTTCCTTTTTATCTTTACTTTATGAATTTAAGTTCCTGCATTTACTGCTCAAAGAGTTTATATTCTCCTTTTTTAAAATTGTAAAAGTCGAAATTATATCACCATCCAAAGTCAGCTGCGATAGAGCAAGTTATGTGTAAAATAACATGATGATATTATAATTTAATTTATAAAAATTATCAAAGCTAGTTTTTACTAATTTCAGGTTTTAACGGTAATAATATAGAATTGCTTTTATGAACATACCTTGAACGACCACACAAAGTATTGCAACGAAGTATGTTGAGTCTAACATTTTTGTTGACGAAAAATAAATTGACCAACACAAAAACAAACACTACGAAACTTGAAAGTTCTGTCCGCGAAACCAAAAACCTAACTGATTCAATAATTCAGATTTTATCGACTATGTTTATTTTCCTCAAAACATTTCCTTGTTCAGTTATAAATGATATCGAACAGTGGTTAGCCGCGCACAATAATATTAGCCGGATATGAAAATATTATCAACAAGTTAGATGACATGCACATTCTGTTACGGTTTTTGAAACACGCCATGAAAATTATATTAAATGTGAATTATTGAATCTCTATTAATCCTATATAACAGAGATGACCAACTTTGGTATGCGATCGACTTTTTTACTTGAAAATGTACCGCGATCTACCATTTCCTAAATTTAATTGCATATAGTTAATAATTTGAAAAAGCTATCCCTGTGGCTCCTCCACCACTAACATGTTTGGGGGCCGTGATTTGACGACTGGTAACCGCACTTCACGCGCAAAATATATCACTTACCGAGATCTGCTTTAGCAGAGTGCCACACCCAGCAATGGGTAGAAGGCGTGATGATATATTAATTTATTTATTTATTTATAGTTAAAAAAGTAAAGCAAAGTATAATGAAAAATTATATTTATTAATTTTGAAATTAAATACAACGAAAAGTATAATTTTTTTTAATATATATATATGAAATACAAATTTAAAACAATGTGAAGTTTGAGTCTTCATGTTATCTATCAAGTTTTCAAAATCGGGAACATACTGTGATGAAATCAGTAAGAGTAAAATGATGTTTTGTTTTTGTTTGTTTTAAATACGAAAAGGCCGATTCACACAGATATGTGGAACTGAAACAAGAATTAATAAGTTCGTGTTGTTTTTGCGTTTGTATACTTTTCTGGGCAAACATATTTCCAAAAGTCTGTTTCTGGTGATCTGGTGTTTAGAATGATATTATTTCGCAATGTAATTACTTCATTTTCAAGTAATACTCGAACATTTTTCATGTGACAATTTTTAGCGATTTTACTTGCGATTTGCTTCGAATCTAAGTCGACATTAAATGGATAAGAAATGTATTAAAAAATATCTTCAATATTTTTTAAATCACTGAATTTAGTTTCAAAACTATCCACAACATTCTTAATTTCAGAAACATATTTCGCGCTATCAAATACAAATTTACAAAATGATCTAATTTTTTTCTTTTAGATCCTCAATCATTGCCAAAAATAGATATTTTTTTATGCGAAAATACTACTAATCATGGCACCCACATATTTATTTTTTTCTTATAATTGCAAATTCAGATCACTTAATTTACCCGGAAAAACAGCCAAAAAATCCACATCATACAACCACTCCGAATCTTGTGTGTTGACAATCATCTCCTGTCTGTTCAACAATTTTTTTAATTTCATTCAATAAATTTCGAAATCTCTGTAGGAAATTACTTCTGCTAGCCACCTCACATTGCATTTTGAAAAGTCTTGTTTGGAGAAATTTTCCTCTGACGGAATTTACAATTTTGAAAGCTATTGGTATTTAATATGTTTCTGGCTAACACTTATTGATGAATAATACAGTAGTATTTAAAAAAATATAGGAATTAATTATCTTTTCGGTACAATGCAATAAATCCGTTAAGATGCCCTATCATTGATTCGCTCCATTTGTTATTGATACGAGTTTAAACAATGGTAATTTAATTTTTATAAGAAACATTTTGACTTCTAATACTTTCTTTTAACGAAATCATACACAACATTTCTTCTCTAGTGGCAGTATTTTTGAAAATCATACGAGTAAAAACGAGCAATTGAGCGGTATCACTGTCTGTAGATTCATCCAGTTGTAAAGAAAAGGAGACACAATTAGTGTTTTGAGATTATAACTGTTTTCGCTCATATTTCATTCATTTTCGATGCGTCACATCACAGTATTTCGAGATAATTGGAAATCTTGAATAGCAATTTTAATTTAATTTTTTTTTTTTATTATTTTAAAAAAGCGAATCTGTTATTTCTTAAAATATGTCTTTGATGAATTAACAGTCAGAAAATGGTTTAATTTTTTTTGCAAGCAGGTGATACACTTTAAATGATGCTACAGTTACTGCTTTAGATTTCAAATTATGTTTTATGTCACTATTAGGTAGCAAATATCTTTGATATTTACCATGTACTGTCTTAAAATGCCTTTCTAAATTTACTGTTTAGGTGTTTTGACAGAAGCATTGCAAATTAAACAGCAACATTATAAAAAATAATCTATTTCCCATTCTTGATGAAAATTATAAGTTTTGATTTTTTTCATCGTATTTATTTTAAATCAAAGCACTGTCAAAATATATCCAAGAACATTCTGTTAATGAAGTGTTGAGTTGTCGTTATGGTACTACATTATACAAAATTATGCAATATTATACAAAAATAAGTTCAAAGAATAATAAATTTTTATGGTAATAATAAAAAAAATACATATTTTGATTAATTTGTTTTTAAATTTACATGTCGTTGCGATCGACTGAAATCATAGCCGCGATCGACTTGTTGGCGAGTCCTGCATATAAAATAAAATATTTAAAGTTTAATGAGCTAATTAGCTTCATATTTAAATTCATCACGATCAGTTGTCCACTTCTACAGCCTAGACGTTTTGTCCGATTAATTTGAATCTTTTTTTGGTTTGATAGAGTTCAACTAGGGCGACGTGCTTATATAAATTCATAATCTAATTACGCATGATGTGCTAGAAATTTTGAAAAAACACGCATTTTTGGAGCAAAATTAACTAAGCGTGTGGCGAATTTTTTAAGAAGAACGACAACGGCCGATTTGTATATTGTCAGTGGACATGTCGAATTTTTAATTAGAAATTACTTTTCCTACAACTGTGCGATTTCTTTGTTATTACGTAACTATAATTGCTTTGGTTACGTATGGAAAGTAGATGAATGCAGACCAAGTGTGTTTCCGAAAGCAAAGAAACACTAGTGCGGAAAGTGCTTCATTACGTAACTGTCAAAAGAATATTGTTTTGACAGCGATTTAAATTTCGCGCCGAGCGCGGAATTCATATTTTGACCACAGACGCTTATGGAAGAAGAAGATACGGTGAACCAGCGCTAGTAAATATGCAGTAGTATATTTTGACGTTTATAAACGTAACCTTAATTTGCAGTATATTTAATCTGTAGACAATTAATAAAAAGAACCGAACAAAGTAAAATATATCGATAAATGGTTTTATTTAAAGAGTAAGTGAAATACTTCATATTTATTGTTTGTGTATATTATTAATACAGTTGTTACAGTTGCTTATATTGACATAATGTAAAGTGGAAACTTTTGTGTCTAAAGAAACATTGATTTCTTCCGTACCTGTTCATATTATTACCAGTAATATTATTGGTAACAATTTCGGAAGCTTCAGAAGTACCAGCAGCAGGTTGATTGTCATTGTCGAAAATAGATCCAACATAGTATGATCCGGAGCTTCAATTATCATTGGAGGTGTTAATGATAAAGAAGAATCACTCACTGTACTATTCCAATCAAGATGATTTTGAAGAAATTATTTTGACGTTAGTGAAATATTTTTAAATAACGTAGAACAATGTGCAAGCAATCAACAAACAAACCATAGCAACGCCGTAAAACATCGTTGTCATGTAATATCATTAAAATTTTATAAATTTTAATAATATTTTAGTGATTTACTAAATCGCACAGTTGTAGGAAAAATGTTGTTTATAACACGTGCCGAAAAAGGTTACATGCTCGTGCAGATTTCCGCACTCGGCAAGCCTCGTGCGTTAAATTCTGCACTTGCACGTAACGAGCCTTTTTCGGCACTTGTTATAAAAATAACTATAAATATCAAATTTCTGTGAGTAGTTTTGAAATATTTTATGCATATTGGGGAAATGAGAGGACGTTTTTATTATAATTATATTTCTCAAATATGTATATTTAAAAAGTAAATTTTCTACAGTTCCCTATGATGTTGTCTTTGTACGAATGCATTTGAAATTTGACCACAAGCAGAAAATTTTCAAAGCTGTCAATCACTTTCGACGTTATTCATGAAATATTAGCTAGAGAAATTTTGTAAATTGATTAAGGTATTAGAGAATTGAGGATATATGTTTTGAACTGTTTTCAATTGATTTTCATGTTTGTATAAAAGTTTTTGAAAACAAAACGTCAATTTGACAAATTTATGGTTAAGAAACAATATTACCTCATATCCAAAATCCAGGTCTTGAAAATCTTTAATTTGAGAAAAACAAGAAATGGTGTGTTTTAAATGCTGATCTTTAAAATATATAAATGTTGAACTACTATAAATGACGTCCGAAAAATTCTTAACAATTTAACAAAATGTTTTCTGAAAGAAAACACGTATTTGATTAAAATTTTACGAAACATAAAAAACAATTCTTTTAATTCTCCATCTTATATACGAGTACAAGGTTCAAATATCTTTAATAAATAGCCTTTTATATTAAAAGAAGCAAGAAGTAAGAGTAGGCTCAAAAAGTTACTTTTGTTTTTTAAAACGCCCCATCAAAACAAGAAAAATAATATATTTAAAAAATTTGCTGGTTTTATTTTGCAAAATTTCAACAAAATTACGTTTTACAATAACAGTAAAACATAATTTAAGTTTGTAGGTAAAAATATATGCTTAACCAAAGGATAATTATTAATAATTTTAATTGTCATCATTTGCTGAAAATCAAAGTTTAGTAAACTTTTGCCACAAATTCTCATATCGCCGTCATTTAAATGTTACTGTATCTAATTATTTATGAGGTAATGGCTCAGTGGTATCAAGTCGGCCTGTGGATCCAAGGAACCTTGGTTCGATCCCCATAGCCGAAAAAACATTTTCACCAATTTAAAATTACCTCTGTGGCTCCCCCTCCACTAACATCTTTGGGAGCCGTGATTTGACTCCTGGTAACCGCACTTCACGCGCATAAATTTATCACTTACCGAGATCTGCTTCGGCAGCGTGCCACACCCAGTAATGGGTAAAAGGCGTGATGGTATATTTATTTATTTATTTTTATTTAATTCAGTCTCTAATAAAATATTCAATGAAATTATGTGCACACGCAAAAAAAATAAATCTTTATGACTTAGGTATACTTAAGCCTTGAATCGAGAACTTGAGACTAGATTTTCGAAAAAGACTATTTGAAACAGTAATGATATCTTGATCAAGTAGGACAAAAATTATCATCACGTATCAACATCCTTTAAACGCAATATAATTGATCTCATTTCTACATATTTTTTATTTTTTCTACAACTTATTATTCATTATGTTTTCTAAAAAAATGATTGAATATTATTTTGAGGTTTTTGTAAAATTTTTAGCTTTAAATATAGAATTGTTACGACTTACAAGACCTATCCGAGCTCATGTTATAATTTTAACAAGAATATTATATAATAAAAATTATTCTTAAAAATTTATAGATAAAGAATAGCTACCATTTCAAAAATATTTATAATTCTTGTATCGTAGATGTGTGTTAAAACTACGCAAAATCTATATTTAACAAGTTTTTACCATAAATATTTAAGTTATAAAATATATCACTTACCGAGATCTGCTTCGGCAGAGTGCCACACCCAGTAATGGATAGAAGGCGTGATGATATATATATTTAAGTTATGGAACCAAATCTATATTATATGTAGCGAATTATGTATATTAACAAATGGTTTAATATCAATTATAAAAATTTCATTTATTTTCATCGAACCAGATAGATAAAATTTAAAAAAATGTGAATATCTGTAATATGTAAATTTAATCAATTAATTAGCGAATAAACATATATCTAACTTGTATAATTTGAATATTACTCGGACGTGGAAAATTTTTGGACGAACTTACTGTAAACTAACTAATTAAAACAACATTACACTGATAATTTCCCGGGAAAATTATTACTTGCTTGTTGTTACGCAACAAACAGTTTTCGATATTTAACAAATTTAAAATCGCAAAAAAATTTTCTCAGCTTGATATCATCAAGAACGTTGCTTTTAAGAAATGTACTTTCGGATTATTATAAAATTATTTCGCATTCTCATTGCCCTTGAGACATAAGCACTGACAATCAAATTTAGCCGAAGCCAGAATTTGAAACCAAGTCTCATTGATTGGAGCAAATAATAAATTATTATATATGTTAATAATAAGTATTTGTCAACGGCTATGGCTGCACTCGTTGGAACTGATCTAAGCGATAACGCGAGTTACGTAACGTTGCGCGTGGGTAGTACTTGGATGGGTGACCGTCCAGAGAAAACCCGCGTTGCTGTTAACCATAATACCTAAAACGCAGATCAGGGTGTAATGGCGACATATGACCTAAGTAGTTGGCCCGCCAAAGAAGCCACAAAAAAAATAATTAGTATTTACATAAAAAATATTTTAAATTAAAATTATAAGAAATTGCTTCCGTCTACGGTTACTTCAAAACAATACTGAACGATCAGTTTATACAGACTTTAAAATAATAAAAAATTCGATGAAAACTTCTAATACTACATTTCGTTTGTTAATTTCATCCTCTGTTTTAAAATAAATAATATAACTATATTATCACGGCATCTCGGTAAATTTTAAGATAGGCAATTCTTCATACTTAAAGTAGTCCAAATCTTGTCATGTTTGGTATATATATATATATATATAATATTTTATGTTCAACAATTTTTTTAATTTCATTCGCATATCGTTTCTGTTCTAAGCGAATTATTAGAAAATATATCTACTTTGGACAATTTTAAAGACAGATTTTGCAGTAACTAATCATTCATCAAGTTAACAAAAATATATCAGTTGTAAAATCATTCTTCTATTTCTCTTTAAAATAATATAGGAGGCAACGGTTACGTAAAATTTGATTTTCCAAGTTAACGCTTCCTTTTTAACTTTACTTTATGTGTTTGAATTTATGTATTTATTGCTCAAAGATTTTAAATTCTCTTTTTTTAAAATTGTAAAAGCCGAAATTATATCACTAATCGAAGTCAGCTGCGATAGAGCCAGTTATGTGTAAAATAACATGATAATATTATAATATGATTTATAAAAATTACTCGGGTTTAAAAGAAAAATCTTAAAATTAAATTTATGTACTATTAGATATTTATGGTATGAAGTCTGCCTGTGGATCCTGAGAACCCTGGTTCGATTCCCACAGGCGACAATTTTCATAATTTCTAAAGCTACCCCTGTGGCTCCTCCACCACTAATATCTTTGGGGGCCGTGATTTGACGACTGGTAATCGCACTTCAAGCGCAAAATATATCACTTACCGAGATCTGCTTCGGCAGAGTGCCACATCCAGTAATGGGTAGAAGGCGTGATGATATATTTATTTATTTATTTTATTTAGATATTCATTTTTTCTTTCTTATACACAATATAAGAAATTATTGGAATCGTGAAAAATCGAAAAATCGTTGACGAGATTTTCGCGAAAATACGTGTTTTGAGGTCCACTGAATCCGTTTTGATCACTTTCACAATGATGGCTGTATGTATGTGTGTGTGTGTGTATGTGTGTATATGTATGTCTGTATGTGTGAGTGTGTATATGTGTATATGTATGTATGTCTGTGTGTGTGTGTGTGAGTGTTTTTTATTATTAAAATATTTATTTAGTATGCTCCATTTTACAATACTACATACTAATATCATTCATCTTATTTCATTTTCTTACATCGGCATGTTATTTTCCTATGCATTACTTTTCCTTAATTACTTATAATAAATTCTACCTTATATATATATATATATATATATATATATATATATATATATATATATATATATATATAAAGTAAAAGAAGAAACAGACTACGAATCATTCATGAGAAGATATAATGAATCTTTGAACACGGCTTGCTTAAAGTCGTTTTACTACACAAGAGCAAAGAAATATCAGAAACAAAGAAGAACAGTCCCGTGGTGGACACAAGAACTTTCAGTGATGCGAAAACAAGTGAATGCGTTGAGAAGAAGATTTCAAAGAACCAAGAACAATGAAGAATTAAGAGAATATAGAAAGAAATTATATATAGAAGGTAAAAGAAACTATATAATAAAAATGAAAAAAGAAAGAATTCAGTCGTGGAAAGAATTTTGCAATCTTTCAAACAAAAATAATCCGTGGAATACAGTCTACAAATTAGCAGCGGGCAAAGTTAAACATAATCTAACTCTCACAACGATAAAGGAGGAAAATGGCGACTATACAACTGACACGGAGAGCACATTAAAACGAATGATGCAAGAATTTAAACCTACAGACGATAAAAATGAAGACAACGAACATCACAAGCGAAAAAGAAACGAAATCGAAGAATCGGTCAATACAGAGGATAATACTCCATTCCACCAGATGAAATAAAACATATTTTGGTAAATATGAATCCAAAGAAGGCGCCCGGAAAAGATGGAATCACAATTGACATTTTACTACGAATCTTCGGTATGTTTCCATTATTTATTACGGAAGTATATAAAGAATGCCTCAAAAGAGCATGTTTTCCTAAAGAGTGGAAAACAGCCATCATTGTGCCAATAATAAAACCAGGGAAAGAAAATTCAAGTAAATAAATACCGTCCCATAAGTTTAATCAATGTGGCAGGAAAAGTTTTGGAAAAACTAATGATTAATAAAATTATGAAATTTATGTACTCTAAAAATATAATGAATGAAAATCAATTTGGATTTGTCGAGAATAAAGGAACAACAGAAGCAATAATGGAATCAAAACAATTTGCAGACGACAGCCTCAATGAAAAGAAAGTGGTCGCGATGACTAGCTTAGATGTCAAAGGTGCATTCAATGCAGCTTGGTGGCCGTCAATAATAATATCCTTGAAAGAATGCAAATGCCCAAAAAATTTGTACAATTTGGCAAAAAATTATTTCAGCAACAGAACAGCAATTTTAGAAGTAAACGGTGAACATGTAGAGCAAACAGTCAACAGAGGATGCCCGCAGGGTTCATGCAGTGGCCCCGGATTTTGGAATATACAATATAATTCACTTTTAAATTTGAATTATGGAATAAACACTAAAGTAATCGCATTTGCAGATGACGTGATATTCTTAACCAAGGGAAAAAGCGCACTTGAGGTTGAGAACACAATGAACATAGAGATGCAGAAGGTTATGACATGGGCAAAAAATAATAAAATCTGTTTCAACGAAAATAAATCACAAGTAATGCTGATCACCAAAAAACGATCGATACTAAAGAGTGAAATTAACATATATTTAAATAACGAGAAACTCGAACAAGTTAATACAATTAAATACTTAGGTATAAAAATAGACAATCAACTAAAATTTGATGAGCACATAAAATATATAACAGATAAATGCGGCATACTAATACACACTCTTGCAAAATCGGCAAAAATAACATGGGGAATAAAACAAGAGGCTCTGAATACAATTTATAAAGGAGCAATTCTACCTATCTTATCATACGGGATTCCAGCATGGCAAGGTGCATTAAAGAAGAAAGAAAATCAGAGGAAAATAAAAAGGGTACAAAGGTTAATGAACATAAAAATATTGAAAGGATATAAAACTATATCATACGAAGCGTCATGCATACTAACTGGTAATATGCCAGTAGTATTAAAGTTAGAAGAAATAACAAGAACATATAACAAACTAAAAATAGAGCACCGATGTGAAGAAAGAAAAGAAGACAGAAACATAAGGAAACGGGAATTAAATAAAGTGGAATGTGAAATAAGTCTTCATAAATGGCAAAGTGAGTGGACAGGCAGCGAAAAAGGTGGCATCACAAGAAAGTTTTTCCCAGAAGTGAATACAAGACTGAAAATTGAACTACCGTATTCCCCAAAGTTAACAACAATATTAAGTGGACATGGAAAACTAAATAGCTACTTTTACAGATTTAAAATAAAAGATAGTGCGGAGTGCAGGTGCGGTACAGAAAATCAAACTGTGGAACACATTATATTTCATTGTGAAATAGTAGACAATGAAAGAACAGAGCTGAAAAATAAAATTATTCATAAAAACGGACTGTGGCCAGTAACAGAACAAGAATTAGTAGAACACTATTTATTGTACTTTGTTGAATTCATTAATAAGATAGATTTTGATAGTTTAGAATAATTTGATTGGTATTACAATTAAGACATTTGAGATGTGTATGATGAATGTAACATATATTTAGAAGTAAGGATGAACATTATGTCACGTTAGTTAGTTAGTTATAAGAGAATATTTTTTTAAAATGATTAACAGTTAGGCGGTGATATTACAAATTTGTAGATAATTATAAGATATTTATGAGATAAAAATAGTTGAATAAGTAACATAATGCATGTAATATTTGTATGGAGCATGCTGAATAAATTTTATTAAAAAAAAAAAAAAACACACACACACACACACACACAAAAGTAAGATAAACATATTTCTGAACTATGAAATTCTAAAACAAGCAGAAAAAATAAAGTATTTAGGAATTTGGATAGACAATAAACTCAACTTTAATGAACATGTAGAATATATTACGAACAAATGTCTCAAATTAATCAATATTTTAGCCAAATCTGCAAAAATCAAATGGGGCTTAAGACAACAAGCAGTCAATACGATATACAAGGGGGCTATAATACCAATCCTGTCTTACGGTGCGCCAGCATGGAGGAGCGCCCTGCAAAAGAAATATAACCAACAAAAACTAAAAAGAGTGCAAAGACTGATTAACATAAAAATATTAAAAAGTTTTAAAACAATATCATATGAGGCTTCATGCGTCCTTACAGGAAATACTCCAATAATAATTGAAGTGAACGAAATTGTAAACATATACGAAAAGCTAAAAATTACTACAGATAGCAATGAACTAAGGAAAATAGCTGCCGCACGCCAAGAACGGGAAAGTAGTGAAGATTTGTGGCAAAGTGAGTGGATAAATACTACTAAAGGAAACATAACAAAATCGTTTTTTCCGAACGTTAAAACAAGGTTAAACTACCATGTTCACCTAAATTGACAGTAATATTAAGTGGTCACGGACATATTAAATGCTACCTAAAGAAATATAAAATAAGTGAAAGTGCAGAATGCGTATGTGGAGAAGAAGATCAAACTGTCAATCACATAATTTATAAGTGTTCAATATTAAATAATGAGCGACAAAAACTGATAACCCAAATAAATAGTAGAGGAAGAAACTGGCCAGAATCAAAACAAGATTTGATTACAAGACATAAATCAATATTTATAGACTTTGTTAACTCAATAAATTTTGAAAGTTTA
Source organism: Pterostichus madidus (assembly GCA_911728475.2). Lineage (NCBI taxonomy): Eukaryota > Metazoa > Arthropoda > Insecta > Coleoptera > Carabidae > Pterostichus > Pterostichus madidus. The sequence continues at coordinate 15,524,863 of OU452319.1, forward strand.
GATTAAGTTTGTAAATAAAGAAAACACTTTGTATTTTTATTATATAATATATACTCGGTAGTAATATTAGAGAAATAAGGTTCAGATGTGTACGGATTAATATCTAAGTAAGGAAAAAATAATAATTTGTAATAATAATATATATATATATATATATATATATATATATATATATATATATATATATATATATATATATATATATATTAGACTGCCCAGGATTAAACCGAAGTATTGAAATGTTATGGTGCTCTTCGCTAAAAAGTATCCATTTGATGTACTGAGAGACCCCTGAAATTTTGAGCCAAAAATATTAACCCTTACAGGTCGCTAGTAAACGTTTTTTTGAATGTGAAAATATGTTTTCATGGCGTATTATTCAAAGCTACCACAAAACTGTATGTGACTCTACGTCTTATATTTTTAGCTCTTATTTTATAGGTTTCTTCTCCCTGAACACTATCCCGTCGGTATTTTTGCTCAACGGTCGACGTATCCCTAGATATTGAAAAAATAAAATTAAAAAATTGTTTAAAAAGTGCTAGATTGGCGATAAAGACGTAATTATTTTAAAAGATATATTTTTTTTATTTTTTCTATAAAAGCCATCTTATAGCCTTGTAAATGACGAAGGAAACCTGCTAAGAAGAAGAAACTCGGAACATTTGAATCTGCTCTAAAAAAAATTTAATATCATAAAAAGTCATGTAAAATAAAAAATAAATATATCATCACGCCTTCTACCAATTACTGGGTGGTGGCACTCTGCCGAAGGAGATCTCGGTAAGAGATATATTTTTGCGCGTTGTGCGGTTACCAGCCGTTAAATCATGGCCCCCAAAGATGTTAGTGGAGGTGGAGTCACAGGAATAGTATTAATGAGGTGAAAATGTTTGTCGGTAGTGGGAATCGAACCAGGGTTCTCAGGATCCACAGGCCGACACGATACCACTGTGCCACCTAAAGTCATATAAAGTCACATAATGTCATGTAATATTTTATAAAGTCATATAATGTTATATAACGTCATATAATGTCATGTAATGCCATATAAAGTCATATAATGTTATGCAATGTCATAGAAAATAGTATCATGTCATATAAAGTCATATAATGTTATGATTTGTCATATAGTCATGCAATGTCATGTAATGTCATATAATTTATATATTTCTATATTTATTATTTATAGTAATTTTTTTCAGTTTACCTAAATTTGACACGAGTATTCGGTCCATATCTCGAAAACTATAGAACTTACAGAAATAGGGGTTACCAGGTTTCCTTCGTCATTTATAAGGCTATAAGATGGCATTTATAGAAAAAATAAAAAATATATATATTTTAAAATAATTACGTCTTTATCACCAAACTAGCACTTTTTAAACAGTTTTTTAATTTTATTTCTTCAATATCTAGGGATACGTCGACCGTAGAGCAAAAATACCGACGGGATAGTGTTCAGGGAGAAGAAGACTATATAATAAGAGCTACAAATATTAGACGTAGAGTCACATGCAGTTTTGTGGTAGCTTTGAATAATACGCCATCAAAAAAATATTTTCACATTCAAAAAACGTTTACTAAGGGTTAATATTTTTGGCTCAAAATTTCAGGGGTCTCTCAGTACATCAAATGGATACTTTTTAGCGAAGAGCACCATAACATTTCAATACTTCGGTTTAATCCTAATATATATATATATATATATATATTACATATTTTTAGAGTTTACAGGAACTTAATATATTTTCTTTTCTTTTTAATTTCGCGTCACATGAAAAGGAATATATATATATATATATATATATATATATATATATATATATATATATATATATATATATATATATATATATATATATATATATATATATATATATGTATATATATATATATATATATATATATATATATATATATATATATATATATATATATATATATATATCGGAATCGCACCGAGGTTCTCTGGATCTACAAGCCAACTTGATACCACTGAGCCACCAACCCCGTTAGATTTAATTAATTATTATTTATAATTTTCACGTTTCTAAATTAATAAAAAATATATAGCATAATTCCTAAAGACTTCATTCAAAATTCTATAAGAAAATAAAATTTATTTGCTTAAGTACTTCATATTTTCTGAATTAGAGCTGAAGCACTATTGCACTGTTTCAAGCATCAGCCTTCAGAAAAAAAGTTAATGATAATTGACGGATAGATATATTTTATTTAATTATTCTCTACAACATTTACTTTCATATTTTTTACTCTCAAGTATAATCATGGATATAATCATTGCCTAGGTAGAAATTTATTTCTTTGTTAATTATATAATCACTTATGAAAGTGCACTATTCTAAAGATTTCCGATTAAAATAAGTATAAACAACGTCATTATTAAAATATTTTAATGAATATTAATTGAAAATTCATATTTATTTGTTTTCTGCACAAAAATAGCATATAAGAAAAATACATATTAAATATTTTATCCACTACTCATATATTATAAGGACATTATTACACTGATTTCAGTTGAATTATATGGCTCATAAAACACTAGTGTTTTATATTCCATAAAACACTGTAAGCAACTTGTTACTTAGCAACCACTTCATGATCTACCGTATTTTGAGAAACTATATATAACTGAATCAACGTTAAACGTTACGACCAATCTTCTTCGATACCTATAATTGTGAGTTGTGGATAAAATTTTGTATAACACTCGTGTTTCATTAGGTATGAAAAACACTTAAGAAAATTTAAACACTCGACCTTCGGTCTCTTGTTTAAATTTTTTTACGTGTTTTATATATAGCTAATAAAACACTTGTGTAATAAATAACTGTTATTACTATATTATTTGTGTTTCAAACGAATTATTTAAATTTTCTCCACTTAAGAAAGAATAATAATAATAATAATGAATAATTCAAATATTACATAAATCTGGAAGACACTTCAAAATGGGTTCAATCAGCTGCAGTTTGCCTTTATCCGTAGTTAAACTGTACTGATTTTTGGATATCATCGATAGTAGTTTTATTGGACTAAAACCAAATTAAGCTTTTTTAATTGTTCTTATAAAAAAAAAAATATATTTCTAAACGATTTAAAAAAAGCGTACTGAAATTTTTTTGTGAAATCAGGTGTCAAGGATTCTGATCTGTAGTTATGTAAGTCATATTTATAATTTTTTTTAGGAATTGGAATTATTTTATAAATTTTTAGTTTTTTTTTTCAAGTCCAAATTTAAACGATAGACTAATTAAAAATATGACTAGTTTAACAATTAAATGATAAATTAAGTTTTTAAGAAAATTTGGCACGTTATCTAGAACGCTGGAATATTTATTTTAAACTGTAAACTTAATAAGCGTGTTTTTGCAGGATATAAAAAAGGTTGTTTTCGTATTTTCACGTACAACGCTCCAGATACTTTTCGTTATGTTATTGGATGAAAGCATTTTCTTTTAGTTTCATTAGCTAGACACATGTGTATGCGCTTATGTTGTCTGTAGACTTCCGTCAACTGACTCTTTAATTTTTGCATCTGAAATAAAGCATATAGGTAAGTTTTTAATAGAAACTGTAATTTCTAGTGTACATCACTGTTTACTGTTATGAATCATTTTCTTTACCTACAATGGAAAAAGTTTGTTGAAGTAAGAAATAAATATGTTAAATAGACATTATCCCAACTTTCATGTTTAATTCCATTTATGAAGTAATTGATATTACTAATGTTATAGTTTCTGATAGATTTCTGAGTTAATGAATTTCTTGGATGATGCAAAAACCGTGTTATTGAGTTATTGACAGAAAAAAAAGTTACTTTTGACCGTATAGGAAAAGTTTACTTTAGTAAATAAGTTTTCTAGGTTAATATTCCTTCTCGTATTTGAATTAACTAGGTTCTTTCATATTTTAAAGTAAATATCAACATCTCTAATCGGATCAATGTTGAAAACGCTTCTCAGGATTAAAATATATTATTTTTTTTTAGAACATAATCTAAGACAATGAGAAGATTGTCGGAAATCGGACAAAATAATCAGAACTGAATGATATATTGTTAACGTTTCGGTTAATGTATAACTATTCTCAGAACTAAAAAGAGGAAACACTTATTTTTAATTTTTAATTTTTTGAAATATTTAAACAGCAATACTTTGATAGTAGAAAAAATAACAATTTTGTACATTCTAATACCATTCCACATTAATTATTTTTCACTGCAAATCAACGATGATATTCATCGAGGGACAACTGAGTGACTGAACGTGTGAAAGGAATAACGTCCTTGTGAAAGACATTACAAACATGTTTGCCAACCTAGTTAAGGAAAACGTTCGTCAAGAAACAAATAATGTAGATAATTTTTAGAATCTCAAGATGGAGATTCAGTTTTATTAAGCCGTAATTTTGATGAGACGAATAGGAGTAGTAAGGTAAAAAATAAATAACTCCTCAGTGCTTGTATTACTTGGCTTGTGTAATTTTAATTTACAAAAATACGAAGTCGGACGACGTTTCGAGACTACGGATTGGTCTCATTATCAAGTCTAAAATAATGTTTTTAATTAACATAAGCTAAGAAGCATAACAATATAATATAATTAACTTACCAATAATATTTAAATTTTTTTTATAAATTAAGGTGAAGCATTCCACCTGAAGTTCGTGAACTAATAATTTGTTATCGCGTAAGTAGGGTTTATTGTGGTCCTAACAAGAATGTGGATCTGTATAGAATAGTGGAAAGGGTAATGGCGCGCGTTTAAAAACTATACAAACGTGAAGATTATCAAGAAAATTATTTTAAATCTCCAGAAATATTTCTATATAATGACAAGACAAAAACTGAAATTTAATAAAATATAGTATTTTATTTGATATTATAACATAAAAATAAAAAAATTTACTTACAATATTATTTCAATTATAAATAATCATATATAAAGTATATTATTTTATAAGGGGCTAAAGTGATACTTTTTGTGCGCTCGTCCGTCATCTACAAATAAGGCACAAAACGTCATTTTCGCTCCACATAAAATATGTTATTTTTTTCTTCAAAACGCCGGAATATTTACCCATTACGTCATACAATTTCCCTGCTACTCATGAGCGGTAGGAAAACATTTTCTGCTGCAGGTAAACTAAAGAAATTCTTTGATTTTAACGAGCGTCAGGTAGAGTGTTTGACAGAAAAATTTAACTTTAACTATTTCTATAGATTCTGATATGGTATAGCTTTTTTATATACTATTTTTCGCTTTTACCATTACTGCAGTGTATGCCACTTATATATCAATATTTCTAGTCATGACGAATTAGAAGTTTCATTTAATAAATTATTTATATGCATACAAATATTTCCCAATGTGCACAAATGCACCAGAAATCCGTATTTTCCGTCCCACTGAATTAATCAGGTTATTTGAACTCTTAAAATTTTTTACTTTCTGCGTTTCTGTGGCATATTTCTGATCGACATGATTCTTTCTATTCGTGAAACAACTATTTCTGGAACAAGTTCTTTTACATAAAATTTCTTTAATACTATTTAACAAACTCCTCATCAATTTTTATTGTCTGTACTTCTATAACCTGAGGTGTCCAAATAATAAAATCTCATTCCTTTCGTCCAGTTATAAATTTTATTTTGATGAAATGTTTGAGGTTAGGAATGAATTACTTTCGATAACCGTACAATTAAAAACATTTATGTTGAAACTATCGTTTATTGAAAGATAAATAATACATTTCAATATTACACATAATCCTGATCCACTAGTATGCTCTCCTAAAACTGATAAAATATTTTATTATAAAAAAGTACCCATTACTTTGAATATTATAATATAATATACCACGAAAAACAAAACTAGATATATTTCAAACCACAAATTATAAAATACTTATGTATTTTTATATATATATATCTCCATCTAGTAAATCTTGACACACATGATTATGACAGCTGTCATTCTGCCAGATCATTTTAACGCTGAGTGTACGTTAAAGCCCACATTACATGTGGAGAATGAGAATTTTGCGAAATAGCAATAACAAATTCAAATTTCAAAAAAATATTTCATATATTTAATCGCATCCAAATGGAGAAACAAGTAGTACTAGATAATCCCTGAACATTCAGCTTTTTGATATGTGTATGAACAAGAATGTTTAATCTTTATAATACAAATAAATTGAAATTGAAGTGTAGGAGAGCATGATATCAAAATTTTAGGTCTGATTTTCTCAAAAATGGCGCCTACGATTTTGATTAAAAAAATTGTATATTTAGGAATATGGTCTTCTACAAAACAAATTTTTTTTATCATATTTGATTGTGGGAGTTTTGAGAGAAAACAAAAAATACACGAAAAAGGCTAGTTTTCAGCGTTTTTTTGCATATTTTATTTTTTTATTCCAAAACTGCCAAATCAAATTAAATAAAAATTTACTATATAATAGAAGATCATATTCTGAAACATAGAGAATTTTTTAATCAAAATCGTAGGTAGGATTTTTGAGATATAAATTCAAATTTTGAGTGTAATTTCTTTCAACATTTGAACATAACATTAATGGTATTGGCTTGACAATTATATACTGTAAAGACTCATTTAATATTAGTTCTTTAGATTTAACATAAGATATATTTCTATGTTTCAAAACTAAACTGTGCGAGCTATTAGTTTATTGTATTTGCCTAACGGTACAAGCCATTACTTTATTTTCTGCAGCCCTAACTATAAAAGCGGTCGGTTTATTAGGTTATTTCGGCATTCTACTAATCTTGGTACCTTTCTCAAATATTTTATTACTTGGTTTTCCAAACTCTGGCCTTCTGGATTCCAGATGTGCTTGTTCCCCTCCTGAGCAATTTAGTCAGGAAAGCCGCTTCTTGAGTGGTGCCCCACCGCTTGGGGGTGGTTTCATACGAGTAGCCACCACCCGCCTGGGGGTGGTCCACGAACTTGCTTTTCTGCTGATCTTGAGATCAACAATCAGTTATGCTTGAACATTCAACTCATTTGTACGCTTTTACGTTAAGTTCAGTTAGTTGCTGCTACATGCATTTTGTAAACTAGTTGTAAATAAATTTGGTGTAAATAAACGTTGTTAAATCTGAGTGTGGTGTGTTTATCAATATTTCACCATCAGAAGAGACAAAGCTACAACAACCGCTAACATATACAATACTTAATAAGTTTCATTCATAATAAGAATAATATTTCGCTTCAAAGAGATCAAGGCAAATCAGCGTTCTGATACTAGTTTCAGATCGAATGCTTCACCTTAACAATTTACATTGAATTAAAACTTTTGAAAACGAAAAGACAGTCAAAAATCAATCAAAAAATTATTATTTTTAACAAGCACAACATGTTAAAATTAGGTGGTGGCGACACCAGAGTCAAAAAACAATAAAGATAATTTCAAACTTATTCAAAAACACCAATGTGTCAAAGCCATGTAGTGGTAAGAACAACAAGTAATAACCATTACTATGAAGAAAGGAAAACAAAACAAAACAAAATTCGGACAAAGTCAAGGATCTTTAAGTCAATTGATGTAAAATGTTTTTAAATTGTTTGCTAGAGAGCATGTTGTCAGTTTTAACATTTACAGTATTATCTAACATGTTAATGTAGCAGCTTTCTAAAAATAACCGTTTGTACCTATGTGCGAAGATTAATTGCGGAATGAATCTGATGATTTCAGAAATGCGCAGGGTTTTAAATTTTAGTTTCGTTGTTTAGTAATTTCATTAGAGTGTTTACCTGTAATTGTGTGAAATTCACTTTCAAAAACAAGCGCAGGGACGACACTCCCTTCGTTTCTTATCTTTTTTATTCTTTTCTGATCTTACATTGAGTGTTTAACTGCAATTGTGTGGAATTCACTTCCAAAAACAAGCGTAGAGCGACACTCCCTTCCTTTCTTATCTTTTAATTCATTTTCAGTTATTACGTAGTGTTTAACTGCAATTGTGTGAAATTCACTTTCAAAAACAAGCGTAGAGCGACACTCCCTTTCTTACTTATCTTTTAATTCATTTTCAGTTATTACGTAGTGTTTAACTGCAATTGTGTGAAATTCACTTCCAAAAACAAGCGCAGGGACGACACTCCCTTCGTTTCTTATCTTTTTTATTCTTTTCTGATCTTACATTGAGTGTTTACCTGCAATTGTGTGGAATTCACTTCCAAAAACAAGCGTAGAGCGACACTCCCTTTCTTACTTATCTTTTAATTCATTTTCAGTTATTACGTAGTGTTTAACTGCAATTGTGTGAAATTCACTTTCAAAAACAAGCGCAGGGACGACACTCCCTTCGTTTCTTATCTTTTTTATTCTTTTCTGATCTTACATTGAGTGTTTAACTGCAATTGTGTGGAATTCACTTCCAAAAACAAGCGTAGAGCCTCACTCCCTTCCTTTTTTATCTTTTAATTCGTTTTCAGTTATTACGTAGTGTTTAACTGCAATTGTGTGAAATTCACTTTCAAAAACAAGCGCAGGGCGACGCTCCCTCCCTTTCTTATCTTTTTGTTTCATTTTCAGTTACTGCATTGTGTGGTCTTTTCTTTCATATATAAGTGCAGACTATCGCTTTCATCTTTTCTAATCTTGTAGATTCGTTGTTAGTTTCGTTATTTTTTCGTTGTTGGGAGTGAACGTGAGTAATTTGAGATTTTTTATGCATGCGTTGTGTGCGTTGAAGAAGGAAAGTGAGTGGTAGGTGAGAGGGAGTGATGTGATTGAAGGTTTGTTGTGTGATAGTAGTTTCGAGTGTATAAATGAATGAGTTTATAAGTGAGGGTGGTGTGTTTGGATGAGAGTGTTTGACGATGATTGGTTGTTTGATGGGTGTGATGAGTGAATGTTTTATGAGTGATTTTAGGGTTCGTGCTACCCCATTTGTTGGGATATGGCGTGAAGATATGTATGTATGTATGTATGTATGTACCTATGTGATTTAAAATGTAAGATTTTATAATTCTTAAAATCCAATTGGTGGTTATTAGAAAGTGCGTGCTCTACAATAATAGCACTGTGGTTGCAGTTAGAATTCTTAACAAGACTTTTATGCTGTTGAATTATTTTGTGAATATACTGTTTTGTTTCTCCTACGTAAATGGAGTTGCAATCCAGGCAGTTAAGTTGATAAACAACATCACTCAAAAACTTTTTCTCTGTTCTAGATTTTAGGCGGCTAAACAAACCATTAGTATTAGAAGGTGAATTGTACGCCAAACTTAAATTCAATTCATTAGCTAATAATGTGAGAACCCTATGTAAATTTTTGAAAAAAGGTTAGCTGATATAAATTTTCTTCGGTTCATTTGGTGGGATGTTATTTATTTTTTTACCTTACTACTCCTATTCGTCAAATAATGTAGAAGGCAACACCACATTTGCAGATCAAAAATAATTATTTAAAATATTAATGTATAAGTTGTTTAAATTATCAATGTCAGTCCCTATTATTAAACTATTGTTGTCTAATTTAATATATAACATTCCTAAAAATAACCTTTTCCTACAACTGTGCGATTTCTTTGTTATTACGTAACTATAATTGCCTTGGTTACGTATGGAAAGTAGATGAATGCAGACCAAGTACGTTTCCGAAAGCAAAGAAACACTAGTGCCGAAAGTGCTTCATTACGTAACTGTCAAAAGAATATTGTTTTGACAGCGATTTAAATTTCGTGCCGAGCGCGGAATTCATATTTTGACCACAGACGCTTATGGAAGAAGAAGATACGGTGAACCAGCGCTAGTAAATATGCAGTAGTATATTTTGACGTTTATAAACGTAACCTTAATTTGCAGTATATCTGATCTGTAGACAATTAATAAAAAGAACCGAACAAAGTAAAATATATCGATAAATGGTTTTATTTAAAGAGTAAGTGAAATACTGCATATTTATTGTTTGTGTATATTATTAATACAGTTGTTACAGTTGCTTATATTGACATAATGTAAAGTGGAAACTTTTGTGTCTAAAGAAACATTGATTTCTTCCGTACCTGTTCATATTATTACCAGTAATATTATTGGTAACAATTTCGGAAGCTTCAGAAGTACCAGCAGCAGGTTGATTGTCATTGTCGAAAATAGATCCAACATAGTATGATCCGGAGCTTCAATTATCTTTGGAGATATTAATGATAAAGAAGAATCACTCACTGTACTATTCCAATCAAGATGATTTTGTAGAAATTATTTTGACGTTAGTGAAATATTTTTAAATAACGTAGAACAATGTGCAAGCAATCAACAAACAAACCATAGCAACGCCGTAAAACATCGTTCTCATGTAATATGATTAAAATTTTATAAATTTTATAAATTTTAATAATATTTTAGTGATTTACTAAATCGCACAGTTGTAGGAAAAATGTTGTTTATAACACGTGCCGAAAAAGGTTACATGCTCGTGCAGATTTCCGCACTCGGCAAGCCTCGTGCGTTAAATTCTGCACTTGCACGTAACGAGCCTTTTTCGGCACTTGTTATAAAAATAACTATTTTTGTAAATTTTGTTCTGTATCTAAAATCTTTACATATCCAATATTAAAATGGTGTGAAGTTAATGCAGTTTTATCTATGTTAACTTTACTTTTACAATCATATATGTGGTTTTTAACTGTATTACCTAAGTACTGTTTTCTTTGTGCTACATATGCACTGTCTTTCACAAGGACGTTATTCGTGTCACACGTTTAGTCACTCAGTTGTCCCTTGATGGACGACATCGTTGATTTGCATTGTAAAACAATTCATCTGGAATGTTATTATAATATACAAAATTGTTATTTTTTCCACCATCGAAGTATTGCTATTTAAATATTTAAAAAAAATAATTGATATTTGTTCAGGTATGTATTTTCTGTTTATTGTTTAAATTTTGTTAATTATAAATATAATTGTAATTAAAAATACATGTTTTCTCTATTTAGTTCTGAGGATGGTTATACATTAACCGAAACGTTAACAATATATCATTGAGTTTTGATTACGAGTATTTTATCCGATTTCCGACAATCTTCTCCTTATTTATCAACAAGTGACACGATCCGTTTTATAATCTAAGTCATTATTTTCCCATGGGATGGCTAGCTCAGTGGTATGAAGTCGGCCTGTGGATCCTGAGGTCCCTGGTTCGATTCCCACAGGCGACAAATTTTCATAATTTGAAAAAGCTATCCCTGTGGCTCCTCCACCACTAACATGTTTGGGGGCCGTGATTTGATGGCTGGTAACCGCACTTCACGCGCAAAAATATATCACTTACCGAGATCTGCTTCAGCAGAGTGCCACACCCAGTAATGGGTAGAAGGCGTGATGACATATTTTTTTTTTTTTTATTTAATAATTCTATATACAGCGGCAAACAATTAGATTCATCATTATTCCAAAATTATTCGAACACATAGAATTAGAACCACTTCTTATTTTCTCATAGTCAGGGACGCCCTGGCTAGGTGTGCGAGTTGTGCCCCGAAGAAAGGCGGCCAGAATTAAAAGGCGGCCAAAACTAAAAGACAACCGTTAGAAATATATAAAGTATAATTACAAGAACGGTCTACAACACTTCAAGATCATGAAATTAAATGAAATAAAAATTGAAGGCCGAAGGTTCATATACAAGTTTTATTTTATTATTTTCCCGATTAAATTTACTTTACTCATAGTCAAATTTCAAAATTAAAACTTCACAGTACCTTATTTTTTTAATAATTGTTACTTTATTTTATTGGATTTAGTTTATATCGCCTCTAAAAAAAAAACGAAGTATATAATCTGCGCATAACCATTTCTCCTCTCAAAAAAGTTTCTCAAAATATTAATTTAACAAATTATAATAACTTTCAAGTTATATGATAATTGCCAATAATATTTTGTCATTATGAGTCATGTACATGGAAATTTAGCGAGTGCGCAGCCCTAGCTGAATATTCTATTTATAACAACAATGCCAAAATATTATCTGACAATTATATTTTGCGTCAGAATATAACAAACATAATCTTTAAATTTTTTGGTAATTTTTGGAAAGTTCTCTTCAACTTCAATTAAAATTTCTGCGGTAGGAGCAGTTTCCTAGACAGAATTTGAATTTGAATAGATTATTTTCAATTGTTATTTATTAAAATTGCATTTATTTTATTGGTAAGCAAGGAGATTTATTTAAAGTGAAAAATGTTTACTTATTAAACTCACTAGTAGAAAACTAATCAATATAGCTTTCATTTTATTGGTTCTTTTTCAAACAAATTTGTGACTATTGTTTCTCACATATATGTAGTAAATTCGCACTTTAAATGACGCATAGTGTTCTGTATATTTTGAGCTCACTGCGGGAAATTCTTTTAGGTGCGATCATGAGTGCCCGCAGGGGAGGCCAATGGATCGAAGGACCCCTCCCTCTGGTACATGTAGTTTATTTTTTTTATCTAGTTCTTAATGAAATTATATTTATTTTTTGTTTTAAATGCTAAGCATTTTTTATGGCTTCCTGGCGGACCAACTACTAAGGTCATATGCCGCCATTTACGCCCTGATCCTGCGTTTTAGGTCTTAGAGTCAACAGCAACGCGGGTTTCTCTGGACGGTCACCCATCCAAGTACTAATCGCGCGCAACGTTGCTTAACTCGCGTTATCGCATAGATCAGTTCCAACGAGTGCAGCCATGGCCGTTGACAAACTAAGCATTTTTAAAACTTTATTTGTACAAATAATAAAAACTAAATTTTTCCTTGTATATATATATATACTCGTAGTAGCCATATAATTATTTACAAAAAAATTATTGTATGTTTTATATACTTATATTGTTTATGTTTGACAATTTATTACTTATTGTTTTATTAAAATCTTGAAACAATATATTTCAGAATACTACAAATATGGAGTATATAATTTATCTTTTTCGACCCTGCGGGCACCCATCTGTGTGATATTTCGTCCATGGATTATGTGTCCGGTTTAATGCGAGATATAAATATATGGGATGGCTAGCTCAGTGGTTTGAAGTCGGCCTGTGGATCCTGAGGTCCCTGGTTCGATTCCCACATGCGACAAATTTTCATAATTTGAAAAAGCTATCCCTGTGGCTCCTCCACCACTAACATGTTTGGGGGCCGTGATTTGACGACTGGTAACTGCACTTCACGCGCAAAATATATCACTTACCGAGATCTGCTTCAGCAGAGTGCCACACCCAGTAATGGGTAGAAGGCGTGATGATATATTTATATTTATTTATTTATTTATAAATAAGAAGAAGTTTTTATATACGAGCCGCGTCCCACATTAGTTGGCCGAAATATTATTTTTTCGTTAAAAATTTAAATAACACTAAAAACGCTAGTATCTTACACTTATTTACTTCTACAATAAATTTTCAACATTTCTAATTAAATTTAACATTTAATATACCTTAAACATAAAGTGTAAAGCAGTATAACTATCATTTTTTTTCTTTTACATATACTAAATCAACAAACAATTAGATTATCATAATTATTATCTTGTAGGCAGTTTGACAGATGAAATTAAAGTTAATTATTATTTCAAACAAACTTTATTATTTTACAGTTATGGAATAAAACAAAAAAGTTTTAGTTAAATAGAAATGTTTACTTCCGCTTTCATTGGCTGTCATTTCAAGATATATATATATATATATATATATATATATATATATATATATATATATATATATATATATATATATATATATATATATATATCGATTAACTTTAAATTTTATCTGAGTATTAACAACATGCTAGTGTATATCAATTAAAATTTCATTTAATTTTCTTGCATACAACACGAGATATAATACTGCAAAATAAACACTCAAACGGAAAAATAAGATCGGGCCAATTGATGTGGGGCAGGACTCGTATAATAAACAAATAGTTTCATGTTTTCTTTTCCACATTTGAACAACTGATGATTCATTTAGAATTTACAATTTTTTGTTCGATCGAAAGTAAATCTTTCTTCCCTTATATTCGGAAGTTTGCTATTTTCTCCCTAGGGTGGAAAATAACTGTTTACTGTCCTTTTTATAGTTGTTTCATATTCGTTTTCATAGCAACCGGCAGCACAGTTTAAGATTTTTATATTTATTCATATATCGTAAAAAAAAAAAAAATTATTTAAATAACTGGTTGTAGACAAAAAATACATATGTATACCTCTGAAGTAAAGTATCATTTCCTCCCTGCGTCATCCATAGCAGTAAAAAGATGCATTCTCCATCCACCGCCAGGGGCTATAGACCCCAAAAGCCTCCCAACAGTTAAACCGCCACTGTAAACGTGTTTAGAATGTCCACTTAATAATAAATCTCTATACAAATCAAATTTCTAGCTTGATAATATTACCAGATTGAATTAATAAGCGATAATTTTCAAAGTTTCAAAGTTTCGTGTACAGTTAGTCCTAGGTTTGTTCTAGTTTGTTCTGGGTTCCTAAAGTTTCTTCCATTCATATACACATGTTATTAACAGTTGAATTAGGGAATTCAGCGTGACACTAAGAGAGAACCTACCTAATCTATTCAGTTTTTAAAAATCTTTTTATTTGAGAAGTTTGTTCTGTGTAGGTACAAATTTTGAAAGTTTGTTCTATTCATATACACTAGTTATTTTGTTTTATTTTTATTAGAAGCCGACCTCGGTAAGTGACATATTTTTGCGCGTCAAGTGCGATTTCCAGCCGTTAAATCACGACCCTCAAAGATATTAGTGGACGGGGAGTAGTTTTAATGTGATGAAAAAAATAGGAATGTAATAAAAAGTAATCGCATTAATTTAAACATAATTAAATTTGTTGTAAGACACCATCTTATAATTTTATATTTGAACAATGGGCGCAGTGATGCTGATACTGGTAATTCGTAATCAGCCATTATATCCAGAGTAGAAAGTGCTTGAATATATAACCACCATCATATTCTGGGTTAGAAACGTTAATTTCACCCGCGCTACATACAATATTTTAGGCACAACAAAATAACATTTAATATGTCAAAATAACATTTTGTAAAATCAAATATTCACAATAAACAAAAATTGTCATTTTATTTATTTCTTATCTTTTTTATTCGTTTTCTGATCTTACATTGAGTGTTTAACTGCAATTGTGTGGAATTCACTTTCAAAAACAAGCGTAGAGCGACACTCCCTTTCTTACTTATCTTTTAATTCATTTTTAGTTATTACGTAGTGTTTAACTGCAATTGTGTGAAATTCACTTTCAAAAACAAGCTCAGGGACGACACTCCCTTCGTTTCTTATCTTTTTTATTCGTTTTCTGATCTTACATTGAGTGTTTAACTGCAATTGTGTGGAATTCACTTTCAAAAACAAGCGTAGAGCGACACTCCCTTCCTTTCTTATCTTTTAATTCGTTTTCAGTTATTACGTAGAGTGTTTAACTGCAATTGTGTGAAATTCACTTTCAAAAACATGCGCAGGGCGACGCTCCCTCCCTTTCTTATCTTTTTGTCTCATTTTCTGTGACTGCATTGTGTGGTCTTTTCTTTCATATACAAGTGTAGACTATCGCTTTCATCTTTTCTAATCTTGTAGATTCGTTGTTAGTTTCGGTTATTAGATTCGTTGTTGGGAGTAAATGTGAGTAATTTGAGATTTTTTTATGCATATGTTATGTACGTTGAGGAAGGAAAATGAATGGTAAGAGAATAGGAATGATGTGATTGAAGATTTGTTGTGTGATAATGTTTTCGAGTGTAATAAATGAATGAGTTTATATGGAGTGATCTATAAATGTGGTTGAAGTGAGGGTGGTGTGTTTGGATGAAAATGTTTGGTGATGGCTGGTTGTTTGATGGGTGTGATGAGTGAATGTTTTATGAGTGATTTTAGGGTTCGTGCTACCCCATTTGTTGGGATATAGCGTGAAGATATGTATGTATGTATGTATGTATTTATGGTTCCTTAGGAATGATTTTTTTATGGCCCTAGGCCCAAAAAGAAGTGTTTAAGGCTAAAACACGTCTTTTTGGCCCGGTTGTGCATAATTTTTTTTATTGTGTTATCACAACCAAAAATTTATATCTAAATATAATCTTGTATTTGGAAGGAATTATTTATTATAATTATATTTTTATCAGCCCTCATTTATTATATTATAAATTTTTATAGACAACTGAATTTCATAAATTTTTCGGTTTCTTACCTGTCTACTTTTAGAAAATAATTATTATACCTAACTTTTAAATTTATTGTCATCTGTTTTAATATATACGTAAAGAAACGATGATATTATTAAAATGTACGAGTACTTGATAGTACAAACAAAATCTATCATTTTTGCTGTTCTTAAAATATAACGCTGTAGGCTAACGCTATTATTCGATTATTTTGACGTAATTAATTGTAGTTTTCTGATGATTACTATTTTTGATTCGTGTTTTTCACTGATCTGTTTTGAAAATAAAAGTTTTAATTATTGAACATTTGATTACAATTATGAATCAAGTAAACTAAATGCACTTCTGGTTGTTTGGTGAGAATAAAAAGTGGATACATTCAATTAGTCGTTGTTCGTCAGACAGTTTTGTTCGATATTCAAATTTGTTCTTCTTCTGAGTTTTATCTACAACATATCGAAAAAGGTTCTAACAGCAGGAAAATTAGAAGTTATTCTACGTGATACAATCGTTAATGTTATCAGAATTTCGCCAAATCCTGATTATTTGACTAATGAAAATGAAGTGTCAGATGGTGAATTAGAATCACGAAATGTAAAAGATGTAACGGTAGAATTTCGGATTCAATACAGAAAATCTGAGTTCTAGATCTGGAACTAATAAGTCTGAGTCTAAATGAAACAAATATCCTGTACTTATCCCGTATGGTGAAAAATAAATTCTACTTATAATAAATTACGATCATCTAATAAACAGTCTCATGAAAATCTTATAGTCGCACAGAAAAGTTGAAAGATAAATTTCTCTGTAAATATTTGAAACTGTGATCACATAGTGAAACTGTGAGATATTCAGGTGGTGTAAAAATGCGTAAAATATTTTTATTTTTTTTCGAAAATGAGTTAATAGTTATTTTTATAACAAGTGCCGAAAAAGGCTCGTTACGTGTAAGTGCAGAAATCTGCACGAGCACGTAACCTTTTTCGGCACGTGTTATAAACAACATTTTTCCTACAACTGTGCTACTTAATAAAACACTAAAATATCAGGATTTATAAAATTCTAATGCTATTATATTAGAGCGATGTTTGACAGCGTTGCCAGGGCGTTGCCATGGTTTGTTTATTTGTGGATTGTGTCATTGTTCTATGAAAATATTTCACTAATTTTACGATAATTTTTTCTTGATTTTAATATTACAATGAGTGACTCTACTTCATCATGCACACCTCCAGATTTAATTGAAGTCGCTGGTCAAGCTACGTTAGATTTATTACCGGAGAAATCTAAAGAGCGGTATTTGCAAGTTTATAATAATTTCAAACTTTGGTGCAGTATGAAAAATACAAGAAAAATATCTGAAAATGTACTGCTGGCATATTTCATGGAGACAAGTAAAGTTTATAAATCTTCAAGCTTGTGGAGTCAGTATTCAATGTTGAAGTCTACGTTGAATGTACATGAAAATGTCAATATTGATCAATATTCTAAACTAAGTGCATTTATAAAACGTAAAAATGTTGGATACAGGAGTAAGAAATCTAATATATTAACAAGAGATGAATTTTACAATTTTTTAACTAATGCCGATGATAAAACTTACTTAATGATGAAGGTAATGTCGCTACAATAGATTATATAATATTTAATAGAAAGATTCATCAAACAGATTAGTCGCTAATATGATTTTTTTATTGCAGGTTGCTTTAATTCTTGGTATTTCGGGTGCTTGTCGTCGAATAGAGTTAACAAACATTGTTCTTGATCATATCGACGACAAAGGTACATTTATAATTGTGAATATTCCTGATACTAAGACTAAAAGGTATAGACAATTCATAGTGAATCCGGGTTTCTTTAAATGGCATAAATTTTTTGGAAATATATCGCAAATATGTTGTTCTTCGACCTGGAAACGTGGCACATCGTCGGTTTTTTTTAAATACAAATGCGGAAAATGTACAGTTCAACCTGTAGGAATAAATACCATGGGTAAAATTGCTGAGAAAATTGCAGAGTTTTTAAAATTACCCAATCCAAAAAGTTACACAGGCCACTGCTTTAGGCGATCTTCAGCCACATTATTAGCCGATAGTGGAGCAGATATAATAAATCTCAAAAGACATGGTTGTTGGCAGTCTAGTACAGTGGCTGAGGGATATATTGAAAACTCGCTGCAAAATAAGATAAAAATTGCTAATCAAATTCTTGGCAATGCAAATCAACCTGCTATTAATACTTCTAATACCTCTGAAATTGTCAGTAATAGTACTGTTGACACAGATGAAATCAATGTGTCTTTAGATAATACAAAAGTTTCCAGTACACATATTATTAATATAAACAACAGTAATAATTGTGTTATTAATATTCACAAAAAATAATATGTATTTTATTTACTATTTAAATAAAATTATTAAACGTCAAAATATATCACTGCATATTTCTTCTTCTTCCATAAGCGTCTGTGGCCAAAATATGAACTTCGCGCTCGGCGCGAAATTTAAATCGCTCTTTGACAGTTACGTAATGAAGCACTTTCGGCACTAGTGTTTCTTTGCTTTCGGAAGCGCACTTGGTCTGCATTCATCTACTTTCCATACGTAACCAAGGCAATTATAGTTATGTAATAACAAAGAAATCGCACAGTTGTAGGAAAAAATATTTTTGGGATGAATTATATTCTATTATTATTTCTGATATTGTACTTTATGTATTGAAGCGCAAAAATGAATCAATGTGATACGATTCTGAATCTTCAAGCGCCTAGCGTCCTATTTATAAAACACCCATTTAACAAAACCCGTAATTGCAAAAAAAAAATCTAAATCATAACTTTTTTGTTATTAGTGTACATACGTTAACTGTTTCAGTAGTTATTTTCAAATTTTCCAAAAAAATAAGAAATTGAGCGTTAATGGGTAAAAAGCAAAATGTTAGAAATAAGTCATGCAGACATGTCATATTTAATAAGTTAAATTAAAATATATGTCAAGATTATTTCTTAAATTCACAGTAAATAAATTCTGTTGTTACGTAACCGTTGCGACCATAACAAATCGTTTGCATTTATTTATTTCTGTTAAATAATCGTCCAAATATTACTAAATTGGCATGTTTAATGAAATACAATATCAATAAAACATGTAAATAACTTGCTTCTGCGACCACTCATCCAACATAGTATATGCATTCAAGAAGCTCGAAATTGCCCTAAAAAAATAGCTACAATTTAATCACGATTAAAGATCTGGACGCCTTTTAATCACTTATTTGAAATGCACAACAATGGAAAATGAGGCTATCTGACTGATTGAATTTATAGTGTATGATATCATCAATATTAATTTCTCTATAAAAAAAATAATAAATTCTAGTAAGACCGTAGACGCCGGTGGGACCTGCTAACCGGTGGGCACTCCTAATCCGTGGTGCGTAATTGATACAGCAGATACAGCTGCTGCGACGCCTCTGTACATTGTACAATCTTAGATAGTCAATAAAATTTATTCAGACGTGTATCATCTCACAATATTTTGTTCAAATTTTGCAAAAAATCATGTCTGATTATGTTATTAGTGATAAAAATTTAAAATTCCAAAACAAACATTTTTATTGCCTCAAAAACGATACAAACAATAATTATTTTGCAACGCAAGAATTAACCACTATAACACAATTGAGGATAACACGTAGTTAGTGACACCACACTTGATAATATTTCAATATTCGGCTGATGTTATTGCGCGCGGCTAACCACTGTTTGATATCATTTATAACTGAATAAGGAAAAGTTTTGAGGAAGGTAAACATATTCGTAAACTGATAAAATTTGAATCACTGAGTCAGTTCGGTCTTTGGTTTCGCGGACAGAACTATAAGTTTCGTAGTGTTTGTTTTTGTGTTGGTCAATTAATTTTTTTGTTTCAATAAAAATGTTATACTCAACATACATCGTTGCTACACTTTTGGTGTTCATTAAAGGTAAGATCATAATATTTTATCTATATTAATATTATCTGTTAAAAGCATACGACCGGAGATCACAGGTCCCAGGTTCAAATTCTGGCGGTATCCCAATTTTTCTCTTAATAATTAAATTTAACTTTGATGCTTTTTGAAAACCCAAAGCAAATACAGAGCGCTTCGACTTTGCGGTGATTCAAATAATGTAGTTTTTTTTCAAAAAACGTACAGATAACTAGATCTGAGGAAAAATATGAAATTTAAGATTTTAATTTTTGGCAGATAGAAACAAAAGTTTCAAATAGATATTGTAAATATCAAAGCCCTCTTTACACTAGGTAGTAAAGAGATTATTTTTACTTGATAGTTTTTTAAATTTGACACAAAGTTAAATTTTTTTAATTGGAAGATCCATATTTTTATCCATTGGAAAGAGGAAATTTTTCTATCAATGTTACACTATTCATTTGTTTTATTTGAATAATAATATCCTATAAAATTAATAAATATATCCTATGTAAAACAAACAAATTAGTTGGCTATGAACAAGACAGACAACAAACAATTTAATAATTGAAAAAAATATTTTTATTTAGATTATTTATAATAGTAAGGCCAATAAATTACGAAAGAAGTAAAACTGGAAATTATTATTAGTAACAAGAACGATGTGCGAATATTATATACAACGACGTAGCTGTCAATTTTGTTTTCTTCAATAGTGTTCATCATAATTGATGTTTTAATAAAATATTAGGTCTTTTGTGTTCTCTTTAATATTTGCTACATTTCGTTCAGAATAATTACATTATTTTTCGATTTTATTTAATTGGCAGAATACAGTTTTCCGTTAATTCAATTTCAATGCCATTATTTCCAAATTTAATAATTAAATGTTATGTCATTAGTAATGAACTAATGACTAACACTATGCTATGTGAATAAAACTATCTCATTATTTAATTTATTCATAAAAATATTAGAATTAATAGTAATTACAACAAAAAGTTAAAACCAAACAACTGTCAGTCGCAGTTAGTCGCGAATTGAAATTACCCAACGTTTTATTCTTCAAGAATAAATTGATTGGTAGAAACTTAATTAATCTGGGATCAAAAATAATTTTCTAAAATTCGTTAAATTATTTTTATTTCAAAAATTATTATTTATTTACATAATTTCAAAAAGCTACTCCTGTGGCTCCTCCACCACTAACATCTTTGGAGGCCGTAATTTGACGACTGGTAACCGCACTTCACGCGCAAAATATATTACTTACCGAGATCTGCTTCAGCAGAGTGCCACACCCAGTAATGGGTAGAAGGCGTGATGATATATTTATTTATTTTTATTTATTTTTATTTCGTATTAAGTGCTACTGAATTCAGTAAACATATATTAATTATGTAACGGTTCAATAATGAACAAATAACCTTTAATTATTTCAATAAGATGTTAATATTAACCATTTAAAACATTATATTTTGCCATGTACTTTACATGAAGAGCAATTAATTTTCCGATTACAAAAAAATTCTTTTTGATTCGAGATGAGCATACTGCCATTTAATTTTTTCCTGTACTATTGATACATCCTGTATAAAAGCACTACTAAGTCACGACTGACTAAGCTGAGTTACAATGATCAAGTTCCCTGTTTCATTGTTACTATTTGGCGTTTAGTAACAAACTAAACTCCTTAGATTTAAGCTAGAACCATGATTGTGAGTTGCATGAATTGTTTAATAAAAATGACACTGAATATAGATATTGTGATTTTCTAGTCATTTAATATGGGTACGAAAATATATAACCTGAAAACTATAGGGAGCCAAAAATACATGTTTTGCTTTCGAAATCATCTTGTTAATGTATTAAAAAATTTTCGGATCATTTCTTCATAAAGTTTTTCTAAAGCCCTTTAATATGAAACCAAACACGATGTGATTCGGAATAAGTACTTTATGTATGAAAACATTGACGTAAAATTTCAATTTCACAAAACATGGTATGATTCAAAATACATTAAGTTTGAAAGAATGGACGATCGTAAAATTTCTTTTTTTTTCTTTTTTGCTTTTGAAACTTCTTCTAAAGCGCTTCCATATTACAATAAAATCAGCGTAATTAGGAATACTTTATGTTTGAAACATTTGACGTTCTCAAAATTACAATTTTTGAGGTGATAACTTTGTATGGGGGAGTAAATTGCTTAGAAATTTAGACCTGGCGATTACTACTTGTCCAACGTCCAAGGTGTGCACGCGCAACACTCGTACTTATAAATTTTGAAATTAAATGTTTAGTATCGGAATTAACAATTTGATACTTTGTTACATCATTATTCTAGATATAAATCGACAGTGTGTAAGACTCAGGGGTATTTTTCGATTTAACTTTTCAATATTTCTCACCGTTTACGAAATATTGGGCTTTTATTGATTTTGAATAACTTCAAAATTAATTTTTTTTTTATTGATAACTTTTTATTTTCTCTTTCTTTCTCCCACTCTTTCTCTCTCCCATCCCTCCTCTCTCTTTTAACTTAAAGACACTGGGACAAAGTTATCGCTTTTGTCGGGCGTTTCGCACAATTTTTATTTTTTTCATGTGATATAAAACAGGATATGATTCGGTAAAATTTCAAATTTGTAATATTCGGAAGAAATTGCCAGTAGTATAATATCTTTTTTTAATTTATCCTAAATTTTTTCCAGAGTCATGACACGAAATCAGGCCGGATTATTCTCTGTTTAAAACTATTACCGATCGTAAAATATTCATTTTTATTTATTTCTCACAAAACACATCATGGCCTGGAATATGAGTACTTCATGTGTAAAACAACTGAATATCGTAAAATATTTTTATTTTACTTAATTTGAAAGTTCTTGTAAAGCCTTTCCATATCAAAAAGAATATGATTCGGTAAGATTTTAAAATTTGAAAGATTCTCCCCATGTCGTAGGCCTCATTCTACATAATAATGTTATATAATTATTAGTTTCCAACCTGTACAGTGATTTCGTAATATGAGAAAATCAAAGAGAAAAGTACTCTATTTATATTTTCTAAGAGGATATATTTTTAGGGTACTAAACTACATTACGCGCAGCGCTGTGTTGGACACTATAGTGCTTCAAAAATACATGTCTTGTTTCCAAAAATATTTTGCTAATGTGTTAAAAATCTTTCGGGATCATTTCTTTAAAAAGCCCTTTCATATGAGACCAAACACGAAGTGATTCAGGATACTTTATGTATGAAACAATTGACGGTGGTAGAATTTCAATATTTTATAATTTCATCTGAAAGTACCCTGAAACACGGTAAGATTCGAAATACTATAAGTTTGAAACAATTGACGATAGCCAAATTTAATTTTTAATTTTTTTAAAATTTTCTAAAGCCCTTTCATAAGACATTAAACCAGGCGTCATTCCCCAAAAACTCCCTCTCCACCAACATCTTTGGGGGCCGTAATTTGATGGCTGCACTTAAATATTTCACTTACCAATATCTGCCACGGCAGAGTGCCACACCCAGAATAACTAAAAAGCGTGATTATATATTTATTTATTTAATTTTATTAATCTTTTTAAATTTACTTTCTATCATTTGGGTCTCAATGTTCAGAAAATGTTTCAGTACAAAATATTTATTACTTCTTTTTACTCTTTTCTATTCTTGACACATTTCATTTCATCATCACTTACCATTCACATCTGAAGATGGTACGAATATCCGGATATTTGCATAACAAACATTCGGTGGGATGGCTAGCTCAGTGGTATGAAGTCGGCCTGTGGATCTTGAGATTCCTGGTTCGATTCCCACAGGCGACAAATTTTCATAATTTGAAAAAGCTATCCCTGTGGCTCCTCCACCACTAACATGTTTGGGGGCCGTGATTTGACGACTGGTAACCGCACTTCACGCGTAAAATATATCACTTACCGAGATCTGCTTCAGCAGAGTGCCACACCCAGTAATGGGTAGAAGGCGTGATGATATATTTATTTATTTTTTATTTTAAACATTCGGTTTTGACTATCTGGATAGTTCGAATATTCGAATACACGAATATTCGAATATCCGAATATTCAAGTATCCAAATATCCAAATATTCGACTATTCGAATATCTGAATATCCGAATATCCGAGTATCCGAATAACCGAATAAGCGAGTATACAAATATCCATATATCCGAATATCCGAATATTCGAATATCCGAATATCCGAATAATCGAATATCAGAATAATTGAAGAAACCGAGCAGTCCGAATATTTTATTAGTTAATGAGGCCGAATAGTCAAAAATAAAGAACGAATAGTTCGGATAGCCGAAAGTTCTTAATAAATACTTTAGATACTTAATTTAGCTGCAATATTTTAGGATATTCTAATAAATAAACGAATTCAAAAAACTAGACAGTAATCATTTTAAACATTCAAATAATGCGTATTTCATATTGTCATCAAATAATAAATTCAAATAGTTAAAGATCAGTTATTTTCATTTTACTCACGTAATATACTACGAAATTATGGATAATTAGAGGTGGGCGTATATCGAATTTCTCGAATTCGTATATTAATCTTAAATATTCGAATACTCCGAATAGTTACTTATTTGAAAATTTATAAATTAAATTTATAATTATAATAAATAATGAATAATATTAAATTAATTTAAATATAAGTGAAATATAGTTATAATTAAGGTAATTATGAGTGTAGTTAAAATGAGGGTGATGTGTAAGAATGCGAATGTTTGACGAGAACTGATTATTTGATGTATTTGATGAGTTTTATGAATATGTCTGGGTTTGTGCTACTCGATTTGACAGGATATAATGTGATGATATGTATGTAATAAATATGTATGTATCATCATCATCGCGCCTTTTACCCATTACTGGGTGTGGAATTCTGCGCAGCAGATCTCGCTAAGTGATATATTTATGCGTGTGGAGTGTGATTACCACCCGTCAAATCACGGTCCTCAAAGATGTTAGTGGAAATGAAAATGTTTGTCGATGTATGTATAAATAATAATAATATAAATAAAATCAAATAACAAAATAAGCGATAAACTGATAACGATGTGATAATTGATAATGTGATCTGATGATATGATAATGTATTTATTATATTACTAATTAGTGATTATGTTTATGATAATTAAATAAAAACAGTTATTAATTAATTAAATTGTCATTATGATAAGAATTATGAAATGAATGAAATGAACTAAAGAAGAAAACAAAGCTCGTTTCCTATAACTGTCAACTGTACAACTGTCAAATCGGACAGTGCTGTTTCAATTTCAGTATTCGCAGTATTCGAGTATTCGTGGATGGTATCGCCCATCTCTGGTGGTAATATTTCAGGTTGTCACATGAAAATAATTTGATATACAAAATGAGTTACTAGTGATAGTGTCGTGTTTAAAGTTAGGTGTTATTATTAATTGCTTAGTTTAAGAGACTGAATGTTTTTAATAAAATATAAACCAGACCTGTTCTTAATAAAAATTGTGAAAGGTCTGATAATTTTGAAAACATCTGTAGGTCATAAGTTATATAGTAATAGTGCTTCTATAAAATTAAAAGTACGTACTATTTTTCTAATTTTATTATTAAATACTATATATATTAATGTGCTCTATAATGACCCAAATAATTAGAATATTCGAATAATTTTTGAATATCCGAATATTCGAATATCCGATTAGCCGAACATCTGAATATTCGAATATTTGATTATCCGAACTATTCGGATACGAATATGGAGACTAACGCATATGTGAACTGTTCGGATACGAATATATATATATATATATATAGATATATATTTCATCTTGGAGTTCTTCTAAAGCCCAAATACGGTATGATTCAGAATACCTTAAGTTTTTAACAATTGCCTACCGTAAAATTAAAAAAAATATATTTCATCTGAACACAATATGATGCGGAATACTTTAAGTATAAAACAATTGACGGTCGTAATATTTCAACGTTTTTTAAATTTCAACTGAAAGTTTTTTTAAAGCCCTTTCATATGACACCAAATACGGTATGATTCGGAATACTTTAGTTTAAAACAATTGACGTTTGTAAAATTTAAATATGTTTTTATTCATCGTTCAATACACTTTTATATGACATAAAACATTTAAATTTTGTAAAATTTCGTTTGAAAGTTGTTTTAAAGTTTTTTGTATGAAATACGGCATGAATCCGCACACTTTCAGTTTAAAACAATTAACTGCCGTAAAATTTCAATCCAGTAAGTATTTCATTTGCGAAAACATTTTGCTAAGCTTATTAAAAATCTTTCGGACGACATTTCTGGCAGTTCCATATTTATATACATACGTTAAATACAATAAAAAAATTATTAATAAAAATTTCATAGAATTTTGATGTATACTGGTCGAAATATGGATACAGAATAAAAATAATATTGTTGACATTAGAAAGTAAACAACAATACAAGGTACCATGACGAAGGATAATATAAAAACACAACACACTTGATATAAATGAATTATATAAAATTTAAAGGAAGCGCTGATACACATACGAGTATTTTAAAGATCAACATTTAAAACAGTTTTTCTTGTTTTAAATTTGGAAGATTCGTGCCCCAGTGCTGGGTCCCACATTAGATAAACATGTTATATTTAAATTTTTTCCAACGTGTATAGTAAATTTGTAATATGAGAAAGTTAAAGATAAAAATACTCTTATTTATACTGTATAATATGATGTACTTTCTCGTGGCCCAACGTTCAATAATTAATTGAGACTACATTTCGTGCCCGCTATCTTGGACATTATAGGGATTAAAAAATTCGAGTTATTTTTTTTACAATGTAGAATGTTGCCATCATTTTTGTTTTGTTTTGCTGTTTATTATTACTGCGGACTTGGTTTTACTATATACATTAAAGAACTATTTGTCAAATAAACATTTTGTTTTAAAACTTTAATATGATCATCAGTCTTCTAATACCTATATCAATTTATAAAATTTCTTTAACTTGTCTTGAAATTGTAATAATTGTATACAAAAGTTTCATGCGCAAAGAAAAGTGAATGACAGTTATTTTTACAAAAATCTGAAATACTCAAAAGACACTCATCCCAAACATTCTTTAAAATAAAAAAAATAAAATAATAATTACAACAATCGCACAAACCGTGTAGGCTGTAGGTGAATATAAAGTTGCCATTCGTGTTGAATCTATAGTAAATTAAGCTAAATAATATGGGGCGGAGAATTCATTTCTGTAAGACAATTGACAAAATATAAATTGAATTATTACAGATGTAAAATTTTTCAATTCTGCACGTCTTCTAAAAACCTTTTGCTTAATACCAAACACGATAGGTTTCGACGATATTTCACTCAAACAATTGATGATCTAAAAAATTCCAATTCTGCACGCAATCTCTTCAAAAGACATTTCATTTGATAACAAACACGATAGTTTTTAAGCAGGTTCACCAAAATAAATTCCGATTGAAAAAAATCAATTCTGTATGCAAGCTCTTCCAAAAACCTTTTATTAGATACCAAACACGATAGGTTTTATAAAACTGTCATTAAAACCTTTGCCGATATAAAACATTTCAACTCTGTACATCTGTCCTCTTAAAGTCCTTTTAATTGATACCAAACACGATAGGTTTTCATGCACTGTGACGTACCTTGCGGCGATACGATAACAAAAATTGGCGGGCGCCAATTTCTCGGATAGCAATATATTTGTCGGAGATGGTAGGGTATGTTTGCAGAAAAAATAAAACAGAGCAATTGAATTAACACAAATAAACAGGCAGTATGGGTGTCTTGACGGTACTAGCGGAGACGTCGCGGATGCGACACCGGGTTTCGGAGACGCTGAGGGCGTCGTAACGGTGACGTGGTACGGATAACGGCGTGACGGAGACTGTACTGGCTCTTGGAGACGCTGATAGCGTCGTAACGGTGACGTAGTATGAATGACGGCATGACGGATGAGATAAATGACGTGACGGGGAAGGGGAAGGTACGGACACATGTACGAGTACTCACAACGGTAGGAACTCGTAGTACTCACAACGGTAGGAACAATACCGGTTTGGTGACAAAACATGCGAAAAGAAACTATTTGACAGGTAACGGGTAAACAACAAAAAGAAGGATTCTGACTTACCGGCGGTCGACGAAAACTCGTAGCGATGTCGGGGACCGGAAGGATGACAAGCGGGGGCGATAACATGCTGGAACGGAAAAACTCGCCGCGATAACCAAATAAATGGCGAAGAACTCACTTTTGCACGTGAACACGGTTATTGGATGATAATCTCAATCGTCGTAGACACTGCCTGCCGAGCGCCATTTCGGCCGCGGTATTTGTACTCAAATCGTTAATTGTACGGGTCCTGGTTGATCGACGGAGGTTTATCCTATATTAAACAAATGGGTGGTTTGGTTACGAACGGAAACTAAGGCAACAAACACCCGATTTAGTTTAACATAGGCTCCAATGTCGGGGAAGTAGAGTTGAGCATTTTCTGTAAAAATGAAACCCGGCTCGAACGGTAACCATCAATGAACCAACCCAACCCGACCCGACCGGTATCTGTTCCGAACCGAACCGACCCGAACCCGACCCGACATGAAATGAACAAGTCTGACCCGAACGGTACCTGGCCCGAACTGAACCAGCCCGAACTGAACCAACCCGACTTGAACGGTACCGACCCGAAATGAACCAACCCGACCTGAACGGTTCCAACCCGAAATGAACCAACCCGACCTGAACGGTACCGACCCGAAATGAACTGTCTCGACCCGAATCCGACCCGAAGTGAAAAAATCTTTGTTTACCTAAACTAAAACTAATATCAATTTTAAATGGCACCACGCCAGAAATGATTACTTACGTGTTGACGTTTTTAAATTATAACTACGTATTTTAATGAACCTGTTTAAGTAAATATTATAATACAATAACTGTTTTTGAAACTAAAATTTTGCCTTCTATCAGTAAAAATGAGTTTAAAGGGTAAATGTACGGTCAACCTCGCAAGATATTAAAGCAGGGACGTGTTTCAAGTATAGCAATTAAGCTTGAAGCCAAATCAGCATTACCATTTAAAATTTTATTTATTTGTATAATTCTTTTTAAATCCAGCGTTATTTTTATTTCTCTATTACATACTTTCTTATCTGTTTTTCACACAAACGCACTATACTTCGCTTCAAAATGGGCTGGAATTATAAATCAGTCCGTCAAACATAGTATTCCAGTGGCGCGTCAATAAATTGTTGTTTGTTGATGATTCTCAAAAGAACTGAATTCGATAGAGATCGACCGTTTCAGCTCCCAATTATTTTTTAGAGATCAGCTAAACTCACTTTATATTAAAATAAATATAAATTTTGCAAATTTGCAGATAATGTAAATACATAAACAAATCTCCATGAAAACTTCTCTCTACGGCTATGCAAGTTTTCAAAAGGGATTATTGAAAGTTTTAGTGAGGTCTTTCTATTGTTAGATATTGCTAGAGAAGTAAATTTTGTTCAGATACAAAGTGGGTGGTGCCCTAGTAAAGTTATATCTAATATTTTTAGTGAGTTTACTTGCCGCATCCCTGACAAAAATCCAATAAAATTATTACAAATTTTTATATATTATACCAGCTCATTTCGAAACGAAGTACAATGAGAAATTATACAAAATTCAAATCAAAGAGAGAGATAAAAATTACCTGGGATTAGGTAAATTATATAATAAAACTGGAATATATCGAGTGAAGTAAATATGTAGGTCTGAATTTTAAACTCAACCGACTATAATTATTTCTTCGATAGCCAATGAAATATTTTGAACAAACATTCAATAAATATATATTCCTTATAATTTTAAATCGATATTCTTTTTCAAAGAACTCTTGATTTTACTTTTTCAGTTTAGAGAGGTTTGAAATTAGAATGAACATCTGGTTGTCGTTTATTATCCCGTTATAGCCATTGTTATTATTTTAAGTATAATTCTCAATTCCGGCAATATACCTGGGAATGGGAAAATTCTCTGATAGAACATAGAAGGATACCTGGTACCAAAATTAGAAATTACACTTCCACCGTATTTGGTCATCTGGATGACATAAAATTTTATAATAATCTCTTCTTGCATGAATTGTGTCATATGAACTGCCGTCCGCACGATTATAGAAATGAACAAAGATGAACAAACCCGACCAGACACGAACCCGATCCGAACCCGGAGCTGAGAGAACTCGTACTGAACCAACCCGACGTGAACGGTACCTGACCCGAACCCGACCCGACCCGAATTTGAACCAACCCGACGTGAACGGTATCTGACCCGAACTGAACCAACCCGAGCTGAACGGTACCTGAACTGTACCGACCCGAACCCGACCCGACCCGACCCGAACTAATCCAGCCCGACCCGAACTGAACCAACCCGACGTGAACGGTACCTGACCCGAACCCGACCCGAACTTTATATTTGGATATAAAATCGACCCGAAACCCGACGGTGGTTCGGGTCGGGTCGGGTTTCGGGTTCGGGTTGAAATGCGCATCTCTACGGGGAAGACCGTCTCGCTCGCGCTGTCGACCAGGGCCGGACTTGAAATTATTCCACTGCCGTATTTAGCTTGAGAATTCGCGGTGCGGTTAGCAAACTATTACGAATTTTACTTGTGACGATCATTTCGTCACAGCACTTTCACTAAAAAAATTGCTGATCGAAAAAATACCAATTCTGCATGTGAGCCTTTCAAAAAACCTTTCATTTGATATCAAATACGATAGGTTTTGATGTACTTGCACTAAAACCATTGCCGATCGAATAATATTCAATTTTGCACGCCAGCCCTTCAAAAGACATGTCATGTGATACGAAATTTGATTATTCGTTGATATTATGCCATGTGATAGACAGTTTAAGTCTGTATCAAAGAATAGCCATGGAATTTAAACAAATTTATAAACAATTATTGTATGACGTAACTGTCAAAAAAGTTAGTTTTCCCTATTTAGTTCAAAGTAGAACCATTTTATGTTCTTAACATTTCCTTCATAAGAAAACTGTTTTACCCTTTCAAAAATAGATAATTATTGAGCATAAATTAAAAAGCACAAACTTTTGTAACAGTTAAAATGTCATACAAACCAGGGGCGCGCCAGGAACATGCGGCGCCAAAAAACATTTGTATCAAAAAATAATATTCTAAAATTTTGTATAGGTCAGTATTGCATTTTATAATATACATAAATTAAATTAATTACTCTGTGAATAAATCGCTTTAATTTTTTTATAATTGAAAATATTGCACTATTATCTCCATTTTCAAATTTATTTTCAAAGAGCCGAACTCAACTACCAAAAGAGACGCACTTTGCCGACCCCTAGTATAGGTGATAAGAGCCCCAACAATAATAGGTTCGGACACTTGAATTTTTCGTCCTCTATTAGCATTTGTTAAGTATATACGTAATGAATATAAAAAGAATGTAGGAGTATTTTTTAGTTACTTTTAGGCTTATGATTAGGGACAATTTAATAATTCATATCAACATCTTACGGCATTGTAAAAAAAAACACACATAAAGATTTAAATTGTCTGCGTTAACACTTTTATTTAAAATACAAAATTACAAACACAAGAAAACAGATAAACAACAATAATAAAGAAAAAATATAATATTTATAATATAATCATAATACATACTATACGGAAAATTAAATACAAG
Source organism: Pterostichus madidus (assembly GCA_911728475.2). Taxonomy (NCBI): domain Eukaryota; kingdom Metazoa; phylum Arthropoda; class Insecta; order Coleoptera; family Carabidae; genus Pterostichus; species Pterostichus madidus. Next base: position 15,556,852 of record OU452319.1, read on the forward strand.
CAAAGTCAATATGTCATTAAATAAATTTTACTCTCCTAGCATTCAGTAAAGAAAAACTTTGAATACTATCATGAATATCAAGTTTATCCAGTATTTTAGATTAAATTTAAATTATTGCGAGATTGGATAATATATTTTGTGTCATTGTGGAGCGTCAATAACTCTTAATTATTTTTAATTTTGAAAAAGACGGCTCTGCGGACGTAACTGACACAGGTAATAATAAAAGAATACGGAGTGTTACAGTAAAGTTAGGATAAACTGCTACTAAATCATTTGAATAAATATACTGAATTATTTGGGATATATGGTTTTTTGACTTGGTAATAAATACTTGACATTGTAAAATTTCTTCACATAAATCATTTGAGTCAATATCGGACTAATTTTCATGAATTAATTTCTCTAGTATTTTTTTTTCAGCACGATAATAGGTATTCCTTCTTTTGTAAATGAATATAAAAATTAGAATGAATCCATAAGTTGTTTTAATAAACGAAATATGTTTTGTAACGAAATTAAAGTTTGATCTATTTTGCAGAAATAAAAATGTATGAATGAATTTTCAGGATTTACTATAGGTTGATCTTCGTGATCATAATCAAATTGTGTAGTTTTTTTACGTCGTCTCAGTAGCCTCACACTACGAAATTAAATTTCTATGACAAACTTTTCTACAAATAATTTGAAACTTTCAACAATTTTTGCAATACTAGCATCAGTTCGATAATTAGTTAAAAAATTATTTAGTTCGTTTAATGCATCTAAAGCAAGTTGCAAATTTGTAGCTGGCGAGTGAATCCCTTTACTCACAAAATTTACTTAATTTAAAATATCATACCACACTTTAACGGAGCAAATAAATGTAAATATAGAAATTTTTCTCCTAGACATTTTGCTTGGTGTTTATATTATTCGTCGACTCTTGTGTAGTCATTGCAAATTTCAAATAATGCAACTTAAATATCAGGTAAATTTTTATAGAGATGCTTTATGGCATCAATTCTACTTGACCAGCGAATAATGGCTTTAAAGTTAATTTAGTAATATGATTGATTAAAATGTTCCATCGATTAGTGGACGCTGACAAAAATTTGTATAATTTTTGCACTATATTAAGAAAATTAACTGTTATTAGTTGATATTAGCGGCATCATTTATAACATGATTTAGGCTTTGATTCGCACAAAGAACATAAAAAGCACGCGGGTTCAAATCTAAAAATCTTTTTTAGACCAATATTTTTGCCCGGTATGTTATGAGAGCCTTGTTCTCTTATATTATTTATGTCTAAAATTAATATTTTAAATAAATCAATAAGAAATGCTGTTAATCCAGCCCCTGTAACATCTAAAAATGTTCATGTATTTCAGGAGATCCTAATGCTAAATCGCAATGAAAGAATCGAATTATTACGCTTACGAGGACAGAGTTAAAAGTTCCTGAAAAATAAAACAGATAGCGCCACAATCGCAAATCTCATGTGACATTTGTGATGTACCATCTTTAACTAGAACGCATTAAAATTTTCAGACTGATATGTCATTCAGTTATATTTTGACACCCATCGAAAGCAAGCAACCTTGAAGATTTTTGAAAACATGGAAAAAAGTGAATTTTGCGTCTTGATAAAACATTATTTCTTGCGTGGAAAAAACATTACGCAAACCAAAGTATCGCTTGTTAAACATTATGGGGACTTCTCACCATCGATTGGAACGATTCACAAGTGGTTTCCTGATTTTCGTTGTGTTGGTATGACCACAATGGACGCCGAACGTTCTGGTCATCCAATTGAGGTTACAACGCCAGAAATCGTCGATAAAATCCATGGTATGATATTGGACGATCGGCGAGTTAAAGTGTACGAGTTTGCTGAGGCTATGAGCATCTCAATCGAACGGGTACGGAACATTTTGCATAAATTTTTGGATATGAGAAAGCTATCTGCCAGATGAGTGTCGCATTTGATCTCTGTTGACAACAAGTGTTTGGCGATGTTAAAGCGCAATAAGAAGGACTTTTTTGCGCCGTTTCGTAACCGTGGACGAATCATGGATCCATCACAACACACCAGAGACCAAAAAACAGTCGAAACAGTGGACTTGTCCTGGCGAATCGAAGCCGAAAAACGCCAAAGTGGATTTATCGGCCAACAAAGTCATGGCGACAGTTTTCTGGGATGCACACGGTATCGTCCATATCGATTACCTTGAAAAGGGCAAAACGATCACCGGCGTATATTGTGCAGAGCTGTTGGATCAATTCGACGCCGATTTGAGGCGAAAGCGGCCGCATTTGGCAAAAAAAAAGTGCTCTTCCATCAGGACAACGCACCGGCGCACAGGTCCGCAGTCGCAATGGCAAAATTGCATGAATAGCGTTACGAATTGGTTTGTCATCCACCATATTCTCCAGATTTGGCCCCTGCGATTTTTATCTATTTCAAAACTTGAAGAAATGGGTCGGCGGAAAGAGATTTGGCTCCAACGATGAGGTCATCGCTAAGGAAACGCCTATTTTGAAGGATTTGCCAAAATCGTATTATTTGGAAGGGATCGAAAAATTAGAAAAACGTTGGACGAAGTGTATCGAGCTACAAGGAGATCATGTTGAGAAATAAAATATGTTTTGACTAAATAAATCATTTCTTGTTTCATTTTTCAGGGACTTTTCACCCTACCCTCAATGTGAGAAACATCCGGAGTGCAATCTAATATTACTGAAAATTTTTTATTTTGTCGACTTAAATTTATAATTTTATTTTTAATATTAAAAGCCATTAAAGAAAGTATTTCATTTTGGATTTTGTCTCCTAGATACGTTGGCATTTTGTGAAATTCAGAATCGCAATTTATACGTCGTGTGTGTTCTGATATAGTAGGATAAAACTTTTCCTTAGAAAGTATCGCGATACATTTTACAAAATTACCGTTGTTGCGATTGTAAAGATTATTACTTTTGCATCGAAGTGTTTTGTTTTGTTTACATAAAAATTGAATTACATAAATTATTCGCTTCATAATTTCATACCATCGTTTACTTTCAATTTCTAATACTGTTTGTTGGAAATAATCAACAGTAGTTTTATTTTTTAACGATAAAAGCAAGCAAGTCCATTTTTTATAGTTTATAAAATGAGTGGAAGTTTTTCCATGGCGGTTCAGGTCGTTGCTATATGATGCCAGTCATTAAACCCCTGAATAAATTTATTTTGCTGAGAAGGTTTGAAAAGTTTACAAAAGCAATAAATATTATTTTTTGTAATTCAGTAAATCAAGCAATTTCTATTAGATTATTCGCCATTTTTTAAATTTCTCTTATAGTAACTTTCAGAAAATTTTCGACCAGACAAATTGCGCGGAAAGTTAAATATTTTTTATTTATTAGACTCTGTTTTTATAATAACTTGTGTCACAGTCATATTTATTTCATCTCATTAATTTTATTAGTTACCTCGTCTTTGCATATGTCATCTCCTTTTATTAACGCAACTAGGTATTTACGTAATGCTTGATTGAATATTTATTAACCGAATCGTCGGATGGCTTACGTTAGTTAAAGTTCATCGTTTGACAAGTAAAGTAGTATTGAGATGGTTAGATATTGTGTTAAGTGCCTGATAGAGTTTCGAGGATATTCAGGACAGGTTTAGAGGTGAGTCCTCCTTGCGTATGTGAGTTGAGTTGGTTGATGGTATTGTTGAGTTAGCGCAAGTGTGAGCGCATGTTACGGCTGTTGCCGAGTGTGGTCATATGGAGATTCGTGGTTGGCTCCCAACGTACAGCGAGCAGCTTTGTGCTGTAGCGGAACCGTGACTGGCCACCAACGTCTGCGAGCAACTTTGGGCTGTAGCGGAACCCTAGTCAGGCCGCCACCGTACAGCGAGCAGCCTTGTGAGCTGTAGTAACCCTAACCCGGTTTACCAACGAGATACGAAAGGTTAGCGAATGTTGTGTGACTTGGCCAAGTATGTGAATGTTATATGACCTGGAGTATTTGACCTGTGGAGTACTTGATGTGGAGTAATTGATGTGAATGATTGTAGGTGTGTTCTCACTGAGCTTTAATGCTTATTTAGTATATTCTTTCCAGATGCTAAACCGTGAATAGATATCTTAGGGCTTTCTTAGGACAGGTACTCTCTCAGTATATTTTGGGCTGCATTTTATGTAAGTACGGTTACATAGATTAATTATAAATATCGCCGCTATGTTTCATTTCGCTTGTAATCACCTATCGTAACACTTGCCAAGATATATGAGATATTGATGCCGGCCAAAGCCCTGTGTCATCAAATGTACAATTCCTTCAACAATTTGACTATCTTCACTAGGAGTTAATTCTGGCTGACTTCGTATTTTGAATTCATCTACACTGCAACCGGGTACTGATTCCTTATTTGAATCTGTCGGATAATCTTGGTCGGTTCTGGTCGTTTGATTCGCAAAATACTGTATATCTCAAAAAATTCAGTACAACTGAAAAGTTCAGGCCAAGTACAAAAACATCCTCCAACATTTGCCCTTACAAGCCCTAATGTTTCCCGCGTTGTAAGGTTCTGATATAAAAGGTGGGCTCAAGTACATTCTTAGAAACTGAGAAACGTAAGATATATAAATTTGGAACATTAAGGGTTTCTTTAAGAAGGAGAACCGAAAAGTCCTAATTACATCTTAGTCAAAAGTTTCTGATGTAACATATGGGCTCAAGCACATTGTTATATTCAACATTAAAACATGTCTTTTCATACAAAAATCTGAATTACAGAAGTGTCTAACCTCGTAACAAAAATGTAAACGACACAAATGTTCAAAATATCAATATAAAAAAAACTAAAAAAAACTAAAAAAAAGTACTTGGCGGCGTTTTGTAACTACCGAAATTACACCTAGAGGTGAACCTGAACTCTCCACGAAGTTTTCCGAACTTACGCGAACATACTCGAAATGGCCATGATGTTTTCCGACTTTGAATATATATATATATATATATATATATATATATATATATATATATATATATATATATATATATATATATATATATATATATATATATATATATATATATACACTGCTCAAAAGAATTAAGGGGTCAATTTTTTTTTAGTTGTTAATTTTTTCCCAAGTGTAGGATTTATATAAATATTATTTTACAGATAACTTAAACCTTTAGTTTCACAACTTTATTAAATTCAAAGTGCAACAAATACGTATCATCGAACTGGATTACCCAGAACAAGGAAACTACCAAAAATCAAATGGAAAAATGGCACACTCATTTAATATTTATTACTTTTATCTCGTTTAGAGACCTAATTACAGCTCTACTAACGTGTATTACCCCCGTTAGCATCTAATATAGCTTGGCAACGACGTGGAATGCTGCGGATAAATTTGCGTATGCTTTCTTGTGGAATTTGTTGCAATTCCTCCACTAGAGCATTTTCCAGTTCCTGTATTGTTACAGGTGGATTAATACGACTTCTGATGCGTTTTCCAAGTTCATCTCAAAGGTTTTCAATAGGGTTGAGGTCTGGGCTCCATGCAGGTCATTGCATTTTTTCAATATTGTTGTCTGAAAAGTACTCTGTGACTAGTCTAGCTGATGCGCGCGGGCGCCATCTTGCATTAAGATAACATTTTCATGTATATTTGTTGCTACAATAGCAAGCGGTAGAACATAAACATTTAGATCTTCATCTACATATCGCCGTTCAGTCAAAGTGCCATTCCGTATTATGAATATTACCATTAATTGATATTTCTCCCAAGATCATAACTGAACCACCTCCAAAAGCGACACGTTGTGGCATATTGTGTTAGCTGTACCGTTCATTTCTTCTTCTCCATACTCGAAGACATCCGTCATGTGTGTATAAATTGAATTTCGACTCATCAATGAAGAGTACAGTCCTCCAGTGTCTCAGTTGCCATCCTTGATGTTGCTGAACAAACAGAATTCGTGCTCTTTTATGGTTTCTAGTTAATGATGGTACTTTAGCAGGAATTCTGGAAGACAATTGTCCTTCATGAAGCGTATTTCATACGGTCTGGTCAGAAATCCTGTTACCAGTTGCACGAGAGAGCTCATTTTGTAGCTCTCGAGCCGTAGTGGAACGCTTACGTAGGGCCTAAAGTCTTAAAAATCGGTCTTCATTAGCAGTAGTTGCTCTTCCTCGTCCTTGCCCAATACGTCTAGTTGAAAGACCTGTCTCCTGGTGTCTCTTCCATGTCCTCCAGATAACTGCTTGGGAAACTCCTAGACGTTGAGTTGTATATCTCTGTGTTCGCCCTTCTTGGAGCAAAGTAACTGCTTCCGCTAATTGAACTTAACTTAAATGTCTTCTTTGACCTCTATTTTGATTCATTACTTAAAATTTTATCAAAACTTTACTGTTATACTTTAGTAAATGCTTAATAAAATATCGCAATAGACTAAATTTCATTTATGTTTTATTTATGTTTTTGATTAATAAAAGTATTGACAGATAATGACATAAATAAAACAAATAAAAAAAGTTTAAATGTTTAAACAATACATAAACCAACTTATATTCTCGATGTGGGTATTCATGTAATAAAGGAACAAAAGTTATTAACAAAAAAAAATTGACCCCTTAATTCTTTTGAGCAGTGTATATATATATATATATATATATATATATATATATATATATATATTCAAAGATATATATATATATATATATATATATATATATTCAAAGATTGCCGACCATACCGGAACATACTGAAAGTGGCCACGACGGTTACCGCCCATTCCCCGAACATAGCCGAAGCGTCCACGAAAAATTCCGAACATATCCGAGTTGCTTACGAACGTTTTCGAACATAGCCGCAGTGGCCACGAGGGTTTCAGGGGTACTTCTTAATTTGCTATACCCACCAATCAGTTTCCTCATAGTTCAAAGGCTCACAAAACGCCGCCAAGTACTTTTTTTTAGTTTTTTTTAGTTTTTTTTATATTGATATTTTGAACATTTGTGTCGTTTACATTTTTGTTACGAGGTTAGACACTTCTGTAATTCAGATTTTTGTATGAAAAGACATGTTTTAATGTTGAATATAACAATGTGCTTGAGCCCATATGTTACATCAGAAACTTTTGACTAAGATGTAATTAGGACTTTTCGGTTCTCCTTCTTAAAGAAACCCTTAATGTTCCAAATTTATATATCTACGTTTCTCAGTTTCTAAGAATGTACTTGAGCCCACCTTTTATGTCAGAACCTTACAACGCGGGAAACATTAGGGCTTGTAAGGGCAAATTTCGGAGGATGTTTTTGTACTTGGCCTGAACTTTTCAGTTGTACTAAATTTTTTGAGAAATATCACATTCCTTTTCTAAAAAAAAAAAAAATTGGGAAATTAATTTTTCTTTTAAACATAAAGAATTTTAAAAAAATTTCAAAATTGCAAAAGCTATATAACGTACAAAATTATTAAAATATTGTTTATTTATTTATTACTAGCTATTATCCATGCTAAATTAAAAACAGCAGATGTTATAAAATCAATAAAATCCTTGAAATGGAGTTGGGCAGGACATATAGCAAGGAAGAAAGAAGGTTGGGATAAAATAAGTACCGAATGGATACCACTAGGTAAGAAAAGAAAAGTAGGAAAACAGAAGATTCGTTGGGAAGACGACATTAAGAAGGTAGCAGGAACAGCTTGGGAAGTAAAAGGTAGAAATAGAGAAGAGTGGCATTTACTAGGAGAAATTTACGAAAAATAGGATTAAGTAATACAGGAAAAAAGGGGAGGCCTCGGTCCAAATAGGGCGTAATCCAATACTTAATATAAAATTGTATTATTTTTTTATCGATGTAAATTAGTGGATTAATAAAGGGCTATAATAATAATTATCCACGACATCGTTCGCGTGGTCTACAATTTAATGCGAGTACCTGACATGCGATTCTGTTTATTGAAGTACTTTTGGATACATAATATTTTTGTTTCTCTTCGGGACATACACGTATAAATCAGAAGGATTTTTCGACGAGTGAGCATGCCACATACAGCTGTCCATGTGAGAAGCATGGATTTTCCAAATTTAGTCCACACACTTGTAGCGATTGTCCCTGTGCTTTGTTAATGGTCATTGCAAATGCGAGTCGTACCGGAAACTGCAAATGTTTGAATTCGATCGCAAACTCGAACCGCGTTTGGGAAGATGGCGGATTGGAAGTTTATTATGTGTGTATGTTATGATTGGTTTTCATCTATGCCTATACCAAATTTGAATCCAATCAGTGCAGTACTTTTCAAGATATCTAGCGGCCATTTTGTTTCAAGATGGCGGACTGAAGCTTTATTAAACCTATATGTTAAGATTGATTCTCGTCTAGCCTGTACCAAATTTGAATTGTATCAGCGCAGTACTTTTCAAGATAGCTACCGGCCATTTTGTTTCAAGACAGCGGCCTGAGGCTTTATTATACCTGTATGTTAAGATTGGTTCTCGTCTATACCTATACCAAATTTTAATCGAATCAGTGCAGTACTTTTCAGTATAGCTAGCGGCTATTTTGTTTCAAGAAGGCGGACTGAAAGTTTATTATACCTGTGTGTTGAGATTAGTTCTCGTCTATGTCTATACTAAATTTGAATTCAATCAATGCAGTACTTTTCAAGATAGCCAGCAGCCATTTTGTTTCAGGTTGGCGGACTGAAGCTTTATTATACCTATATGTTAAGATTGATTTCCGTCTATGTCCGTACCGAATTTTAATCGAATCAATGTACTACTTTATAAGATAGCTAGCGGTCATTTTGTTTAAAGATGGCGGACTGAAGCTTTATTATATCTATATTTTAAGTTTAATGGGATGGCTAGCTCAGTGGTATGAAGTCGGCCTGTGGATCCTGAGGTCCCTGGTTCGATTCCCACAGGCAACAAATTTTCATAATTTGAAAAAGCTATCCCTGTGGCTCCTCCACCACTAACATGTTTGGGGGCCGTGAATTGACGACTGGTAACCGCACTTCACGCGCAAAAATATATCACTTACCGAGATCTGCTTCAGCTGAGTGCCACACCCAGTAATGGGTAGAAGGCGTGATGATATATTTATTATTTATTTTATTTATTTATTTATATTTTAAGATTGGTTCCCTTCTCTGCCTATACCAAATTTAAATCGAATCAGTGCAGTACTTTTCAAGATAGCTAGCGGCCATTTTGTTTAAAGATGGCGGACTGAAGCTTTATATACCTATATGTTAAGATTGGTTTCCGTCTATGTCAGTACCAAATTTGAATCGAATCAGTGCAGTACTTTTCAAGATAGCTAGCGGCCATTTTGTTTCAAGATGGCGGACTGAAGCTTTATTATACCTATATGTTAATATTGGTTCCCGTCAATGTCGGTACCAAATTTGAATCAAATAAGTGCAGTACTTTTTAAGATAGCTAGCGGCCATTTTTTTTCAAGATGGCGGGCTGAAGCTTTATTATACGTATATCTTAAGATTTGTTCCCGTCTATGTCTGTACCAAATTTTAATCGAATCAGTGCAGTACTTTTCAAGATAGCTAGCGGCCATTTTATTTCAAGATGGCGGACTGAAGCTTTATTATACCTATATGTTAAGATTGGTTCCCGTCTATGTCTGTACCAAATTTGAATCGAATCAGTGCAGTAATTTCCAAGATAGCTAGCGGCCATTTTGTTTCAAGATGGCGGACTGAAGCTTTATTATACCTATATGTTAATATTGGTTCCCGTCAATGTCGGTACCAAATTTGAATCAAATAAATGCAGTACTTTTTAAGATAGCTAGCGGCCATTTTGTTTCAAGATGGCGGGCTGAAGCATTGTTATACGTATATCTTAAGATTTGTTCCCGTCTATGTGTGTACCAAATTTTAATCGAATCAGTGCAGTACTTTTCAAGTTATCTAGCGGCCATTTTGTTTCAAGATGGCGGACTGAAGCTTTATTATACCTATATGTTAAAATTGGTTCCCGTCTATTTCTGTACTAAATTTGAATCGAATCAGTGCAGTACTTTTCAAGATAGCTAGCGGCTATTTTATTTCAAGATGGCGGACTGAAGCTTTATTATACCTATATGTTAAGATTGGTTCCCGTCTATGTCTGTACCAAATTTGAATCGAATCAGTGCAGTAATTTCCAAGATAGCTAGCGGCCATTTTGTTTCAAGATGGCGGACTGAAGCTTTATTATACCTATATGGTAAGATTGGTTCCCGTCTATGTCTGTACCAAATTTGAATCGAATCAGTGTAGTACTTTTCAAGATAGCTAGCGGCCATTTTGTTTCAAAATGGCGGACTGACACTTTATTATACCTATATGTTACGATTGATTCCCGTCTATGCTTCTACCTAATTTGAATCGAATCAGTGCAATACTTTCCAAGATAGCTAGCGGCCATCTTGTTTCAAGACGACGGACTGAAGCAGTATTATACCTATATGGTAAGATTGGTTTCCGTGTATGTCTGTACCAAATTTTAATCGAATAAGTGCAGTACTTTTCAAGATAGCTAGCGGTCATTTTGTTTCAAGATGACGGACTGACACTTTATTATACCTATATGTTACGATTGGTTCCCATATATGTTTCTATCAAATTTGAATCGAATCAGCGCAGTACTTTTGAAGATAGCTAGCGGCCATTTTGTTTCAATATGGCGGACTGAAGCTTTATTATACCTATATATTAATACTGGTTGCCTGGGCTTAATTTTTTAGTGCGAAAATAGACATTTGTACGGCATGGAGCGAAACGGGGTGGGCCGAAACGGAATGAGTCTTAGTAATGTGATGACGGCACACGCGGACGCTGAACAAGAAGACGACGTTTGCCCAATTTGAAAAACATCACTTTTCAAACATCCATATCTTTGGAAAGGATGGACCAAATGGCATGAAACTTTTTTATTCCTACTCAGTTTTGTGCGGGCTACACGGTGGTTAAGTCAAAACATACTTTTGTATCCGGTTGGGCTTCATTTTTTAGTGCGAAAATGGGCATTTGTTCACTCGGGATAAGAGATACTGTAGTGTCTGGCCACTGTCGTTTGTACTTGGCCAGAGACACTACCGTGTCTCTTGATTAATCTTGAAGCATTTTTCTCTTGTTCTGCTTGACATCTACATGTATTTAAAAAAAAATTGGGGATACGTTTAGAAGAATAACTGATTTCTCGTGTTAAACGTTTATGACCAGTTATTTTAAATAATAACCTATCTACCTATTATTGAGTGTGGCACTCTGCCACAGCATTTCTCGATAAGAGATATATTTTGTGCGTAAAGTGCTGTTACTAATTGCAAAATCACGGCCACAAGGATGTTAGTGGAGGAGGAGCCACATAGATAGTTTTAATGTTGTGAAAATTGTTTATTGATTGTGTTACTTATTGACAGAAGAACCGATCCATCGTGACACACGAATTATTTATGCTTCAATAAATACATTCATATGTAACATTGATACTGACTATATCCGTGTTTATTGCAGGTTCGGTAGCGCTAAAATATGAGAGCGTGGCGCTGATTTATCCGCAGCGTCCCGATGTGACGGTGGATGCGCGCACGGACTTGATGCTTGGCTGCCGCGGCGCTGAACCGATGAACTGGACGTTCCACGACAATGTCAACGGCCCAGTGAGTATTTGCATATTGATCTGGAAAGACATCTTTATTTGACAAAAAGTCGTGTAGAAATTAACAGATTTTTTTATTTATCTTTTTGGAAATCACTTTAAATTTAACAACATGCTATAAAATTTTTGTTAACTGTTAAAATAATTTATATCTCTGTAAAATCTATCTAAAATAAATACGAATATGACAAAAAGTATTGCTTTCATTACTAGCTGTACAAATAACATTTGTAAATTAAACACATAATTTTTTAAATACTTGCCTTCCAATCTTTTAAAGAAAATACGGTACCCAATTAAATATTAAGTGCAATGATACTTAATTAATTTAGAATTTTAGGAATGTATTAATCTTTTTCTTGCTTAAAAAATTATATACATTAGTATATAGTCAAATGGGGTGGCTTGCTCAGTGGTATGAAGTCGGCCTGTGGATCCTGAGAACCTTGGTTTGATTCCCACAGGCGACAAGCAATTTTCATAATTTAAAAAACTACCCCTGTGGCTCCTCCACCATTAACATCTTTGGGGGTCGTGATTTGACGACTGATAACCGCACTTCACGCGCAAAATATATCACTTACCGAGATCTGCTTCAGCAGAGTGCCACATCCAATAATGGGTGGAAGGCGTGATGATATATATATTTTTTATTTATTTTGTATATAGTCAAATATGGTAGATTGTGGTACCAGTACTGACAAAGGTGTCCATGCTAATGAGCTTAGTAATCTCAAGAACATGATAATTAACGGTAATGTACCAGATATATTTAAAAATAATGACGTATTTAAATTTTATTTAATCAAACCAAAAATAGTGGAAGAAACATTTTTTGACAGTGATAACGGTACAGTATGTGCCACTTGTTCACATCATAACGAAGAACTGGCTCACCTTTTAGAAAAAATAAATTTAATTTCTAAAAACACACAGCTTGAAAAAAAAGAACAAATGACCAAGAACTAATAATTCAACTTTTAAATAACAATTTCAAGAACTACCTGTGTGGCTCCTCCACCACTAACATCTTTGGAGGCCGTGATTTGACGACAAGTAACCGCACTTCTCGCGCAAAATATATCACTTACCGAGATCTGCTTCGGCAGAGTGCCACACTCAGGAATGGGTAGGAGGCGTGTTGATTTTAAATAACAATAAAATAATTAAAAACTCAGTGAACAAAATAAATATTAAAACCTACTCTAAAAAGGACAAACCATTGCCATCTATCAGTAACAACTCTAACGACAACAATTTAAAAACAAGCTCTACCACAAGGTCGTTACAGATAAATAATTTTGATACTTGTCAAAAACTAATCAAACTGAAACTAATATTAATATGTCAGATAATACTACACAGAGTGAAAAACTCCAAATAGTTCATAGTAACAGAAGTAGATCATCAACTATTCCTATAGTTGGTAAAGTGCTTCCTACGCAGGGTGTAAAAGTGCGTGGAGCAAATAAATTAACATTTCTCCATGTGTACAACTTACATCCAGATACAGAAATTGATGATCCATAAGCGTATCTTAAAGACAAGTTTCCCGAAGTTATAACTGAAAAACTCAACTCAAAATTCTTACATTACTCATCCTTCAATGTGACCGTTAATGCTAGTAATGGGGAAATGGCAATGAATCCAGAACTTTGGCCTGTGGATACGAAAATCAATCGATTTTTTTCACCATCGACGACCATCGCAAACTGCCACTTAGAATATCATGCATCATCAAAACAAAGGAACTCTAATATCTCTACATATTTTAATATAAGTATATTTCATTTAAATGTTTAATTTTCAAATAATAAAATTGACAAATATAATTACTATTGTACAAAAAGAATTCATATTAATATTTTATTTAAATATTATGTGCTGCCATCTTAGAAAAAATAAACGATTATGTTTTGTTATTATGTTGAAAAAAATATAAAAACTGTCATTAAAAACATTCATTTTTGTGTGAGCTATTTTTCTTTGATTACTACATAACTTTTTACTTATGTTAGTACAACAACTGAATGAACTTAAGGAAGAAGACGTTTTTTTATTACGAAAATGGAACTCCAACAGTACGAAAGTATTAGAGACAACATTAGGATTATTTTGGCACCTATAATCACTTTTCATACAGCATTGTACCAGTGAAGAAAATTACAACATTTACGAAGAGACAAATATTATCCGACATTTCGAAATCATTTGATCCACTTGGTTGGATAGCACCATTAATTGTCAAGGCCAAAATTCTCATACAAACACTTTGGAGTCTCAATTTGGAATGGGATTACCCGAAGACTTAAGCAACATTTGGAAAAGTTATCATGAAGATCTAATAAACATTGAATACATTCATATAAGGCATGATATCACAATGGTAAATGGAGTAAATCAACAATTATTTGCCTTTTGTGATGCATCTGAGAAGGCCTATGGAGCTGTAGTTTATTTAAAATCAAGCAATCGCAACGGAGCATCAAAATTTTTACTAAAATCAGCTAAAACAAGAGTAGCACCACTCAAGAAGATATCGATACCACGTCTAAAGCTTTGCGCTGCATTTTTGTTGTCAACTTTAGTAAAAACAATTCAAGATTCGCTGAAAATGTACATTCATGAAATACATGCTATTTCGGATTCAATCATTGTTTTAGCCTGGTTGTCAGCACATCCAGTTCGATGGAAAAATTTTTTGCCAATCGTGTTGCTTAAATACATGAAAATATACCAGATGTTTAGTAGCATCACGTAAGTGGAAAAGAAAATCCAGCAGACTGCATCACGTGGTAGCCCTTGGGTTAATATCACATAGTAGTTGGTGGCATGGTCCGGAATGGTTGAAATCAACAGCCTTTGATCAATTTTCTGTCTCATATACAGAAGAAGAAGAAAAAAAAACCATAACACAAGAAGAAAGAAAATCAAACACAAGTATGATAGTGAACATTGACACATATTTACTTAATAAATATTCAAATTTATCTCACTTGTTACGTATGACAGCCTAGTGTTTGAGGTTTAAATCTATTACATTAACTCAAAAAGCAGAAAGAACTATAGGATTTTTGAGAACTAGAGAATTAAATTATGCTCTCACTATATGGATAAAAAAATTTCAACATTTGGAATTCACTGAAAAAATACAATGCTTAGAAAGAAATCAGCTATTAAAAAGGAAGAGTCGTCTGCTTAGTCTCAATCCATATATTGATGAAAAAGGCTTGATTAGGGTGGGCGGAAGATTGCAACATGCCAAGATTACAAAAGACAAGAAGCATTCTATACTGCTTCCAAGAAAAAGTAGATTAACTACATTTATTGTTGAAAAAGCACATATTACTCATTTACATGCTGGTCCACAGTTATTACTTTCAATTTTACTTCAAAATTATTGGATTTTACATAGCAGAGATGTCATACGACATATTGTTAAGAAATGTGTGATTTGTCATCCTCAACAGGCACAAGTAGCTCAACAAATTATGGGAAATTTACCTGCTTCAAGAGTAAATCCATTCAAAGCTTTTCTCCACTCTGGAGTGGATTACGCCGGACCGCTTTTATTACGGCCCATTTTAAAAAGAAGTACAGTTGAAATAAAATGTTATATCTCAGTGTTTATTTGTATGTCAACATGTGCCATACATCTTGAGATTGTTAGCAATTCGACATCATCCGCATTCATAGCAGCTTTGAAGAGATTCATCGCTCGCAGAGGAAAACCATTGGAAATGTACAACGATTGTGGTAAGAATTTTGTGGGAGCTGATAAAGAAATGAGCGCTTATATCAAATTTATGAAATAAACCAATCACAATAAAGTTGTTGGAACTTATCTCAGTGAACAATTCATACATTGGAACTTAAATCCATCTAGCGCTACCCATTTGGGAGGTTTATGGGAAGCAGGAATAAAGTCTGTAAAATATCATTTAAAACGAATAATGGGAAGATCAAAGCTTACATTCGAAGAAATGTACACTGTTTTAGTCCAGATTGAAGCTTGTCTAAATTCAAGACCTCTAACTCCAATGTCAAATGATCTAGCCGATTTAACAGCACTTGCTCCTGGACATTTTCTAATTGGCACTTCATTGTTATCCTTGTCAGAACCTGTTCTGACTTCCACAAAATTAAATAAATTAAATCGTTGGCAATTTGTTCAGCAAATTGTGCAACATTTCTGGCGTAGATGGAGTTGTGAATATTTATCCAGATTTCAGCAACGACCCAAATGGTAGGCACCACAACAAAATTTAAAGGTGAACGACATCGTGATCCTTAAGTATGAACAACTTTCTCCAACACGATGGAAGCTAGAAAGAATAGTCGCAATTCATCTAGATCAAGATGGTTTGGTCAGAGTCGTCACCGTTCGAACTGCAGATGGTGTTTACAAGAGACCTATTGTTAAAATTTCTAAAGTACCAATTGATTCTAATTAATATTTTGAAACCACTGTTACAAGGTGGGCGGAATGTACAGAAAGAATTCATATTAACATTTTATTTAAATATTATGTGCTGTCATCTTATGAAAAATGAACGATTATGTTTTGTTATTATGTTGAAAAAAATATAAAAACTGTCATTGAAAACAATTATTTTTGTGTGTGCTATTTTTATTTGATTACTACATAACTTTTTACGAAAATACATTCATCGAGAACAACTATGTATTCTGTTCTTCAGAGCATTGCATGAAAGAATGTAATATAAATATAACGAATATCATAGGATATTCCTTAGCTACCTATTATTGCAGAACAAATATGATCCATGGAGGTGTGTCCATATTTGTAAAAGTTGATGTTAAATTTAAACCTTTAGATCTGAACAAATTTTGCCTTGAATTCCATGCAGAATTCTGTGGAATATAATTTGGTAATGATGATACTGTTGTTGTGTCTGTGTATAGAGCATGTTCAGGTGAGTTTTGTCTCTTTCTATTACAAATAGAGTCTGTTACAGTTTTTATTTGATAAATATGGTAGAATAATCATACTTGGTGATTTAAACATATACTTTAAGAAGAGGTCAAATAACTTGGAAGAACTTAGGTTCCATTAGATTCATTTTATGTTAAAATTAAAATTAATGATTTTACCAGAACAACTACACATTCATCCACCTGTATCGACAATATACTAACAAACATTGATGATGATTTGTGCACGGTGGGTGTTACTGATCCTGGCATAACTAATCATTGTGGGCAGTATTAATACTGGGCTATATGTTCATACCAGGGAAAAGACACATAAAAGAATTATTAACCGAAGAGGTTCAAATAAAATGCGATTTTATTTAGAAAATATTGACTGGTTTAAGTTCGATAATCTTAATTTTGATGTACACTAGCAGACACATTGACCTCATTATTGAACCAACTTGTTATTAAGAATTTTCCATTGAAACATATTGATGACAAAAATTCAAATAAACTTCTTATGAGTTGGTATAGCACATCGTTGAGATGAGTCAGGAATCAGCTCCAGCGAAGCATCTGTATGATGTTACCAAGAATCTACAATATTATATAACCTACAAGAAGCTATGTAAATTTTATTCTAAATTCAATTTCTAAACCGAGGGACAGTTGAAGACTCATTAATGTGAAAATAAACATAAAGTCCCTGTTTTAATAGATATACTCGTATTTACAAATGACTTTAGTAAATTCTTTCAGGCAGTACCTGAAAGCACTATGCAGTCTCTCCCAATTTCGAAATTTACCAATTCGACTCTTTTTAATAACATAAACCCTCTAAATAATTCTCTATTTTTGAAATCTGCATCTGTCAATGAAGTATGCAACATAATATTAAATTTAAATCATTCTTCTTGTATTGATTTATGTGAATTAAATAGTAAAATTATTAAAAATATTGCTGTATTATGTAACAGTACACGATATTTAAAAATTTAATAATCGTTGTCACTTGACTAATTTGAACAGTCCGTAGTAGACTACGGACAAGGTTAATAATGATAATGAACTAATTTTAATAACTGTGTGATCATCTAGTATAAATCAATATTTTATAGCCCTACGTTGTGTTTAATGATACTATAAAACAATGTAAAATGACCTAAGTTGTGTTTAAAGAAATGTAACCCTCAATAGCTCGTAATACGAAGTAGCTGTCAATGGTGGGGGAATTCGGGAAAGGTTGTGTTAAGTGAAAGATGTATATTCCTTCCAAAAGACATGACGGTGACGTCATACCTTGTGCATTCATTGAAAATTAAGTAAGACGAACCAAATCATTAAAATATTCTCAAAATAACTCGTACATCAAAATTACAGATTTTATATATTTCATTCAGAACATAACAGAATTAATACTTTACGGCGCGTCACAATAATTTGTCAATATAACAATATCTGATCAGTAACAAACAATAAGCAACTATTTAATTAGGAATTTACTCCGCGTACAATCATTAACCCCGGTTACGTCGAATTGCTACTCTCGTGAGAAAGTAACAACAATTAAAACTGACGTATGTCACTAAGTCCAAAAGTTCAGGTAAAAGGTATTCTGGGTAAGAAAGAAGAGTGTGGTTGTGGAGGGTGATAGCGTGCCCGGATGCCGATAGCACTGCATATCGAATTAGGAAGGTTCACCTGTGCCCGGATGCCGATAGCACTGAGTGTGGTTGTGGAGGGTGACAGCGTGCCCGGATGCCGATAGCACTGCATGTCGAATTAGGAAGGTGCACCCGTGCCCGGATGCCGATAGCACTGGGTGGTGATAGGGAAGGTGATGGAACTTCTCCTCGATTGAGGCAAATTGCGCAGTTTATATACTCTAATTGTCCTCTCGTTCCTGCACCCCGATGGTCTAAGGTGGGTGCATCCTCTTCACTCCTCCACCGAAGTTGGCGTGGGTTCCTCTCTGCACCCCGTCCCCGAAAGTGGCGTGGGTTCCCGTCTCACCCCCTCGCGGGTAGTAGCGTCAGGCACTGTTTAATGTTTTTCACAACAAGCTGAAACAAGAAAGGCCACACGTGTCCATATAACACATATTCCTAAATACCACCAAACTTGAGTCGAATCATGTTGACTTCGTGCCAGGGACGTCCCGAAGATTCTCGTCCGGGAATTCTAGTAGAACTAAAGTATAACATATTTGCGAATGTTCTTACTGGAGCTGTAATATACGTCTAAAATTATGCATCTGAAGTTCTACTACCTAGTTTTCTTATATTCATTCGCAATTAATAAAGAGAGTAGATAATAATGATTTCACTATAAATTCAGGTACGCCACTGTTGGCACAGCGTCTCAGAATCGGAGATTTTTCCCTACCGACGAAGTAAGGGCTGCTGCGCTATACGTATCTCGGCCGGTAGAACACACAAAATCAAAAGTACAGTTATGGTCATAACATTAGACAAGTTTTAAATAAATTGAATAAATTTGATATAGAGATTTGTACCATATCAATTATAAACAGGTGCTTTGTCGATGGAGTCTTCCCCGACGCATTTAAGATTGCAAAAATTATCCCGATTTATAAGAAAGGAGATGTTTCTACTCCAAATAACTCCAGACCAATCTCCATAATACCGATACTAGGAAAGATTGTTGAGAAAATCATCAAAAATAGATTAACTGGTTTTTTAGATAGTATAAATATTTTAAACCCATCTCAATTTAATATTAGATCATCATGCTCCACTTCTGATGCAGTAATATATATATATATATATATATATATATATATATATATATATATATATATATATATATATATATATATATATATATATATATACAGGGTGGTGAACGCAACTCTCGAACATAGGGATTTAACATGTAAAATTACAATTTTCTAATTTCCTGCTTCCCTAATTATTTTAAGCAAAAAAGCTTCGAATAAAAGTTTTAGGGCATAAAATTCTGCATCTAAGCCAATGAACAAAATTAACTTTGCTTGCTTCGTAACGGTAAAAATTAGATCTGAAAATGGCAAAAATAGCCTCAAAACTATCGATATCCATGGAATTGAAACAAAATTAAACAAATGTTTGACGAATAATCTGTTAAAATAATTTCTTTATTTATTATGTCATTTATTTTGACAGATAAAACGACAAACATTTGTTTAATTTTATTTTAGTTCCATGGCTATCAATAGTTTTCAGGCTATTTTCGTTATTTTCAAATCTAATTTGTGCCGTTACGAAGCATGCAAAGTTAATTTTGTTTATTGGCTTCGATGCAGAATTTTATGCCCTAAAACTTTTATTCGAAGCTTTTTTGCTTAAAATAATTAGGGAAGCAGGAAATTACAAAATTGTAATTTTACATGTTAAATCCCTATGTTCGAGAGTTGCGTTCACCACCCTGTATATATATATATATATATATATATATATATATATATATATATATATATATATATATATATATATATATATATTGGGGTATGAAGTCGGCCTGTGGATCCTGAGAACCCTGGTTTTCGACAAATAATTTTCATAGTTTAAAAAGCTACCTCTGTGGCTCCGCCACCACTAAAAGCTTTGGGGGCCGTGATTTAACGACTGGTAACCGCACTTCACGCGCAAAATATATCACTTACCGAGATCTACTTCGGCAGAGTACCACACCCAGTAATGGGTAGAAGGCGTGGTGATATATTTATTTTATTTAATTATTTATAAAATATAAAATAATTGTAAGTATAAATGTTTTAGAGAACCGAAAGCAAATGCAAATGCTGAAAGTTGTTGTATTTATTAAATATTCCTTAAAATAAGGGAGTAATGACGATTTTTCGAAAAACAAAATAAATGCCACTGTGAACTGGGGCTTCAAATAAAAAATTTGAACTAAGAGAAGTTGTTTGTTTGAATGAGTTCTAACTGCCGTTTTCGGGTATTATAACTTACATAGTATTAACACTCTGTATATACAACTGTGAAGGAGATTCATTCTAACAGGGACAAATGCCTACGGAACGATACCGTTCACAGTCACACCACACGCTCATCGGAACAACTTAGAGTAGATCGATTTACTAGCTGTAAAGCGCACAGGAATTCAAGGCAAATAAATCTGTACATTCAGCTCATGTTAAAAAATATTCAGTGAAAGAAGAACAATTAAGTCTTATTTAATTAGGAAATGTTTCTATACTATAAAAGACTATTTGGATACACCTCCAAATCTTTAATTTAAGTATAACTTCTTCAAGCGCTATTTGTTTGTTTGATTATTTATTTATATGACCGACGAACCATATTTGTACTTAATTGTACGACAGTTGGGAAATAAATATATCTATCTAAACCATGTTAAAATTAATAAGTTAATGTAACCAATTAATTAAGATAATTATAATTAACCGGTAAATGCCCATCTTCTTTTCCTGAAAATTAAATTTTGTAATAATAATAATAATAATTACTATTATTATTATGTTTTTTACGTGACTAACAATACTATACCGTGATTTTAATTGAAGCAGGTAATATTTTTGCATATTATTAACTAAGGATTCTAGTTTATATGCGTATTACCATTGAATAAAAATACTACAAGAACGGCAAAATAGTAACAATACGTGTAACGTTTAATAAGTTCTGAAAACGACAGAGCCATCTTTGCTTCAGAACATGAACTGTTTCGATTTTTATCTTGAAGTGGAAAAAAAATTGCAAATGTATGCATTTAAGGCAAAAAAAGGAGCTTAAATACATGGTTTTGACCCTGGAGCAATAATAAAATAATTTCCCAATAAAATGATAATTTTTGTTTATTGTGAATACTTGATTTTACAAAATGTCATTTTGACATACCTGTTTAATCTTTAGAATTTAAAATTAAATATTTTATGCGCAATCGGGCCGAAATGTTTGTGTTTCAGCCCTAAAAAGTGGTTTACACGCTTCTTTTTTGTCCTAGGGCCATAAAAAAAATAATTCCTATGAATACATAAATAAAGTGACAATTTTTTGTTTATTGTGAGTACTTGATTTTACACAATGTCATTTTGACATATAACCTTTGTATATATTTTAATCTTTTGAACATATAATTACATGTTATTTTGTTGTGCATAAAATATTGTATGTACCACGGATGCAATTAGCGTTTATGACCCTGAGCATGTTATTAGCCCTCGGCGCTTTGCGCTTCGTGCTAATAATCATTCGACGGGCCAGAAACGTCTGTTTTAACTCTTTATACATAAATATGAATCCGAGCATTTGATTAGCCCTCGGTGTTTTGCGCCTCGTGCTAATAATCATATCACAGGCCAGAAGCGCCTGTTTTCACCCTTAATATATAAATAATGCAAGCGCATGTTCGTACGCGTCAGGATCTTGTACAGTATGTTATTGTGTCGTATTGTAGATATATTTCTGTTGTATGTCGGACGTAATATGAAATTTTTTATTAAAAATGAATACACAATTCATCAACGAACATAATATAATATAATTATGAATTTTTGTTGCATTAACTGTTGCAGTCTTTAAAATTTGGAAAGTTCATTATCAGATAAGTCTCATAAATTTGGATTAGGCAATGATGTAAGTTCTCTTCCTATGAGGAAATGTGCAGAGGTTAAGGCACAAAAATCGTTTGGATCAGGTGATAAGGGAAAAAGTGGGTGGGAATTTAAAATTGCTGCGATTTCAACTAGTACTGTACAAAAATCCTCCTATACTAAGGATGCATCTTTAAAAACTCGCTCTAAATGTTTAACGCTGGTGGAATAAAATGCCATTGCACACCGATTGTCGCTAGATTTGATACTGGTCATTTAATAAAAACGTTCCTATTTCTTTAAGTTATGAGTTTGCCTTTACAAAGTTTGTTCCATTATCTCAGTATACACAATACACGTATGCACCAAAAATAACGAAACTCTTTAGATATAGAATAAAACACGCATTGTATTATGTTTGCAACTCAATATTTATTCAAAATAGGTTCCATTTGAATCAATACACTTTTTAGAACGATCAACTAGAGCATGCATATATTTTATATGCCATCTAAAGGAACGTTCTTTAACACCTGTGTCACGGCTGCTTGAATGGCTGGAATATCATTATAAAACGCTCCTTTCATGGCAATTTTCAGTTTTGGGAAAAGATAATAGTCACATGGTGATATATCAGGCGAATACGGAGGGTGTCCGATGACACAAATATGTTTTTTCATTAAAAATTCGTTGACTTATATGAGCGACTTTTTAGTCTTCATTTAATTAATGTGGAACAAAACGTGAACAAACCTTTCTTTTACCCAAATCTTAGAATTCTCCAAATAGTATTTTTACTTGTATTTAATTCTTCACCCAACATTCTAACAGTAAAATTCGCATCGACAGCAATGATTTCTCGCACTTTTTCGACTAATTAAGCACGATTTCCGACTTTTGGACGTCCAGATCTTTCATCATTTAAATCTTCACGACCATTTTTAAATTTTGCAAACCACTTATAAACTTGTGAACGAGATAAACAATCATCACCATAAACTTTTTTCATTAATTCGTATGTCTCAGCAATTTTTTTTCCAAGTTTAACACAAAATTTAATATTTGCTCGTTGTTCCATTGTATTTTTACAACATATCACAAAAACTACTGTCATTAAAATGCGCGGTATTTTTTAAACTGTCATCTGATTGCATGAAGTTGTGTGCGTTCGAAAGAGGAAAGATATATCTTTCTAACAATGTGTATGTTCAATAGATTGCGCTATGTGTTCTATGATTTAAATTAAAAGTTGCGTATTTTTGGGATATATCTGTGTATATTCAATGGCTTGCCACGACGCGAACAAAATCTACGAAATGCAGTAATAAACGTTTCTGCTGTTAGATCAGACACTAACTCTAAATGTGTAGCTTTCCTTGTGAAGCATATAAATATAAATATTAATATATAGGCTGTAATCCTTTTTAATTTATTTAACGATGAATATTGATTGAATAAGGAATATTCATTAACAGTTATAATGTAAAACTGTGGCTTTAGTATGACTTTCAAGATGGATTAAATTGTCTGCACTACTACAACTTTGATTTGGCCACGCATCTTTGCCCTTTGATAAGAAGTCCGATCCATTTCACCAGAGTGAAGATTTGATGAGATTATCTGGTGTAACTCATCTTTAAATTAAATCAGCTGCATTTTCTGACGAAATAATGTGTCTTCATTATTCTTAAATTTTGAATTTTAGACACTCTGTTGGCCACGAAAGTTTTTCAAAGATATGATGATGCCTGTATCCAGTTTAGAACAATCGTCGGATCACACCAAAAACAATATTGATCAAAATTTATTTGAATTGTGTCACGCACCTTTTCTGATAGTTGCGCCAATAAAACTGCACCACAAAGTTCTAATCTAGGTAATGTTATGTTTTTGAGTGATTCCACTCTAGCTTTTGCACAATTTAGTTTAACTGTTAATTCATTTATCATATTGACTGATCTTATGTAGATGCATGCTCCATAAGCAAGTTCAGATGCATCGCAGAACCCATACAATTCGATTCTGGTTGGATTCACACACACTACATGGCTTGGTATTTCTAAGTCGTTTAGTAAATGCAGTTCTGATTTGAAAGTAATTCATTCAGTGAACAATGAACCTTGTATAGATTCGTCCCATAATACTTTATCTCTCTATAACTGCTGCATTATTTTCTATGCTATTATTGTAATTGAATCCAATAGTCCAAGTGGATCATAAATTTGGGCAATTGTTGACAATATTGTTCTTTTGGTTACCTATTCATTATTGGTGTATTCCTTCCCTGAATATTCCAAGATATTTTCATCGGAATTTCATTTCACGCTCAGTGTTTTTATTTCAGAATTTTCGTATACATAGAATGTGGTTTGTTCATCTTCTGAATTGATAGCTGCAAGTACGACTTTGCTATTCAATGACCATTTTCTTAATTGATATTTAGCTGATTGAAAAATAAAAGTAAGTTCCTTGTACAATGTAATTGCTTCATCCATAGTTTTTACTCCTGTGAGCAAATCATCCACGTAAAAATTATGTTTAATCACCCTACTAGCGTTCGGAAACTCAGTCTGTGTGTCTATTGCCAACTGACATAAGCATCTTGTTGCCAGAAAAGGTGCCGATGTTGTCCCGTATGTATCGTATTGAGATGATAACATTTGATTGGTTCTTCTTGATTTTCCCGCCAGAGTATTAATTGCAAATTTTGCTGTAATTCTTCAATTAAAATTTGTCGATACATTTGAGTTATGTCTTATATGATTACGATAGGATATCTCCTGAATCTAATAATTATTGATATTAAATCGTCTTGGACTGTTGAAAACGTTAATTGCAACTCATTGAATGATACTCCCGTGTCAGTTTTTGATGAGCCGTCGAAAACTACGCGTAATTTTGTGGTCGTGTTTTGTTTCGGAATAACTGATGATGCGGAAAATAATAACATGTTGAATTTTTAATACTTCCCTCATAAAGTCGACGTATTGATTTTTGAATTCTTTATTTTTATTGAGTTTTCTTTCCATTGCATAAAATCGACGAAGAGCTGTGCTTCTCGACTCGCCTAATTTGTTAAATTTCTGCTTGATGGGAATTTTTACTACGAATCTGCCTTCAGCATTTCGCGTTATATTATGAATAAAATGATTTTCACATTCTTGTTGTTCTTGTGAATATTTTGTATTTGAATCTTGAAATTCTTCAATTTCCCAAAACTTTGCGATTTGATTACTCAATTTGACATCTAATTCTTCATTTACATTACGTGAAAAGCTACAAGATATTTGAGATTGTGGTAAGGATACTGGCCCGGACACAATCCATCCTAGTATTGTTTTTTGTAATAGTAGTTTATTATTACCTAATTTAATTTGCCCAATGCATAAAAGTTCATAAAAGATTGAAGCTCCTAATAATATGTCCACATTGCCTGCTTTATTAATTGTGGGGTTTTATAACTGAATATTACCAAGTATATTTAAATTTGATGCATTGAATGACGTGAGTGGCAATGCTCCAGTGATGCTAGGAAGCAGTAGACAATTGATTGTCCGGTTGTATGCATTTTGAGTTGATTGAATTTGAATATCTGCTTTATGTTTGATTTGAGATTCCACTAAATTAAGTCCAGCAATTGAAACGTTCGTTTGTGATTTTGTCAACTTGAGTTTTTCACATAATTCGTACGTAGCAAAATTTTACTGTGATCCGTTATCCAATAATGCTCTGCATGTATGCTGTTTTCCATCAGCGTCACGAATTATTATGAATGTAGTTGCGAGAAGAATTTGACGTGACGTATTCATAGCTGCATGATTTATTTTGCCTTTGTCACTAAACTTGATTCGTGATTAGGTTCAACTGTAGTTGATACGCGAATTTGTTCTTTACTGCTAGTTGTTGAATTTTTGTTAATGTGAGTAACGTATTATAATTCAAAGGACATATTTTGCAAACAGTAGATTTGCAATATTTAAAAAAAAATATTAGTCTTTAAACAATTTAAACACAATTTGAGATTTTTTATTTCTAAGATTCTTTCATTTGGTGTTAATTTTAAGAATTTTTCGCACTGATATAGTCCATGCTGCTCTTGACAAAGTAGACAATTCTTCATATTAGTTGAATAATGAGCATTTAAGTTTGAAAATTGTTGTTTTTGACCTCTGAATTTTAAATTATGTTCATATTTTTCTGTATGAAAGTTTCAAGAAGGTCACACCTTTTGTCGCAATCTAATATAAAACAATTTATCCACTTCTGATAATTGTCTATATATGGTATAATTTTTCCGTGATTAATGCTGCTTCTTCTGCACTTTTCTCTATTCATGTATTTGTCAGGATAAATAATGGACGAAGTACATTGGATATGTGCATCAGTTCTATTAAAATATATAATTACAAGTGATCAACCTTTCAACTTCTCTCGTCTATCGCCGGATACACACTATCTTAGAAACTATTTACAAGGTCTCATGCATCCTTAAACATTCACACACGTCTCTTCATCCCTCACCTATTCTAACATGTTCTCACATCTGGCGTCACTCAAACAGACCAAGACACACTTGACCATAATTTATTGGTTTGAAAAACATAACCACAACCCCAAGCATTCCATTCTCACACTACTTAATATTTTCTAAAACAAATAACTATAAATTAACTGAAACAAGTAAAACTAAACACATAATTTAACAATACCAATCTAAATTATAAATATTGCCACACTTTCCTTAAAAAATTTTGTAAATTGAGTCATAGTCGGCAAATCCGTTCCTGGAATGTATTCTTCCCATTCACAACGTGTTATTGTATCCAATTTTGATGATATGAGGTATACGATAAAAATGTTCCAAGCATCAGTTGGCAAATCAAGACTTTTAAATGGCCGCAAATGTTTTGTAGCCGTATCTAATATTTATGTCTCAAAGTTATATGTGATTCCTTTGTGATTGATGGCATATTGTACATCGAGTTAATATGATGATTCACCATTTTACGTTAACAACGATCACGCGATTCGATAACTCGCCGCCGATATCTCTAATGACTGAATTATTTGTGCTGCTTCGTTTTTTAAACAAGACTTGAGATAGTGGAATTTTTGTATATCACTAACTTATGATAGGTAATCTTACCTAATTGTTCAAATTATGATTGTATGCAGTTTCCACAACGTTTTCATTTAATGAGGGTGAATGTTCGGTAATGTCAACTATTAATATTTTTTTTGTCTTTCATACTAATTTATAATATATTTGCTCAAAAGTGTCTCTTTCATTTTCTTGTTGTGGATAGTTATCCTCACACAAGATTTCAATTGAATTTTGAACTGCGTTAAATACATTTCAAGCTTCATGTAATTTATTTAAACGAATTTCTAATTCATTTTTGTCTTTTTCTTCCGGCTTTTGAAGAAATTGTTTGAACCGAGTGACTTGCCGTTTAATATCACTCCGTTTTTTGGTTAATGCTTTTAATTCTGACATATTTTGTTATTATTAATTTATTGGAAAAAAAAATATTTTTGTTTAAACAATGCTAGTTCTTCCGAAACAGATTACATAGAAAGGAGAGAAAGAAGGAATGCACACTTACCTGTTGTTGCTTGAATGTACTTTCCTGTTGCTAAAAATCCGGACGCAGTAGACCAGCTAGATGCTAGTTGCGAATCTGTCCAATGTTGACTATTTGACTGGCCTGCCAGCTGGATGCTTGCGGACCAGACAGTTGCTGCTTAGCTCGCTGCTGTGTTGAGCGACTGATGTATGTTGACTGCTGAACTGGTCAACTCGTTTTTGTGTTTCTTAGATTTTTCTGTTTAATTTTCTATTCTAATCGATGTATCGATTAAAATATTGATCTAAGGACCAATGTTTTTTATATCTTATCCTCTGTAGTGGATGTTTCACTTATTATTTATTGATTACAAAATGTTGCGATTGCGATTGTCTACACTGGTCGAATGCTCGACTCACACTCACGCTTGTTGTCCTCATTGGACATAGGCTTTCCTCAGGTTGTGCTGTTCTAAGCCATAGTGGCCCTGCGATTTTTTGGAGGTTGTTAATCTTTTTCTCACGATATGACCGGCCATAGTGTGCGAGCTTATTTTTTCTTTAGTTATATACTGAATTTTTTATTTTATGCTTTTGTTTACCTCTTATTTTTTCACTAGATGTTTTAGTTTTATCTTTATTTTCTGTTTGGGTCGTTAGCATATTTCCCTTCTTTGACTACTTTAATTGCTATATCTGATCTAACCTTAACAAACGTCTATTTATTGAAAGCTGCTACATCAACAATGATGACAGATCTATCAACATTAAAACGGATTTCAATGACAGCAAGAATGTTTATTCTAACCTCAAACAGATATTACGTTAATTTAATTACTTTACTGTCATCATATTGTTTGACTTTGAGTTGGTTTTCTTCTTTTACGCACAATTGTAAATTGTTGTTGTTTTTATATTCAACCGCTAGATGTCACACTATGTATCTTTTGTACTCAAACTGTAATTTTTGAATTATATTCAGTCGTCACCTCGACTCTTCGGATTCAGCACTGTATCTTAGAATCTTGTTTTTTGCTTCGTTTAACTTCTTAACATATTTTTTTTTTATTTTGCACTTTGCTGATTCCGAACATCGACTTAAAGTTTTTATATTTAATTATATTTATTATTTCTTGTGTTGCTATTTTTACCAACTGTTTTTTGGTGAGTTACTTGTTCATATTTTGACTAACAATTGTCTGATATTGTTTAATTTTACTTAGACCTGAAGATGGTTACATCCGTAACCGAAACGTTGTCAACTATATTTAAATAAAATTGACTACAACTTAAGCCTACGTCCTTTAATTACTATCCTTAATTGCTATATATTAACCTTTTCTTTTACGTTAAACATATCGGGTATTTTAACTTTTTCTGTACCTATTTTTGGAGGGGATATAGCCTTTACGAAGGGGTTTGACATACTGCTGCTCCTTGGTCTAGACGTGCGTTCTTATAATATGTTATTTGTTGCGGACGTTGATTGTAATGGCTCTTTCGTTGTTTTTGTTGATTTCTTTTTGATTTGAATTTGTTTCGATTTCTTTGTATCCTGTTCTTTTTTATCTACGTTGTTGCTCTCTATATCCTACGATCTGTTCCTTTTATTTGAATTCATTTCTTCTTTAATTTGCGTGGGTTCTTCCTTACCAATCGGCTCGCCTTCTATGACTAGTATATCGTATTTTAATATTGCGTATTTACCCGTTTCTCTAAGATATTTCATATTTAGTGTCAGTTTTTTCTATTTTCTTGAATTTGTTTTGATAGGTCTTCAGTCACGTAGATATGTGTATCTTTCAGATATTTCTTATTTCTCAAAACTTTTCTTGCAACTAGAAACTTTATTAATATTGGTCTTACTTTATTGTTGTTATTTGAACTTAATCTGAATAGGGGACCGATTTAATTAATTGAAGTTGGTATATTCAATTCTTTGTTAAATATCTTTATACATACGGTTTCCAACTCCTTCGTTTCATTGTCTGGTACACCATGTAATATTATGTTTCTAGATCGTTCTTATTTTTAGTTCTGAGCGTCTTAATGGTGTTGGCGGAGACGTCGCGGATGCAACACCGGATTTCGGAGATGCTGGTGGCCTCGTAATGCAGACGAAGTACTGGTGACGCCGTTGCGGAGACCGCACTGTCTTTCGGAGACGCTGTGGGCGTCGTAACGGCTACGTGGTGGTGGTTGATGGCGTGAAAAGATGAGATGAAAGAAGTGCTGGAGAGGAAAGGACGTGCACGGCGCTAGCCGCGACTCACGGGGAGACGCCAACCGGACCGCAGTGGTTACGTGCAAGAAAACTCGTGGAGACCACGCGCACTCGCAGTAGAAGACATTGTCTCGATACCTCATGGCAAAGTCGCGACGCTAGCTCGGCGATACTCGTAGTCGATCACGGTACGCGAGGAGGCGATCGCTGCCGGAAACGAAAAAAATCACGCCACAAACAGCTGCATGCGCTTCCCCGAAACTCGAATAACGTCGTGGTGTTGGCTGAGCGATAATGTATCGAGCCAGGAAATGATCTCGGGACGGACGGGGTAGGTACGGACACTTGAGCAAAAACTCTTGGCATTTACCACAATAGGAAAATACCGGTTCGGTGTAAAAACTTACGAACGATGGCCGCGAGACCTTGAAGACGCTGTGCGACAGCTTTGACAGCCAGACAGCTATTTGACAGGTAAAATCAAAGAAAACGGAGACGGAATCTGGCTTACCGGCTGTCGGAAATGCCTTAACGAACTCGCAGTGATGTAGGAGACCGAACGAATGACAGGTGGAGGCGATAACTCGCTGGGGACGGATGACGGTATACGCGAAACTCGCAAAAAACGGGAGGATGACGAAAACTCGCTGATAGGACGTGAGCAGGTTGTAGGAGAACTCCTGACTATTGAACACTGACTGATGACTATATTTTTGGCCGCGGTATTTATACCAGTTTTACTAATTGTGCGGGTCCTGGTCAGTCGGCGGAGGTTCGTCCTATGTTAAGCAAATGGATGGTTTGGTGATAGACGGAAATTAGATTATGAACCACCCGATTTGATTTAACATAGGCTTAAATATCACGGCAGCCTGTTTCGCACGCACTGTTGAAATTTGGCGGAGCTCGGAAGTCGGACGCCCATGAAACTAGTTTACCAGGACCAGACTCAAAATATTCCGCGACCGTAACTTGCTCAAATATGTACCAGTGGTGGTAAAAATTATCTTGAATATTCCTTGGGACATCACTTCATCACACATTTAGAGGATACGTTTTGTGGTGTTTTCTAGCTTTTCACTTAATTTGTTTATTGTAACTTTGTTGTCTTTTTGTGTGAATTTTCTGTTCGTTTGTAAAGGTCTGTTTGCTACCTGGATGTATTTAAAGATGAAGCAATTTGCTTAACTATGATATAATATATTGTACCTCAGTTAACTGATTTTTATTGTTTATGTTATACTGTATTTAATTTAAGGTTTCCGAGGTTATGTTGACTTGTAATTGGAATCCTAAAAATTTCTTTTAAAGTGATATCTGCTATTTGTGTTTTTATACAATCTTCAGTTTGTTTTAGCCTTCTATGCCTTCTTTTATTTTTATTCTATTCCCGCAAAATTTTTGTTTCTATTAATTGACAGTAACGATCTTCACAATCAACT
Source organism: Pterostichus madidus (assembly GCA_911728475.2). NCBI lineage: Eukaryota > Metazoa > Arthropoda > Insecta > Coleoptera > Carabidae > Pterostichus > Pterostichus madidus. The sequence continues at coordinate 15,588,264 of OU452319.1, forward strand.
TTCAATCCGGTAATTGCCTGTATATTTTTGCTAAATTGAGCGGAACTCATAAATCTAAAGATAATCACAGAAAGAACAGCAATATACAAAGACAAAGCATTCGGTGGACTCTTTTACTGGAGAAGCAACGATACCGCAGCTTAAACTGTAAAAGAAACTCAATACATAACCATTTATACAACCAGCAAAACATATGAATAAAAGCAAATCGAAATTACATGTCATATGGATTCAATTTGCTTTTATTTATGTAAAACAAAGTTTTGTTGGTGCAATGGTTATAAATAATAAATCTTTTAAAATTAATATCGGAGCACATTAGAGAAATGTTGCTTTTAAAGCTGTGGGAATATCTGGATATCCGTTCAAATATTATTTCACCTTTCATTACTTCCAATTCAACTAGTAGGTACGCACTAGTCATTATAATTTGATTTTAAAAACTATTACTCTATAACGTTATAAAGCTTTGTTATTCCCAAAATTAATGAAAGGTTGTTTTTGTAAGTACATTTTCAACTATTCTTATACAATTATATTTGTAAGTAGTGTTTTTCTGTAGAAATCTCATATGAGGGTTTGTTTTTAAAGCAAACTTTTACGTACCGTTGCTCCGGCATATACCTTTGTTAGCTTTCAACTAGTTATTCTTGTTTCGGTTCAAAATAAGCCACATATGTCTGACCTGTAAAGTAATACAAGTATTTGTTTGCCAGCAGAGTATTTGCTTTTTCAGCACTATGCTTTTTTATTGTTCCATTTACTTCAATAAATTAGCTTCGCATTGAAAGATCTAGATAATGAAAATATTATCTGCAGGCAGTGACAGCTCTTGACCATTATAATAACTGAGGAAAAAAGTAAAAAGCATATACGAGGGTATTTTAATAAGAATATGGCAATAACTGAATAAATTAGTTCTTTTATTAATGTAAGATATGTTGTCAACTGCATTTAAATTTGAAATTGAATCCAAGTCTGATAAATAAAATTCAGTACACCTATTTGTAAAAAATAAATATTTATAAATATTCTGATTTTTAAAATCCCAATTGAAAACAGAAGCAGGACATAGTGCTAATTCACAGTGCAAATTAAATTAAATGCACAAAGTCTGTAAATAGACGCTCTCACTCTGGAACGCACGACTCAGTGTTACTCGAAGCGCGAGTTTGAGACCAGCGAGTCTCTAATAATATCTGAATGGAGAATACCGTTGCAAGACTAAAAGAGTTGCAAGACTTATACACCAAGCATAAAACAGCCATACATATTCGAGAACTGATCTACAAACTGGCAACCGACAAAAACATACATATCTCTCTCACATGGATTCCGTCACACGTCGGGATACTAGAAAACGAAGAGGTAGACCAACTAGCTAAACTAGCAGCCAACAAAGGAGAAATTACCATAATCCCTATTCCAAAAGAAGATTTAAAACAAACTATCGAGGAGAAGATAGAAGAAGAACAGAGGAAAAAATGGACAAACACAATCAATAATAAACTAAGAGAAATCAAAAATGACCTAAAACCCTGGAATATAGGCGACTCAAGAAAAGAACAAATTATCCTAACAAGACTACGAATAGGCCATACAAACCTAACACATAAATATCTATTCGAAAAAACCTAACCACCGAGATGCGACGCATGCAATAAAACACTAACGATAAAACACGTCATAACCGAGTGCACCAAATACCAGCAAAGCAGAACCACCCACACCATACCTGGGAATTTGCATGAAACCCTAAGAAACAACAGACTACAAGCGAGAAAAACAATAGAATACCTTCATTCAATTAATATGTACTTACAGATATAAATTCATATATCAAATTGTGTAAATTAAATGTAAAATCAATGTCAATGACCACGATGTCAAGACGTAACATGAAATAAAAAAAAAAATTATCAATAAATTATTAAAACAAAAATCTTATATAAAATAATAATTGTTCATACATAATATATGATTATTTTCTAATTTAATTTCAAGTACAATAAAAAAATTGATTAATAAAAAATTATAGTCGGAACTTGGCCCCGGTATATGATGAACGGCCACTATCTGTAAGTGTATTTGTTAACAAACTTGATTTTTTTTCTGTTGCCAAATGTGCATCATAACAAATAAATTAATACATGAAGGAAACTAGATAACTATAAAACAAAATCAATCAAAAGTCAGTATAATATGCATTGGAAGTAAACTAAGCAAGAAACAAAATTAATCATTTGTATGTATTTTATGTATCATTAATATGATTTAAAGTACATAGTATCGTATTTAAATCACTTCCATATAAATTGGCTTTATTTACCAAAAAATATGGGACTTGAAGATGGCATTGCTGCCGGAAATGAGAATTTATTTAGTTATACAAATAATCCTTAAAGTTAAGCTTATTCATATAACACGGTTTTAATACGGTTAGTTAGGAATTAACGTAAGTTATTTATAAGTTTTATTATTTCATAATATAAAAATGTAATTGATAATTATCTGTACTATTATTTACAGTATTTCAACACTTCCCAGAAAAACATAACCTATATCTACAATGACAAAGAAATAGAATATAAACATGAGACTATATTGACCGTGTACAATGTGTCTCGAGTGAATGTCGGATTTTACTATTGCCACGGAACAGAGGTGAACTTCAATACCCCCAGGAGGTCCAGCAAGATATATGTCTTCATACGTGGTTCGTACTTCACTTATATTAAAAATGCTTCCTGTACGATAGTACTTTCTCTTTTTAAACAGACAAACTTTTAACATGAATTTAGGATCCCAAACTAGGAACTTATATTTTTCTATAGATATGCTCGCTAGCGGTTTAATTAAAAGAAACATTGACATTGAAAGCTGTAACTATAAATTAATCATTTACAATTCGATTCACAAAAAAGTTTTTACTAATCCTGAATTTTAGATTAGCTAATCTTCTTTTAGTCCTATTTATTATTCAAATAACTTTTCGAAAACAAATGGTACCAAAATTATATTAGAGTTTATTTAAAAGTTTTTAAGAATATGGTTTAATTAATTTGGTTACTGAAATATTCAAGATTAGTTAAAACTCTTCTGAGAATTGGGCTGTAAAAGACTATTATCAACTTAGGAAAAAACCAGCATTTACTCTTGTGATGAACCTGCGGTCTGCGGCTGCGGCTGCTGCTCTCGAGGACCTCACGTTGGCGACGGTGAATGCTCGGGCGCCAACCGATTGCTCGAATTTATCAGTGAAGCGGGGGTTAAGGTTTTGCATATATTATAAGAGTATTTTGTTGACTAGATGTATTGATAATATTTATTAAAGTAATTGTGGATGGTTTACACAACAAAGAACGAATAATAAAATAGACAAATACTGAAATGCAATATTTACATTGACGTAATGCCGGCACACTAGTTTCGCAAGTTAACGTAGACATACGCGGCTTCGCGGTTTCATGTATAAACTAAAGCAGGCGGACTCGGCGTTATCACGGCGCGTGTACAAATCGGCGGTTCGGTAGAAGGAGTACGAAAGTAAGTCAGCACTCACTGACTACTAGGTAATGGACGCTTTTGTCAGCACATACTGACGGACAGGAAACTGGCGTCGGTCAGCATACACTGACGAACAAGAAACGGACGACGGTCTACACATTGACGGACAGGAAACAGGCGTCGGTCAGCACACACTGACGGACAAGACACGGACGTCGGTCAGCATGCACTGACGGACACAAATGAAAAGTCAAAATGAAAATCAACAAAAAAGCAATCAACAGTATATCCAAAACTTACAAACTACAGCCTCAAACTTCTAACTTAGAAACTACAGTTTTAAACTACTAACTTACAAACTACAAAAGAAATAAAACAATTAAACTTAACTTACGAACTAGAACCCAACTTACTGACTAAACTTAACACATAAAATAAAAGTCTGTGGGGGGAAAAACAATGCGGGGTATTAGCGGCAGAATTTCTTCCATGCGATGCGGCCATCGCGTCCCTTGCAGGCGGCTCATAGCTTTCGCCCCTTCAACCGGATGTCGACTACTCGTGATGGCGGTGTCATGGCCTCGTGAGTCGGCAGCTTCCACGGCAAGAACTCGTTCTGGAGCTTCCGGTCGGTGGCGGACAACGGCGAGAGGACCACCTTGAATAACAGAGCGGCCGTCCCTATCGTCCTCGGTGGTTCCGCAGCTCCCTTCGGCTTCTGAACAGCCCGGTCGACGTACTGGTTGCCGCTGCAGTCACCCAACGGCTGAACACCTTACACGCTGCTGCTGGGCATCGTCCTTGGAGACACTGGTGCGGACGGCGGTGAAATTGGCAGAAGCTTCCAAATCCGACCCGGGGATATCTTCAGGCCGAGGGATGACGTCTTGATCACGTGGCAGTCGTGATCCGGTGATGACAGCAGCGGAGAGAGCAAATGCTGGGCGACGGACATCCGTTGCAGAAGTTGCTGCACGGACAGTGCAAGTGGCGCGGTCGGGACCGACATCGGTTGCCGTGCTCTCAGCTGGGGGTGCGGTGTTGTCCCGGCTGGAGGCTGTGGCTGCGGTATCAGGCACTCTCCTCCTGCTGGCTTTCGGGCCAACCGTAATGGTGATGACATAGAATCCGCAAACGATTTCAGCGTAGATGCAGGTATGGCGATCCGCCTCTCCGTCTGCGGATGACCCTAAGTTGTCGGACATCCCTGGTACTAGAAGGCGGGTTTCAAGTTTTTGGCGTGTATCTGACAAATCCGGCATCCGTGCACGCCCCGCAGGTCGTGAACTTGTGGCGATAGGCCCCAAGTACCTGAATTTCGTGGCGAAACCGATTGCGGCGGCGGATCAAGGTGCATGACTTGATCACCCACTCGCGTTTTCCAGTCTCTACGGCGTAGGTTGTAGTGGTGAGCTTGCCGCTTGGCGACCCAAGCAAAATTCAAACGCGCCAGTTCCTGGCTCTCACGCAGCTTGTGAAGTTGCTCCTGGTGTTCGTTCGTGACGAGGTCGTCCTGGGTGCTGGTGCCCGCGTCTACCTGTTGCTCAACCTCCCTGATTCCGTTAGGCGGTACAGTGAAGACATGCAACTCGAGACCGAAGTTCACGTACGTCGGGGTGTATCCCGTCGAATCATGCCGGCACGTATTGATGACTAGGGTGAGTTCGGGAAGGTACTTGTCCCAGTTCTTCTGGTTGCCATCATAGTACATAGCTATTATCGGTTTGAGCACTTGGATTATCCTTTCTACCGGATTAGCTTGGGGCGTATATGGAGGCGGATCTTCAAGGCGGCGAGCTGTCTACGGAACAGTTTGTTGATGAATTCGGTTCCGTTATCGGTGATAACTGTCTTTGGGCAGCCGAAACGATTAATGATAAGTTCTCGGAAGGTTCTATTGATAAAAAACTCCGTTCGCTTTCCTAACGGCCTGACATTCAACCCATTTCGTAAGGCGATCCTGGACGACGATCAGGTAGCAGAAGCCTCTGGTGGAGCGCGGTATGTCACCCAGTATGTCAATGGTTACCGTTTCCCAGGGTCCGCGTGTCTTAGGGGCTGACATTTTTTCGGCGGTGCCGCTCTGGCTGGGTTTAAACTTCTGGCATAGTCGGTATGTCCTCATGTACTGGATAATATCTCGCTGCATGCCTGGCCAGTGTCACTGCCGAATTATCCTTGAGATCGTTTTTGTTATCCCCATGTGTCCAACTTGTACGCGGTCGTGCTGTTCTTGCATGATGTGTGTCCTATGACCCTTGGGTATACAGAACTTCTACTCGGTGGTCGGGTCTATCTTAATCAGGTCGGTGGGGTCACAGGTTCAATGATAAAATTCACCGCCTTCGATCTTGAAGTCATCGAACTATTCGGGAGTCTTCCCGACGTCTCGGGGCATATGCTGGTATCAGTTGACCGTCGAGGTAACGAGGCACAACACCACGGCCTTGTCCTCTGAAGAGATCGGAAGCGGCTGTCGAGACAACGCATCTGCTAGCTAGTTTAATGAGCCTTTTAGATATTCGATGCGCATGTCAAATTGCTGCAAAAGGACCACCCATCTAGCCAGACGCTCGGAGGGGTTCTCGTATTTCTGTAACCAGCGCAGCGCTTGATGATCGGTGATAACGGTGAACGGGTAGCCTTCCAAGTAAAGACGCATCATTTTTATGTTTCAAACGATGGCCAGACATTCTTTTTCAGTCGTGCGATAGTTTCTTTCAGGCTGACTCAGCATGCGGCTTGCATATGCTATCACATACTCCTGGTTGTCGATGCGCTGCACCAACGCGGCACCGATGACTCGGTCGGATGCGTCCGTTTGCATAATGAATGGATGCGCAAAGTTCGGGCAGGCCAGGACGGAGGCGGTCGCGAGAGCTCGTTTTAATTTATTGGAAGCCGCTTCTTCCATTTCGGTTCATCGCCATTGATAGGTTTTCTTTAATAGTTGGGTCAGGGGTGCCACCAGTCCTGAGAAACCGTTTATGAAACGCCGATACCAGGAGGCGGCGCCCAATACTTGCTGTAACTCCCGTAGGTCTCGTGGTGGTGCACGAGTGAATAAAATACACACTGTGGCTTGTTGAGGTCTACGACTTCACGAGGGCAGCAAAAGTATTTGACCATTTGTATGATACAAAAATGGGGGCAGAAGTAAAACATTCTATCCATAGAGAAATAATGGGCACATTATTATGGAGCAGTTGCTCAGTGGTATTGAGTCGGCCAGTGGATCATAAGAACCCTGGTTCGATCCCGTGGATTAATATATCAATTACTGAGATCTGCTTTTTCAGAGTGCCACATCCAGTAATGGGTAAAAGGCGTGATGATATATTTATATTTATTTATTTATTATTTCTCTTGTGTATTAATACTTAGTGTTATATTGTATTATATTTATAATTAGTTTAAATAGGTTTGTTTTGATATTATTTTTTGTACGTATTTATTAAATAAACACATTTTTATTTTCGTATAAATAAATACGAGTACGAGTAGTTGTGAGTCATATTTTTGCATTCTAAACCTGTACATTTCAAAACAGCACGAAAAATGTAACATTATTTTCATAGGCGAATCCTTGCAATACTTAACTTCGTTAAATAAGAAAATGAAATGCTTAATTAAATTTGTTTTTCTATTTCGGTGTTCTTATAGCTCTATAAACGCACTGTAAATACATCATTAAGGAGATCTTATAAGCGTACTGTTTTTGGCGCTTTTCATTTTCTAAGAGTGATATGATTGCTTTAAAATCTGACGGATGTAAGATATATAAATTCAAAATTGTAAATGATTAGTGTCGAAATATTCTTTTAATTATAAACCTTTTATTCTTTTTCTAGGTAATGGGTCCAAAAACAACATGATATAAACAGACAAAATTCACTACACTAACAGAAAAAAATATTCATCAACATAAAAAAATTGAAATTTAATTTGTTTGTGTTTTGAGCGCTATTAACACAACTGATAAAAAACAATAAGTTATATTTTTGGCAGGTCGCGTTTTAAAAAACTTTAACAGAATTATAAAATTATCTCAATAAAAACAAATTGTATTAAGAACGCGTTTTATAAGGCCTGTTAACGCACTAATCCTTTGTAAAACTCGCCGCAAAGCGGCTCGTTTTCCAAATTTGGATTTGTGCGTTAACAGATTGATTTGTGAAACTAGTTCTTTAATATATTATCATTAACTTTTTAGTATCTTATAATGTATGTATAATTATGTAATGAATTTTTGATTCATTTTGGTTGACACATATTTGACATTTTTAAACTGCTGGTGAAATAAAATTTTTAAACCGCTACCAAAATAAACATTTTAAATGGCTGTTTATAAAAAACTTTACTGGCCCGTATCCAAGTAATTAATCATGAGTTTATAAGGCAAAATTGAACAGATCGATTTATTTCTTAGTGTTAAAATTTATTTTATAAAGTTGACATTTGTGAAAACAGTTATTTAATTACTATTGTTCTTGAATCAAATTATTACTTATAGAGGGATAAAAATGCAAAAAAAATTAGATTTTTAATAAAATATCTTAAGAAATATTGTAGCTCACGACGAGTTCTGTCACTGGTTAAATTTTATCATTTATTTTTGTTACATCCTATATAACAAATTTCAAATCAGACAGCAGGGACAAAAAAAGTTTCCTACACTGACCCATTTCACGAGTACATAATCCAAGTCATCATTGACGAATTCTATGTTAATTTATTAAATGAATGTTCTGTAATTTGAAAATGATTAAAATATGAATTTTTCTTTTTTTTTTAGTTGACAGACATTTAACTGTAGACACTCCTAAAATGAAAACATATGAAATATTTATTTGGCGCACGTTTATTCCATGCAGACCTACTGCTCAAGATATAAACGTCACTGTTACATGTGTTGATCATACAGGATTGCTCGCAGAAATGTCAGTGAATCCACGTAACTACACTGCAGTACATGTGTTCAAGAATTCTGTGGTAAGTAATACGTACATTCAAATTACAACAATATTTTGATATATAATATAATAATTGAATATCATCATACTTTTATGAACATGACTACAGGGAAGTTTTCACCCGTACTATGGATTCACAATAGAACATAAAAACTATATCTCATGGTATTACGATTTTTGTGAATGTATTTTCAGACGAAATAATCAAATATCTACTATACAACTATCATCTAATTTGAGTAAGTAATAATTCATATTCGTGTTTTTATTATTTTGTTAGATGTCATCTTATTTCATTTACTTGCTATTAAAACAAATAAATTAGTATATAGAGGAGAGTTGTTTAAGTTGAATCATCCGGACTGAAGATAGTTCCAGAACGATAATGTGACTTGATCTCTTTGAAACAAAATATTGTTCTTATTATGAGTGAAACTTATTATATGTATATTGTACAGAATTTTGAAGCCAAAACAAAGTATGGCAATAAACTAAATATCATTAATGTTATGTACAAATAATGAAATAAATTACACTCAAAAATTGGTTTTAAGAACTCGTAAACGGTAGGTGTGTTTTTGTTAAAAAAGTTATATGCATTGACCGGCAAAAAAAAATAGGACAACAAAAAATATTTAAAGTAGCAATACTTATTGATAAGAACTGACGTTGTTAAAATAAAATTGGGGGTGAAAATAATGTAGTGCGATACAGAATTATAATATATAATATATAAGGTGGCTTAACACCCCAAGTGAGGTTGCGCCGCTCCTTTCGGAGCTATCTAGATCTATTTATTGGAGTAGATCAGTCTCCATTTCGTGTTCATTTCTGCTATATTGTTTTTATTAATTCTCTCCACATCTTCCGGTCTCTTGTTTTATTCTTCCAATTATAGATTCTTGCCATTTTTAAATCTTCTTCTACTTCCCGTAACCATGTCGATCTGGGTCTGCCTCTGCCCCGTCTTCCTCCTGGTTTCCATTCGACTATTGCTTTTATTGCGTCCTTTTATTCCGCTCTCCATACATGTCCAAGCCATCTGGCTCTCTGTTGCTTTACCTTCTTCACTATATCTTCTCCTCCCAATGCTTCCTCTATTTCATAGTTCATACGTTGTCTATATTCGTTTTCTGCTATCTTTATAGGACCTAGAATAGTTCTCATTATCTTCCTTTCCATTACTTTTAGAGTTTCTTCATCTTTCTTTGTCATTGTCATTATTTCTGCAGCGTAGAGTGTTATTGGTCTTATAATCGTTCTATATATTTTCATTTTAGTCGCATGTGTAAGTAATTTGCTTTTAAGTAGTGTTTTGTTGGCGTAAAAGGCTCTATTTGTAGCTATTATCTTGTCTTTAATTTCTATCTCTCTCTCTCCCGAACTTGATATTGTTATTCCTAAATATTTGAATCTGTCAACCTGTTCAAAATTACATTGACCTATTTTTATATCCCTGGTCTTAGCTTTTTTTCCTAATATCATTATTTTGGTCTTAGACTCGTTTATTTTTAATCCCATTTTGCTGCCCTCATCTATTATTTCTCGTAATATTTCGAGCATTATCTTCCTGCTTTTTGTAATTATTGTTATATCATCTGCATATGCGATTATCTGTGCTCCTCTTGTTCTAAGTGTTCCTTCTTTATTTATTTTCCTCATTACGAATTCCAAAGCCAAATTAAACAGTGTAGCTGATAATGCATCACCTTGCCTAACTCCTTTATTTATTTCTATCTCTTCTGTTTCACCTTTTTGTGTTTTTACTGTGATTTTTGTTTTTCTCATTGTCATTATTATTATACGTCTTAACTTCGCTGATATTCCTAGTTCTCTCAAAGCTAACAATAATCTTTCTCTTTTTATAGAGTCAAAAGCTTGTTTGAAGTCTATGAAAAGCATTTCCGTGTTTATATTGTACTCAAGAGTTTTTTCTATTATTTGTTTTACTGTATGTATCGCATCCACCGTCGATCTTCCTTTAGTAAAACCGCATTGATGTTGTCCTATGATATTCCCTGATTCAGCTGATAGTCTTCTTTGTACTAAAGTTGACAATATTTTGTATGCAGTGCTCAATAGTGTTCGACCTCTGTAATTTTCACATATTTGCTGGTTACCTTTTTTATGTATCGTCACTATTTGGCCTGTTTCCCATTCCTTTGGCATACTCTCGTCTCTCCATATTTTCTGAATTAGTTCGTGTATGTGTTTCTGTATCTCTTCGCCTCCGTATTTTATTAATTCTATATTGATGCCATCTTTTCCTGGTGTCTTTCCATTACGGCTCTTATTTATTATTTCTTTAATTTCATCGATTGTTGGTTCTTCTACTTCTATATCATCTGTTTCAACTTGTGTGCCTATTTCCATACTTTGTTGAGCTTCTGTTAGCAGTTCCGTGAAATGCTCTTTCCATACTTGTCTATATTCTTGTTCATTTTCTGCTTATATACCATTTTTATTTTTTATTCCACACGCTTTTATCTTGTGTGTTCTGTTTTCTTCGTTCACTTTTTGGTAAAACCTCTTGGTATTTCTGTTTAATCTTTCTTTTTCTATATCTTCTATTTTATTATCTATCCAGTCTCTCTTATGCTTTCTTATAATTCTGTCACATTCTTTTCTCATTTTTTCATATTCCTCCTTGTCTTCTTTTGTATTTGTTTTTATCCATTTCAATCTTGCTTTCATCTTTCTTCTTGCTGCCTCGTTGCATTCTACACTGTACCATTCTTTTTTATTGTTTCGTTTTTCTCTTCCTACCCATCTTTCTGTCGCCTCATGTATGCATTTTTTAATTTTTTGCCATCTCGAATCCGATTTCTTCTTCATTTAGTATCTTATCTAGTTCCTCTGCGTATTTGTCTCTTGTACTTTCGTTGCTCAGTTTATCTATGTTCCATTTTGTTTCAGCTGGTTTGGTCTTATTAATTTTTCTTATTTTATGTCTCAACGCAGCCGTGACCATAAAATGGTCCGAATCTATGCTTGCTCCTCTATATGTTCTTACATTTGTTATCGATGAGTGCTTTCTTTTCGTACATGGTCTATTTGTGTCTGATGTTTTTGGTCTGGTGATGTCCATGTTACTTTATGTACTTTTGGATGGTTGTATTTTGTGCTACTAATTATTAGATTCGTTCTTGTTGCTAAACCACATAATCTTTGTCCGTTATCGTTTGTTTTTTCGTGTATTGTATACTTTCCAGCCACTTGTCGTATATAGTGCTCTTTCCCTATTTGCGCATTGAAATCTCCTAATATAATTGCTGTGTCTTCTTTTGGTATTCCTTCTATTTCCTCTTCCAGATTCTCATAGAACACATCTTTTTCTTCCGCCGTTGCTTTTTCAGTAGGTGCATATACATTTAATAACGATAATTTAAAAGGCTTCGTATGAATCCTGCAGTAGGCCATTCTCTCACTTATTGGTCTGAAATCAATCACCTTATTTTTTAATTTATTCATTATGAAGAAAGCCACTCCGTATTGTCCTTGTTTATTGTCCCCTGAATAATGTACATCATATTCGCTTTTATTAATAATTCCTTCTCCACTCCATCTTGTTTCTTGTACTGCTGCAACATCCATTTTATATCTTGACATATCTGCTGCTATTTCTTGCATTTTACCTGGATGTAGCATAGTTCTTACGTTCAATGTATTTATTTTAATCCTCCCTTCCTTCGTCTTTCTTTTAACTTTCTTTTTCTTTTTTTCTTGCGTTACTATTAATTGTCTCATTTTGCTCTTATCATCTTCCTGCTTTATTTCCGTTCTCATTCCGTTGCCATGTCGTTTTTCATGCTTATCATCTCCATTTTCGTTTTCTATATGATTTGTTTTTAATCGTTTTTTGACGCTATATCTAGCTTCTTTACTAGTCCTCTTTCTCTTGCGTTCCATTCGTACCATATCTCATCTATTCTTAGTTTTTGGAAACTTATTTTAATATCTCGTCCTTTATTCTTCTCTTCTCTTGCGCTTGTCCTTATACTTTCCTGTATCTGCATTTCTTCATTCGTAAGTTCATTGTCTATATATATTTTTGTACCCGTGAGTCTATTCTTGTTCCCCATGATCTTCATTTTATTCTCCCAGCTGTCTATCTTCGCTACAATTACTTGTTTATATTCCTCTCTTCCTTTCTTGTATGTGTCTGTTACCTTAACTTCTACCTCTAGTTTCTCTTTAATAAACTTTTCCACTGCCTCATTTGACACCTTTAGCTGCATCCCTTTAATTACTATGTTATTACGTTTTCCTTCTTTGACCCTCTTCTCCTCCATTTTCTCCATTCTTGATACTTTACATGTCAGTTCTATTATGTCTTCTTTCATTTTCTTTTCATTCTGTTTTAGGTTATGAACTTCCTCTTTTAGTATGTTTAACATACTCTCGAAATCCTTTCGTATTTCTTGTATCTCTTCTCGTTGTTCCTTTCTACCCTCTTGTGTTTCTCTTCGATGTTTTTTGTTATCCTCTTTTATCGTTTTCATTTCCTCTCTTATTGCCCTCAACATAAGTAGCATTTCATTTTCGGTTTCCCGTTCATCTACTTTTCTCTTGGGCGCAGGCGACCTAGCCGTTTTTCTGCTTTTACTAAAACCAACTGCTGCCGGTTCGCTACTCACGCTGAAGCTCCTGCCTTTGCGTCCATCACCTTCGTTGGCATACCCATCCTTTCTTTCTTCTTCTTCGTGTCTCTCACTTTCCATATTTTCTATTTCATCTGCCATTCCAATATATACCTTCAAAATATATATTATATTTACTTATTAATTACTATCCTCCCCGTTCTTATTATTATAAACTTAAACTTAAACTAATAAACTCTAGAACTATCTTACAATTTATTTATACTATACTTATTAAATAATCTTAAAGTCTCTATTTTCTTTGTTGTGTTTCGGTAGATTTAATGCCCCACTCTTTACATCTGCGCATTTTTGGTTGCTTCAATGTTCCATTTGGGCGTGGCCCGTCACTGATACGCCTGATTATCTTCTGGGCTCGTATTTTGTGGATTCGTTTAATATTTTAAAGGATATCTTTGTTCTTCTTACTCCTTCTGTCCACTATTTATTTACATCCTTCCACTCATAACGTGTCAGTGTTTTTGTATGCAACCGGATTGCAGCCCCAGTTTATTAATTAAGCTTTATTTATGTCCTCAAGCTGTCTATTGTTATTATTTATTCCTATATTTCTTTTTCTTCAATATCACCACAGAATCAAAATTAAGTATATATATATATATATATATATATATATATATATATATATATATATATATATATATATATATATATATATATATATATATATATGTATAAAAAATAAAATATTTTATATATATATATATACTGAACAATACTTAATTTTGATTCTGTGGTGATACATACATACATACATACATACATATCTTCACGCTATATCCCAACAAATGGGGTAGCACGAACCCTAAAATCACTCATAAAACATTCACTCATCACACCCATCAAACAAACAGCCATCACCAAACATTCCCATCCAAACACACCACGCTCACTTCAACCACATTTATAGATCACTCCATATAAACTCATTCATTTATAACACTCGAAAACATTATCACACAACAAACCTTCAATCACATCATTCCTATTCTCTTACCATTCATTTTCCTTCCTCAACGTACATAACATATGCATAAAAAAAAAAATCTCAAATTACTCACATTCACTCCTAACAACGAATCTAATAACGAAACTAACAACGAATCTACAAGATTAGAAAAGATGAAAGCGATAGTCTACACTTGTATACGAAAGAAAAGACCACACAATGCAGTCACAGAAAATGAGACAAAAAGATAAGAAAGGGAGGGAGCGTCGCCCTGCGCATGTTTTGAAAGTGAATTTCACACAATTGCAGTTAAACACTCTACGTAATAACTGAAAACGAATTAAAAGATAAGAAAGGAAGGGAGTGTCGCTCTACGCTTGTTTTTGGAAGTGAATTCCACACAATTGCAGTTAAACACTCAATGTAAGATCAGAAAACGAATTAAAAGATAAGAAACGAAGGGAGTGTCGTCCCTGAGCTTGTTTTTGAAAGTGAATTTCACACAATTACAGGTAAACACTCTAATGAAATTACTAAACAACGAAACTAAAATCTAAAACCCTGCGCTTTTCTGAAATCATCAGATTCATTCCGCAATTAATCTTCGCCAAACGTTCCTATCCTGACACACCACTTTTGCTTCATCCACATTCATAATTCCTTTCATACAAGCACGTTTGTTCCTCGTACTCGGAAACTTTCGTTCACGCAACAATTTTTCTATCATATTCATCCATTTATTCATAGGTCGCCCACGCAATCGTTCACCCTCAATTTCACCAACATATACCTGTTTCACTAATCTCTCATTCGACATACGTTCAACATGCCCAAACCATCTCAACTGACTTATACCTACTTTTTTAACTACATTCTTCTCAATTTCACATTCATCATACACCAATGTATTCCGGACACGATCTCTTCTAGTATAACTACACACACCCCGCAAATACCTCATTTCCACAGCAGTTATACGACGTTCATGTTTCTTCATCCACACCCAACATTCACTACCATACATCAATGAAGGCACTAAAACACCATTATACACACTCAATCGAGCATCTCTGGATACATTCACATTTCTAGCAAAGGTTCCCAGAGCACCCAATACCTTGCAACCCACAGATACTCTTCTTTCAATCTCACAATCAATACGTCCATCCCTTGAAAACACACTACCCAAATATAAAAACTCATTTACTTGACCCAATCTTACACCATTCACCGAAACATTGTAGTTGGTCACCAAATCACTCTTCTCAAACACTAACACTTTACATTTATCAACATTTAATAACAGATTTAAACCTTTTCCTACTTCATTTATACTTAGAATCATTCTTCTCAATTGCTCTTCAGATTCACCCATAACAACAACATTATCCGCATACGCTAACGCAGGCACTACACTACCACCAATATGTACACCATCCACCCCATTCAGCGCCGTTCGTAACAACACATCCATATACAAATTAAACAGCCACGGAGACATCCCACAACCTTGTTTCACACCAACATCTATACAAAACCAATCACTCAATCTACCATCAACTCTCACCGCAGCCTCGCTACCATCATACAACGCACGAATTGCCCCCAACAAATTCCCGTTTATACCGTACTGTAGAAGTACATCCCACAAAGTCTCGCGATGAACACTATCATATGCTTTTTTAAGATCGAGAAAGCCACAGAACACCTTTTTGTTCTTAGCAAGTGACTTCTCAACAATCATACGAAGAGAAAATAATTGATCCACACACCCTCTCTCAGGCAAAAAACCACCATGCATATCGCTTATCTTGGAAATGGTTAAGGTTCGTACCTTATGAATAAGAATCTTCCCGTACAACTTCCCTACCACACTCAGCAAACTTATCGCACGAAAATTAGTACATTCACTCGAACTACCTTTGCCTTTAAATAAAGGACAAATGACAGCACGTTTCCAATCATCAGGAGCCACACACCGTTTTAAACAAAATCTAAACAAATAAACTAACCAGTCAAATAACCTTTCACCTCCATATTTCAACATCTCATTCGATATACCATCCAAACCAGGAGCCTTACCATTCTTCAGACGCATCAATGCAAAACTAACATCACTCTCATCTATATCCCAATCATCACCACTAACATTTTCTCTAACATTTTCACTACTACCATTCCCTCCATTTATGCTACCATATAAAGCCCTAAAATACTCACACCATCTATTCCTAACATCTGACTCATTCCACAATAACTCACCATCAGCACTTTTAATCGCTTTCACTGCCCTTAAATTACCACCTCTCAATCTCTTCACACTCAACCAAAACATTCTTTTATTCATACTAAAATCATTTGTCAATCTTTCACTCATCAAGTCATCAAAACGTGCCTTACTTTCTCTCACAATTCTCTTAACACATTTATTTAACCTCTTGTATTCTAGTAAGCATTCATCTCGTAAACTTCCAGGTACATCTTTTACATTTAGAAAACGCAAATATGCTCTCTTTTTCTCCTCAATCGCCTCTTTTACTTCATCATTCCACCATGCATTCTTTGGACAAGAGCCTAATCTACATTCACCACAAACTTCTTTTGCACAATTAAGAACTGTATCCTTAAATTTCAACCAAACATCATTTATGCTGCATTCAAAATTAAGCTCACATACAGGCAAATATTCATTAATTTTCTCAACAAAACTATCTCTAACATCCTCATTCTGCAGTACACTGGATTTCACACGAAACATTTTTTCGATACCTTTCACCCTCATCCGCCAACATTTATCCAAACGTATACGCGATACCACCAAATAATGGTCATTCGTACCCAATTCAGCACCACGCTTCACACGCGTATCTATAACTAAACTTCTCCATCGTTCATCGTACAAAATAAAATCAATTACACTTCGTCTATTCTCACGCATATTCTCCCATGTATACAAATGAGCTAATTTATGTTTAAAAACAGAGTTGGAAACAAAGAGATTACGCTCCAAACAGAAAGATACTATTTTCCTACCATTTTCATTCTCTCTCACATCACCAAACTTACCCAAAACATTTCCAGACATGCTTCTCTTTACTCCCACCCAACCATTTAAATCACCACATACGATAACTTTCTCACCTGGATCACACAAATCAATCACACTATCTAACAAATTCCAAAACCGATCTTTTTCGAGATCATTTTCAGATTCAGTTGGGCCATAAACTGACACAACGAAGATTCTATGAAAGCCTACCTTTAATCTCAGCCAAAGAATTCTAGATGAAATACAGTCATAATCCCTTACAAACGGTTTCATTCTTTCACTAACAAGCACACCTACTCCATGCTTTGCACGTTCATTCTCAGATACATCCGACCACAAGCAAAACATTCCATCCACCTCTTCCTCACTACAGCCTTTCCTCTTAGTCTCACTTACACACAAAACATCTACATTATACACACGCATTGCATTCATCAATTCAATTTCTTTCCCAGTTATACCACGAACATTCCACGTACCAAACTTACATTCATCAAATTTTTCCCATTTATTCCTCATTTAAACAAAAGATAGTAAAAGAAGGGTTCTCTCGGTAATAGGGTAGAAGTTAAGGTAGCTTACCAAACTTATCCTTAACTATAAAGGAAAATAGAAATAAAAAGAAATAAATAAATTACATTGACACCTGTCAACCGTCAATCATACAAGAACAAAACATAACTTAGCGTTTCTAAGTACGTAACTAATATAAACAAATAACGAAATGAAAAGAAAATATACTACAAAAATCTAAATTATTATAAAAAGAAAAGATAACACTTATCTTAGTAAAATGATATGCTAGCAATCCGGTGGAAAACAGTCTATATAAATCCAACTCCAAATAACCAGTCAAAAGACGAAATGAAACACAAATTTGACGGACGAGTGTTGTTTATTCTGTTGCTAACACTATTACTTGTGGTGATATATATATATATATATATATATATATATATATATATATATATATATATATATATATATATATATATATATATATATATATTAGGGTGACTCAAAAAAATCGAATGTTTAAATAATGAGCTGCGTCTTAAAAAATATGTTAAAAGACAATAAATTAGAAAGGTTCCCTAAATATTGTCACTCAAGTCTGAGTTCAGAACGCAAATATTTGGTTTTGAGTTACATTGTTGTGAAATCCGTGCGTTCTGAACTCAGAATTGAGTGACAATGAGAAAGGACTACGAATACACCGTCTCGAGTAGCCCATACTAGTTCCAGTCGACGCCACTCCTGGTAGCGACGTTGCCGGCGTATTCATGATGATACTAACATCAGATTTAATCGGGCACAAAATCGAGCCAAGTGCGAATACACGAATCGTTTATCGCATGTTCAGGGCAAGGTTCGTATCAATTGGTGAACCTTAAATTAATAAATAAGTCTTATTATATGTGAGCGCCTTTTAGAATCCGTAAAGTAACATATATATTTTTGTAATTAAATTAAAAAATCTGGTGATTTGATTGAATAATTTCAGCCATGAATACATATCTTACTGCTTTACTTTCCGCACTTCACTTTCTATATCGCAATATATGATAAACAATTTTTTTATAAACAAAAATTCATATATAACAAAAATCTGGAAAATGATTCTGTGCGCATATTTGATCATGGTAATATTATTAACTAAGAATTTGTAAATTAACTATCAGAAATCACTCTAAATAATCATTTTTAAAATAAGGAACGATATAAAAACGAATAGTTATTAGAAAATTGTTTACGTGTTGAAAAAAATAGTAATATCCGAAAGAAAAATACTTTTCTTGTAAAAAAACACGTTTTTGATTTGCGCGACCTCTAAATGTTATTTAAATGGACTCATATTTAGGGAACCTTTCTAATTTATTGTCTTTTAACATATTTTTTATGACGCAGCTCATTATTTAAACATTCGATTTTTTTGAGTCACCCTAATATATATATATATATATATATATATATATATATATATATATATATATATATATATATATATATATATATATATATATATATTTGAGGAATGTTATCCCATTCATCCTGATGAATTCTTCGAAGATCATTTAAGTTGTTAAAATCACATAGACAATTTCTAACACGTCTTCCCAATATATCACACACATATTAAATGGGATTCAAGTAAGGGCTATAAGAAGATCAGTCCATGGAATTAAATCCTATTAGATTTAAATATTTAGAAACAACTCGGGCTGTATTTGGTCGTACATTATCCTGATTAAAAACAAATTTTTGGACTACTATTGCATTTAAAACTGAAACATGTCGTTGAACAGTTAAAGCAATAACATCAATAAAGACAAGCTCTGTACAAGCCGCAAGGAAATTCTTGCTCAAATCATCAGTGATCTTCCTCCATAACTTACGCTCTCTGAAAAAATAGCACAGATATAGCGCTCTTCAACTTTTTACTACCTTTTTCTCTGCCATTTGGAGATTTTTATGAAAATCGTGTTTCGTCACTGAACAATACTTAGCTTCAAGAAATTCTATGATGCTTAATAAGTAACTGTGGCCCTCCGACAGGTTTATAACTATGTAATTCATTATCATTAGTATTCCATACCCTTATCGAAGTATTTCTCACTTGCACGGCAGTAACATGACGATTAGTCAAAATGCACATGACAATAAATATGTGATTACGTCCTGTTTTAGTCCTTTTATGTCCAGAACCAGATCTCTTTGGGTACCTACTAATCTCACGAAATCGTTGTACTATTCTAAGGATACTGGAACGTAAAATTTCCCATTCTCAACTAGCGCTACTGCCATCGCTGCTTATTCATTATTTAAAAGCATATTAATTACCAAAGTTAACAAATAATCAATCAATTGTATTGGTATTTGATAATACATAAAAAAAAATGCAAATAAACAACCAAATGTCTATATACTTATTGCTAACTGAGAAACATAAATTTCTAGTATTAATGAAAAATCTTCGGAAAAATTTGAATCAAATACAATAAATGACATTAAGATTGCAGAGTAAAAATGAGGCATGTTAAATGATAAACAATGTCAATTGTACAGTAATACTTTAATTACTTCAAGTTATATACATATATATATATATATATATATATATTACAATAGATTTTTATAATATAAATATATCACTTACCGAGATCTGCTTCAGCAGATCTCGGTAAGTGATATATTTTGCGCGTGAAGTGCGGTTACCAGTCGTCAAATCACGGCCCCCAAACATGTTAGTATATAAGCATTGTAAATTGGACAAATGAGGAGAAAGTGGTCAAGCGTTTCCTCTACATTTATATTGCAAATGGAACAAATAGTAGTATCCCATTTATATCTTATTTTGTTAAATGGTAATGATACAAAATTTTTGTTTGCTAATCTTAAATTTACCATAACTCTAATTTTTTCAATAGGATGCTTTTCTAGTTATATAATTAATGCGTTTCTTTAGTATTCATATAAGAATTTATTATAGTTGTTAACATATACACTATAATTATAGTAAGTATTTATATTAGAATTAAAATTTTCATTGAGTTTTAACCATTTAACAGAATATAGATTTTTATCTTTACGCAATATTTTTTCTATTAGATATACGAGGTTTGTTAAAAAAACTGACTTTTTTTTTAATTTCGCGGGCTACGTATATTAGAATCTCGATTTTTTTTTGTTTGGTACGTTGGTACACATGTTCCCAACATACGTTGACATGAACAGCAATTTTGCATTTGTTGTTTGTTTTTGACAGATATAAAGGTTAGACGTATTTTGGTATGCTTGGCGATTTTTTGCAATCGAAAAAAATAGATCAAAGAATCTTTACTAAATTTTGCGTGAAAAATAAAATTAAGTGCACCTGTAATGTTGACTGTGGCATTTGGCGAGTCTACTTACAACTTACAACTAGCTTTACAATATGGTTAAAATTAACTAAAGTACATTATATATAGATACTGACGTTCTTCTTGGTACTGTTCCACATTTTCAGTTTTTTTGTGTTTCTACCAAAAGGTAATTAATTTATAAGTTAAACGGTAGTGAAATTAGTACGCTGTTAAAGAATTAAGTATAAATGTAGTTGGAAAAAGGACGAAATAAAATAATAGGAAGTGGAAATAGCGGAAAAACGAGGTTATAAACACTTAAACTGATAATTCTACAAATTTACATCAAATCAAGCTAAGTAGAACTTAAAAATAAATATTCCTGTACAAATAATTTTTTAGATACCTAAGGAATCAAATATCATTTAGTATCACCTTTCGTTCCTCAATATCACAATCCAAGCAAGTATTTCATGTATCTGTAAGCTCGCAACCAACATAACACCAAAGTGGGATATAAAAAATAATAATCATAATTTTAAAAATGGAAAACACTGACGAAAAATTTAATGAAATCCTCAAACAGCTGGAACAACTAATCCCATAAAGCGCAGCAATATCCAACATCGACAACAAATTGATGCTAAAATCTCGACAGTTGCGGATGAAATAAATAGCTTGAAAACAGAAATGGAAGACATGAGGAACACTGCTGACAACCAACAGGAATGTATATTAGAACTCGAAAGCAAAATGGAAAAAAAAAACTGGAAAGGAAAAAAATATCATCATTTTTGGACTAGACTTAAATAGGACAAACACGAAGCATAATATAGAAGGAGCACAGCGCACAGAATGGCACGAAATTTTACTTCTAGCGTCAGAGGTAGTGGTGGAGGTAGGAGGCCGACAATTACACTGTACTTACATGCGTAAAGCATTATATATCACATATTTCTTATAATTTACTTAAAAAATTAATTTTATAGTACATTACGAAATTACAAAAGTACATGTGTATTGTACATACATAAATTAAAAATACACATAATACACCTAATATAATATATTTTTTCTACTCCTACTGGGCAAATAATAATATAAAAAAACTAGAAAAAACTTTCATTTTACAAGTAATTAGTTTTTACAAAGTTTCGCCAATTTTCTTTTCTGTTTGCTGGTTGATACTTGATTAATTTTTATTTGATGGAAATAGGTACTGTCTCATTCTCATTGATGTGAATTCATTTATTACATACGATAAAACTTCTTTGCAATGAACATTGCAATTAAATGCAAATTTATAATTTTCAGTTACATAGGGATTTTCTCCGTTTTTTAATAACATATTTTCCATATATATATGTAAATATAAATTGTAAATAACCTAATTTGGATGTATAAAATAACCCCTGGTTTTCAAATTAGTTAAATTCGCCTACTGGTAATAGATTTTTCCTGTCATATCTGTTCTATTTTTGAAGTTTTCTGTACATACTTCACATTTTATAGTTTTTAAAATTCAACTTTGTTTTACGTAAATTTGTATACGTATGCTCGCAAAATTTACATATTTCGTCTGCCGACAACACCGCCATGTATTAAACCACTGTATTTTTTGTGGCGTAGAGTATCCATAATTATTTTACAAACTTTACTACGTATTAGATATTTATAAAACGATTACATTTGTTGCACCGCATGTCCACTCCTTGATGATGTCCTCCTCTTTAAAATTTTTTCACAAACGAAATCTTTCGAAGTGAGCACTCTGTCTTTTCTTGGAAGTACTTTCCGCCACAAATTTAATGATATTTCGTCCTTTGATGCACTAAATATTGTCACTTTCTCATTGTTCGATGCATAACCAATATTGCAGTTCGGTACAAAACACGTTTTACCCATTTTTAATAAGAACAAATATTAAAAACACCCTGAAATTAAGCACTTTCTCACAGATAACAGATGTAAACTGACAGTTACGTAGACCTCTTACCCCCACCATATCACGAATTCAGATAGTATATTTTACGGCCACAACTGTTACACGCTAGGTATATGGAGACGCACAGGCGTAAGGACAAATCAAACACTTGAAAACAATATTATCCAAGTCATCGAGGATACGCGTGAACTAAATATACCACGAGAAGAAATAAATTTTGCAAAAAAAAAACTGGGCACGGATACACAAAGCACCGTTCTAATATAATTAGTCTAGTGGATAAAAAAGAAATAAATCCTAAAAAATTAAAAAACAATTAAATAAATATGGTATTACGATAAAAGAAGACATTTCAAAAGAAACCAGAGACATCTGGGCCAAATTGAGTCAGTATTGGAAAAAGAAAAATGAAAAAGGACTTAAGGTAACGATAATAAACGATAAATTGCGAATAAATGAAAAACTATATTGAATTGAATTGAAAAAACGATAAAGAAGCGATGGAGAGGCAAACGAACAACCATTACAAAAATAAAATCCTTATCCCACGTGGTCAGTGCGAGAACTAATGGGACATAATATGCCTTTCAGAAGTCAGAAGATCGAACACAGTTATAAAAGAGAAAACTACATTTTCTGCTACACAGAAGGCATCAACGGGCAATCCGGCATAGGATTTCTTATCAAAAAATATTTAAAAGCAGTATAATATATTTCATTCTGAACGAATTGTACACAGTGCGACAAATAAGTTTCAAGACATAAGCCGTATTTAAATAATTAGCAGCGCTATCTATGAATATACACCGGCGTTTAATATTTGTGACATTGCTCTTGCCGGTAATGTCATTTTCGCTTCAATCGGTTGATAAATAAAGAAGTTATGACAGTTCTAGCAAAACAAGTCTTTTGTCGATGTTGACATTCAAACATGGAACAAAGAGCAGTTATTAAATTTCATGTTAAACTTGGTAAAAGTGCGTCAGAAACATTCCGCTTGATGCAGCAAGTGTACGGTGATGATTGTTTAAGTAGAGCTAATGTTTTTCTGTGGTATAAACGTTTTTCGGAAGGCAGGGAGACATTAGAGGACGATAGTCGCGAAGGAAGACCAATTTCAGCGAGGACACCAGAAATGATCGAAAAAGTACGGGAATTTGTTGAAAATGATCGCAATGCTTCACTGAAAATGATGGAAGAGGCTTTAAACATCAACAGAGAAACAATTCGAACCATTCTTCATGAAGATTTGGGTAAAACAAAGGTTTGTGCCAAATTTGTTCCACACACTTTGACGGATGTCCAAAAAGCAGCGCGCGTCATTCATGTAGAAGAAGTCGTTGCTGCCGCCAGAAATCATCTCAACTTCCTGAACTCAATTGTAACAGGTGACGAAACATGGTGCTTTCAGTACGACCCAAAAACGAAACGTCAAAGTGCAGAATGGAAGTCGTTTAATTCACCACAAGCCAAAAAAACATGGAAAGTTCCATCAAAAATCAAAACAATGCTCATTGCCTTCTTCGATAGCAAAGGAATTATCCATAAAGAATTCGTTCCACCTGGACAAACGATTACTGGCGCATATTATATTCAAGTTTTGAAGCGTCTAATGGCCAGAATCCGTCGTATTCGACCCGAATATCGCGATCCAGAGGCATGGAGTCTGTTGCACGACAATGCGCCGAGTCACACCTCGCTAATTGTTCGTCAATTTTTGGCTCGAAATCAAGTCTGTACGTTAAATCATCCACCGTATTCGCCAGACTTGGCCCCATGCGACTTCTCTCTATTCCTCAAATTTAAACTGAAGCTGAAGGGGCGTTTTTTTAATGACATTTCGACCATCAAAACAGCTACAACATGTGAACTGGAGGCGATTCCACAAAGTGAGCTAGAACATGCATTTGAATCACTGTTAAATCGATGTAAAAAATGTATTGAAACTGGAGGAGTATATTTTGAATAAAAAATGTACAAATATCTAAAAATTTTGTTTATATCATTTTTCCCACGACTAGTCTTGAAACTTATTTGTCGCACTGTGTACAATTAACTATAAAAATTAACGAAGATATCACAATCCAGTTAATCCAGATTTACGCTCCGACAGCAAACTATTCATCAGAAGATGTAAAAGATTTCTTCAAGAATCTGTGTAATATCACCAACTCGCTAAACAAATCCTTCATCACAATAATAATGGGAGACTGTAACGGAAAAGTAGGGACGAGTGTTGACAAATGGATTCAAGCCCTTGGATCATTTGGCAGCCCAAAGAACAATAGAAATGGATTAGAACAAATATCATTTTGTGAAGAAAATAATCTAAAAATTATTAACACTATATTCCAAAAATCTCTCAACAGAAGCAGGACATGGATAGCCCCGGACGGGAAAACAAGAAATGAAATAGATTATTTCATCTCGAGTGTCCGTAGGCGCGTTCATGATATTCAAACAATAAAGAACGCAAGATTAAATTCTGACCACCGTATGTTAATATGTAAACTATATGCTGGAAAAATTTGAAAATCAAGATATTTTTACAAAAAAAACCAACAAAATCCAGCAAATGTGGAAAAATATTTATATAACCTACAAAAAAAAAATCTACAACATTACAATAGATAATATCTCCAAAATCATACAAATACACTAGGACTCAGTCGAAAAGGCAATAAAAGAGAGCATAAAAATTACATGCGAAAATAACAAAACAAGGAACAACAAATCTAAACTATCAAAGAAAAGTAAAATACTACAAATTAAAAGAAACTATTTGTGAAAAATAAAAGGAAAAGTATTCAAGAAAAATTAGAATATGCTGAAATTAAAAAAATTACTCAAAAATCTACAAAGATCGACCTTTACGAACATAAGCGAAGAATAATCGAGGAAGAACTGTATGTTAAAGGTGCCGTCAAGAAAGTGAACAAAAAATTAAAGAATTATTCCAAATGGATACCTAATCTGATATAAAATAACGAGACTCTTCACAACAGACAGCAACTCATAAGAACAGTAAAAGATTTTTACGGAGACTTATACACGAATAAAATAACCACATATGAAAACCAAAGAATTAATATAACCCCAGACATGCAAATTGAGCCAACTACGCCACCAGTTTTAAAATCAGAAATTTCGGGAGAATTGAAACTAATGAAAAAAGATAAAAATCCGGGACCAGATAACATTTTCATAGAAGCTTTACAAATAGGTGAAGATATTCTATCTGAATATCTATGTATAATTTACAATACTATGCTGATGGAAGAAGTAATCCCAAAGCGCTGGTACGGCACTCGGAGGGGTTGCGCACTCGCCAGCCTCATCCCCCACCCACGTGAGGGTAGTATATTAGGGGCTGCGACTGGCGAGTAAGGCAGTGCGCCTCTGTCACTCAAACTGCTCAGTACTTAGCCGACTAGGCTTCCTGAGCAATCGTCAGTACTTAGCCGACTAGGCTTCCTGTCGCCCCACGCTCTGTTTACGACCAGGTACCCGTCTCCAGACGACCCCGGACCACCAACCGCTCACCGATCGGCAAGCTTTCCCCGGTCCAGTCAGATGTCCCGACCGGCAGCGAAAACCGAAGTCGACGCCGCTCGACGCAGACCTTCACCCGGGACCGCCGCTGTGGACAACTACCACCAGCAGTGTCGCCTTTGCCGCCGACGCCCGAGAAACCCCACCGATCGGATCCCCGGTCGGCCCACATACCGTCCGACTCGTCCGCCGGTATACCTTACCGGCACAACTCGGCCACCAGCGCTCCCACCGACTACCGTTCAGTGGACCGGAGCCGAGTCCATCCCCGGGACCCGAGACTAGAGTTGGTACGCCGTGCCTACTTCACGGAGACCATCACCACCGACACCCCGGGATACATTGTACCCTATCTCTATTAACTAATAAAAGAATGTATGTATAATCCTAACTTTGTTATTCATTACTGCCCGCTACCTTACCACTGACAAAAATACGAAGTGTCGGCGACGTGGAGTCAGCGCCGACAACAATATTAATAATTATAGACCGATTAGTTTACGGAGCTGTATATATAAACTATTTGCCAAAATAATTCTACGTAGAAATACAAATGAACTAGACAGAGAACAACCATCAGAGGAAGCGGGTTTCAAGAAAGACTACTGTACAATCGACCATCTTCATTTCATAGCTCAAATAATGGAAAAAGCGAAAGAATACCAAAAAGCCTTGTATCTAATTTTCATCGACTTCTTTAAAGCCTTCGATTGCATAGAGCACAACTTTATGTGATTATTCCTGAAATCCCAAGGAGTGGCAACAAAATATATACGTCTAATGAAGAATATGTACAAAAATAGCACTGCACTAATAAAACTGGAAAGATTGAGCTCACCTTTTTCCGTAGACAGTGGAGTCAAACAGGAAGACCCCTTGTCCTCAAAATTATTTAATGCAGTTCTAGAATACGTCTTTCGTAATATTAACACAGAGGATTTTGGTATAAATATAGGTGGTGAAAAATTAAGTAATCTACGATTTACCGACAACATAATTCTCCTCTCAATCAAGATGATAGATGGATCTCCAATGGGGTCTAGCATTAGTAGCTCTTTGGCTGACCTTGTACTTCAACGTTTAGAAAATTATGTTTTTATGGATTCACTTCTTAATATCACTTTCTATAGAAGATATATAGATGATTGTTTTCTTATTGCTCCAGTACACCAAATTAATTAAATTTTTAATAAATTTTACAATTTCCATCCCCATTTAAAATTTACAATTGAGCATGAATCTAATTATTCAATTAATTTTCTTGATGTTACTTTGATTAGACTTAATAATAAAATCTAGTCTAATTGGTATAAGAAACCTATATCATCAGATAGATATCTTAACTTCTTTTCTAATACTTGTTTACAATATAAAGTCAATGTTATCCGAGCTTTAGTTGTTCGCGGTATACTTTTGTCTGAACCCCGATTTCATAATATAAATTTTGAAAACATAAAAAATATTTTATTAAAAAATGGATATCCAGTTAATTTCATTCTCCAAAAGATTAAAAATAAAATGTTTACTCTTTCTAACCTTCAAAATAATGTTAACATACATAATCTTAATTCCAATAGTGTTGCTCTTCCTGTTTTTTTCTGTGTTACCTTATAATAAAGTTTTCATTTTCGGCTTAACTAAAGTTTTAAAACGTAGCAATATTAAAATTGTCACAAATAATGAAACAAATACTGACTTTCTTTTTTCAAAATTAAAAGATCCTGTTGAAAAATATATTAAAAATATATCATTTACAAAATTAATTGTAGTCATTGTAATAAATTTTATATAGGTGAGACCTCTCAACCTGTTAAAAAACGTGTTTATCAACATAAATATAATTGTAAATTATTAAATACCCTAGTGCACTAACACGACATCATCAAGAAACTGGACATGTTTTTAAATTTTCAGTAACTGAAGTTATAAGTACCGTCAATCATTTACATCATCGTCTAAGTCATGAAACTTTGTACATAAATTTATATCGAAATTCTTGTTTAAATTATCAAACTGATGCTTTTGGCAATTTAAAATATGCTTTAAATTTTTCATATAATTTCAAAAATATCTAGTTGTTTTTACTTTTGACGCCATTTTGTTTTAATTTTGATTTATTTATTATTTATGACATATTTCAACATTTTATATTTTAATTTCTGTTATTTTGTATTGTTAATGGTATTTTATATTACTTATTTGTATATTATTTTGTTTATTTATATTTTATATTTTTTAGCTGATGATGAGTTTCGTTGGAACGTCCAATTTTAAAATATATAAATAATTTATTGGATCTCTGAAGCCTTATTTTATTAATGATATCCTTTAACAAGAAACAACAAAAAGAAATCCAAGCACGTATCACTAAATCCTGAAACCACTTTTGGTCCTTAAAATATATCCTAAGAGATTCCGCCTTTCCCCTCCACCTAAAAACAATAATATTTGTGCATCAAAAGTTTTCCAGCGAACTGGATGTGCTGACAGCCAGGCTAAAACAATTATTGAATCGGAAAAAGCATGTATTTCATGAATTTCAATTTTTAGTGAATCTTGAATTGTTTTTACTAAAGTTGACAACAAAAGTGCAGCACAAAGCTCTAGACGTGGTATCGATATCTTCTTGAGTGGTGCTACTCTTGTTTTAGCTGCTATTAGTGAAATTTTTGATGTTCCGTTGCGATTGCTTGATTTTAAATAAACTACAGCTGCATAGGCCTTCTCAGATGCATCACAAAAGGCAAATAATTGTTGATTTACTCCATTTACCATTGTGATATTGCGCCTTATATAAATGTATTCAATGTTTATTAGATCTTCATGATAACTTTTCCAAATGTTGCTTAAGTCTTCGGGTAATTGTTCATCCCATTCCAAATTGAAACTCCAAAGTGTTTGTATGAGAATTTTGGCCTTGACAATTACTGGTGCTATCCAGCCAAGTGGATCAAATAATTTCGAAATGTCGGATAATATTTGTCTCTTCGTAAATGTTGTAAATTTATTCATTGGTACAATACTGTATGAAAAGTGATCTGATGATGGATGCCAATATAATCCTAATGTTTTCACTTTTAAGTCGGCTGTGACTTGATGTCTTTCATGAATACCTTTTTGTTCTTCTGGGATTGTCTCTAATACTTTAGTACTGTTGGAGTTCCATTTTCGTAATAAAAAACCACCCTTTTCCATAAGTTCATTCATTTGTTGTACCAACTTAAGTGCTGATTCTTCATCATTAGCTCCAGACAAATAATCATCAACATAAAAATCTTGTAGTGTTGATTTTGATTTTCGTTGACAATGTGTCCATTAAAATTGTCTTGATCTTCAATTGACTTTGGGGATTGAGTTGTTTTTTGTCCGGTCTCATAATGCAACAATGTATGATGTTTTCTATTGCATTTACGACAAGCACCTGCCTTACAATCTCGCACATTATGCTGTGGACGTAAACAATTGAAACAGAGTTGCAGTTTCTTCACTATGGCAAGACGATTAGCTACTGTTCCATTAAGAAAATCTTGACATTTGTAAATGTTGTGATCTTTCTTACAATTTTCACACGTTTGACAGGCTGAAGTAGTTCCATGATGAACAGTGACTTGTGATTTAATTGAATATTGATTATTTGCTCTAAATATCGACTTAGATTTTTCAGATTCAATTGTAATTAAAGCTCTTGCTCTCTGGTCAATAAAAGTGTTTAATTGTTCAAAGGTTGGAATTGAGTCATTGGTTAATGACAATTCCCACTGTCTTCGTGAATCTGGATCTAATTTCTTTGTGATTATATTTACTATGATTGCATCCCACTGTTGAACAGGTAATTTCAACAATTCCAGTGACCGCCTGCATTCCATTGTTGTATCAGCTAACTTACGTAAACCAACAGCTGACTCATGATGTAGCGTTGATTGTGATAACATTCTATCTATGTGTGCGTTTACAATTTCACGTTGTATTTTGGTAACGATCGTTTAGAAGACTCCAAGCTTCTTGATAATTTGCATCCGTGATTGCAATTGATTGAATTAATTGTGCAGGTGCACCTCTCAGAGCTAACTTCAGATATTGTAACTTTTCAGCTCCACTTAATGTTGCGTTAGTGTGTACAATAGCGTTGAATAAATCTCTAAAAGATAACCATCCTTGTATACTGCCAGAAAAGGTTGGCATGTCCAGCTTCGGCAATTTAATTTCGGTTTGTTTTTGAATAACAGGTTGCTCTGTTGAAGGGGGCTTGGTGGGACCTTGCACAAACAATAAATCTACTTTTAAAATATGCATTCGACGGTCTACATCGCTTTAATCTACTTCATGCTCTTCAAATTCAGTATCATTGCAAATGTTACTTAGCTTTATTGATAGATCTTGAAATTCCTCGTTGAACTTATTCAGTCTGTCAACTAACAGATTCCTCTCTCCATCTGATACCTTGGTTCTATCTAATTTGTTGACAGTTGTTTCCAATCTTGTAAAAATTGCCTTTAATCTTCGTTTTGATTTATTTAGAGTCTCCATATTGCCTGATGTACACTTGTGTATGACGGGTTGCCGTTTGACACAACTTGATTTACGTTACAACACTCCACAGCGAGTGAACTCTTAAAAACACTGATTGATTTTTATATCCGGCTCGAAGGACCAAATAAATGTTCTCGATGAGTGTATTTTCGTAAAAAGTTATGCAGTAATCAAAGAAAGATAGCACACACAAAATGAATGTTTTTAATGACAGTTTTTTCTTTACATAATAACAAAACATAATCGTTTTTCATACAATGGCAACACATAATATTTATATAAAATATTAAAATGAATTCTTTCTGGCATCCATTATCAGATCACTTTCATAAATGCATACTACCAATTTTAACATATGGTGTACAGACTCGGGCACTATCAAAAATCCAGTATCTTCAAATTCGATCATGCCGAAGAAGGATGGAACGCTACCTACTAAAATTAAAACTAATTGACAAAGTAAGTAGTAACACCATAAGAAGCCAAATCAAAGTAACAGACGCGATCTCGACATGCCAAAAACTAAAGTGGAAATGGGCTGGCCATATAGACCGCCAAATAGACAACAGATGGACAACAAAAACACACTGGATACCACAGGATAACAAAAGAAGAAGAGGTTAACTATGGACCCACACAGCCCAAAATCGACCCGAGTGGAAAGAAAAAGAAGAATAGTTCGTAAACCAAGAATTGTTTAGTGTCAGTAGTGTACAGTGATCAAGTGTAAATTGTGAGGAGGAAGATATAAAATGTCGCAAAATAAATGTCAGTCATAAGTCTTAAAGACACACAGTTAGAATAGAATTTAGAATTAAGTTAGTTATTTAGAAAAAATTATTGGTAATTATTATGGTTAAGTAAAGAAAATTGTTCTTGGAATAAAAGTATATAAAAACTATATTTAGTATATAAAAAAAGCTTAAAAATCTGTATATAAGATGTAAAACTAATTAAAACCATGTTACAAAAAGAGGCCGATACCCTAGAAAGGGTTGTTAGCGGCTATTGTTATTATTATTACATAGAGTTTTAACTTCAATCAAATTGGATGAAAGTTTACATCGATCTTAATATAAAAACAAACACACTCGAAAAATATTTTTTTCAATTTTTAAATAATGTTGCGTACGGAAAAACTTTAGAAAACATTGATTTTCGTGTTATAGTAAAATTAGTTATAAGTTGGGAAAATAATAATTGTATGAACAAATCATTATCCATCGATACAATTATTTTGTGAAAAAATAACTAAATGAATTTTATTTGTCATTTGTCACGCTGATTCCTATGCGATGTTAATTGAATAAATTTTTTTTTTCAAAAATTTTGTTACGTGAAGGTACAGCATTTTATAGTCGTTGAATTCAGAAAAAAATTAAGAATCAAACAAGCAAATAAAAAAAGTAGGTTCTCATTTAAAATAAGAAAGTTAGATCTCGTATTTTAAGAACCACTGGTTTAAAAAAAATGTTTGTTAATAATATTGTAATAGAGTTAAAAAATGGTATTCTTTTACTGATTTAACCAACCTTGTAGCTCTTATAGTTCTCGAGATAGCAATAGTGGCACAACTAAATTGAACACCCTGTATAGTTTACATATTGTTGAAAATTTTTTTTGTTCACAGACAGGTTTGAAATAACAAAAATATTACGGCTTACGAGTATTAACATAAATTTATATAAAAATATGTTAATAGCCAGTTCTGAATTGTACAATGTCCCTATGCTAATGTGTCTGTAGAATAGTAGGTTAGATATTTTATCATCATTAGCAGATAAAGCGACTTTATTGTGAATTTGTGTGTACATTGCATGATATTTTGATGTTTTATTTCAGAATCATTTGTTAAAATGGGATGTACTTTTAACCTAAAACCGACAAATTCTGATATAATTTCGCCGCTTAATTAATCTTTAAATTTTCCCAATACTGCCTTATTTTGCAACGAAATAAAATATGGATTATTTTGAGAGCAGTTTCAAGTATCAAATTCATATAAAATTTGCGTCATATCCTTATAAATATCATCAACCGAAAATTCATAAATTAAAGAATCTATATCTGTGTATAAGAGTTTAACATTATCCTGATATTTATTTTTTATTAAGAGCGTAATGTACCCAACTGAAAAGTCAATCGTTCCAGTTGTGTGCGGAGTACAAGGAAGGCTGGCTCA
The DNA here is from genome assembly GCA_911728475.2 of Pterostichus madidus. Lineage (NCBI taxonomy): Eukaryota > Metazoa > Arthropoda > Insecta > Coleoptera > Carabidae > Pterostichus > Pterostichus madidus. Next base: position 15,621,454 of record OU452319.1, read on the forward strand.
TTTCTAGCCGTTGGCCTACGCCCCTTGGTGACTCATTCGATGTAAGAAATTGAAATTCACTAGATACGAATGCGAACAACAATATGTAACAATCACGCGCATAAATAATAGTTGAGGAAACTCTCTTATAAGTGACATAATTAATAAGAGAATTTGATAAAAACAAATAGGTTTATTTAACAATATTATATTTATAGTATTATTCAATTATCTAGAGTTCTACATTTACATTGTAACACTGTAAGAAATTAAATATTGCCTCATAAAATAATTGAAAGATTTTAAAATATTACACCTCAAGTTTGTAAAAAATAGTTAGTTTGTAACAAGTTAAAAAGTATGAAGATATTTTATAAATATTAAATATTTGATCTAGTATATAACATACATACATACATACATACATATCTTCACGCTATATCCTAACAGAGTGTTCAATTTAAATGTGCCACCATTGATACCTCGAGAACTATAAGATCTACGAGTTTTATGACATTAGACAACAATTTCTATTTTACCAGTGCTACTCTAAATATACGGCGCAAGTTTCTTATTTAACATGGGAACCTATTTAAATTTTCGCTTATTCGTTTCAGGCAAAAAAATTAAGCAACATGCTAATGAAAATTGTTATAATTTTATAAACAATATATGAGTTGTTACATTCAACAGAGTGCTGAATAAAATTTTCATGACGATATTTAACATAAAATAAATAAGTATAATATAACTGCATTATTTATAAAAATCTTGGTTAAAAAGGAAAGATCACATTTTTTACACCTATATTTTGAATATATTTGATTTTAATTGAAAAAAAAAAATACAATGTGATTGAAGAAATAGGGACAAGTGGTAATTTTCTTTATGATATACAGGCTGTCCCATTTTCGCTTGCCATCATTGAGATTTCGGAAACTATAACAACTACGACTTAAATTAAATGGGAGTTATTGTGCCACTTTAGGGAAGGAGGCAATCTCTGACATGTTGTCGCTTTCCAAAAAAATAAAAACAATAAAAATGGCTCATTGTAATAGTCTTGTAAAATAGAAATTATTTTCTAATTTAGCCAACCTCGTAGCTCTTATAATTCTCGAAATAGCAATGGTGGAACACTTAAAAAAAAACTACTTGTATACCCATAAATTTTTCGCGAAGTATATACTGTATGTATACACCCTGTATAATTTTTAAAATTAATTTTTCAGAAATAAATTAGTGATTTAAATAAGGTTTATTGGAACTAAATTTCTTGGTGCAATAAATCAGTCTTTCAATAATGTGTTGTCATTGTTGGTTATATTTATATAAATAAGACAATATTATTATGCCTTTGCGTAATATAAATTCATAGCGTAGAAAGTAATTTTTCCTTCCCATGCGACATAAAGTATGACTTTTATTTCTCAATTCAAGTAAGAAAATTTTTATTTTTAGCAGAATGGTGAAAACAATTAATTTTGTGTTATCAATTTAAAATTATAACAAAATATCAACTTTATTATTCATTCCATAAGATATACAGTGGCACATCAATGCTATCTCGAGAAAGTTACGAAGCCTGTTAAATTAAATTTCTATTTTATAACACTACAAGAATTTCTTTAAATCAGTAGTTCTCAAAATACTTGATGGAACTTTTTTATTTTATATAGGAATATATTTTTTTATTGCTTGTTCGATTTAGCATTTTTTTCTTAATTTAGCGAATACAAAGTTTAGTACCTTTACATTATAAATTTTTTGAGAAAAATGCACATTATGTTGATATTAATTTAATTTAAATCGCACAGAATTCAGCGTGTCATGAAAGAAACAAATGAACACATTACAATATTTAGTTTGTATGATTAATTATTAAATATAAATACGACTATCAAATAAATTTTCATATTAATTTGTTTCATAACACGCTGAATTTATATGCGCTTTAAATCAAATTAAAGTATTGTATTTGTTAAGATAAAAAAAAATACTGAATCGAATAAACAAATAGAAAAAAAAATTATTCCCATTGAAAATAAAAAGATGCACCCTATATTTTGAGAACAACTGGTTTAAAAAAATATTTATTTCGCTGATTAAAGTAGTCTTATAAAATTGAAATTGTTTGCTAATTTAACCGATTTCGTACTTCTCGAGATAAAAATGGTGCGCCACTTAAAATGTATACATATTTTAAGAAAATTCTATAATAAACATGAAATGTACCATTCCAATTTAGATTCGAAATAAGTTAAGTACTGTAAATTTCTATTTTAATAATATAATATCAGGTTTACGTACTATATTCCCGTAGAATACTACACTTTCTTCTACCGACATGTAAAGTTTACCTTACCTTATTGCCTTTTCGGCTACCTATTTTATTATTTTAGAAATAAAATAAATTCAAAGAAATGCGTATAACAGATATTTTTGTACATACGTCTATACAGGGAAGGCCAAGGGTGGAGCCTAATGTTAGTTTCAGTTTATACCACTAGTAGCGGTAGCTCGCGCCGTCTACTAGAGCCGTATTTTCATGTAAATAGTGTTTCGCTGTGGGGTAAAAATTGGTACTAAATAAAAATATATTTTCATAAACAAGGCTTTATTTTAACGATAAAAGTACAATCTATGTTGCTTTTGTGTTGAAATTTTAAATTTTTATTCATTTATTGAGTAACAATGATGTGAAGTTACATAAGTTTATAACATTATAAAATCAAAATTAAAACTAAAACTAAAATTTCAACACATAAGAGATATAGATTCAAACATTGTCTATAGATTAAAAAAAATTAGGTTGTTCAGACCATATTTAGTCCAAATTTCATCTCCCATTCAAAAGCATGTTTATGCTGCGCGCAACCCGGCTACATTACCCTCTTAAGGAATGATGAAAATCATACATATGATATTTTGAAAGTTCTAAAATACAAAAACCTAAATCTATAGGTTTGTTATATAAAACATTTTATTTATTCATTTGAATAGCTACCAAATTTTCATTAACAATAGATAAACTATGAAAGTTCGATTTTGATATGTAATATTTTACACCTCGTTTATTAGCGATATTTTCCCAATTTGTAACTAATTTTACTATAACACGAAAGTCAATGTTTTCTAAAGATTTTCCGTGCGCTACGTTATTTAAAAGTTAAAAAAAATATTTTTAGAATGTGTTTGTCGCTTGCATTCTCATCTTAATATATATTACGATCGATGTCAACTTTCATCCAATTTGATTGATTGAAACATAGAACTCTGTGTAATAATAATAATAGCCGCTAACAACCTTTTCCAAGATATTGGCCTCTTTTTGCAACATGGTTCTAATTAGTTTTACATCTTAATTACAGATTTTTAAGCTGTTTTTTTTTATATACTTAATCTAGTTTTCATATACTTTTATTCCAAGAACAATTTTCTTTACTATTAATTAACTTAAGCAAAATAATTAACATTTAGTTTATAAATAACTAACTTAATTCTAATTTTAATATTAATATTTTAAGGACCAAAGAGGTTCCAGGATTTAGTGATACGTGCTTAGATTTCTTTTTGTTGTTTCTTGTTAAAGGATATCACTTGTCCTAAGTGAGTAAATTCATATATCCGCTCTATTGTTTCTTCTCCCAGTTTTATTGTGACTCTTGGTTTGTCATGACTTTTGATTTCGTGATGTTGATTGTTAATCCTACTTTCTTCTGCTACTTTGTTTACTAGTAGTTGGATTTCATTTTGATTGTTTGAGAGAAGAATTATGCTGTCGGCAATATGTAGATTACTTAATTATTCACCACCTATATTTACATCAACATCCTCTGTGTTAATATTACGAAAGACGTGTTCTAGAACTGCATTGAATAATTTTATGAACAAGGAGTCTTCCTGTTTGACTCCACTGTCTACGGAAAAAGGTGAGCTCAATCTTTCCAGTTTTATTAATGCAGTGCTATTTTTGTACATATTCTTCATTAGACGTATATATTTTGTTGTCACTCCTTGGGATTTCAGGAATAATCACATAAAGTTGTACTCTATGCAATCGAAGGCTTTAAAGAAGTCGATGAAAATTAGATACAAGGCTTTTTGGTATTCTTTCGCCTTTTTCATTATTTGAGTTATGAAATGAAGATAGCCGATAGTAGAGTAGTCTTTCTTAAAACCCGCTTCCTCGGATTGTTGTTCTCTATCTAGTTCATTTGTAATTCTATGTAGAATTATTTTGGCAAATAATTTATATATACAGCTCCGTAAACTAATCGGTCTGTAATTATTAATGTTGTTTTTACAACCTTTCTTATGTAGAAGTATTATGCAGAATTATTTCCATTTCTTTGGAATTACTTCTTCCATCAGTATAGCATTGTGAATTATACATAGATGTTCAGATAAAATATCTTCACCTATTTGTAAATCTTCTATGAAAATGTTATCTGGTCCCAGACTTTTATCTAATTTCATTAGTTTTATTTCTCTCGAAATATCTGATTTTAAAATTGGTGGCGTAGTTGGCTCAATTTGCGTGTCTGGGGTTATATTAATTCTTTGATTTTCATATGTGGTTATTTTATTCGTGTATAAGTCTCCATATAAGTCTTTTGCTGTTCTTATGAGTTGCTGTCTGTCGTGAACAGTCTCGTTATTTTGTATCAGATTAGGTATCCATTTGGAATAATTCTTTAATTTTTTGTTCACTTTCTTGACGGCATCTTTAACATACAGTTCTTCCTCGATTATTCTTCGCTTATGTTCGTAAAGGCCGATTTTCATAGATTTTTGAGTAAGTTTTTTAATTTCAGCATATTCTATCGACGGATAATAATGAATCAACAATACAAAAATGTTATGATTTGTTCATTTGTTTCTGTCATAGCACGCTGATTTTATGCGATTTTAATTAAATTAATGACAATTTAGTATGCATTTTCGTCAAAATTTTTGTAATGTTATGGTATTGAACTTTGTAGTTGTTGAATTCGAAAAAAATACTGAATCGAATAAGCAAATAAATGAAAAATTGGTTTCCATTTAAAATAAGAAAGTTGCACCCCGTATTTTGAGTACCACTTGTCTGAAAAATTTTTGTTGATAGTAACCTTGTAGCTCTTATATTTCTCGAGACAGCAATGGTGGCACAACTAAATTGAACACTTTGTATTCTTACTTTAATTATATCAAACTTAATGTTAAGTAATTTTTGGTATAAATTGATGTTAATAAAAATATATAAACTATAATAGTATTGTTTTTTGAAACCTGTCTGTGATCATATTAATTTTAAGAATTATATTAAATTCAAATGAATAGTTTTATTTTCAATAAATATGTTAACTATAGTCCTATTTAATTATCTGAAACCTATCTGCATTCCCACATATGTGAATGAAGCGGCATGTTATAAATATATATTAAACGAATCGTTTTATTTTCAACAAATATGTAAACTACAGTTTTTATTTAATTATCTTGGTGGTGTGGCAAAACAGCTAAGGCAAAGTCTTACAAAAAATTTAAAATTTCACCGGTAAAAATAAAAATAAACAAAACCGACCATCTGCTTCATAAGATCCAAATTCCCAACTGTGAGTAAATGTATGACATTATTTTCTAATATCCGAATGAAACAATATAAAATTTAAACACATTCTAACCTTGAGAATTATAACAGCTGGCACTTGGCTCAGCTTACTTGCGCGCACTGCATTGCTCAAGCCAGTCAGTGTTGCCAACGATAGCAATAATTAAACAAACCAAAAGAACAATAATAAAGAAATATTAAATCAAAAAATCACTGAAGACAACTATGTCTGATAACACGGATCTTATTTTGAACAGTAACAAAGAAAACTAATTATTAATGGTAAAATCTATTAACGATGCCAAAATTGACATAATCAAGATGCTAAAATAAACAAACAATAGAGTAGAGGACAAGAAAAAAGATCGAGAAACGCTGCAAGAAGAAAATATGAAACTAAAACGTTATATTGAACAAAAAGACAGGAAGCTGGAGAACTTCAAGAAACTTACGAAAATAAGCAACATAATTATACACGGAATACCAGAAGGCAACAAAGAACCGAGCAGTAAGCTAGGAAATAACATCTTGGAAATAATAAGAAATAAACTTAACGTCGGCATAAACAATGGAGACCTCGAATTGATTCAGTGAATCGGGAAAAAGGCAAGCGGCAAAAAAGATCAGTCAGAGTAATACTATGGAACTTAAATAAGAAACAAGAAATGATGGATCGAAGGAAACTGCTAATAAATACAAACATCTGTATAGAACAAGAGTACACCGGTTCAAAATAAGATGCTAAATACAAATTAAAGCCCTACCTCAAAGACGCGAAGTCAACCAGAAATAAAGCATTTTTAGTCGGGACTACCCTAGTAGTCAATGGCGAAAAATTCACACTAAAAGAATTAGAAGCTGATAGAACTGAAGACGCAGATAATTTTAAAAAAACTCAACGCCTAGTATACCAAACATACTGGAGGAAGAAAGCTAGGCACATCCTGATAAAACAGAATACACAGAAGACGAAAACTACTCGAAAGAGAGCCAAAACGGTAAAACAGAGAACGAAAACAAAATATACAATAGCTCTCAAGAACAAAATATAGCAAATAGCCAAGGAACACCCAAGAATGCAATCAAGCCTCAAGAGCAATAAAAATCTGGGATGCCTAAATCAAAACAATGGAAAACTTAAGGTCCCATGGACCGAATTCTTCGGCCAAGACAGCAAACAACACCCGGTAAAAGTAAAAAAAAAAACTGAATAATCCTCCTTTTTCAATACTACCTCACTAATAACAACAACATAAACATGACATTCTGGAACATGCAAAGTTCCAAAAACTTTAATCTACTACACGAAAAAAAAAATTACTTAAACTCAATATATATTATATGTGTCTGTGAAACTGCAGGAGAATCACTGCAATATTATACCCAAAATCATGAATAATAATTATAAATTTTGCTCCAGCCCAGCAATCAAAGATGTTAGTAAAGGTAGAGCAAAAGAAGGATTAGCTATCTTAAGCAAGTAAGAAAATTCTACACTAAAATTAGTAGAAAAAACAGCTCATTGGATACCGGCACATGCCACTTTTAAGAGAAACAAACAAGAAATAATAATAACACTCAGTTACTTCTCCCGAAGCTACGACTATAACACGATGCTAGAACTATTCTCAGATCTGTTAAAAAGTATAAAGGAAAATTACCTCGACAAGCCAGTTATTATAGGTGGAGATTTCAAGGCCTCAACTGGAAATCTAAACCATGCTGAAGAACCTGTCTTTGATTAAACTAGATTAAATCACAAGAGAATATCCAACAACCTTGTCAACGCTAAAGGAAAATCTCTAATTGACTCCATGGAAACTGAAGGCCTATATGTACCCAACGACAGAACTTCAAGTGATACCCCAGCAAAACCAACTTGTAGGAAGCTCAGGACGCAGCATCATTGACTTCGCCTGGATTAACTTAGAAAGCGCAAATCTCTTTAACAGATTTTCAAGTTGACGATATAATATTATTATCGGACCACCTCCTATGCCTAGTAAAACTTAACATTGAGATCGCTAAATCAGAAAATTTCAGAAGCCCTAAAATTGGAAATGACACACCACAAAAAATAATCTGGCAGCCCGATAAAACAACAGCTTTATTATAAATGTATTTAATCCACTATATAAAAGCAAAGATACCACCACTAAATTGTATAAGCTAGTCTTTTTGCAATAAACTTACTATTACTAATTCTATCTCTATTTAATTATCTTAAACCTGTTCTCGAGGTTATCAAATGTTGCTATTGTTGTGGCGGGAATTATGTTTTCCTACTACTAACGAATCAAAAAGATATGAAAGGAAGGAAGTGTTGGCCTGCGCTTGTTTTTTTACAGTTGTTAAATATTTCATAGCCGTGTCGAGAGCCGATAGCTTGTAATATAGAAACGCTCTCAATAGATCAGCAATTTTAGGTATTGCCCTGTAAAGTACAACATATCTACCTTTAATTACTCCGACTTCAAAGCAAATTTTAATATTTCAATCATTTTATTTTAGATACTATTCAATATGACCACAAATCCATTGAAGGTCCAGACACAGTCGATGTGGGGGGCAACATAAAACTCCAATGTTTATTTTTAGTAGTGCGCTATTTTCCATACGATACATATTTGCCTTATTGGAAGTTTCCTACAACTGTAAGTACTAGTTTTTTTTTTATATCTTATCTGTAAGTAAAAAGAAAAAGAAAAACTGATAATCACATTAGTTATTTATATGCAATTTTAATACAAATAGGGTTGCTACCTCTCTAAATCGGAAAATGCTAAAATAATTACAAAATTAAAATAGAATAGAAAAAACCGAAAACAAAAAAAGTTATGCCTTTTATATACAGAAATAAAGAAAAATATTCAATTTACAAATTAAAATATAAATTTATTACTATGAACAAAAATAAACGGACGGTACTCGTATAATTTATAATTAAATAATATTAGTTATACAATTTACAGTAAATTCATATTAAATTTATAAGTATATTTTTATCTTCTTATAATAATTCTTTATTACTTAAATATTGATTGTACATTGCGAATTTGGTTGTGGGTTCTACATTTGACAGGCTATGTGTATCTCCCTTTAGAAATAAGTGGATGTATTTGTGGAACGGAATAGTATTTTGTATAGTTATTGTTTCTTTGTTTTGTTTGTACATTGATGTTAATGTGGGGTTTACTAGATTAGTCGCAAGTTTAATTATGTATCTTGCAGTTATTTGTTGTCTTCGGTATTTTAGTGGCTGTATGTTGCATTCGCATAGAATGCTGTTGATAGGGCTGGTTCTAAATGCTCCTATAGCAAGTCGAACCGTTGTATTGTGAATTGCGTCTATTTTGTCCAGTAGATATTTTTTGCTACTTGCGTATAGTGTGCATACATAGTCCAGTTTTTATTTGATTAAACTTTTGTATATCTTTAGGCGTGTTGTTTTGCCTGCGGTTCATTCGTGGTGGCATAAAGTTTTTAGTAGATTTATTTTATAATGGCAGTTCGCATAGGGTAGGTTCTTTTGCCATGTCAGTTTTTTATATCAAAGTACATCCTTAAAAATTTTACATGATCTTTATTGTCATATTGTCATGCGACACGAGTAGACGTGATATTTTGCTGCCGCGTCGCTGGTATTCGTAGTTCTATGAATTTGCAATTATTATTATTTTTATTTTATTTTTGAAATACAATCTAACTTTAACAAACTATTTTTTTCGTCATTGCTATTACACGTCAAAATATTACTGTTACCATTAATGAAGCCCTCACAAAGCATCTTAACGTTGATACTTATATTGATGAATTTGTAGAAAATGTTTTTTTGGGTTTAGAAAATAAACTTTATAAGCAAAAAAAGTATTATAAAACCGTCATTCAAGACATTGCTTCACAGAATCAGAACTTGCAGCAGTCAACCCTAGTGCAGTATTTATTCCCAAATCCTGGCCACGACCAATAATAATTACAGTTTTGTCTAACAAAACTCGTGATCAGGTTTTTAAGTACCGAACAAAACTGAAATGTATAAAGGTCACTATTAAAGAGGAGCTAAAAAAAAAAGTTCAGTTCTACTTGTCTTTATCGCAAAAATTTAGCTTTAAAAATGTTTGGTCTACTGATGGTAAATTAGAAGCTGAAAACAAAAGAAGCTAATATATTTGATGATATTGAGAAACTATAATTGTATGTAAATACAAATAATTATTAATATAAATAAACCAAAATTCAAATTCTTTTGGTAACATTATATATGTCCGTATTAAAGTAAGTCCTGGTAGATATTTGATAATTGTTGTCATTTATTCTCCACCTTCTTCTTCTGTTGAACAGCGTAATATGATATAAGAATGCCTTGAATCATGTCAGTTTCTAATATACTCTGATTCTATTATTCTTGGTGACATGAATTTAAATAAACTCCTAGATCATTATTATTACTGTTTTAATAATAACTGCACTGCCAGATTTGACAACTTCTATAATTTTCATAATGTCACTAAACAAAATAATGTTCTCAATTCTTGATATTGTTCTGCCCAACATAAACTCCTGTGTTGCTCGTGCTTCTTGTACCTTAGTTCCTGAGGATAACTATCAACTCACATTGTCTGTCTCTGTTAACATAAATCGCTCTTATATTCGTAACACCGCTATTAATAATGACCTTAATTATAATATTACTTTTTTTTATTTGGAACTCATGTATGTTTAAAAAATTAGTTTGGAACATTAAAAAGTATATGATGATGTGAATTCCGCAATGAATAAATTTTATGAGATCTTAGATAGTGTCTTCAAAAATTGTGTACCACTTTCTCTCACAGGAGAATTAACATAAGTAAAAAAATAAAATTTAAGGCTAAGAAATAACTAGAAATAAATTTAACCCCTAAGCCTTAATCAATATAAAGATAAATCTAAATACGTATTTCGAGAAATAAGTTCTCTTCATCAGTAGACGAAGAAAGGGGAAAACCCAAGATTACACGACTTGTGAACCAAGCTAGTGGTCAAGGTTGGATTCAACCTTGACCACTATGCTGTTGTCTTGCTTCGTCTACTGATGAGAGCTTAGTTCTCGAAATACATATATAGATTTATATTGATTAAGGCTTAGGGGTTAAATTTATGTTTAGTTATTTCTTAGTATTAGATTTTTATTTTTTACTTTTGTTAATTCTCCTTCAAATAGGGGAGGATACATTTCATAATAGAATAAACATTCGGTGTATAAATTGAGTTATAAATATAAACTGATATTTTAGCGAGGAAAATAATTACACAGCCACACAAAAAAAAGTCCTTGTGAGACAGTACGGAATAAGATATTCTTATGTATTTTTGGTGCGCTAAAACCGAATCCAGCATCAGAATTTCGGTTTTGGCTCATAGCTCTTCCCTAACCTAAAAATAACATTAAAAACTGTTTCATAAAGGAAATATCCTTCACAAACTTTTTTTTAAGGAAAATACGATTGTATCTCTCGTGAATGCTGTATTTTTATATGATATACTCGAAATTAATTAATTTATTTGTAAACGATATTTCCTTTATAAAACAGTTTTAAGGTTATGTTAAGGTTAGGGAAGAGCTTTGAGGCAAATCCGAAATTCTGATGGTGGATTCGTATTTAGAGCGCCAAAATACATAGGAATATATTATTCTGTACTCTCTCACTAGAACTTTTTCTTTTTTTGTGTGGCTGTGTTATTTAAGAATAAAATAAACCATAAAAATTATCTGTTTTTTAAATATAACTTAGTGATAGCAAATGTTAAAAATAATTTATGTAGCATATTTTAAATTTATAACCTAAATTTTAAAATATAATATTATCCAAGCACAATTTTCTATAACTTAGAATCATAATTCAAGTTTTGATCGCCTCTATTGAGTTCTTTGAAATTGTACATGTAAATTGCAATTATTTTATCCCCAAAGTGCACCTATAAACTAAGATTGCCACCTGGCCTACAATAAGCATTCGGCGAGGTTTGTATACTATTTTATTCACACTCAGTTAGTAATATGTACGTCTTAAACATTAATTTTATTTATACTTTTTTCTGACAGATTTATTATTATCAGGACCGGAAGTTCAAGATAACTTTATTTATTGCATAGAAGATATCATCATCCTGTAACAGTGCCGTCTGTGGACCTGTGATTCTCAGTAAAGATGATTCACCACGTTGTGATAAGGAGAGATCACCGATCCACGCTCAAAAGGGTCAGTCGGCAGTTGTCTGTTTTAGTTGTCTGAAGTAAAATTAGCAGTTGATCACAACAGTTCATTAGTTGTCAGTCAGCATTTCCTTGTATCCATGCATTTATGATGATTATTTTTTTTAGAATAAAGGTTCATTTGCTTATTATCCAAAATGCTTTTGTGTGTTTAAATTTAAAAAGAAAAATTATTCAAACGCATAGGATGTCCGACACGGATAAGTACGCTAATCCTCGTAACGCTCCTTCTCACTCCTCGCAAAAAAGGTACGTGTTAGTTGTGCCTTCAGCCACGCTAATCTTCCTTACATGTACCTGGTTACAGTCAGATATATTGTTAATTGAGATTTAATTGGAATTAAATAATGTACAATTAATATTTGAGAAATCAAACTATTGATTAATATTGTACACTAGCAAAATTGTCTGAAAATTCTTGTACAATTGAGGGAGTATAATGATATTACCATGTATACGATACGTATTTCTTTTCTTATTTAAGAGAGACCAGAATTGCCTTGGATCACTAGCTGTATAGTTTTCAGTATTGGCAACTTAATATGTATACACTATTTATCTTTCCTGCTGTGGTTCCATGTCACGTTTAATAAGTGATCTTAACATTTTAAAGAAGTGTAATATATAATAATCATTAAGAAGTTTATACAAACATTTAATCTTGAGCTTATTTTGAAATAATTTGTTAAGTGAACCAAGGAGGGTAGCATGACATTTTCCTGAGTGAAAGTGGTACACAATTTTTAAAGACACTATCTAAGATCTCATAAAATTTATTCATTGCGGAATTCACATCATCATATACTTTATAATGTCCCAAACTATTTTTTTAAACAAGAATACATGAGTTCCAAATAAAAAAAAACTAATATTATAATTAAGGTCATTATTAATAGCGTTATGAATATGAGAGCGATTTATGTTCACAGAGACCGACAATGTTAATTGATAGTTATCCTCAGGAACTATGGTACAAGCAGCACGAGCAACACAGGAGTTTATGTTGGGCAGACAGTGGCGGAGCTAGCGGGGGGTCCAGGGGGCGCTTGCCCCCTAAAATATTAAGTAGTCCCCTGGTTGCCCCCTCCCGACTTTTAGTGTCAATCTAAAAAATCTTAACATTTCAAAAACACAGAAACACTGAAAGAAACAAAAAAACATTGTTATACAGCATAATTTTTTTTGCATCAAAGCACATATGCACATGTATCTGAAAATCTCTATCTGCATTTAACCATGATTATTATTGGTGTTATAATAAATGCACTGCCGAACTTGTCCAAACTTGTCAAATTAATTGTGCGAGTCCGATAGCGACGCAATGCACTTGTAATTACTTGTTAAGATTGTTCTATACTTTACTTACTCGTTCACGTGCATAGTTTAGCAAGTTCAAACATGTTTTAAAAATTTTGGTATTTATACGAGTGATGAAAATCTCAATGCTCATTCATTATTCTGTGGTCAAAGAGTAAAGTAAAAATAAATATGAAGCGCACAGATAATATTAAATATAATTTTTATCAGAATCAGATAAAAAAAAATAAAAACTGATACTTTCCTGCCTTCGACCAGTATCGGCAGTACAAGCAGTAATTTAGAAAATATATTAAAAACGAATGAAATGGTGACAACTTGTAACTTAAATGCTACTGAAGAAAGTGATAGTGAGTCTAGTTCTTGTGAAAATAAAACCAGTGAGGATATAAGTGATGATAATGAAACTGGCGTACATACCCCAACAGAGAGACCTGAACCAGAACAAACAATTCTTACTGTTTCTGGACCTAGCGACTTGTCACAGACTCCTGAAGAAGGACCACGTCAGCCGATACTATCGCAGTATCCAAAAGTTAAACAAGATGAAAGAATGAGAAGCTTTAAATCAACGTGATTTAAAAAATTTACATGCTTGGAGTATAGTGTTTTAAAAGACAGTGTTTTTTGTTTATACTGCCGATTTTTACATGGTGTAAATCAAGCAAACATTTTTGTGAATGAAGGGTTTCGCAACTGGAAGAATTCATTTGATTCAATTAAAGGACTAGTAAAACATGATAAATCTGAACAACATAAAATGTATGTTATAAAATATGTAAATTATATGAAATTAAAGAAACAAAAAACAAATATTGAACAAATGGTGAATGATCAATACCAAAATGAAATTAAAGAAAACAGACACTACATCAAAACTTTATGTGAGTGTTTATTATTTACATGTACGCAAGATATTGCTCAACGTGGTCATGATGAAAGTGTTTTAAGTTTAAATAAAGGTAATTTAAGAGAATTAATGTTTATTATTTACATGTACGCAAGATATTGCTCAACGTGGTCATGATGAAAGTGTTTTAAGTTTAAATAAAGGTAATTTAAGAGAATTAATGTTATTGATAGGTAAACATGACACTATTGTACAAAAGAAGTTACAGGATAGTTCAAATAATGCTAAATACCTACATTTATTAATTTCTATTATGGCGACCATTGTGCATAAAAAAATTTCAGACGATGTAAAGGAATCAAAACTTTTTGCAATAATGTCTGACGAAACAAAAGACTTGAGTAAAGATGAACAAATAACTGTTATAGTACGGTACTTGCATCAAAATGCAAATCAGGAGAGGTTTTTAGGGTGTGCAAACGGTATGCTAAATGCTGCTAGTTTTGCAAATTATATAAAAACAATATTAGATGAAAATAATATTTCATTAAGCAATTGTATAGCACAAGGATACGATGGTGCTGCTGTAATGAGTGGTCATTTAGGTGGCGTGTGGTGGGGGAGCCATATGAGTAGCTTTTGAAATTATAAAAATTGTTTGTCGTCTGTGGGAATCGAACCAGGGTTCTCAGGATCCACATACCACTGAGCTAGCCACCCCATAAATTTATTAATATAATAATATAACCTCAAAATCTTGTTTGTTTTCAGATTTCCTACTTCTTACCATAATTGTTATTTTTTTATTTATTTTTTAAATCTTTTGATAATTTGTCATGCAGAATTTTATTGGTCTCTAAAAATTGTATAATTTCTTTGTCCATTTCTAAAAAATTTAGATTCATCAAAATGTGTGACAGTGACAGCTGATAGATCACGGTCGGTAATAGAGACTACAATGCGAAGTTTAAAACGTTGATTTCTGATTGGCCAGCGGTAACAAATTTTAGGTAAAGTAACGTAGAAAGATGAAAGTTGACCATCTCTTGTGTTGCTTATTTTACTTTACTGATTGCTTTGCGTCAATATAAATGGTTCTACTTCAATCTCAAGTTTTAACTTGTTACCTTACCTACTACTTTTGCGTTGCCTCTTGCGTTACTTCATTATAAATCCAGCTTAAAACTGATGTAAAAAAGGATGGTGAAGCAAAAGGTTTACTTTTACAAATTGATAAAGAATTTATTGTTTTACTGCTTATTTTTATTAAAAAAAATTTAAAACTGTATCTAATTATCTCCAATCCCATGATATGAATTATGTAAAAGTTTTAAATTTATTTCAAGGAACAATTAATGTATTTTAAAACTTACGAAATAATAATAATGAATGGAATTCTATATGGAAATCTGCAAATAATATTTTTTTGTCTCTTGGTTTAGATAAAACAGACTTTTTTGACAAACAAAGAATGAAATCTATTTCAAAAAGGTTACAAGAGTTTATAGTAGATTGTGAAATAGATGATTCTGTAGACATACTCGTAGAAGTAAAAAATGAGAAAGATGTTGTCAAACTTAAGTTATACATCCCTATACTAGATAAAATTATAATTGAATTAAAAGAAAGATTTACAAAAAAATTATACTATTTTAAAATCATTACAAGCCTTTGACCGCGCAGATGATTTATTCCTCAATAAAATTCATTTAACTAAATTAGCAGAACATTATAACATAAACTGTGATTGTTTAGACTCAGAAATAACGCTAGTTAAGAAACTTTTGTGTAGGGAGAAAAATAAAAATATTAAATCACTCATGGAGTTCCTGTCATTCGTTGAACAATATAAGCAAGCATTTGAATGCATTTATAATTTGGTAAAAATTTGTATTTTAATGCCTGTATCAACAGCTTCTTGTGAAAGATAATTTTCCTCTTTAAAAAGAATTAAATGTTATTTAAGAACAAGAATGATAAATGAAAGATTAAACAACATTAGTATATTAAGTGTAGAAAAAGACATATCAAAATTAATAGACCTTAATGAAGTTGTAGACAAATTTGCAAGTTTAAAGAAAAACCGAAGGATTAAATTAGTATAACTAAATCACTGCTGTATTTTGTATTTATCATATTTTCTTTTAATTATATTAGGGAACATTTTTTGTTTTATTTTTATAGAATATGCTTGTTTTTGTTTAATATTTATACAGTAGAAACTCCTACAGCACGCGCTAACTCGTTTCGTGTTGTAAAAGATTCGTGCAGTGGAGACGCTCGACTGTATTATAGCACGTTACAGTAAAAAGCGCCGATTTTGTGTTATTTCACGTGCTATATGTGATATTTTTGACGTGTTGTAATAGACTGATGTGAGTCGTAAATTTAGTTGGGGTGTTGCAGGAGAGCATACTATAAGAGATTGTACTCTATATTATATTTATATTTGTTTGGTACCAAATAAATGTAATATTGACATTGTTATTTATTATTAAAATAATAAAAAATATAAGCCCCCCCTAATTTTTTCCTGGTCCCTACTGCGCCCCCTAGATTTTAGAGCCTAGCACCGCCACTGTGGGCAGAACAATATCAAGAAGAAGAAAATCACTATTGAGAACATTATTTTGTTTAGTGACATTAATAAAATTATAGGCAGTGCAGTTATTATTAATACAGTAATAATAATGATCTAGGAGTTTATTTAAATTCATGTCACCAAGAAAATAGAATCAGAGTGCATTAGAAACTGACATGATTCAAGGCATTCATACATCATATTATGTTGTTCAACAGAAGAAGCAGGTGGAGAATAAATGACAACAATTATCAAATCTCCACCAGGATTTACTTTAATACGGATATATATAATGTTACAAAAGAAGTAGAATTTTGGCTTATTTAAATTAATGTTTATTTGTATTTACATACAATTATAGTTCCTCAATATCATCAAATATATTAGCTTTTTTTGTTTTCTGCTCCTAATTTACCATCACTAGACCAAACATTTTTAAAGTCAAATTTTTGCGATAAAGACAAGTAGAACTGAACTTTTTTTTCAGCTCCTCTTTATTAGTGACCTTTATACATTTCAGTTTTGTTCGGTACTTAAAAACCTGATCACGAGTTTTGTTTGAGAAAACTGTAACTATTATTGGGCGTGGTCAGAATTTGGGAATAGATACTGCACTGAAGTTGACTGTTTGACTTGGGCCTTCTTTCCTACTCGATGATAGCGTTCGATGGCATTAGTAGAGATGTTGTACGATAAATAGGAATTAGTTATATCGCCTATCCTCTGCTCAGTGTCTTCAGCGGTCTCTTCAGGTACTGAGAGACCGCTGAATCTGAGACAGTTTCTCCAGAAGTACTGCTCAATGTCAATTTCCTGCTGCACGTTCTGATTCTGCGAAGCATTGTCTTAAATGACGGTTTTATAATACTTTTTTTGCTTATAAAGTTTATTTTCTAAACCCACAAAAACATTTTCTACAAATTCATCAATATAAGTATCAACGTTAAGATTCTTTGTGAGGGCTACATTGATGGTAACAGTAATATTTTGACGTGTAATAGCAATGACGAATAAAAATGGTTTGTTAAAGTTAGATTGTTTTTCAAAAATAAAATAAAAATAATAATAATTGCAAATTCATAGAACTACGAATAACAGCGACGCGGCAACAAAATATCACGTCTACTCGTGTCGCATGACAATATGACAATAAAGATCATGTAAAATTTTTAAGGATTTACTTTGATATTAAAAACTAGCATGGCAAAAGCACCTAACCAACGCGAAGTGCCATTATAAAATAAATCTATTAAAAACTTTATGCCACCACAAATGAACCGCAGGCAAAACAACACGCCTAAAGATATACAAAAGTTTAATCAAATAAAAACTGGACTACGTATACACACTATACGCAAATAGCAAAAACTATCTACTGAAGAAAATAGACTCAATACACCACACAACGGTTCGACTCGCTATAGGAGCATTTATAACGAGCCATATCAACAGCATAGTGGTCAAGGGTGAATCCAACCTTGACCACTAGCTTGGTTCACGAGTCGTGTAATCTTGGTTTTCCCCTTGCTTCGTCTACTAATGATGAGAACTTAGTTCTCGAAATACGTATTTAGATTTATCTTTATATTGATTAAGTCTTAGGGGTTAAATATATTTTTAGAGAATTAACAAATAATTTTTAAGAGTTCTTGTCAGACCAGAGAAAGCACAAGTACTAGGGTTTGTGAAATAAATATATACCTTCAGTTTGGCAACAATAACAATGATTTATTTAACGTCACACTTAATTGAATGCATATGTTTCTCTTGCTCTAGCACCGACTTCTTGGTATAACACTTACTTCGCACTTTAAAAACCGTGACAAAACATACAAAAATAAACTCGGCACGCTGTGCGGTGGCTTTGACAGCCAGACCGGTATTTAACAGGTAGGAAAGGTAAATAAAACAAAGACAGATTCTGACTTACCGGCAGTCGACGATGCCTCGACGAAAACTCATACCGGTGTCGGGGACTTCACGGCTAACAGGCGGGTGATAGGTGACGGATCGGCGAAACTCGCCGCGATAGCCAGAACTGGCGGAAAGCTTACTTTTTCGTGAACCCGGTTTGCTAAGATGACTGAGACTCAATCATCGTAGACACATACTGACGAATGCCATTTCGGCTGCGGTATTTATACTAAAATTGCTAATTGTTTGGGTCCTGGTTGGTCGACAGAGGTTCGTCCTATGTTAAACAAATAAGTTTGGTTTACCACAGGTACAAATGTCGCGGATGACCGTCTCGTGCGCGCTCTTGAAGTTTGACGGAGCTCAAACTAGACTGCCAGGGCCATATTTCAAATTATTCCGTGGCCGTTTTTAGTGTGATAAATCGCGGTCCGGTCGAAAACTATCGCGGTATTTACTTGTGACGATCACTTCGTCACACTATCTTCACTCATCTCTTCGACTCTTGCGACTTTTTCCACTTACTTACTAAACTAATCTATTTATACATTACTCCACAGTACTAAGTCAGCAAAGAGTTACCTAATACATAGAACAATATTATTTTGAATACCTGACATTATTACAACATACTCTAATTTACTTAATCGTATTCACTAAGGATATGCTGACTTTGACTTGTTATATTCTTCCCTTTTTGAGGAATTTGCTTCTTGGAAAGGAGCACAATTCTACATTTATTATCTCTCCACAACCACATTTAACTTCACAACATTGTCTGTATTGAGGCATATCAACGAATCGCTAGTACTATTTTCTTCTCGCTGATCTCACCTTCCTTCTTTGGAACTGATGGACTGATACGTCACGCTGCTCTCCTCGTACTCTGCATCTGGAGCTCACGTTGGTGACATTGTTTCTCCATCGCTTCTCTTGTGGGGGTAATGACTTCTCGGGCTGCTATCTATCTGCATCCTCACTACTTGTTGTGCTGGCTGGTGGTCTTTCCTAACTAATGTTAACTAAACAAATAAAACAAAATATGTTCTTATTATAATCTAGCTATCTCTCCTGCTGTGGTTCCATGACTGTTTGCTTATTTTCATTTCTCCTGGTTCTCTAGGGGGCGCACTAGGGTTACAGCCATAGAATTTCCCATATCTTCATCGTGATTTATTGCAATTGTTTGTAGCTCTTGTTCCTGTTCCTGGTTACGTTGATGCAATCTGCGGTAGTTATTACTCAGAACGAGATGTGTCAACGCGTTCCAGAGACAAGCAGCCATACTAAATGTGCAACGACTTGATCTCTTTTTTTGAGTATAGTGGTTTGAATTTGACACCTTGCGTTAGATGCGGACTGTAACCTAACCATTTACTATCCATGTAGTACAGGGCCGGCGCCAGGTGGCTGCTATCTATTTGCTCAGCTTTGTCTTGGAGAATACGCGTCATTGGAGTCAAGAACAATTCTTCCTCATCTACAAGAACTTGTAGCTCGGTATGCATTGCATGATGTAAATGACTTTGCCCATGACTCGCCCTACATACCTTAATTTATTTTTAATTAACGTGCTTACGGCATTAGGAGCTAGAGAAGCGAGCACCCGTCGATTACGCAGCACGTTTCGTTCAAGTAAACATTGTCTATGAATTACATCATTGTACATGTCTCTCATTTCTCGTTTAAATGATTGCTCTACGTAAAGAAATTTTGTGTTTAAATACGTTAAAAAAATTATATTTTTTGATCTGGAATTCCATTTACTAAATATTTAATTCCAAAGTCTTTTTTAAATGCTACTAATAATTTTGGCTGTTCTGTAAGCCAGATTTCATTATTATAAATATTTGTCCTCTCTAATAATTTAACAACAAAAATTTTCTTCTCTTCCTCCACTACAAAATATTGTTTACGATCTCCAAATTCAGATTTTTCTGTACTCACCAAGCCTACTTCACACTCATAAATTAGCGACATGCTGCTGCCATCGCACTGCCCATTTGAGACTCGTTCCCACACTGTCTCTTCAATCTCCGTGTAGTAGCCTCCTAGAAACTTACCACCTCTTAAACTAATTTTCTACTTCTAATTTCACTGTAGCAGAGTAGTATTTTAGTGAAATTTTTACTATGACCTGTACCGCTACTCCTTCCCAGGATACTCCATTCTTGATGAACGATCATCCGGTAGGTACACTTGCTCGAGATGTCTAAACCGCCTGCTAAAGTCAGTGATGCAGAAATTGTTCCATTACTCACTAATTTGTTTATCACAGCATTCCCCAAGCCTCTGTACATCTTGGTGCGATGCATTAGCCGACACTCTTCTAATCCAACTTCGTGAATATAGGTCAACAACCATTGCTGCACTGAAGATGTATAACTGTGCATCCCGCAATGTTGAATTAGGCGTGTTACCTCTACTAGACATGTGTGGACTTGCACATTTTGAAATTAATTTTCTTGCGGAATTTGTACACGCATGGGATTTTGTGTATCCCTTGTTCACGTCCGGACATTCGGTCACGTTTTTTAGAGAAATGGTCGTGATGTTAGTACTCGATACTCTACAGTCATACCCAATTAACGCATAAGAAGCGCTAATCAGACTACATGCTGTTAGTATGATCTGGATCTGGAGTGGCTGCATTTGAAAATATAAAAAAAAAATCTATCGTTCTGGTGATTGTAACTACGGGAGCTCTGGTTCTGGACTCTTGCTGCCTATATGATAAGGCGTTGTGGGAGTATGAGGTGGAATCGGTGGTGGATCCTGGATCATGTTTACTTCTTGCACCATCAGATGGGCGGCAGCTGAAAATTTGAATTTGATTTCATTTCGGCTCTTCTGTTTACTTCTTGTCACTGCTTCTGTCTTCACTTTGCTGGTGTTCTCTGTATCTGCTTTAAACGGTATCAAACGATTAACCTGTACTTTTAAACTTTTTCATGTAACGTCTTTAATTTTATAATTAGCGGGATCCATTATTTCAATTATGAAGTACGGTCCTGTCCATAGTTTATTTAGTTTACGCGACGTACCTACCAGTATTGTGGGTCATGTAAGAATACTGAGTCTCCAACTTGAAATTCTGTTAACTTTGCATTTTTGTTGAATCTTTTGTGAATGCATTAGAAAGAATGACGTATCATTTGTACTATTGTGTATGCTGCTTCAGTACGCCATCAATACGTACAGCAACCATTCATCCCAATCTGTCTCATCACGACTTACAAAGTACGACAGAATATCTTTAAAACGCGATGACTGCGTTCTAAAATCCTATTTGTTTGTGGTCGGTAGGCGGTAGTTTGAATTGTCTCCGTGCCAAAGTTTTACATACTTTGAAAATTTGAGATGTGAAATTTGCTCAAAGATCTGTTAACAATTGTCTGGGTGCTCCGTGTCTGGATATTATTTCTTGAGCCAAAATACTTTCTTCTTGATCTTTTATTATAAATGCTTCTGGATGTTTCGTGAAATGATCTTGAAAAGTTAGTATGAATTTATTACCTCTCATACTAGTTGTTAACGGTCCTACAACATCCATTGATACTCTCTGTAACAGTGCAGTATTTTATTGAATTTTTTGTAATAGTACTTGCTTATGATGCGGTGACGTTTTTCTCTCATTACATGATTGACATTTGCGGCAAAATTCTTCAATATTTATACTCATGTCTCTCCAATAAAATTTTCTTTTATTTTTTTATTGGTTTTCTCTTACCCTTGATGTCCGGCATATGGCACATTATGGTAGTCATGAATAACCTGAAATTTAATAGATACTGATACTACGAGTTTATGATGTCTTTCGTCACCCGATTTTTCTTTAAACAGCAATCTCTCGGTATCTGTGAAGTATTCATCCTTGGTTTTAAGTTGTTTAATTCTTCGTCCACTTCTTTTTTTTCAAATCGTATATCTGTCCCAAATTGGTTCGTAATGTTTTCCTTTTGCCTCGATCATATTTATTGGAACCCGCGATAATATGTCAGCATTAATGTGTTTCTTGCTTGGCCTGTGCATTATTTTAAAATCGTGTTCACTCAGAATTAACGCCCATGTTGCTATACGTGAGTTGCTGCCTTTGAATGCCATCAACCACTTTAATAGTTTATGATCTTTTATTACAGTAAATTTTCCACCATATAAATAGCAGCGATAATGTTTTACCCCCCCCAGAATACGGCTAAACATTCCTATTATGATGTGGTATAGTGCATCTCGGCTTTCTGTAATTGTCGGCTAACGAATGCTATCGGTCTCTCGTACCATCCATTTTTTTTTACTTAAATAGCGCAGATTGCTTTTCCACTGGCATCCGTTGATAAAATAAATTCTTTTGAAAAATCCGGATGTGCTAAAACAGATTCAGAACATAGTGCATTTTTGAATAAATTAAAAGCATTTTGCCATTCTTCTGTCCAGACAAACTCAGCATCTTTTTTCGTTAAATCTATTAAAGGCTTTGCGATTCCTTCAAAGTTACGAACAAAACGTCTGTAAAAATCCACAAACCCAGTAAAAGCTTTAGTTTGTTTTACATATTTAGGTTTTGGATAATTTTGAATAATAGAAATTTTATAATCGTCTGATTTTAATGTGATCTAAATATTTAGTCTCTGATTTTAAAAATATACATTTACTTGGCTGTAATTTTAAATTTGCTTGTCTTAATCTGTCAAAAACTTGTCTCAATCGCTTCAAATGTTGATATATTTTTTTAACGGTTCCTTTTACTGAATGGCACCCTGTATGGTGCTTTCGCTATTGACTGCACATTTTCTGTAATTATCCTATGTTTTACCTTGAATGTGCACCCCAATTTAGTATCCTCGCAGAGAAACACATCCTTGTATTTTCTCAGTAGTACCAACAATTCCTGTTTTACCCCGTAAGATAGAAAATTTCACTGAAATTGCTCTTCAATTCTTCTTTTGCCCTAATCTCTCTGAACTGCATTTATTTGAACCTCATTTGACTTTCTTTTTCTTAGTCCTTCCGGTTCTTCGTAATATATTTCCGCTTTTCCTAGGATTGTATTTTTACTTACTACTATTTCTTTGTTGGTAATGTTAATAACTCCACGGGTATCTCCTTTCCTGCTTTTGTGAGTACTCTTACTACCATTAACGCGTTGATATTTACTTCTTCAGGCTCTACCAAGATATCGTGTCCAGGGTTCATGACGTCCTGAACGGCTGTACACATAAATTCACAATTTGGCAAAATGCTTTCTGTATTCTTCAGTTTAACCAATCCACTATTTTGTGTAACTAGTTTTTGTTGCTTCAGTGTACGGATTTCCATTTTGCATCCATGTTTGATAACTTATTAGCCTTCGTGTTTCTTTTTGTGTTATCTCCCTGACCAAAGTCAACTACGTCATGTGACCTCACTGCGTCACAGTGCTCTCGTGTTTCTAAACTTGCTGTCGTCAGCATTTCCTTCGCTACACTTTCCGCCATCATTCTAATGCTCGTATTAAGGAACACAACTTCCTCTGTGCCATAATTTATACTTGCTTTAAACATTTTGAA
This sequence comes from Pterostichus madidus, assembly GCA_911728475.2. Lineage (NCBI taxonomy): Eukaryota > Metazoa > Arthropoda > Insecta > Coleoptera > Carabidae > Pterostichus > Pterostichus madidus. The sequence goes on from OU452319.1 coordinate 15,645,493, forward strand.
AAAGTCGCGACCCAAAAAACCCCATCTACTTCTATTTTTAAATAATCAGAACCAACAACACAATTGAAGTTAAATGACTGGGTTTTTGGAGTTGGATTAAAATATACTGTTTGTCACTGGACTTCTCGAGTATCGTTTTATTAAGATAAGTGTTATCTTTCATTTTTATAGTAGTTTAGTTTTTTATATATATATTTTCTTTCATATCGTTATTTGTTTATATTGGTTACGTGTATAGAAACGCTGAGTTATGTTTTGTTTTTAGGTGTGATTGACGTTTGACAGTTGTGTAAATGTAACTGTTTTCTTTTTCTATTTATAGTTAAGGACAAGCCTGGTAAGCTACCTTAACTTCTACTCTTCTACCGAGAGAACCCTCCTTTTATTTCTTTTGGATAAATGAAAAATAAATGGGTGAAATTTGATGAATGTAAGTTTGGTACGTGGAATGTTAGGGGTTTAACTGGTAAAGAAAATGAATTGATGAATGTCATGCGTGTGTATAATGTAGATGTTTTGTGTGTCAGTGAGACTAAAAGGAAAGGATGTAGTGAGGAAGAAGTGGATGGATTGTTTTGCTTGTGGTCGGGTGTTGCTGAGAATGAACACGCGAAGCATGGTGTTGGTGTGCTTGTTAGTGAACGAATGAAACCGTTTGTGAGAGAATATGGTTGTACTTCATCGAGAATTCTTTGGCTGAGATTAAAGGTAGGCTTTCATAGAATCTTCGTTGTGTCAGTTTATGGTCCAACCGAATCCGAAAATGATCTTGAAAAAGATAGATTTTGGAATTTGTTAGATAGTGTTATTGATTCATGTGATTCAGGTGAGAAAGTTATTGTATGTGGTGATTTAAATGGTTGGGTGGGAGTTAAGAGAAGCATGTCTGGGAATGTATTGGGTAAGTTTGGTGATGCAAGAGTGAATGAAAACGGTAGGAAAATAGTTTCTTTCTGTTTGGAGCGTGATCTCTTTGTTTCCAACTCTATCTTTAAACATAAACTTGCTCATTTGTATACATGGGAGAATATTAGTGAAAATAGACGGAGCATGATTGATTTTATTTTGTATGATGAACGATTGAGAAGTTTAGTTGTAGATACGCGTGTGAAGCGTGGTGCTGAATTGGGTACGAATGACCATTATTTGGTGGTATCGCGTATACGTCTAGATAAATGTTGGAGAATGAGGGTGAAAAATACTAATAAAATGTTTCGTGTGAAATCCAGTGCACTGCAGAATGAGGATGTTAGAGATTTGTTTGTTGAGAAAATAAATGAATCTTTGCCTGTATGTGAACTTAATTTTGAATGCAGCATAAATGATGTTTGGTTCAAATTTAAGGATACAGTTCTTAAATGTGCAAAAGAAGTTTGTGGTGAATGTCGATTAGGTTCTTGTCCAAAAAATGCATGGTGGAATAAAGAAGTTAAAGAAGCGATTGAGGTGAAAAAGAGAGCATACTTGCGATTTCTAAATGTGAAAGATGTGCCTGGAAGTTTACGTGATGAATGCTTGCTGGAATACAAGAGGTTAAATAAATGTGTTAAGAGAGTAGTGAGAGAAAGCAAGGCGCGTTTTGATGATTTGATGAGTGAAAGATTAACTAATGATTTTAGTATGAATAAAAGAATGTTTTGGTTGAGAGTGAAGAGATTGAGAGGTGGTAATGTCAGGGCAGTGAAAGCGATTAAGAGTGCGGATGGTGAGTTATTGTGGAATGAATCAGATGTAACTAATAGATGGTGTGAGTACTTTAGGACTTTATATGGTAGCATTAATAGACCGAATGGTTGTAGTGAAAATGTTAGCGAAAATGTTAGTGGTGATGAATGGGATATAGATGAGAGTGATGTTAGTTTTGCATTGATGCGTCTGAAGAATGGTAAGGCTCCTGGTTTGGATGGTATATCGAATGAGATGTTGAAGTATGGAGGCGAGAGGTTATTTGACTGGTTAGTTTATTTGTTTAGATTTTGTTTAAAACGGTGTGTGGCTCCTGATGATTGGAAATGTGCTATCATTTGTCCTTTATTTAAAGGTAAAGGTAGTTCGAGTGAATGTACTAATTTTCGTGCGATAAGTTTGCTGAGTGTGGTAGGGAAGTTGTACGGGAAGATTCTTATTCATAAGGTACGAACCTTAACAATCTCCAAGTTAAGCGATATGCAAGGTGGTTTTTTGCCTGAGAGAGGATGTGTGGATCAATTGTTTTCTCTTCGTATGATTGTTGAAAAGTCACTTGCTAAGAACAAGAAGGTGTTCTGTGGCTTTCTCGATCTTAAAAAAGCATATGATAGTGTTCATCGTGAGACATTATGGAATGTACTGTTACAGTACGGTATAAATGGTAATTTGTTGGGGGCAATTCGTGCGTTGTATGAAGGTAGTGAGGCTGCGGTGAGAGTTAATGGTAGATTGAGTGATTGGTTTTGTATAGACATTGGCGTGAAACAAGGTTGTGGGATGTCTCCGTGGCTCTTTAATTTGTACATGGATGTATTGTTACGAACGGCGTTGAATGGGGTGGATGGTGTACATATTGGTGGTAATGTTGTGCCTGCGTTAGCATATGCGGATGATGTGGTTGTTATGGGTGAATCTGAAGAGCAATTGAGACGAATGATTCTAAATATAAATGAAGTAGGAAAAGATTTAAATTTATTATTAAATGTCGATAAATGTAAAGTGTTAGTGTTTGAAAAGAGCGATTTGGTGACTGATTGTAATGTTTCGGTGAATGGTGTGAGATTGGGTCAAGTGAATGAGTTTTTATATTTGGGTAGTATGTTTTCAAGGGATGGACGTATTGATTGTGAGATTGAAAGAAGAGTATCTGCGGGACGCAAGGTATTGGGTGCTCTGGGAACCTTTGCTCGAAATGTGAATGTATCCAGAGATGCTCGATTGAGTGTGTATAATGGTGTTTTAGTGCCTACATTGATGTATGGTAGTGAATGTTGGGTGTGGATGAAGAAACATGAACGTCGTATAACTGCTGTGGAAATGAGGTATTTGCGGGGTGTGTGTGGTTATACTAGAAGAGATCGTGTCCGGAATACATTGGTGTATGATGAGTGTGAAATTGAGAAGAATGTAGTTAGAAAAGTAGGTATAAGTCAGTTGAGATGGTTTGGGCATGTTGAACGTATGTCGAATGAGAGATTAGTGAAACAGGTATATGTTGGTGAAATTGAGGGTGAAAGATTGCGTGGGCGACCTATGAATAAATGGATGAATATGATAGAAGGATTGTTGCGTGAACGAAAGTTTCCGAGTACGAGGAACAAACGTGCTTGTATGAAAGGAATTATGAATGTGGATGAAGCAAAAGTGGTGTGTCAGGATAGGAACGTTTGGCGAAGATTAATTGCGGAATGAATCTGATGATTTCAGAAAAGCGTAGGGTTTTAGATTTTAGTTTCGTTGTTTAGTAATTTCATTAGAGTGTTTACCTGTAATTGTGTGAAATTCACTTTCAAAAACAAGCGCAGGGACGACACTCCCTTCGTTTCTTATCTTTTTTATTCTTTTCTGATCTTACATTGAGTGTTTAACTGCAATTGTGTGGAATTTACTTCCAAAAACAAGCGTAGAGCGACACTCCCTTCCTTTCTTATCTTTTAATTCGTTTTCAGTTATTACGTAGTGTTTAACTGCAATTGTGTGAAATTCACTTTCAAAAACAAGCGCAGGGCGACGCTCCCTCCCTTTCTTATCTTTTTGTTTCATTTTCAGATACTGCATTGTGTAGTCTTTTCTTTCATATATAAGTGCAGACTATCGCTTTCATCTTTTCTAATCTAGTAGATTCGTTGTTAGTTTCGTTATTAGATTCGTTGTTAGAAGTAAACGTGAGTAATTTAAGATTTTTTTTTTTTTTTTTTTTTTTTTTATGCATATGTTATGTACGTTGATGAAAGAAAATGAATGGTAAGTGAAAAGGAATGATGTGATTGAAGGTTTGTTGTGTGATAATAATTTCGAGTGTAATAAATGTATGAGTTTATATGGAGTGATCTATGAAGGTGGTTGAAGTGAGGGTGTTATGTTTGGATGAAAATGTTTGACGATGACTGGTTGTTTGATGGGTGTGATGAGTGAATGTTTTATGAGTGATTTTAGGGTTCGTGCTACCCCATTTGTTGGGATATAGCGTGAAGATATGTATGTATGTATGTATGTACTCCAAAATAAACTAATTCGCAATCCGAAATTGAAGTTAACGTTCCGACGTTTTTCGACTCTATTTGTTGCCCCTCAACAATATTTCTTTTTATTAATGAAACTACCGAACCCGAATCTGCTAAAAGTTTTACTGATTTGTTATTTATAAATGCTAAAACAAAATTTGGAATATCTGTAATATCTGAATTTTTATTGATTTTAGTTATTACTATTGGTTTATTCTGACTTACTAATACCTCTTGCGGCAAGGCGCGTGCGAGAGGGATCGCTCGTTTAAAAGCTGTGTGTTACGTGAATCTTGGGTATATCTGATTTGATTTTCGAATCTGTTGTTTCTGTAGTATCCATTTTCTTGCTCTAGCGGCGGGTATCTGTATCTGCCTGTGTTTAACTTCTGTGATATTCTTTATCAAGGTCTGACGGTGAATATCTGTATCTTAATGGATTTGTGTTGTAATTTTCTGTGATAGTTACTTGTTCTCTCTCTGCATTCGACAGCGATGTTGCCTGTTTTTCCACACTTCCTACATTTTTCTCTTCGTTTGCAGTCTTCTCTAAAATGGTCAGTGGCTTCGAAAATAAAACATTTTCACTTTTCTCTTGGCTTTGTCGGTCTTCTGTCTACCGCACCAATTTCTAAATTAGTCACCTTTTGTCGTATAATTTCCATTTCTTCTCTTTCTGCCATCGATACGGCATCTTCAAATGACAAATCTTCCTGTGCGTCCATTATTACTCTTATACATTTCTTTATTTCTACTTTCAAACTATTTTTTAATTTATAAACAAATTGTTTTCCTCCTGCACTCCTTTTTCCTTTAATAATTCCTTTTTTAAATTTTCTTAGCCTTTGTGCGAACTCTTGTACATTTTCGTTCATTTTCTGCGTGCAATCTGACAAGTCGTGATAGATCTGTCCTGGGATTTGTTTTTTTTGTGAAACCTAATGGTTGTGCGAATTCATTCAGTTCTGGAGTATCCCTATGTAGTCATTTATTTTGCAAGTAAAGTTCAAAAGTTTCGTCTGTCAGTCGTAATCTTATTACATCTACTTTCTCTGCTTCGGTCCATCCTTCAATATCCTTTCATATTCTGGCTTTAGCAAACAATTCTTAAGGGGTTTTCCCTAAAAATATCTCCAGTACATTCTCAGCATAACTATATTATCACTTACTGGCGTTAAACCTACTTTCCAGCTCTCTTATGACAGGATTTCCATCTGACTTACTCACCATTTTTACTTACCAAAATACACTGAATAATTCCTTGCATGTACTTGCTTTTCCGCGAGTAAACCAAAAACGCTTGGCCATGGCCACTTTGATCTGACAAAATTTCCTTAACCGCTGCCACCAATTTGTAACCCTCCCTTATTCAAAGAAGAATTAACAAATAATTTTAATGGGTTCTTGTCAGACCGGAGAAAGGACAACTACTAGGGTTTATTTAACGTCACACATAATTTAATACAGATGTTTCTCTTGCTCTAGCACCGACTTCTTGGAACAACACTTAACTCTCATTCTAACAACCGTGACTATCTTTAGTCTCCTCTTCGACTCTTGTGACTTTTTCCACTTACTTACTAACCTAACCTATAAAGCGTTACCTAATACATAAAACAATATTATTTTGAATATCTGACCTCATTACAACATACTAAGGTCCCTGGTTCGATTCCCACAGGCGACAAATTTTCATAATTTGAAAAAAGCTATCCCTGTGGCTCCTCCACTGCTAACATGTTTGGGGGCCGTGATTTGACGACTGCTAACCGCACTTCACGCGCAAAAAATATATCACTTACCGAGATCTGCTGTAGCAGAGTGCCACACCCAGTAATGGGTAGAAGGCGTGATGATATATTTTTATTTATTTATTTATATTACAACATACTCAATTTACTTAATCGTATTCACTAAGAATGTGCTGACTTCGACTTGTAATATTCCCTCGTCACTTTCCATTATGTATTGTAAATTTAATGAAAAACAGAATGATATTTATAAAATTATAAACATCAAATTTGTTTTTAAATAGCCTCCGCTTTACAAATGCAAAACAACAGGATAACTGTACAAGTATTCCACGAAAATGTTGGCATAGGACGATAATATAAGAAAACTATTTAGCGTCCGGCTAAAAGTTATTTCTTTTATAATTCTATAGATCCTGTAATATTATATAACATAATAAGTCAGTAAAGTGAAGTTTTACTTGACGCAGCAGTTGCTTTAAACACGGGGCCGCAGATTTTAATCTGCTGAGTCAAGTAAATTGATTGCTTCATTGTGCTACGTTATTTAGAAATATTTCACTTATTTCAAGATAATTTATTCAAAATCGTCTAAATTTTAAAACTGTAATGAGTGATTCTACTTTATCATGTACTTCTTCAGTGTTAATTGCAGCCTCAGGTCAAGCTACTTTAGATCTACGAAATAAAGATGGTAATGATATAGAACAAGATTGGAAAATAATTAAAGGCAGTATTAGACCAACGGCAGGTGAGGTCCTTGGATATAAAAAGAGACAGAGGAACACACATTGGTTTGATGAAGAATGTGTAAACAGCATAAAGCGGAAAAATGAAGCAAGAAGAGAATGGTTCCACACACAAAATGAAGAAGGGTTGAAAAGATATAGAGAAAAGAGAAAATAAACTACGAAACTATGCATAAAGAAGAAGCAGCAATGGATTGAGCAAATATTAAGCGAAATAGAACATGAATCTGAAAGGAAAAATATACATGCGCTATACAGTTATCTGAAGAAAAGAAAAAATAAAACTAGTATAGTTAAGATAAGTGATGAGAGATGGGGCCGGCACATTGGAAAGCTACACAAAGAACAGAAGCAGGAGGACAGCAGTAGTATTGGGGAAAAGGAAGAAATTGCACAGGTGGAGGAACTGACGGTGGACGAAGTGAGTGAAGCAATAAGGAACTTAACAAATAACATAGCGCCGGGATGTGGTGAGATTACAGCAGAATTATTGAAAGCAGAAGGTGAAGAGTTGCAAAACAGAGTAAATCAATTAATTAAGAAGATATGGGAGGAAGAGAGAATGCCGGATGAATGGAAAACGGGACTTATAATACTAATACCCAAAAAAGGAGATATGTCTGTATGCGCGAATTATAGAGGGGTCACCTTGTTAAATATAACGTACAAGATACTAACCTCGATAATAAAGAACCGGGTACAAAGTTACGCCGAAAAAGTTCTAGGGGACTACCAAAAAGTGTTCAGAAAAGGGAAATCAACGATAGATGCAATTAATATTATGAGACAAATAATTGAAAAAAAGTTATGAACACAATTTTGAAATGCATGTACTCTTCATTGTTTTCAAGCAGGCCTTCGACCAAGTAAAGAGGAAACAGTTGATGAAAGTCTTGAGAAGTTGTGAAATACCAAAGAAACAGAGGATATTAATCGAAGTAACAATGAAGGATTCGAATGCAATAATAGGTCGCTGAAATTGGAAGGCTGAAAATATTCGAATTAAAAAAGGAGACGCGCTATCGGCGCTTCTGTTCACCATCACGTTAGATAAGATAATAAAAAACGTCACAAGAATTGGGACGATGAATCAGAATTCAGCACAGATTATTGCTTACGCTGATGACATTGGAATCATCACTAGGAGTAAGCGGAAATTGGTGAGAATACTGCTGGAACTAGAAAACGAAGCTGCAAAAAGATGATTAAGGACATATGAAAGTGAAACAAAATACATGCAATGTACCAAAAGAAATAGAAACATGTCAAAGTTAGAATGCGGGCAGTATAAATTCGATGAACTAGAGTCATTTAAATATTTAGGTACTTTACTAATTAGAAATAATTCTAACAGAGTGACCTGCAGGATATATATATATATATATATATATATATATATATATATATATATATATATATATATATATATATATATATATATTGATAGCATTACATTAGAAAATTCAAAATTCTTAACTATAGTAGATTCTTTCGCCAAATATGCACAGGCATATACGAGGGCAGGGTGAAAAGTCCCTGAAAAATTAAACAGATAGCGCCACAATCGCAAATCTCATGTGACATTTGTGTGATGTACCATCTTTAACTAGAACGCATTAAAGTTTTCAGACTGTTTTGACACCCATTGAAAGCAAGCAATCTTGAAGATTTTTGAAAACATGGAAAAAAGTGAATTTCGCGTCTTGATTAAACATTATTTCTTGCGTGGAAAAAACATTACGCAAACTAAAGCATCGCTTGTTAAACATTATGGGGACTCCTCTTCATCGATTCGAACGATTCACAAGTGGTTTACTGATTTTCGTTGTGGTAGTATGACCCCAAAGAACGCCGAACGTTCTAGTCGTTCAATTGAGATTACAACGCCAGAAATCGTCGATAAAATTCATGATATGATATTGGACGATCGACGAGTTAAAGTGCACGAGATTGCTGAGGCTATAAACATCTCAACCGAACGGGCACGGAACATTTTGCATAAATTTTTGGATATGAGAAAGCTATCTGCCAGATGGATGCCGCATTTGCTCTCTGTTGACAACAAGCGCGACCGTGTGACAAGTTCAAAGGAATGTTTGGCGATGTTCAGGCGTAATAAGAAGGACTTTTTGCGTCGTTTCGTAACCGTGGACGAAACATGAATCCATTATAACACACCAGAGACCAAAGAACAGTCGGAACAGTGGACTTGTCCTGACGAATCGAAGCCGAAAAAGGCCAAAGTGGGTTTATTGGCCAACAAAGTCATGGCGACAGTTTTTTGGGATGCATACGGTATCGTCCATATCGATTACCTTGAAAAGAGCAAAACGATCACCGGCGTATATTATGCAGAGTTATTGGATCGATTCGACGCCGATTTGAAGCGAAAGCGGCCACATTTGGTAAAGAAAAAAGTGCTCTTCCATCAGGACAACGCATCGGCGCATAGGTCCGCAGTCTCATGGCAAAATTGCATGAATTGCGCTACGAATTGGTTCATCATCCACCATATTCTCCTGATTTGGCCCCTGCGATTTTTATCTATTTCCAAACTTGACGAAATGGTTCGGCGGAAAGAGATTTGGCTCCAACGATGAGGTCATCGCTGAGACAAACGCCTATTTTCAATGATTGCCAAAATCATTTTATGTGGAAGGGATCGAAAAATTAGGAAACGTTGGACGAAGTGTATCGAGCTACAAGGAGATTATGTTGAGACATAAACCATGTTTTGACCAAATAAATCATTTCTTGTTTCATTTTTCAGGGACTTTTCACCCTGCATTCAGGATAAGGAATAGAAGTTGTGAACAAATTAGTTACATTTTTTACTCATCATCCTATCCCAGACCAAATAATAGCAGATAATGGTCTAGAGTTTAAAATTCAGTTTGCAAGAACACTTAGAAGTTCATAAGATAAAAATTCACTTCATTACTTCCCAATACCCCGATTCCAATGGTATTTTAGAGCGCTTTAATTAAAATTTAATCGAACACGTCAGACTTTATAACAACCAAGAACTATATAAACGAGAACCTATAGAAATTAAAGTAAATTACGTATTATTGGCATATAATAATACAATACACTCTGTTACAAAATTAAAACCCACAGAAATCATTGCCGGACACATAGATTCTAACTATCCATTAAACATAGAAATAAACAAACAATTAGTAAATAACTATATCACAGAATAAAAATTAAATGAAAATACTCTATCAAAAAAATTAATGAAAAAATGTACCATAACAAAGATAAAATAATTAATAAACTTAACGAAACACGAGGAGAATTACCCAAGATCCCAGATCAAATTCCAGTTAAAAATAAACAGAAAGAACAAAAAATTTAAAACAAATTTAAACTGGAAGTAGTAAGACATATTAACAAAAAACTTAAAACAGTCAAAATAAAAATTAAACACGGTAACACTTCTGAAAATATCCATTTGTTAAATATTAAACGTCCCAGTAAAACAACGTATTCTTTAAAAAATTAATTCCAGGTTGTTCGCAATAACACGAGGACCAGACATCAAAAATGTGACCGAAAATCTAGGAATTTTACCGATAAATTTAGAACCAGCTAAATTAGAAAGAGCAAAACACACTTTCGTACACTATTTTGACTTGACACCTTCATATAAGGAATATTATTTTATATCATTACCAATAAATTTCAAAAATCGAGATCGTTCCCAAAATCAACCAGTATCTTGCAGTATTTCCCCAAGAAGAAAAATTTAAGTTTAACTGCCCACAAGGTGCAGATGTGAAAGTTATAAGTAGTGTGTATCACATTAAAGAAAATAATTGTGAAGTGTTGTTTAAAGATCAAAAATTAATTTATGAAGATAAAACTATTGACAAACTATTACTTTTCGATAAAATTAAATTTGAATTAAAAACAAACAAAATTTCGAACCTTACAATAAATTTAAAATCTCTCAACCTAGAAGAAATACCAATAAATTCCATTATTCCGATTAATAATCAATCTCCCAATTGGCATGTGCTCAGTATTTGGACAATTATACTTTATGCTGGACTTTTAATTATAATAGCATACTACGGTCTCCAATATGTTAGACAGAAGAAGAGCCAGCGCAGAACCAACGTCTCATCCCCAAACGAAGATATTCGCCTACCAGAAGGGGCTCAATTTTAAGCAGGGAGAAATTATATTGCAGTAGCTCCCCTATAATAATGCTGAGTAGTATAATATTTACCTTAAGGTACTATGTTATGCTGAGTAGTTGCTTTATGCCTTGTCACATGTAAGATATTTGTAAGTTAGTCTAGAATCAAGCTTGTACCAAGCTAGTGTTCGAATAAATATCTTTTAAAGAAAATCAACTTGCGTAGATCGAACTATATATATATATATATTGTCTGATATCTAGTTTTAAAGTAAAAAATAGGTTGTCAGAGATCAGAATTTTATCCTCCACTTGGAAATCGTTCACCAGATTGATACCATTGCCATTAGTCCATATTAAGTCAATTATGATTTAGCCATTTCTTCCAATATAGGTGTATTGAGCTGGCCTGTTGCTTTCGCTTCTTCCGTTAATTACATGAAACCCTTCATTTTCCATTGTTTCGACTAACATTTTTCCTTTTCTGTTGGTGTTTTTAATAGCTAATCGGTCCGGGTTGAATTTAGTTGATTCAAAGATTGTATCTTCTGCAGCTTGGTTAATTTCTCCTATTTGGGCATTGAAATCTCCCCCAACGAATATTGGTAAGTTTGGGTACTTGTAGTTTAAATCTCTTATAAGGTTTGATAGAAGATCTATTAGTATGTTGTAGTCATAAGTATACATTGATTAAAATTAATTTATTTTTATTTTTCACGAAAGTGATTTCTGATGCGATTCAGTGAGTCGATTTTTCTATTTTTGATATCGTGTTTTCTTGTTTAGCGTATATCGATAAACCTCTCATTGCTCTTCCTCTACTTACATCTTTTATTACACCGCTGAACTGATGATTGTAAAGTTCTAAGAAGTTAGGTTTGAGGTAGCTGTTATTTTCCTGCATCCATTTTTCGCATATACATAGTATATCTAGATTTTGTAGATAGCTCATTTGTGTGTTATTGAGTAGATTAAATTTATTATAGCTTTGCATGTTCCAAATTCCGATAGTTGTTAGTTGTTGTTTTTCTTCTTGAGAACTTATTACATTATTTAGTTTTTTGTTGTTTTTCCCCGAGTAACTTGCGGTCTTGGTCTTAGCATAAGGTCCAAAGGGCCTTCGGTTGTCTTTAACGGATTCTTTTCTTTGTCGTTTTTTGATTGCTTGTTATTGACTTTGGGTGTAATTTGTTTTTCCTGTTTTCAGTGAGATTACTTTCAGGTTCATATTATTTTGTTTTAATCTTTTATATTGATTCAAGTTGGCTTGCTGCTGGGCGCCATTAACCAATTCATTTTCTTTTTCTTCGTGAATTAACTTGCAAAGGGATGAGGTTGCTGTGATAGTCTTCTCGAATTTTGATCTAGATCTTTTCTGTTTCCTTTAACTTGAGCTTCCAGCTGTGCTAAAGTGTATTTTGCTCAGTTGACTATTAGGTAATAGTCACTGATATATGCTGAGTTACCTGCCTTTTGGGCTTCTTTGAGATGCGGGTAAAGTTTATTTCTAACTAGCAATTGAGATTTAGTGTAGTCCTCCTCGATTGAGAAGTTTTTCTCTTTTAAAATTTTTCTGTTTGCGAGTATTTGTCTTTTTTTATTTAAGTTCCATAGTGTTATGTTGATTGGTCGTGATTTGCCATTAAGTTTTTTGCCGAATCTGTAAATATTTTCGATTTCATCTGTCTTTAGTTCTAGTTCTTTAAGTTGTTTTTTTATCATATCTATTACTTTTTCTCGTAAACCATATCTTTTTTCTGATTTTTCTTCTTGCATGCGATGAAAAATTATATTTTTAGTTTTTGACTGTTTCTCGAGTTGGTCTAATATTTTATTTTTATTTTAGTTGTCTAGTTTGAGCATATGATTTTCTTCTTGAAGATCTTTTACTTGCTTTTCAATGACTGCAACTTTCTATTCTGTCTGTTGTACTAATGGGGAATTCAAGTGGTAGAGCTTTTTAATATATATATTTATTAAAATAAATTCTTGACCGTACATCATATTTAATACAATATAAAATCATACCATAAATTATATCTTTATTGCTGAAATATGAAAGTTAAAGTTGAATCATTTAAAACGTTCGCACTGCCATATTGCAATTACGTAGTTGCATTAAGCCAATCACAGAGCTTTGTCTGAAACGTTTGTCGGTGCTCAAGAAGACGAAGAAGAAATAAGCATTCAGCATTCTACGATTCTACCCATGACGTATAATACTAGACGAATTATGCCGTATTCAAGTCAATGCAGAGTTGTGAAGCAGAGAGGAATGGAATAACTTGAGGGTCCGCCGGTTGCGCGGCAAGGAGCGAGTACACTTTGATGTTATGCAAGTTGCTCCTTGCAGCGCACCCGCCTCACCAACCAGTTATTCTATCCCTTTCTGACTCACAACAAACGCCGATGTTATTCGTCTAGTTATGTTTTGTCTGAAGATTCTACTGACAACGACAAGTTACGTGTTATTTATCTCTATCTTATCTGTCTCTCTTTAAGCTAAGATGCAACTACGTCATATTCATTTGTTTCGAAAGTTTAAATATATTTATCATGCTTAATACAAGTTTTTTTTTAAAATAAAAAATTTGGGTATAATTATTTTATTACGTAGATTAATATATAAAAAATTCAAAAAAGTCTTGAAAGGCCCATTGTTTTATTTCTGCTACGGCTGCGTTAGTTACTTGTAGGTTGGAGATTCTGCTTTCTTCTATTTTGTTCAAGATAAGATTAGTGTTTATATTATCCATTATATTTTATTGTTGTTGTGCTGATGTTATTATTTAATGATCTAATTTAATTTTTATTGTCTTTGAAGGTGTTAAGTGTATATTATAGTGTTTTTTGTTGTAGGTTTTGGTTCTATCGTTTATTTTGATTTATTTATTTTTCCTGGTTTTAATTTTTTGCTATTGTTGGCAACACTGATTTATGACGATTATATTTTGGTCAAGGTTAAGCAATGTTCAGATTTATACATACATACATACATACATACATATCTTCACGCTATATCCCAACAAATGGGGTAGCACGAACCCTAAAATCACTCATAAAACATTCACTCATCACACTCATCAAACAACCAGTCATCGTCAAACATTTTCATCCAAACACACCACCCTCACTTCAACCACTTTCATAGATCACTCCATATAAACTCATTCATTTATTACACACGAAATTATTATCACACAACAAACCTTCAATCACAACATTCCTTTTCACTTACCATTCATTTTCTTTCTTCAACGTACATAACGAATGCATAAAAAAAAAAAAAAAAAAAAAATCTCAAATTACTCACGTTTACTCCTAACAACGAATCTAATAACGAAACTAACAACGAATCTACAAGATTAGAAAAGATGAAAGCGATAGTCTGCACTTATATATGAAAGAAAAGACCATACAATGCAGTATCTGAAAATGAAACAAAAAGATAAGAAAGGGAGGGAGCGTCGCCCTGCGCTTGTTTTTGAAAGTGAATTTCACACAATTGCAGTTAAACACTACGTAATAACTGAAAACGAATTAAAAGATAAGAAAGGAAGGGAGTGTCGCTCTACGCTTGTTTTTGGAAGTAAATTCCACACAATTGCAGTTAAACACTCAATGTAAGATCAGAAAAGAATAAAAAAGATAAGAAACAAAGGGAGTGTCGTCCCTGCGCTTGTTTTTGAAAGTGAATTTCACACAATTACAGGTAAAAACTCTAATGAAATTACTAAACAACGAAACTAAAATCTAAAACCCTGCGCTTTTCTGAAATCATCAGATTCATTCCGCAATTAATCTTCGCCAAACGTTCCTATCCTGACACACCACTTTTGCTTCATCCACATTCATAATTCCTTTCATACAAGCACGTTTGTTCCTCGTACTCGGAAACTTTCGTTCACGCAACAATTTTTCTATCATATTCATCCACTTATTCATAGGTCGTCCACGCAATCGTTCACCTTCAATTTCACCAACATATACCTGTTTCACTAATCTCTCATTCGACATACGTTCAATATGCCCAAACCATCTCAACTGACTTATACCTACTTTTCTAACTACATTCTTCTCAATTTCACACTCATCATACACCAAAGTATTCCGGACACGATCTCTTCTAGTATAACCACACACACCCCGCAAATACCTCATTTCCACAGCAGTTATACGACGTTCATGTTTCTTCATCCACACCCAACATTCACTACCATACATCAATGTAGGCACTAAAACACCATTATACACACTCAATCGAGCATCTCTGGATACATTCACATTTCGAGCAAAGGTTCCCAGAGCACCCAATACCTTGCGTCCCGCAGATACTCTTCTTTCAATCTCACAATCAATACGTCCATCCCTTGAAAACATACTACCCAAATATAAAAACTCATTCACTTGACCCAATCTCACACCATTCACCGAAACATTACAATCAGTCACCAAATCGCTCTTTTCAAACACTAACACTTTACATTTATCGACATTTAATAACAAATTTAAATCTTTTCCTACTTCATTTATATTTAGAATCATTCGTCTCAATTGCTCTTCAGATTCACCCATAACAACAACATCATCCGCATACGCTAACGCAGGCACAACACTACCACCAATATGTACACCATCCACCCCATTCAACGCCGTTCGTAACAATACATCCATGTACAAATTAAAGAGCCACGGAGACATCCCACAACCTTGTTTCACGCCAATGTCTATACAAAACCAATCACTCAATCTACCATTAACTCTCACCGCAGCCTCACTACCTTCGTACAGCGCACGAATTGCCCCCAACAAATTACCATTTATACCGTACTGTAACAGTACATTCCATAATGTCTCACGATGAACACTATCATATGCTTTTTTAAGATCGAGAAAGCCACAGAACACCTTCTTTTTCTTAGCAAGTGACTTTTCAACAATCATACGAAGAGAAAACAATTGATCCACACATCCTCTCTCAGGCAAAAAACCACCTTGCATATCACTTAACTTGGAGATTGTTAAGGTTCGTACCTTATGAATAAGAATCTTCCCGTACAACTTCCCTACCACACTCAGCAAACTTATCGCACGAAAATTAGTACATTCACTCGAACTACCTTTACCTTTAAATAAAGGACAAATGATAGCACATTTCCAATCATCAGGAGCCACACACCGTTTTAAACAAAATCTAAACAAATAAATTAACCAGTCAAATAACCTCTCGCCTCCATACTTCAACATCTCATTCGATATACCATCCAAACCAGGAGCCTTACCATTCTTCAGACGCATCAATGCGAAACTAACATCACTCTCATCTATATCCCATTCATCACCACTAACATTTTCGCTAACATTTTCACTACAACCATTCGGTCTATTAATGCTACCATATAAAGTCCTAAAGTACTCACACCATCTATTAGTAACATCTGATTCATTCCACAATAACTCACCATCCGCACTCTTAATCGCTTTCACTGCCCTGACATTACCACCTCTCAATCTCTTCACTCTCAACCAAAACATTCTTTTATTCATACTAAAATCATTAGTTAATCTTTCACTCATCAAATCATCAAAACGCACCTTGCTTTCTCTCACTACTCTTTTAACACATTTATTTAACCTCTTGTATTCCAGCAAGCATTCATCACGTAAACTTCCAGGCACATCTTTCACATTTAGAAATCGCAAATATGCTCTCTTTTTCACCTCAATCGCTTCTTTAACTTCTTTATTCCACCATGCATTTTTTGGACAAGAACCTAATCGACATTCACCACAAACTTCTTTTGCACATTTAAGAACTGTATCCTTAAATTTGAACCAAACATCATTTATGCTGCATTCAAAATTAAGTTCACATACAGGCAAAGATTCATTTATTTTCTCAACAAACAAATCTCTAACATCCTCATTCTGCAGTGCACTGGATTTCACACGAAACATTTTATTAGTATTTTTCACCCTCATTCTCCAACATTTATCTAGACGTATACGCGATACCACCAAATAATGGTCATTCGTACCCAATTCAGCACCACGCTTCACACGCGTATCTACAACTAAACTTCTCAATCGTTCATCATACAAAATAAAATCAATCATACTCCGTCTATTTTCACTAATATTCTCCCATGTATACAAATGAGCAAGTTTATGTTTAAAGATAGAGTTGGAAACAAATAGATCACGCTCCAAACAGAAAGAAACTATTTTCCTACCGTTTTCATTCACTCTTGCATCACCAAACTTACCCAATACATTCCCAGACATGCTTCTCTTAACTCCCACCCAACCATTTAAATCACCACATACAATAACTTTCTCACCTGAATCACATGAATCAATAACACTATCTAACAAATTCCAAAATCTATCTTTTTCAAGATCATTTTCGGATTCGGTTGGACCATAAACTGACACAACGAAGATTCTATGAAAGCCTACCTTTAATCTCAGCCAAAGAATTCTCGATGAAGTACAACCATATTCTCTCACAAACGGTTTCATTCGTTCACTAACAAGCACACCAACACCATGCTTCGCGTGTTCATCCTCAGCAACACCCGACCACAAGCAAAACAATCCATCCACTTCTTCCTCACTACATCCTTTCCTTTTAGTCTCACTGACACACAAAACATCTACATTATACACACGCATGACATTCATCAATTCATTTTCTTTACCAGTTATACCCCTAACATTCCACGTACCAAACTTACATTCATCAAATTTCACCCATTTATTTTTCATTTATCCAAAAGAAATAAAAGAAGGGTTCTCTCGGTAGAAGAGTAGAAGTTAAGGTAGCTTACCAGGCTTGTCCTTAACTATAAATAGAAAAAGAAAACAGTTACATTTACACAACTGTCAAACGTCAATCACACCTAAAAACAAAACATAACTCAGCGTTTCTATACACGTAACCAATATAAACAAATAACGATATGAAAGAAAATATATATATAAAAAACTAAACTACTATAAAAATGAAAGATAACACTTATCTTAATAAAACGATACTCGAGAAGTCCAGTGACAAACAGTATATTTTAATCCAACTCCAAAAACCCAGTCAAAAACCCAAATAAATTTCGCACTTGACGGGTGAGTTCTATTTATTCTGTTGTCTAGATTTATGATTAAATAAATAAATATGTAGTTTTAGTGAATATAGATTTGATATGATTACTTACAGTTAATCTTGGAGTTGTTATTGATGCGGTGATGAAATTTTGTGTATTAATTTCCAGTATAATATTATTTAGTGTTTATTCAATCTTACTTAATCAGTGTTGCCACTCCACTCTATCTGTAATAATATACTATATACAAAATACATAAATAATGGTCTTTTCATATACTATCTAAAAATTTATTTTTGATATATCATTAAAAAATAAGTAATTGATTTTCAAAATTGTTACAGGAGAACACACATAAGGAACATGTTCAAGTAATTAAATTAAAATTCTATGTACTTCTAGTTAACACTATAACAATGCACAATATTTCTACTAAAGATGAAGGTTATTATACGTGCCGGCTAGAGTATTACAAGTACTCGCAAGATATATCAACATATGTTTTTGTTAACGGTAAGTGATGCCTTGTCCAAATGAAGAAAAGTGAAGATATTAGTAACACGTATCAAAAACTTATGTTTTAAATTGCAGACACAAAAAGCAATCATAGTGCTCCTCGGATATACTCTCCAATTGGAGGCGAAATTGAGATAAACACAGGAGAAAACACAACATTTCGCTGTGAAGGCTCTCGGCCTGTCACGTGGGAAGAGCCAAAGCACGATCGCTATCAGGTATACGAATATTTTCTATTCCTGAACTAATACTTTTTTATGGATCATAAGAAATGTAATGGCAAAATTTGCATATGGTGCCAATTTCTGTCCTATTAATTTTAGAACAAAAGTGTAAATAAAAATATATTCAGAAAGAAAATCTGCGCCTAATTACTTTAAAATTATTAATATTTTACTTATTTGTCACATGATAAACGCAAAATAAAATTTACAAATTGAAACTGATTACGCCATGAAAAACAAATCATACAATAAAAATATAGTTTTGGTTCTATAGATAAAACTTGGTTAATTGAGATTTAATTGTTAATATAATTATTAAATTGCGTTCGTCGAGAATTGTACAACAGATATGAGAAGGGTATTGTTTATTTGTCAATGATGATATACAAGAAAATTTAGTAGTTATTACTGTTGTTATTTATTGAAAAAATAAAAATAATTGAAATTATGAGTTAGTCTTTTATATTTTAATGAGGACTTTTTTCAAGTTAATACGATAGTTTGAGTTGTATGACGTAGTAATACAAATCATTGATTGTATGGTTTGTTTTCCAAGGTATTCTGTAAAATTTCTGTTGGTCGTCCATTAATGGGTTTCATTATTGTATACAAAATCATACATTAATAACCCCTAATAATACATTATTTTTTGTTAAAGAACTATTTTTCTTTATACATATAATACTTGTAATATAACATATATTGTAACCGCACCGACTTTGATGATGCTAAATTAATCTTAAAATAATGGCACGTAATTCTATAATTTTGTGATCGTCTCGTATAATCAATTATTATTTATGGACCTACGTTGTGTTTACCTACGTTGTGTTTACCTACGTTGTGTTTAAATATCGACGAATGTAACTCTCAAATTGTTCGTAATACGAAGTAGCTGACAATGGTGGGGGAATTCGGGAAAGATTGATTTGAGTAAAAGATTTAGATTCCTTCCAAAAGACATAACTGTGACGTCATACCTTGTGCATTTATTGAAATTCAAATAATTAAAGAAATATCATTTATTCTGTGAATTTAGAACTAACAGACTGATTTGAACACAAAGTTCTGTCGTGAAATAATCATATTATAGCTCTCTGGTATCTACCTTATGCAAGACGGAAAACACGACCAAAAATCCCAAGCAGAGAGACAAAACCAATAATCAAATATTATCAAAATCAATTAGAATGTTTCTTATACAATTATATTACATATTTTTATGTCATTTTAAATAGACAGAATCTATACTTCAGACTCGTCACAATAATTTGTTAATGCATCAATATCTTTGAATGGTTATTAAATAGGCAAATAAACGTTTGTTATTAATCTTGTCAGTTTTGAATATGATTAAATATGAGTAATATATTATAAACAATGTGGAGGGTTTCCTTAATAGGTAACCAATGTTCACTAAGGGAGTTTCCTTAATAACAGGTAACCAATGCCCATTGGGGAGTTTCCTTTGTAGGTAACCAAGGTCCAGTCATAATTTATTGTGATGGTAATTTTACTTTAAGAATTAATAACAAATACTTGATCAGTGTATATTTGTGGTAATTCAGATTTATATCATTGTGACTGTCTTTCAGTATTCCAATTTACATATATTAAACATTTATATTGAATAGTTTTATAATCAGAGAATGATAATTAATTAAATTTAATATCGTAGTGTCGATTTGGCTGCTACTCTTGTGAGAAAGTAACAATCCCTTAAAACTGACGTATGACATTAAACCAGAGATTCAATTAAAGGTATTTGGTGACAGAAGGTAAAACCAGCAGTCATGGCCGAGTCAGAACGCTTGGTTATGAGGAAGGTGTCCAGCAGCCACGGCCGAGCCAGAGCGCTTGGATATGAGGAATGTGTCCAGCAGCTATGGCCGAGCCAGAGCGCTTGGATATGAGGAAGGTGTCCAGCAGCCATGGCCGAGCCAGAGCGCTTGGATATGAGGAAGGTGTCCAGCAGCCATGGCCGAGCCAGAAGCGCTTGGTTATGAGGAAGGTGTCCAGCAGCCACGGCCGAGCCAGAGCGCTTGGATATGAGGAAGGTGTCCGGCAACCATGGGCGAACCAGAGTGCTTGGAGATGAGGAAGGTGACCAGCAGCCACGGCCGAGCCAGAGCGCTTGGATATGAGGAAGGTGTCCGGCAGCCATGGGCGAACCAGAGCGCTTGGAGATGAGAAAGGTGTTCAGCAGCCACGGCCGAGCCAAAGCGCTTGGAGATGAGGAAGGTGTCCGGCAGCCATAGGCGAACCAGAGCGCTTGGAGATGAGGAAGGTGTCCAGCAGCCACGGCCGAGCCAGAGCGCTTGGATATGAGGAAGGTGTCCGGCAGCCATGGGCAAACCAGAGCGCTTGGAGATGAGGAAGGTGTCCAGTAGCCATGGCCGAGCCAGAGCGGTTGGATATGAGGAAGGTGTCCGGCAGCCATGGGCGAACCAGAGCGCTTGGAGATGAGGAAGGTGTCCAGTAGCCATGGCCGAGCCAGAGCGCTTGGATATGAGGAAGGTGTCCAGCAGTCATGGCCGAGCCAGAGAGCTTGGTGGTGAGGGAGGTGTCCAGAAGCCATGGCCGAGCCAGAGCGCTTGGTGGTGAGGGAGGTGAAGGATACGGATAATTTAACCTCTCGTTCAATAGGCATAGAGCCAGAGTAGAGTCTCGTTAGAGTCTCCTGGAGTATCGTGAGAGCCTCCTCGATTACGACAAATCATGCAGTTTATATACAGTGGTTCTCCTCTCGTTCCTCCACCTCGAGGACCTACGATGAATGCGTCCTCTTCAACTCTTCTCCGAAGATGGCGTGGGTTCTCTTCTGCACCCTTCTCCGAAGATACTGAGGGTTCTCTTCTCACCCCGTCTCCGAGATGTCATAATGTAGCGTCATGTACTGTTTAATATCTTTCACACCTATCTGAAACAAAGAAGAACCACACATCTCCATATCGCACAGATTTCCAAATACCACAACCCTAGATTCCAATGACTGTGATTCCGTACCAGTGGCGTACCTAATATTCTTACTCAAACCATTGTTAGAACGAAATTATAATCTAATTGTGAATATTCTCATTGGCGCATTTTTAATAACCTCCATGGTTAGATCACTTAGTTTTATAATAGTCGTACTTAATTACAAACGCAAGAATACGGTAACGTCTTCATTGTAACTTTGGATACGCCACTGCAAATGCAGCCTTGAGATTTGTGAATATCCCTTCAAAAACAATAAACAGAGCACGCGCCCCGAAGTGTCGGCTGGCCGGCCCGCTAGATGTCGTAAACTCAAGTACCTAGGAAATTTTCGAAGAACTACATAAAAAATGTAAAGAGTTACTATTTATACATTCATACATATTATATCATAACGATCTCAAATCAACAATATAGTTCTGACCAGAACGTTGTATAACAATAAGTAAATAAAATAAATTTGAAATAGATGCGTGCCGTTACAATATTAACTAGCGCAAAGTTGCAGCATAATGCTAAACAGAATTAAACGAAATGAGTTTTACTCTCCTAGCTAAATAAAATTCCCGTAGCATTCATGTAAAAATTAAAACATTGTTCTAAAAACGAAACAACCGCTGGTGCTAGCTAACGTTAAGTGGACTGAACGCATCCACTGTTGTTAAAATATTTGTGACGGGTACGTTCCTAACCTAACATATTACAAACATTACTAAATTTACTAAATTTGCAATGGAATAAAAATAGATTTTCTCCAAATTAAAAAAGTACGATCAACGAAAAAATATTGTAACTATCTCATGTGTAAGTCTTAACAATTAACGCGAGAGTGTAGCGATCACGTTAAAATGTATCAATAAAAAATCGCTCTCATTAACACACTAGTTAGCTAAATAACTAATGTTCTATGATACACAATGTTTAAATAACGTAATGTATCGTGCACATGGGAAAAGTTCTCTGAGAAACCTTTCATTAGGAAGAACTAAAAATTTTCTTGAAAATCTGTTAGTTACTCTTTGAAAAAAAACTACTGTGCCATAAGCATGAAGTTAGTTACTTTACACAAAATCTTTCTTGTGGTAGAGATGCCGTTATAAATTCAAGAAACTTTATTGACTTCTTCTTTCTAAAAAAATATTTTTAGAAACTTTCCTTGTGTACGTGCAACATAACGGCAAAAATTTGTCTCCAATTTTTCACAACAAAATCAAGAATTTAGTTTCATCTATAACGTTATGGGGTTGGAGGCACGGTGGTATCTACTTCAATTCCCACAGCCGACAAACACTTTAGCATAGTAACATTACCCCTATGGTACCCTCACCGCTAATATCTTTGGGGGTCGTGATTTGACGGCTGGTTACCGAACTTTACGCACTTAAATGTATTATTTGTCCTGATTTGTTACGGCAGTGTGCCACACATTTATTTATTTTATTTATCTGTAACGGTTATTTTTCTTTTGACTGTTGAACGTTGCAATTGGTGACAATTAAATAGGACTAACTGTACGCTGGATCGGAACGCGGACAGACCAGATTTCGGATCGGATTAAATTGTGTCGAATCAGATCGGATCTTGAACTGAGTCGGATCAGATATAAAATATTTCCAAAGTGCCGATCTCTAGTTTTAGGTCTCAGGACGCCGGAGACGACATTAAAGAAATAAATTAAAGTGCACCATTGTATGAGTAGATATATAAGGACTGTTTGTTTAATTTAGAGTACATTTGACATACAGCTGCAATAAAAAACAATTTCTCGATTTCGCTCGTTTCTACAAATCAACATGAGATATTAGTTTTATGCAATTTGTTCTTAATTCAAAGATGCTTACAAGGCTGTCTTTACCTTTTTATTAGGTGTTTGGTTTAGCCAAAAATTTAAACATAAAATTCTAAATTTCTATTAAATTGTAGCAATAGCCCATGACTTTTGTTTTTCTTTAATTATTTATAAACGTCAATATTTGAAGATTATAAACGTCAATCTATTTGATTCCAAAATGATAAATGTTCCGTTTTGTTTGATTTAATTTAATTTATAAAATAGATTGATTTTCAAACATTGACGTTTATTAATAATTCATAAAAAACAAAAGACATGGCTATAACTACAATTTGTGTAATTTTAAATTTAAAGTCCGACGACGTTTCGAAACTACGGGTTGGTCTCATTATTATTTTATAAATTAACAATTTACATAGAATTAAAACTTTTCAAAACGAAAAAACAGTCAAAAATAAATCAATAATAAATTATTTTTAACAGGCACAACATGTTAAAATTAGGTGGTGGCGACACCAGAGTCAAAAAACAATAAAGAAAATTTCAAACTTATTCAAAAAACACCAATGTTTCAAAGCCATCTAGCGCTAAGAACAACAAGTACCTAATAACCATTACTATGAAGAAGAGAAAACAAAACAAAACTAAATACGGACAATGTCAAGAATCTTTATGTCAATTGAGATAAAATGTTATTAAATTGATTGCTAGAGAGTATGTTGTCAGTTTTAACATTTACAGTGTTTAACTTGATTTTTATGCTATTGAATTCTTTTGTGAATGTACTGTTTTGTTTCTCCTACGTAAATGGAGTTGCAATCCAGACAATTAAGTTGATAAACAACATCACTCAAAAACTTTTTCCCTGTTCTAGATTTTAGGCGGAATTTTACATTAGACAAAGAAATCGCTCTATCCACAAGGTTATTGACAACAGCTCGTTTATACTTCAAGGGGTAGTAAGAATTAAAGTTTAGATATCTACCGGACCATGTCGGTTAGTGATACCAGTTGGTCAAGAACCTCCCGTTTTCTTTAAAGACCAACTTCTTACCGCTACATGGCTTTGAAACATTGATGTTTTTTGAATAAGTTTGAAATTATATTTATTGTTTTTTGACTCTGGTGTCGTCACCACCTAATTTTAACATGTTGTGCCTGTTAAAAATAATTAATTATTTATTGATTTTTGACTGTTTTTTCGTTTTGAAAAGTTTTAATTCTATGTAAAATGTTAATTTATAAAAAAAATTAAGCATTTTTGGTAAGTTATTTATATTATATTGTTATGCTTGTTAGCTTATGTTAATTAAAGACGTTATTTTAGACTTGATAATGAGACCAACCCGTAGTTTTGAAACGTCGTCGGGCTTCGTATTTTTGTAAATTTAAAATTACACAAGCCAAGTAATCCAAGCACTGAGGAGTTATTTATTTTTTACCTTACTACTCCTATTCTTCTCATAAAAATTACGGTTTAATAAAACTGAATCTCCATCTTGAGATTCTAAAAATTATAACTTCAATTTAATAGAAATTTTTAAATTTATTTTTATATTTTCGATGAAATCAGACATGTAAAAAAAAATTAAAAAACAGTTTATATGCATCTTTTAATTCTGAAATTTGTTTTTTTTTAATTTACAGTTTTATTCGTAAAAGTTACAGGCGAGCAGGAAACTGCGAAAAACGCTTCCATGTTAAATTCCTATATTCGCCCTTACCAAGCACCACTCGGTATGTATTTTTGTTTGTTTGAACAAAATTTGGTTAATATGAACTATTTTTGCGGCAACTTTTGTTCGAGACCCCAGTGGTGGGCTTCAGCGGACGTCTTGTTTATCTTAATTTCATTCCGAAAGAAAAGGAGAAATCAATCATAACTTTATTGGTTGAAATTTTATTTTAGATAGAACATGTTTCAAATATTGATGGGCTTTACCACACATACCTACATTTGACGAACTTGAGTTATATCGACACTGGCCTGTATCGCTGTCTTGAAAATAGATCCGACACACAAGTTGGGTATAAGAATAATGAAGAAGGAGAGGAAGTGGAAGAGAATAGTTCTTTGACAAAGCATCCATTTACACTTGACACAATATACATGTTTGTTAAAGGTGAGTTTTACCATTTTCATTCCACACATGGTTTTGCTAAGTATTCATTTTCATATACTTGTTTACAGATAGACATAATCTCTATGTACCACATGAAGGGATACAGTATTATGATTCCTACACCAATGTGACAGTGCCATGTTTACCTACATCACGAGATGTGATTGTATCAATTTCTTCAATGCTGTATCAAATCCGTGATATTACCACCAGGAAGTACGTAATTTATTTATTTATTTCACAAATCAGATCAACAGGTCAATGACCCAATAACAGATCTATTACAAATAGATACATAGGTACATAGGAATACTAATATGCTTTAAAAAAAAATTAAAATAGAAGTGTACTAACTTAGTATATACAAACATTAAAATTACAAAGTCACATTAGAGAAATCAATTAGAAAATTTTTGCAATTGTTTTTAAAACAAAATAGAGAAATACAAAAAAAATTCAATAAAACTATATAAAGAATTGTAGAGTGCGCACATAGAGTATAGCGGAGATTTACAAGTGTGTTGGTAGAAGCTTTAGGCAAATAGAAGCAGGTATTGTGTCTGGTTTTAATTTTGGGAGTATGAAACGGTAATAGAGCAATTCAGGATCGTCAATTAAGTTATGTATTATTTTATATAAAAATAATAAGGACGTGCATTGCCACCTAATATGGAGTTTCGTTATGTTGAAACACGACAATAATGCTTCGTAAGAACATTGTAATTTTTTTAAGTAATGGTATATAAGAAATTTTCTCTGGATTGATTCAATTATGTTCTCATATTTATTGTAAAATGGACTGCAAATGATACAATACTCCAGTTTGGATCTAATAAATGAATAAAACAGAGTTGTAATGGACTTTAAATTACTGAAAGACGTTTTATGAAGCCCAACAATTTAAGGGCTGAAGAACAAGTTTCTAAGAGATGTTCATTGAAAGACAATTTAAAATCAAAAATCACACCAAGATCTTTAATAGAGGAAGTACGCTGCAGCAAGTTGTTATTGATGCTGTATGGAAAAATGAGTAGAACTTTTCTACTGAATGAAACTATTTTACACTTATTTATATTTAAATAAAGTTTGTTTGTATTGCACCAATCATTAATTATATTTAGATCATTTTGCAAACCCAAACAATCAAAGTTGCCAGACACAGAGCAAAAAATTTTCAGATCATCTGCGAACAGAAGTTTTTTATTGACAATTACAGAATAAATGTCATTTAAAAAATTATGAATAATAACGGTCCTAAATTAGAGCCTTGAGGGACACCCGAAGAAGCTACAAAAGGATTGGAATTGTGGCCCATATATTGGACAAAGTTTTCTATCACTTAAGTAGGATGCAATAAGATCTTGTAGGGGAACAGAAAAACCGAAGGCTTGTAAATTGTTTCGCACTAGTTCGTGATTAATACAATCAAACGCTTTGGAAAAGTCTGCGTACGCTACGTCGACTTGTTTATTTTTATCAAGTTCACTAGACAGAAAATTAGTTAATGAAAATAAATTAGTGACAGTAGATCGTTTTTCCATAAATCCATGCCGAAAAATTGATATGGAGTTACGTATAGTTGGATAAATAGATTGGTAAATTAAACATTCAAAGATTTTACTTAAGTTTGATAGGATGGCTGTGGGTCTATAGTATTTAATATTATTGCTGGCTCCACCTTTAAAGACAGGTACAATACGGGCAATTTTCCAGATGTCTGGAAACGTGTTATACTTCAGACACAAATTAAAGATCCAGTAAAGTGCATTAGTAAAAGAAGTGCAGCAATCTTTTAAAATGAAGTTATGTACCAAGTCCGAATCTGTAGAACATTTAATTTTTAAGTTTTTAATAACAGTGGCTATTTGAGGTTTTGAAATTGAGGACAAATAAATATTATTATTAACAGGATTAACAGGAGGCATACTGATAGGGTGATGGGAGGTGTAAACGCTTTCAAAGTAGGTCGCAAAACCGTTCACAATATCCTTTGGATTTCTTAAAATGCAGTCATTTAATGTCAAACTATTCGGGATTCTCGGTTTCTTGTTTACAGAATTAATATATCCCCAAAATTAATTCGGGTCAGAAATTACTGAAGCTTCAGCTTGAATAATGAAGTTTTTGTGAGCATTCGCGATTTTATATTTAATTTGAGATCTTAGACATTAATACCGTTCAAGAAAAAAATTATTATTAGGGTAAAGATTGTGCATTTTAAGCAATCTTGCTTTTCCTTTAACGTCACTAATTATATCTTTGGAAAACCAACATGGGTACGTACTAGGCCGCGATCTTCTAAGTGGCACACATTCATCGAAAAACGAGTAAAGAATAGTGTAAAAAAATGGCAGGCTAAGTTAACGTCGAAAAAAAATTCTAGTTGAACCCAATCAAAATTGTTGACATATGAATATAGTTTGGAGAAATCAGCTTTTCTAAAATAATACTGTTTAGTTTCAACATTAACAGGAAAATTGTGTGAAACATTGGTCACACAGCAAACTGACACGAGAAACGCTGGATGAGCCGGATCAAGAATGAAAATTGGATCCTCAACTTTGTGACACTACATTGCAATTTAGACAAAATTAAATCCAACAACCTGTCCTTGTTGTTCAAAACTTTGTTATGCTGAGCTATATTAAGAAAAGAAACGAAATCTTGATAAGCATGAACTTGGATGCAATTAACATTAGATGAAATTTCGGGAATATTGAAATCACCCAGAATAACAAAAAAATTTTCATTAATGAAAGGTAGTGATTCAAAAATTCATAGATGTTATACTAATAATCAACACCTAGATTTGGGGGAATATAAATATTAAAAATATAGAATGACTTTTTGTTTACCATTAATTTAGCATTACATTGGTCGGTAAAATATTCTTCGCGTCGCCGAACGCAACTGGTGAAGATGCAATGTCATTATGAATGGCTAATGGAACACCGCCACCTTTTGAAACACCGCACGCCTGAAAGTTCCTGTCACAGCGGTAAACGCAATAAGAATCACTAGCAAATTCAGAGTCGCGCATACTGTCACATAGCCAAGTGTCAGTTATCGCGATAATATCATAATCAGTAGCCATTATAGAATAGAGCAAAACGTTCAGTTTAGAATTAATACCTCTAGCATTTCGGTAATAAATACTTAGATTAGAGTTGGTTGAAGGTGTCATACTTGAGTTCTGAGTAAGCTGACGTTGCTGTAATTGCTATTTTCCAACAATATTGAATTTAATTTTTTTTTAAGTTTCTGTGAATGCGTGACAACTCGAATCCCATACACTATGATTACTGCTGAGTTTGGTTTTATGGACATTATTGAATTTCACACAGTTTGTACATTTAGATTCCGTTGCTTTACAGTCCTTAATTTTGTGTGCACCAGCACACTTGGGTTCACTCTAATTGTTTGTTGCATTGCGAAGCAAAATGATGGAATCCGCTACAATTGAAGCATCTACGAAGCTCGATAGCGTCGTAAACTTGACAGAAATCATAACCAATAAATAATTTACCGGTCTCAATTACTTTATGATATGTAGTTTGATCTATTTGTACAAGAGCTTGAAACACTTCCTTTCTTTTTTTTAGGCAATTTATTTCTAGAACATCGCATTTCAAGTCACCAGCGAAACAAGATTTGTTTAAATTTGTAATTATAACAGCACCATTGTTACCTTCTTTGACGTTATTCAAGTTGTTATTACATGAAACGGGATCAATAGCACGTAGAATCTCGGCTCTGGTTGTGGATGATGACTGAGACTGCGTTTTAGGCGTGATGAGTACTGGAGGATTAGAAGTTTTGACGACAGATGAAATAGAAACTGCGGGAACGGACGACGGAAGCAAATCATTTTTTAAAAACTTAATTATTTCAGATTCCACAGTATTGTTAATATCATTTTTAAATGCAGTTAAGTTTGAATTAAAAAGTTCATTGAGTTCTGTTTTTATGTTTGCAAAACATTTAAGTAATGCAGGTTCATATTGATTAACTTCAGAAGACAATTTAGTGATATTTGAGTCAACTTTATTTACGCAGGTTTCAAAATTAGTGGTCTTCATTTTATCAATAATTGTACAATTTATTCTGCATGAATTGCACCAAAAGAGTAAATTTTTGGATTTGTACAATAGTTTGAACTCAGCTTCACTTATGTTCACATACGAGATATGAAACCAATTATTACAAGACCCTTCACAGCCTACCAAGTTGTCTCGCTTAGTTACACTACATTTACTGCACACTTCCGTCATTATTATTAAGTAAAATACTTTATAGGTTGAAATAGTTTTTAAATATATCAAAATGATCAGATTCACTGAGGAATTACTGAGTTAAGTAGTTTATTTATCAAGGTTAGCCGTATCTGAGCGACGAGAACACAGGTTGAGATTTGTTTAAGTTAATTGATTAAAATAAGTCACAGATATGAATTAAAATTATAAATAACTCACGTATGGTGCGAGATCACAAAAAACTAAAAACACTACTAGATACGTGGTAAGAATACGCACAGATTGATATAAATCATAAAAATAAAATCACAAATACTTCAGCGAATATTATGACAAAAAAAGAAACTACCTTTCGCATCAGCGAATGTATTTCAGTCTTATGTAATAATACAAGTGTCATAGCAACTATATAAATGTTGGAAACGAAGTGAATTTACAATCTAGGAAACATCTGTAGCATCTGTAAGGGACGATTTTTCAATCTCCTAACAAAGTTCTTAATAAATATAACTCGCATTTTTTGGCGTGTTATATTTTATTTATTTTAGGAACTTTTTTAGGAGATTGAAGTATGATCCAATTAATTATTCTACTGCAAATTTTTTTATATGTAACTGGGAACGTGCGCCGAAGAGGCTTGCTGGTTATATCTGCAACGCGCCGACGTCCATTACTAGCTCAACTTAATAATGTTTTTTTTTTTCGAAAAAATACATAGGTCATTAGATATCTGTCGACTTTTTTCTGCTCAAATTATTGTTTATCAATCGTACAAAATGTTTCAAATAAAAAGTATAGTTATTTATACCATCCAATCTGTGGCGAAAAAATAACATATTTTTTGTGAAGGATCGTTTTTTGTTTTATATCTCAGTAGATAAATCTTGTTAATTTTGAACATATTTCATTACTTTCTCTGTCTTCTGAGTTCGTTTTTATCAACAACTACTCGTATTTTTAATTCATTTTTCAGGTATTATCGTTCTAATAATTCTCACTCTCATCTTGTGGTAAGTAATCGAGTTTTTTTGTTTCAATTCCCTTTCTTGTTGTTTAATTCTTGTTAATTTTTTTAAATTTGTCATTTTGAATTGTTACTGTTTACGAAATGATCTTTAAACTGTAATTAATTGAATCGATTTTCACTACAATATCATCAATTTAAAACTCAATCCACAGTTTCTCTAGTTTATGTCATATGATGAATGTTTCAAATATGTGGAAACGTTACTTTCAAACTTCTGTCATTTCCATGTTTTCTCCAATTTGCGATAACCTCAAGTTGAAATTGAACTGCACTATCTTATTCTATATTAGTTTCGCGAACTTATCTTTAAATATAATCCCTGTTCTTGTCTATTATTTGGTTGATAAATATATTTAAGGAAGATAAAGGAGTTTTAATCACCATCCTCATTTTAATTTAACCTTCATCAAACTGCATTCAGTATATTTTCATAATGTTCATCTTTAGCAATTCTTCAGTTTCATATAAATTAATTTAAATTTCGTTATTTTATCTTTACAAGCGAGTATATTAAATAAATTTAAATGAATTAAAAAACTAATATGAAAGCAAAATAGGAAAAGAGAAAACTACATCAACAATTCGCATAAAAACACCGGAATTTAGTGGAAAACATCATGACCAAATTATTTGAGACAGTTTGAAGCTTCTGCAAAAGCTAACGGTTGGTTAAACCGGGAAAAATCAATCTCGTTGATAGTAGCGTTGCGTGAAAATGCCGTCGAGATCTTGCAAATACTAAAGCAAGAAGAGGAAGAAGACTACGACCAGCTAGTCAAGCATTAAATATGCGATATAAACATGCGCACCTAGAACAACAATAAAAATCAATCTCGTTGATAGTAGCATTGCGTGAAAATGCCGTCGAGATCTTGCAAATACTAAAGCAAGAAGAGGAAAAAGACTACGACCAGCTAGTCAAGCATTAAATATGCGATATGAACATGCGCACCTAGAACAACTATATCAAGTACAATTAGGAACCGATATCGGAGGTCGAATGAAAATCTCAAAGAATTTAAATCCGATGTTGCTTACTTGGTTCGCCTCGTACATCCTACAGCTCCGGACAGCGTATTAGAGTGCTTAGCTATCCAAACGTTTATCTTACGGGATTTGAGATGGCGAAATTCAGCAAGCACTAAGATTGGCTCGACCTAAAACATTAGTCGATGCACTGTCTCATGCTTTAGAACACGAAGCTGCAAAACTAGCTTCGCGTGGTCAATCTAGAGTAGGATCAATAAACAGCGACATGAAGATCGAAGATAATGCATATATAGAAGAGAAGCTATGACGAATCGCTACAGATATACTTAGAGGCAAGAAGAAAATACGTTGCTGGAACTGCGGTGAACTAGGACACCCGCAAAAGATTTTCGGGAAATCGCTAAAAAAGAAGACAGAAGTTGGGTCGAAAAAACTTATTCAGGTTGATGCGATAGGACAATCGTCGACTCATACTCTAATAGCCCCACATTCCATTGGATATGTCGCCTCCCTTCATCATTAAATCAACAGCAATTTCGTGGATGGTCTTGTTGACGGAAGACCACTCAAAATGTTACTGGATACGGGTGCGACAAAAACAATAATAAGATCCAATGCTTGCACCGACACGAGTACATCCAACTAAGTGGAGACTACGTACAGCAACTGGAAAACTAGATACATCATCAGGAGAATTAGATGTGACCATCAACATCGGGAACACCTCCCTCAAACACCGTGTGATGGTAGCTGAAATCAAAGATGACTTCATTCTTGGGATGGAAATTAGGAATAACTATGGTTTTAAACAGTGGCGGCGCTAGGCCCTGAAATCTAGGGGGCCAGTAGGGACCAGGAAAAAATTAGTGGGGCATATATTTTTTATCATTTTAATAATACATAACAATGTTATCAATATTAAATTTATTTGGTACCAAACAAATATAAATATAATATAGAGTAGAATCTCTTATAGCATGCTCTCCTACAACACCCCAACTAAATTTATGACTCACATCGGTCTATGACAACATGTCAAAAATCTCACATATGACACGTGAAATAACACAAAATCGGCGCTTTTACTGTAACGTGCTATAATAAATTATTTGTGTAGGTTTCACTTTACAATTAATTTTTAATAAGGATTCAAAAGCAAGTAAATTTTCTTGTTTAGGTTCAAATGGCAGTTGTGCATGTTAAAAGTTAGAAATTTTATTAAGTTCTGGCAATAATTCAAGAGAGTGTATAATACTCGGAGGTTGAGTTCGTAATTTACAAAAAGTAATAGAGTTCTCAACATCTTGTAAGATATTGAGGACCGAGTTATATAATATAATTAACTGGTCGTAAAAATTTTTAGCATAAAGAATATCTTGAAAATGCATACTATTTATTATTTCTGAAAGTTGTAAAATTTTGGATTTTAATATTTCTTCATTATGTTGAATATCGAGGATCGTATTATTGAAATTTGTAATAATTTGGTGGTTTACTGAGTACGCTAATTTAATTTGATTTTCTAAATCATGCTCGTTCTCTTGCATATGAGCTAACATATCATAATATTTTTTCCGTCTTCTGCATCTAAATTTCCGGTTATGGATTTAAAAATTGTCCCCAATCCATCTATGAGGCCACGTTTATTTCTGTAATTAGCGTGTAGTCCGATGTTAGTGATTTTTGTGTCTATGTTAGTTCGGATGAACTCTAATATTTTATCATTATTATTTAATTCATAGAGGTACTGTGTGTTGTTAGATATTGTTAATTTTAATGTATCGTATTGTGTGTTTAAGCTGTTGTACTGATCAAGGAGAGGTTTGAGGTTATAGTAATGTATGAATGTGTGTGTGGTTTTTTCGAGCTTAGCGGCACCGAGATTGATGGCAAGGATTCCGAGATTTTCTGTTATATTTCTTATGATTGTTCCTCGCCCCAGCGCGAACAGCCTGGAAGTGATTCAAAGTTATATTTTTTTATCGGGGTCGTTTTATATTAGAAAGATGTATTTTTTTCTATTGTGTTGCCATGAGAGGCCTTGATTTGACCGGTTTTAAGTGTTTTATTTAATTTAGTAATTTTTTTGCGTTTGAATTTATTTTTAGTTTTCTGTTGTTTCTGTTTATTTTTATCAGATATATCGGGTAAATTTTCTCTAACTTTGTTAAATTTACCGATTACTTTTTCTTTCTTTTGTTTCAATTTATCGTTAATTGTTCCATAAAGTAATTTTATTTTATTTTTGTGATTTTCTATATAATTATTTATAAGTTGTTTATCTATGTCAATGTTAAAGGGTGATTCTGTATCTAAATGGCCGGTAATGATTTCGCATGGTTTAAGTTTAGTTACGGAGTGAATTGTGTTATTATATGCCAGAAGGGCGTAGTTTACTTTGGATTCTATGGGTTCATTTTTATATTCATTTTGATTATTAAATAATCTAATGTGTTCAATGAGGGTAGAATGAGAACGTTCAATTATACCGTTAGAATCGGGGTGCTGAGAACTAATGAAATGAATGTCGATTTTGTGTAATTGTAATAGTTCTTTACGACTGAATTTTTAAATTCTAATCCGTTGTCCGAAATTATTTGTTTTGGTATACAATGGTGTGTGAAATATTTTATAAGGTTATTAACGACTTCTACCCCTTGACCGGAATTTAATTTGTACGCTTGAGCATATTTTGAAAATGAATCTACGATAGTTAAAAATTTTGCATGTTCTAAAGTAATACTGTCGTTATGTAAAATTTGGAAAGGTTTAATAGCTGTGGGTGTGATGTTAAATTTAAATTTTAGTGGTTGACTATCGTATTTAGTTAATTGACACGTTTCACAGCTGTTAATAAATGTTTGAATAGACTTTCTTAATTTCGACCAGTAATATTGTTGCTTTATGCGTGTTTCCGTTTCATCAATTCCGCGATGATTAGTTTTACTATGATGGTGATTAGTTATTATTTGTATGATCTCTTCTTCTTCAATGACATCGGTTAAGTACTGTCTGCATTTGACAATATTTATTTCAGAATTTTAAAAATAATTCTGGAGTATTAAACTTAATTTTTCATATAATTCATCTTTAAAGTAGATATAATATTTTACTCTAAGAACAATGTATTCTTTAAGGAACGTTATCATTTCATTTTTATAATTATTTTTTGAAAATTCAACCAGAATTCTTTGTTTAGTTTGATTATATAATTTAATTATTTTAGGTGGTTTAGGATTATATTCTATTTCTGATACTATAATTTGATTCTTTCCGTACAATCGGCATTCCGATAACAGGGTTTTCACTGTTCGAGTGTACTGTGATATCACTCTCGCTCGGTGAGTCATCGTCGTTTATCACACTGGATTGTACGTCGCCTACTTCAACGGCAAGGGATTGTGTGTCGTCATCGTTATTGTTATCTTTATTCTTTTCTAATTTTTTATAAAAATTCTCCATATATTTGTTCAAATGTTCAAGATTATCTGATTTATATTTAATTCAATTTGAGAAGTTTCAGGGAGATTTAAAACTGTTATTATTATGTCAGTGTTTTTAAAAATGTATCCTAGCATTGTTTTACCTTCATTCCAATTTAAATTGTCCGTACCGCATGCTATTTTAGGTATACTCAAATTATTTATTTTTTGATTTAAGCAAAATTCTTTCAATTTTAATAAAGTGTAAAATAACCCTTGTATAGTAGGTTTGTAAAAGTATCTTTCTTTTGTAATTAAATAAATTAAATATCTGCCTCGATATTTTAGATAAACTAGGTTATAAAGTTGCGGATTTTGTGCTTTGAGTTTATAAACGTTATTAAATCTAATTTTGAATTTTTCTGCTATACCAGATGACATTTCTAAATCTTTGCTCACACAATGAGCTAAACTAGAATCTAGTGGATCATTGAATAAATCGCCTGTGACTTCTATAATGATGTTTTTAGAATTTTGATTTTTGTTATTTAAATAATCTTGATATATAATTAAAGGTGATTCATTATCCAAATTTTTTAGTGAATTTTGGGTTTTATTATCGTCTTTTGGTGGAATACGGCTAAGTGCATCGGCATTGCTGTTTAATTTGCCTTTTTTGTGTATTATTTCGTAGTCGTATTCTTCTATTCTTAGTCGCCAGCGTATTAGTTTTTGGCTGCATTGTTTAAGTGATATTAACCGGTCTGTGGTCAGTATAAATTTTAAATTTTCGTCCGAAAAGGTACGGTCTGAAGTATTGGGTGGCCCATACGATGGCCAACAATTCTTTTTCGATTGTTGAATAGTTTGTCTCGGTCTCGTTTAGTGTTCTGCTAGCGTAAGCTACGGGCAGGTTATTGCCAAGGCTGCCTTGTGATAACACGGCACCCATCGCTACGTTGCTTGCGTCACACGTCAGGATGAATTCCTTGTCAAAATTTGGGTATTGAAGTAACGGTTCATTAGTCAGTAAATTTTTACAAAGTTCAAAACATTGTCTGTACTCAGGGTTGTTTATATCAGTGATGGCGTCCTTCTTTAAGCACTTAGTAAGGGGTTTGGTCAATTTTGCAAAGTCTTTAATAAATTTGCGATAGTAGCCTAGGAGTCCTAAAAAGCCTTTAATTTGTTTACTAGTTTTGGGAATAGGATAATTTAAAATTGCTAATATTTTATCCGGATTCGGTTTCACGCCTTCGGGTGTTACGATATGTCCGAGGTAAGCTACTTCCTTTTTTAAAAATTCCGATTTATCAACTTGAATTTTGAAATTAGGTTTTCTCAGTCTGTCAAATACTAATTTTAAATTATGCAAATACTCTTGAAGGCTAGTGCTGAAGATAATTATGTCATCGAGGTAAACGAGACATTTGTCGTGTGTTAGTCCGCGTAAAATATTGTCCATAACTCGTTGGAATGTCGCTGGTGCGTTTTTAAGTCCAAATGTCATACGTAGAAATTCGTAGTGCCCGTCTTCAGTATTAAATGCGGTCTTGGGTATGTCTTGGCTGTCCATTTCTATCTGATGATATCCCGATGCCGAATCGAGAGTAGTGAAATATTGACAACGTCCGAGTTTGTCTAAGAGGTCAGTAATGTTGGGTAACGGGTATTTGTCACCGACGGTCTTTTCGTTTAATTTGCGATAGTCTATGACTATGCGCCATTTTCTCTTACCGGATGCATCAATTATTTTTGGTACAACCCAAATTGGGGAGGACCATGTGTAGTTGGAAGGCTTAATAATATTTTGTACTAACATTTTATTTACTTGAAATCTAACTTCTTCCCTATGTACGTTGGGGTATCTATATAAACTGGAATTTCGTCTTGAGCTTTAATGGTGTGTTTAATTTGGTTAGTGAATGTCAATTTTTGATCGTCAAAATAAAAAAAATCGGGATAATCTTTGAGTAAATTTAACAATGCATTTTGTTCTCCGGAGTTCATATGAGCGGTTCTTATTTTAGAAAAATCGAAGTGAGTTTTCTCAACGTATGTAATATTAATAGTGTATTCCGAAAATGAACCGGTTAGTTTTTTCAGTAACCGGTTTCATTACGGATCACGGTTTTTGAAAATTGTGATTAGTTTTTAATAATCAAACTAACCGTGCTCGAGCGGCGGTTAGTTTTGTTAATTCACAGCTGTTGTTGACAAGTTTGAAACGTGTTTGGCGGCTTTTGCAGTGTTTGTGGATTTTTGTCTTATAAAACTATATTTTTATGATGACTGATAAATAAACATGTGATACAAAATGTATTTTTATTATTTAACAGTATATATTCATATTAGATTAATTTATTATTTGTTCTGAAGCTCGTATTTACTTTTTTCTTTGTGTTATTTTTTAATCCCTATATTTAAGTTAAAACAGGTGTGATGCAGAATACAATTTTTTTATAATATAAACATTTTTTCCATATTAAATAAATTTCACATTTCGAAACTCATCTGTCAAGTGATAACTGTCATCGTGAAAGTGTTCCGTTATGACGTCATTCTAACCGTAACCGTGGTAAAATTGAACCGCACCGTGGTTCATTTTCGGAATATACTATTAGATTTGGGCTGCTATAAATTTCATAATTATAAATTTTTTCCGCTATATGGTTTTAAAAGATTATAATTTATTTCCTGGTCAGATATGTTAATAATTGAACTTAATGCGTGATAGTTATCTGCGACCGTAATGCACTCTGGTATTCTCAAATGTTCAGTTTTAATTTGGGGTATTAATACAGTTCCCTGTTTAATATCTACTTTAAATTTAATAATCTTTTCAGAATTTGGTTCTATAACGTTTTTATTTATAGTTGTTATATTATTTGTATTAGAATTATTTAAAGATTCATGATATTGTATTTTAATTTTTGCATTTGGTATTATAATTAAATCATTATGAGTATCAATAAAAATTTTTAAGATTTTTAAATTATCCATGCCTAAAAGTAAATCGAATTGTTCGTGGAAATTAAAGAGATGGTATTTAAGATGTGACAATTTCTTATCTTTGTTATTAAATATTTTTGAAATAGGAACTCTTGTGCTATGAACCTCAGTAGACGTGCCGTGAGCGGTAGTAATTTGAAACGGGTCGTAACGGATGAAATTTTTGTAATATTTGTATGCCATATCTGGTTTGATAAAAGATTTTGTACTTCCATTGTCGATGAGTATTTTTAGATTATTCTCGGGGGAAATGATGAAGGGAAGTTTACTTTGGTGGTTAGTCAGATTTAATAATTCGAATGTAGGGAAGGATCGAGACTCGAGGCTGTTTCTCCTAAAAAACAGTTATCGGGTTGATCAGGGATGTTATTGTCGTCATTTACTAAATTTTGATCAGTGACTTGTTCTTGTTCGTTAAAATTATAAGTTTCCAAATTATTAACTGATTCCTGTGTCTTCAATTTTAAATAATTCTTCGGTTGTGAAATTATAGTTGTGTAGATTTCGTCCGAAGGGGTTTTGTCCGAATTGATTTTGTCTCTGGTAAGACGGGTTTGGTCTGGGACGATATTGTTGAGTGTTTCGAGTGGAAATACTCATTGGAGTGGGTTTTGGATAGTTTTGACTGGTAGATGGGCCTTGGTTATTGTGTGGCACATTATTTTGGGGTATAGTTGTTGATTGATTATAGGACGTACTGGAGCTCTGTTAGGTTGATTATAATAATTATTAGGAAAAGGATTCGTATTATAATATGCCGGTCTAGGAGAGTAAAGCTTTGTGTTGTGTGCAGGTGATTTGTGATTTGGTTTAAAATTATTCGAGTTAATGCTCTTAGATGGTTTGGAGACGTGTTCGAATTGAAAGTCGTTCGCTAACATTCCTAACGCCGCATTTAAATCAGAAGGATTTTTGACTCTCATGAGTTGACCGATAGGTTCCTTTAAACCACGTAGCAATATGCGTAGAGCATAATTTTGAAAGTAATCATTCATAACAAGAGCTGCGTCGGCTGTAGCATGAGTGGATATATAAGATATTTGCAGATTTAAAATGTGTTGCAATCTTTCGTAAAATTCAAAAACATTTTCATTTGGATATTGTTTAAGTTCGGTCATTTCAATATTTAATGTAAACCAATCGCGTTTATCCGCAAACGCGTTTAATAATGCTTCTTTCAATTCTTCCCATGTTTTGACCGTATAACTTGCAATATTAACTGCGGCTTCGCCCTTAATTTTTGTTAGTATACTATTCATTAAGTACTCGTTTTGAAAATCTGTCGTATCGATGGTAATATAAAATTTATTTACAAGTTTTTCACAAATATCAATAAAACGAGGGAGTAATTCACGCTCGCATATAATGAAATTTGTATTATTTAAATTAATTTCAATTAGATCGTCAAGATCTGGTTCAGATTCTGTATTTGAGCTTGTATCAGAATGAATGAGAATATTTTCTCTAAATGACATGTATGACTTACAGAAATATTAGTGTCCGCTTCATGTGCCCTGAAGTCGTCCACGGGGTTGAAGGTTACGACCGAAGTTCTCTGATGTTCGTTCAGATGGTTACGGATGTCGAATATCGGCTTCTGATGTGCTCTGAGTTGCTCTCTGGCTGGTGTTGATCGGAGAAGTTTTTGAATTTTTTTTTGATCGATTGCCAATTTAATCACAAATGTGAACCAAATTATATTCGTTAATTTGTACTGGCAATCCTACCGACTGCGCCAGTTAACTTTCTCGAAACACCAATTTAGTTTTTAAAAACTATTTATTTTGACTTTTACTAAGTTGTAACATTTGCATGTGTTTCTGCTTCTAAGTCTGAATCTGAACTAAGGTTACATATCATTGCTACATACTAAAGAACTCTACATATCATAATGTCACGTTCGGGGGAAATGTCTGTATCAGCAGTTTGGTGATGAGTGGAGCACTGGCCAATAACTTTTTTCAATTTGCTTCAAATTGGCTGAATTTTTTTTCTGGTATTCTCATATCAATACCGAATAAGTCAATATAACCGACATTGGGGTTTACCCTTTCCTAAAGGCGAAGAAAAAATCCTCAAATTACCAAAAATCGGGGTTTTCAGGTATTTTGTTATTCCGTCGATTGGAATCGTTATATTTTGTTTCTGTGTTACATCCAGAACATTAGATTCATCAATTGTATGATCTACAGAACAATTTCAGATCATATAAGTATGAAGATAGGTGACAGCACCTAATTAAATCCAATATTTATCGCCTATTTAATGTTTATATATATATTCGTATATATACATTAATTACATGAATTTAATCGTTTGTGCTCCGTTTGTGACTATTTGTGATCCATGTAAAACAGCATCCCCTTCAAGCCGGAAGTTATAGAACTTTGAAAAGTGGTTGCCAACTGCACGTCCAGCAAATACCTATGAAGCACAAATGATTTGTGATATACAACCCTAATAGATCAAAAATTATTTAAATTTGGATAGTCGTTACCAACATCACGGCTAGCAACAATTTATTAAACACAACTGCAACGGTCTGCAAAGAGTTTTGGCCTGCAATTCTTCAGTTTTTGTCATCGAATGATGATCAAAAAGGCTGTTTTTTTTTACTGGTCGTAGAATTTTTGCCATTAGCATATAATTAGAGACAGAAATATAATCTTTATATTGCTGAGAAACAAATTTTCGTTGCTAAATACCATAAACGAAAAGTTAAATGCGCTTCGGCGGAAAAGAAAAACTTCACGCACTGCAAACTAAGACGTTTCGTAACAACAAAAATATCTATTTCAAATGAGAGGACTGATTATGATATACTATATCTTAGTTCATCCTTGATACTACGATAGTATAATTACTGTATGATATACTTATTAAAATTTGGTACATTTAGGAATTTTTTGCACCATTTTTTTACTATACGAGTATAATATTTATTAATTACAAGAAAGCATAATTTTTATTCATTATATTTATGTATTAAATCTAAGTTCACTCTTAGTTTTTCAATATTTTGTGAACTGTTATTAACTATAGACCTATATGTCGGGTTTTTTATTAAAAGCTACGGAATTTTAAATAAAATAATTGCAAACGAGATAATAATTATTATAAAATGATAACAAAGATTTGAAATTTATAAAAATTTTTTTTTTTACTTAATTACATTATCAGTATGCAAAAGTCAGAATACTTACTGTTAAAACAAACAATTTTATGTATTAAAAAATAAACAAAATAAAGTTGTATTCTACTAACGAAAGTTATATTGTAACAATGATATCATTATTATACTGAGAGAAATAATTATGTTTATTGTCTACCTCAAATATGTATCCCTGTGGCTCCTCCACCACTAACATGTTTGGGGGCCGTGATTTGACGACTGGTAACCGCACTTCACGCGCAAAAATATATCACTTACCGATATCTGCTTTAGCAGAGTGCCACACCCAGTAATGGGTAGAAGGCGTGATGATATATTTATTTATTTATTTATTTTCAAATATGTAAAATAAACTGCCTTTTACCAAGCGGAAGTAGATAATATAATTATTGGTTGATATTTCATTTATTGATATACTCGCACGTGTATAGGTATAATAAATACAATAATAGAATATTGGTATAATTTTTGTAAAATTTAGATAACTTAAGTAACTATAAATGATTAGCCATAATACTCATTACAATGATAAATATTTTATCTCTATGCCTAATGTGAGATATACTTTAATGATTGATCTTTCTGTAGAATTGTTTGCCTTAGTAAAGGAACGTTACTTAGTGCAGCCCTGGCCTAATAGTGGGTTGCATAGATCAAGGTGTGCATATATCGTAACTCATACGAATATAATATAATTCTGAATAATAACAAGATAATTTTGTCACAATGATTTGTTGATATTTGAACCAAATTAAATATTAAACAAAGTTAATAAGAATTAAAGAAAAACCTAATTAAAAAAAAATTAGATTATAATAATAGGTAAGATAGAACTAATCGATGCTACCAATATAGTTTTTCAAGGAATATAGTTTGGGGAGTAATAATAATATTAATAATATATTTGTACAAAAGCGTTGTTTATGACAATGGTAGTACAATAGAGAAATTTTCTGTAAATAAACATTTCTATGTATATAGGTACACCTTAAATGATTAAGTATTATAACATGTATCAGAGCTGTCAAACTGGCGGCCCTCGACACAATTTCTTGCAGCAATGTTTCAAAAAAATATACAGGAAAGCTAACAACTAATAAAAATAAAATAATAAAAATAATTTTTGTTTTAAGTTCTGCATAGTTTTTAAAATTCGAAGTTTCGGTTCATTAGACATGTACCTTCATCAGGAAAATAAAATAATAAATAAACAAAACGTAACTAAAACAAGTAACTTAGTGACAAAAAGAAGTAAGTAAGTAGCCTAGTTTTATTCAATTTACTGCCATCACACGTAACTCTTAATGACTAACTTTAACTATTGTCTTGACTTTTACTATTCCCGTGACTATCGTGACACTAACATTCTAAACTAGCCTATTTATTATATTACTGCAAAGTACTAAGTTATCAAAGATTTATCTACTACGTCAAACACTATTAATTTGCATACTTAATCTTATTACAACATATTTTAATTTATTCAATCGTATTCACTAGGAATTTGCTGACTTTGACTTGTTACGTTCCTCCCTTCTTTAAGGAATTTGCTTCCTAGAAAGTAGCACAGTGCTCAGAAATATCATTTT
This sequence comes from Pterostichus madidus, assembly GCA_911728475.2. Lineage (NCBI taxonomy): Eukaryota > Metazoa > Arthropoda > Insecta > Coleoptera > Carabidae > Pterostichus > Pterostichus madidus. Next base: position 15,688,532 of record OU452319.1, read on the forward strand.
TACTCTATACACTTATTATCTCTACATGACCACATTTAGCTTCACACATTGTCTGTATTGAGGCATACCAACGTATTGCTAGTATTATATTTCTTTTTCCTGGTCTCGCCTATCTTCTTTGGAACTGTTGGACTGACACGTCACGCTCTTCTCCTCGTACTCTACATCTGAAGCTCACGTTGGTGACATTATTTCTCCTCCGCTGCTCTTGTGGAGATAGTGACTTAACGGGTGCTTGGTTGCTTCCTCCCAACTTATTGCGCTGATTGCTGGTTTTTCTTAACTAATTTAAATTAAACAAACAAAACTAAATATTTTCTTATTCTAATCTAGCTATCTCTCCTGTGGTTCCATGACTCTCTGCTTATTTCCATTTTTTACTGATCCTCTAGGACGTGCATTAGGTGTTACAACCCTAGGATTTCCCATATCTTCTTCGTGTTTTATCGCAATTGCTTCTAGCTCTTGTTCTTGTTCCTAGTTACGTTGACGCGTTCTGCGGTGGTATTTATTCAGAACGAACTGTGTCAACGACAAGCAGCCCTGCTAAATGTGCATCCCATTGTATTATATAATTTGAAACTATTAATTAATGCATACAAAATGTATTTAAATTTTTTTTAAATTGCGTAAACTTCAATAAAGCCTATCATACACATACCAATACTGGAGAACCAGTCCCACATTTGCTTCGCAGTAGACTTCGCCAAGTTTCTGAGGTCGCCCTTGTAAAATAGATCGAGAGTTGTCAGACCCTGGTCTGCTGTACACCGTCCTAATACCGTCCTGGTTATTATGTTGGCACATGAGTGACATTTGCTGCAAAATTCTTTTTTATATTTGCTAATGTTTTTCCAATAAAATTTTCTTTTATTGGTTTTCTCATAACCATGGTGTCCGGCCTGTGGCAGATTATAGTAGTTATACATCACTTGAAATTTTATAGATACAGGCACCACAAGTTTATGAAGTCTCTTAGCACCTGTTTTTCTTTCTTTAAACAACAAACCCTCGGTATCTGTGAAGAATTTATTCTTAGTTTTAAGATGTTTTATTTTTTCGACCACTCCTTCCCTTCTTTAAAATGGTATATCTGTTCCAAATTGGCTCCTAAATTGTCTCTTTTGCCTCAGTTGTATGAACTGGTATCCGCGATAATACGTCATCATTAATGTGTTTCTTCCCTGGTTTTTGCATTAAATATTTCAAAATTATGTTTACTCAGTGTTAGCGTCCATCATTTTAAACGTGAATTGCTGCCCTTGCACGTCATCAATCACTTCAATGGCTTATGATCTGTTATGACGGTAAATTTGCGACCATATAAATAGCAGCGACAGTGTTTCTGTTAATTCTGTTAGAGGTTTTGCGATTCCTGCAAAGTTACGAACAAAACGTCTTTAAAACCCACAAGACCGGCAAAAACCCCTAATTGGTTTTACATTTTTAGGGTTCTGATAATTTTGAATAATACAAATTGTATCGTTTTATAGTTTTACTTTATATTTTTTATATTTTGTTTTTGATTTTAAAAATTTACATTTACATTTATTTATGGATTAATGGCCCAGTGGTATCTAGCCGGCCTATGGATCCTAAGAACCCTGGTTCGATCCCCAAAGCCAATACACCACTAACATCTTTGGGGGCCGTGACTTAACGGATGGTAACCGTATTTCACCCGCATAAATATATCACTTACCGAGAACTGATTTGGCAGGGTGCCACACTCAGGAATGGGTATAAGGCGTGATGATATATTTATTTTATATTTTATTTTACATTTACTTGGCTGTAATTTTAAATTTACTTGTCTCAGTCTGTAAAAAACTTCCCTCAATCACTTCAAATACTTTTGTACTCCTTCACCTTTAAAAATAATAACATCATCCCAACATACAAGACATTTCTCAACTCGCAATCCTGCCAACATACTATTCATCAACCTCTGGAATGTGCTAGATTCATTTTATAGACCAAACGCCATTTTAGTGAACTGGTAATGTCCTCCGTCGGCCGTAATTGCTGTTTTCTCTTTGTCCTGTTCCTCCAAATAAACCTGCCAATATCCTGATGCTAAATTTAGTATTGTACACGGATTTTAATTCCCTAACTAGTCCAAAGTTTCTTGCATATTAACAATCGGAAATAATCCTTTTTTGTTACTGAATTTCATAAAGTCTATACAAACTCTGATTTTCTTTTCGCCGTTCTCTGATTTCTTAGGTACCATGAAAATAGGTGCTAACCACGGCGAATCAGATGGCTCTATCACCGCCGCATCAAGAATTTTCTTGATATCTATCTTTAAGGGTTCATTTTGACTGAATGGTGGTTTCGCTATTGGCAGTACATCCTCTGTAATTATTCTGTTTTACCATGTGTGCACACCCAAATTTGGTATACTCCCAGAGAAACACATACTCGTATTCTCTCAGTAGTACCATCAATTCGTGTTTTACCCCATGAGACAGATCATTTAACTGCAATTGCTCCTCGATTCATGTTTTTCCTTATTCTCTCTGACCTGCATTTATTTGAACCTCGTTTGACTTTCTTTCTCTAAGTCTTTTCGGTTCCCTGTAATATATTTCCACCTTTCCTAGAATCGTATTTTACTATTATCTCTTTGTAGGTAATGTTGATCAACTTCACGGGTATCTCCTTTTCTGTTTTTGTGCGTACTCTTGCTACCATTAACCCGTTGATTTTTACTTCTCCAGGCTCTACCAAGATATTGCATCCAGAGTTCATGACATCCTGTAGTGCTGTACACATAAATTCACAATTTGGTAAAATCCTTTCTGTACTCTTCAGTCTAACCTATCCACTGGTTTGTGAAACTGGTTCTTTGTTGCTTCAGTATACGGACTTCCATCTTTAAAATTTCTGCATCCATGTTTGAAAAATTCCAATCAACCTGCTTGTTTCTTTTCGTATTATCTTCATAACCTACATCAACTACGTCATGCGACCTCACCTCACAGTGTATTGTTTCCACACTTGTTGTCGTCAGCATTTTCTGCGCTGATGTTCATATTACCTAACACAACTTTCTACGTGCGATAATTTATACTTGCTTTAATACATTTGAAAAAGTCTCAACCAAAAATACCGTCTGCTTCGAATTTTAAATTATCAGAACGAACAACACAATTGAAATTAATTTTTAAATCTTTAAAACAAAATATAACAATCGCGTAACTTTTTTTCATTTCTGGGGATTATGATGAAATAATTTAATATTTCGGAAGGTGTTTTAGTGAGAACAAAGAAGACAAGTTTAACATTTCTTATTTTAATCGTTTGATGCTATTTAATAAAAGTAAAAATTATAAATTTCAAAGAAATTTAATTTTATAAAAATATGTTTGAACTTATTATCTCAGCTTGATATCTTTAATAAATCCTTGTAAGAAAGTCACTGTCCAAATATTTGGAAAAAGGTTTATGTTGTTCCTATATTTAAAAGTGGACATAAGAATTCAATTGAGAATTACCGTCCCAATTCTAAGTTAAGTAGGCTTGAGAAAGTGTTTGAATCAATAATTTTTAATTCCCTTTTTGCTTGTGAAATCCATTATTATATCGCAATAACATGGGTTTTGTCCAGGACAATCTATAGATACAAACTAAGTTGTATATAGTGAATACATCTTACAAAATATGGACAAAGCAATTCAAGCTGACTTACTTACAGGGAAATTAGCTGAAGTTGGTGTATATACCTTTTTGAATCGATAGTTCGCATCGTACCTATGTGATTTAAAGCTATGTGGTAACGCATTTAGACCATTGCTTTTAATATTTTTATTAATAATGTATATAAATGTGTCTCCTTTAGTAAATTCTTATTATATACAAACAAATTAAAAATTTATCACTCTATCGAATCAGAAGTTCAAAAATTAAATTAATAACACTACATTTTTGTAAGCATTATGCAATATAACGATACCATTTTCAAGTAAATTGTAAAAATATTGTTCCTTAATTCAGCGAACAAAGTTCTCTAGTTTCATGTCATTGTGATACTTCTGATTTCTATTTGAAAATGAGCAACGTATTGTCCGTAAATCAATATGATTCAGCTGCGTGGACAATTATGTATCTCTGATCAATACGATTTGAGAGAAATAAACCTGGCTCTTTTGCTGATTTTTAACATATCTACATTCCATAATTTGGATGTGTATAAATCTCATTTTGGTATACGATTGGTTTTTGTTTCTCCTTCAACTTCGCTTTATCTCTATTTGTTCTTAGATAACTGCTATTTAGACAAAAATGTTATATATTTCCATCAGCACGTTTCTTCGGCTTACACATTATTTCAACTGCAACAAATATTTTCGTTAGGTTTTTCTGCCGTCATTAAAAGTATGTTGTGCTTCAGTTTTTCCACTAAACTCTTAAATGTCTGAATTTGTTTATTAATTATATATATAATATTAGGTACTGCTCGTAATTCTCCTAAATTATTTTTTTTCAGTTCTATTTTGTTGCTAGATTTGAAGTCTTTTCTGGTTCGGAGTAACTAACTTACTGCATTTCCTTTCGGATTGCTTTTATAAGTAATTCTGATGATTCTTGTTACTGCTAATGCCAATACATGTTAAATTTATCTACATCTATGAAAGCTATTTTACAATTATACAGAATATTTATTTTGTTGACTTAGTATTTTACATTTCAATATTTTAGCATTAGTCACAGTAAAATTAATTAAACACTTGGTTTATTACAGCATCCACAGCTAATTATTACCATGCAAAATTTGATTTATAATAATAAATTACATAAACTATACTTATATTTTCCATCAAACTCATTGCGCATTGCCGTGTTATGCCAGTGTTTTCGTTAGGACTATATATTTTACTTTCGCGCCAAAGTAAAATCACGCCATTTGTTATATTTCTAATTTGGTGGCATTAAAATGCATTCCAGCCGCGATTTTACTTTGATTTGTCGACTTTTAGGTCTGTTATTTATTAGTTTATTATAAATAAATTTTACTGCATAATTTATTTTAGTTCGGGGAGTAATATACTTATTTTTTTGTTCGTAAAAGCACGATTTTACTGAACAATAAAATTAATATTCTGACAAAATTAAAGATTCTGTTTTTGTTTTTTTGCACTGGACATTTTTCACTGAGAATAATTTTCAAAACATCAAATTGTATTCTTTTTAAAGCAACAAAACGACATCTATATTATTATAAACTGCGTTTGAAGTCACTGGAACAATGGACGTTCTAAAATATTTGAAACATTTCAATAAATAAATAAGGATGTATTTTATTTTTTTCTATAAAACAACTTTTATAAAATTATAATAAGAGGAAAATACATTGTTCGGCCGAAGATGAAAATATAAAAAGGCTATTCTGCCGGCTGCAAATTCTTTCATATCATAATTATTGAAATAAAAACACTTTCTTATTTTGACACTGAAACATGACATAAATTACCGTGAAATTAGTTAAACATAAATTATATATTATATTATATAAATAATCTCACAGGAAATTTCGTACTTCTCTTTTTCTGGCATGCGCACAAAAGCAGTGAAAAAGGTCTATTAATTTTGTGTGTACGAATGTTTTTTCTAATATACTTTCTAAACGATTTCATTAATTGCAGGTGGAGTCCAATACAAATGTACACTCCTGTGATATACGCATATGATCCCCGAGAAGGATTCATCATCCAAGTACCTGGCCTTGTAGATGTCCGTGCAATTGTAACGTGTATATTCATAACCGAAACTGCAAACAGCACACTATATATAAAGTTTTATATTACAGGTAATATTTTATTTGTAAATGTAATAATTCATTCATTTGTTTGGAGAAAACATTTGATCCAGAGGTTTTTTCGTGAATGAACGCTTTATACAGCCGACATGTACATTCATATAAGTATCGTGTTTTCATAATTTTAAAATTTTGTCATTTTAAAATTACTTATAATGAATTAGTTATTTATATAGCAAGTGTATCTTTGTTGATCCAGATCGTAGGGCTGTTATCTTTTGTATTTGAACTTCTGACATGTATTATACACACCATTTTTTCTATTCCTGCAATATAAAAAAAACTTAAAAGCTGGAAAAATAAACTAATTTTTTAAACATTTAATACCTGATACATTTTGAATTTTTTTCTCAGCTTAGTTCATAAATGAGTTGAAGTGCATTGAGTTTAGATGCATCGAAAAAGAACAACAGTTTTTATATAAAAAGAGTAAAAAGGCTCTAGCCGGGTAAAGGGGTTCTCCGGCCCCCGACTCCGATTTGCCTGAGATTTTGCCCATGTATCCGTATTAGAAAAAGGAAAATTTCCAACAAATATGAGCTCGAAATACCAACCTCACAAATAGTTATTGCGAAAAACCGTTTTTTTTTTTCATGTTTAAATTCAAAATTCTCATAAAATAATTGTTTTCCGGAATTCACCGTATCTGGTAGGACCTTACTTATGATGAATGCATAAAATATATTCAAAATTTTATTCATAAGTGGTTTTCGGTGAATAAGTGTAGCACTGACTTGAGTAAAATCGATATTTTGTTTAAAAAATGGGTACGAAATATGTGTTTTTTCTTCAATAATCACTTAATTTTTAGACTTCTAGACGGAATATCAAAAAGGGTTACTCATCAAATGTGGAGAATTTCATAAGCTTTCGAGTCCTGGTAACCGCAACCTTATATGACTTGATTTACGACCTGGTGAGCCTATTATGTAATCTTACTTTGTATCACATTTTTCCTATTTTCGGTAGTATAAATGCTATTTTACTTCAGTTTATTCCTAGGACTTTCATATTGCCAAAATTAATATAAATCGATAGATTAAAACATTATTACATTACATATTAATGCACATCTCTTAACATGCTGGACGTCACCCGAACCAAGGTTCGTCAGTTCGAATCCGCCAGTCGACAAAGTATGATTTGTCGTTAAAATGAAAAATACGGTTACTTGTAATAATCATACTCGGGCGCTATAAACTAGTCACTTTAACATATGCCTTAAAAAGTAACATCGACTACGGAAACCGGCAGTACAGCAGCGTATTGACTGTGGCTCGGTGTGCCCGGTTGGTTCAGTCCCAATTCGGGCTGTAGCGCCATTAAAAAAGAAGAAGACATTACATATTAGAATAATGTTTTAATCTATCGATTTACATTAATTTTGGCAATATGAAAGTGCTAGGAATAAATTGAAGTAAAATAGCATTTATAATACGGAAAATAGGAAAAATGTGATAAAAAGTAAAATTACATAATAGGCTCGTCAGGTCGTAAATCAAGTCATAGAAGGTTGCGGTTATCAGGACTCGAAAGCTTATGAAATTCTTCACATTTGGTGAATAACGCTTTTTGATATTCCGTCTAGAAGTCTAAAAATTAGGTGATTATTGAAGAAAAAACACATATTTCGTACCCATTTTTTAAACAAAATATCGTTTTTACTCAAGTCAGTGCTACACTTATATACCGAAAACCACGTAGAAATTAAATTTTGAATGTATTTAATGCATTCATCATAAGTAAGGTCCTACCAGTCACGGTGAATTCCGGAAAACAATTATTTTATGAAAATTTTGAATTTAAACATGAAAAAAAAACGTGTTTTTCGCAATAACTATTTGTGAGGTTGGTATTTCGAGCTCATATTTGGTGGAAATTTTTATTTTTCCAATACGAATACGTGGGTAAAATCTCAGGAGAATCGGAGCCAGGGGCCGGAGAACCCTTACCCGGCTAAAACCTTTGCGTGATAAAGTGCAAAAAAATATTATATTCGTCAGCGTTATCATCAGTTGAGCCATATATATTGATTTAGGTTAGTATTTTAGAATATAACTTAAAAGTATGACAGTTCTACTCATAATATTACCTCTTCCACTGAACTGTATGGCTCAGATCATTTTGAATTTATTTCGCGGCTGGTAAAGGGGGCTGTGAGTTCTGTCAGTTCGTCTCAGCTCTTTTAAAATTAATTTGAAGTTTTGACCGGAAAGAATACAGGCTATTGTCAATTTTTATTAATCTGGTCCGTTTGTTTGGCAACAATAAATATTCAAAATGTAATAAAATTAATTGCTGTTACCCAAGTATGTAGCAATAGTAAAGTTTACAAACACTGCCATTTTTCTGGCTTATTATTACAGATAACACATATTGCTTAGAAATCGTTAATAAATTAGTGAAATATTTGCAATTTAGGACTGCATTTTAATGTTCACCAGATTGAATAAAATTATTTTACATATTTGTATTTACTGTTCTAAGATCTAGTACACTTCTAATTTTTTATATTTAATTGAACAGTATTAATAATAAAAATCGCTGGTATTTGAAAAAATTTTGATATAAAATTATTATATGAATTGTGTAAATCAAATTTAGTTTAAAATATTACGTAGTTTTTTAATGGCTGAGGACCAAAAAAATGCATGTAAGACAAAACGAAGCAAGAAATAATCCAGCTTCTGTCCGCGAGAAGCTCAACTAAGCAAAAATTAGTTCAATTTTTATCCGCCTACATTCTACGCCCTGTAGTAAAATATGAACCATATACCCACTAGTTATATACTGTTAATGCCCCTATATTATCCTTGAAGTGGCAACGTGCTTGCAAAGCTACGAGTATATGGAAATATCATTCTATCTCACACATTATTTTTAAATTTTTATGCATATATCCGTAATACTAGATACCATTGACTAACGATACATCAAATTGAAATGTAGCGCTAGTGAGTTCAAATTTAGATTTAAAAAATTTACAGCTGTTCAAACTAATAAGCTTTGTTTTAATTTGTATTATAATTAAAAGCAAAATCGTAAAAACTGAGTAACGATTGTAAATAGTAACGAAATCATTCGCTAATTTACAATGAAATATTTTGAATATTTATTCATATATTAATTTGGCTAGAATGAATCTTTTTAGATAATTGAGGAAAGGAAAGAAAAAAATAAAGCTACATCATACAATAGATAGATAGATAAATAATTTATTTATCATAAGAAATTTTAAAATCAGACAGAAGTTTAATTTCAAGATGAAATAAAATTTTCAAAAATATAGATATAATTATTTTAAATACTTGTATCTTGTGATTATCAAGAATATTCTGCTTTTTTACATCGTAATTTAGCACACGAGAAGAGCATTGTTTAATAATATGAAGTAGCATAGTGTAACGCGCAACTCATCTAGTATAAAATAATGGTTTAATTTAGGACCTACGTTGTGTTTTAATATCGAAGAATGTAACCCTCAAAATGTTCGTAATACGAAGTAGCTCTCAATGGTGGGGGAATTCGGGAAAGGTAGATTTGAGTGAAAGATTTAGATTCCTTCCAAAAGACATGACTGTGACGTCATACCTTGTGCATTTATTGAAAATAAAGTAATAAACAAGGTATCATTTATTATGTCAATTTAGAATGAACAGAGTGGTTTGAACACAAAGTTCGGTCGTGAAATAATCATATTATAGCTCTCTAGTATTTACCTCACGCAAGCGGGAAAAACACGAACAAAAAACCCCATGCAGAGAGACAAAACCAATCATCATATATTATCAAAGTTAATCAAAATGTATCTCAAATTTCAAAATTACATATTTTATATAATTCAATCAGAACAACTCAGAAGTAATACTTCTAAACGTATAACAATAATTTGTCAGTGCATTATTATCTTTGAATGATTGTTAAATCACTAGTCCAGTGTTTGTTTCTAATGTTGTGAGTTTCAATGTTATCTATTATTTATAATATGGAGGGTTTCCTTGAGAGGTAACCAATGTCCATTATCGGGATTTCCTGTACCGGTAACCAATGCCCATTGGGGAGTTTCCATTACGGTAACCAATGCCCAGTAATAATTAGTGTTGTTACATTTTCATGCAATGAATCGGCAACAAATACTTGATCAGTAATTAATCCAAATAAATTATATTTATATTATTGTGACTGTCTATCAGTATTCTCATTATATTCAAATATTTGACGACAATTGCCATAATCTCAGTAATTAATCCAAATAAATCATATTTATATTATTGTGACTGTCTTTTAGTATTCCAATTTATATTAACCATTTACATTGAATAGTTTTATAATCAGAGAATGATAATTTAATATCGTAGTGTCGATTTGGTTGCTACTCTTGTGGGAAAGTAACAATCCCTTAAAACCGACATATGTCATTTAGTCGGAAGTTCATTTAATAGAGTTTGGAGTAAATGAGGATCACCCGTGCCTGGCCTAGCCACAGCAACAAGGTGGGTAACTCAGGATCACCCGTGCCTGGCCTAGTCACAGCAACAAGGTGGGAAAATCAGGATCACCCGTGCCTGGTCTAGCCACAGCAACAAATTGGAAAAATCAAGATCACCCGTGCCTGGCCTAGCCATAGCAACAAGGTGGGAAGATCTGGTTCACCCGTGCCTGGCCTAGCCATAGCAACAAGGTGGGAAAATCAGGTTCACCCGTGCCTGGCCTAGCCATAGCAACAAGGTGGGAAAATCAGGATCACCCGTGCCTGGCCTAACCAAAGCAACAAGGTGGGAAAATCAGGATCATCCGTGCCTGGCCTAGCCATAGCAACAATGTGGGAAAATCAGGATCACCCGTGCCTGGCCTAGCCATAGCAACAAAGTGGGAATTATGAATGTGAGTGAACTTCGCAGCTTACTGACATAGAGTCAGAGTGAAGTGAAGACCCGGGAGGGTCTTCTGAAGTCTCGTGAGCGTCTCCTCGATTACGACAAATCATGCAGTTTATATACTCTAGTTGCCCTCTCGTTCCTCCATCCCGAAGGCCTACGATAGGTGCACCTCACCTCTTCTCCGAAGTTGGCGTGGGTTCTCCTCTGCACCGCGTCTCCGAGAAGGTGGCGTGGGTTCTCCTCGCACCCCGTGTCGGAAGTGTCAAAATGGAGCGTCATGTACTGTTTAATCTCTTTCGCACCTTTCCCGTCTCTGGATTGTAGCGTCATGTACTGTTTAATATCTTTCACATCTCTCTGAAACATAGAAGATCCACACGTGTGCATATCGCACAGATTTCCAAAAACCACTTGACATTTATTGCCATCCCTTAAAAGACACAAATCAGAATACTCGTGCCGCGGCGTCGGTCCGCCGACTCGCCAGATGTTGTAAACTCAAGTACCTATGTGTTTCACAAAAAACAAATGAGCAAGAGATAATATTTATACCTTCATACATATTATATTATAGTACTCGTAATACAAAATCAAAATCATTGTTCTGGCCAGAACGTTGTATAAATAATAAACACAAGAAATAAATTTGATATAGATGTGTGTTGTCACAATAGTATGTTTTAAATATATATTATATCTTTAATTTTATAATAGATGCTTTTAAAATTTCTTATGATAAATGAATTATTTTTCGTGTTGCCGTCCGAGATTTACATCTCATAATCGTTCAGAAATTATTTGTTTACCGAACGCCGTTCGGAATCTTAAGAAATTTATTGCATTCTGCGAAAAACCGTAAAATATTATACGCAATTTCCGGATCTATTAAGGATCGTGTGGATCCGGTGTCAATTAAATATTTATATTATTTTAACTGTAAGAACGGCAGTTTATTTATACAATTTTAATTCATTATTTCACCCAGTTGTTGTGGAGGCACGGATCTTTTAAAAATGAATCATCGTAACTTTCACTTTCTATTTCATTATCGTAAGTTATATTTACCTGCTCGTTTCCTAGATTAAACATTTCTTCATTTCGTATCTCATCGTTTGATAAATTTGAGGTTTCGCAAGGGGGATTTTGTTCGTTACTTATGTATGTCATTATTAAATAGCTCTTCACTAATGAAATAAGGCATTTGTCTATAATTTTGTCTGAATTGTGAAGTACTCGACCTTGGCGTAAATGTTTGATTTGTTGAAATACTCATTGGGGTCAAATTTGGTGAGCTGGTTTATTAAAATGTAGTCTAATAAAATGTTGATTATTTGGTTTCGTTATTTCTCCTTACGTGGATCGGACTCGTACTGTGCCGTACCGAATTAATCGTATAAACGAACCGCGATTTTATTGATTGATTACTCGTTTCGGTAATCCTACCAAGACTGCGCCAATTATAAGTTTGGAACAAACCTTTTTTAAAATTGTTTAGTTTACTCAACAGCTCACAACTTAGTTGTTTACACGTTCAATGTTAGCTATGATCTGAATACTATCCTATTTTTTACAATGATACATTCCTAATCTAACAGTAATCTAATACATAAGATAATGTGCTCTTAGCAGACATGCTGATGGTTGCATTGTTGGGTTGGACATAACTTGTACGTTTTATACGACTACCGTATATTCTAGCAGGGAGGATTGAATGTGGTATTAGAACGGCCCTACAATCATAAAGGTAAGCGTTTTGATTGTACGGGCGTTATATGTGCTGTCATCTATGATACGTTAAAGCCAGCATTTCATTGTAGTTTCACTACTCGTGGGGATGTTACTTGCGCAACGCAGTTTTAATCGCATGGAACATTTAATTTTAGATAGTGGTACCAACTTTCTTTAAATATTTGCATTTCATTTTATACTCTTTTCAGCCAGTGCTACCTTTATAACATTATTCATTTGTTACAAATAATGATTTTCTTTCGGTCAATTTCTATCATTGAGAGATGTATTCTAATATGAAAGGAGGCTATGGTAGTCATTGTTTTCGTCAATAATATTACGAGTAGAACAATTATTTTTGGAAATTTAAGTACATTAGAACAAGTTTTAAAAAAATAAATAAAATTTGATGTACAATTCAAATGACGAAATTAATGTATTAGCATACACGAAACCAAGCAGTTTAAAAAAAAAATTGGCGAAAATATTTGGTCTTACAAGTGTATAAAATAAAATAATCCATAACAAAGATTACAATATTATCGAAGGTTGGTCAAGAAAATTATAAGATTTCCAAATTTTCACTTATAATATAACTACTGCACTGAATATTACCAATAATTTTTTTAAGCTCACGAGTACTTTTGTTATTATGGAAATATGCAGAAGTTGAATACGAATACAGATTTCGTAAGAGCAACAAAGGTTCAAGTGAACAGCGAAAAAAGTTTTTTGAAGTATTTAATGCACGTGTTGTATTAAGTGCGAATATTGCATCTCGATAACAATACAAAATTTATACATTATTTATTAGACAACCTAAAAAATTAGAGTAAAACTGTCAATTTTTTATACAGAAAATTATCGCGATTATTGTACAAGTGCAAATTACCACTGTAATTACACTAAAACAATTATCACTTATTAATTCAATATGGTACTATTATCAAGCCAGAAATTTGATTTGTATAGAGATTATTTGAAAAGGCTTGAGTGACTGGATTACGAGTTAATTATTAAGTGGACGTTCCGAACACATTTATGTCAATTTTCAATAATATAATCCCAATCCCCGTCAATGAACGATTTTTTTGCTTCGTCTTTGATATTTTTTGGATGTTCCCGTTAAACCATGATTATTAATCTTGTACTGATTACTGACTTCCCAACTGGCACATGGTATGTACATAAACATATCCCATATGTTCACTTAATGATAAACTCGTAATCCAGGCACTCAAGATTTTTTCAATAACCTCTGTATACTTAATTAATTCAATCATATCCTAGACCACGTGATCAAATAATGACGTCATTATAACATTAATAATGAAATAAATATTTGATGACTAGTAATTATTTTATTTCACAATAACATCACATTTATGGATTGAATTAATATAATACTGCGAAACAAAAACTGGAATAGTCCTCTGACCTATTATAATACATATCTCTTAGAGCCCATAGTCTATAGGCATTATTTTGAGAACCACTGGTCTTGTTTCACTAATTGAAGTAGTAAATATATATTGTTTGCTAATTTAACCGACTTCGTGGCTCTTATACTTCTCGAGATAGTAATGGTCCGCCCCTTAAAATGAACATCCTACATACGCTAGAAATATCATGACAGACTTATGTTTTTGCTTCAAATGAATAAATATTTATTTATTTATTTTTAGGTTTTGCTCAACAGGAACCATTGATAACTGGACCAGATCAAGATCTCGTGTTTATCAGTCAGACTCTAGAGTTGTGCTGCACTGTGCTTGTGTACCACAACATCCCGGATGACGCGCTACGCTGGACACCTCCGGATAACTTCACTTCTAGTGTAAGTTGTGCTTTTATAAAGAACTTCACTCAGCACAGCCACTCACCCATCACTTAATCAAGTCCTTGATCTTTTTATTTTACATATTTTGTCAAATGTTTAATGCTAGCATAAGCGCTGACTTTTCATTTCTACCACGGGGGTAAAGTAAATAAGGAAAAGAATAGGTATAATTCGGATAAAATAATCTGTCATTTATTTTACAAACAAACATACATAGGTATTTATGTTCGTAAAAATAAATATATCATATTTAATCTTTATAAATATTAGAAGAGTACAAAATAGTAAGTATATCTTTCTATGCTTGTTGTTGGATCCTTCTTCAGCTTGGTGTAGGAACCTTTGTTTAGCGCTTCTTCAACCGTCATCAAAACAACAAACAGGTATCTATCAGGTGGATTGTGGATGCAGAAAAACTTACATAGGAGAAACCAAACGACCATTAGGGACCAGAATTAAGGTGCACAAACGGCACACGGAGAGAGGAGAGACATCGAAATCCGAATTAGCAGACCACGCGTGAGAACATCACCACTGTATTCAATGGGAGGGAGCGAGAATCCTCAAGAAAGAAGATCGTTGGTAGGTATAAGAGGAAATTCAAGGAAGCGGCCATCATACAGAAGAACAAAAATTAAGTCTTCAGCCAACCAAGGGTGGAAATCCGACCCATATTATTATATATTTGGGAGAATTTTGTTCTAATTTCTTCACTACATTCAATAAAAATTACCCTACAAAATACCTCCGCTATTTACAAAAATCACAAACTACTTTATTGTAAAGTAAGATACGTATTAGCGAGCAAATCTCATAAGTTAAATAATTCTCTATTTATTTCTAATATCATAACATACACATCTTTTAATAACGTTTTGTAAAAAATATTTTGTAACGTCATTCTCTAAGATTTAATATTTAATATTTTAATACAGTTATAGTTTAACTTGACGAAATTCATATGTATAACAAAAAAATAGGTACACATTTAATATGAAACTTTTCAGCTGAAAATAAACTTACCGAAGATAGAGTTCTTCGGCGCGTGTTTAGATATAGAAGTTTTTAAATAATGTTTGCGGCTGGCCCATCACATTCCCTCACATTCATATTCAAATTAATGCTTGGAGCGAAATACAAATCTGTTGCCACGCCAAGATATACATATTCGCACGATTAATTTTCTTTGTCACGCAGGAATAGTGCTCATGATGTAAATTTATTTAAATTTTATATATCAAAAGAAAATTGGGTTGATGTTTACAGCGAGAAAATGATAATAGGTGTTGTTGTAAAACTAGTTAGTATCAAACTTGGATAACTGAAAATAAAGGATCTAAAAGATAGATACCACCTTTATAAAATCAGCCTGATTTCCAAGGAACCATACACCTTGACCCTTATAAAATTAGATACAGAAGATTGTTAATACAGGCAACAAAACAGCATAATATTCGACATACTGGAAACTATCTGAACAACAGTAAAATTATTTGGAAAAATACTAATAATAATGTAAATGATATTAAAGCCAATAACAACAGTAAAAATTAATTTACTCATATATCGGAAAGAGGAGCAGGTACGAATTCCGGGTTAACGGGACCTTATTTTGATAATGATTACTAACACAATCACTACAGTAACATCTACTTTGAACCAGCAACAGAAACCTAAAATTACATTAGTCTTCTTCTTCTTCCTGGTACTCCTCTGGGGAGCGTAGGGCGCGATTGCGTTTCACAGCTTGTCCTTTTATTGATAGGGTTGCTAACCCTATGCACTTTTAATATAAGTCTGGTTTATAGTTACTTCCACTTTTAAGTGAATAACACTGTTTATTTGTTCCTTTAATTATTTACTATTATTATTGTTATTTGTTTTTCTACAAGTTATTTCTAGTGAGTGTCACAGATTAATTAGCGTTGTCTATTATTTGTTGTATGAGGGTTTTCCAACTTTCTCTATCCGTTGCCTTTTTCTTAGCTTCGTTCCAGCTCATGTTTACATTTTGTAGTTCATGTAGTATGTTTCTTCTCCATGTGTTTGCTGGTCTTCCCTTATGTCTTTTTCCCATTGCATTATATTCATACGTCTGCCTTGTAATGCTCGTTGGTGGTTTCCTTAGTATATGTCCTATCCACTTCCATTTTTGTCGTTTTATTGTTTTTTCTACTTCTTCTTCTTTCGCTCGTATAAGTAATTCTGCGTTTGTTATCTTTTCGGGCCAGTGTATATTACAGATCATCCTGATGCATTTATTGATGAAAGTTTGCAATTTTTTTATATGAAATTTTGTTAGAGACCATGTTTCTGCCCCGTACAAGAGTGTCGTTTTGACGTTTGTCTTGAATAGTCTCAGTTTGGTATTTTCTGACATGCTCTGTGTTGTCCAAATTTTCCGTAACATATTAAAAGATTTCCTAGCTTGCGAAATTCTTCTCTCAATATCTGCTTGGGTTCCCCCATTTATCGTTAGTATACTTCCCAGATAGCAGAATTCTTCAGTCTCTTCTAGATTTTCTTTGTCTATATTTATTTTTTGTATCCTATTTTTTGCACTAGTCAGTATTTTCGTCTTTTTTTTGTTTATTTCTAGTCCGACTTCTTTTGCGGTGGTTGTTAGTTTGTCTATTTTCTCCTGTAGATGTTGTTTCTTTTCTGTTAGCAAGCATATGTCATCGGCAAATTCCAGGTCCTCTAATTTCTGGAACGGGTTCCATGTTATGCCTGTCTTGTTTTCTGTTACCTTTTCCATTACCCAGTCAATTACTATTAAGAACAGTATAGGTGATAGGATGCAGCCTTGTCTGACTCCGGTGTTTATTTTTATTTCCTTCGTCAATGAACCTTCGTGCTCTATTTTCGCTACGTAGTTCTCGTATAGTAGACGAATTATTTTTATATATTTGGATGGTATTCCGTATTGCATTAGTATATTCCACATCTTTGCTCTATTTACTTTATCAAAAGCCTTTAAAAAATCTATAAAAGCTATGTGTATTCCATCTTCTCTTTCCTTTTTTTCTTCTAGTATTATCCTAAGCGTATTAATTTGATCGACACAAGATCGTCCTGCCCTAAAGCCAGCTTGATTCTCTCTTAGTCTCCCATCTATTCCGACCTTCATTCTTTCCAGTATCACTCTACATAATACCTTACTTGCTGTACATAGTAGTGTAATTGGTCTCCAATAAAATTACATTAGTAATAATATCATAATGTAAGACTTCTTCAACAGGCTAATGGCCGGTTTCACCAACAAAAGTTAAATTTTAATCATGGTTTAAATAAATAAAAGCAAATCAAATGTATGCCAGCAATGTTAATAATTTCATTTGAAATGTAATTTTGCTTTGCTTTTATTTATTTTATTTAAGTTTAAAATTTAACTCTTGTTGATGAAACCGGCCATTAGACTTTTTTCCTGATCTGCTAACATACTGCATTTATTAATCAATGTTAAATAGGAGTTTTTTTAGATATGTTAAAATACATTAAAGTAGTTGTAGAAAAATCGCATTCATTGCCAAAAGTTAGTTGCGGTTATGTAATTGGCATTCATCTAAATGAAAATATAAACTTAGAAACGGAAATTAACTATAAATGCTCCAGATTAGCGCCATTATGTTTCATTCATTCAATCTTGATTTATTGCATTATCTTTTGAAGTTGTATCCAGTTTGTATCAGAGTAGGTATTTAAAGTACAAAATATTGCTGTAAGAAATTTGTTACAATTAAAATACAATGTATCTTGTAGAAATTATTTTAAAAATGAGAAAATAATAACTGTACTTTTATATATATTTTCTGTTACTTTATTTATATGTCCAAATTTAAATAGTATTATGTCTCATGTTGATGTTCATAATTATGATACTAGACACAAGAATAACTCAGTACGAACTCTCTGTAACTACTAATAATCAAAATTTACTACCTTTTGAAATATTAATTGTGTTGAAATTTTTAAATATATATTAAAATCTTTTTTATTGGAGAAATGTTATAGATATTAATAAACATTTAGACGATAAATCTGTTACATAATTGTATTTATTCTGTGAAGTACTCTATACCTCTCTATCTACTGGCAAAATATAATAGTTATTATTATTACGATAGTCTCACTAATTATTCATTTCTATTATTTGCTAAAATTGATCAAATAATAGCAAGTAAATACATTTTACAAACAGTGAAATGAATAAATAAGAGTATTTACTATCTACAAGTGTAAAACAGTTTAAATGACTTGTCAGTGTGCTTCTTATATGGAGAAGTGTTCCATCCTTGATTCGTTTACCGGCCACTTGCACTTATGTACAAATACGGTCAACTCAACTAAAAAAAGAAAAAATACTGCTGTGTCTCTTTCAATCTTCTTAGAGGGTCAATATCTAATAGACCTTCTGAACGAACCGTCACTGACATATATTTTTTATTTATTTACAGGAAGTAATTGAAGAAATCAACATAATTAAATTTCAACTTGGAAAAATAATAATAAAGAAACTAATATTACGTGATGTGAAGCATGCTGATGAAGGTCGCTACCTCTGCTATTTCACGTCCAATAACGGGAAGAACTTCACAACGAACAAGGTCATCACTGTTTACGGTAATGTTGACCAATGTACTTTGATATTATAAAAACATGCAATACCTAATAGGTATTGGATGCAGATCCAAATGCCAAATGAGACAGATAATTAATAACTCATCTATTAAATGACACATTAGACAGGGCTGAAATAAATATAAATAAAACAATTATATCACCTATAACCCTCTATTACACAACATATGAAAATACAAAACAAAACGTAACATGACGTAGCGGTTACCGGTCTCAGCGGTCTTCAGTCGCGCGGTTGACCGGCTGAAAAGAATACACAACATAAGAAGTTACTCAGTGAGGAGACAGACAACCACAGCACACACGCATACTCCCACAGATCCACCAACAGGTGATCACTCGAAATCATATACGTTTGGAACGATGTACCACTCTGAGAGTCATCTCTAGGACAGTACCAATCCACCCAACCCACCGAGTTGCATAACCAGGGCACCGGGAGTGTGGATTGAAAGCCAAATAGAAACCCACACTCCACCCACAACCGCGGGGTGTTAGCGAAACGTTGGGCGCCTCCTGAATTAACACTATAGATGGCAGGCAGGGCACCGTTGGCACGAGGGCTAGCGGGTCATGCTTCGGTGGCTGCACTTGGCTGTCACTCCCCGTCAACCCCTCAGGGGACTTCCCTGAAGGACCGCAGCATAACAAAGGATAAGGATAACAATCACATACCACACTTGTGCTAACAACATCTGACTCGACTCACCAATACGTTCTCCAACAATCACTCACTCTAACACACTCTAATTATCACTAACACTATGTCGACTATTCACTACCAAGATCTAACAATGACTGACAAAAACATAACTACAATCTCTTAAATTAATGTTCTTATCCAACTGTACTCGTAATCCACCTAAACGATAAATTAAAGTAGAAGACATAATCAATTATAATAAACAAAATCTTACGTGAAAATAATTATGCTAACACATCTTATAACTTGTTGAGGACTCTCTCTAAGGGCTAGTCCGACTTCGGTGTCGGAAAGAGCGGAGAAAGCTATGGAAAAAGACAAGTGAAAAATGACAGACGTGCTGAAATTGTTGTGCTATTTTAAATGATCAATTATTGTATTTTTGCGTGTATGTGATTTCATAAATATGTTTGAAGTTATAACATATTGGCGACGAGGATAAACGTTGATGAAAACGGCAAAGAAAACCTTAGAAAAGGAAAGATCGGCCAGAAAATTTACATAACTTAAAAAATGACGACGAAGACAGTCGTAGGAACTATAGGTTCGGTTTCCGAATTTGTACCAGGGTCGGTAGATTCGTGGGAAGTATACCGTAAACAATTAGGTTTTTATTTTGAGGCAAACGAAATTACTGCAGAGAACAAGAAAAAAGCAGTTTTTTATTCGTCATGCGGCAAAGTAACATACGCCACACTGCGTTCACTGGCTACCCCAAGAAAACCGAGTGAATTGACGTTCGAGGAGGCCGTCACACTTCTGTCCGAACATTTTAATCCGCGGCCAAGTAAGTTTGTTCAAAGATTCAAATTTAATCGCCGTGATCAGCTTCCAAACGAGTCGTTGGCAGATTACTTAGCGGAGCTCAGAAGGTTGAGTGAACACTGTGGGTTTACGGATTTAGAAGAAATGTTATTGGATAGATTAATCTGTGGTATGAGAGATGAGCGGCTCCAACGAAGACTGTTGGCAGACGCTGAACTTACATTCAAGAAAGTTAAAGATGCAGCGTTGGCAGACGAGTCAGCAAATAAGAACATTTCGGAATTGAAAGCAAATTATAACAATGGATACCAAGTGGAAAGCACAATAAATAAGCAACAGGAAAGTAAAAGACGATCATGTTTCAGATGCAACGGGGGTCATCTTCCTGAAACTTGCACACACATTCAAACAGAGTGCAAATACTGCAAAAAAATTGGCCACGTCGAAGGAGCTTGTTTCAAGAAGAAGAGGAATGAAAAAAAAGACTCGGGAAGTCAGAGAGAAGGACCAAAGAAGAAAGAAACATCAAAATGCTATCGTACAGAAGATGAGGAATGCAGTTCAATCAGCTATCTATTCAATATATTTGGACGTGAAACTGTCAACAAACGAACAGCGTCGATTTTGATTGAAAAAATTCCGGTGGAAATGGAAATCGATTCAGGAGCCGGACACACTATCATAGGTCGAGAAACGTTCAACAGGATTTGGCCTACCGGTAAGAAGCTGGATAGTTCCAAAATAATCCTCCGAACATGGTCGAAACAACAACTCGAAACTTTGGGGGAATGTGATGTCGAAGTACAATTCCGAGGTAACAGATCACAACTGCGGCTGATTGTCATGGAAAACAACGGACCAAATCTCCTCGGGCGAGATTGGTTTGGAAAGCTGGGAATCTCGGTAAGCGGAACGCATTTTGTACAAGAGGATTATATACCATCGGCGTTGGAGCGACATAAGAAAGTTTTCCGTCAGGAACTGGGGAATTACAGAGGAACACCCATCAAGATCGTGTTAGACGAGGGATCAAGACCAATTTTCAGAAAACATCGTTTGGTTCCGTTGGCTTTGCAAGCGAAAGTTGAGGCGGAATTAACACGAATGGTAAAGGAAGGTGTATTAGAACAGGTAAATCAATCTGATTGGGCAACACCTATCGTTCCGGTGCTGAAACGGAACGGAGACATCCGTATTTGTGGCGACTACAAGAGCACGGTAAATACTGTTATAAAAACAGATGTCTATCCTCTACCGACGATAACGGAGGGTTTAGCGGTATTGGCTGGAGGAAAAATCTTCACCAAACTGGATTTAGACCGGGCGTATACACAAGTACAGGTGGATGAGGAGTCGTCGAAGATTCTAACACTGAACACCACCAAAGGATTGTTTCGGGTAAAAAGACTTCCGTTCGGTATTTCGTCAGCTCCTGCTTGTTTCCAAAGACTTATGGAAACCATCCTCGGAGGATTTGAAGGAATCATCGTTTACTTAGACGACATTTTAATTACGGGAAGATCGGTGGAAGAACACTGGCAAAGAGTACAAGAAGTTTTGAAACGTTTTGAAGAGGTGGGACTACGCATTAACAGAAATAAATGTGCATTTGCAAAACACTCGGTCGAATTTCTAGGTTTTAGGATTGACGCCGAGGGAGTACACCCGACGGACGAAAAAGTTCGAGCAATAAAAGAAGCGGTACCACCGAAAAATAAAACAGAACTAGAGTCGTTTTTGGGCATGATGAATTTTTATGAACGATTTATGCCAAATAAAGCGTCGGTCTCAGGACCTCTCTACGAACTACTGCAGAAAAAAGCAGTTTGGGTGTGGAAATCAAATCAAGAACAGGCTTTCCGGCAGTGTAAGGAGCTGTTAACGACGGACAGAGTGCTAACACATTATGATCAAACATTGCCTCTGTTGTTGGCGTGCAACGCGTCACCTTACGGCGTGGGAGCAGTGTTATCTCACAAACTACCAGATGGATCGGAGGCACCGATTGCATTTGGTTCAAGGACTCTGCAGACGAGCGAAAGAAACTACGCCCAAATCGACAAGGAGGCTCTGGCTATAATGTTTGGACTAAAACAATTCCACAGATTTATTTGGGGACGTCCTGTAACCATCCTGACAGACCACAAGCCGCTGTTGGGGTTACTACAACAGGGAAAAGCTATGCCAGAAACATTATCGCCTCGAATGCTTAGATGGAATTTGATTTTGGGTAGCTACAACTTTGTGTTAAACTATAGACCAGGAAAAAAACATGCGAACGCGGATGCGTGCAGCAGATTGCCATTGCCAGACAAGGAGGAAAGTTATCCGGAACCGGCAGACGTACTTCTGCTTGAAGAAGCGCCAATAGGATCACCATTAACAGCTGTAAACATCGAACAAGCGACGTTAAAAGATCAGATACTGGCGAGAGTTCGAAGAGCAATCCTTCACGGAACGATTGAAGAACTTCCAAATGAACCAGACTACATACCGTGGAAGCATCGTAACGGAACTCTATCGGTGCTAAAAGGTTGTTTGCTATGGGGTAACCGTGTGATTATTCCGAAAGTTTTACGAGCTTCGATACTAGGGCTTCTTCATAAAGTACACCAAGGTATCAATAGAACGAAGGCTATTGCTCGCAGTTATGTCTGGTGGCCGGCGTTGGATAAAGACATCGAAGAAATGATCGGTAACTGCGCAGCGTGTGTACAGACAAGAAAAGAACCCCGAAAAGCAGATCCGGTAAGCTGGGCACCGCCTGGAAAACCCTGGTCATGCATTCACGTCGATTTTGCGGGGCCCACAATGGGACATACGTATTTAGTCATGGTCGACGCTCATACCAAGTGGCCGGAGGTCAAAGAGACTGGAGGTTCAATGTCAGCCGATACCGTGATAAAATGTTTCAGAGAAGCGTTTGCAACTCATGGTATCCCAGACGTAGTTGTATCCGACAACGGTACTGGTTTTGTGGCAGCCGAAGTAAAAGATTATCTTCACAGGCTTGGAATTAGGTTCATTCAAACAGCACCGTACCATCCCGCGTCAAATGGATTAGCGGAAAGAATG
Organism: Pterostichus madidus; assembly: GCA_911728475.2. Taxonomy (NCBI): domain Eukaryota; kingdom Metazoa; phylum Arthropoda; class Insecta; order Coleoptera; family Carabidae; genus Pterostichus; species Pterostichus madidus. The sequence goes on from OU452319.1 coordinate 15,711,985, forward strand.
GTTCAGACACTGAAACACCAGCTGAAAAAAATACCTGCTCGAGAGTGGCAAGTAGAATTGGCAAACATCTTGTTGGCACTGAGATCTACACCGTGTACTACCACGGGAAAATCACCGGCGGAGCTACTGATGGGAAGACGTCTACGCACGCTTTTGGACAAATTTCACCCTGAAACGAGCCAAAACTGTGAAGGGAAAGGAGAAGAGAAAGCTGTGCTGCAGAACAGAAAACTCTCAGTATCGGATGATATATTATATCGAAACTTTGGCAGAGGTCCTAAATGGGAGTCAGGGAAGATTGAAGAAATTAATGGTCCGCGAAACTTTACAATCAGAACACTTGATGGTGACAAAAAAAAACGTCATTTAGATCAGATCATCCGAAAACCGGTGGCTACCGCTACCGTCGAATCGTTACCGGAGTCTACAGTTCAATCACCGAGTCAATTAAATACTCGGTTGAGAAACACAACACCAGTAACCGAGCTGGTAAATTCGAGAATGGAGGAACTACTTGAAGAAAACCACCAGGCGTGGTCTCCACGGCAAGCTCATACAGAAGCATCGGGCATGTCAGTGGAAGATGATAATTTGTCAGAAATAATAGATGAACAGCCGGAAATTGGTAACGAGAAGCATACACCAGAACCCCGCCGTTCAGGTCGTATTAGTAGGCCGGTGAATCGTCTCAACTTATGAGGGGAAGGAGTGTTGGGGACTCTCTCTAAGGGCTAGTCCGACTTCGGTGTCGGAAAGGGCGGAGAAAGCTATGGAAAAAGACAAGTGAAAAATGACAGACGTGCTGAAATTGTTGTGCTATTTTAAATGATCAATTATTGTATTTTTGCGTGTATGTGATTTAATAAATATGTTTGAAGTTATAACATAACTCCTAAACAAAATTCACATATAAATTTCAATTAAATTACTATTAAAAAATAAAGAAACTAATATTTACAAACAACATACTGAAACTTAATGTTTCAATTAAAAATTTATTTCTTCCTATTGCATTTTTCATTATAAAATTATGTATTGGTTATGCATATAACAAACAATATTCACCACATTAAAATTACCTCTGTGACTTCCCTCCATCAACAAGTAATGGGTAAAAGGTCAACAGTAAGTACGTGTGTTATAAAATTCTGGCAACATGTGTTCTAAAGACACTACGTCATGCACAAGGTAGATGGCGGGTTCGATTCCCACAATACAATTAATGAAATTATAAATTATTATTATTATTTATTTTTTTTTTATTTAATACAATTACCTGATTTACTTTACTTTTACTTTTTTTAGAGAATAATATAAAAATGACTTCAATAACCTAATCAATGTATTATCTAATTAAGTAAACTACAGTTAACTTACTTTCTGTCAACATTACACGATATATGACCAGAGCTGGGCATGATTTAAATCAAAAGGAATTATAAATTGATTTAAATCATATTTCTTGATTTAAATCAAGTGAATTAAGCCTTTAAAAAAAAATCGCAAATCAGGCTTGTGACTTAAGACCTTAAAGAAATTTATTTGGGCTTGTGAATTGTTTTAGAGCTAAAAAAAGGCTTAAATCATTTCTCTTGGCAAAACTGTTACAAGTTATGGGTTCTCCATCAAGACAATGCGTTGGCTCATTCCGCAATGTCTGTCAAGAGGTATATAGCCAAGTACAGCATTGCAGTGCTCAACCATATGCCTTATTCGCCAGATCTTGCACCGTGCGACTTCTATCTGTTTCCTAAGGTGAAATTTGCCTTAATAGCAACAAGATTTGAGCTTTGAAAGAGAAATCGGCACGTGTTCTGAAGGAGCTGACAGAAGAAGACTTCCAGCACTTTCTCGAACAATGGAAGATTCGCATAGAGCGTTGTAGGGATAGAGGAGGGGTGTATATTGAAGGTGATAATAAGTAAATAGGTATGAAATCAAAACAAAATGTTAAAACACCGTCAGTCTCGCTATTTAATAGTCACATCTCGTATCTACTTACATCTGTTTTCATTCGGTTGTGCATATAATAATGCACCTAATATTTTAAAAAAAGAAATATTAAATAAATTGATAATATGTAGTACTTGTAAATATGATTTAAGCTCCAAGCCCCAAGCCTCAAGCCCCAATTCCCAAAAAGGGTTGTGATTTATAATTCACATAAATAAATCACAAATCACTTTGTTTTGTGAATTAATTCACTTTGAAAATGAAGTGGAATTGTGAATTGTCACAAAAAAATATTTGTTTGATTTGTGAATTGTGATTTAATTCCTTTTGTTCGTGATTTTGCCCAGCTCTGTATATGACATACATAACTTGACGTGACATACATGACATTACATAACATGACATAACATGATATGATATTATATAACATACATGACATACATTATATGACTCGACATTATATTTATGACGGTGACGTTTTATTGCTTTTTTTTCTAATTTTTATAAAATTTGGAAACTAAATTGCAACGATTTTGGCTATTTTTGATCATTTCCTTCACTGACATATTGTTAAATATTGACAATTAATTAGGTTTTATTAATTTTTACAAGATTGTCACACTAAATTGTAACGATTTTAGCAATTTTTATTATTTCTCTTAAATTTTGAGAATTTAATTGATATAATCTATTATTATCATTTCCCTGACTGTTCTAAACTAGCTTGTATAATTATCTCATTTAAATTAATTACTTATACGGGTACAATCAGGAAACATATATGTATGTAATATAAGGAAGTTCGTCATCGGCATAAAATTTCATTATTTCATCTACTTCAGTTCGTAAAAGAAAAGATTCAATATTCTTAAAAACCATTATTATCATGAAAACTCAATTTTCATTTGTTTTTTGTTTCCGTTTTTATCCAACAAATTGTTTTGGTGAACGGGTTTTATTGACAGAGTTTCAGGTTTCAGTTTTTAGACTGCAATAGTTTTCGGTGAACTTAATTTATTAAACGGTTTCGGTTTTGCTAAAGTAATTTACGAGTAGTTATATATTTTTAATTTTTATTCTTGTATTATCGTACGTATTACATTTAATCTTCAAATACGACATTCACAAAAACAAAAATCTGTTTAAACAAATAAAAAGTATTTATATATAATAATAAACGAAGAATATAATATTTACACTGTAAAAGTTGACAGCAATTTTGATAAATTATTAATATTTGATCTAATTAATAAAACATCTTCTAGTATATTTTGTCCATGTTAGACAGTCGCGTTGAAAGAATGAATTTCAAATATAATACTAAAACTGACTTGGGGTTAGGTACAGCAAGTAGCAGTTTAACAATTTGATTCTACAATTAAGGATTTTTACTTCTTGTACAAATTGATGATGCTTATAAAGGATCTACACTGGTTTAACGCAAACAAAAACATACAGTTCATACTTTTAAATTATTTTAAACACAGAAATTTACAAATCACATTTAATTATCAAGACAACATTTATTGTAATGCAGTTAATCGATTAATAAAAAAGGGTTTTGCTTTCGGTTTCGTATCTGTACTTATTCTGTATTTGTTGTAAATATTAGAAATTAGATATATTTTATCGTAATGTTATAAACTGACAAACTGGGGTTTCATTGAAACATTTCTATTTATTTGCAGATAAATTTGCCGTAAGAAAACCAGTCATAGAGAATTTGACATACGACTACGCATACATTGGGCAACCGTTAGTTCTGCGATGTAAAGTAACTGTTGATCATAATGTTGGCTTCCAAATGTTCTGGACAACACCAAACCGTACAGACATTCAAGTATTCATTCTACTTGTAATAATCATGTTATAATTCCTCTAATGAATTTTATATCCCATAGAACCTGCATATAGAACAAATTCCAGGCATTCGGAATACAACTGATCAGATCATTTTTAAAATAGACAACACAACGCAGGAAAATCAAGGAAAATACTCATGTAATATATTTTATCCTACAAATATAAGAAGTTATACATCGAAACTTATTCTGGTAAAAAGTATGTTAATATCTAGATCTGTAAGACTATAACTGATATTATTAATTAATAATTACGATAATTCTAGAAGGAAAAACGCCTAGAATTGTAACGAGTAGCTTTAAGGACCAAGACCAAATCGTCATGCTTCTCGAGGAGACCATGAACCTGATATGTTCTGCTGAAGGAGATCCGAAACCCGTGATCACCTGGATGAAGGTAACACCAAACAGTCCTGATATAGTCAATCTGTTACAGAGATTTTCACTTTCTCAGAATTCCACTGAAGTACGAAGGCTTGATGGGCACATTTACTTCGCTATCAACAACTCAGAACTCACTGTTCACTACATAATAGGGTCCGATGCTGGACTGTACACTTGCATAGTAGAAAATCCATTCGGACGAGATTCTCGCTCCGTGACCGTTCATGTACAGACAGGTACTGTGTAATTCCGGACTACATATATAACATCACTCTATATCTTATCAGATGGAGTAAAACGAATTTTTCATCCTTAAAATGAAAATATTTAATCATGTGCTTTTATCTACATGGACGAAATTATTTTTTATTCTGGGTTTAAGCTCTTATTAACTTTATCACTAAATGATAAAGGGTGAAAAGCTGGCGAAATAAATGTCTACAAAAATAATAACATCTACATAATTACTTAATGCAGATATGAAACATATTAAGAATACATTTTAATATTAAATTTATTTGAGCAGTTATCTGAAGTGATTTTTATTTTCAGTTTTAATTAGAACCGAGTACATCTTAGGAATAATTTTCATGATTATTCTATGTGTTATTATGTCAGCTTTACTAGCAAGAAGGATATATAAAATCAAGGTACAGTTTTGAGAATGACATTTAATGCCATCACGCTGGAGAGAGATTAAAGGGAAATCAAAGAGACATCTCGCACTAGTGTGAGAGTTAGCTTACAGACCAAGCTCCATTAAAGCATACCTTTAAAATACGATGCATGTGCAAATGGCCACGGTACACTCCCCTCAATTTGACGTTTGTGTTAGTTTTGTGGTTATAGTAGATTAGTTGAATCGTTATATTATTTCAAAGTTTTTAAACATGAATTTAATGTCCGACAATGTTTCTAAGGCAAAGTTTATATTTCATAATTATGATTTTAAAATTTCGTTATTGCCATCAATTTTGGAAGATATAATTTCAGGAACCTATGATAAAGAATCCAAATATAGGTACTGATGATGTAAATAAATCATACACGAAGAGCTATAAATAAATAACATATAATCAAACATATTTATATAATATTGATAATTATACCCATGGGATAGTTGGCTCAGTGAAATTGAATTGGCCTGTTTATTTGAGAACCTCGGTTTAATTCCAACAGCCGACAAACAAGTTTCATCTCATTAAAATTATCCCTGTGGCTCTCCCTTCACTAACATCTTTAGGGGCCGTCACTTGACGGCTGGTAACTGCACTTCATGCGCATAAATATATCACTTACCGAAATCTGCTACGCTAGAGTGCCGCATCCAGTAATGGGTGAAAGGCGTGATGATACATTTATTTATTTTATAATTAAACCCTTATGGGATGGCTAGCTCAGTGGTATGAAGTCGGCCTGTGGATCCTGAGGTCCCTGGTTCGATTCCCACAGGCGACAAATTTTCATAATTTGAAAAAGCTATCCCTGTGGCTCCTCCACCACTAACATGTTTGGGGGCCGTGATTTGACGACTGGAAACCGCACTTCACGCGCAAAATATATCACTTACCGAGATTTGCTTCAGCAGAGTGCCACACCCAGTAATGGGTAGAAGGCGTGATGATATATTTATTTATTTATTTATAATTAAACCCGAACTTGCTATGAACAAAATTAGGAAACAGGTGAAGTATTAGAAATGAAATATAATTCTTCATTCGTTGAAAACTGTAACGCCTGTATAAGAATGTATTTTTTCTAGCCATTTTCCCTCTCTCTACAAAATAACATCTCACATGTTTTGATTTTTGACAGCTACGCTAAACCACGTGACAATTGTCAATATAGACAAGAGGATTGTACCCTGGCTACTAACAACATACGTTAAAATATAGTTTAATTGGTCGTGGTCTGACAACTTACTCTCTCACTAATACGAGATATATAGTTTTTTTTGTACTCTTCCATTCTTACCTGGTGTAACGTAAAAAATTTAAATGTATAACCACAATACTACAGTAGCGACACTTTTGTCACCGTCTTTGATGTTTCGTTCCGAGCTGCTCGGCGTGGGACAGGTAATAATGTAAAACGGGAGATGTAAATTGCATCATAATATTTCTTAAACATGTCTTAGTTAATCAAGATTGTTTTTTATATATTTGCATGAAATAAAACTAAAATATTTATTTATTACTATTCAAAATATATACAAAATAGATACTTAACGAATTACTTTAAACTACAATGGGATGCTAGCTCAGTGGTATGAAGTCGGCCTGTGGATCCTGAGGTCCCTGGTTCGATTCTCACAGGCGACAAATTTCCATAATTTGAAAAAGCTATCCCTGTGGCTCCTCCACCACTAACATGTTTGGGGGCCGTGACTTGACGACTGGTAACCGCACTTCACGCGCAAAATATATCACTTACCGAGATCTGCTTTAGCAGAGTGCCACACCCAGTAATGGGTAGAAGGCGTGATGATATATTTATTTATTTTATTTACAATACAAAAATAATCTTATAACGTTTCTTTATATAATATATGTTATTTATTTCCTAAAATGATAATTTTACAGTTGAGTCTTGAAATAATTTCATTAAATATTGTTTTAGAAACAAGAACAAGAATGATCGCAATTAGTAACTTCAAAATGGTAAATATTTTTACTAGTTTTTGTACAATTAAAGGAAATTTAATTTTGGAATGTAAAGGTTCGAAAATAATGATTACATCGTTTCTTTTTTCATATTGTTTGGAACATATATTTTTGAGAATTATTGTTCGTGTCTTTTGAAATACAAAGAATAACAAACGTCACCTGCGACACCTTATATTTCTACAACTACATAGTAATTACAAAGTAAATAAAAAAGATAGTCTTTACGCTGTGATTTGACCAAGGTAGAGTGTGAGTTGAATATCCCGCTTCACATTATTTCCACCTTCATACTTGAAAGAAAGTGTGACTACTGTATCATTCTCCATACTGTGGTATAATTCTCCATCGTTTAATGTTATTTGTTTTACAGAAATTGCGAAAACAATTAAATGAAGCTGGTTTCATTAAGTTTAAATTTGGAGAATTAAAACGTTTAAACCCATGTTTTAACGTGGCCGAGCAGGCTGCGCTGTTATCCTATGATACAAAATGGGAAATTTCACGAAACTCAATTGAACTAGGTCACCAATTATAAATTAATTTATAACAAACACTTAATATCTAGGTACGTTTTTTTTGCAGGACGTAATTTGGGATCTGGTTATTTTGGACTTGTGGTTGAAGCAACAGTTTCAGATTTTTTTGACGGAGAACCAGAAAAAACTGTTGCTGTCAAAATGCTTCACCGGAACTGTAACATCATTGAATTAAATTCTTTAATATATGAACTCAAAATAATGAGTCATCTTGAGGAACACGTCAACTTGATCAATCTGTTGGGAGCATGTACAGACAGAATTGCGGAAGGTAAAAAAAAATTCGTATTAATTTCATTTGAAATTTTGCAATAAATTTTTCAGGAAATTTGCTTGTTGTACTTGAATATTGTGAACATGGCAGCCTCAGCAACTATCTCAGGAAAAATCGTTGTAATTTCGTCAATTTAATAGATCCAGACACGCAACTCATTTGCTTTTCCGATGATGATAACGATTCTTTACAAGGTATTTATATACAACCTGATTCTCAATAAAGTTTTACCTAATATTAAATTTTAATTCAGTCAAATTAAGTTAAATCATATTATTTAAGTAATTATAATATACCTTAATATAATTCTGTTATGGTTAACTTTTGAAAATGTGATTTAGAATAACTTTTCAATATTGGATTTAATTAAGGTTAATCTATCCAAAATTGTTTATGTTTATATGTTGAATTATTTATTACATCATAAACCGGGTGTCTGTCTTACCCTACAATAAAGATTGTAGTATCAGTTGAACGATAAAATTTTTCTGAATTTTCAAAACAAAACGGTCATATGTAAAGATATTTATTTTCGATAAAAATTGAATAAATCGGTGAATCGTCTAAATTTAAAAATTAATTTACGGAACCAAATTACAACTAAATTGAAATGTATTTTACGTCGTAGGATTTAGAAAAATTATATCTTTCGATTGATACTACAATCGTTGTTATCCGATAAAGCAGGGATGGCCAACAAGTCGATCGCGACGACTTTTAAATATAAAAATAAATTAATCAAAATATATATTTTCTTGTTATTACTATCAAAACTTATTATTATTCCTTGAATTTATTTTTATATAATATTTTTGCATAATTAGCTTACAACACTTATCATTTTCATCAAGAATGGGAACTATATTATTTTTTTCTATATTGTTTGTATAATGTTACTGTTTAATTTGCAATGCTTATATTGCAAGACCTCAAAAAGGGCATTTAGAAAGGCATTTCAAGACAGTGCATGGTAAATATCAAACTAATTTTCTACCTAATAGTGATATAAGAAAAAATAAATTAAAAGAACACAAAACTAGATTATCTGCACAACAAGATTCATTCATAAAACCTAATTTACAATCTAAAGCAGTAACTGTAGCATCATTTAAACTGTGTCACCTTCTTGCAAAAAATGTAAACCATTTTATGATGGCCAATTCATCACACACGCATTTTTAGAAATAACAGATTCGCTTTTTGAAAATTTTAAAAATAAAAATGAAATTAAAATTGCTATTCAAGATTTGCAGTTATCTCGAAATACTGTGATGCAACGCATCGAAAATATGAGTAAAAATGTGAGTGAACAATTAAAAGCTCATATCGCTAATTGTGTTTCTTTTTCTTTACAACTGGATAAATCTACAGTCTTCAGTGATACAGCTCAATTACTCGTTTTTATTCATATGATTTTCGAAGATACTGCCACTAGAGAAGAAATGTAGGATATGATTTCGTTAAAAGAATGAACTAGAGGTCAAGATATATTTAACGCGTTCAAAATTTTTATTATAAAAATTAAATAATCACTGTTTAAACTCATATAAATAAAAATAGATGGAGTAAAATCAATGATGGGGCATCTTAAGGGATTTATGCCGAAAAGATGATGAATTCTCAGATTTTTTGAGTTAGCACAGTATTATTCATCAACAAGTGTTAGTCAGCAAAATATTAAATACTAATAGCTTTCAAAATTGTAAATTCTATCAGAGGAAAATTTCTCAAAACAAGGCTTTTCAAAATGTAATGTGAGGTGGCTGAGCCGAAGTAAATTCCTACGGAGATTTCAAAATTTATTGAATGAAATTAAAAAAATTGTTGAACAAAAGAGAGATTGTCAACAGCTACAAGATCCGAAATAGATGTGTGATCTGGCTTTATTGGCATTTTTACCGGAAAATTAAGTGATCTGAATTTAGGATTACAAGAAAAAAATAAAACTTTGGGTACATAATTAGTAGTATTTCCGCATAAAAATATAAATTTTTGGCAAAGGTTAAGAATGAACAGTTCTGAAACAACAAAATTTAGATAATTTTGTAAATTTGCAAGATCATTTGTAAAAATATCCTGTTTTTGTGTTTGATAGCGCGAAATATGTTTCTGAAATTGAAAATGTTGTGGATGGATTTGAAACTAAATTCAGTGATTTAAAAGAAAATGAAGCTATGTTTCAAAACATTTCTTATCCATTTAATGTCGATTTAGATTCTAAGCCAATCGCAAGTAAAATCGCTGAAATTTTTCACATGGAAAAGTTATTACTTGATAATGAAATTATTACATTGCGAAATGATATCTTTATATTTTTGGAAATATGTTTGCTCAGAAAAGTATCCAAATGCACAAACGAACTACGGAATTTAAAATTATTATTTCGGTTCCACATATCTGTATGAATTGACCTTTTCGTATTTAAAACAAACAAAAACAAAACATCGTTCTACTCTCACTGACTTGCATACAGAAGATTCTTTATGCTTGGCTTTATCATAGTATGTTCCCGATTTCGAAAGCTTGGTAGATGACATGAAGGCACAAACTTCATATTAATTCAAATTTGTATTTCATATAAATATTTAAAAAATACTTTTAGTTGTATTTAATTTCAAAATTAATAGACAAATTAATAGAAAATAGTAGATCACGGCACATTTTCAAGAAAAAAATTCGATCGCATACCAAATTAAGTTGGCCATCCCTGCGATAGAGCATCGACCAACAGCATGCAAAAAACTGATTTCCCATGTTAAATGTACACCTTTAAAGACAGACACCCGATATAAGTGTTGTATGCATTAGAAGTGTCTTGTCGTGGCTCGGGCGGCGTCAGTACGCTACAGTTGCTGCGCTGGGCGCTACAAGTGGCGCGCGGTATGGAGTTCCTCGCCTCCAAACAGATCCTGCACGGAGACCTAGCGGTGAGAAACGTTCTGTTGGCCGAAAATTACGTGGCGAAAATTAGTGACTTCGGGCTGTCCAAGACTTTAAGCTCCAGTGGTTATTACAAGAAGACATCTCAAGTGAGCAGAACTAGTAGTCTAGTGTTATTTGAGTTGTGTGCAGGTATATGTACATATTGTATGTGTTCCACTCCAATAGTGTCCTCTGCCGATCAAGTGGATGGCGATTGAATCCATCCGAGACAAGACGTTCTCCACGCAATCCGACGTATGGGCGTTCGGTGTGGTGCTGTGGGAGCTCTTCAGCCTGGCGCGGACCCCGTACTCCGAACTGGAGCCGGACTTCCGTTTCTACAGGAAGCTAGAGAGCGGCTACCGCTTGGAGCGACCCGAGTACTCTACAAGGGAAATGTAAGAGCCGCGTACACAGTGAGTGTGACATTGTAACAATCGATGTTTGTGTGTGTATGCAGCTACCAGGTAATGCGCGAGTGCTGGTGTGTGCGGCCGTCAAGCAGACCCACGTTCTCGTGTCTCGTCCAGACGCTCCACGACCTGCTCCAGGAGCCCAACAAGGTAAACTGTTTAAATCTATGTCAATATTTTGTACTAATTTGTTAACGTGTTGATTTGTTTCAGCGCCTTTCTGCTGCGGCGCGGAGTGCAAGTGACGTGCTCGCCTCAAGTCAGGCCGACCACTTAGCCGCGCCAGACTGGATAGCGCTGGACATCATCCGGCCTCTTAACGCTAATGTTGATGGCACAACAATAAAATAGCTTATTTGCCGACTCGATTTACGTATATAGATAGATACATCTATTTATTTAGTTTTCTGCTTAAATAATTAATACTCTTTTTGTGATTTTAATTCTTTTTCTTTATTTTTCATATACTTAATAGAATTTCTTGTATATATTGTTTGTTCCGTTTTTTTTATAATAAATAATGTTTCTCATAATATTTCTGCCATTTTTCCTTTTTGTAAATTCTGTACCGAAGATAGAATAGTATGTTGTTGATAATATGGACACGATTAAGTACACGTAAAGATTTTCTCGAATATTGCTGTTTCGAAATAAAACGGTACCAAACGTTCTTATACCTGAAAGAATAGAAATACTGAAAGAGAAACTCTTACAATGTAATTTGAAAGAAGATATCGTTGAGAAATATATTTTGCTGACTAAAACTTGCATGGAATTGAATGCCTTTAGTTTCTAAAACAATTATTACCGACAAACGTTTGGTACCGTCATGGGAAATGCTCTACCTCCTTTCCTAACTAACATTTTCCTCGACAAATTAGAAAAAAACACTGGAATTGCAATCTGACATATTTCCACGAATTTGGCTGAGGTATGTCGACGACGTCTTTGCCGTGATAGATTTAGGTTTCGATTTAGATAAATTCTCGAAAATTATTAATTCACAAAATCCCATAATCAAATTTATCTATGAATTAGAAACCGACAACATCCTGTCTTTTCTAAATTTGAAATTAATAAAAACTCAAGATTCAATAGAATTTGACATCTATAGGAAACCAACTAATACGGAAAATTATATACACGCCTCTTCTAATACCTCCCTTCAAATAAAAAATTGCAGCTTTCCAGAATCTCATCCATAGATTATTAAACGTGCCACTCAGGAAAGATAGATTCCAAACAGAACTAAATTACATCATTTATTTAGCTGAAATCAATGGTTTTAAAGGAAATATAATTATGAATTTACTTAAAAAGCAAAAAATCAAGAAATTGATCAAAGATAACATGACTTTAAAAACAGAACATAAAACTAAGAAGTATCATACATTTATTTAACATATTTATTTCAGCTTTAGCGCTACATCACCATAACACAGGTCATAACTTTAGTATAAATAATTTAAAATGTGAAAAACCATGAAATAATTATAAACTGAACTTGTTAGAAGCGATAATAATGAAGAAAAATGTAAAATGTTATTAAACACAGATTGGAGAACTCCTACTCAAATTGGTAATATCCAATTGTTAATCCAGATCATTAAATGTATTTTGCCTTCCAACCGTTAAGCTGTTTTTGCATGTATTGTCATCTCGCTTTTGTAACAAATCATGGTGGTCAAAACGAGAATTTATCTTGACCACTGATTGTCGACGTGCTGAAGTTGAATAATAAGTAATGAAACGCTGCATGTGCGAGTGGTAAATATTTTATTAAAACAACATAATAACAATCAACATAAAATAAAGATAATGAATTAATTAAACAACAAATAACAAATTAATAACATCATATTCTCGGGATAGACACCCTCGAATATTCTTCTACTCACGAAACATAACTACTATCTACGTACTAACATCTACTACTTTCGAACTGTCTGCTACATACTTCTACATTGTATACTATCATCTACTATCATTTACTATCATCTACTATCTTAAACTACGGCATTTATACTAAATAAATGCTAGATCGCAATCATTTCGCTGAATGTGGCAAATACCTCAGACGATCGCGCGTGTTCCAAAAGGTGAATAACATGACATGTGTCTTAAAGACGCAATCTAATCAACAATTTTGCAAACGATTATTTCTTGTATATCCTGTCTGTTACACTTTACAGCTAGTCTTGTACAAATACTGTGTGTGTTTTTAATTTTAAGTTAGTGTACAACTGATGATGGCTGCAGTGTAGCCGAAATGTACATCTTGCATTATTAAAATAAATGTTGTGAAGCAAAGAACAAGTGTAATTTACTTATATTAATATTTCCTTCACAATAACTCATCAATATATCATACTAAAATATAATATTCCACTTGCATCATCAGCATCTGTAGAAAGGCTATTTTCGTATGATGGTATTATATTTAGAGCCGAACGGCGATCTTTAACTGGTCAGACTTTAATAAACTTTTAATCTTAAACGCAAATAAAAATTAATGCCATGAAACATTTCTTTATTCATAAAACTATCTTTGTAATAAGAATGTTATTTGGAAAAAAATTATAATATATGATATATAAATAAAATAAATAAATATATCATCACGCCTTCTACCCATTGCTGGGTGTGGCACTCTGCTAAAGCAGATCTCGGTAAGTGATATATTTTGCGCGTGAAGTGCGGTTACCAGTCGTCAAATCACGGCCCCCAAACATGTTAGTGGTGGAGGAGCCACAGGGATAGCTTTTTCAAATTATGAAAATTTGTCGCCTGCGGGAATCGAACCAGGGACCTCAGGATCCACAGGCCGACTTCATACCACTGTGCTAGCCATCCCATATATCTACTAAAGTATTTTTTAAGTGTTTGTATGGTATTTGATCTCCAAAACTTATGTATTAATTAAAATATTTTTAAAATGTTTCACCAAGTGTTATATGCATATTAGTCATAATTATTTTCAATCGAATAAATATATATGATTAATTTTTTTTAAATTAAATCATTAATAATTAATCGTTTAAAAAAACATTACTTACTGAATTATGTTTCAATAATGCCGTCACTTTCAAAATAAGTTCAATTTTACATTTTCCTTCACAGAACCGGCTTTCAAGGCTTTCGACCGTAACCTTAATATAATCACTTGACAGAAAACAATGCAATTATAACCTTTTTTTCTCTAAATATTTCTACTGCAAACTATTAGTTTAAACGTAGCTTTTCATGGATATAAAGCAATACCATGTATTCATTTTTAAAAGTAACGTCGTTTGTCGTCATTCAATTTCTAAAAATAACGTATTCCTTTTCATATTGTTTCAGCAAATTTAATTCAATATTTCTCTCACTTTCCCTAAATCCTACTGAACAATTTCATAGATACGCGTTTTCTAATTTTGAAGGATTTTACATTGGTGTATTTTTTTGACGTATTCGTTGTTATACATGAACAAATCATCATTTAGATACTACTTATCTGATATTCGTCGATACATCGATTCGTCCATTAAAACTCTATTTTGCATACTCGTAACATAAGTAACTGTCTTGAAATGGTCAAGTAATATTTAAAATAAAAGACTGATTTGACAAATGAAATTTGTTAAATTCCTGCCAAGAACGGTAAAATTTTACTAGTTTGAACGATGTAAATGTTAATTGAATGATCAGATTTTTTCTGCAAAGAAGAACCAATGTTAATTATATTTTTAAAAAGCAACTAATTTGGAAAAATTACCGCTATACATATATGATTCTTTATTAAAAAGTATGTCTTGAGCATTGAAAAAATACTGAAAAGAAATCAGGGTCTAAAAAAATTTTATTTGTAAAAAAATAAAATTATTTTTCGTGTCACTTATAAAAATTCATGCTTTTTTGTACTTTTCATTAATTAGTGAAAAGACACAAATTTTCAACAAGATAACAATAATACACTCAAATTCCAATATTCATATCGTATTTTTACATGACTTATTATTATTTATATCCCTTTACTCAATAATTTAAAATTATAACTAATTTCATAACATCATAGTCAATCTGCTACCTAATTGGTGAACGCCAAACAAAGAATTCCAAAAATACTTGTCCACGCCCTGTAATTGTGAAGTGTGTATCGTATGAAACGCGTCTAGCCATAATAAAGACGCGTAAACTTTTAAAGAAACCAATATTGCTATTAAAGAAGATTTGACCGCCAAAAGGTATGAACTGAAGAACGCTGGTTTCAAAAATGACGGTAATATATTTCTAAAGTTAGAAGATGATATAATAAAATGTATTGAAAATATAGGCCAAGTAAAGATGGAAATGCTATAAGATTTTAAAGTAATTATTAATACGGTGTAGTTTATTATCAATTTCTTTTGTTTCTTTTTTTTTCTTTCTTCGTTTCTCGTTTTTGGAGTTACACATAATTTTTGAATATCTAAATTACACTTCTAATTTGTAATTTTTGTGTTTATCCATAGCTCGTATGTTTAACTCTACATTATTTTTTTACTAAATTTTTCTACATTCAACATCAGTCTCGGCGTCAGTTCACTGATTGTAATTAGTTGATGAATTAAAACTGAGTTCATTGACCTTCCTATTTTATATTTGTATTTGTGCGTGATCGCTGTTAATATTAATTAGTTATTATTTAACTTGTCAACTCGTTCTTAAGTGGTAGGTACAGCGTGTTAAATTTTTATTTTATTATTAATATTATTTGTTTGAAATTTTTCTCGCCTGACCTTGATCGGTATTCACTCCCGTATCCATTCCAAGTTGGGATATATCAACTTGGCATCCCCAAGCTATTGTGCACCTGCTATAGTTAGAGAGCTAGGGTGCAAGATAATGTCTTATTTTTTCCAGTGACAAATGGATTTTTTAATAGATTATGTCATGATAAACATGAAAAAAAGAAAATTAGATTTGGGCACGGGTGGCAACTATAGATGGCGCCGATGTAAATGCGCAGATTTTCAAGGTGGATGTTGATCTCTACACCAGTCCACTTTCAGAACTTCTGTCACCAATGAGCAACCAGAAATACATTCTGGCAATAATTTTGTTGTCATGTACTCATCGTGAACAAGTGGTAATATGTCACACGACACTAAATCTTCTATCTACCATTTTTATTACTTAATTATACCAAAGTCTATAATTTAAACTGAAAATTAGCCTGTAAAAATATGTCAACAACCACCCTTAAAATCTGCTCATTTACATCGGCGCTATCTATAGTTGCCACCCGTTCGCAAATCTAATTTTCTTTTTTTCATGTTTATCATGACATAATATATTAAAAAAACCATTTCTGTCACTGGAACAAATTAGACATCATTTTGTACCCTAGCTCTCTAACTACTAGCGGATGTAACAAGGGCTTGCGTAGGTTGGCCGGCAACACAAACTACATGTAAAAACGTGGCAATGCAAAAATAAAGTTAGTAGTGTTGTGTTCTAATAATCACCCTAGGGACATAAGCTACATAGGTTCAAATCCTGAAATACATACTTATCTACTTATAATTATTATTTGTTTGAAATTAATTTCTAGCCTAATTTTGCTGTCAATATTAAAAAAGCGTACAATATGTTATTTGCTATAAATACGTATTTAAAACTCTAAGCTAAATGATTGTTTTTTTAACAATATCTTTGCTTAATGAATCCATCTCGAATAATGAATTTTTCAATGATAATTTTACTATGTACTGTGATGATAGATATTGCGCGAGAGTTGTTAAAAAAGAGGTTGTGGAGTTATTTATGCAGTCAATAATGTTTTTTTATTTACTATTTTAATTTACCGCTCGACTTAAATTCCAAATTTGACATTATTTGCGTGAAAGTCCAACTTTCAGTTTGTAAGTGAGTATAGACCACAGGCATGTGACCTTACGATTTCAGATGTTTTCCGTAACTGTGAAATGACTGACTTTCATATCAGTATTAAATGTGCGATTTTCATTGTGTATATAGAATATATTATTAACAAGTATATATGCATATTATTCCAAAAGTGAAAAATGTTGTATTTTGTATATCATTTTGTTTAATCAAATATTTCTGGTATAAGTAGAATGGTGTTTATTATAATTATCCAAACTATATTATGGGATTACGCACATGTAGTTTGTTGTAATTAGATAAACGGAGAAATGTCATAGATCTGTTACATGTCTTTAAAGTACCTAATAATATAATTTCTGTTAGTCAAACTTTGTCGATGTTGAATTTTTTGTAGCTCGTGTAAATTCTAGATACAATTCTACTTTGATAGTTCGACGATGTGTAACTAAGTATGAAATTAATTGACCAACTAACTTTATATGCAAATTATTCAATGAGTTAGTTTTTTTTGTGCGATTTATTTCAAGATATATTTAATTGCTTTAAACTGAAAGTTCTTTTCTACTTCTCTAACGAAGGACGATGTTAATTATTTGTATAAATTGCTTATTTATTGCTATCTTTGTTTTATTCTGCTTGCTTTATTTATTATTATGCATTGTTAATTGATTTTGGAATTTGATTTGATTATGTATTATGTTCTATTTAACTTTATAAATATTTTTGAAACATTATATGTACTAGGGATGTCGATTTTGTAAAAAATTGCCGAACGAATATCCGTTCAACCGAATATTCGTATCCGAATAGTTCGGATATTCGTTAGTCTTCATATTTGTATCCGAATATCCGGATATTCGGATATTGGGTTATTCGAATATTCGGATATTCAGATATTCGAACATTCGGATATTCGGATATTCGAACATTCGGATATCCAGATAATCGAATATTCGGATATTCGAATTATTATGTAATTATGGAGCACATTAATGTATTTAATATTTAATAATAGAATTAGAACAACATTAACTATTTGCATTTATTAATTGATGACAATATGAAATACGCATTATTTGAATGTTTAAAGAATTTACTGTTTAGATATTTGAATTCGTTTGTTAATTAAAATGTGCTAAAATATTTGTAGCTAAATTAAAAATCTAAAGTATTTATTAAGAATTTTCGACAATTCGAACTATTCATTCATTGTTATTGACTGTTCCGATATTCTAACTATTCGTATATTCGAATATTCGGATATTCGAATATTCGGTTATTCAGATATTCGGATATTCGAACTATTCGGATAGCCAAAACCGAATATTCGCCATATAAATATTCGAATATTCGAATATCCGAATAAAATCAACATCCCTAATATGTACCCTCTGCAACTGAAATTTTTATTCTTTAAAATGGTCGTAAATAAATAAATAAATAAATACGCAGTTGTTAGAAACTGCAGTGAATTTTCTTTTAAATAAAAATTGGAAATACTTGCAAGTTAATTGAACAATGTTTATTTAACAAACTAACAGTTATGTAATATCATAAAAGTACAGCTATTTATTTATTTTCTTTTATTGCTCAAAAATTGTTCTCCACCAGGCTGAGGGCCACTTAATAACAAAAACACAACTAGAAAACCAACTGTTGTTGACATTTATTTAAATGTCAATTCATGTAAACGTAAAAGTTAAATGTTAAGTGCAAAATGGTTAATATTTACAGTAACGAGAAATACATAGATATGATCATGGTTTATGGAGCTGCGATAGAAAACGCAGTACACGCAAGACGTATGTATTTCGAAAGATTTCCAGATCGACAAATCCCTTCTGTAAACACTTTTCTTCGGGTGGCCGAACGAGGAAGAGAGACTGGGAATTTAAAGCTTATGCCTTCTTAGGAAAGGCCATGGTGGCGGAAGACCAAACCGACACGAGGTTAGCGTGAAGGTTGAAAGTTTTGAAATAACCAACTTTGAGCTTATACAAATTCACGGCAAATTTCCTACCAAGTTAACGTTTCTCAGTCCTTTGTTTAGCGTACATTTCGAGAAAATTATTTACATGAAGTACAAGGACTGACTCCCAATGATTATCTGTTGCAGCAGTTTAGCGAGTAGCTACTAAATCGTATCAGTAGGGAAACAGAATTTACAACAATTATGTTGGTGCCGGATGAATCCTGTTTCAGAAAGATGTTACTTTTCTTTTTTTAATTGTATTTAGTGAAATAAGTTTTATTAATTAGAAATATGTTTATTTACCGTTTTTGCCATAATTTTTTTGTTTGTTTGTGTATTTTGTAAGATTTTAGCAACAGCAAATTATTTGATTTTGAAAGAAAAGACTATACTTTGAGCCCACCTACCTGCAGTTTCAATCTTTTCCGTACGATATGAAGCATCCTGTGATTGCAGCTTAAAAGTTAAAAATGGTATTAAATTATTGCGTGAAGAATTGAAAATCATTTCGGATCTCAAACACCTCTTTGCCGTAGTTCAGGTAAGATATTTATTATAAATGAAATGTTAATTAAAGTATATAAGTTGTGAATATTAACTGAAATAAAATAAACATATACCTTATAAAAATTAATTAAAGATGCATACATTATAGATACACATTCATTCAATTAAGTTATTAAAAATCGTATAATTAAATATAAAACTTTTGTATACTACGAGTATAACCTCAAAATGTGTATTGTGAAATGTGCAATGTCAACTGAAATATCCATATCACGGTAGTGTCTCTGGCCAAGTACAAACGACACTGGCCAGACACTACAGTCTCTTATCCCGAGTGAACAAATGCCCATTTTCGCACTAAAAAATAAAGCCCACGCGGATACAAAAGTATGTTAACCACCGTGTAGCCCGCACAAAACTGAGTAGAAACAAAGAAGTTTCATGCAATTTGGTCCATCCGTTCCAAAGATATGGATGTTTGAAAAGTGATGTATTTCAAATTCGGCAAACGTCGGCTTCTCCTTGTTTAGCGTCCGCGTGTGACGTCATCACATTACTACGACACATTCCGTCTCGGCCCATCCCGTTTCGACCCATCCCGTTTCGACCCATCCCGTACAAATGTCTATTTTCGCACTAAAAAATGAAGCCCATGCAAATGTCGACTTCAATTTGTTCAGCGTCCGCTGGTGACGTCATTACGTTACGAATTACATGATATATTATTAATAATGCAAATATTATAATATATCAACTAACAATATTTTCTTAATTTTTTTAATTGTTTTACTAAAAAAATTCTATTTTTTTTAATTCAAATTTTTTTCTTTTTTAATTTTTTTACAAAAATAATCTGATACAACTCATTACATTATATGTTATATATATCTATATATATAAAAATTCATGTTTGTTTGTATGTTTGTTTGTTTGTCCCGTATGCGTTCCTATACCATTCATCCGATTGCGATGAAACTTTTCTAAGTTATTGTATGCCCGCCCACGAAGGTTTCTAACTTAGCACAAGTCCAATCCGCCATCTTGAAACAAAATGGCCGCTATCTTGAAAAGAACTGCACTGATTCGATTCAAATTTGGTATAGACATAGACGGGAACCAATCTTAACATATAGGTATAACAAAGATTCAGTCCGCCATCTTGAAACAAAATGACCGCTAGCTATCCTGAAAAGTACTGCACTGATTCGATTCAAATTTGGTATAGGTATAGACGAGAACCAATTTTAACATATAGGTATAATAAAGCCTTAGTACGCCATCTTGAAACAAAATAGCCGCTAGCTATCTTAAAAAGTACTACACTGATTCGATTCCAATTTAATATAAACATAATAATAATAATAATAATTAAGCCTAACTGTCCCATGTCTGGGCAAAGGTCTCTTCTTTTCTCTTCCATTCTTCTTTTTATTGGGAGTTTGTTGGCCTTGCTGGGTCAAATTTGGATAGGTCGTCTCTCCATCGTATTGTCTGCCTGCCTCTTCGTCTCTTACTGTCTAGTGGCAATCATTCTGTTGAACGCTTGCTCCATCTGTCCTCCTTGCCTCTCATCAGGTGTCCTGCCCACTTCCACTTAAGTTTCCTGACTGTCTGTGCTACATTTCTTATTTTTGTAGTTTCTCTGATTTTGGAGTTTTTTATTTTATCTTTAAGTTTTATTTGCAGTATCTTTCGCTCCATTTTCCTTTGGCAAACTTTTAGTGCATGCAGATCTCTTTTGCTTGGGGCCCAGGTTTGGCTGCAATACGTTATAGTCGGTAGAATACATGTATCCAGTAATTTTGTTTTAAGATATATAGGTATTTCTTTTTCCTTAATGTAATTTAAGGACCAGAAATGTTTCCATCCGTTTTTTATTCTTCTTTGTATTTCTTTCGAAGTTTTATTTTTCATTGAAATTGTTTGTCCTAGATAGATATATTTACTAACGTATTCTATTATTCTATTATATGAGCTTTTGTATCGTTTGTCATGAGTTTGGTTTTACTTTCATTCATGCTGAGTCCCGCCATCTTACTATGTTTGTCGAGGATTGTAATCATCTTCTCTAGTCCTTCGTGGTTTTTGACGAATAAGACGACATCATCTGCGAATCTTAGATTTGACAAGTTCGTTCCATTAATGTTTATACCTTCGCTTTCCCAATCATGTTGTCTGAATATTTCTTCTAGTACCAGGTTGAACAGATCTGGAGATAATGGGTCTCCTTGTTTTAAGCCTCTCTTAATTTCAAATGGTGCCCCCATCATATCCAATTTGATTCTTGCTGTGTTTGTTTCATATAATTTCTTTATTAAGCTGGTATAGTTGTCAGGCACTCCTTGATTCTTCATAGCCTCATAGAGGTAGCTTCTTTCAACCGAGTCAAATGCCTTGTTGTAATCAATAAATTCGATATATATTTTTCTGTTATATTCTATAGATTTTTCTATCACTTGGTTAACAGTTTGTAAGTGTTCTGTCGTTGAGAAGCCTTTCCGGAATCCTGCTTGGTTCGGTGATTGATTTTCTGTAATTACCTTGTTTAGTCTTTTCTGTAATATTTTCGTGAATATTTTATTCATGTTTGATATTAAGCTGATGGGTCGGTATTTGTTTATGTTATATTTTGCGCCTTTTTTGTATGTTAATGCAATTGTTGTTCTTGTCCACTGTGTAGGTATTGTTTTCTGTTGCATTATTAAATTAAATATTAAAGCTAAGATATTTGCGATGGGTTCTTCTGCCGATTTTAACATTTCGTTAGTAATTAAGTCTTCTCCGGGAGTTTTGTCATTTTTAAATTCTTTTATAACTTTCAGTACCTCTTCCTCTAGGATCAAAGGGATCGATGAGATTTCTTGGAGATCTTTGCTGAGGCTTATTGCAGCATTATCCGTTTTTGATGTATATAGGTTTTTATAAAATTCGGTAGCTGTTTTTATAATTTCTGAGCGTTGATAGGTTACATTACCATTTTTTTGTATTAAATGTGTTATTAGTTTGTTTCCTGTAGAAAGTTCTTGCTTTATTTTCTTTGTTGATCCGGTGGTATCTAGATAATCTTCTATTAATTTTAACTTATTGTTTCTATGTCAGTTCTTATATTTTTATTTACTAATTTCTTTATTTCAATATATTCAATGTTTTCTTTAGTATTCTTGATTTTTGTTTTCATTTCTTCTCTTTTCTCAATGAGTTTTATTGTATTCTCCGTCAGTACTTTCCATGGTTTTTTATTTTCGGACTTGATTTCACATTGATTTGCTGATGAAATCAATATATTTTCCACTATATTATACAATTCTTGAACTAGCCAATTTTTGTTTTTGTCAATTCTGTTTAAGTTTTCTGCGATTAACCCAAAAAAATGTTCTTTATCCAGGTTCTTAATTGTTTTCTTAGTATGCTCAAATTTGTGACTTCTTGCTTCTTTGTTTTGGATTTGTATGCAGCATCTTACCATCCTGTGGTCGGTATCGAATTTAAGCCTTTTTATGGCACTTACATCGGTTATAGTTGAGGTGTTATTTGATATAATGTAGTCTATTTGGTTCTTAGTTCGTCTGTCAGGGCTTAACCAGGTCCACTGTAGGAGAAAAAAAAATTAATACAGTTTGCCTTACAACAACAGTTAAAAATACTAAACACACTCTTTACAAAACCAGAGGAATATAAGCATAGACGGGAACAAATCTTAACATATAGGTATAATAAAGCTTCAGTCCGCCATCTTGAAACAAAATGGCCGCTAGCTATTCTGAAAAGTATTGCACTGATTCGATTCTAATTTGGTACAAGTATAGACGAAAACCAATCTTAATATATAGGTATAAAAAATCTTCAGTCCGCCATCTGGAAACAAAATGGCCGCTAGCTATTCTGAAAAGTATTGCACTGATTCGATTCAAATTTAGTATAAACATAGACGGGAACAAATCTTAATATATAGGTATAATAAATCTTCAGACCGCCATCTTGAAACAAAATAGCCGCTAGCTATCCTGAAAAGTATTACACTGATTCGATTCAAATTTGGTATAATCATAGAAAGTAACCAATCTTAACATATAGATATAATAAATCTTCAGTCCGCCATCTTGAAACAAAATGGCCGCTAACTATTCTGAAAAGAATTGCACTGATTCGATTCAAATTTAGTGTAGACATAGACACGAACCAATCTTAACATATAGGTATAATAAAGCTTCAGTCCGTCATCTTGAAACAAAATGGTCGCTAGCTATCCTGAAATGTACTGCACTGATTCGATTCAAATTTAGTATAAACATAGACGGGAACCAATCTTAATATATAGGTATAATAAATCTTCAGACCGCCATCTTGAAACAAAATAGCCGCTAGCTATCCTGAAAAGTATTACACTGATTCGATTCAAATTTGGTATAATCATAGACAGTAACCAATCTTAACATATAGATATAATAAATCTTCAGTCCGCGATCTTGAAACAAAATGGCCGCTAACTATTCTGCAAAGAATTGCACTGATTCGATTCAAATTTAGTGTAGACATAGACACGAACCAATCTTAACATATAGGTATAATAAAGCTTCAGTCCGTCATCTTGAAACAAAATGGTCGCTAGCTATCCTGAAATGTACTGCACTGATTCGATTCAAATTTGGTACGGACATAAAGGGGAACCAATCTTAATATATAGGTATAATAAATCTTCAATCCGCCATCTGGAAACAAAATGGCCGCTAGCTATTCTGAAAAGTATTGCACTGATTTTATTCAAATTTAGTATAGACATAGAAGGCAACCAATCTTAACATATAGGTATAATAAAGCTTCAGACCGCCATCTTGAAACAAAATAGCCGCTAGCAATCCTGAAAAGTATTACACTGATTCGATTCAAATTTGGTATATTCATAGACAGGAACCAATCTTAACATATAGATATAATAAATCTTCAGTCCGTCATCTTGAAACAAAATGGCCGCTAGCTATCTTCAAAAGTACTGCACTGATTCGATTCAAATTTGGTATAAGCATAGACGAGAACCAATCTTAACATATAGGTATAATAAAGCTTCAGTTTGCCGTTTTGAAACAAAATGGCCGCTAGCTATCCTCAAAAGTACTGCACTGATTCGATTCAAATTTGGTATATACGAGTACATAGACATGAACCAATCTTAACATATAGGTATGATAAAGCTTCAGACCGCCAACTTGAAACAAAATAGCTGCTAGCTATCCTGAAAAGTATTGCACTGATTCGATTCAAATTTGGTATAAGCATAGACGGGATCCAATCTTAACATATAGGTATAATAAATCTTCAGTCCGCCATCTTCAAACAAAATGGCCGCTAGTTATCTTGAAAAGTTCTGCACTGATTCGATTCAAATTTGATATATGTACAGACGAGAACCAGCTTAACATATAAGTATAATAAAGCTTCAGTCCTATGCCATTTGAATTCAGACGTTTGCAGTTTCCGGTACGACTCGCATTTGCAATGACTTTCAACAAAGCACAGGAACATTCGCTACAATTGTTTGGACTAAATTTGGAAAATCCGTGCTTCTCACATGGACAGCTGTACACAAACACTTTCTTTGAGTTGCAATGCAACGCATGCCGGGTACATGCATTAAATTGTAGACCACGCGAACGAAGTCGCGGGTAATAGCTAGTATATATACATAAAAATTAATGTTTGTTTGTTTGTTTGTTTGTCCCGTATGCGTTCCTATACCATTCATCCGATTCCGATGAAACTTTGCTAAGTTATTCTGCGCATGCCCGCGAAGGTTTATCACTTAGCACACGTCTAATCCGCCATCTTGAAACAAAATGGCCACTAGCTATCTTGAAAAGTACTGCACTGATTTGATTCAAATTTGGTAAACACATAGGCGGGAACCAATCTTAACATATAGGTATAATAAAGCTTCAATCCGGCATCTTGAAACAAAATAGCCGCTAGCTATCCTGAAAAGTACTGCACTGATTCGATTCAAATTTGGTACAGGTATAGACGAGAACCAATCTTAACATATAGGTATAAAGAATCTTTAGTCCGCTATCTTAAAACAAAATGGCCGCTAGCTATCCTGAAAAGTACTGCATTGATTCAATTCAAATTTGGTATATGTGCAGACGAGAGCCAATCTAAACATATAGGTATAATAAAGCTTCAGTTATATGCCATTCGAATTCAGACGTGTGCAGTTTCCGGTACGACTCGCATTTGCAATGACCATCAACAAAGCACAGGGACAATATATACATACATATATATATATATATATATATATATATATATATATATATATATATATATATATATATATATATATATATATATATATATATATATATATATCCTAGCTATTACCCGCGACTTCGTTTGCGTGGTCTACAATCAAAGAAAGTGTGTACAGCTGTCCATCTGAGAAGCATGGATTTTCCAAATTTAGTCCAAACACTTGTAGCGATTGTCTCTGTGGTTTGTTGATGGTCATTGCATATACGAGTCGTACCGGAAACTGCAAACGTCTGAATTCGAATGGCACAGGACTGAAGTTTTAATATGCCTATATATTAAGATTAGTTCTCGTCTGCACCTATACCAAATTTGAATCGAATCAATGCAGTGCTTTTCAGGATAGCTAGCGGCCATTTTGTTTCAAGATGGCGGACTGAAGCTTTATTATACTTATATGTTATGATTGGCTCCCGTCTATGCCTATACCAAATTTGAATCGAATCAGTGCAGTACTTTTCAAGATAGCTAGCGGCCATTTTGTTTTAAGACGGCGGACTAAAGCTTTATTATATCTATATGTTAATATTGATTCTTGTCTGCACGTATACCAAATTTGAATCGAATCAGTGCAGTACTTTTCAGGATAGCTAGCGGTCATTTTGTTTCAAGATGGCGGACTGAAGCTTTATTATATCTATATGTGAAGATTGGTTCTCGTCTACATCTGTACCAAATTTTAATCGAATCAGTTCAGTATTTTTCAGGACAGCTAGCGGCCATTCTGTTTCAAGATGGCGGACTGAAGCTTTTTTATACCTATATATTAAGATTGGTTCCCGTCTATGACTATACCAAATTTTAATCGAATTAGTGCAGTACTTTTAAGGATAGCTAGCGGCCATTTTGTTTCAAGATAGTGAACTGAAGCTTTATTATACCTATATGTTAATAGTAGTTCCCGTCTATGTCTATACCAAATTTTAATCGAATCAGTGCAGTACTTTTCAAGATGGCGGACGGAAGCTTTATTATACCTGAAAGTTAAAACTGGTTCTCGTCTATGTCTATACCAAATTTGAATCGAATCAGTGCAGTACATTTCAGGATAGCTAGCGACCATTTTGTTTCAAGATGACGGACTGAAGCTTTATTGTACCTATATGTTAAGATTGGTTCGTGTCTATGTCTACACTAAATTTGAATCGAATCAGTGCAATTGTTTGCAGAATAGTTAGCGGCCATTTTGTTTCAAGATGGCGGACTGAAGATTTATTTTATCTATATGTTAAGATTGGTTACTGTCTATGATTATACCAAATTTGAATCGAATCAGTGTAATACTTTTCAGGATAGCTAGCGGCTATTTTGTTTTAAGATGGCGGATTGGACAGAAACCTTCGCTGGCGTGCGCACAATAACTTAGCAAAGTTTCGTCGCAATCGGATGAATGGATATATATATATATATATATATATATATATATATATATATATATATATATATATATATATATATATATATATAAATGAATGTTTGTTGGTTTGTCTCATATGCGTTCCTATATCATTCATCCGATTGCGATGAAACTTTGGTACTGATTCGATTCAAAGTTAGTAACAAAATGGCCGCTAGCTATTCTAAAAAGTAATGAACTGATTCGATTAAAATTTGGTATAGACATAGATAAGAACCAATCTTACCATACTGGTTGTTACGTTCCAATTTGATCCTTTAGTCCTTTCAGTCATATTCCTTGTCCTTTTAACCTAAAATATAATTTAGTCGGTTGTAATTTTGTTTAGTAAATATTTCAGTTAATAGATACTTACGCAGATTTAAATTTTTCATCGTTTCATTAAGTAAAACTTCATTTGTTCGTATATTTAACTAATTTCCTTTTTTATTAGTTTTATCAAATCCGTTGTTGACACTAATTCATTAGTGATAGCGATTAGTCTATTGTTTTGCCGCTGCCGCGCGGTTTGGTTTTAAATGTAAAGGCTGGTTCACCAGCGCAGCGTCAGGCAATCGTCAGTAGGTAGTTCCACAATAAATTAATGCATTGAAAATTTCCAGACTCCTTGCCCCCTTGTTTATTTATCCCAGATTGCGTTCGGAAACAAATCTTTCATGTCGTATTTTTATGGCGCGCAATATTTTCTTTCTTTCTCGTTCTGCCATTCTTTTCTCATTCTTTCTCTATTTCTTATTTACTTCTCGGTAGGCCACCCTAACTACGTGGATGCTTTTGTGGACGTCAAGAGTAGGTGCTATGTGGGACGGTTTCTTGGAATAGTACGAATTTAAATAGAATCAATTAAAGTAATGACTGATGAGACGCGAAATAACTGGATGATTTTTGCTTAGTTTTTTTTTTTTTAAACGGGGATTGAGAAATCAGCATCTGAAGCGAAAGGTTGTACTATTGAAATTGTGATTTTGCAAATTTTGAAGTGTGAATTTTGTTGTAAAATTATTACCCGGTTGGGGATTTAAAGTAGTTCAGCTACCCAGAATAGTGTTTTATTCGTCGGACGTAGTCCGGATAAATATCGCCGAAGATTCAAATATTTTTCTTCTCACTCTCAAGCCGCATACAAACCAAGGCTTGTTGTTTTGAACTTTAACTGGGTTATCCAGTGTTTTATTTGACGGGTTGAGTTTTCCTCTTGTCCGAGGCATTTTTGTTGACGAGGAACTGACCCCAGCTTCGATTTACGAGGATCTGTGTGACGTCACGAGGCTACGAGAGACGCCGCCATTTTGGGTGCGGTCAAGTGACATCCATATTGTGGAATAGAGCCGGTGCTGCCGATTTCGCATCCTGCCATCGCCTAGACGCCACCTACAGGCCAGATACTTATGTTTTATTACTTTATTTATGTTACTTTGATTTATTTTTCTTTTTGTTAAATTTCATTCATATCTGAAATTACGGACAATTATCGTTAAAACAGTTTTACAGTAGTTTATGTGAATTTTAAGTACTTACCTTATTTTTGTACAAATCCAACTAAGCGTTAGATTTTGGATTTCGTTTATTTATTTGTTTTGGACGTTGTCTGTCACACTTAAGGTGTGTTGCTGATGTGACGAGTAGCCAGTAGGATCTACGATTTGTTTTACGTCAGTCTATCGAGTCGCGTATCGTGCATCGTTGGCCAACGACTCGTAATACGTCGAACTACGTGTATTGTTTTAGGTACTCTAGGTATTTTGACCATTATCGTGATCCTAGTCTCTATTGTGGGACACAGCGCCCCGCCTTTATTTTCATTTGTCTTGCGTTCAGTACTTTGTTTAATTTTCCTTCCTGATTCTTAATTGGATTTACCGCTTTAGCTTTATTTATCATTTACGTAGCTGCAACGCTATTGTTTGCTTTATTTTGTATTTTCTTACATGCAATATAGTCCGTCAATTTCCGTTTTCTGCAACAAATTAGCATTTCTTTTAATTATTTCCAACTTACCTGCGAACACATCCTTTTCCGTACAGTCGTACCACGTCGAGAACTATCGTTTTTCCTGTCCGCCTTCACAATTAGGTATTTGGGTGAGAGAGCTTTCCCAATTGTGTGGCGCCCTTATTTTTCGAGTTAGAACCACCCCGTCTCCACTGAGAGCCGGCACCTCATCCTCACGGTAAGGAAAAACCGTGATATAATCACGTTTACCGTTTGTTATTATTTTAACCCCCGAGCGGTACGTGATAAATTGACACCCTGTCGTGGGGCATTGTTTTGCGTTGTTTCATATTTTGTTGCAGTTCGTTTTGTTTTGTTTTGTTGTACATAGTTGTGCATTTGTTTTGCACATTATTACATTGTTGCGCATTGCGTTGCATTGTTTTGTTTATTTTGATTACAAGAAAGAGTCTTACAGTCTCTTTCTCCTGTTTTGTAAACTTTTTCTTTTCTTCTTACTTCTTATTTCGAGATGGATCCGCGCATCGATCCCAATCGATTACTTTCCGACGAGTTATCGTATGAATTACTTTTGCGAGGATGCCCACATTCCGGCACAGTTGTGGAGAAACGCACAAAGCTTCGAGACCTTTTGCGGAAGGAACGTTCAGGCGAAGCAATTGCGCAGGTAGAGTTGCCATTACTTCTAGCATCTGAGTTACGAATTTGCAATGAAAAATTGTTACAGTTAGAAAATATGGTCAGTAAATTTAATGTTGAAAATTACCAGAACGAGTATGAGAGATTAGGCAGTAGACTTATGCATGTGAGCCAGCGACTATCTCGTATTAGTACTGACAAAGACAGTAAGGCTTCGTACGACATCCTGCGTACGAAATGTGATGTTCTTTTGAGACAAATTAAATCAGAATTTTCGGCTAAAGCTTCAGCAGTTTTGTTAGCGGAACACGAGACATCGTTGTCAGAAGATAAGCAACCGGAATCAGACGAGTTTGGAGATGGTAATTTTGAGAGTGATGCAGTTCCAGAAGCAACCTCTAGTCCAGGTCGTGTTGTATCAGATTTCGAAAGACGGTTGACTCTAGCGGTAGAAGATATTTCGGCAAATCTACATGTAACTGGTAGATCCGATCATATTTCAGGTGCCATCCATAAATGGAATCTAAAATATAATGGAGATGCAGGTTTATCAAGTTTTCTTGTGCGTATTGAGGAATTAAGACAGGCGCGAAATGTAAGTAAAGCACAATTATTTTTGTCAGCAGTAGAATTATTTACAGGCCCAGCTTTAACTTGGTTTCGATCTAAAAAGGATTCATTTACTTCGTGGGACGATTTAATATCAGCATTGCGACGTACTTTTCTGCCATGCGATTACGAATTTGAGTTATGGGACGAAATTCGCCACAGAACCCAAGGTAGCGACGAAAGAGTTGCCGTGTTCATAGCCAACATGCAAGGACTCTTCAACAGACTATCACATCCACCAAGCGAACAGGAAAGAGTAACTTTGATTCGACGTAACCTCCAACCGTATCTTCAGTTACATCTTGGGAAAGAACTGTTGCGCTCTGTAAATGAAGTAGACGAATTATGTTGTCAGTTGGAAGCTATTCACTTACGTACTCAACGTTTTAGAAATCCACCAGCTGCTAATCTCGCATTGGAACCCGATTTAGCGTATCACCGTCCACAATCCACATCACGAGCTTTCACAACACACACCCACTCTGCGAGTGTCGAGGCTACCGATTCACATGCAGCAGAATCAGCAACTAGGAACCGATTTAATTGTTGGAATTGTCAGACTCCAGGACATCGTGCAGCCAACTGTACCGCTCCTAAACGTATCCATTGCTTCAGATGCGGGAAACCAGACGTGACGATAAGGAATTGTCCTGCGTGTTCGGGAAACGGTCCCAGGAGACGTTAAACTGTCGCGTTGCGTCTCCTCGCCCAATTTCATCATTTATTGCGACCACATCAACCTCACATACTTCCGTTAACCACATGACAAACAAGACCGCCATGTTGGACTATCTTCTGTCTCATTTGGGGAATGATGAACGACCTTACTTAGAATTTGCGATTTTTGGATATAAATTTTTGGGTTTGTTAGATTCGGGAGCATCTCGCTCCATTATTGGCAGTAAAGGTTGGGAAATGATTCGGAAGTTAGGTATTACGTTAAAAGATACTGATAATCCTCAATGTAAAGTTGCGAATGGTAGTTTTTGTTCGAGTATAGGTTCAGTTCTTTTACCTGTGAGCCTTAGGGGTAAAGTTAAATTGATAAATTTCTTGGTAGTGCCCGAAATATCTAGTGTTTTTATTCTCGGGATGGATTTCTGGTGCACTATGGATATTATACCTGATTTTAGAAGAGATGAATGGAAGTTTGCGCCGGAAATGCATATTGGTTTATCGTCAGTTTTATTGTCACACAGCGAACTTACATCTTTTGAACAACAAAAGTTAGATTCGTTTTTGAGCAATAATTTTTCGCGCATGAAATCGTCATTGGGTTGTACTACGTTAGTAGAGCATGAAATCAAGCTGGTATCGGATGTTCCCATCAAGCAGCGCTACTATCCAGTGTCACCAGTCATGCAGCAGCATATTGACAAAGAGCTCGACACAATGCTCGCGGATGGAATAATCGAACCTTCCAACAGCCCATGGTCATCGCCAATTTTAATGGTGGCTAAGAAAGATGGAGGATTTAGATTTTGTGTTGACTTTAGAAAAGTTAATCAGGCTACAACAAAGGATGCTTACCCCATTCCTTACGTGTCTGCGATTTTGGATCGTTTGCGAGGCGCAAAATATCTTAGTTCACTAGACATTAAGTCTGCATATTGGCAAATTCCCATGGCGGAATCCAGTAAGCCATATACAGCATTTACGATTCCTGGTAGAGGGCTGTATCATTTTCGACGCATGCCTTTTGGTCTTACTAACGCCCCTGCTACTTGGCAGCGCTTGATTGACCGTGTTTTAGGTGCAGATTTGGAGCCACACGTCTTCGTTTACTTGGACGATATCATCGTGGTCTCAGAAACGTTGGCCCAACATCTGGATATCCTGAAAAAGATTTTTGATCGGTTAATTTCGGCTGGGTTGACGTTAAGTACCGACAAATGCAAGTTTTGTAGGCCAGAACTACAGTACCTTGGATATATCGTCAATAAACAAGGTCTACAGGTAGATCCCGGAAAAATTAAGGCAATCTTGGACATTCCCACTCCCAAATCTGTTGCTGATGTTCGTCGTTTCCTCGGCATGGCTTCCTGGTATCGGAGGTTCGTGCAAAATTTTTCGAGTGTTAGTGCTCCGCTCTCGAACCTGCTGAGAAAACACAAGAAATGGATGTGGGATGATTCGTGTCAAAAAGCGTTTGATAACTTAAAGGAGTGTTTGGTATCGTCACCTATCCTTAATTGTCCTGATTTTTCGCGTCCTTTCACTGTGCAAACTGATGCGAGTGCGTATGGGCTTGGTGCTGTTTTAACGCAAGTATATCCTGAAGGTGAGAAAGTAGTTTGCTTTTTGAGTCGTTCACTCACTAAGCAGGAACGTAATTATAGCACGACCGAGCGAGAGTGTCTTGCGGTTGTTTGGGCTTTGGAAAAGCTTCGGCCATATCTTGAAGGGACGGAATTTGACGTCATTACGGACCACCACTCGCTTATTTGGTTGAATAATTTGAAGGATCCGTCGGGTCGTCTTTGTAGATGGGCTGTGAAACTACAACAGCATAAGTTCAAAATTCTACACAGGAAAGGCAAGGAACATTTGGTGCCTGACTGTCTTTCCAGATCAGTACCTCCTATCGACGGTGTCTTACTTGCTCCTCTCGAGGCATCAGCTGTCCTGGATCCGTGGTATAATAGGATGCGTGACCGTGTTGTTCTTCAGCCACGCAGGTTTTCTTCCTGGAGAATTCAAGACAACGTACTCTACAAATATGTACGCTCTCCCACTCCAGACCTGAGTGACGACTTAGAGAGGTGGAAGCGCGTCATTCCGCGAGAACAACGACGCGAGGTTTTGCACTCAGCTCACGACACACCTACTTCCGGTCACCCAGGGATCACCAAGACGTACCATCGGTTGCGTGCGCGGCATTATTGGCCGAAGATGAAGGCAGACGTGGTGACGTACGTCAACAAATGCGTGGTATGTGCGGAGCATAAAGTTGTTCAGAAGCGTCCCCCAGGTTTGATGGGTTCTCGTCCTCGCGTTTTTCGACCCTTTCAACTCGTTAGCACCGACATTATTGGTCCACTCCCTGCAACGTCAAAAGGTTTTCGTTATATATTAGTAGTTTGCGATTATTTTAGCAAGTTTGTGCTTACGTTTCCTTTGCGCAGTGCTACGAGTCAGGCTGTCGTTCACAGTATTGAGAACGAGGTGCTACTTCTTTTTGGTGTGCCCCAATACATTATCTGCGATAACGGAGTCCAGTTCCGCAGTGGAGACTTCCGGCAGATGTGCGAGAAATATGGCGTGCGTATCCTGTTCAACGCGCTGTACCACCCGCAGAATAACCCGACCGAAAGAGTGAACAGAGTAATCAAAACCATGTTGTCGTCCTACGTGAAGGACAATCAAAAGAAGTGGGATACATTTTTACCTTCTGTAAGTTGTGCGATACGTACTTTAGTTCATGAAGTCACCGGCTTCACTCCGTATTTTGCAAACTTCGGTAGGGAGCAAATTTTGTTGGGATCTGACTACGTTGTGGATGCTGTAGCTCAGGATGGCGCCATTGAGGTCGACCGCAGCGGAGTGACTGATCAAAAACCTGCGCAGTTACTGAAAATTTACGCCGAAGTACGACAGCGCTTAGACCAGGCCCAAACGAAGACCAGGGTTCGCTATAATCTGCGACGTAGACCGGTCAACTACACTGTAGGACAGACTGTGTGGCGACGAAATTTTAAACTGTCCAACGCCGCCGAAAACTATGCTAGTAAACTCGCAGCAAAGTTCATCGGACCATTCAAGGTGCGCAAAAAAGTCTCACATTGCGTTTACGAGCTGGAGGATAAAGCTGGAAACTTACGTGGAACATGGCACGTGAAAGACTTGAAGGCTGGACCAGATAGAGACTTGAGCGATGTTGAGGATGCTGCTGATGGTTCTATGGATGATGTCGAGTTAAGTTAATTATGTATTTGAGTTTTCTTTTTTTCTTCTTTCACTTCTTTTTTTTGTTCTTATTAGTCTTTGTTAAATCGCTAGTTTATTTTCTTCTATTGTGAGTTTTAATTTCTTCGTAATTAAACCTCAAGGAAGTTAGCGAGGGATTTGTTACGTTCCAATTTGATCCTTTAGTCCTTTCAGTCATATTCCTTGTCCTTTTAACCTAAAATATAATTTAGTCGGTTGTAATTTTGTTTAGTAAATATTTCAGTTAATAGATACTTACGCAGATTTAAATTTTTCATCGTTTCATTAAGTAAAACTTCATTTGTTCGTATATTTAACTAATTTCGTTTTTTATTAGTTTTATCAAATCCGTTGTTGACACTAATTCATTAGTGATAGCGATTAGTCTATTGTTTTGCCGCTGCCGCGCGGTTTGGTTTTAAATGTAAAGGCTGGTTCACCAGCGCAGCGTCAGGCAATCGTCAGTAGGTAGTTCCACAATAAATTAATGCATTGAAAATTTCCAGACTCCTTGCCCCCTTGTTTATTTATCCCAGATTGCGTTCGGAAACAAATCTTTCATGTCGTATTTTTATGGCGCGCAATATTTTCTTTCTTTCTCGTTCTGCCATTCTTTTCTCATTCTTTCTCTATTTCTTATTTACTTCTCGGTAGGCCACCCTAACTACGTGGATGCTTTTGTGGACGTCAAGAGTAGGTGCTATGTGGGACGGTTTCTTGGAATAGTACGAATTTAAATAGAATCAATTAAAGTAATGACTGATGAGACGCGAAATAACTGGATGATTTTTGCTTAGTTTTTTTTTTTTTAAACGGGGATTGAGAAATCAGCATCTGAAGCGAAAGGTTGTACTATTGAAATTGTGATTTTGCAAATTTTGAAGTGTGAATTTTGTTGTAAAATTATTACCCGGTTGGGGATTTAAAGTAGTTCAGCTACCCAGAATAGTGTTTTATTCGTCGGACGTAGTCCGGATAAATATCGCCGAAGATTCAAATATTTTTCTTCTCACTCTCAAGCCGCATACAAACCAAGGCTTGTTGTTTTGAACTTTAACTGGGTTATCCAGTGTTTTATTTGACGGGTTGAGTTTTCCTCTTGTCCGAGGCATTTTTGTTGACGAGGAACTGACCCCAGCTTCGATTTACGAGGATCTGTGTGACGTCACGAGGCTACGAGAGACGCCGCCATTTTGGGTGCGGTCAAGTGACATCCATATTGTGGAATAGAGCCGGTGCTGCCGATTTCGCATCCTGCCATCGCCTAGACGCCACCTACAGGCCAGATACTTATGTTTTATTACTTTATTTATGTTACTTTGATTTATTTTTCTTTTTGTTAAATTTCATTCATATCTGAAATTACGGACAATTATCGTTAAAACAGTTTTACAGTAGTTTATGTGAATTTTAAGTACTTACCTTATTTTTGTACAAATCCAACTAAGCGTTAGATTTTGGATTTCGTTTATTTATTTGTTTTGGACGTTGTCTGTCACACTTAAGGTGTGTTGCTGATGTGACGAGTAGCCAGTAGGATCTACGATTTGTTTTACGTCAGTCTATCGAGTCGCGTATCGTGCATCGTTGGCCAACGACTCGTAATACGTCGAACTACGTGTATTGTTTTAGGTACTCTAGGTATTTTGACCATTATCGTGATCCTAGTCTCTATTGTGGGACACAGCGCCCCGCCTTTATTTTCATTTGTCTTGCGTTCAGTACTTTG
Organism: Pterostichus madidus; assembly: GCA_911728475.2. Taxonomy (NCBI): domain Eukaryota; kingdom Metazoa; phylum Arthropoda; class Insecta; order Coleoptera; family Carabidae; genus Pterostichus; species Pterostichus madidus. The sequence continues at coordinate 15,747,922 of OU452319.1, forward strand.
TTTAATTTTCCTTCCTGATTCTTAATTGGATTTACCGCTTTAGCTTTATTTATCATTTACGTAGCTGCAACGCTATTGTTTGCTTTATTTTGTATTTTCTTACATGCAATATAGTCCGTCAATTTCCGTTTTCTGCAACAAATTAGCATTTCTTTTCATTATTTCCAACTTACCTGCGAACACATCCTTTTCCGTACAGTCGTACCACGTCGAGAACTATCGTTTTTCCTGTCCGCCTTCACAATTAGGTATTTGGGTGAGAGAGCTTTCCCAATTGTGTGGCGCCCTTATTTTTCGAGTTAGAACCACCCCGTCTCCACTGAGAGCCGGCACCTCATCCTCACGGTAAGGAAAAACCGTGATATAATCACGTTTACCGTTTGTTATTATTTTAACCCCCGAGCGGTACGTGATATGGTATAATAAAGCTTCAGACCGCCATGTTGAAATAAAATGGCCGCTGGCTATTCTGAAAAGTACTGCACTGATTCGATTCAAATTTTGTATAGGAATAGACGAGAACCAATCTTAATATGTAGGTATAATAATGTTTCAGTCCACCATCTTTAACCAAAATGGCCGCTAGTTATTCTAAAAAGTACTGCACTGATTCGATTAAAATTTAATATAAGCATAGATAAGAAACAATCTTAAGATATTGGTATAATAAAGCTTCAGTCCGCCATTTTGGAACAAAATGGCCGCTAGCTATCCTAAAAAATACTGCACTGATTCGATTCAAATTTGATATAGGCATAGATGAGAACCTATCTTTACATATAAGTATAATAAAGCTTCAGTCCGCCATCTTGAAACAATATGGCCGCTAGCTATTCTGAAAAGTACTGCACTGATTTGATTAAAATTTGGTATATGCATAGATGAGAACCATTCTTAACATACACACATAACAAACTTCCAATCCGCCAGCTTCCCGAACGCGGTTCGAGTTTGCGATCGAATTCAAACGTTTGCAGTTTCCGGTAGGACTGGTATTTGCAATGACCATTAACAAAGGACAGGGACAATCGCTACAAGAGTGTGGATGTTTTTTTTATATTGATATTTTAAACATTTGTGTCGTTTACATTTTTGTTACGAGGTTAGACACTTCTGTAATTCAGATTTTTGTATGAAAAGACATGTTTCAATGTTGAATATAACAATATGCTTGAGCCTATATGTTATATCAGAAACATCTGACTAAGATGTAATTAGGACTTTTCGGTTCTCCTTCTTAAAGAAACCCTTAATGTTCCAACTTTATATGTCTTACGTTTCTCAGTTTCTAAGGATGTACTTGAGCCCACCTTTCATATCAGAACCTTACAACGCGGAAAACTTTAGGACTTGTGGCAAATGTTGGAGGATGTCTTTGTACTTGGCCTGAACTTTTCAGTTGTACTGAATTTTTTTGGGTTATACATACTATTAGTGTAAGGGGCATATCTATGTATGTATATATTTGTATAGATTCACCATAGTCAATTGCTCACCTCTACAGCGTAGACGGTTTGTCCGATTAATTTGAAACTTTTTTTATTTATTAGTTTATCTGTCATAGTGTCTAACACAGCATCGATCCTAAGACTCCTTTAACTCATAGGTATTGACAACGGGTTTCGTCTGTAGCAGGATCAATGCTGTGTTAGACACTATGACAGATAAATTCGGTTGACGCCTATTCGTTCAGGGGAGCCGTGGCTTAGTGGTTAAAGCATCAGCCCGGCAAGCTGAAGGTCCTCGGTTCGAGTCCGGGCATCTCCCGAATTTTTCTGTCATAAACTTTAAATTTATCAAATTCAAAGTCATTCATATGATTGAAAACTTGAAATTTAATATTGTGGTGTCTTTGGAATTATTAAGAAGAACATCTACGGACGATTTGACCGTAAGCAGAAAAATTCATTGACGTTACGCGTGAAACTTTTTAAAACAATTATATTAATTTAGAGACAAGTTACAGCAATTTTGTAAATATATTAAGGTATTATAGGATGGAGGATATATGTTTTGATATGTTTTCAATTGATTTCATGTTTATATAAAAGTTTTTTAACACAAAACTTCAATTTGACAAATCTATGATTAAGGAACAACATTATCTCTTATATACTAGATCCAGATTTTGAAATTCATAGATTTGAGAAAAACAAGAAAAGGTGTTTTAATGCTGTTCTTTAAAAAATATAAATGTGGAACTGTTCGAAATGACGTTCTTAACAGTTTAGCGAAATAAAACATGTATTTCATTGAAATTTTACGATCGTCAATTGTTTTAAACTTAAAGTATTCCGAATTATATCGTGTTTGATATCATTTTAATGGGCTTTAGAAGAACTTTCAGATGAAACAATTAAAAATATATTTTACGATCGTCAATTGTTTTAAACTTAAAGTGTTCCGAATTATATCGTGTTTAATATCATATTAATGGGCTTTAGAAAGAACTTTCAGATGATATAATAAAAAATATATTTTACGATCGTCAATTGTTTTAAACTTAAAGTGTTCTAAATTATATCGTGTTTAATATCATATGAAAGGGTTTAGAAGAACTTTCAGATGAAATAATAAAAAATATATTTTACGATCGTCAATTGTTTTAAACTTAAAGTATTCCGAATTATAACGTGTTTGATATCATATGAAAGGGCATTAGAAGAACTTTCAGATGAAATAAAAAATATATATATTTTACGATCGTCAATTGTTTTAAACATAAAGTGTTCCAAATTACATCGTATTTGATATCATATGAAAGGGCTTTAGAAGAACTTTCAGATGAAATAATGAAAAATATATTTTACGATCGTCAATTGTTTTAAACTTAAAGTGTTCCGAATTATATCGTGCTTGATATCATATGAAAGAGCTTTAGAAGAACTTTTAGAAGAAATAAAAAAATTAAACTTTACGACCGTTAATTGTTTTAAATTTAAAGTACTCGGAATCATGCCGTATTTAATGTCATATGAAAGAGTATTGAAAGAACTTTTAGATGAGATTTAAAAAAAAATAAACTTTACGACTGTCAATTGTTTCAAACTTAAAGTATTCCGAATCATATCGTATTTGGTGTCATATGAAATGAATTTAAATGAACTTTTAAATGAAATAAAAATAAATTTACGAACGTCAATTGTTTCAAACCTAAAGTATTTTGAATTATGCCGTCGTTGGTATCATATGTAAGGGCTTTAAGATGAAATTAAATAAATAAACTTTACGACTGTCAATTATTTTAAATTTAAAGTATTTGGAATCATGCCGTGTTTAATGTCATATGAAATGATTTTGAAAGATCTATTAGATGAAATAAAAAAATTTATGGTTGACAGTTGTTTCAAACTTAAAGTATTCTGAATCATACCTTATTTGGTGTCATACGAAAAGGCTTTAAAATAACTTTCAGATGAAATAAAAAATATACATATTTTACGATCGTCAGTTGTGTTACACATAAAGTATTCCGAATCATATCGTGTTGAGTGTCATATAAAAGGGCGTTAGAAAAAATTTTCGATGATGTAAAGAAAAGTTAAATTTTACGATCCTCAATTGTTTCAAACAAAGTATTCCGAATCAAATCTTATTGAGTGTCATATAAAAGGGCATTAGAAGAATTTCCGATGTAATAAAAAAATATATATTTACGATCCTCAATTGTTTTAAACATAAAGTATTCCGACTCATACCGTGTTTGGTGTCATATAAAAGGGCTTTAGAAGAACTTTTAGATAGGATTAAATATAAAATGATATTTTGCGTCCGGTAATTATTTCGACTAAAAATTTATTCCGAATCATATCGTGTTTGATATCATATGAAAGGGCTTTAGAAGTGCCGGCGTGTAGAATATGAATTTTTTTGATTGGCAATTGTTTTAATTTTATATATTTCAAAACCTACATATTAGATTTGGTATCAAATGAAAAGTCGTTTGAAGAGCTCGCGTGCAGAGTTACAAAATTTTAGACAGCCAATTGTTTTAGTGAAATTGTCTTTAAAGTTTTTCATAAAAAAATCTACTGCAATTTTGAAATTTTTCTATGAGCATGTCGCATTTTTATTTATAAATTATTGAAATGTTAAATTTTTGGAAGTAGTTTTTCAAATATTTTACGCATATTGGGAGAAAGAGGGATTTTTAAAATTTTAATAACACATTTGAAACATGTATATTTAAAAAGTAAATTTTTGACAGGCCACTGTTGGTTTTAATACAGAACGTCAAATTGACAAGTTTTATAAAGTATACAGGTAAACCCAACCAAATTTGTCCTTGGTAATAATATATAGTAAAACTGAGCTAATTTGTTTCACGGCAATGTACATTTAAAAAAACATATAACTAGAATTAGAATCAATTTTGGCACTTCTACATTTTTTATCGACAATTGTTTTATTGAAAGTGCTTCAAAACCTATTGTATTTGGTATAATATGAAAGTTCTTTTGACGGTCATACGTGAAAAATTTAGATTTTTTTTAATCAGCAATTGTTTTTGTGAAAATGATTCAAAACCTATGGTGTTTGATATTAAATGAAAGATCTTTTGAAGGACTCGCGCATAAAATTAAATAGTTTTCGATTATGAATTATTTTAGTAAAAGTGCTACACAACGAACAAAAGTTTAGATTGGTAAAAATTCAATCTATATTCTGTCAATTGTCTTACTTCAGTGTCCGCAGAGCATAGCGTGAAGGCCTGGCCGACCGCTAGTAGTATACTATAGTTCTAGTAGAGATTAACTCCACGCTCTAATAACTTTCTAAGCGGACTGTACCACAAAAGAGGTGGCTCAACGGCTGACTGTCTCTGTCGACTCGCATCAGGTGAAGGATCACGTAAGAGTGAGTAGATGTGACTCACTTGTCAAGTGATCATGTAAAAGTGAATAGTGAAAACGAAATTCACTGTTTCTATCTTTGTCAATCGCACATACGTACCCGTATGAGTTAATCATCGTTTAAATTAAAAAAATTATATAAAATATTTGAATTATTATATTAACATTGGGTAATATATCTATGATTTATATTTTATTTTTGTTCAACATATTTATGATTAATGTTTTTTGAATTATTATTAGTTATGTTTATTTTATGTATTTCTAATAATGATAATATTAAATAGATATTATTAAAATTAGTATCCTATAAAAATTATAAAAAACACCACATATGTTTAAGTAATTTGTTAATTTGTATATATCATATAATCATAATAAAAATATAATATCATATACTCTTTAATAAATTTTGAAGATGCAAATGACACTTCAAATATGATAAATTTATTTCAACAAAAAATCTAATTATAACAAAGACAATGGGCACAATAATCAAAATTGATTATAATAAAGCAAAAAATTTCATTTCTATGAAAATTTATATATATATATATTGTATATTCTTTGTATAATGATAAATATTGTACCATGTCATTTAAATAAATGTTACTTTTCAAAACTATATAAACACAAATTTACTAATTAAACTATATCGTTTTTTGAGAAACGCAGTAATTTTACGGAAATAGCAGATAAACACGAAACTAGTAACTAATTTTATATAATTACTACAATAACGAATATCGTTTTTACTTAAGTGAAAACGCAATATCGTGTTCCTCGTATTTATATGATCCAACTCCAGTTAGTGTGATTTTTCGCACCCTTTTCAAAGTGTACTTATCTTACTCTCATTATTATGCTTTTTCTTTTAATATTAATACTATTTTTATCACCAAGTGCTATCTACGTCACGATTAAGTAATACATCTTTTTTTCTCTCCCTTAGTGAGAACTTTACAACAAAATAAAAAAGAAGAAAACCTATTCCAACCTTCATATTTCCAGCTGACATGCACCATCGGCAGGAATAATCCTGTTAACGGTAACTGATGGACTAGCTATAATTCTTCAGCGGTTGCCATGATTGTTGTAAGTGGTCTGTTCTCCGACTGAGCGAATTTTCCTATTTTAAATTAAAATGAGTAGTTTATAAATAATCATTCTTATTATCCCAAATGCGTTCAGCATTATCTCGGTCAGCGATCTTTCTCTGAGTTTTTTTCCAATATATTTTGTTGGTTGATTTAATTAATTCTTCTATTTTATCGATACTATGTGAGGAGTTTTTCGCTAACTCAACGACAAATGTGGGCGTTAGTTGCTTGTGCGCCAACGGTACTGGATAGCAGTTTTGGAGAATGAGGGTCAGGTGTGAAAAAGAAAATAAAACGAGCAAGAATGGTGAAAATGTCTTGCTGGTGCTTCTTTATTGAATAAAAACTGGAGGACGGGTTTGACGTTGGGTGTGTCGAAGGTGACGGTCGATACCACGACGAGGGTCAGCAAACCCGTAAAAATTTATTCCATCCGGTTTTCGTGATCGACGCTGATATGACCTAGGGGGTGGTCGTAATCGTCTACCTGGATGTCCGCGAGTACGTAGAGCGCGAAACCGTGGTTTGTCGAAAACCGACGCCGAGCGTCGCGACGGTGGGGTCTACAATGTAGCAGCTAGTTAGTAGCGTTGGATCAAGGTTAGTGGTTTTCCAATTTTTTTGAAGTGAAATCGGTGTTGAAGATTTCGGATAGAGTTATAACAGAAAACGTGCGGAGTATCACGGACGCGGTGGGAGAATGCGCTACAGTCACCGCGGCGGACGTCTTGGATTGCTCGCTCGGACGTCGTCGGAGTGAGATCTAGTGATCTTGCGCAAGTACCCAAAAATGATGGTGGCACGAGACGGACGGTGGTAGCTCGGGAGAAAACGCAAGCGTTACGACCGCGGACGCCCTGGATTGCTCGCTCGGGCGTAGCGGAAGTATTCTTTGCTGCTTTCGCACAAGTACCAAGAAAGAAAGATGGTACGGTACGGACGGTGGTAACCCGGAGAAAAACACAAACGTCACGACTGCAGACGCCTTGGATTGCTCGCTCGGGCGTGGCAGAAGTAATATTTTGTGCCTTTACACAAGTACCGTATAAGAAAGATGGCACGAGCCGGACGGTGGTAGCTCGGAGGAAAACAGAAACGTTATGACCGTAGACGCCTTGGATTGCTCGCTCAGGCGTGACGGAGGTAATATTTGGTGCTTTCATATAAGTACCAAAAGAGGAAGGTAGCACAGGACGGTTTGGGTGGAACTTAGGGGAATACGCAACGGTCACCTCGGCGGGTGTCTTGCATTGCTCTCTCGAACACCGTCGAAATAAGACCTGCTGATCTTACACAAGTTTCTCGAAAACGGAAATAACAAAACAAAACCTCTGGAAAGCGCACGACACGGTACAAAAAATAAACAACAGGAGTACGATTGCTTACCTAGCGGATGAATATTGAGAAGACGACTTCTTCCGGACCGGATGCAAAAAAAACGTTCAGGTGGCTCTCTATCTCTTGGGTTCGCACTCCAAGAGACAAATGATCTGACTGTGTTGATGATGGCTGAGGGCCCGGTTTATATACTCTTTCCCTAATTAATCCTGTCCCGGGATGTTGTCGGTAGCTCGCACAATGCTAAAGGATAGGATAATTTGGTAGAATTTGGAAACTGAATCACGGGAATTCGGATTAGGTTCAAAAGTAGGAAATCGGGTCAGATGGAGTGCATTGGGTCCGCGGTGAATACGGTGCGAGAGTACGAGTTAGCGTTCGCGAGTTATTCGCGGTTTCGTAACTCGCGGTTTCGTAACTCGCGCTTTCATTCTGCGGATTCGGAATCGAAAAACCATTGTGAAGACTACGCTTCGTCACAACTAATATCAGAACCTAATTTCTTCTCGACTCATCGTCAACAAATATTTTCAGGTGTCCTACTGGATATTTTTCGCACTTACGCACATACGGATAAAGACTGCATACGTCAACATATTTAATTTGTTCACTATTTGTAACTTTACGATACAAAGACACATTATCTGTACGCCCCGCGAAAAAATCATCGTGTAGATTTAAACGCAAATAGTTTATCAAAGGATAATTTTCTAAAAATAAACGCGTCTCTTTATTCGTATTCTTTAATTGCTTTTTAAACTTACGTTCCATATTACTATTATATTATACCGTAGTTCGCATAATTGTTAAATTTTTCTTCCGTTCTCTGAAAACGAGTATTTAATCTTTTTACTTTCTTATACACAGTATATGTTCATATACATATATATATATATATATATATATATATATATATATATATATATATATATATATGTATTTCGCAACATCGTGCGAACTTACATCAGCTTAGTTCCCATGAGTGTAACAAAACCTCTTAGTCAGATAATCTCTGCATCTTATCATGTAAGATAGAATATGTGTAGTTTTAGATTCAGATTCACACTGTAGTTTGAAGTGACAACAGCTCTGCTGTTAGCTTGTATCGTTTTGAGAAATAAAGACAATATAAAAGAAATAAATATTTTTTTATTTATTTCGAGTAAATCGAAAATATATTTGGCGCAGTCGGTAGGATTGTGAAATATCAGTGTTTCGAAAATACAAAAATTAAATTCGTTAAAAAACACCGATAGTCAGTTTTTACTGTTAATTCGCGATTCGAACAAACATTCAAAGTGTCCCGTAGAAGTCAACTTTATAAGTACTAACAAAGTCAGTACAAGAAGTTTATACAAACGACACTATTCAAATCTCATCGCTCAACTACCCGGAGAAGATTGAAGCCGTCGCCATAGCCAGAGCATCACTCTTCTCCTTCATCAGTGTGGTCTCATCACTTCAACCAGCTACCCATCAACACCGATTCGACGGAAAGTCGACTCGTTCCTGTTTTTCCACCTGCCGAACGAACATCGGAAAGGAGAAGACAACCCACCTCAATGATCAAAGAAGTGTTACTATTACTGTAAGTTAATATTACATTATAATTGTCATAATCACTGTAAAACAAATTCACTGACACAATTCACACAATCCTAATCAAAAACTGGATTCTCTACTCGAAATATTAAATAACTTAGATATTAATAACACAATGCCAGAAACACAACCCTTAGGTTCAGAGGCATAAAAAAATCAACAATTGATTAATGATCTATTTAATGCCATACCAAAGTATAATGGCAATCCAAAATCTCTTACTCGGTTCATAAATCAAACTGACGAAATTATTGAACTAATAAATCAATTATCACCAACTGAAATTCAGAGAAAATTAGTTTTATTCCAAATTAAAACAAAATTAACTGATCGCGCAGAAGAATTGATAAGTGATAACACATTTAAATCATGGAAAGAACTCCGCGATTTTCTCATCATAAAATATGATGATAAACAACAACCACCAGGTATTGTGTGCAATATGGTTAAACTTCAACAAGGGAAACTTACAACATTTGAATATTTAAAAGAAATTCAAAATCATTATAACCGTGCAGTTGCGAAAACAAATCTGTGTAAACTCGAAGCCCTCGCTAAAGAAGGCATAATTATATTCATTCAATCCATGGCGGTACACTCTTTTATTTCCAATTGTAAAGACCCGTACAGAAATAACCTTGCTACTCGCAATCCTTCCACCTTGGAAGAAATAGAAAGCCTTCTTACAAACGATTTTCAATATCTAGACGAAAAACAACATCCAAATCAAAATTTCGTCAAACCCAAAGTATTATATAAACCAATGTCAAATAATCCCAGCAGCTTTGTTCCGCAAAACAACTATTTCATGCAAAATAAATATCGATCGCCAATGCGCAAATTTAACGTCCCTCAAAGAACACAACAAGTACACCAACCTAAACCATTTGTCCCACGCGAAAACGTTCGCAACGCGCAATTTCAAAACCATACTCCTATGAGTACGCAGACCAAATTTACTCGTCCACAAAACTTCTTTCAAAAAACTCGACCACAACAAAATTTCATAGCCGAAGAGCTATACAACCAAAATTTTGAAACTGACGTATATGAAAATCCTGAAATTTAAAAGTATTCCGAAACCGAACAAATAACTGAAACTAATGAAAATGAATATATCGAAGAAATTGAGACTCAAAATTTTATCCAGCTCGATTCACCCGAATTGAATCCCTAACAAACAATTTTAGTAAACTCCCCTTCATTAAAATTGGCAACTTTAAAATATTGTTGGACACCGGCTCTACCCAAAACTATATGTGCCCTAAACTAATCACAGCTAATACGACTAAATTTCACGAATTCTTTACCATCTACACGTGTAACGGCAAATCATCTGGAAAGGAATTTACCTTTTTCCAGTTCAAAAATTTAAATATCAAAAGTTATATTTTTAACTTCCACAAAGACTTTGACATTTTACTAGGCATACCAGGTATTGAATTACTTAAAACTAAATTCAATTTTGAAAAAGGCGAAGTAATATTTTTAAATAAATATAAATTTGTATTCCAATACTTAAATCAGAAAAATAATAATAATTTTAATATAGAAATTAATAAACAAACTATCAGAGACGATCATTTAAATGATACAGAACAAAACGATTTATTTAAATTATTAGATAAATATAAAGATTTAATCTTGTGCGATAATCAAAAACTTTCATTCACAAACAAAATCAAACACGAAATTAAAACTGACGACGATATCCCTATACATGCAAAACAATACAAATACCCTGAGATTTACAAGCAAGAGGTACAGACACAAATAGAAAAAATGCTAAAGGACGATATTATCCAACATTCGTACTCGCCCTGGTCATCCCCCATTTGGGTAGTCCCAAAGAAAATGGACGCCTCGGGAAAAAATAAATTCCGCGTTGTAATTAACTACCGAAAGTTGAACGACAAGACTGTTGACGATAAATTTCCCATCCCAGACATAACTGAAAATCAAATTATTTTACAACCATTGATTTGACCTCTGGCTTCCATCAAATAGAAGTCAATCCTAATGATATCCCGAAAACCGCATTCTCGACCAACACCGGACACTACGAATTCAAACGTATGCCCTTTGGGCTAAAGAACGCACCCGCAACCTTCCAGCGTCTAATGAATTTCGTCCTAAAAGATGTTTTAAACAAAATTAGTTTTGTATATCTGGACGATATTATCATTCTCGGAACATCTCTTGAAAAACATTTGATAAATATAGACAAAATTTTCCAAAAATTATGTGAAGCAAATCTCAAAATTCAATTGGACAAATGCGAATTTCTCCGCAAAGAAGTCGCATATTTAGGCCACATTATTACAACAGAAGGAATTAAACCAAATCCGGACAAAATACAAGCTATTAAAAATTATAACATACCAAAAACAACTAAAGAAATCAAATCTTTTCTTGGCTTGCTTGGATATTATAGGCGATTCATAGATAACTTTTCCAAAATAACAAAACCACTGACAAATTGTCTGAAAAAAGGAAACAAAATTGATATCACAAATAGAGATTACGTACAATGTTTCGAGAAATGTAAAACTCTCCTATCCAACAATCCTATACTTCAATACCCCGACTTTTCTAGAGACTTTATACTAACGACCGACGCTAGCAATTACGCCATTGGAGCCGTGCTTTCACAACGCGACGGTAACAACAAAGACCTCCCCATTGCTTATATCTCAAGAACTTTAAACTCTCATGAGATAAATTATTCTGTTATTCGCAATCGTCTGGGCAACTAAACACTTTCGCCCATACCGCCTAGGTCGAAAATTCAAAATCATTTCTGATCACGTCCTCTTGTTTGGCTAAATTCTTTAAAGGAACCAAATCAAAAGCTTATTAGATGGCGTCTTAAACTAGAAGAATTTAATTATGTAATCGAATATAAGAAAGGTTGTCAAAATTTTGTTGCCGACGCCCTCTCACGAATTAAACCTAAATTCGAAATTCAGTTCAAAAACTCTAATATATTCGAATCAGAAAACCCACTAGTACACTGCGTTTCGAAAGACCTACAAATGTCACGAGGATTCGCTAGACAAGTAGAGGAAAAACTTCCGTCGACCAAATTATTCAATTTAGATAACAAAATTTATATTCAAAAATCACCTCGAATAATATTACACTTAATAACGAAACAATTTTATAATAAGAAACCAACTCTCTTAGATGATAAGAAATGTTTAAATAAATTACTAGAATATTGTATTCAGAATGACGTTAACCAACTCGATTTACCACGAATTTGTAGCGGCTGTGATAGAATACCTTGGGCAGAAACCGAAAAACTTATTCGAGAAATATTTGATAATACTTCAATTATTTTTAACGTGTTTAATAAACCCGAAAATTTAGAATTAAATTTGAATACCGACAATGAATCCATTATAGTCGAAACAGGATCAGAAGATGAGATCGAAACAATACATTCAGACGAAGAAAATCCAGTCAATGGACTAACTTACTTAGACTCATACATTAACACATGTCGTAACCAAATTGTCATCAAAGAAACAAATTCAAAAAATAATATTAAAATAGAAAAACTTTTCGGCAACAAAATTCAACGTATCTACTTTCATTTAAATAAACAAAATTCAAGTCAAAGTATTACACAATGTATTAAAAACTATCTTCAACCCGGCATAACATATTATTGTCTGATCCCCGAAAAATTTAAACTAAATTTTAACTCTATACTACAAACATATTTCACACGGGGAAGCTATAAATTAGTATGTTGTAAAACTATGGTTAAAGACATAGAAAATATAGAAGATCAACAACTAACTATACAAAACTATCACGAGGGTAAAACCAACCACCGTGGAATTACCGAAACTTATAACAAATTGAAACAACAATATTACTGGCCCAACATGTCAAAAGACATACAAAATTATATAAATAAATGCAATACATGCCTTTTGAATAAATATGAACGAAACCCCATTCAAATCCCCAACATTTTAACACCAACAGCCGAAATACCTTTCGAAAAATTACATATAGACTTATTATCTCTAGAACAAACCAAAATTCTTACAATTGTCGATTCATTTTCTAAATTCGCCATGGCCTATGTTATAAAAGATAAGAACGCCATTACGATATTAGGTAAATTAATAAAATACTTTACACATTTCACTATTCCCCTGGAACTCGTATCCGATAACGGCTTAGAGTTCAATAATAAAATTATTCAAAATTATTTAGAATTACGAAATATAAAAATTCACTACATTTCCGTTGACAATCCGAAAAGTAATGGCATTGTCGAGCGATTTCACTCGTCGCTTGTCGAACACATGCGCATTCTAAATCAACATCCCTTAATATAATCTTTTAAAATGAAGGAACGCATAAACTATGCATTAATTGCTTATAATAACAGCATTCATTCTACCACGAAAAGAACGCCAGTCGAAATTGTATATGGTATGGACATAAATTCGAACATTAAACCCGAAGAAATTATTGTAGAAGATTACGTACAAAAACATGCAGAAATATTGAAAGAAATTAATCAGCAAGTAAAACAAAATATCGAAAAAAGTAAAGCAAAATACGCTAAACCCCAAGATAAACAATTCAATATCCCTGAACAAGTCCACTTAAAAATCCATAAACGAAACGCGGGTAAAATCGAAAAACCTAAATTTAAGATCATTAGCGTAAAACCCATAGTAAATGAACGCGGACAAATAATCGACGATAAAAATAAAAAACACAAATTAAGTCAACTGAAAAAACCTCGTGTTACTGTTCCAGATTGATTCCCTATGGAATCACAGTAATCATAAAAGATGATCAAAACCCCGGCATCAATATTCTCGGACTCGGTACCGCACACATACAGGTAAACATCCAAATTATAATTTTCAAAATTCCTCTTAACAAATGATTTGAACAATCTGAAATACTCGAACGAAATATGAAAGCCCTATCTTTAATATTAGACTCTCATAAATTTGACAGTAGCATTGTTAATAGTCGTAATATATTAACTTCGCTGATTGACCATATAAAGGAGAAAACACAACTACTAAATTTACACAGGAAAAAACGAGGTCTGATAGACGGTCTTGGCACAATAATTAAAAGTATAACCGGAAATCTCGACAGTACAGATAAAGAACGGTATGATCAAATATTAGACAATATTGGAAATAATCAGAAAGTTACGTCCAATAAAATGAATACACTTATCAAAATTAATAATAACATTACCGCTCAATTTAATGATAAGATAAAATTAATAAACGAAAATAATAACGTACTGAATGAAAAAGTCCAAGTTATAGATGGTTATGTTGTAAGAATCCTAGATGAATTGGCAACAATAAAATTTCAAAATGTCATTAACGAATTCATACAAGTAGCACAAGACATTTATTTTTCATTAGTTCAAATCGAAGAAACGTTCACATTTTGTAAGTTAAATGTTTTATACTTTGGCGCAATAAATCATGATCAATTTTTGAAGGAAATAAACAAAATTGATAATAAACAATTACGTTCACTCATATTAAATAACATTCAGAATAATGATATTTCAAAAACATACTGTCAAAATTTTTGACAATAGAAAATTGTTTAAATTTTTTCATGGATAGCTTTATTTTTACGAATATTAAAAATTTTAATTAAGTTTTGCGCTTTGATGAAATACACAAATGAAATGTGTTTTATATAAAAAAATTCGTAATTTTATTCTCTAGAACTTTTATTTGAAGTATTTTCCTGTAAAATTAATTGGGAAGCAATGCGCATCAAAAAACTGATATGTTATATGTCTATGTTCGGGTTTTGGATGGACACACTGTATATATATATATATATATATATATATATTGTCCATAAAATAGTACAAAATAATGAAGTAAAAACAAGAAGTATTCTATAATTAAATATTTGATATATTTATTTTACACAGCGTACAATCAGGTACACAATAAAAAGTCATGCTCAAAATAAGAAGAAAGAAAAAATTTAATTAATAATAATTTGAAAAAATCTTAAAAATTTAAACAATCACTTATTTTGATTGAGACATTCTAACTTACAATTTCTTTTGATAGCATTTTCCATATTATAATTTTTTATTTCTATATAATTATTCAGTAAAATATTGCACATGGGTACTATTGCTTCATTACTGAAGTTATCATAATTTTTACCACATTTGCAAACAAAAATTTCTATTGAAGTATACTCTCCTAATTTTTCTATACATATTTCTTCCAAACATTGCCTCTGATTTTTCACTGATAACAACATTGTTTCGTAATCGCTATAGCTAATTATTATTTGAAATATTTGATATACATTGCAAACTACATTAACTATAAAATCATTAGGCCATATAAGTCCACCTCTATCAATTATTTTTAAATACAAGCATTAAGCCTTATATAATTTTTAAAATACATGTTAGAAAGTACAAAAGAAGAAACAAGTCATGTTTTCCGTAAGTCAAACTAGATTTTGAAAATAATAAATATTCAGTTGATTCACCTTTATGAGGAGCACATTTTATGTTATGTAGTTAATTTCTATATCTTTGATATTTAACGAAATAGAAGCTATTTTATACATTAGGAACAGAATTTTAACATGACAGCATATGCAAGTCAGACGCGTTCGTGGGCCTTACGCTGTGACGTCACACCTGTTCCAGGCCTGTTCATATAGACGGCAATGGCAGCACCTTATGCTCAGGTGACGTTACAGACGACACCATACCAATAATAGAGAAACTTATAACCTTCCTGTCCAACAAGATGAAGTTGAATTTTTAATCATCTCTGTAATTCAGTAGAAAATATTCAAGATGTAGTTAAAAATAAATTAAAATATACAATCACATGTTTGATTGTATGTATACAAGTACTCATGAATGAATGGTCATATCGAATTTTTAATTATAAATTAAGGGAATGGGGGACGTATTTATTATAATTACATATTTCGAATATGTATATTTAAAAAAGTTTGTTTTCAAAAAATTCGTCATATTGACAATTTTATAAAGTATACCGGTAAACCCAACCAAATTAGTTTTCGGTAATAATATAAAGTAAAACAATGCAAATTTCGTTAACGGCAATGTACATTAAAAAAATAAAAACAGACAACTAGAATTGGAATTAATTTTTACACTCCTAAATTTTCTGTCAATAATTGTTTTAGTGAAAATGCTTCAAAACCTGACGTTTTTGCTATCAAGTGAATAGTCTTTTGAAGGTCTTTCGTGCAGAATTGAATTTTTTTTCGACCAGAAATTGTTTTAGTAAAAGTATTTCAAACCCCATCTTGTTTGGTATCAAATGAAAGGTCTTTTTTAGGGCTTCCAAGCAGAATTGGATTTTTCGATCGGCAATTGTTTTAGCGTAAGTACTCCAAAACCTATTGTGTTTGGTATCAAATGAAAGATCTTTTGAAAGGTTCGCGCACATAATTTAATCCTATTCGATCGTCAATTGTTTTATTGAAAGTGCTTCAAAACCCATCGTCTTCGGTATCAATTGAAAGGTTTTTTGAAGGGCTTACATGCTAAATTGGAATTTTGTCGATTGGCAATTGTGTGACAACACACATCTATATTAAATTTATTTCATGTGTTTATTTTTATACAACGTTCTGGCCAGAACAATGATTTTGATTTTGTATCACTATAACATAATATGTATGAAGGTATCAATCCCTTGCTCTTTCAGTTTTTGTGAAACACATAGGTACTTGAGTTTACAACATCTGGCGCGTCGGCGGACCGACGCTGCGGCACGAGTGTTCTGTTTTGTGTCTTTTGTCTTTTAAGGGATGGCAATAAATGTCAAGTGGTTTTTGGAAACTGTGCGATATGCACACGTGTGGATCTTCTTTATTACAGAAAGGTGTGAAAGATATTAAACAGTACATGACGCTACATTCCAGAGATGGGAAAGGTGCGAAAGAGATTAAACAGTACATGACACTTGATACTTCCGACCCGGGGTGCGAAGAGAATCCACGCCACTTTCGGAGATGGGGTGCAGAACCCATCATAGGCCGTCGGGGTGAAAGAACGAGAGGGCAACTAGAGTATATAAACTGCATGATTTGTCGTAATCGAGGAGACTCTCACGAGACTCCAGAAGATCCTCCCGGGTCTTCACTTCACTCTGACTCTATGTCAGTAAGCTGCGAAGTTCACTCACATTCATAATTCCCACCTTGTTGCTGTAGCTAGGCCAGGCGCGGGTGATTCTGATTTTCCCACCTTGTTGCTATGACTAGGCCAGGCACGGGTGATCCTGATTTACCCACCTTGTTGCTGTGGGTAGGCCAGGCACGGGTGATCCTCATTTACTCTAAACTCTATTAAATGAACTTCCGACTTGATGACATATGTCGGTTTTAATAATTGTTACTTTCTCACAAGAGTAGCAATTCGATCTACTATGAAATTATAATTGTTTGATTATGGAAATTGTCGCTAAGTATTTAAATATTATGATCATACTGACAGGCAGACACAATATTATTTATTTGGATTAATTACTGAGATTATGGCAATTGTCGCCAAATATTTGAATATAATGATAATACTGACAGACAGTCACAATAATATAAATATAATTTATTTGGATTAATTACTGATCAAGTATTTGTTGCTGATTCATTGCATGAAAATGTAACAATACTAATTATTACTGGGCATTGGTTACTTTAAATAGAAACTCCCCAATGGGCATTGGTTACCGGTACAGGAAACCCCCCTAATGGACATTGGTTACCTCTCAAGGAAACTCTCCATATTATAAATAATAGATAAGATTCAAACTCACAACATTAACAACAAACACTGGGCTAGAGATTTAACAATCATTCCAAGATATTAATGCACTGACAAATTATTGTGATACGTCTAGAAGTATTACTTCCGAGTAGTTTACATGAAATATGTAATTTTGACATTTTAGATACATTTTGATTAACTTTGATAATATACGATGATTGATTTTGTCTCTCTGCTTGGTGTTTTTTGGTCGTGTTTTTTCCTCTTACGTAAGGTAAATGCCAAAGAGCTATAATATGATTATTTCACGACCATACTTTGTGTTCAAATCACTCTGTTCATTCTAAATTGACATAATAAATGATATCTTGTTTATTACTTGATTTTCAATAAATGCACAAGGTATGACGTCACAGTCATGTCTTTTGGAAGGAATCTAAATCTTTTACTCAAATCAACCTTTCCCGAATTCCCCCACCATTGACAGCTACTTCGTATTACGAACATTTTGGGGGTTATATTCTTCGATATTAAAACACAACGTAGGTCCTAAATTAAACCATTATTTTATACTAGACGAGTTGCGCGTTACAATTGTTTTAATGAAAGTGCTTCAAATCTATCTTGTGTGATATAAATATAAATTTACTAATTAAACTATATCTTTTTTTGAAAAACGCAGTAATTTTACGGAAATAGCCGCAGATGAAAACGAAACGAGTAACTAATTTTATATGATCACTACAATAACGATTATCGTTTTCATATTTGTATGATCCAACTCCAGTTAGTGTGATTTTTCGCGCCCTTGTCAAAGAGTACTTATCTCTCTCTTTCTCATTGTAACAAAACGGATAATTCAGAATTTGGTTTTGTTTATAAATGATGATATTTCACTATGAACTCAGCTTCGAAAGATACAGAATAATTAAGCGTTATCTTAAGTATCTTTCTAAAGTTGACTTGACAGAGTTTATTTTGTTTATCAAATTTATTAGTGCATATGTTATAACTTCAGTATTCCGTAGATCATTATTTATCAAGTTTATAGCTTTTCTGGATTGTCGCGTCTGGTTATACGGGATGTGATGACATATCTGGGTAAATTATAGCTGAGTGTGGGGTCGGATAGATTTAACCTCGTCTGGGTTTTTTTTATGTAAACACATATGTGGGAACAGCTATCTCGATCATCGCGACGATACCACCCCTTACCCTTTGTCAGAATATCCCATGGAATACAACAACGATTAGTTAGTGGTAGTTTGGCTTCTGACGAGACGAGTTGTCTCGTCTGTGCAAGATGTAGATCTTGCTATGTAATTTTGTAACTTAAAGATTAGTTTTATTCATACGTTGTCGTTGTTGTTGTTTCCATTGCCATGGATAACTTGCTTAATTTCTATATTAATTGTAACTTTTGTATTTTATAATTTATACTTTATTTTGTTTTAAATATATATATTTTATCGTCTATTAATTTTGACAACTAATTGAATTGTAGCTTTCAATTCTTTTACATCATTATTAAGCTTTTCCTCTTAATATTAGTACTATCTTTATCACCAAGTGCTATCTACATCACGATTAAGTACTAAATCTTTTCTTCTCTCCCTTAGTGAGAACTTTACAACAAAATAAAAAAGAAAAAAACCTATTCCAGCCTTCATATACCCAGCTGACATGCATCATCGGCAGGAATAATCCTATTAACGGTAACTAATGGACTAGCTATAATTCTTCAGCGATTGCCACGATTGTTGTAAGTAGTCTGTTCCCCGACTGAGTGAATTTTCCTATTTTAAATTAAAATTAGTAGTTTATAAATATCTCGGTCAGCGATCTTTATCTGAGTTTTTTTTCAATGTATTGTGGCTCCCCTTTCATCTCTAAATACCCTTCGATATATCGTGTTTTACTGCTATCATTAATACATTCTGTAAGAAAGTCGCTGGCTTGTTTTATTTTAAGAAATTGTCTGTGCGCTTGACAAACAATCCTCCTAATTGATTATTTTTATTGAAAATCATATTTCCATATTTCGTAAACAAGTAGAATTTGATAACCCAGTTTTACGACTCGTTGTACTTCAACTGATACCCAGGTATCGATAAACTGTGTACCTCCGTCCGTATGTAAGCAATCATTTTCAATAAATCCTGACAACATGTCGGGCTTAGAGAAAACTTTAATTTACCATGAACTTTTCAAAGTAATTCATAGTATAAAATATTGTTAGGTTGTAAGATTTAATTAATTATTCTATTTTATCGATACTATTATCAGAACCTAATTACTTCTCGCATTTATCGCCAACAAATATATTTTCAGGTGACCTACTGGATTTTTTCCACACTTACGCACATACGGATAAAACTGCATACGTCAACATATTTAATTTGTTCACTATTTGTAACTTTACGATACAACGACACATTATCTGTACGCCCCGCGAAAAAAGCATCGCGTAGATTTAAGCGCAAATAGTTTATCAGAGGATAGTTTTCCAAAAATAAACGCGTCTCTTTATTCATATTCTTTAATTGCTTTTTAAACTTACATTCCCATATTACTATTATATTATAACGTAGTTCGCAAAATTGTGGAATTTTTCTTCTGATCTCTGGAAACGAGTATTTAATCGTTTTTTTAAATTACTATAAATTAATAAATTATCACAATTTGTATTACATTCATGATAAAAATGACTTACAAATTCAAACAATAAAGTTCCATAGTATAATACCGGCAACGTTTAAATTAAATTTTAAACAGGCTTCTATTCTATGGCCTGCGTGTTCAGTACTTACTTTTTATATAGTCTGCTATCTGATGAGCCATTGAACGCAATTTTCGAATGTATTGTAGTGAGTCTATAACTGTTCGTAGATATTATACCAATTGTGTTAGGTTGCAAGAACTGTCTTCGAAATACACGATTACAAGCTGAAACAATTGCCTCGGCGTTTGAAAATAGACAAACATTACAATGTGAATAAATATTTTTCTAAACATCTGAAATACAATCATCAATGATATCCTGTTCTATTCAAAAAAATAATATTATTACTTAATTGATTATGACATTCGAAAAAAATCTTTAAGTGTACCTACTCGTGCTCAATACCATACTAGTCAATATTTGGTAAAGGCAGGGGTGTCAGGTGTAAATTTTTTCGCAAGGGTGCAAAAGATACAAGAACGGAATTTACAAAAAGAAAAACTGGCAGAAATATGACATGAAACATTATTTTTTTATAAAAAAACCAAACAAACAATAAATACAAAAAATTATGAAAATATAGAAAAACAATAAAGTAGTTGCAACTAATAGCACAAAGAAAGTACTCATAATTTAAACAGAAACCTAAATAAATAGGTACCGTCCTGTCACCTGTGTGTTGCCCCACCCCCTCTCTCCGCGACCGACTCGGGCTCAGAGTAGCACGAGTCGCTCGACCCCCGCTTCATCACCGCGCTGAGAGTCTCACGCGTGGGCGCTGCGGTGTGGCCGACACCGGTGTTGCGAGTCGCGGCTCCGGCCGTGCGCCGCTTCCCCACTCCTCCCCGTTCCTACCTGGCGGATCTTCATCCATCATTTCGCATCATCGCCACGACGCCTTCAGCGTAATCATCGAGCTCCGTACCGCCGTGTCACCGTCACAGGCGTCTCCGCCGCGACGCTCACCGCATCGCCGACCGTCGTGGTCGCCCCGGCGACCGTCTCCAACCTTTTCCCCAACCCCGATATCACCCTACGGCCTCCCTGGCAAATACTCACCTACCAGGAAATAAAAATTACATTATTTTATGATTTTAAATAAATTCGCTGTATTTATTTTTTTATCAACCACACCCTACTTCTCCGACCGGATTGCTTTCCGAGCAATTGGCGCCCGAGCATACCGTCGCCAATTTGTTTGGCCGTATCGCTGCCAGATACGTCGCAAATTTGGCGCCCGAACAGGGACTCCGACATCAGCAGCACAGCAATGGTGGGCCAGGGAGAGGTCAGCACCAAGTGGGTGGACACCCGCTCCAAGGAGGTACTCCACGAAGAGCCGACATCCGTCCAGCCGGCATCCGTCCAACCAGTACCCGTCAAGCCGGCATCCGTTCAGCCGGCATCCGTCAAGCCGACATCCGTCCAGCCGGCATCCGTTCAGCCGGCATCCGTCAAACCAGTAACCGTCAAGCCGGCATCCGTCAAGCCGGCATCCGTTCAGCCGGCATCCGTCAAACCAGTAACCGTCAAGCCGGCATCCGTCAAGCCGGCATCCGTTCAGCCGGCATCCGTCAAGCCGGCATCCATTCAGCCGGCATCCGTCAAACCAGTAACCGTCAAGCCGGCATCCGTCAAGCTGGCATCCGTTCAGCCGGCATCCGTCAAGTCGGCATCCGTCAAACCAGTAACCGTCAAGCCGGCAACCGTCACGCCGGCATCCGTCAAACCAGTAACCGTCAATCCGGCATCCGTCAAGCCGGCATCCGTTCAGCCGGCATCCGTCAAGCCGGCATCCGTTCAGCCGGCATCCGTCAAACCAGTAACCGTCAAGCCGGCATCCGTCAAGCCGGCATCCGTTTTGTTTGTTACAGGGACAATCCATCATGTCCCTGCAACCCGATGAGTCCGTCCGTCATCGAGTCGAGTGGGCAGTCTCCCATCCAGCCGGGTGGGGAGACCCCCATCCACTAGCGTGGGCCCTGCAGGCGTGGGACCCACCAGGATGGGGCCCCTGACAGCAGGAGCTGTCAGGGGGATTGGAAGGGCTGGAGGTGGCACGTTGCCACCACCAGTGACTGGACGGGTCTCTTGGGACCGTCTATTCATCAGGCCGGTTGTAGGCGTCCTGGAGAGCCGGCTGGTGCGGCCCACCCACACTGCACCGCCATCCACACCATCTGCCGTCCCGTCTGCTGCCTCCACCAGCAGAGCCCAGCCGTCCAGCTCCTGGAAACCTGGCGATGGGGATGAGGCCCTCCGACAGGCCTTGATCGCCAGGTTTGGTCCGTACCCGACGTCCTGGAAGAAGCCGTCAGCCCCTTGGACCCTCCGGTCGCCATGGATCCATGGCGACATAATTGATCTGAACGCGTCGCCGCCACCGACCGTTTCCGAGGTCGGCGCGTTCAAGATCCCGGCCGTACCCAAGGTCCAGCTGACGACACCGGGCGGCGTCAAAGCACTGCCTTGGGATGAGCGCTATTATACTTGTTTCTACTGAGGTTCATCTCGAGGGGCGTTTAGGTGGAGCGCCGTAGCCGAGTGCAGGGGTGTTATGGATGCTATATATACATTTGAAGGTCCCACCCAAGACCGTACCAACAGCCTTCCCGTGGCGGCGCTGTTTAATCTAATGTTGGGTCCGGATCGACGCAGAGGGAGGAGTAGTACTGCACAAAACTCATGGGCTTTACGACCCCACGTCCTCAAGTAGCCTGGTGAATACGTACAAGCGTTGCACAAGGCCCTGACCAGAGGCTCTGGTAGCACGGGGACTAGGCCCCCGGCTTGGCCGGCTAGTCGTGGGTTGGATTCGTGCGGGTAGTGGTTGAAGCCTACGCAGGCAGGTACCCGCTGACAACGGGTACCGGCGGGTGAGCAGCGTCTCTGCTCGGGTACTGATCTGCAGAATCAGTAGGGTTTTAGATAGGACCCCCTACCACCAGAGAGGTCTAGGAGCTTGTACTCTGATGAGAGTCTGGTAGGCATTTTGTCAAGTGACAGACAGATGCCGCGCTAATTGAGCGTATCTCAATTCCCCACTGGGGTATGGCTCTAACCGAGGTTTTACCTCAACTCTAAGACTGGGAACATTGGACCTAATAATACTATGGCTCTATTGGAGGGTCAAAATACCTCCAAAACTATACTGGTAACAACTGCGGACCTCCATCCGTTTATATTTTTTTTGACGACACCGGGCAAGGCACCAGCGCGGGGTACTGTGCTACCCCCACTTCAGGCGCTGGGTGCCGCCGTCCAGCCCCGGGAAGAGCTCCAGGATGTCATGAAGGAGCTGTGGGACCTGTTGGAGTCGGTAGGCCCGGACGCGGAGCCCCCGCAGCCGACACCACCCGTGGCCGTCCGTTCCCGCCCGCAGCAGCCGCCACCTGCACCAGCAGCCCAGCAGCCCCTGGACTACGCAGCGTGGCTGCAGTCGCTGCGGCCCAGCGGAGCTAATCCGTACCGCCCGCTCCGGTACCGGCTGCCCAATGGCCGTCGGGTCACCATCCCGGCCCAGCGTCGTCCACCCCCTCCCCCGCCCCCGGCAGTGCAGTGAGTCCTCCCCGTTGCCTAGGTTTGGACACTACGTGCCGCCTACGGACAAGTTGTTAGTGTTTTAAGTTTTGGTTATTTAGTTTTATTTTATAAGTTTTGGGTTACTTAAGTTTTTAGTTCATAAGTTTTGATAAAATATGTAAGGTTGGTTTTTTGGAGTATATTTTGTCTCCGGCTGTAGAATAGTTCTGTTTATTGTATGATTTCTCCGCGAAATATTGTTTCGCTTTGGAAATAATTTATTTTTGAACATTTCTTTGTAGATATTTGTTTTCGAATATTGTTGTAAATATTTGGACCTGTAAACATATGCCAGGGTTGTCAAACCACCCTCCTAAACCCCACGACACCCCTCTTTTTTTCATACCGGAGTACCCCGAGGATGTGACGAAGTCGTTCGTCACAATATTAAAAACGCCAAATAATTTTATTCGCGTTCAGAAATATTCCGAAGCCGGACCTGGCGATCCATTTACGCGCGGCAAGTCACCGATTTCGTTCAAATTTCGACACCGCGTACGTCTCCGCGTTCTGCGGCCGGCAAACCTATATTAAACCAAATCGGGTGGTTTTTACCCTAGTTTCCTTCTGAAACCAAACCACCCATTTGGTTAACATAGCATGAGCCGCCGCCAACCTAACCGGACACGATTCATTACCAATTTTAGTATAAATACGCGGTCAGAGCGAACATCGTCAGTCAGTCAGTCATTTTAGAAATCGAGTTATCGAATTCAAAACTAGTAGCCGTGCTCACGACTCGAAGTACCGACTAAAAACCAGAAACCGTGTCTCACGTCTCGCCGCGAGTTCTCCGTGTATTTTGGATTACCGTCATCACCGTCATCGCCGTCATCGCTGTCACCGTCGTCAGCTCCGTCAGGTTCCCGACCCGTGGTAAGTCCCATCCGTTTTCTGTTACCTGTCAAATTCCGGTTTGACCGTTCAGCGCCACGTACAGTGCTTCCGAGGTCTCGCGGTCCGTGGAGTGTGAGTCTCGCACATTTTGTTCATCAAACCGGCCTTTGTTTTCCTATTGTTGTGTTGCTCGCAGTGTTTACGTGCAAAGTGTCAAATACCTACCCCGCACTCCCCTACCGTCCTGTCACCTGTGTGTTGCCCCACCCCCTCTCTCCGCGACCGACTCGGGCTCAGAGTAGCACGAGTCGCTCGACCCCCGCTTCATCACCGCGCTGAGAGTCTCACGCGTGGGCGCTGCGGTGTGGCCGACACCGGTGTTGCGAGTCGCGGCTCCGGCCGTGCGCCGCTTCCCCACTCCTCCCCGTTCCTACCTGGCGGATCTTCATCCATCATTTCGCATCATCGCCACGACGCCTTCAGCGTAATCATCGAGCTCCGTACCGCCGTGTCACCGTCACAGGCGTCTCCGCCGCGACGCTCACCGCATCGCCGACCGTCGTGGTCGCCCCGGCGACCGTCTCCAACCTTTTCACCAACCCCGATATCACCCTACGGCCTCCCTGGCAAATACTCAGCTACCAGGAAATAAAAATTACATTATTTTATGATTTTAAATAAATTCGCTGTATTTATTTTTTCATCAACCACACCCTACTTCTCCGACCGGATTGCTTTCCGAGCAATTGGCGCCCGAGCATACCGTCGCCAATTTGTTTGGCCGTATCGCTGCCAGATACGTCGCACTATCTATACAGAGTGCCCGCTTTTCGAGACTAAGTATTTAAATTTCGAAAACCAAGAGATACGTTGTGGGTTATATTAGGGCAAAATTTTGCACATTGGTTGGCCACTTTAATAATTTATTTGGTTTTTCCGAAAAAATGCACAGGGCACTAGATACAAGCAAAAAACTGACTTGCGTTAATTTATCCTTTGGCTTATAACTTTTTTTTGGAATTTATACAAGTTTTTAATTTGTATTTTCTACATACACTTTTGTGATAGTGATTTTTATTCGTTTCCGGATATTTCTTTTTCATTTTACTTAAAAGTTAGTTTGACGATGCAGGCTGAGTGAAACCATTACTCGAAGGCACTAAACACACTTTGCGTACGAGGTGCATACAATATTATTTATACAACTAAATTACAATATTTAAAGTAGAACATACTCGCCAAACAAACTTTTCTTTTAGTTAAACATGCATTTCATGCACTTGGTACATAAATATTTCTGTTAGAAATTAATTATTTTGATTTTGCCTGTGTTTTTTTAATTTTTATATAAATATAAAACTTTATTTGGATTGAGCATTTTTTTTTTTTTTTCATGATTGGTTGAGATCTTTGCACTGCAAATGAGAAAATAAAATGGAGAAAAGGTAGACGCTTAAATAACCTGCCACATGATGTTACAAAATTATCAAGTATATACATCCAAAAATAAACAATGATTATGGATCTGTTTAACAATTATACGTAAATTGAGTTGGCAACTAAAGCTATGTTATTGTTGTGTTGTCAACGTCAGCGTTAAGAGGCCGGATAATGTCCAGCGCTATCCAGTCTGGCGCGACTGCGTGCTCGGCGTCACTCGCACTCCCCGCCTCAGCAGAACGGCGCTGAAACATAATATCACGTTAACGAATTATTAAAAAATATTGACAAAAAATAAAACAGTTTACCTTGTTGGGTTCCTGGAGCAGGTCGTGAAGCGTCTGGACGAGACACGAGAACGTGGGTCTGCTTGACGGCCGCACACACCAGCACTCGCGCATCACTTGGTATCTACAAACAAACATAAACATGGGTTATTACAATGTCATACTCACTGTGTACGCGGCTCTTACATTTCTCTTGTAGAGTACTCGGGTCGCTCCAAGCGGTAGCCGCTCTCCAGCTTCCGATAGAAGCGTAAGTCCGGCTCCAGTTCGGAGTACGGGATCCGCGCTAGGCTGAAGAACTCCCACAGAACCACGCCGAACGACCACACGTCGGACTGCGTGGAGAATGTTTTGTCTCGGATGGATTCAATCGCCATCCACTTAATAGGCAGTGGACACTGTTGGAGTGAAAAACATACAATACATACATATAGCTGCACATACCACAAATAACACTAGACTACTAGTTCTGCTCACTTGAGATGTCTTCTTGTAATAACCACTGAAGCTTAAAGTCTTGGATAGCCCGAAGTCACTAATTTTCGCCACGTAATTTTCGTCCAACAGAATGTTTCTCACCGCTAAGTCTCCGTGCAGGATCTGTTTGGAGGCTAGGTACTCCATGCCGTGCGCCACTTGCACCGCCCAACGCAGCAGCTGCAGCGTGCTGACGCCACCTAAGCCACGACAAACAGCTTCTAATGCACACAACTCTTACATATGATATGATGGATATTAAATATATAAACTTAAACAATTATTAGTTAATCTCACATTTTTAAAGTTTACCGTAACAGATATTAACATTTATTAAAATTATCATGAATTGCAATTAGCTTAAATTGAATTAATCAAAATTTAATATTTGCTAACCATTTTTAAAAATCGTGCTAATTATGAATACCTTGTAAGGAATCGTTTTCATCATCGGGAAAGCAAATGAGTTCTGTGTCTGGATCTATTAAATTGACGAAATTACAACGATTTGCCCTAAGATAGTTGCTGAGGTTGCCATGTTCACAATATTCAAGTACAATAAGCAGATTTCCTGAAAAATTGATTGTAAAATATCAAATGGAATTCATACGAATTTTTTTTACCTTCCGCAATTCTGTCTGTACATGCTCCCAACAGATTGATCAAGTTGATGTGTTTCTCAAGATGACTCATTATTTTTAGTTCACATATTAAAGAATTTAATTCAATAATGTTACAGTTCCGGTGAAGCATCTTGACAGCAACAGTTTTTTTTGATTCTCCGTCAAAACAATTTGAAACTATTGCTTCAACCACAAGTCCAAAATATCCAGACCCTAAATTACGTCCTGAAAATAACATATCTAGTTATTAAGTGTTTGTTATAAATTAATTTATAATTTCTGACCTAGTTCTATTGAGTTTCTTGGGATTTCCCATTTTGCATCATAGGATAACAGCGCAGTCTGCTCGGCCATGTTAAAACATGGATTTAAACGTTGTAATTCTCCAGATTTAAACTTAATGAAACCAGCTTCATTTAATTCTTCTCGCAATTTCTAAAGAATAAATAACATTAAACGATGGATAGTTATACCACAGTATAGAGAATGATACAATAGCCGCACTCAGCTCGTCGTGAAGAGGGAAATAATGTGGAGCGGTGTAAACGCTATCATACTTTACTTACTTTGTGCTGACTATTTAGTTCTAGATATATAAAATATCACAGATGGTTTTTATTATTTTTTGTATTTCAGAGAAACACGAACAATAATTCGTAAAAATATGATTTCCAAAAAATATGTAGATGAATATGTAGTAAATACGTGTAAAAATGTGAGAAATAAATCGATGTTATCATTTTTGTCGGACCTTCCAAAATTAAATTTCTCTGAATTACACAAGAATATTTACCATTTTAACAACTGAAATCTTTGTCGTTCTGAGTTTCCAAACCAATATTCATTGATATTATTTCGTAGAATAAGACCGTTTTATACCATAAAGATAATTAATAAAAAGTTTCAGGACAAAATCGTAAAATTATCATTTTAAAGAATGAATAACATATTATATAAAGAAACGTTATAAGATTATTTTTATATTGTCGTTTGAAGTTATTTGTTAAGTATCTATTTTGTATATATTTTGAATAGTAATAAATAAATATTTTACTTTTATTTCATGGAAATATGTGAAGAACAATCTTTACTAACTAATACATGTTTAAGAAATATTAAGATGCAATTCAAACCTGCCACTCCACATTATTACCTGTCTCACGTCGAGCAGCTTTTAACGAAATACCAAAGAAGCCGACAAGAGTGTTGCTACTGTAATATAGTCTTTATACTGTGGTTATACAGGGTGTTAATACTCAGTTCTAACACCCGAAAACGGCAGTTAGAACTCATTCAAACAAACAACTTTTCTTTGTAAATTTTTTTTATTTGGAGCGCCAGTTCGCAGTTATTGGCGTTTTTTCCTTGTTTCTCGAAAAGTCGTCATTACTCCCTTATTTTAAGAAAAAAAATACAAAAACTTTCAGCATTTGCTTTCGGTTCTCTAAAACATTTGTATTTACAATTATTTTCTATTTTATGAATTATGAGATAAATTTTAACAAACTTCAACAATAATTTAAAACAAAGTAGGCTTGCTGCCATTAAACAAGAAAAGTAAAACAATGAACAATAAAACAACAAGGAAGGGCCTAAATTTTTATTTTGAAAATGGCCACCATTCGCAGCAACCCAAGCCCGGCAGCCTGTTTTAATATTAGAAGAGACACTTGCACGAGCTGCCTACTTATCTTTTATATCTTCCGCTGCAGCTACTATTCTAGCCACCAGTTATAATTCGGTGTTTATTGGTGTCTCATATAGAGAGGTCTTCATCTGACCCCAGAAAAAGAAATCTGGGGGAGTTAGGTCGGGGCTGCCCACGCAACAGAACATCCTCTCCCAATCCACTTATTCGGATATTCTCTATTTAGTAGTGCTATGACTTCTCGGGTTGTGTGAGCCGGTGCTCCATCATGTTTAAACCAAAGTCTTCGTCTGATGTTTAGCGGTAAGTCAACAAGAAGCTCTGGCAGAACATTATTTAAGAAAGTAAAATAATTTTCACCATTCAATCGGTTTGAAAGAATGTAAGGTCAAATGTTTCATTGTTTTATGGCAGCAAGCATACTTTGTTTTATATGATTGTTGCAATTTGTTAAAATTTATCTAGTAATTCAATGTGAATAAAAACTTTTTTGGACAGATCGAAAAAAAAATTTCAAACAAATGTTATAGAATATAGTTTAAAGATTTTATTACAAAAATTGATCGACTGGTTTTCTAAATATCTTGTTTCGAAAGTTTTGATCGGTCGCCATTTTGTTGTTTGATAAAATAGAAAATAATTTACATAGAAATGTTTTAGAGAATCGAAAGCAAATGCTGAAAGTTTTTGTATTTTT
Organism: Pterostichus madidus; assembly: GCA_911728475.2. Lineage (NCBI taxonomy): Eukaryota > Metazoa > Arthropoda > Insecta > Coleoptera > Carabidae > Pterostichus > Pterostichus madidus. Next base: position 15,777,925 of record OU452319.1, read on the forward strand.
TAAATATTCCTTAAAATAAGAGAGTAATGACAATGTTTTGAAAAACAGAAAAAAACGTCAATAACTATGAACTGGGGCTCCAAATGAAAAATTTGAACTAAGAAAAGTTGTTTGTTTGAATGAGTTCTAATTGTCGTTTTCGGGTGTTACAACTTAGTATTAACACCCTGTATATTTAAATAGTTTTACGTCACACCGGGTAAAGATAGAAAAAAACAAAAAAGAACGAAATATCTCGTATTAGTGCGAGAGTTAGTTGACAAACCATGACAAACTAGAGCATATTTTTAACATATGTTACTAGTGACCGGGATACACTCCTCGTGTGTACATTGACAGTTGTCACGTGGTCTCGTGTAGCTAATAAATATCAAAATATATGACATGTGATTTTATAGAGAGAAGGAATAATGGTTGAAAATAAATAATAAGTTTTTAACGCGTCTTACTATCGTTGTTGGAATTTATGTACAATTATTTTTCATTTTTAATACTGTTATATGTTTATTAGTTTTTTCCAAAGCATTTTCAGGTATAATTATAATATAAATAAATATATCATCAGGTTTTTTACCCATTAATGAGTTTGACACTTTACCATAACAGATTTTGGTAAGTAATATATTTATGCGCGTAAAGTTCGGTTACTAGCCCTAAAATTATGGCCTCCAAAGAGTGGGAGCTACAGGGATAATTTCAATGTGGTGAAAATTGTTTGTCGGCTATGGGAATCGAATTGAGGTTCTCAAATAAACAGGCCGACTCGATACTACTGCGCCACCTAGACCATAGCTATTATATAAACATATTTGACTATATTTTGTTGATTTATAGCTTTTTGTGTTTAAATTATTGACATCTTAAGTATATATTTTTGGTTTATTTATCATAGGTTCCTGAAATGATATCTTATAAAATTGATGGCAAAATCATAAGTACTCTGCCTCTGCAACATTGTCAGGCGTTAAACTCAAGTTTAAAAACTTTGAAATAATATAAAGATTCAACTTAACTACTATAACCAAAAAATCAACACAAAAGTCAAACTGAGGAGAGTGTACTATGGCCATTTGGATCTGCATTGCATTTTAAAAGTATGCTCTAATGGGGTCTAGTCTGTTAGCTAACTCTCTCACTAGTACGAGATGTCTGTTTGAATCCCTTCCATCTTTCTCCGACGTGACGGCATTAGTATAACTCGCCATTAAAACCCACTTTCAAAACTGTACCTTGATTCTGTATGTTTTTCTTGCTAGTAAAGCTGACATAATAACACATAGAATAATCATGAAAATTATTCCTAAAATGTACTCGGTTCTCATTAAAACTGAAAATAAAATACACTTCAGATAACTGCTCAAATAAACTTAAGGTAGTTCTAGCGTGAAAAGCATTTTACAAATTTAAATTAAACCTAGGATAGTCATACGCAACCAGTTAAAATATGAAACATATTCATCGTCTGTGAATAAATATATTCGCTTGTAAAGTTGAGTTTATACACGGAGATTATGTCGATCGTCATTCTAAATCGCACATATTTGGTTCGGGCACCCTTAAAAATTTACAGTTTAATTGAAAAACTAAAATGATGTTCTACCACTATCCACGTATATTGTAGCAAAAGGATAAAGTTTTTAACGTTAAGAATTGATATATAGCTATGCAAAGTCATGTTTTTAACGAAAAATTGAGGATCTCAATTTATAACAGCAATCCCCACGGTGGTACGGTATTTGAAAATTCACTACAACCTGTTAACAATTCATGATATTTAAATCATAATAGGTATAGAACACTTATTTTATTTTATCTTTTTCTTTCCCCGAGCGTCAGTTTCAGCATTCGACGATCGATGACGCTACCGTCATACTATAACTACCTTAATATTAAAATATATTCTTAAATCTTCCATATGCGCATTAAGTAATTCTGTAGATGTTATTATTTTTATAGATATTCATTCCGGCAGATTTTACTCTTTATTATTTAGTGATAAAGTTAATATGAACTTAAATCCAGAATTAATAAAAAACAACAACAATTTCTACCATGTAGATAAACGCATTTAATTAAATATTTTTAGCTTCCGAGAAAAAGGCTCCGTTTTACTACATTAGATAAGATATAGACAGTACCTGTCTGTACTTGAATGGTCACGGCGCGAGAATCTCGTCCAAATGGATTTTCTACTATGCAAGTGTAGAGTCCAGCATCAAAACCCATTATATAGTGAACAGTGAGCTCTGAGTTGTCGGTAGCGAAGCTAGTGTGCCCATCAAGTCTTCGTACTTCAGTGGAATCCTATGAAAGTGAATATCTCTGTTAGAGTTTGAATGTATCAGAACTGGTTGGTTTGCCTTCATCCAGGTGATCACGGGTTTCGGATCTCCTTCAGCAGAACACGTCAGGGTCAAGGTTTCCGCGAGAAGCATAACGATTTGTTCTTGGTCCTTAAAGCTACTCGTAATAATTCTAGGCTTTTCTCCTCCTAAAATTTCCGTAATTATTAATTATTAATGTCAGTCATATTCCAATAGAACTATAATATTAATTTACCTTTTACCAGTGTATGTTTCGATGTATAATTTCTTCTATTTCTAGGATAAAATACATTACATGAGTAATTTCCTTGATTTTCTTGGGTTATGTTGTCTATTTTTAAAATGATCTGACCAGTTATATTTCGAACTCCTGGAATATGTTCTATATTAAATTTCTATGGGACATAAAATTCGTTAGAGGAATCTATAACATGATTATTATAAGCAGAACCAATACCTGAATTTCTGTATGGTTTGGTGTTGTCCAGGACATTTTGAAGCAAACATTGTGATCAACAGCCACTTTACATCGCAGAACTAATGGCTGCCCAATGTATGCGTAGTCGTATGTTAAATTCTGTATGAATGGTTTTCTTACATTAAACTGATCTGCAAATAGAAATGTTTCGATGGAAGCCCAGTTTGTCAGTGCTTTAAGTTGCTACATAAAATATTTTCATCCAGAGACGGACTGGCCTAGTGGGCGAATGGGCTCACATTCGGGTCCGGTATAGTGCCGATTAGTTAGTTACACAAATTTTTCCTATATTTTTATAATATGTGTAAGTTGAAAGTATATTCTCAGAAGTATTGTCTAGTATATTGTAATATATGTATGTCTATTTCTCTTAAGCCGGTCCCACACTATGGGCAAGTATTCACAAGTGTCGACAATGACGAGTCGTCTGGGACTGGAATTACTTGTACTCGCCTATGCTTGTGCTTACTGATACTGGTACTCGACGTTTCCCATCAGTTGTCGGTAAATTTGACACAAGTCAAAGGAAAACAACATTTGCCAATGCTTGTCTATCTATCTTACTTGCCGAAGCTCCTGGACTACTCCCAAACTACATGCGGACTTCCTTCAATTTCTTCTCATTGTTCGTGCTAATTCGCTACATTTCTAATCATAGAAAACCATAACATGGAATAATGTCAATCCTCTGCTTCTGCTTTTATTAATGGAGAGCATTCAATATCTTCTATTGCGCTTACTTTTTAATTTAATAATATACTCATATACTAATGAAAAGAGTTTCGTCTGTTTCGGTGTACATGCTGCTGCTTCCTGATTTAAAATTGGAAAAAAATAATAACTATGCGATAAGTATCCATAAACAGTGGCGAGGTCGCACCATTACACGCGTGTAATTTGGGAGGTCGGCGTAGTGTGGAACCGGCTAGAGACGAGCGCCACATAAAATATAGATATACAAGCATACCAGATATTTTAATAAAATATTAGAATGTTATCTTCTTTATACAATGGGGTAATAAATGTTATATTCCGCAAATATACATTTTGTACACATCGTAATTGAATGAAATGGATATTTTTTCTGAAGTTCTTGGAGATAAATAAATATATTATTTTATCCATTGACACACCTTGTTCGTTACAGATTACCTATTATTATTTTCACAAATTTAAGAAAATCTACTATTAACTGTAATTTTGTGCGATAACTGTCACTTTATTATAAATGATGTAGTTAGAAATTTTACCGAAATATTTTAATTAATTTCTCTAATTAGTGGAAATAAAATAATATAGTTAATCCGTATTAAATACAGAGTGAATAGTTATATTTATAATATTACGATAAATGTAATATTTGGGGTAATGGCTCATGTGTATCAAGTCGGCCTGTGCTTGTATAGAAAACAGTCATCCGTCCAATCATTACCTATGCGGCTTCAGTTTGGTGTTCCGCTCTTTTACTGCAGTGAAACCGTTGCAACGATTTCAGAACAAATATCTGCGTCTAATTAATAGTGCAAACAGGTACACTAAAATCGTAATTTACACAACGACACACAAATACCATACTTACATGAATAGATACAACAAATGTCACAAAAATTCTACACAACTCAATCACAACACAATCTTCTTACAAGAACAATGGCATATATCAAAGAGCACAACACTCCCTTCACAAAAAAACATCTACTTCCCTATCAAACTCTTCCTATTTTCCTCCAACGAGTCCAAGAGACGTAGCATCGTTCATACTAACCCCACCATTTATCAACAATCAGAATAAATGTAAGTGTCATAACAGCACTGGTAAAACAAAATCATACTGTCACTCATTAGGTTAGTTTAGATTAAAGAACGAATTGTTAAAAGTAAGTTTTTTGCTTAATTTTTTCCTACACACATTACACAATCATCCCCATTCACATGTACACTTCATTTCACAAACAGTTACAAATTGTCAACTATTTAAAACATTTATATGTAAATAAAAATATGCAATTTGATGATATAGCCATGTAGCTCGAAGCATTATATGTATCACAATTACGCTTTTGCGTGTTATCTGTGAGCCAGGCGGCAGCGCGTGATGCCGCTATGAATCGCAATCCGTAAATCTCCTGGATTGAGATTTGCGATTCATACAGTATGTTCGGCTATTGTCTGGTCATAAGCGCAGATAACCGCGCAAAACAACATATGCTATGTATTATGATCTAATTAATAAAGATATTCTCTCACAAAAAAAGTCGGCTTGTGGATCCTGAGAACCTTGGTTCGATCCCCACAGCCGACAAACATTTTTACCAATTTAAAATTACCCCTGTGGCTCCCCCACCACTAACATCTTTGGGGACCGAGACTTAACGGCTGGTAACCGCACTTCACGCGCATAAATATATCACTTACCGAAATCTGCTTCGGCAGAGTGCCACACCCTGTAATGGGTATAAGGATATATTTATTTATTTTTATTTTATTTTACGAAACCAAAACCGAAAGCAAAATCCTTCTTATTTATCGGTATACTGCATTACAATAAATGTTTTCTTGTTAACTAAATGTAATTTGTAAATATCTGTGTTTAAAATAATTTAAAAGTACATATTAAATTTATTGATTCAATTGATTCCGCATCATTGACATACTGTATGTTTTTGTTTGGATTAGACCAGCGTAGATCCTGTATACGCTTCATGAATTTTTACAAGAAGTAAAAAAGCCTGAATTTTATCAAATTGTTAAACACCTACTTGCTGAACCTAACATCCAAATCAGTTCCGCTACGGTCTCACATGAACAAAGACACTAGAAGATGTTTTATTAATAAGATCAAATATTAATAATTTATCAAAATTGCTGTAAACTTGGGTAGTATAAATATATAGTCCATTATTATTGGAGTACGCAATTAATTTGATAAATACTTTTTATTTGTTTAAGTAGATTTTTGTTTTTGTTTTACGAAGTGCCGAGATATCCACCTCCTAATAAACTAGCTAATAGTTATTAGCAAAATAAATTGTTTCCTAGGAAGATATTTATTTTTTAGATATCCAGTTCTATTTATTTGTCTTCTTATTATTAGGTACCTAATAAATAAATAAGCCAAAATTGCAACACTGTTCATCTTTTAGAGAGAGAGAATAACTGTCAAAATGTCAGAAAAACGTACAAGATCTGTAATTTTTTTTTATAAATGAAGTCAGTTTATTAATTGAAGTAGCTATAAAATATAAAAATATAGTAAAAAATAAACAAACAGACGCAGTGAATTAGAAGCAAAAACACAAAAAGTGGGAAAAAATAGCGACAAAATTTAATGCACGTTCTTGTAATTCATCGTGATTCAAAAACCTTGCGTCTGAAATATGATTGTGTTTCAACGCTATATTAAAAATAAGAATAATAATAAGTTGGAAATATCTGTATCTTTTCACATTCAAAATCTATTAAAAAACTAAATATCATGTCATTTATCAAAATTGTCAATTTTATTTCCAACATGTAACATTATGAGGGTGTCTAATGTTAATTATTTCCAAATTCTCCATTTCATAAAATAAATAAAAATAAATATTTCATCACGCCTTTTATCCATTACTGGGTGTAGCACTGTGCCGTAGCAGATCTCGGTAAGTGATATATTTATGCACGTGAAGTAGGGTTTCCAGCCGTCTAAACACGGCTCCCAAAGTTGATAGTGGTGGAGGGGCCACAGGGGTAATTCTAATGTGATGAAAAATATTTGTTGGCTGTGGGAATCAAATCGAGGTTCTCAAATTCACAGGCCAACTGAGCCATCTACCCCATTTCATGTCTCTCTATAATTTCATCCAATTCATCAAAATTTATCTAAAATATCAATGATAACCCTATATAAATATATGAATTTTAATAAGAAATTGATACAAAATTTAAAAAATATATTTTTATTTTATGTATAAATTGACATGACAATTGAATCTTTTGTTTTTTATTAGGAGGTTTGAGTAGCTAATAAAATATGTAGCTAATAAATATATATGGGTAATTCCATGTCAAATCGGCCAAAATTTTCCCGACCCTTTCCGATCTGTCTGAAACTGCTTATACTGATTCATTTTCATCGAAAGTTCGTATGTTACGAATTCTATATTTTCAGCTATAATTTCCGATCTTTTGCTTATTAAGTATATTTGTCGCATTGTAAAGTCTTGTATGCGTTTATACACCTTGTTGTGACCACTCTTCACTTCTGCCATGATCACTGTTCTGTTGTGAGGCTATTCCGAACAGGGGGCTCAAACTCCCATTTACGCCTTGTGTAACAGAGTTCGCCGCGCAGCCTGGTAGTGGCACAGCGGAACTAGCGTCTATTTACATTGGAATGATACCGGCAGCGCCGCTTGTGGTGGCATAATGAACTATAATTACTTCTCGGATTTTGGACCGAGTTTGAGCCCCCTGATTCCGAATTAAGTGTCCAATGAATCGAAATAATGACAGAATGGTAACGGGACAACGGGGGGCGGACTATTTGTATACAATAGATACAATATATACCGCGGATAGCCGTGCTTATTTGGCCTGTAGAGTTTTATTGAATGAAATGATCATATCGCACCACGTGGCGCCATCTATGAATATATTAAGCTTTTCAGACTTCAGTAAAGAATCTTTCCCTAGAAAATCAAAAGGTGTGCCAAATGTGCAAGTCAATATCGTTATAATTCCGCATAACAATTAAATGTGTATTTTGCACTTAATTGATACGGGAAAAAACCATATGTCAACTTTGAAGTGAAATATCCATACTGGATTTTTTTCTAGAAAAAACTTTTGTTTCTCCACTACAATTTAGCTAAATTTGAAAGAAATCTGAGATGGAGTATTTGAGAAATGAATTTTTGAAAAAAAAGGATCATTTTTACATTTTACCACATAACTCTCCTTATTTCTGACCAAAATCGCTGTTATTGACTGAAATCGATAGCTGAGAGTTTATTCTTTCAGACTATCATAAACTTATTTCGAATGGTATCGTTTTAGAATAATTATATATTTTTTATTCAAGTGCTCTGTAAGCGAGGGCAAAAATGGGCATATATGAATATATGGAATATAATGGAAAATATAATACAATGAGCGAAACGAGCAACTTCCTACTTGATATCCGATGAAAATGAATCAGTACCTATATGCAATTTCAGACAGATCGGAAAGGGTCGGGAAAATTTTGGCCGATTTGACATGGAATTACCCATTTATTAGATAAATAAAATTTATAAGGTAGTGGATATCTGCAAAAAAAATATTATTAGCTAAATAAAGTTATTAGGAACTTTATTAGGAAATGGATATCTCGGCCCTAAATGTATTTGAATGAATGTAATATCTTCTCTACAACCTACATACATACAAGAATAAAATTATAAGTATTTGTAAATTATACTGGCAAAACCGAAACCGTTTACTGACACCTATCACAGTCTAAAAACCTTTCAGTGAACCCCGTTCATCAAAACAGACTGTTGTATAAAAACTGAAATCTAAATCAAACCGAAATTTCATTTTGACGATGATGATGGCTTTTAAAGGACATTGAATCTTTTCTTCTATTAACTGATGTGGATTAAATAATGAAATTTTATGCCGATGATACTCGTATATGTAACTAATTTAAATGAGATAATTAAACAAGCTACTTTAGAAAGGACAACATTATTTACAAAACATGTTATCAGAATTTTATAATTTTTTTGCAAACAATATTACACACTACCTTAAGATACATTATCACGCCTTTTACCAACTACTGAGTGCAGCCCTCAGCCGTATCAGATCTCGGCAAGAGACATATTTGTGGGCATGAACCGGATACCAGTCGTCAAATAACGGTCTCCAAAGATATTAGTGAACAGAAGTTACATGAATAATTTTAATGTAGTGAAAAATTGTTTGTTGGCTGTATATACATAAAGAAAAATTGATTTTACATTAGTATATCCAATACGAAGGAATACATTTTTGAGTGAATAATTATTTTGATTAATTAAATTTTTCAGTATGTTGTTTGCAAATATTTGTTTGTTTATTTTCTGATAACAGTAATTTCATTGAAATTTATATGTATACTTTTTTTCGGAGTTATAAAATAAGTTATTAATTATCTGTTTCATTTTGTATTTGGATTTGCATCAAATACGTATTAGGTATTGTATGTTTTATAATATCAAAGTTCGCCGTGGTCAACATTACCGTAAACAGTGATGAACTTGTTCGTTGTGACGTTCTTGGTGTTGTTGGACGTGTAATAGCAGAAGTAGCGGCCCTCATCTGCATGCTTCACATTTTGTAATATTAGTTTACTTATTATTATTTTTTCTGGGATAAATTTAATTATGTTGATTTCTTCATTTACTTCCTGTAAATAAATAAAAAAATATGTCAGTGGCGGTTCGTTTATAAAGTCAATTAGACATTGACCCTCTAAGAAGACTGAAGGCCTAGCAGAATTTTTTTCTTTTTTAGCTGATTGAGCGTACTTGTACACAAACTGCTACTGAACGGTAAACGAATCGAGGATAGAACACTCCTCCATATAAGAAGCACACTGACAATGAGTGCTGCCACAAGAGAAAATTATTTGATACCAAAATTTACAAAAAAACGTACCACATTGGTACTCCATTTTATTATTGTAAATAATAAATAAAACAATATTTTGTTCGAATTTTATATATATATATATATGTAGGAACTAGAGGAGTGGGTCTTAATAAGTCTTTGAAATACACTAAACTAATTTTTATTCCAATTATTAAATAGATCAATAAATATAAAACACTAATAATATTAAGATAAACAATAACTTCGTACGTCTAACTTATTCCGCGAACACATCTGTACTGCACCACAACTACAACGTAACTGCCTGTCTCAACGTGTCGGTTAGTCGCTCGCCCGTTCGCTTGCCTCATCACTGCCTCCGCTCCGCTCTCCGCACTCTTCACCACGATGGCTTCGCAGGCGTAGACGCAGGGCAGTTCCTACAGCTCGGCCTTTCCTGCTTCCGGATTTGCCCTCGAATCCATCCTCATCGGACCCCTTGCTGTGGTTTTGCTGTGAGTCCTTATTCAACCCAGGATTCCATGGCTTCATGAAATCAGCCGCTGTAGAAGTCTTCATTGGGCCGTCACCACGAATAACACGTTCAACATCGTATCTGTTGGAGCTTTTAACATTTATTATTTTATATGGCCCTAAGTACTTACTTTTGAGCTTGCTTAAGTTAGTGAATTGCGTTCTTTTAATCGCTACCAGATCGCCACATTGATAAGTTTGGGCGGTTTTTCTTCGTTTGTCGTAACTTTTCCTGTTTTCTGCCTGAACTTTTTCTATTTGCTCTTTTGCTTGACATCTCAATTGATCTCGATCGTCGATAAACGTTCTTCGATATTCGGACTGAATAATATCTTGTAGTCTCAAATTCCCAGAATCATGCAGTTCAACTCCAAATAACAATTCGAAAGGAGATGTGTCAATACTCCTCTGATAAGTCTTGTTTATTGCCTTCTGGACTGTGTGTACGTGTTGATACCATTTAGTTTCATCATCTAGGGATAGTTTTGTAAGAATTGGAATTATTATTCTATTCAGTCGCTCGACTTGGCCATTTCCTCTTGCTATACCCGTAGTTATGTGAACAAGGTCAATGTTTTCACGTCGACAATATTCATCGAACTGATTTGACGTAAACGCCGTTCCTCTGTCTGATATTATGCGTTTGGGACTACCAAAAACATTCTTCTGTGTTTCAAGCTTCTCTATAACTTCCTGACTCGTTAGCGTTTTAGTAGGGTACAACCATGCAAATTTAGTAAAACCATCTATCACAACGAAAAGGTATTTGTACCCTTTTCTCGTAGTTGCCAGCGGACCAAGATGATCAATATGATATGTACTTAGAGGTTGTTCGTCCTTACTAATAGGGTTTAAGAAACCTTCGGCTTTACCTGACTTTCTTTCCGATAGTATGCATGGTATGCAATTCTTAATACACTCTTCTATTTTCATTTGTAACTCTGGTATCCAAAACTCACGAAGTATCAAGTTCTTCATTTTTCTGACACTGAAATGCCCATTTTCTTCATGATACTTCCGAACTATGTCTCTCTGCATTCTGAATGGAATAACCAGAAGTTCTCTTCCTTCGTGGGGTTTGTATAGTAAATTATTCTTCAGGATGAAGTCCTTGTGTTCATGTCCTGAATCTAATAGCTTTGTAATTGTCTGTAAGTGTTCATCTTTCAATTGTGCAGCTTTTATGGTTTCTATGATATCATTTTTCATAATCATCATGATGTTTCTTGACATGGCATCTACATGCTTCATTCTTATTCCAGCTCTATGTTCGATATTGTAATGAAATTCTTCTAAAAGGAGAGCCCATCGTGCTATTCTTGTCGAGAGATCTTTCTTTTTCATAGTCATGGCGAATGCGGCACAGTCGGTGACTATTTTGAAGGGAATACCAAGTAAATATACTCTAAATTTTCTCAAGGCATAAATTATCGCTAGAACCTCCAGTTCATAGCTACTATATTTTCTCTCAGCCTCTGCAGTTTTCCTACTCATGTAGTATATGGGATGGAGTTCGCCTTCTTCATTCTTTTGCAATAAAATTGCGCCGAACCCATCTATACTAGCGTCTGTATGCAGTTCAGTGACCGCGTCTACTGAATAAATTCCAAGAACTGGTTCATTCGCAAGCATTTCCTTTAATGTTTGAAACGCTAATTCTTCTTCTTTTCCAAAACGAAATGGGGTATTTTGCTTTAATAAGTCACTTAAAGGTTTGGCAATAACAGAATAATTTTTTATAAACTTCCGGAAATATCCGGTCAATCCCAAAAAACTTTGAACTTGTTTGATGGTCTTTGGCTTAGGAAATTTCGCTACGGCTTTTACTTTTTCCTCCGATGGCCTTATTTGACCATTTTCGATACGGTGACCCAAATATTCTATGCATTTTTTAAGGAATTGACATTTTTCCCAACTGATTCGCAAACCATACTCTTCTGCTGTTTTTAGAACTTTCTCCAGTCGATCTATCGCTTCATCTTCATCTCGCGCAAGGATTACCAGGTCGTCCATATAGGTTAACATTATTCCGTCTCGTATGTGTTGCTTGAAAACATCGTTTATAAAGCGTTGAAATATCGCAGGCGAATTGCATAGTCCAAACGGGGTCTTCAGAAACTCATATTGTGCCGTAGGAGTAATAAACGCAGTGTATTTACGACTACTTTCGTCTACCGGAACATGAAAAAATCCATTTCGAAGATCAAGTGTACTAAACACTCGAGCACTTTGCAAACAATCTAAATGGTCTTCTATTAGGGGAAGTGGATATCTGTCCTTAATAACTTTGTGATTTAATTTCCTATAATCTTGGCAGATGCGAGTCTCGCCGTTTTTCTTTCTAACCAAAACGATGGGACTAGCAAATTCTGAGTGACTCGGTTGAATGATCCCGTCCTGTAACCACTTCTCCATCTGTCGGTCAACTTCTATTTTTTCATGGTAAGACAATCTTCGAGGCCTTTCATAAATTGGTGCTTCATCTGTCAGGACTATTTTAGTTTTTAAAGGCGTTGTTTTTGTCTTCTTGTTTACAGGATCATAATTTTTACGTATTTGTTGAATTCTCTGTGCTAAGCCCGGTCTTGTTATGTGGCCTAGGTCTAATTCGGGGTTGACATATTCAATACGAAGAACTTCGCTCTTCACTTCTTCTTTTTTTTTCGCAACAATTTCTTGGCTTCCGTCTTCTGTCTGTCGACCAAACACTTTTATACCGTTTTCATCTATTCTGACAATAGCTTGTTTGAGAAAGTCGAGACCGACGATCATTGGTATTTTCATAACATCATTCGAAACAACATGAATTTTTGCTGGAAGAGTTGTGTCATCAACAGAAATATTTGTCGAGAAACTTCCCAATGTGTTTACTTTTTTGTCTCCAATCCCCGTTATATTTATTGTTTCTTCATTTAGTGGCTGTGCTACTACTTTTAAATACTCACATAATGTTATTAAATTTACTTCGCTGCCTGTATCAATCAGTGCTGATAACGAGACATTTCCTATCTTGATGTTTTTTAAACATGAATTCTTTTGATGCTCAGCCAATCTTGTCTCCTTTGCTTTGGTAATTGTTTTCTTATCGCAATCGCGTGCTTTGTGGCCGAATTTATTACATGAAAAACATTTCGGACCTTTTTCCTTGGATGCACACATGTTGTATGTATGTCCTTCGTCTCCACAATTGAAACATCTACGTTGCATACCCTCTTTGTTTGTGCTTTTAGTTCCTTCTGATTTTGTAGTATCTGTCTTAACCTTTTCTCTGTGTGTTGGTTCAGTCTTCTTTTCCTGCTTAAATTCAGAAACGACACTCTTTGATTTCATCAAACTGTATAGTTTGATCTTCTCTTTCAAATCATCGTAGGTTTTGGCACCATAAAGCATTACTTTGTTATGCGAGTCATCCGGTATTCCATCAATGATGTATTGTATTACGGCTTCATGTTCAACATTTGCACGACTCGCAATTTCGCGCATTACCAGAATGTATTCTTGGATTGGTTCATCTCTTCGTTTGCGTCGAGTCATCAACAATTTGTGTACTTCTACGCTATTGATCTTAATCTTGAATTCTTTTCGTAACAATTTTTTTAGCTTTAACCAGGTTGTTACACCTTTTTCTGATTGTATCAGGAGTTTAGCTAGACCATCTAATGATTTTTTTCCAAAAACTAATTTTTGCATATCGTTCCATTGCATTACTCCCGCAAGTTCTTCAAAGTCCTCTATCCATTTTTCTATTGGATAACCATCTTTACCATTGAATTTTCTAATGGTGTCTTCCACATCACGGAATGTCATGGCAAATGATTTGGAATTTTGCTGACTAACTTCACTACGTAGTACAGATGTGCGCTTACTTTCTTTACTCTTCTGTTGCCCCTGAATGGTGTTTCTTAGTGCTTTTGTTCTATTTCTTACTTCGATTTCTTCATCCTCGTCTTCTTTATCTTCGTCTTCTTCAGCTCCGTCTTCTTCATCTTCTTTGCCACTTTCATCTTCTTCGTCTTCTCTGTCATCTTCATCTTCTCCTTCATATCTTCTTTCTTGATCATCTTCGTTTATTTTGTCTTCTGCGTCGTCATCTTCTTCATCTTCTTCATCATCTTTTATTCTAATATGGCAAAGGTAGGAACATATTCGTGGAGCTATTTCATCTTCAGTACCCTCGTAATCGATGTCAAGGATATGGCACACAGAAACAAGATCTTGGAGCGTTGATTTAGATTTAATATTGTCCACTATACTTTTAAATTCGTCGGATCCTTCGTTAAAACTAAAGCCCGCAAATGCTTTTAGTTTTTTTCTTATTAATCGTGGTTGCTCATCATCACCAAATACTATTGTATACAGTACTCTCACAGCTTTTATTTTGGTGTTTGAAATATTAAAACAGATTTTAGGTACATCACCTAGTGTAGTCATTTTATATAATTTAATACGAAAACCGAACAAAAATAAAACAGTACGCCACTGGAAACCGCGCACCACTCCCCGTCCTAACCGTTATCGTTGCAGCTGCGTTTTACCGGCGACGTACAACGCACTTGCACTGGCGAACGGACGTTATCAATCAGTCCACGCGCGTTAGCAATGTCTGGATTAACTTCGTTTATATTTTCACGCTGAGTTACTATGAATTAATAACTGTGACTCTCAATATTACTTTATTTAACGCTTTTTACTGTAATACTCGTATGTCTGTAACAATCTCGGTCGAGCCCCCAAAATGTAGGAACTAGAGGAGTGGGTCTTAATAAGTCTTTGAAATACACTAAACTAATTTTTATTCCAATTATTAAATAGATCAATAAATATAAAACACTAATAATATTAAGATAAACAATAACTTCGTACGTCTAACTTATTCCGCGAACACATCTGTACTGCACCACAACTACAACGTAACTGCCTGTCTCAACGTGTCGGTTAGTCGCTCGCCCGTTCGCTTGCCTCATCACTGCCTCCGCTCCGCTCTCCGCACTCTTCACCACGATGGCTTCGCAGGCGTAGACGCAGGGCAGTTCCTACATATATATATATATATATATATATATATATATATATATATATATATATATATATATATATATATATATATATATATATATATATAATATATATATATATATCATCACGCCTTCTACCCATTACTGGGTGTGGCACTCTGCTGAAGCAGATCTCGGTAAGTGATATATTTTGCGCGTGAAGTGCGGTTACCAGTCGTCAAATCACGGCCGCCAAACATGTTAGTGGTGGAGGAGCCACAGGGATAGCTTTTTCCCTTTTTTTATTAACTAAAAACCCTTATCATAACAAAAAAAAAAAAAATACGATATTTATGTAGAAATAAATAAACAGCCTTCTAGACTAGATGAACAAAGATAATAACAAAAATATAATCTTGTAATTATTTAATGAGATCAATTAATTCCTTATTAGGCGTCCACTGGAAACAATATAAATTACCGAGTAATTATTTGCTTGATAATTATACTCATTCACAAACACACTTTACTTCACAAACAATTACAAACTGTCAATTATTTAAAACATTTACATGTAAATAAAAATATGCAATTTGATGATATAGCCATGTAGCTCGGAGCATTATATGTATCATAAATACAAATATGCTTTTGCGTGTTATCTGTGATCTCGTATTGTTTTCATCGCACTTAATTTGGAAAATAACCTTTCTGCAGCGGAACTACTATGCAGCAAACAAACTATTTAAAGAAAAAGTGACTAAATGACCATTGGTTCATTAGCACCATTCTTTAAATTATTTAATTAAATAATTATTTCTTCAATATCTTCAATATTATTTTTCTCGTATTCTGGTACTAGCCTCCACTCCATATTTATTTTATTTATATCTTCTTCATCAAGTATATTTTTAAATCTTATTAAAAGTTTAACAATACTGTCTTTCTTTTTAGAAAATATAATTTTTGGGTCTAAAACTTGAACTAAATTAAGTGCTTCGTCGTCAAAATTACCCTGTATTTTTATTTCGTTACGTAAGGTAATATGAAACCGCAAACATTTTAATCTAGACTATCTTCTAAATTTCTGGTTATTAAAAATTGTTAAACTGTACACCAAGAAATATATGTTAAATTTGTAAATAATTATATGATCCCGAATATTGATTTTATTAAGTTTACTGTTATTTATCGCATAAGGTTTTATCATATGTTGTTTCAAAGAGATCAAGTCAGATCATCGTTTTGATGTTAACATCCGATCGCATGTTTCATTTTCTCCTTCTGTGGCCTATAATCCGTGGAGGATCTGGGCCTACCGGACTCACCGAGCCGCAGTTTTTACACTGCCGTATTGCCGGCTCTCATAGTCAGATGTTACATTATTTAAAACGTATAAGTGACTAGTTTAAATCACCCGAGTGTGATTAATACATGTAACTGTATGTTTATATTTTACGATTCGAACTTTGGTTTGGGTGACGGCACAGTATGTTAAGAGTTGTGCCTTTACATGCTCGGCCACCCACCTTAATTATATTAAAAAGTATCACATTTTATAATTAAAAAGAAAGTAGTAACTTCGTAATAAAAATAAATATAAATACATGTGGTACAAAAGTACAACTGCGGCAGGACTGCTGGGAATGCCCACTGTCATTCGAACTGTCTTGTACTTACATATAGTAAATAATCTTATTCATTCGTTACACTCTTAATAAAATGTATTTAGTTGCTATTATTAGATCAATTGTAACAAATAATAGGAATGAATAACTACTAATAATAATTATTATTATTTTAGTTTGCCATTAGATAAAAATTCTGGCATGGGGACTTAATGTTTAGATTGCAGCGCCACTGTGGATAAATTCAAAGCTTCGCACGGAGCCGTTCTTTGCAATTGGCTGCCTTTGTGCACTAGAAAAATATCCGCCTCCTGATTATAATAATAATAAAGAAAATAATAGTAGGTAAGTATCTAATATCAATGCTTAATTGCAAAGGTTAATAAAATCTAAATTAAGGATTAGATATATTATTTATAGTAATAAAGTACAATATATGGGATGGCTAGCTCAGTGGTATGAAGTCGGCCTGTGGATCCTGGAGTCCCTGGTTCGATTCCCACAGGCGACAAATTTTCATAATTTCGAAAAGCTATCCCTGTGGCTCCTCCACCACTAACATGTTTGGGGGCCGTGATTTGACGACTGGTAACCGCACTTCATGCGCAAAATATATCACTTACCGAGAGTGCCACACCCAGTAATGGGTAGAAGGCGTGATGATATATTTATATTTATTTATTTATTTATAAAGTACATATTATATTTTATACGCTTCCGTATAATAACAACATTATAATCCTCAATTTAAGTACTATAAGGACATTCATTATAGTCTAAGGACTATAATGAGATTATCAAATCATTACCATAGCTTGTACTATGTAAGCATCAAAAATAGGATACCTGATTTTTATAATAATTATTTTTTTACAATACCTGTACTATAAGTTACCTATTAATGACAAAATTTAAACATAGTAAGTGGAACTTTTATTGCGCAGTTGATTTCCATGGTTACATTAAGACTATAATATTTGTTTATCATCCACCGTAGACAGTAAGTAAATATTATAGATCTAGGTCTTAATAAATAAGAAAACTAGATAAAAGCTTTCCATCGCTTGTCACAAATCCCACAAAATTTACAGCACGTTTGAATCAACTTATCAGGTTCATCATAAAACGGCTGGTCAGTTCAGGTTTTACATAACTAGGTCCTATTTATTTTGACAACAATTTGAATTGCATTTTGAAACCTATTTTTTTCATTCTTATATTTGTGCTGGTTTAGTAAAAAATATCTTACTAACCTCGAATTGCAAGTGAGTTTTTAGGTCGTGAATGTTTAGGAAATCTCGATCCTATAGGCCTCGATTTCCCAAATTACATTCTTAACCTAAAAATTGTCACTTACAGTTCATGGTACGTGATATACTATTTGTTAAACGTCAAAAAACTATTTTATATTTTTCACTAATTTACGTCAGCATATAAAATTTTATATGTAATACGAATCGTATTGAATCATTATGGTACTAGTTGTGAAGATTATCCAAAGATATTAAATCAAAATAAGCTAGAAAACTGCCATCTTTATTTACTTTACACATAATGTCTAAAATTGCTAGGCATGGTATATATAAAACCGTAGATTTAATAAAAGAAATCTAAGAAGGGCGCCACTTGCATATGAACCATTGGGTTTTAATTTCAATTTCATTTCATTTAGTGGACTCGAGATGTAAAATTAAACATTAAAAAGCGTTCAAATTTAGGGCGCAATGATCGCCTTTTAGTTTTGGCCGCCTTTTTTCGGGGCACAACTCGCACACCTAGTCAGGGCGTCCCTGGCATCGGAAAAGACATTGTACAGTGCTCGTAATTTGAATGCCCTGTTATTTTTTAGAAGAATTTTAATTTTCATTTCATATTGTATTAGTATTTTTTAAATTTTATAAATTATTATTGCATAGTTAATTATTTTTTAGAATATATGAATGTTATGATTTATCAAGGTCTTTTAAAATACCTACCCATTTTTCAGTTTTAGGTTCAAATAAAAAATGTTCCTAACGATATGAGGTTTTCTTTAATGGATTATTTCGATTTTATTAAAGAATATTAAGATTCCAAAGATGTTTACTAAGGAGAAGAAGTTTCAAATGCATTTTAACTATAAACATCTCTTCAGCTGAATATGTAAAATTATTTGGTTTATGCTTACATTCGCAGTCACACAAAATAGAGGCAGTGTTTAAAATCATAAACAAGTTATGTTCTGTAGACTATATGGTTTGTTCTTGCAAAGGTGGAAAGTGTAAACGTATTTTGTGCAATTTTATTTCAGTGTACCTGCTCCTGAATCGCGCCATATAGAATTCTATGTATTTGCTGCAGTAAAAGAGCTACATATGTCAAATAAAAATAATGATTTTACGTAATATTGCATAAAATAACTGATGGTTATAGTAGCAGATAGTACATAATGATGTAAACTACATTTCTACTGTAAAATAATTTAGAATGCATTCTATTCAGTGAATTAAAAATTGTCGCCTGGATTCTATTACAGAATTATATACAGCGCGATTCCATTACAGGTGCTTAAGTTATTAATTTATTTAAGGTGTAATCATGACAGTGTGATTTTAATGTACTATCATATTGTACTTATTGAGGTGTTTGTTGTTGCTGGCTTTGTCCATAAATAAATTGGAAGTAATATCACATATTGATATTCAGTGTTCATAGACAAAACTGAATTAAAACAAAAAAATTGCATTCAGTATTTTCTAGGAATTGCACATGGGCTCTTAACAATAATTTAATAACATAATAATAATAATAATTATTATTATTATTATTATTTTATGGTTAATGCAAATAAATGCCTTAGATAAGTCCGTATAGGTACCATGAATTTGATCCTAATAGGTTGGTCGTAGTAGATCGACGGTCCACAAAATCATGCTGATGCTTTGATATCAAATTACGAATTTTAGAATAAATGAACGGGTCAGCGGCCTTTACGTGCAGTTTCCCATACTTCGAGGAAAGAACAAGAAGAAATGAATAAGTTAAAGATATGATATGATATAATGCAGTTGTAAAAGCATAAGAAAGGTCTTGTAGGGAATAAAATCAGGTTCAGTAGAGTTATTATTATTCTTTTCTTAATAGCTGTGCTAGTTTCATTTAGGGAAAACGAATTTAAACTATCAATGTCATTAGATAAAGGTTCAATATTTGGAAGATTATGTAACTGTTGATAAAGTAGAAACTAAAACTATACACAATTGTTATATGACTATGTTTTCATTTGTGATATTTCGTGTACTCTACATGTTAAATATAATTCGACATGTCTTGTTTTGGGCTCAAAAGAATATGCCTGGTTTTGACTAAACGCACTATATTTATGCTTGAATTACTATGGGATATGTTGCGATTTAAATGATTCTGAATTAGAAACGGTCGTAAACAACCAGAAACAAAAAAATGGATCTGTCTGCTCCTCAAATATATACAAAATA
Source organism: Pterostichus madidus (assembly GCA_911728475.2). Classification (NCBI taxonomy): domain Eukaryota; kingdom Metazoa; phylum Arthropoda; class Insecta; order Coleoptera; family Carabidae; genus Pterostichus; species Pterostichus madidus. Next base: position 15,797,956 of record OU452319.1, read on the forward strand.
AAAATTGTGATAAATTTAACAATGTATTTCTTTTGTCCAAAGGTCTAAACTTAGATATTTCAACACAGTAGAAGAGATTGTGACAGCTGTAGAGTCTGCAGTGCATAAACTTCCAGAGGAAGAAGCAGAGGAGATACGGATTGAAAGAGTACAAATTATGAGAAATGTGAAACCACACAACAGCAACTTGTCTTTGATGGAATTCATAGTCTTCGTTTTCACCTCATTTCATCATATTCGCTAAATATGAAAACAACATGATAAAACAATGTAATTTCAAAATAAATATAAACAAAATAAGAAAATAATAGGGCAGTTCGTAGCCTAATTCTATCAATTTGGCCGTGGCGACGGCGGAGGTGTGTGCCGGAGCATTGTCATGGTGAAAGAGCATTCTTTTCTTCGCCAAATAGGGCCGTTTTTTCTGCAATTCGGCGTCGAATCAACCCAATAATTCGGCATAGTAGAGCCCTGTGATAGATTTTCCCTTCTCTAGGTAGTCGATGTAGATCACACCTTTTGAATCTCAGAAAACGGTGGCCATCACCTTTCCGGCCGATAGGATAGTTTTCGCCTTCTTTGGAGCACGTTCGCCGGGTGAAGTCCACTGTTTCGACTGTTCCTTGGTCTCTGGTGTGTACCAGTGTACCCATGTTTCGTCGACGGTCACGAAACGACGCAGAAACTCCTTCGGATTGGGCCTAAACATCGTCAAACTCTATTCTGAAGTAATCTCACGGATACACTTGTTGTCCGGAGTGAGCAAACGCGGTACGAATCGCGCCGACAGTTTTCTCATGCCCAATAATTCATGCAGGATATGACCCACGCGGTCTTTTGAGATGCCTACTATCTCAGCTATCTCGCGCACATTTAACCGGCGGTCTGCCAATACGAGATCGTGGATTTTTGTCACATTATCCTCCCTGGTAGCCGTTTTCGAAGCGCCTGGGCATGGCTCATCAAAAACCGACGTGCGACCACGTTGAAACTCGTTAAACCAATCTTTGACGGTCGCCATCGAAGGAGAAGAGTCCCCGTACACAGCATCCAAGCGTTCCTTGATTTCGCTGCGCGATTTCCCTTCGAAAAACAAGAATCGACTCACCGACCGATATTGTTCTTTTTCCATTTTTCTCAAATCTGCGGACACGCTCGCTTCCTCACGCTGTCAAAATAAAACTACGCGTCCGATTCGGCTGAAAATTTAACAGTAGCTGTCTACGAGAATGTTCTAATCAACAAAATTGCTCTTGCGATAGTGGTGCTATCTGGCGGTGAGGCTAAGTACTTATCGAACCGCCCTCGTATATATAAAATGGTATTTGTTTAATATATATATATATATATATATATATATATATATATATATATATATATATATATATATATATTAGGGTGTCTGTTATTTTGGCAAAAGTCGGAAATTTGATGCTCTCATCCTCTAAAACTAACCAAAAAAAATCAAAAAAAATTTGAGCCATCATAGCAGGTCCGAAAAATGACGTTAACACGTGCCTGTAGAGGGGTCAAAATTTACCTGTAGTTTAAATGGGGAAAATGCCTTTTTTGATACTTTTATGTATAACTTTTTTTATATTCAATATTTCAAGATAACTACCGGAAAGCTAATAAAATAAGCTTTCAAGCAGACTATAATGCAAGTAATTTGAATAAAAATTGACGGCGTAGCGTCAATTTGAGTAATACGAACTTTGAAGTATTTAAACGACAAAAACGTTTATATAAAAATTTCGACTAATATTTCAGTTTTTACCCCAAAAATTGATGGACCACTAACAACAATATGAAAACTACATTCTGAAATTCATTTTATGTATCTTCAAATTGTTGTAATAATCGCTATTGCGTTAATTTTGAACGAAATGACGTGCCTCAAAGTCTCTCTTGAAGTATTTCTCCTGTTCTTTACAGGGATTCTCTTGCCATTTATTTACCACGGAAACGTGAAAAGTTATTCCGCAGTATCTATTAACACCCAATTTCATCTTGTTACAGGCACGTGCTAATATCATTATTAAGCGCTGAGACTTTGGGAATCTCATTTTTCCTCATTTTGAAATACATTTTGGGCTGAGAACAACATGTTTTTGACTTTGCCAAAATAACGGCCACCCTAACGGATTATAACAATCGCTTAACACACAACTATGAACAAAAACAACAGATTTTACAAGTTATCAGTGAGAACAACAAAAAATATAGCGATACAAGAAAAGACACATTGGTTGAACCCATGGATTTGGTTTAAAATTAAATATTTAATAAGTGATTTGAAAAGCGTTTCTCAAACCTATGATTACATTAATTTGCCTAAAATATATTTTTTATCAGTTCAGCATATGTCTACGATTATTACAACCATTTGAAGATAGTTAAAATGAATTTCAGAATGTAGTTGTCATATTGTTGTTAGTGGTCCATCAATTTTTGGGGTAAAAACTGAAATATTAATCGAAGTTCTTATATAAACGTTTTTGTCGTTTATATACTTCAAAGTTCGTATTACTCAAATAGACGCTACGCCGTCAATTTTTATTCAAATTACTTGCATTATAGTCTGCTTGAAAGCTTATTTTATTAGCTTTCCGGTAGTTATCTTGAAATATTTTTAGCTTGAACATAAAAAAAGAGTTATACATAAAAGTATCAAAAAAGGCATTTTCCCCATTTAAATTACATGTAAATTTTGACCCCTCTGTCGGCACGTATTAACGTCATTTTTCGGACCTGCTATGATGGCTAAATTTTTTTTTTATATTTACTGAGTAGATTTAGAATGTGAGAGCGTCAAATTTCCGACTTTGCCAAAATAACAAATTTCATTTTGTAAGTCTATTTCAAAACTATTAACATATTTTTTATCAGTAGTTCTTAAAATAGGGTATGCAACTTTCTTATTTTAAATGGGAACCTTTTTTTTTTATTTGCTTGTTGGATTCAATATTTTTTCTGAATTCAACAACTATAAAGTTCAGTGTCCTCACATAACAAAATTTTTGCAAAAATTGAAATAATTAAATTTAATTCTCATATGAATCAGCGTACTGTGACACAAACAAATGATTAATAAAATGTATTTACATATTTTTTCACAAAATAGTAGTATTGACATATAATAATGACTCAAAAAAGCAAAAATATTATGATTAGTTCATTTGTTTCTGTCATAACATGCTGATTTCTATGCGATTTTAATTAAATGAAAGTAAATTGAACATACATTTTATCTACAAAATTGTAATGTGAAGGTATTGAAGTTTGCAGTCGTTGAATTAATAAAAAAATACTAAATCTAATAAGCAAATCAAAAAAATAGGTTTCCATTTAAAATAACAAAATAGCACCTCGTATTTGAGAACCACTAGTAGAAAATTTTTTTGTTAATAATTTTGTAATAGATTTACAAAATGGTATTTCTTTACAAATTTAACCAACCATGTAACTCTTATAGTTCTCGAGATAGCAATAGTGGCACAACTAAATTGAACAGCCTGTATATTGTTACGAGTTTTCGCTAACTCCGCAACAAATGTTGGTGTAGGTTACTCGGGCGCCAACGGTACCGGATAGAGGTTTCGGCTAATGTGGATATGGCGCAAATGAGAAAATAAAACATACAAGAATGGTTGAAATGACTTGCTGTTGCTTTTTATTGTGTAAAAATGGTGGGTTCCACAAAGTAGCGGCTGGTTAGTAGTGTCCGATCGCGATTAGTGGTTTCCAACTTTTATGGCAAACGGTGCTGAGCATCGCGACGCTGGATGCCCAGACATGACAGACAGTATGGAGGTGACGGACAGTGTGTAGATGTCGATGGTGAAATCCGCTTCTAAAATTTCGACGGGGTACCTGAGTTATGACTAAAAACGTGCAGAGATCCGCGCATGAGTGGGAACTCAAAAAAGACGGTAACAGGCACCGGACGCGGATGATTTGGGGGAATACGCAAGCGTCACCGTGGCGGACGTCTTGCTCTCTCGGACACCGTCCGAGTGAGACCTGGTGATTTCGCACAAGTACCCAAAAACGATTGTGGCACGAGACGGTCGGAAGTATCTCGGAAAAAAACGCAAATTTTATGACTACAGACGCCTTGGATTGCTCGCTCGGGTGTGGCAGAAGTAATCTTTGCTGCTTTCACACAAGTACGAGAAAAGGAAGGTAACACAGGAGGGTTGGGTAGAACTAGGAGGAATACGCAGGGGCAACTGCGGCGGGCATCTTGGATTGCTCTCTCGAACACCGTCGAAGTGAGATCTGGTAATCTTGCACAAGTTCCCCAAAAAAGGAAGTAACAAACAAAAATCTCTAGGAAGCGCATGGAATGGTACATAGTAAAAAACAGGGGTTCGACAGGAAAAGACGAACTTCTAGGAACACTGGATGCAAATGTTCAGGTGACCCGCTATCTCATGCGTTTGCACGGCAAGAGATGAACGATTGATTGCCTCGATGATGGCTGATGGCTCGACTTTTATACCGTTTTCCAAATTAATCCTGTCCTGGGACGTTATCGGTGACTCGCACAATGTTAAAGAATAGGATATTTTGGTAGAATTTGGAAACTAGATCTCGGGAATCTAGATTAAGTTCAAAAGTAGGAAATCAGATGAGATGAATTTCATTGCGTCCGCAGTGAATACGCTGCGCGAGTACGAGCCGACGTTCCCAAGTTAATCGCGTTTTTATAACTCGCGCTTTCATTCCGCGAATACGAGAAAGAAAATAATATTGTGGCAAGTGCGCTTCGTCAGAATATATACCATTTTTTCCACATCTTATAGGCTTCTTCTTTTCCATATATGTGGCCAGCGACAGTTCTAAAGTTTTAAATATGGCCCGTACATACAAAAAGACACTATATAGATGTAACCAAGACAACTTAACATAATTTATACGCGCCAACTCCCCAGAGATAGCCGGAGAAATTGTCCCAGTACTAAGTTAAATATGGAAGCGAAAATATCTTTTCGCCCCTGTGGCATTTTCAGGGCCGATTTACATAAGAAGAATACAAAGGCGTAAAATAATTTTGAGCCTGTTTACTTCTATACTTTGCTATATATTATTTTATTCAGTTCCTAGGTCACACTCAACTTCAAATAAAAAGGTAACATTTCTCAGAATTATTAAAATTGGAACATTCAGTGTTTCTTTAAAAAGGAGAACCGAAAAGTCCTAATTATATCTTAGTCAAAAGTTTCTGATATAACATATGGACACACTATTATATTCAACAGTCAAACATGACTTTTCATACAAAAATCTGAATTACAGTAATGTCAAACCTCGTAATAAAATGTAAACGATACAAATGTTAAAAATATTAATATAAATAAAACCTAAAAAAAGTGGTAAGTATAGCAATTTAAGTTGTACCCCATACATTCTTGCAGTGGTAAGCTAGCAAACGCAGATGCTCACAAAATCTTCACGGGCAATTCAAGCTTGTCCGGTTATGTTCAGAAACCTTCGTGAGTACTTCAGGTTTGTTGGAAAACCTTCGTGGCCAGTTTTGGTACATTAGGGTATATTTTGAAACCTGCGTGGCCACTGCGGCTATGTTCGGAAACGTTAGATGCCACGTCGGGTATTTTTGGACACTTTCATGGCCACTTCGGGTATTTTCGGAAACCTTCACGAGCAACTCGGATATGTTCGGAAATTTTCGTGCGCGCTTCGGCTATATTCGTGGAATGAGCGATAACCGTTGTGGCCACTTTCAGTATGTTCCATTATTTTGGGCAGCGGAGGAAGATGTGGTTAAATTTTTCAAGCTGATTTAAATTGCAAATTGTACATAATTCAATTGGGTTTATTTGTTATTTGGTGCGATTTACTGTTATGTCGAAAATTTTTTAGCCATCCGTAATTGGGCTATGATACGTACCTTTTTAATAGATATTTTAATGTTCAAGCAATCTTCTGTCTCGTAATTATTTTTTAAATGCTTGTATGATTTATCAAATTTTGAAATAGATACTAGTTGAATATCATGCGCTATTATATTTTCTTTAAGTTTTCCAGTAATGTCTTGAAATATAATGTTTCAGTTTTCCCAGATTGTAGGTTTCCCGACAGAAAATAGAATAGCTTTGATTTGAGAGGCCCAGTTGTATTCAGTTTTATTTTTAATATTACTATCGAGTGCCAATAGTCTGTTATAGATTAATTTAGGGAGTCTTATTTCTCTATTTCTAGTATTTTCATAAACCATTTTAGCACTTTTTTTGTTAGTATAATATCGATGTGCTCTATGGCAGTCTCGGCTCGTATCATGTAGTGCGATGTATTTCTTTGGCACAGAAGTAAATTTTTATTGAATCTCGTTACGGTGATTTCCAGTGTATTCTGTTGTAGGAGATTCGACTGGATACAATGTGGGATGGCTAGCTCAGTGGTATGAAGTCGGCCTGTGGATCCTGAGGTCCCTGGTTCGATTCCCACAGGCGACAAATTTTCATAATTTGAAAAAAGCTATCCCTGTGGCTCCTCCACCACTAACATGTTTGGGGGCCGTGATTTGACGACTGGTAACCGCACTTCACGCGCAAAATATATCACTTACCGCGATCTGCTTCAGCAGAGTGCCACACCCAGTAATGGGTTGAAGGCGTGATGATATATTTATTTATTTTATTTTTACAGTGTGGAGGTATCAAAGACAGATTTTATTAATTTTTCATTTTCTTGCCACGAGTTAGATTTTGCTTTTGTTAGGATATTCTTTACATTGCTGCTCGCGATTGCGGTTTTTTTCACGGCATTTATCTGTTTTGTTAATTTTTTCGGTGGTTGTGAGCATTACTCCTAGATAGACAAATTTGTTAACTCTTTCGATTATATCTGCTTTATATTTAAATGAAAAAGGTTGAGATTTTGGTCTACCATGGTGTATCATGAGAATTTTTGTCTTCTGTGTGTTTACTTGTAACGAGTTTTTTTCACAGTATTTTTATAAAGAGTGCAGTTTTAATTTTTAAGTCAACCGACTAGTTTCCCAATATTATCATGTCATCCACGTAGGCGAGTAGGATTATATCACTGCATTTGTCAATGTTTACGCCGTTTAGGTTTCAAGCTCTTAGGTGATCTGCCAGATCGTTTACCATAAGCGTAAATAGCAGTAGGCTTAGTGTATCGTCTTAAAGTATTCCTTCTGAGATTTTGATATATATTGATGTTTCCTGTCGCTTATTTTTTACGTACGCTTTTGCATTTTCATACAAATATTTTATTATTCAAATTAGTTTCACGCTGATACCCGTTTCGTATAGTTTTTGTGAGAGGAGATTATGGTTTACGGAGTCGAAAGAACGGGTGAAGTCTATGAACGCTGCGTAAATACATGCAATCTGTGGTGCCTCTAGCAGCTCTTCAGTCCAGTGCTGGATTCTTCTATAAATTATGCGCGTGAAGAGTTTGCAGATAGTGTTTATATGAGCGATACCCCTGTAGTTGTGTGGGTCTTCTCTATCTCCGTTTTTGTGTATCATTTTAAGTTGTATTTCGCACCATGATTTTGGAACTGTTTCTGTCTGCATTATTTTATTGAGCATATTAAGTATATAATATTCCCATTGTGGGAACAGGTTCTTTTCAAGTGAGTGAAAAAAAAAGTATTTTATTAATAATAAATCATTTAAAACAAAATTGTAATAAACAAAAAAGTATCGTCTCGCCGTTTACCCATTACCGGATGTACCACTCTATCGTAGCAGACCTCGGTAAGTGATATAATTATGCGCGCGAGGTGCGGTTACCAGTCGCTAACCAAACATAACAATTCTAGATCCTGCATGTGCTATGGATGTGTGCGCCGTGTTCTGCGCTCATGTAAAATACGAGTATAGAACACTGCAAACGAATAGAAAAAATAGAAGTGACAGAGCATCGTTCTCGTATACTCGCAACATAACAGTGTGGCAAAGTGTTCGTTTTACAAACAAGGATAACACTAAATACAATTATTTTTCGATATAATTCTACTATAATCAGTTCTCGGTGTACCGATCTTTAAGTATTTACCACTGGGGGCTATAGACCCTATAAGCCCCTTGTTAAGACGGCACTGATTCTAATATATAAATATCAAGGACTTGATTAGATGATGAGTCAGTGGATGGGCTAAGTTAAAATCTTTATAAAATTACAACTTACATTAGAAGTGAAGTTATTCGGACGTGTCCAGAGTAGCGCGTCATCCGAGACGTTGTGGTTTACGAGCACAGCGCAGCACAACTGTAAAGACTGGCCAGCAAATACGAGATCTTCATCTGGACCAGTTATCAATGGTTCCTGTTCAACATAGCCTAAAAATAAATGAATAAAAATGAAATATTAATTCATTTGATGCAAAACATAAGTCTGTCAAGACATTTATAGCGTATATATTGACCAAACTGGTGTAAATTTTTGAATAGTAATATTAGTTATTAGTGGAGAAAAGACAATACTACAGATTTAAAAAATGATTGCCAAATTAAACATTGTAATTACTTGTATTTTGTATAAAATCAGAGTGCAGTGATCGAGCGCATTAGTATGTAACCTTGAAGTCTCGGGTTCGAATCTGCCATCCGGCATTTTTGTACAACAGGAACTGAATTCCAATTACAGTACAAGGTCCGGACTCACCGAGCCGCAGATTTTGGGTATAAACACAGATAAGTACGTATCTCATAAACAATACTCATTCAGTGAACTATAAAAAAATTTAGTAGATATACTGCCACTGCTTTCGGCCCTTTTGCCGTGTTGACACATATTTTTAGGGAATGTTACTTTTGTGATTATTTTAAATATTTTTAATGTTGTACATGCCGTTAAAGTGGCACTTTATAACTTGTCAATATGTGTTGTGATTAATACATTTTGATATTCCATTCTAGCGTGCCATATCTTGAGTGAAGTCGTCACCAAGCACTTCTCACGTTTCTCTTGTCGAAACTTCATCTGGTACAACTTTCCAATGCGTTGAGCTATTTCCACGATGTCTCTATCGTCTTCCGTCAGGAAGTTTGACCTGCTTAAATTTGTAATTTGCTTATACTCTTTGTCCAACATTTGTGAGACCGAGAACAAGTTGAATGTCAGTTCAGAAACTAAAAGAACATTTTTGATTGTAATGCCTTCCCAGTCCTTTTCGTTGAATGGCTCGAGATCCACGACTCCGTATCCTATCCCGTTCAGTTGTGTGGCATCTCCTATCGTAACAGTCGTGGGCACCTCCAGGTGAGTGAAGTTGATCAGCCAGTCCTTTTGAAAGGTCATACGTTGTGTAGCAGCATAATCTTGGTACCAAAGGCTGTGGTCCTGCAGAATGTTGGTCTCGTTTGCTCCTACTGTAGATAATCCCACGGTGATAAACGCTCGACGACCAGTGTTTTGCGACTGCCCTCCATCGAATTTCTCATTCGATCTGTTGACGTTTCCTTTGGAACACTCTTTGGCAAAGTGTCCAGTACGCTTTCAGATGTTGCAAGGATATTTATTTTTACAGTAGTTCAGGTACTTGAGACACGACTTATTTTTGCAATATTTTTTTACATGTCCTTTTTTGCCACACTTAAAACACTCGACAGAGGCGGCATTTGAAAAGTTTGTTTTGGTTGACTGGAACGCTTTCCCATGTTTGGCGATAAATGCATTTTGACTAAACGCTTCGCTTTCGTTCAAACGTTCTTCTTCAAGTTTCAGCTTCTCGACAAGTAGGTTGAACCCTTTTTGCTCTGTGGTGAGGTTGTTCCTTGCGGGGCGGAAGTGATGCAGCTTGGGTGGCAGAATACCAATGATTCTGGTTAAAATCCAATTATTTTTAACCTTTTCTTTCTCAGCTTCCAAGTCTTCTGCTAATTGTTTAATTTTCATACAGTTCTCAGTAGCAGACAAATCGGTGTCGTATTTGTAAGTGAAAAAACGTCTTTGCAGCCCTTCAATTGTTAGATCTGATTTCTTACCATACAACATTTCGAGTTTATCTAACATTTCCTGTGCCGATGTACAAGTCGAGATTTTTCGCGCAATATTACTGTCAACATTTAAAACCTATCAATGCCTCTAGGTCCTTTTTGATCCACGCTTTGACAGCATTTTGCTCCGAATTGCCTTCCGGTCTTTCTTCTACTCCTTTAGCATCGGTAAATAATCCTTTTGACATTAAAGTGAGGTTAACCTTAAAACTTCCTTCTGAGCGGTTTCAGACAACATCTCTAATTGTGAATTGATTGAGTCCATTTTGTAAATATTCTTTTAAAATTCGAGTATAAACAAAAGAATCTTATCTGACTACGGTGTGGCAAAACTTGATAGTTGATACGACTCTGCAACGATGACTGGCGTTGGTTGGGTTGAGTTATCTTCTTCGATGAGCTTCTGACGTGACGTGCCGACTGACTGGGTGCTGACTTGTCGACTGACTTGCGTGCTGACTTGTTGACTGGACGTTTGACTAACTTGATAAACTCGTGTGACGAGTTTACTGGACGTTCGACTGATGTGACTAACTTGATGAACTAGTATGACGAGTTTACTGGACGTGTATCTGGTTTTGGTTTGTTCTATTCAACCATGAGAGGTTAGATTCCGCGTGAAAGTGTTTGTGAGCACGATTGGGCCCATAACCTGTTGTGATTAATACGCAGAAAACAACTTTCAACAGAATATGTTTATTGATAACCAACGTGTTTTAAAACATAAAAGAAAATTTCCAAGTAATCATTACCAAAAAGATCATAACCAAAAAAACTTATAACCAAAAACCAGATACAAAAACTTCTGCAATGAAAATACAAAATGTGGTTAGACCACAGTACTTGACAAAGTACTTATATAAATAACATCATATAAATGAAATATACCTTTTTAAAGTGCTGGGCACAAGTTTTGTAGTGCTCAGAATAATATTTACAATCGGATGGCTAACTATCTTGCAAGACCTGAATTTTCCGCTACATTTTTTAAACTGGTTGATGTTGGCCAATGATTTAACACAATAATTTCGTCATTATGATTGTACATAAAATTTTCGTATTTTTTTTTTGTTCAGGTTGTTCTAATTTATTTAAATTGTTTAAAAAAATTCAACACTGGAGTAAAGTAATTAATAATTATTTAAATCATGAATATAGTAAGTACCATTTTTGTTCTATGGTTTATTAAGTACATTGAAGTTTTCATAGGACGGGGAAAACGGGGCACTTGCCCCCAGGCGCAATTTAGTTAGGAAAGTAAAAACAGTAATTAGGTATTGATATTTCATATTATTGTATTGTTTTCATATTTTGGTAATTTGCATTGTTGATGCGGATTGTTTAGAAGGACGATTTGCAAGCGTGTAAAAAAGATAAATGGCGTAATTGGGCAACCTGAGAATCCAAAGAATTGATTTATTTATTTATTTTTTTAAATTTATTTTATTTAAACCTTATTGTACAACAAAATATACAGGTGAGTCAGGCAGAGAAAAACAGATTTGCAGTAGTATTAACTGACAACAAATTTTTTTAATATATATTTTAAATTTACACATATTCATTTCACGTATTTCGTGAGGTAGATGATTGTATAATTTGATTCCATTACTGAAAACTTACTTTAAATTTTGAATTAAATTATCTCAAATTAGTTTTCTTCCTAGTATTATACCCGTGAGCAGCAGTTTCGAAAGATGTGATGTTCTCCTTGATATAAATTAAATATTGTAAAATATATAAAGAAGGAACTGTTAGTATCTTTAAATATATGAAATGATCTTTACAATGGTCTGTTCGTCGAAGACCTATTAAAACTCGCAAAGCAGTTTTTTGGAGTTTAAATATTCTATTGGTGTCACAGGAATTACCCCAAAGTTCAATACCGTAACTTATTATAGACTGAAAATGAGCGTAATAAACAGATTTAGCTACTTCTTGTGAAATTATAGGAACTAAATGTCTTAATAAAAAAATGATTTTATTTAATGAGCCATTTTGTCTACATGAATTTTCCAATTGATTTGAGAATCAAAGTGAAAACCCAGAAACTTAACAGCACCCTTGTTAATCAGATTTCTATTTGTGGAAAATAATAAATGCTGATTTTTCTCTATATTTAGATTAAGTTTATTTGAACTGAACCAGTCTGAAGCTATATCAACGGATTTCTTAGTGCATCTTTCAAGATTTTTAAGATTTGAATCTGCATGTAATATAGTTGTATCGTCCGCATAGAGTAACACATCCGTTGGAATATTAAAGGGAAGGTCATTTATATAAATTAGAAACAGTAACGGACCTAATATAGAACTTTGCGGGACACCAATTTGTTTTAGAAGAAAGACAGTCTTTAAAATATACCATTGTTTGATAAACTGATTATGGAATGTAAGGTGCACATTGTGGAAATTTTTATATATTTTGCATTTTTTAACAATAATTGATACCGCACCATACATAATTTTCTTTCGCTTAGTTACTTATTTTTAATTTAGAATGTTTTTAGATTCTTCCACACCTACTATTATTACCTATTATTTATTAATTTGTAGATTTTTTCATAATAGTTATTTTTATAACAAGTGCCAAAAATGGCTTGTTAATATAGTTATATACCTATAGTATATATAATATTTGTTAATATGGGTTTGAATGATTCTTACGTGCAAGTGCAAAATCTGTACGAGCTCGTAATCTTTTTCGGCACGTGTTATAAACAAACAAACAGGTACGGAAGAAATGAATGTTTCATTAGAGAGTACAAAAGTTCCCACTTCACATTATGTCACTATAAGCAACTGTAACAACTGTGTTAATAATATACACAAACAATAAATATTATGTATTTCACTTACTCTTAAAATAAAACCATTTATCGATATATTTTATTTTGTTCGGTTCTTTTTATTAATTGTGTATAGCTTAGATTAACTGCAATTTAAGGTTATATTTATAAACGTCAAAGTATACTACCGCATATTTACTAGCGCTAGCTCACCGCATCTTCTTCCATAAGCGTCTGTGGCTCGACTTGCCACCTCTCCGGGTTTGACCCGAAGTCTCCGGGTTTCAGTGAGTTATTTCCGGGCTCCGGGTTTAGTTGTTATTTCTCCAGGTTGTGTAAATGAAACTGAATATGTACAAAATTATATGCAGACTTTCGCGTGTATCTCGTGTACCTAATAGCTAATGCGATGATCGGTGGCCTAACTGTAACAAGTCAAACTCAGCAAATACCTAGTGAATACAATTAAGTAAATTAGAGTTAATATCTATGGTGCACTTGCATTGTCTTTATTAATTGAAACAAATGTACAAAAAATATTTCACAACGTTTCGAGTGTTGTAACCTACACTCGTCTTCAGGTGATACTAACTAAATCCTAAACTACAAGGATTTTATATATATATATATATATATATATATATATATATATATATATATATATATATATATATCTATATATATATATATATATATATATATATATATATATACTATAGGTGTTCACAGTTCATGACGGATTCACTCGACCGTTGTGGTTTGGTTTCCAGGTAGCTTGACCTCTTCCAGTCGACCAATAAGCGGCTTCCACATGTTCCTGATCTCGACGCTGTGTTGGCTGACGATACCTGAGTACTGCATAATGTAGATGGCTTCTTTTATTATCACCTGAAGACGAGTGTACATTACAATACACGAAACGTTGTGAAATATTTTTTGTACATTTGTTTCAAATTAATAAAGACAATGCAAGTCTAACATAGATATTTTACTCAAAATACATGATTGTCTGCAAACTTCAAACAAACGTTAAATTAGAGTATGTTGTATTGTGGTCTTATTGAAAATAATATTGTTTTAAGTATTCTTTTAATAGATATTCATTAAGTCAACATCAGATATTCATCAAGTACGAGAGCAGGGTAAAAAATATCTGAAAAATAAAACAGATGGCGCCACAATCGCAAATCTCATGTGACATTTGTGATGAACCATCTTTAACTAGAACGCATTAAAATTTTCAGACATATGTCATTCAGTTGTGATTCGACACCCATCGAAAGTATTAAAGTAAATGGAAATGAATCGGTTCTCACATAGGATTTTGATGAATAATTTTAGATTTTATCAAAAACATATAAAAATACACTTATCTGACAGAACAACAATTACAGCAATCACTATAGCAACAACAATAGAACAACTAAACTATTGACAGTATAGATGGCATTACAGTACAGTATAACCGGAAACGGATCTTTTCAAAGTCAATAATCTCAACACTCCCACTTTGACGTCGTGAAAAGTCCATTGTACTTTACAGTCTCTCTCTGCCTCTGTAGTTGAGAGCGTTACAATATTTTGTCGCTCCGATTTCCACGTAAGCGTCGACGAGCCCAGTTTCAACACGTAGCCTGTGGTAGACCTCCTGGTCTCCTTATCGCCAGCGTAGTGGAAGTACAGCCCGTGACGTGTCATGAAGATTGTTTCCTCAAGGTCGCCATACAAGAACGCAGTCTTGATATCAAACTGTTGCAGCTTCATCTTCCATGCTGCGACCGCGAGGATGCTTCTGATCGAGTCGAATCTTACCACTGGGCTGAAAATTTCCTCGTAATTGATGCCGTACTGTTGAGTAAAACCTCTCGCCACCAATCTCGCTTTATAACGCCGATTACTTCCGTCGGAATTTTTCTGCAATTTGAAAATCCATCGATTGTCGATGACTTTTTGATGTTTCGAAGAATCGGCGAGAATCCATGTTCCGTTTTGTTTGAGAGACTTCATCTCCTCGTCCATTGCTTGCTTCCATAGTGTTGCGTCGCTGCAACTTACAGCTTTCTCGTACGTACGTGGTTCTTCATTACGAATCGCTAAGCTCACATTTACTTGTGCGTCTGCGTATCTCGCGGATCTTATGATCTCGTTTCGATTACGTAGTTCGTACCTTCCGCGCTGCTTTGCTAAAATTTCTTCGAGGTTTTGATCGTCGCAAGCTTCTTCAAACTCGTCGATCTTTTCTTTCTTATCTTGTCCTTGCTCTTCCATGTCGATTGGGTCTTCCACGTAGATTGATTCTTCCACGTCGATTGGTTCTTCAGCGTTGACTGCATCTTCCGCGTCGATTCGATTCTCTGCATCTCTCGGTACATCATCTTCACTCGGTATTTTGAGAAATGTGTATTCGTTATCTGTCTGCTTCAGGAAACTATTCACGTATCTCGCGTTTTGGTGTGCCATGCGCTCGTGCCAATCGCGAAATATGCAGACTGCTGCAACCTCGTTCTCTTCGGCGATGATTCTCAATTCCATGTGGAAAAGATTCCCTCGCCGTTTTCCCGTTAGAACAGTTTTTCAGTTCTTCTGAAGTTCGCATGTCGTGTTGTCCGATTTCAGCTTCAGACCTTTATCCAACGCTGCTCCCACTGAAAATAAATTGTATTTCAGTTCTGGCACAAAAAGCACGTTGGATAAGTGTTTCTCGTTCCAAATGCGACCGTCGAACGCAAGAACATTGATGTCGCCTCTTCCAGTTGCCGAGATAAATTTTCCATCTCCAATGCGCACTGGTATTTTGCTGTCGAGAGTCTTGAAGTTGGTAAACCATTGTCTCTTCATAGACATATGCTCGCTCGCTCCCGAGTCGAGGCACCAGATCTTCTCATACTCGTACTGATCTGTCATGGATGTAAGAGTCTTGATGACGAGCGCGTCGCCTTTCGGCTTGTTACTCGGCTCTACGCTTGTGCCCTTCTTCTTCTCAGGACATTCTCGAGCCCAATACCCAAGCTTCTTGCACGTGTAGCATTTACCCGGCCTTTGAGTGCCTCTTCCACAACTCTTCCCTCTGCCAGGCTTGTGAGAACGATTTGCCGTGAGAGCACTGTTTTCTGAATTTTCTCCGGCGCTGTGACGCATCTCCTCGACATAGAAAAATACACTTATCTGACAGAACAACAATTACAGCAATCACTATAGCAACAACAATAGAACAACTAAACTATTGACAGTATAGATGGCATTACAGTACAGTATAACCGGAAACGGATCTTTTCAAAGTCAATAATCTCAACAGAAAGCAAGCAACCTTAAATATTTTTGAAAACATGGAAAAAAGTGAATTTCGAGTCTTGAGTAAACATTATTTCTTACGTGGAAAAAACATTACGCAAATCAAAGCATCGCTTGTTAAACATTGTGGGGTCTCCTCACAAGTGGTTTACTGATTTTCGTTGTAGTAGTATGAACACAAAGGACGCCGAACGTTCTGGTCGTCCAAACGAGGTTACAACGCCAGCAATTGTCGATGAAATCCATTGTATGATATTGAACGATCGGTGAGTTAAAGTGAACGAGGTTGTTGAGGCAATGAGCATCTCAACTGAATGGGTACGAAACATTTTGCATAAATTTTTGGATATGAGAAAGCTATCTGCCAGATGGGTGCCACATTTGGTCTCTGTTGACAACAAGCGCGACCGTGTGACAATTCAAAGTAGTGTTTCGCGATGTTCAAGCGCAATAAGAAGGACTTTTTTCTCCAGATTTGGCCCCCTGCGATTTTTATTTATTTCCAAACTTGAAGAAATGGCTCGGCGGAAAGAGATTTGGCTCCAACGATGGTGGTAATCGCTGAGACAAACGCCTATTTTGAAGGATTGCCAAAATCGTATTATTTGGAAGGGATCGAAAAATTAGAAAAACGTTGGACGAAGTGTAGAGCTACAAGGAGATTATGTTGAGAAATAAAATATGTTTTGACCAAATAAATCATTTCTTGTTTCATTTTTTCGGGACTTTTCACCCTGCCCGCGTAGATCGGCAATAAGAATGCAGTAAATTCAGTTCGTCCAATAGACTCAGTAGACAGTGCCGGTTTTACAAATTTGGAGGCCTAAGGCGGAAGGAAATTAGTGGCCAGTGGCGGTGGGGGAGGGATTATATACCATATAAAGGTATCCAGAAGAAAAAAATTAGTACATAAATGTAAATATAATGTACATTTATATTTAAAAAATCATATTATACAAAGTTTTTTAGATCTTATAACATTAAATACAAATATGCCAAAAAAAAAAGTTTAAACGTTGTTAGGCTTTAAGTGAATGTGAAACAAAATTTAATTTAACTTTATGCAACCTGGTGAACATTCAAACGCAGTCTTATATCATAAACATTCTCTAAGCAATTTGTGTATTTAAGTTAATTACTAGAAAAATTCCGAAATATCTATACAGTAAACTTATTCACAGACATTCAATTCACTCTATCAATACCAGATTCAATGCAATGCTACACATTCCCAAATACTCTACAGCTCGATTTAAATCTTCTTTTTCATATTGTGCGTCCAAAATGTATAACGAATACTTGTCATCGCTTGATCTGAGTTCCATGTCATACATCACCTTTAAAAATTATTTCAAAATGCTGTTTTTCAATAAACAAATCCAGAGTAATAGCTAATGTTCTAAATATCAAACTAGTATATTAATATATCAAATTTTGTTTGCTATACTTCTAAATTGGATATTGATTTGTTTTTCGTAATTGTTAATAACCTCCTTATGTATAAATTTTTACGTTTGCCTTGTCATATTTGTGTATTTATTTCTGTGTAATATTATGTAGTGGTTATGTGTAAAAGCAGCTTAGGCTGAACGTTGCCACGTTATTAAATAAAACATTATTATTATTATTATTATTATTATTATCTGCAATAATTTTTTATATTTTTTTTTATTGTTTATTAATTTACAATCTGTTGCATTTGGACAATAAGCAAATGGTATAACATTAAATTAACAAGAGGGGGATTATGTCCATTGACATTTACCCTAACACAAAATTATAAATTTTATAATCTATATGGTAATTCCAGGGGATTACATTTTTTTAGTCTGTTATTACTTATGCTATTATCTAATAAATTTAATGCACTGTTGTTGGGATGGTTTTCCAGTCTGTTGATGTATTTTTTGCTTCTAAGTGTTGCTTCTTCCTTTACTGTTGATATATTGAGGTCATTTTGTAATGTTTTATTTGAGATATACCACGGTGCATTTATAATAGTTCTTAATGTTTTATTTTGAAACCTTTGTATAATTTCGATGTTGGATGTACTAGCTGTTCCCCATAATTCAATTCCGTAAGTCCAAATTGGTTTCAGAATCGTTTTGTAAATAAGGATTTTATTGTTTGTGGACAACTTCGACTTTTGTCCCAATACCCAGTAAAGATTTCTAAATTTTATGTTTAACTGCATTCTTTTCGTTTTAATATGTTGCTTCCAGGTTCGTCTTCGGTCTAGTATCAGGCCTAGGTATTTAACGTGTTCAACTTGTGGCAGGTTTTTATTGTTTAATTGAACTACTGGATATGTCTCTTTTTTCAGTGTAAACGTGATGTGAGCTGATTTGTTTTCGTTTACCCGGATACGCCATTTATTTAGCCATTCTTGCACTTCGGTTAGGTGTTCTTGAAGCCCCTGTGATGCGGCTTCAGGATTTTTGTTTGTTGATAATGGTGGTGTGCGCTTTTATTGGTATGTCCGCGGTGTAAAGAGTATAGAGAATTGGCCCGAGAACGCTACCCTGGGGCACGCCTGCTTTAATGGGTATTAGTGATGTGTATTCATCTTTATATTTTATTTGGAAATATCTGTTACTAAGATAAGATTTTATTATTATTATTATTTATTTAGCAATGCTAACTCGCCTCCTCGTGGTGCACCCTGGGTAACGCTAAAGAGTTAGCACAACTGGCGGGCAGACTATCTCCATCTTATCCTGCCCCTCACATGAACAAAACGGGAATACCGAAATTATAAATATGGATCCAATTAATAAAACCGGCCCTTCTCAGAGCCCCCAGACCAGGATACTCGGACCGACAGTCCGAATCCTTCAACTAAATGTGGAAAGCATTAGCAAGTCCAAATCAGAATACTTATCTAAGTTATTGACAGACAACAACATCGATGTCGTGGCTCTACAGGAAACACACACTGAAAACGAAGAACAATTCCGACGCAGAGGCGTCATCCCGGGATACATAGCACTCGGAGCTACCTATCACCATGCTTACGGGACCGCCACATACGTAAAAGACACTATTAAAAACGCCCACCTTGTCTCTACCAGTGTCACAGATAATATTTATACCATCACCATTAAGATTGAGTCCCTCAAAATAACAAACTTGTATAAACCACCTGGGGCAACATGGCCTGCTACCATACTACCAGCACATAACCACCCTGCGATCTATATTGGGGATTTCAATAGCCACTGCACCGAATGGGGCTACACGCATGACAATGAAGCAGGCACTGAACTAAGAACCTGGGCTGAAAATAGCAACATGCAACTCGTCTACGACGCTAAACAACCAGGCACATTTAGATCAGCGGCCTGGGGCAGGGACTACAATCCTGATCTCTGCTTCGTCACCAGAAATGAAGAAAACCTGCCCCTAGCAACAGACAGAAAAGTACTGTCCAACTTCCCGCACAGCCAACACAGACCTGTCATAGTGACTGCTGGTATCCAAATCCCAATCATCAACTCCATTCCAAAGTCCAGATGGAACTTTACCAAAGCCGATTGGGACAAATTTCAAAAAATCCTCGGCGCTACCGTCCGATGGATCCCCCCTAAACTCCAAAACTATGGGAGATTCTGCGGCGCAATCGTTGCTGCAGCAAAACATAGCATCCCAAGAGGCTACCGCAAAGAATACATCCCTGGTTGGAGCGAAGCAAGCGAGGCACTATACCAGGAATTCTTAAACAACGGAGACCCAAAACTCGCAGACGAAATACTTCACAGCTTAGACACCTCTCGCCGCGAGAAATGGACCCAAACTGTAACAAACACAGACTTTAAGCACTCCAGCAGAAAGGCATGGAGCTTACTAAGAAAACTGGGATCAAGCACCCCTCCGGTCCGAAAGAACTCAACAATAGCACCAGACCAAGTAGCAAACCACATCGTGTCGTCGTCCAGAACCATTAGCGACAAAAAACACACAAGGATGATCAAACAGGAACTATCCAGGTTAAAAAAGGAAAACAACGCAGAACCAAACTACGCAAACCCCTTCTCAACTAAGGAGATGGACAACGCTATAAAGGAAATGAAGACTGGAAAGGCTCCCGGCTACGACGGAATTCACCCCGAATTCCTGCACCATTGCGGTCCCATAGCTAAGAATTGGCTAGCCAAGTTCTACTCAGAAGCCCTCCTTGCTGGAAACCTCCCACCTAAACTAAAAGAAACTAAAATAATATCACTCCTTAAACCAGGCAAAGACAAGGACAAACCAGAAAGCTATAGACCGATTGCGCTCCTTAGCTCATGCTATAAACTATTAGAAAGGCTAATTTACAACCGAATCGTCGAAAAAATAATGGAACATGTCCCACCTGAACAGGCTGGTTTCCGAAAGAACCGTAACTGCTGCGATCAAGTCCTCTCCCTAACAACGTACATAGAAGCCGGCTTCCAAAACAGACAAAAAACATCAGTGGCCTTCATCGATCTTACGGCAGCTTACGATACAGTTTGGCGCCAGGGCCTAATTTACAAACTCTTAAAAACAACCAAGTGCCAGCAAACAACCAGACTTATCGAGAACATGCTAAGCAACCGCATCTTCCGTGTCCACATGAATGACCAGACCAGCAAGAAACACTTCCTGAATAATGGCCTCCCCCAGGGATCAGTGCTCGCCCCACTGCTTTTCAACCTGTATGTGTCAGACTTACCGGAAACGCGATCGAAAAAATTTATATACGCCGATGACATGGCCTTGGGATTTAACCACCCAAACCTACCTGCGACAGAAGACGCGTTGACCAAAGACTTAATAATCATGAACGAGTTTTTCCAGAAATGGAGACTTAAACCCAGCGCAGCTAAAACCGAAGTATCGTGCTTCCACCTAAACAACAAAATAGCCAACGTCGAACTCAACGTCCAGTTCAACCACGCTCGCCTCAAGCACAATAAGCACCCGAAATACTTAGGTGTCACACTAGACAGAACCCTATCGTTCAAAACGCACCTAACAAACGTAGCAGCAAAACTTAAAACCAGGAACAACATTATTTCCAAATTAAGTGGTACCTCTTGGGGAGCTACCGCTAGCACCCTACGTTGTTCTGTCATGGGATTAGTATTCTCGACAGCAGAATATTGCTGCCCAGTATGGCTGAATAGCCCACACACGAAGATAGTGGACACCCAACTAAATAACTCCATGCGTATCATAAGTGGCACCATCAAACCTACACCTACACAGTGGCTGCCCACCTTAAGCAACATTCCTCCTCCGCATCTAAGACGCTCAGACGCCCTGTGCAGAGAATATAGAAAGATACAGAGAAACCTGCAACTTAAAATTCACGAGGACACTGCTCGCTTAGGCCACAGGCTTCGCTCCAGAAATCCACCCATTCAAACCGCCGCACAATTAGCGGCCAACAATTTTAACCTGAAACAAGAATGGGAACGAGAATGGCAAAAAAGCGTACCTCCTGACATCCACAGTATCCTCAATACCAAACAAGCCCCATCTGGCTTTACCCTACCTCGTAAAACATGGAGCACTCTAAATCGCATACGCACAAACTTCGGCATATGTGCCGCCTCCCTACATAGATGGGGGAAATCTGAAACCAGCTCATGCGACTGTGGTGAAGAAAGGCAAACGGTACATCACCTTGCCTACGACTGTGACAACAGGCCCAGCCAATGCACAACCGAAGACTTCCTGAGAGCCACCGCACCGGCCGTTGCTTGGATCGACAAACTAAATGTCAATATTTAAGCTTCTTTCATGTAAATATCTTAAGTCTCTTTCATGTGTAGCCATACGATAAATAAATAAAATAAATAGTAAGTATATATTACTTGGCAGGATATGTTTTAATTTGCATAAAAGTCCTGCATGCCACACCTTGTCAAAGGCTTGACTCACATCGAGGAAAGCAGCAGAGCAGTATTCTTTATCTTCGAAAGTTTTATTAATTACATTTGTGACTCTATGTATTTGTTCTATGGTTGAATGTTTTTGACGGAAACCGTACTGGTGTTCCGGTATTATGTCCTTAATAAGTGGCTTAATTCTTCTCAATAAAAGCTTTTCGAACAGTTTGGATAAGGTTGGCAGTAGGCTTATTGGTCTGTAGGAAGTAACTTCTTCTGTGGGCTTGCCTGGTTTAGGTATTAGGATGATTTGGGCGGTTTTCCATTGGGATAGAAAGTACTGCAGTCTTAAGCAGGCGTTATACACAAAGGTAATTAATTTAATTGCAGTTTTTGGTAGTTCTTGTAGGACTTTGCCCGTAATTAAATCATATCCCGGTGCTTTGTTCAGGTGAATATTATTCTTGATTATGTCTTCAACTTCTGCTATGCTAAAACTTTTAAGAGGAAGTGATAGTTGCGTTGGATAGTTCAGAATTTCTATTATTTCTTCTTCTTCTTCGTCTTCAATTTCTTGTGGGAATTCTGTGAAGACTTGTTCGAAATGCATTGCGAAAGCATCTGCCTTTTCTTTGTTGCTTTTTGCCCATGTGTTATCGCTTTTGCGTATAGGAGAATTTCTAGCTTTTGGTTGTTTTAATGCTTTTGTTGCTTTCCAAAGCGAGTAGTCCGTTAATTGAGTAGCACTCAGATTTGACAGATAATATTCCATATTCTTTTCATTCCATTGTTTTAATTCGTTTTTCAATTGTTTAGCTGCCTTGTTGTATCTGGTTTTATCTGTTGCGTTTCTTGAGTTTTGCCATATTCTTCGAAGTTTTCTCTTTTCAGCTATTTTCTGTTTTATAATATTTGGGTAATACATTGGTTGAACTTTTTGTAGCTTTTTAGTTGGAGTAGATTCCCATGACGCTTTTTGAATCTTCTGGACTAGATACTCTATACAATCGTCTATGTTTTCGCAATTTTTAAGTGGTTGTTTGCTATTGATGGTTTCTTCCAGTATTTCTTTGAAGTATTCCCAGTCTGTATTTTTATTGTATAGTTTTGGTGATTCGGTTACGGGTAGGACGTTTGTACTCAGTGTTATAATTATTGGACTGTGATCAGATGATAGATCTAAACTGCTTTCGATTTGCATATATCCTTGGGCTATATTTTTTGTAACACCAAAATCTAGTAAATCTGGGGTTTTATTGAGATCTGTCGGCCAGTACGTAGGTTCTCCGGTAGAGATGTGTGAAAGTTGATTATTTCTAATGCAGTTTAGTAATTGTCTGCCACGAGGGGTTATTAGGCGTGAGCCCCAGTCTGTATGTTTGGCATTGTAGTCTCCTACTGCCATGTACCTATTCCCTAGAGTATAGTAGAAATTTTTAAAATTGTCTTCTTTAATGTTGAAGTTAGGTGGGCAATATACTGCAGAGAAAGTGATTGGACCTGTCCAATCTTCCACAATTATGTTTGTAGCTTGCAAATAGTTCATGCAGAATTCCGGAATTTCAAAGTGTTTGATTGTGTTTTTTATTAATATTGCTGTGCCACCATGCGCTGTGTCATCTGGATGGTTTGTTACATATATATTGTATTGCGGCATTTTAAAGTATGATTTACTGGTGAAATGTGTTTCTGAAACTAGCATTATATCTATTTTGTTTAGGTTTAAAAATGATTTTAACTCTTGGTGATGATTAACCAAGCCATTAGCGTTCCAGTGAGCAATTTTTAGGTTTTGTATCAGTTTGTTATTTTTGAAACAAGAGCTGTTAGTAAGTTTAATATTGTATCCATTTTATTCATTAGTTTTAAAATCATATCTTCTAACTTATTTATTTTTGTTGCTGAATCTTGTTCCAGTTGTTCCTTTTTATCAGTTTCTTGTTTGTCGTTGGTTATTTGTGCGTATGAGGTGTCTGCATTAGCTTCATGTATTTTAGTATTTGTTTTTGTCTGTGGTTTATGTGTCACGTGTTTTGCTTGGTTCGGTGGAAATTTTCGTGTTTGGATTTCCTTGTACACTAGGCACCCTTTATAGTTGGCTGGATGCGAGCCTTCACATAGCACGCATATAGCCGGTGTGTTGTTTGCCTTGGTGCAGTCTTTTGTGAAATGATCTTTCGCACATTTTACACAACGTGGTTGTCTTGAGCAGTAACTCTTGGTGTGTCCATATCGTTGACAACGTGCACATTGCGGTACTTCTTTTTTAGGATTCGGGGGTTCTATATTAACTTTTGTATGTAGTAGGAATTTTATGTCAAAAATATTTTTATTGTTGTTACTCTGTTCTATTTCCACAAAAAAGATTGGTAGTGTTTGTTTTGTTAATCTCTGTTTAATATTATATATATTAACTACTTTGTGTCCTTTGTTTTCTATTTCACTTTTAAGATCATCTAAGCATGTGGTATGATGCAGATTTTTTATCACTATGCGGTAACTGCGTTGATCTTTTGGCTGATATGTGTGAAACATAACATTTTTCTCTTGGAGTTTTCTTATAACTTTTCTGAAACTATCTATGTCATTGGTTTGTAGTTTCACTTGGTTGTTGTTAATGGTTTTGAGGAAGTACTTATCTTGTATTGATTCCTCGATCAATATTTTTAGTGGATTTACGTTAGTCACTCCCGGGATAAATATGGGTGGTGGTTTTGGTATTTTAGCTTTTGTTTCTGTTTGCGATGTATTTCCTCATTATCACTTAGTAGTTCATAGCTGTTTTGAGTACTAGTTGTCGGAGCACTGTTCTCGTTAATTTTTCTACGAACTTCTCTACTTGATGCGGATGCATCTCTTTTGTGTTTTCTTGGGTTGACTTCTTGCCATGTATTTTGGCTGTTAGTAAGCCCTGTGGCCATTGGCCGCAGTGCTTTTGAATATTTAATTATTAATTAGAGTTGTTTTAGCTTACACAATAGTGAGTTTATACAGAATTACTATGTTATGACCAGTATTTATGTTTATGAACGTACGTAATCACTTTGATCAAGTAACCACTATTCACTGAACACTAAACACGTCCGCTCTCTTCGAGCGTCTGATCAGAACTATCTGCAATAATAAACGAGAAAAATAGATGTGTCCAGTTTCACAATAAACTGTACTATTGCAACATACTTGAGTAACATAGCAATTAATTTTACTACATATTGAATATTTATTGTTGCCAAACAATCGGACAAGATTGATAAAAATTCACAATATCTGTATTATTTTTGGTCAAACTCTGAGTTCGTCTCAGCTCACTTGAAATATTTTTACAAATTTTATAAATTTATTTTAACTGAGCTAAAACGAACTGAGAGAAATCACAGCTGAGTTGCAGTTCAGTGGAAGGAATAATATTACGACTAGAACTGTCATACTTTTAGGTTATATTTTAATATCATCCAATCTAACCTAAATTAAAACAAATGGCTCAAATGACGATAAGACTGACGAATTAAATTTTTTTTTTGCGCTTTGACACATGTTTTTCCTCTTTTTATATGAAAGTTGTCGTTTGTTTTAAATGCACCCCAACTCAGTGCATTTAGACATACTTATGAACAGAAATGTGCAAAAATTTTGCAAAACGAATACAGTATTAAATATCAAATGTTTAAAAAATAATGTTTATTTTTCCTACTTTTAAGCTTTTATTATATTGCAGGAATAGAAAAATAGTGTGTATAACACATGTCAAAATTTCTTTATCATATAAAAGCGATTGTAGTCTTTCGATCTGGATCGAAAAATATACATTTTCAACACTTGTTATATGAATAACTAATTCGTTACGTATAATTTTATAAAGATAAAACTTTAAAAATATGTAAATATGATCTTTATATGAATAAACATG
This sequence comes from Pterostichus madidus, assembly GCA_911728475.2. Lineage (NCBI taxonomy): Eukaryota > Metazoa > Arthropoda > Insecta > Coleoptera > Carabidae > Pterostichus > Pterostichus madidus. The sequence goes on from OU452319.1 coordinate 15,823,795, forward strand.
ACGGCTGTATAAGAATATGCTAGTGCCATCGTTGAAGTGCTCTTCCACGAAGAAACCCTGGGATCAAATTTGTCGCTAAACAAATAAATGATTTCTTAAATTTGCAAACAAAATATTACCTTCAATATGAAACTTTATATCTATTGTGCTGTTTGCAGTTTTGGTTTCAAATGTACACGTTACTATTACATTTCCTTCTTCAGGGCCAGGCATTTGGACGGTGAATCCTTCCCGTGGATCATATGCGTATATCACAGAATTAACTTGTCTTGAACTTAAACTGAAATAAATAAAATCATTTAAAAACTATATTAGATAAAAAGTTCGTACACATGTAATGAATCAATAGACTTTTATCACTACTTTTGTGTGCATGTCAGAGACAGATAGAGGCCCGAACGTCCCTGTGAAATTATTTATATAATATTATATATAATATATGTTTAACTAATTCCATAATAATTTATATCATCTTTCAGTGTAGTGTCAAAATAAGAAAGTATTTTTATTTTAATAATTATGGCATGAATGATTTTGTAGCCCGCAGAATAGTATTTTTTATTTTCCATCTTTGGCAGTACTATTACAAAAATTAGTGATATCATTCATAAGCAAGAAATAAATTTTGATAAATCAAATAAAACAAAGTTGGAGTGTCCAGTTACAATTAATAAATCTGTTCTTCATATTTCGAACACAATCAATCCATTAATTTTAGGTTAGATAATACGTTAGATAACAGGACTCTGCGTCGCTATTAAATACATTTTATTTTAAATTTTCTGTAAAAAATGAACACGCCAATTTTGTTTTATTAAAAAAATTGTTTGGACTTTTTATTGTATCATACCCTTTATTTCTGTATTTAACAAAACTAACTTATTTCAAGTTGTGCACGTTTGATACCTTGTCAACCAATACAATTTGAGATGGTTACGGTTTGATGGGATAGATATTACTGAAACAATAACTTAGTCATAATAGTTTTAAAAGATTCTTTAATTTTAAATTTTGTCTGATTTTATTTTAATTTATTTCGTTCGAGACATTTTGATTTATCAAAATTTATTTTTTGCTTATGAATGATATCACTCATTTTTGTTTAGAAAATGTTTTGAGTTTTAATTAAAACATTGCTGCGGACCTCTTGCCGTAACTCTTTACAATTTAATTGTGTTTTGAGTTTAGATATCATTTATTTTTGTTGATATAAAAAAAAATATAGTGCAGTGCAGTCCAATATTACTAAGTAAACATTATTAGAATTCCTCGGCTAACTTTTTTTGGTAATTGTAAAATCATTTGCTTTTATCTAAGATTTATTAATCTTAGGACCGAGATATCCACTTCCTAATAAAGTTCCTTATAAATTTATTTAGCTAATAAATATTTTTTTGCAGATACCACTACCATATTAATTTTATTTATCTGATAAACATATTTATTAGCTTCATATTTTATTAGTTACTGAAACCTCCTAATAAAAAACAAAAGATTCAATTGTCATGTCAACTTATACATAAAATAAAAATATATTTTTTAACACTGTATTAATTTCTTACTAAAAAAGTATGCTTGAATATAATATATTTATATACGATGCTATAAACGTTATCATTGATATTTTAGATGAATTTTAATATATTGGATGAAATTATAGAGATACATGAAATTGGCTAGGTGATTCAGTCGGCCTGTGTATTTGAGAACCTGGATTCGATTTCCATAGCCAACAAACAATTTTCACCACATTAAAATTACCCCTGTGCCTCTTGCACCTATATCAAATTTGGGGGCCGTGTTTAGACGGCTGGAAAACCCCACTTCACGTACATAAATATATCACTTTCTGAGATCTGCTACGGCCACATTTAGTAATGGGTATAAGGCGTGATGATTAGAGATGCGCATTTTCTGTAAAAATGAAACCCGGCCCGAACGGTAACCATCAATGAACCAACTCAACCCGACCCGACCCGACCGGTATCTGTTCCGAACCGACCCGAACCCGACCCGAACCCGACCCGACCCGACCGATATCTGTTCCGAACCGACCCGACACGAAATGAACAAGTCTGATCCGATCGGTACCTGGCCCGAACTGAACCAGCCCGAACTGAACCAACCCGACTTGAACGGTACCGACCCGAAATGAACCAACCCGACCTGAACGGTTCCAACCCGAAATGAACCAACCCGACCTGAACGGTATCGACCCGAACCCGACCCGAAGTGAAAAAATCTTTGTTTACCTAAACAAAAACTAATATCAATTTTAAATGGCACGAGAAATACACCTATGACTATAGTCTCACCACACCAGAAATGATTACTTACATGTTGACGTCTGGTAAACACCCGCACGGTAACATATCATTAGTTTTTAAATTATAACTACGTATTTTAATGAGCCTGTTTCAGTAAATATTATAATACAATAATTGTTTTTGAAACTAACATTTTGCCTTCTATCAGTAAAAATGAGTTTAAAGGGTAAATGTACGGTCAACCTCGCAAGAAATTAAAGCAGGGACGTGTTTCAAGTACAGCAATTAAGCTTGAAGCCAAATCAGCATTACCATTTAAAATTTTATTTATTTGTATAATTCTTTTTAAACCCAGCGTTATTTTTATTTCTCTATTACATACTTTCTTATCTGTTTTTCACACAAACGAACTATACTTCGCTTCAAAATGGGCAGGAATTATAAATCAGTCCTTCAAACATAGTATTCCAGTGGCGTGTCAATAAATTGTTGTTTGTTGATGATTCTCAAAAGAACTGAATTCGATAGAGATCGACCGTTTCAGCTCCCAATTATTTTTAAGAGATCAGCTGAAGTCACTTTATATTAAAATAAATTAAATTTTGCAAATTTGTAGATAATGTAAATACATAAACAAATCTCCATGAAAACTTCTCTCTACGGCTATGCAAGTCTTCCAAAGGGATTATTGAAAGTTTTAGTGAGGTCTTTCTATTGTTAGATGTAGCTAGAGAAGTACATTTTGTTCAGATACAAAATGGGTGGTGCCCTAGTAAAGTTATATCTAATATTTTTAGTGAGTTTACTTGCCGCATCCCTGACAAAAATCCAATAAAATTATTACAAATTTTGATATATTACTCGTATACCAGCTCATTTCGAAACGAAGTACAATGAGAAATTATACAAAATTCAAATCAAAGAGAGAGATAAAAATTACCTTTCATTGGGTAAATTATATAATAAAACTGGAAAATATCGAGTAAAGTAAATAGGTCTGAATTTCAAACTCAACCGAATATAATTATTTCTTCGATAGTCAATGAAATATTTTGAACGAACATTCAATAAATATATAGTCCTTATAATTTTAAATCGATATTCTTTTTCAAAGAACTCTTGATTTTACTTTTTCATTTTAGAGAGGTTTGAAATTTGAATGAACATCTGGTTGTCGTTTATTATCCCGTTATAGCCATTGTTATTATTTCAAGTATAATTCGCAATTCCGACAATATACCTGGGAATGAGAAAATTCTTTGATAGAACATAGAATGATACCTGGTACCAAAATTATAAATTACACTTCCACCGTATTTGGTCATCTGGATGACATAAAATTTTATAATAATCTCTTCTTGCATGAATTGTGTCATATGAACTGCCGTCCGCACGATTATAGAAATGAACAGAGATGAACCAACCCGACCAGACACGAACCCGGAGCTGAGAGAACTCGTACTGAACCAGCCCGACTCGACCGGAACCAACCCGACCTGAACGGTACCTGATCCGAATTTGAACCAACCCGACGTGAACGGTACCTGATCCGAACCCGACCCGACCCGAACTGAACCAACCCGGCTCGAAATGAACCAACCCGAGCTGAACGGTACCTGAACTGTACCGACCCGAACCCGACCCGACGCGAACTTATCCAGCCCGACCCGAACTGAACCAACCCGACGTGAACGGTACCTGACCCGAACCCAACCCGAACTTTATATTTGGATATAAAATCGACCCGAAACCCGACGGTGGTTCGGGTCGGGTCGGGTTTCGGGTTCGGTTTGAAATGCGCATCTCTAGTGATGATATATTTATTTTTATTTACTTTATAAAATTAAGAATTTGTAAATAATTAATATTAGACGCCCTCACAATGTACTTATTGTTAATATAGCATTGAACACAATCATATCTCAGACGCGACGTTTTTGAAGGACGATGAATTGTATAAAACCGTGCATTAAATCTTGTAGCTATTTTTTCCCACTATTCGTTTTTTGCTTTTAATTCACTGTATCTGAATATTTTGTATTACATTTTTAAATTCTATAGCTATTTCAACTAATAATCTGACTTCATTTATAGTAAAAATTACAGATCTTACACGTTCTTCTGACATTTTGACAGTTATAACAAAATCAAGGAGGTAGAAACAAAATTACAATTATATATTTATTAAACGTCATAAGCAAGTTTTGTATTTCTTTCTAATTAATGATTTTCATAACATTCTCTCTCTCTAAAAGATAAACAGTGTTACAATTTTGGTTTATTTATTTATTAGGTACCTAATAACAAGTAGACGAATACATTGAACTGTAAATCCAAAAAATAAATATCTTCCTAATAAATTATTTATTTTGTTTATAACTATTAGCTACTTTATTAGAAGGTGGATATCTTGGCCCTTAATAAAACTAATATAATAACATTCCTCCATTGTTTGTCCGTGATGCAATATAGTATTAACAACTTTAAATTTTTTACCTTGAATTTGAAAAGTATCATTAGATAACCTTTTTATTCCAAAAGGATCAATAATTTTATTGAGTACTAGCTATTACCCGCCACTTCGTTCGCGTGGTCTACAATTTAAGAGTGTCGTTTACCTAAATTTTATTTCTGTTTTCTGCAAGTAAGAGGGATCTCAAAGTATGCATCCAAGATACCCTTGCTGAATAGCTGGTAGCTTGTATTTAAATTATAGCTAAAGTATTAACAACCAATAGATAGATTTATGACATAGGTCCCTTAGTCCTTATTCCCAGCACCAGATTAGATTTCCATTTAGTCTTCTTTAGCCGCGGAACGTAAACAAAATTATATTCGTACCCAAAGTGCTTGTAAGTTAGGAATATTCCGTTCCTATTAAAATTCAACGAAAACATGGAGTATTGAAATTTTTTTTCTGAAACCGGCAAGAAAGTGCTTACTTTCCTAACCAATTTTAGTATGGAAAGTAGGTTTTTATAAAAAAAAGTCAAGTAAAATACGTATCCAAGACTACAACAAAAATAAGAGTCTGGTAAAGTACAAAACAGTCTGGTAAAGATTTTACCTGACTGTTCTTTTTGTTGTAACCTTGGATACGTAGTCTGCTGTCAGTACAATTCATATAAAAAAAATTAAACATTTTGAATTATTTATGATTAAATCTTGATTAAATTAAACGATTTCAGAAAAAAATAGTTTACATAATATATCAGGAAAGTGTTTTTACTTAACAACCGCTTCCTCATTTAAAATATCACTTTCCTGACTTATTATGTAATATACTACTGTTTAACAAATGACTATGTTTCATCCAACAGTGCTGCCGATAGAAAAGATATAAAAGAATGGTTTGGGTGGAACAGACTTTTTTAAATTTTTCATTTATTTGTTGTTAATTAATTAATTAATTTTCATTAAAAAGCAGTTTAAATTTTCTTTTTTCTAGTTTTCTTATTATAATAAGTAGTATTCGTATAAATAGTATCAGATAATGTTAGCATATTAAAATGTTGATTATGATTTAAAGATATTTTAACAAAAATAGTATATCCATGGAATCATTGGAACAAAATTTCAAAACTATTCATATTTTTCGAGTAAATCTCATTTGTTTATATCAGAAAAAGCGTTGCAACACTTTTTCTGATATAAACAAATAAGATTTTATCGGATTCTGCACGTTATAAATTGAGAAAAAATATATGTACATACCTCCAATTATTCTCTGTAAAATGTACTATTTGGATTTTCTATCACTCTATTGTAATTATAAGACAATTTTAATTACATAATGTTTGTAACATAAATATTATTGTTATTAGTTTTAGAGCTGAAAAATCAGAACTGACAAAAGCGGCATTGAAAACCATCTACATGTAATGGCATAAATATGAATCCTTTTCTCTAGAATTCGTATTATGAAGAAATAATTACACATATATAGAATAATGAATATAAATAAAGAGTTTTCCCGGAAATTTGAAAGGGTTGTTTAAACGGTATCTAGGTAAACATATAAATAGCGATAACACGTACGATATTATATCATTCTCATTTGTGAACTACAATAAATTGAGGGGCTGTGCTGTTGTTTAAAACTTGGCAATAATTGTTTTGTTGTTATTTGTATTTTGTTTTCGTTCGTTTGCTGTTACTGTGATATTATTTGTTCGATGGATTTTCGAGTTATATTTTACCATGGGAAATTATACGAACAATAAGAGGTCAATATTTATAGTTTTATTTATTGTAAACAATAGGTACATTATTTTTCATTATTTGAAAGAGGTTATTATTTGTTATAACTTTTTGGTTGTTTTAAAAACCTAATAAAACACAATATTTAACTAAATAGATCTTATATAATATTTATATTTCTTGTCGAGCGATATAACTGAATCTTACAAACACCAGCTTGGGAAAAATTTCTTCGTGCTTTGAAAATCCTACTTACTGCAGTTTAGATAACAAAGGAACAGTAAGTAGTAAATAAGAATGTCAGTGAATATTGATAGGAGCAGGTATAGTGTCATGTCGGTTGCTGGATAGGAATTTGGCAGGGGTATTAACTTAAAATTTCAACGAAGTTTTCTCAAGATATTCTTACAGTAATTTGGGTGTTTCGCCAATTACAATAAAGTGATAGAAAATCCAGTTAGTAAATCTTATAGAGAATAATTTATTATTATATTTATTTTTTCACAATTTATAGCGTACAGGAATTCGATAAAATCTTATTTGTTTATGTCAAAAAAAGTGTTGTTTACTCGAAAAATAGGAATAATTTTGAAATTTTGTTCCAATGATTTCATAGATATAGTCATACATAATGTATGAAAAAAAGATTTATATGAACAAGCGAGTACCCGGTAAAGCGTTGCAATGCAACTCAAAGAAAGAAAGTGTTTGTGTTTCATTCTGTTTATTGAAGTGCTTTTGAATACACAATACTTTTTGTTTTTCTTTTTGGAACGTACACGAATAAATCAGAATAAATAAATATCACATACAGTTGTCCATGTGAGAAGCATGGATTTTCCAAATTTAGTCCACACACTTGTAGCGATTGTTCCTGTGCTTTGTTGATGGTCATTGCAAATGCGAGTCGTACCGGAAACTGCAATTCGATCGCAAACTCGAACCACGTTCGGGAAGATGGAGGATTAGAAGTTTATTTTGTCTATATATTAAGATTGGTTCTCGTCTATGCCTATACCAAATTTGAATCAAATCAGTGCAGTACTTTTTAGGATATAAAATACTGAAAAAATGGGGAAACAGAAAGAGAATTCCAAATACCACAGACATTATGTAACAGTCACGTAATTAAATTTAATAATATGATAAATTAGCAATTATTATTACCGTGACTGTCGTAATTATTGACGAATAACCGGGATGTCATACGCTGCGAGTTACGCTATTGCCTTACTACCAGAATACAGCGAAATACTATTAGCGATTTGCTGATATCAATCTGATTCGATGAACATTTTGTTGTCTTCGAGGTAAACGATTTCATTCTCAATTCGGTTAGCTCGCAGACCAGAACGCACAGTTCGGCTGGTGTTTAGATTAGAAATATTTGTGTGCACTTTTGTAGATAATTTCTTTATACAGTTTAATAATATACAAATTTGTTCCGTTAAACTTGGTGTGTGTGTGTGTAATTTGAGACCACCTTTCTATCTTACAGCATGTCGAATGATGACGAAGTGGCGCAGATAGATATAGACTCGTTTATTCCAAGGATCGGCGAACATTAGAGACAAAAAAGCCAAACATATGTCCCAAAATGATTTAAAAAAATTTCAAGAGCCATAAATATATATTTACTTATAGGGTTAAAATTTATGTATTGGTTTTTTAAACAATATCTAAAATTAATCGGACGAATATAATTTGTTTTGCGCCTCTGTCGGATATTAACAGTTTTAACATATCTCAAAATCGTTCAGAACTAAAAGGTATTAAATTACTCTATTACCGAGAGTACCCTTCTTTTGATAAAGATAAAAGTTTATTTACAAAATGTTAATTCTAAATTTAGAAATTAAGAGTGCTAGTTGTAATAAAAAAAAGAGAATATATATAGTATGTCAATGTCAGTAAAATTAAATAAAAAATAGAATCATCTTTTGTATCTTATATCATAATAATAAAAGTAAACGTAAAATAATCATCAGAAAAATCTTCTTATTAAATTCAATAGGTTATGGGCCCAGGCACCTAACTTACTGAGAGCAAAGAGAAAGCAAGAAGTTTTTCTGTTGTGAAATATTGTTGAAATCAGCATTAAAATGAATTTCGCAAAGCACATCAAACCACTGACTGGTGAGAGTGACTGGCCGGTGTGAAAAAGGAAAATTAGGGATTTACTTGATTATCATGATGGAGCTTTGGATGCAATCGATGAAAAAATTGTGAAACCGGAGCCATTACAACAAGATTCCACAGAAGCTGATGCTAATTAGCACAAGACTCGGAGTGATTTTTATCGTAAGGCAAATAGCTACGCTAAGTCAATGATCACAAGTTCGGTTTCAGACGCAGTATATCAGAAGATTATGGACAAACAAACAGCACAAGAAACATGGGAAGCTTTGAAACAACAATTTGAAGCCATGTCCAAGGATCAACTTTTTAAAATTTGCAAGGACTTTTTTGCATTCAGTTGGATGGAGGGAGAAGATGTTTCAACCCATACAGCAAAGCTAAGAAGCTTGTGGAATGAACTCAACAACGGTCTAATAGCTAAAAACAAGAGTACTTTGCCAGACTTGCTTTTGGTATGTAAAACATTACACATTTTATCAAAAAAGTTTGAAACATTTCAGTCAAGTTGGATGTTATTAACAAAGTACGAGGAAAGAACGTTTGATGAACTCATAATGCAGCTGTGTATATTCGAGAGGAACTTCAGACGGTCTATAGAAAATGAGAGTGCAAGCATTAATGGTAAAATCAAGCAAGAAGAAAGTTTATAAAAGATCAAAAGAAGCAGATACATGCAATTATTGTAAGAAAAAGAAACATTGGGTGAGAGATTGTAGAAAGTGGATTGCTGATGACCTTCAAAAGAAAAGAAAGAAGGAAAAAATCAGAGCAATTTTCTTGATACGACTGTAGCTCTATTTTCTATTTGCAATGAAGTTTGCACAGCTGAGGAAAATGAGTCAGACTGGTGGAAAGACAATGGCGCAACAAGGCACGTCACCAACTGTTTTGACATTTCCACGGATTATTAGAAATTCAAGTATCCAAATAGCATCAAAGCAGCAGGAAAAGAAAGTCTTGAAGCTGTCGGGAAAGGAACAATTAAAGTAGTGTCAAAAGTGAATGACAAAAGATTTGATATTTAAAAACGTTTGTTACGTTCCAACAATTTCACGGAATTTATTTTCTGTTTTAGGTACTCTGGACAGGAATCAGAACAGTAAATTCAATTCAACAGCAACATCATGCTGGTTTGAAGTGGATGGAAGAAATGTTTTATCTGGAAGTCGTGAAGTACATGGATCTTTATATAAAGCAACTATTACACCAGTTATTCCTGAGCGAAAAATGGAAATTAATTCAGTAGATGAACAAGATTCATTATTATAGTTGTACCATCAGAGATGGGGACATCAGGACAAGTGTCATGTCAAGGAAATGCTTGAAAAAGAATTTTGCATTAAGGTTCAAGTAAACAAAGAATTATGTGAGCCATGTGTGTACGGAAAAACACATCGATTACCGTTTGATACCAGGAAGAAAGCAACAAAACCTGGAGAGCTGATGTCAGTTGACATCGTCGGACCTTTTGATGAATCATTCACCAAAAAACGCTATCTCATTCTTTTTAAGGACAGTTATTCAAAGTTTCGTTACGGATTTTTTCTGAAAGACAAATCAGAAGCCAAAGACACATTGAAGCAGGTGTTAGCACATGCACAGATGCAGGGACACCAAGTTAAAGAATTACTGAGTGATGGCAAGAACGTTCAAGTATTCGAATACAGATGTAAAGTTTTCAGCAGCAATCTGGGCGGAATTAGTAAAAACTGCAATTTACATTCTAAACAGAACTGGAAAATCGTCTGAGAAAGGAATTAGCCCGTACGAACTGTGGATAAGAAAAAATCCAAGAATAAAACATTTGCGCATAATTGGTTCTACCTGTTATGTACATGTTCCAGTACAGAAACGACGAATAATGGATGAAAAGGCAGTGAAGGGATATTTACTAGGATACGACGGAGAAGAGAGATACAGAATCTACATTCAAGAAGAAAGAAAAGTGATCTTGTCAAGAGATGTTCAGTTTTTAGAGAAACAAAAGAACTGCGAAGAAGTCAAGCTATAATTTAAAGAAATTGAGAAAAGAGAAATTGAGAAAAGAGAAAATAAAACAAGAAACCTTGAAGAGAAAATAGACGAGAGTGATAGTAAGCACGAGAGCAGCGAAGAAGAAGAATATGATATCAGAAATGAAAAAGATGAAAAGGACATACAGTAATCTTCAAATCGGGAACTAAGGAATCGTTCGACACTGTGGAAACCAAAGAAATTTGACGATTATGTTATGGCAATAGAGAAATTTTGTACATTGGAAGATCCTGAAACTTTTGAAGAAGCTGTGAGAGGGAATCAAAGTTCAGAGTGGAAGATAGCCATGAACAGGGAAATGGCTTATTTGAAAGAGAATGAGACATGGAATTTAACCAATTTGCCCAAGTGGTGCTAAAGCTCTTCTATGCAAGTGGGTTTTCAAATTGAAAACAAATCCAGACGGCAGCATCGACAAGTATAAAGCTAGGCTTGTCTTAAAAGGATTTAATCAACGTCAAGGTATTGATTATTCTCAAACATTTAGTCTCGTGGCCAAGTTAACAACAATCCGGTCAATCTTGAGTATTGCTGCAAGCGAGAGAATGGAGATGATTCAGTTTGATGTGTCAACAGCATTCTTGTATGGGGAACTTGAGGAAACTGTATACATGCAGCAGCCACAAGGTTACAACGACGGAACAGATAAAGTCTGTAAATTAAACAAGAGTTTATACGGATTAAAGCAAGTCCTGAGATGCTGGAATATGCGTTTTGGAAACTTTCTTCAGAAACAAGCATTCAGAGCTAGTGAAGCTGATCCGTGTCTATACATTCGAGAAAGAAACAAGAAAAAGTTGGTGCTCGTTCTTTACGTAGACGACGGACTAATCGTAGCAAAAGATTCAAAAGAAATGGAATTGTTTCTAACGGAGTTGAAATCTGAATTTAAGATAACTTCGAGGAAGGTGGATTTCTTTCTGGGACTTGAGATTGAGCAGAAATGCGGAACTCTTAAAATAAGTCAAAAAGAACATGCAAGAACATTTTTTGAATGTTTTCGTTTTTCAGACTGCAAGCCAATCTCTACTACAATTCAGAGAATCTCAGAGACTTTTGAATCAGGGAAAGATGCGATCAAAGAGCATAATTTTCCCTATAGACAGGCAGTTTGTGCATTAATGTACTTAATGCTTGGATCCAGACTTGACCTAGCATACAGTGTAGGATTTTTATCCAGATCACTGGAAAATCCATCGATAGAAGATGTGGTAAGAGTTAAACGAGTTTTTCGTTACATTGCGGGAACCATAGACCGAGGAAGTATCTATGATTGTGAAGCAGAAAAAGGAGTTTTAGAATGCTACAGTGATGCTGACTTTGGAGGATGTACAAAAACAGGGCGATCAATATCCGATGTGGTTACAATGTATGCTGGAGGAGTAATTTCCTGGCTAAGCCAACGACAAAGCATGGTAGCAACCTCTACTACTGAAGCAGAAATTATAGCTGCTACTGAGGCCACAAAGGAGGTTATTTGGATCAGTAGACTGTTCAGAGAACTAGTGGAGCTGAAACACAAACCAATTCTTCAAGTGGAGAATGCAGCGACGGCGAGACTGGCTCAAAATCCAGAGTTACATCGTAGAACTAAGCATATATGAATCAAGCAGTTTTTTGTTCGTGAAAAAGTGCCCCAAGGACAAATAGGAATACAGCAGATTTCAACAGAGGAGCAATTTGCAGATTTGATGACAAAGCCCTTACCAAAGACTCGATTGGATATATTATGCAATCGAATAGGACTTTTGTAAAATAATGTTTGCATTATTTAAAGAAATAGTAAATTTAAATTAACAAGGGAAAGTGTTAAAGATAAAAGTTTATTTACAAAATGTTAATTCTAAATTTAGAAATTAAGAGTGTTAGTTGTAATAAAAAAAGAGAATATATATAGTATGTCAATGTCAGTAAAATTAAATAAAAAATATAATCATCTTTTGTATCTTATATCATAATAATAAAAGTAAACGTAAAATAATCAATAGAAAAATCTTCTTATTAAATTCAATATCTTTTACTATCTTTTGTTTAAATGAGGAATAAATGGGAAAAATTTGATGAATATAAGTTTGGTACGTGGAATGTTCGGGGTATAACTGGTAAAGAAAATGAACTGATGAATGTAATGCGTGTGTATAATGTAGATGTTTTGTGTGTAAGTGAGACTAAGAGGAAAGGCTGTAGTGAGGAAGAGGTGGAGGTTTTGCTTGTGATCGGGTGTTGCTGAGAATGAGCGTGCAAAGTATGGTGTGGGTGTGCTTGTTAGTGAAAGAATGAAACCGGATTATGATTGTATTTCATCTAGAATTCTTTGGTTGAGATTAAAGGTAGGCTTTCATAGAATCTTCGTTGTGTCAGTTTATGGCCCAACTGAATCTGAAAATGATCTCGAAAAAGATCGGTTTTGGAATTTGTTAGATAGTGTGATTGATTCATGTGATCCAGGTGAGAAAGTTATCGTATGTGGTGATTTAAATGGTTGAGTGGGAGTAAAGAGAAGCATGTCTGGGAATGTTTTGGGTAAGTTTGGTGATGTGAGAGAGAATGAAAATGGTTGGAAAATAGTATCTTTCTGTTTGGAGCGTAATCTCTTTGTTTCCAACTCTATTTTTAAACATAAATTAGCTCATTTGTATACATGGGAGAATATGCGTGAGAATAGATGAAGTGTAGTTGATTTTATTTTGTATAATGAACGATTGAGAATATTAGTTATAGATACGCGTGTGAACCGTGGTGCTGAATTGGGTACGAAAGACCATTATTTGGTGGTATCGCGTATACGTCTGGGTAAATGTTGGCGGATGAGGGTGAAAAATACCGAAAAAATGTTTCGTGTGAAATCCAGTGTACTGCAGAATGAGGATGTTAGAGATAGGTTTGTTGAGAAAATTAATGAATCTTTGCCTGTATGTGAGCTTAATTTTGAATGCAGCATAAATGATGTTTGGTTGAAATTTAAGGATACAGTTCTTAATTGTACAAAAGAAGTTTGTGGTGAATGTAGATTAGGCTCTTGTCCAAAGAAGAATGATGAAGTAAAAGAAGCGATTGAGGAGAAAAAGAGAGCATATTTGCGTTTTCTAAATGTGAAAGATGTACCTGGAAGTTTACGAGATGAATGCTTACTGGAATACAAGAGGTTAAATAAATGTGTTAAGGGAGTTGCGAGAGAAAGTAAGGCGCGTTTTGATGAATTGATGAGTGAAAGATTGACAAATGATTTTAGTATGAATAAAAGAATGTTTTGTTTGAGTGTGAAGAGATTGAGAGGTAGTAATTTAAGGGCAGTGAAAGCGATTAAAAGTGCTGATGGTGAGTTATTGTGGAATGAGTAAGATGTTAGGAATAGATGGTGTGAGTACTTTAGGGCTTTATATGGTAGTATAAATGGAGGGAATGGTAGTAGTGAAAATGTTAGAGAAAATATTAGCAGTGATGATTGGAATATAGATGGGAGTGATGTTAGTTTTGCATTGATGCGTTTGAAGAATGGTAAGGGTCCTGGTTTGGATGGTATATCGATTGAGATGTTGAAATATGGAGGTAAGAGGTTATTTGACTGGTTAGTTTATTTGTTTAGATTTTGTTTAAAACGGTGTGTGGCTCCTGATGATTGGAAACGTACCGTCATTTGTCCTTTATTTAAAGGCAAAGGTAGTTCGAGTGAATGTACTAATTTCCGTGCGATAAGTTTGCTGAGTGTGGTAGGGAAGTTGTACGGGAAAATTCTTATTCATAAGGTACGAAGCTTAACCATTTCCAAGATAAGCGATATGTAAGGTGGTTTTTTGCCCGAGAAAGGGTGTGTGGATCAATTATTTTCTCTTCGTGTGATTGTTGAGAAGTCACTTGCTAAGAAGAAAAAGGTGTTCTGTGGCTTTCTTGATCTTAAAAAAGCATATGATAGTGTTCATCGCGAGACTTTGTGGGATGTACTTCTACAGTATGGTATAAAATTTGTTTGGAAAAATTCGTGCGTTGTATGAAGGTAGCGAGGCTGCGGTGAGATTGATGGTAGATTGGGTGATTGGTTTTGTATAGATGTTGGTGTGAAACAAGGTTGTGGGATGTCTCCGCGGCTGTTTAATTTGTATATGGATGTGTTGTTACGAACGGCCTTGAATGGGATGGATAGTGTATATATTGGTGGTAGTGTGGTGCCTGCGTTAGCGTATGCCGATGATTTTGTTGTTATGGGTGAATCTGAAGAGCAATTGAGAAGAATGATTCTAAGTATAAATGAAGTAGGAAAAGGTTTAAATCTGTTATTAAATGTTGATAAATGTAAAGTGTTAGTATTTGAGAAGAGTGATTTGGTGACCGACAGCAATGTTTCAGCGAATGGTGTGAGATTGGGACAAGTGAATGAGTTTTTATATTTGGGTAGTGTGTTTTCGAGGGATGGACGCATTGATTGTGAGATTGAAAGAAGAGTATCTGCGGGATGCAACATATTGGGTGCTCTGGGAACCTTTGCTCGAAATGTGAATGTATCCAGAGATGCTCAATTGAGTGTGTATAATGGTGTTTTAGTGCCTTCATTGATGTATGGTAGTGAATGTTGGGTATGGATGAAGAAACATGAACGTCGTATAACTGCTGTGGAAATGAGGTATTTGCGGGGTGTGTGTGGTTACACTAGAAGAGATCGTGTCCGGAATACATTGGTGTATGGTGAGTGTGAAATTGAGAAGAATGTAGTTAGAAAAGTAGGTATAAGTCAGTTGAGATGGTTTGGGCATGTAGAACGTATGTCGAATGAGAGAGTGAAACAGGTATATGTTGGTGAAATTGAGGGTAAAATATTGCGTGGCCGACCTATGAACAAATGGATGAATATGATTGAAGGATTGTTGTGTGAACGAAAGTTTCCGAGTACGAGAAACAAACGTGCTTGTATGAAAGGAATTATAAATGTGGATGAAGGTGTGTCAAGATAGGAACGTTTGGCGAAGATTAATTGCGGAATGAATCTGATGATTTAAGAAGTGCAGGAATTTTGATTTTAGTTTTGTTGTTTCTAATTTTATTAGAGTGTTTATCTGCAATTGTGTGAAATTCACTTTCAAAAACAAGCGTAGAGCGACATTCCCTTCCTTTCTTATCTTTTTAATTTGTTTTCAGTTCTTACGCAGAGTGTTTAACTGCAATTGTATGGAATTCACTTCCAAAAACAAGCACAGGGCGACACTCCCTCCCTTTCTTATCTTTTTGTTTTATTTTCAGATACTGCATTGTGTGGACTTTTCTTTCATATACAATTGCAGGCTATCACTTTCATCTTTTCTAATCTTTGTAGATTCGTTGTTAGGGGTAAGCGCGGGTAATTTTAGATGTTCTATGCATGTGTTATGTACGTCGAAGGAAGAAGATGAATGATAAGTGAATAGGAGTGATTGGATGGATGTGATTGAGGGTTTGCTATGTAAGAATGATTTCGAGTGTGATAATTAAATGAGTTTATATGGCGGGATCTATGAATGTGGTTGAAGTTAGGGTGGTGTGTTTGGATGATAATGTTTGACGGGGGCTGATTATTTGATGACTGTTATGAATGAATATTATGTTTGTGTTACCCCATTTGATGGGATATAGTGTGAAGATATGTATGTATGTATGTAAATTAAAATAATTATAATAGCAACAATACCTGGTGCAGACTTACCGCGTATCATGTTCTGCCCTGTTATATGCTCTGCAAACACGACGCGCGATAGTGTTGTATTTTATAACATAAACATAAATCAAAGAGTCTGTGATTAAATCTTTTTAAATTTTTTATAAATGAAAATTAGTACTTTTATCTCAATTTTCAAATTTATTTCCAAAGAGCTGCACACAACTACACAAAGAGCCGCAGTTTGCCGACCCCTGAACTAACCTATGTATTTTTGCGGCAAAATAAAAAATCCTTAAGTTGTGCTAGTAATGTACGTCAGCGCTGGAGATATAATCAGCGAGCTCCCTCACACACATGCCTAGTTACATACAAACAAAGTTGCGGTTAAATAATTAACTAGATTTAGGGTCAATATTGCAATCTTCCAACAAAGTTCCTAAAATAAATAAAACATAGCACGTCAAGAAAAAGCTAGTTATTTTTATTAAGAAATTTGTTAGGAGATTTAAATATAGGCCCCTACAGATACTAGAGATGTTTCCTAGATTGTAAAATCACTACGTTTTAAACAATTATTTAATATACTAGTATTATTATGTACCTCTGGGTTTTGGGATCTTTGGTCCAATACAGCATTGAAGAAATTGATACATGCACATCTCGTGATGTAGGTAAACACAATGTCACATTGGTGTAGGGATAATGTAACCCTCTGTTATACTGTGGTATACAAAGATTCTGATCATCTATAAACAAGTTGTTAAATTAGTATTGATATAAGTAACATTCATTTTGAATTTCCGGGATTTTTCTTCCTTTGAGAATTTTTGTTTTGACTGTTGGTAGCAGTACTTGTAGTTAAGTTCACTTTGTATTTGTTTTTCTTTTTAGATATATATATATATATATATATATATATATATATATATATATGCCATTGTTTTTGAATACGCATATAAAAAACTGTTCTAGTAAAATTAATAATAATAATAATCCACAAAACAAAAACGGATCACAAGAAGATGTTTTATTGAGTTCACCCAACAGGTTATGGGCCCAGCAACACTGATCCTCGGTATTTTTAGAGTGAACAGTCAAATTCTGTCGGAAAAAGATTTCCAAAGCCCGGAATCCGTTTTGAGGTTATGTCCAGCCTAAGTGCAAAGTGAAAAACTAACTGAAAAACGATGGAGAACGATCTCGTGCGTATTACCAAACTGAAAAACAGTGAAAACTAGTCATTGTGGAAATTGCAAGTGCGCATTGTTTTGAACTCGCACAATACCTGGGATGTCATAAACAGAATGTTCGTGAAGCCGGAACCCGGCGCGAACCAAGATGCCGCACAACTGCAGCAGTTCAATTTTGAGCTTGCAGCATGGACAAAAGCCAACAACGATTGCGGATCAACAAATGCTTCACATCATCAACTGTGAGTCGGCTAAGGCAATGTGAGATAAACTGCTCTCCGTCCACGAGCAGTAGTCCGACGCTTGTGTCCACATGCTGCAACAACAGTGGTATGCCATGACAAAGGATGCAGTCGACGACATTCCGACCTACAATTCGAAGCTGGAGGATCTCGCTTACAGGCTTTAAAACTTAGTTGAACAGATATCAAATTCTTTGATCATCACGACGATTCTCATGACCTTTTTTTCCCAGTACAACCACTTCGTAAGCGCGTGGGACTCTACCAATGCTGAAGACCGAACCCTAGCCAACCTGATCTCCAGACTCTCTATCGAAGAGACCAGCATGACCTCCCAAGGGAAGTCTGAAGAAAGTGCGCTCGCAACAGTTATGGTCACTGCTCAAGAGACTGTCGAAGCACGAAGGAAAAAAAAACCAAGTAACTTTCGAGACGACGTGAGAGGCGATGCACTTGTCGGTGAACTATTTACGACGATGACAGGTCACGGCTCTGACACAAAAAGCTGGTACCTTGATTCTGGGGCGAGCGACCACATGTCGAACCGCCACGACCGAGTTCGAACAGCCATCGCTGGTTCGTATGTTCAATGGGAAGTACATTCGCGCACAAGGCTCCGGAGATATCAAAGTTCTCGCATTCGACGGGCATAAATGGGCTGAGAGACGTCTTGCGAAGGTCTTGTCTTCGGGAGCCACTCTCAACAAAGGCCTAAAGCTCGAATCAGACCATTCCACCTGCAAAATACTTCGAGATGGCTGTATTGTTGCAGTGGGAGAGCGGCAAAACAAACTTTATCGAATGATGTTTCAGACACGAGAGATCACAGTCGAGAAGTAGGCTCACCTTGCCACAAATGCATCGCTCCAAACGTGGCATAAGAGACTAGGTCGCCAGAACCTGCCGCACGTGAGGAGTTTCTTGAAGGCTAGAAATATTGATTTTACGGATCAAAGGGACATCTTCTGTGACGCCTACACTCTTGGGAAGATGCATCGTCTGCCGTTCCTATTATCAGCTTTAAAGAGCTCCAAGGTAGGGCAACTTTTATACGCCGACGTCTGTGGTCCCATGCCGAAAAAGTCGATTGGAGGACCGAGATACTTTCTCCTTCTGAAAGATAACTTCTCGCATTGGAAGCGTGTATATTTCTTGAAAGAGAAGTCGGAGGTTGGGAGCTGCCTTGAAGACTTTCTGAAGAAAGAAGAGAAACACTTGGAGAAGGGAGTGGTGACTCTGCGTACGGACAATGGCATAAAATTCATCAGTCAACAGGTCGCAGAACCGACTCGACGCCACGGTATTATTCACCAGAGGACCGTGGCCTACAGGCCACAACAGAATGAAGCCACAGAACGGGACAAGCGAACGCTGGTGGAAGCGGTCAGGACCTTGCTGCACGTGAAGAAACTTCCAGCGAAACTGTGGACAAAAGCTATCAACACTGCGGTGCATGTGTTGAACAAAACCGGTACGAGCAGCTTGAAACGAGTGTCACCATGCGAACTCTGGTGCGGACAGGAAGCGGACATAGTGATACTAAAGATTTTCGGCAAGGAGGTGTTCGTACACATCCCCAAAAAGAAACGACAAAAATTCGACTTAAAGACGGAACGAGGATATTTCGTTGGATACGACAGCGACGTCAAAGGCTACAAAATCTGGTTTCCTGAAAACGACCGGGTCAAAGTTTACCGAGACGTGAAATTCTTCGGCAGATTCTACACATCTGACGTCGCTCCGGGTGAAAATGAACACACCACGTTGGATCTGGTGTACATGCCGATAGACCGCAGAGTAGCAGACCCAAAGCAGAATGCAACAGACGGGATCTACGAAGATTATGACGACAAGGCGGAACGAAACGCTAAAAGGTCACTCATGGAAGGTGCTGACGACGAGAAGTTGCCTGGCCAAGCTGAAGATGTTCGCAGGCTTGACCCACCACCTGAATACAATTTTCGAAATCAACGAGAACTCAGCCCTGCGGCATGGTTCTTTGACATCGCAGAGTGCACTCCGTTTATCGCGGATCCAGAACCGTCCACGTATGAAGCTGCGACCAATCAGAGGAGTGGAAGAGAGCAATGAACGAGGAACTGCTTGCACTCAGCGAAAATCACACTTGGACGTTGACTGACCTACCCAGAGGTGAAGCAGTCATCAACAAAAAAAAGACCTTCAAGGTCTAGATGATTCCTGATAAAAGTGTCAATCGCTACAAGGCTCGACTGGTGGCTCGTGGCTTCAGACAACAGCATGAAGTTAACTACATTGCGACATTCAGCCCAGTGGTGCGGTTTGACTCCATCCGAGCGATACTTTCTGTTTCAGTCTCGAAAAAGATGCAGCTCCATCAATTTGACATCAAATCAGCTTTTCTGTACGGAAAGTTACAGGAAAATATCTACAGTAAACAACCTGTAGGATTTGAAGATGGGGCCAAAAGAGTGTGCAAGTTGAACAGAAGCCTCTACGGTTTAAAACAAGCGTCCAGATGCTGGAACCAGAAGTTGACAAATGTCTTAAATGAGTACAACCTATTTGCAACAAGTACAGATCCCTGCGTGTTTTACAGTTCGGGAGGTGGACATCAGTTGATCCTGGCCATCTACATTGATGGCGGACTTATCGCTTCCTCTGACCTGGGACTGGCAACCTTGCTGCTCAACGAGTTGAAGAGAGAGTTCAGCGTCACCTTCAGCGAGGCCAAATACTATCTGGGACTTTAGATCGAGAGACTCTCAGATGGATCGATCTTCCTTCACCAGGAGGCGTACATGAAGAGTCTTGGCTCGGTTCAACATGGAAGAAGCAAATCCAGTGGCAGTTCCAGTTGATTGCAACCACCAGATGCATGCCGCAATGCACGGGAAGGAAGACGAGCAACCGGTCAACGCACCTTATCGTCAGGCTGTCGGGGGCCTCATGTATTTGCCAACTGGTACTAAACCCGACATCACTTATGCGGTCAACAGTGCTGGTCAATACTTGGAGAAGCCCAGTAAGATATATTGGAATGCAGTCAAACGAATATCAAATTACCTGAAAGGTACTCAATGTCACGGCGTAATGTTTGCTCCTGACAGCGACTTGCAATTTCGAGCATACAGCGACGCGGATTACGCGGGCGACACAGAGTCACGAAGATCAACAAGTGAATTCGTGGTGATGTTGGAATCATCACTCATTTCGTGGGGCTTCCAAAAACAAAAGGTAGTCGCCTTGTCTACGACTAAATCTGAGTACATGCCTTGAAAGAGATCCTGTGGGTGAAAACCCTGCTGTCGATTTTTCTGGATTCCGGTGAAGTGGCTACTATATTGATAATGGACAATCAAAGTACCTTTCGCCTGATAAAAAACCCGAAATTTCATAAAAAAAGACGAAGCACAACGACGTGAGATTCCACTTTATCCGCGAGAAGTACGATTCAGAGGAATTCATCCTGGAATACACATGAACCGAAGACCAGAAAGCAGATATGATGACCAAACCGCTACCAAAGATCGTTCTTTAACATTAACGGGAGGTGCTTCAGGTGGTGGACATCCAAAAGCATTTAACGTCTAATAACTGAAGTTTCCATGACTTTAAACATATATATATATATATATATATATATATATATATATATATATATATATATTTGAGCTTGGATTATTGGTACCTCCATTGCTTCTTTTTGTCGTTTGTTGAGTTGTATTGTTGTCGTTTTCTCTTGATCTCTTTGTTGATTATTTATATATATATATATATATATATATATATATATATATATATATATATATATATATATATATATATATATATATATATGTATAACTATTAAAAATTACTCTCACAACGTTATTTTTAAATTTTGCAAAGTATATTATGAAAGTGGGAGTGTTAAATTAGTATTGATATAAATAACATTAATTTTGAATTGCCCGGATTCTTTCTTCCTTTGGGAATTTTTGTTTTGAATGTTGGCAGTACTTGTAGTTAAGTTCACTCTATATTTGTTTTTGTTTAGATATATATATATATATATATATATATATATATATATATATATATATATATATATATATATATATATATATATGTCATTGTTTTGAAATATGCACATGAAAAACTGTTCTAGTAAAATTAATAATAATAATAATCCACAAAATAAAAACGAATCATCATTACGTGTTTTATTGAGTTCACCCAACACACGTATATGGAAATAAATACAAATCAAAACCATACATGAAATGACAATAGGATATCTCACCTTTCACAAACATGTTTATTGTGTCAGATGTAAATGGGTGCTTTATCAAAGAACTATTTTCAAGACAGTGATACAGCCCAGTGTCAAAATAACTCACGTTGATCAAATGTAGATATGTGTGGTAAAGCCCAACAAGATTTGAAATATGTTCCATCTAAAACAAAATTTCAACCAATAAAGTTATGATACATTTCTAGAACTGAATTCAAATTGATTAATTTTTCCTTTTCCTTTGGAATATGAAACCAAGGTATGCAAGATGTCTGCTGGAGCCCACCACAGAAGTTGCCGCATTAATGGTTCATTTTAACAAAATTTTGTTGAGACAAGAGTAAAATACAAATAAGTAACTACAAACGAGCGAAAACGTGCAATTGTTTTAGCAAATGAACACGACAAATATTCTCGCACATTGACGTACTTTATTTTTTTTAATGTCATCTCTGGCGCCCTGAGACCTAAAACTAGATGTCGGCATTTTCGAAAATTTTGTGGAAAGTAACTAACTTCATGCTTATGGTACAGTAGTTTACTCATTTCATATCAAAAAGTAACTAAAAGATTTGTAAGAAACTTTTTGACTTCTTTTTCTTTCTAAAAAGTGTCTCAAAAAACTTTCATCATGTGCACGAGGCATTCCTTTATTTAAACATTTTTATATCATAGTACATTAGTTATTTAACTAACTAGTCTGTTAATGAGGGCGATTAATAGTCGATATATTTTAACGCGGTCGGTAATCGCTCGCATTAATTGTCGAGATTATTAATCTCCGATTAACATATGAGTTAGTTACAATATTTTGCTCGTTGATCGTACCTTTTTAATTTGGAGAAAATTATTTTTTTTTTCTTTTTAGAATAATGCTTTGATTTTTATATTGCTACGTGAATTTTAATTAGCCAGAAGTGTCAAAATCATTTCGTTTAATTCTGTTACAACTTAGCGTTAGTCAATATATGCTATATTAAGAATGCTGTACGCACTTAAAAAAAAATCAAGCATTGATAGGGGTGATTAATGTATGATTTTATATACATTACTGAAACCAATTAATGAACGATCAACGGAAAAAGTACTTTAATGTTACTTAGTGTTTATACCGCGTGTCTCCTTTTTTTTGGATCATAGGAAATACAATGGTAAAATTATCATATGGTGGTAATATCTGCACTATTAATTTTAGAAAAAAATTGTCAATAAAATAAAATGTTCAAAATGACATACTGTATGTAATAAGGTTCAAATTATTGATAATCATGGTGGTCAAAATAAGAATTTTTCTTGACCACTGATTATCGACTTGCTGAAGTTGAATAATAAGTAATGAAAGTTGCAAGTGCGAGTGGTAATTATTTTATTAAAACAAAATGATAAAAACTAACATAAAATAAAGACAATTAAAGAACAAATAACAAATTAATGACATCATATTCGCGGGATAGACACCCTCGAATATTCTTTACTCAAGAATCATAACTACTGACTACTTACGTACTATCTACTACATTCGAACTGTGTACGAACTATCTACTATCTATATCTAAACTATCCTTTACGATGGTATTTATAGTAAATAAATGCTAAATCTCGAAAATTTCGCTGAATGTGACAAATGCCTTAAACGTTTGCGCGTTTTCCAAAAGATGAATAACATGACATGTATCTTAAAGACGCAATCTAATCAACAATTTCGCAAACGGTTATTTCTTACACATTCTGTCTGTTACATCTGCCACCCCTTAATAAAATTAAAATATATTTGAATAATATATTTGAATTTTCAACCAAGTTATTACGATCAACATACCTACACTACCGCACCGAATTTATACACTACACGTATCACTATCATATTTCACTAACGTCACCAAAATTGGGGTCACAAATTTTTTTTGGGGGTTAGATGGTGAGGGGTCCTCACAGAGTTGTGGAAGACGGCTTTTGATGATCAACATCTTGTGCAGCCAGCTGCTCCGCGGCTGGATTTGAATTGTCGCTGAGCATGCAAAGGCACGACTTCTCCGTGACTGGAACTTATAGCTGGAACGCTGCCGTCATGGGCAGCCTTTGGAAGAGGCTGCAGCTCGGATGATGTAGCCGACTTCTTAGTGTTGACGCTTCCTTAACTCCGCACACGATATTTGTGCGAGTATTGTGTACGACATTGAAATTTGCCAACTCTGCATTTTTGGCACAGCGTTGTCGTAGGTCTTGTATTCCTGGCGTTTTTACTGACATCTTAGGAACAGAGACGGAGTCAGATTCTTGTAACTGGCTAGTTTTTGTTACCTCATCTTTGACTACTAGTTCATTGAATTTCTTTCTTACATCTTCGAAAACGACCCGAGCGTGGGCGACCTCTACTGCTACTTCGTTGACTTCAACTTCCTCGACTACTACTACATTGACAACGCCGTGCCTCACTGCACGAACGATGTCCGTATGCTGCTCTGCCAGTAGCAACGCTTCAAAATCTTTGCTACTGTCAGCTTCGGAATGAATGTTGAAGTCGTAGCTTTGTCTTGCCCTCGATATAGTTTCTTGATCATGTTACGTTTGATGAAATAATCTCCTGTTTCCTGTCGTCACGCACTTGAAGTAATTAGTGCTGGTTCTTTCATATGCCATTTTGCCGCATCGGATCTTACTTCTTTAGTTTTATCTACTGCACGATGACTGTCAGCAGCCGCACATTGTTCCGAACGAATTCCGTAGTGAAGGTCGAATGCGTAACTATTACAAGGTACTACATAGTTACCATTCGCACTACCTCCCTTCTGCTGCTGACGTAAAACTAATGTTGAAGACTGGTAGTCCTTCGTCTTGAACCGACATGGTGCGCAACTCAGGGCGTACTTCGTCCTCTGGATTCGTAGTACATTAGCACCGGAATTATCGTACTCGTAACCACAAAGTGGAAACATCTTTACGAGCGGATGTGGCGGGACATACGGCACTTCTTGCGAATACATTTTTCCGCGCACTACTGTCACTACTAGGGTGTCTACTTCATATGATGAAATAATTTTGATTTTTTTTTTAACGCGAAACATTAACATTCTACATGACTAAAATATATACTTACTAAACAACTTCAAGCCGATTGTTCGTTTTTAATAACTCAATTGCACAGTAAATCTTTTTATAAATAAAAAAAAGACAACTAGCAATGAAATAGCATTACCAAATCCTGTCCGCAGCGCCAATTGTAACAAATCAAGGTGGTCAAAATGAGAATTTATCTTGACCACTGATTGTCGACATGCTGAAGTTGAATAATAAGTAATGAAAGTAGCAAGTGCGAGTGGTAAATATTTTATTAAAACAAAATGATAAAGACTAACATAAAATAAAGACGAATTAATTAAACAACAAATAACAAATTAAAGACATCATATTCTCGGAATAGACACCCTAAAATATTATTTACTCGAGAATCATAACTACTGACTACTTACATACTATCTTCTACATTCGAACTGTGTACGAATTGTCTACTACCTATATCTTAACAATCCTTAACTATGGCATTTATAGTAAATAAATGCTAGATCGCAATAATTTCGCTGAATGTGACAAATGCCTCAAACGCTCACGCGTGATCCAAAAGGTGAAAAACATGACATGTGTTAAAGACGCAATCTAATCAACAATTTTGCAAACGGTTAATTCTTATACATCCTGTCTGTTACACATGCAAAATCAAATTTACAATTTAAAGCTAATTACAGGATGCGTTGAAAAACAAAATATAAATCAACTATCGTATTAAATTTAAAAAAATTTCACTAAATTATAAAAAACTAATTCATACTTTTAAATATAATTTAATATATAATTTTTTAATAAATAACAAAATTAATATTCCAGTAAATTTTCTAATATATCGTCATTGACGGCTAAACAATACTTGTACATTATCTGTTGTAAATTCTTGACGAACGCCATTTGATAATTATATTAACAATTAAATATCAATAAACAAAGTTTTATCTGTCAAAATAAAACAATATTTTCGATCTCGTGTTTAAACTTTTCTTGCTTGTTTTATATAACTAATAAAACACTTGTATAATAAATAACTATTATTTTTCGTTCATCATGTGAAAAATAAGAAAATTATCAATAATTTAAAAGTCATTAGACATAGTTTTTCATTCTGAATATATTTTTATTTACGCTTTTGTTCTAAAATTAATAGAGAAAAAATTGGCACCATATGAATATTTTACCATTGTATTTCCTAAGATCCATTAAAAAAGTATTAGTACAGAAATACATAATATTCAGACTCGTATACTTGATAGCGATCGTGCTTTGGCCCTTCCCACGTGACAGGCCGAGAGCCTTCACAGCGAAGTGTTATGTTTTCCCCTGCGTTTATCTCATTTTCACTTCCAGTTGGAGAGTATATCCGAGGAGCACTATGATTGCTTTTCATGTCTGCAATTTAAAACATTATTTTTGATACGTGTTATTAATAGCTTCACTTTTTTTCATTTCGACTAGGCATCACTTACCGTTAACATAAACATATCTTGATATATACCTCAACTCCTCATTATTTTTTAGCCGACACGTGTAATATCCTTCATCTTCAATAGAAATATTGTGCATTGTTATAGTATTAATTACAAGTACTTGGAGTTTTAATTTAATTATTTGAACATGTTCCTTATGTGTGTGTCCCTATAACAGTTTTAAAATCAAGTACTTATTTTCTAACGATGTAACAAAAATAAATTTTTAGATATTTAATCAAAAGATCATTATTTATTTATTTTATATGCAGCATATAATTCCAGATATAATAAAAACAATGATAAAGTATAGAGATAACGTCTTTGCTAATTATAAAATGACAAAATCTGCAAGTTTCTGGAAGTATTTCAAGTTTCAATGAGACCAAGCTTATCGAAATTATAAAATGAAATAAAATAAATAAAACGTATGTGACGCACAGAAACAATTAATATATATATATATATATATATATATATATATATATAAGACCGCAAATAAATATACCTGATACCAATTGATTGCAGTGGCCTTGCATTAGGCGTGGGTGAAAAAATTAAAACAATTTTTATTTTGGTTAAAGTCAAACACGTTTCAATTGAAAGTTTTTTTCTGACATAAGAAGCTAGCATTTTTACTTTATTCTCATGTGATTTGAACATTAAACTTATTGTTCTGAAATATCTCATTATAGTGTATCAGCAGTACACAACAAATTAAATAAATATGAAACGAAGCATAAGTAAACACTATTACTAATTAAAATAATTAAGTTAGGTATACAAGGTGAGTTTTTGTTTTTGGACCAGTATTGTTATCTCAAGTATCGTACGAGATACAAAGTTAGTTGAATTATCAATGTAGTGCCATTTAAACAGACCATTTTAAATGTTTAATTGTTTTTTTTAAATAATACATAGGTAGCAAGATAAAAATAAAATGTTAATTCGAGATTTAAAAAAATAATAATTTTAATTCAATATTAATCGGCAATAAAGACAAATACTGTAAATAAAAAAAGTACATATCTTTTAGATGTATCCAGAAGCATGTCTAACTAAATGTATTTAAAGGACAACCTTTTTATCAATAAAATTTGTTGTTCTGGATAGTGCCGGTTTAACCAAGGTTCTTTTGGGATCTATAGCCCCCGGCGATAGTTATGTAAAGAGAGGTACACCGAGCATGTTCTTAAATAAAATTAATATTTTTTATATACTTCAAAAATAAATAACTTCACAAAAATAAAAATTTTAAATAAAACAAATTATGAACTGATTATAATAGAAATATGTAGAAAAATA
Source organism: Pterostichus madidus (assembly GCA_911728475.2). Lineage (NCBI taxonomy): Eukaryota > Metazoa > Arthropoda > Insecta > Coleoptera > Carabidae > Pterostichus > Pterostichus madidus. The sequence continues at coordinate 15,851,585 of OU452319.1, forward strand.
ATTGAATTTAGTGTTATTTCCTTGTTTCTAAAATGTTGCAGTGCTCTATACTTGTATTTCACGCATGCACAGAACGCAGCGTATACATCCACAGCACGCGCAGGGATAACTGATTTATTGTTAAAAGTAAGTGATTAATATTTGCTAGGTCAGATTCTATAGATATATATATATACATATATATATATATATATATATATATATATATATATATATATATATATATATATATATATATATATATATATATATATATATATATATATATATATATATTACATACGATTTAACAGTAAAATAAAATAAATTTAAGTTATTAATTCTTTAGTTTTGGTTGAATGCAATTTAAAATTTTGTATTTATTTCATGTTTTTTAGTTACTATTAGAAATTTGATTCTCAAAATAAAAGAAATTAATATTGATACCGTAATTAACATATTCTCAGAATTAAAAGCCCGGAAACAAAAATTTTCTCAATTTATTGTAACCAGGCAGGAGAACTGTTATTTCTGTTTTTAATTTTATTTTGTTTTTCTTTATGTTGTATATTTTCTTATATGTTATGATTTTAATAAAATTTTATTAGAGAAATATGGTTTATTATCCAATTTTTTTCGTTGTGGACTTTATATATCTTTTATAATTTTAAACAGTTTGATGTAAAAACGATTTTTTCTTTGTCAAGAATGACGGTTTCTAAAAATTAGTCCCGGGCGGCAAAATATCTTAAGTCGGCACTGATTCTGGACGAGTTTGAATTACAGCTCTAATGCCGATTATTAATTCATGAAAGATGAATTTGGGATATATATTAACAGTTAATATTTAATTGTGAATTAATTTCTTCTAAAATGGATTGCGTATTGCGACATTATAATTCCTCAACTATTAGTTCTTCAATTCAATGTCCCTATATAGGTACGTATATATTTTGCCTGTGCCAAAGGTATATATAATTTTTTCTGTGTGATACATTTTGAGTATGTCGGGTACGTACTTATTTTTCATTATATAGGGAATACAATGATAAAAAAATTAATTGGCGATTGATTTCTCCCTATTAATTTTAGAAAAAAAAAATTAAATATATAATATTTACCACATTATCAACTATATAACGAAAAAAAAATATAGAGACAGGCGTAAACATCATTAAGATTTAAAAAAAAAATTGTGATACATCAATTACAATATATAAAACTTATTACTGGTTAATATTATGAAGTTTATAAATCATAGCAAGTTTATTTTAATAAGGATATTTTTAAATATAGGTTCCATTTAAAAAAAAATAAGTTTGTGCTATATCCCGAAAATATGCCTAAGTAGTGCACTAAATATTACTGGAACGCCTCCTTATCTCCCAAAATTTGGGAGGCCCCCCAAGGATGAGAAATGTCTAAAGAAAATGTGAAATTTCGACTAGTTTCGCTAGCCGACGCGAAAATGCTGTGGGAGATTTTATGAATTTTTACATACAAAGTTTTATTGTAATAAAAAAATAATATTCGATTGGAAGATCTTTAATAGCCTGAGCTATAGAACATAGCAAAATCATTGGGAATACTATATATTAAGAAATACAAGAAAGTGGAATTAATTAAAAAATAAAAGATCGACAAAGGTAAGATAGAGAAACCAATGATATTTTTTATCAATTTCTATTCGATGATATGTTGTATGAAAAATCGAAGAAGGAAAGAGCGCAAAGAGTAAAGTGTGATGTTTGTGGAGAATATATTAAGGAATCATGTATGCAGTCGTATAAAGTACTTCATTATCCTGAGCCGGACCTTATTTTAGTGGATAATGTTTATAAAAGTCGATTATTAACCCATCAGCATAATAATAAAGAAATGAATGTAGACATAGAGACATACGAGTATATGAATTTAGTAAAAGAAAAAGCAGTAACTTGAATTAAAAACGCTTTGAGTTTACATAAGAATATTAATATTAATTTAAATATGGAATGAAATAAGAAAATAAAAAATCCGACTATAATAGGTAAATTTCCATTTCAGCTGGAGAATGTGATTTTAAGAGAAGTGGATGATTCATTTCAATATTGGGATAATCAGAAGAATTTATTCATAGCAAGATGTGATTAAATGGAAGCAAGAGATTCAGATTGGGTACTGGACTCAATAATGTATCTAAGAATTAATATAAATAGATATAAACCGTTAAGAGGGAAATCATATATTAAATTACCTAAATGGATTAAAAATAAAGAAGCTTGTGTTAATGTTAAAAACAATAAATAATAATGTATAGCCTGATATCTTGCTTATATCCCAAACACTAAAGACCATTCATATATAGTATCAAAATATAATAAAGCCGAATATATAAATGAATTAAATTTTGAAGGAATAAATTTCCCTGTTAAAATTCAATACATACAAAATAAATATTATTGTGTTTATTTATGAAGATAAAACATTTTACCCGTTATATCACAATAACAAGGATTTCTATGATAGGTATATGGACTTGCTATACTTTGGAAATAAAACAATGAATCATTATTGTTGGATTAGGGTCCTAAGTAAGTTGTTAAATAATCAACTGAAAATAAATAGAAATATAAAATATTTTTGTAGAAGATGTTTGAATTATGCCACATGAACTGACGAATATTTGAAGAAGCATCAAGAGATTTGCTTTAGCAATGAGCCATGTGTTCCAGTAATGCCTTCATAAAAAATATGCTTGCAGAAAATGTTTCCACTCTAGTAATAAACAAAATGTGATAAAAGAGCATATGGAAGAATGCACTGGAGGTGATGGAATAAACATTTTTATAAAACACTTAACTAAAGGTCTGACAAATAAGGTTGATATTATAAAATTTAGAAACATTCGAAACATTTTGAAAAAACATTTAACTGAAGGTTTGAAAATTAAGAATGGGCTTATATCAATTAAACCAGTAATAAAATTTAAAAACATTCAAAGAATGCAAAGACATGCCTATGTAATTTATGCTTATTTTGAATTACTTTTAATACCTATTCAAACATGCATGCCTGATTCTGACAAACCGTATACAATTAAAAAACAGTCTCATACCCCCTGTGGATATGGATTATATGTTAACAGTATTTATAATAATAATAATAAACCATCCAAAATTTATGCTGATAAAAACTTTATAAAAATAATATCAAATTACGCTAATACAATATATGTTATTAAAAGAAAATAATGGACACTATAGTGGAGTCATATAAACTATATTGCGTTTTCACTTAAGTGAAAACTATATTTGTTATTTAATTGACCACATAAAAATAATCACTCACTTTGTTTTCATCTTCGGATATTTCCGTCAACTTTTTTATGTTCAATGACATATTTACAGTGATTTTCATATAAGTAGAAACCACAATCTTTTAATAATTATATATAATAATAATAATTATTTAAGTAAGTGGACATACATTGTAGTAAATATTTATATAAATAAATATATAAAGTTATGCTTAGCCCTTTTTGTACAATGCGCCTGGTAATTAAAAAAAAAAGATGAAATAATACGAGAAAATAGATAATTTTGACTATAACTTATTATTTTTACTGTGTTAAGTACAAACATCATTGTAATTAATTTCGTTACATTCTAAATAGCAAGCACTGAGAGAAAATTTATAAAAACATACGAATGAATTCTGAAATAAAGAACGACTTAAGACAGTTTTTCAATCACCGATTAATTTTAAAAATGATTAAATAATAATGGAAACTATGGTTACCATTATTATTTAATCATGATTAACATTAATCGAGAGTAAACTGGCGATTGACAAACTGGCCCTTATAGGATTATTAACGAAATAAACAAAGATGTAAATGGTGAATAACGTTATCACTCACAATGATTATTGCGTTTAGATATAACATTTTAACTAACGCAAAACGATATCGTTTTCGCTATTTATTTTTACATAATCGTATTAATGTGAGGCTATACTATTCACTTCTAGTTATTTTTACATGTTTTCACTCCTGTAAATTGTATAACTACTATTATTTAATTATATCCTGTGGCACGACAATCCAGTGAGGATTTGGGCCTACCGGACACACCGAGCCTCAGTTTTTACAATGCCGCACTGCCGGTTCTCCTAGTCGATGTCACATTATTTAAGGCGTACCCGAGTGTGATTAATACATGTAACTGTATTTTACATTTTGCGACAAATCACACTTTGTCGACAGGCGGATTCGAAATGACGAACTTTGGTTCGGGTAACATCATAGTATGTTAAGAGATGTGCCTTAACACACTCCGCCATTTAATTTTAGATTATAATTTATGTTCATTTTTGTTTACAGTATAAAATTTATTTTGTAACTTGTAAATGCTGTTAGGGATCGTGCTACCCCATTTGTTGGGATATAGCGTGAAGATATGTATGTATGTACATTTTGTTCATTATTATAAATAAATTATTACAACTGGTACTCGTACAATACCATTGAATTTGTAGAAGGTTTCTTTAATTCTGCATTTGAAAGGCATAACGTTTCATTTTCTATTTTTGTTTTTTCTATACTAAAATTTATTTTGTAATTCTTTTAGCAATTTAGCAACCCTATAAGCACTACCAGAATACGAAATTTTTATGTTACTTTTACATATCTATTTTAATAAATCTGTAATTTCACATTTGAAAGTATTTATTCCATACAAACACAAGAAAAACGCCATATAATACGGTAGAGCAATGTACGTTTTGCCTTTCCTGAAATGGCGGCGACCCCCGCCATGAACTGTTTATTTAATAAAATTCTTGATTACCGTCTGACTGCACAACTTGCATCTTCTATGTTACTTCATATTTCAACAATATTTATATTATAATTGTTCATAAATAACTAATGTGACTTTCAGTGTTTTCAATTACTTTTTACTTACAGATTAGGTATAAAAAACTAACACTTACGGTTTTAGGAAGCTCCCAATAAGGCAAATATTTATCGCATGGAAAGTAAAGATCTAATAAAAGTAAACATTGCAGTTTTATGCTGCCCCCCACATCGGCTGTGTCTGGACCTTCAATGGATTTGTGCGCATATGAAAAATAGTGACCTAAAATAAAATGAGTGAATAATTAAAATTTGTTTTGAAGTAAGAATCATTAAAGGTAGATGTTATGTAATTGCTGACCTATAGAAAACGTTTCTACATTACAAGCTATCGGCTCTCGACTCTGATATGAAATATTTGGCAATTGAAAAAAACAAGCGCAGTCCAATACTTCCTTCCTTGCATATCTCTTTAAGTCGTTTTTATTTTTTACAATTCTTATACACCGAATTCAGTATACATTAGAGTCGTGTGCGAGTTCACTTAATTAGACCCGCACCTGACCTGCGATCCGCAAATATGACCCTGTGGCTCCTACACCACTAACATGTTTGGGGGCCGTGATTTGACGACTGGTAACCGCACTTCACGCGCAAAATATATCACTTACCGAGATCTGCTTCGGCAGAGTGACACACCCAGTAATGGGTAGAAGGCGTGATGATATATATATATATATATATATATATATATATATATATATATATATATATATATTTGTGTCTGTCTTAAAAGTGTACATAGGAGATTAACATAGGAAATCAGTTTTTGGCTTGCCGGTGCTCGGTGTTTTACCATACTACAATGATTGTAGCGTCAATCGAAAGATATATTTTTTTTTGAATCCAACAATATAAAATACATTACCATTTAGTAGAAATTACACCCCGTAAATTAATTTTTAAATTTTTAAATTCACGGATTTATTCAATTTTTAACGAAAATATATTTCGTTACCTATTTAAGTCAAGCGATTTATCGGACTTTCTGACGTATAAAAGAAATCAAAACACGGTATATATATATATATATATATATAAATATATATATATATATATATATATATATATATATATATATATATATATATATATATATATATATATATATAATTTCTTACTTTTACAGTAAAAAAAAATTGTTGTTACGTAACCATTAAAAGCATTTCAAATTATTTGCACTTTTTTAATTTGTTAAATAAAGTTTTAAAAATTCTATATTATATTTGTAAAATATTACTAAATTGGTGTGTTTAATGAATTACAATATTATATATATATATATATATATATATATATATATATATATATATATATATATATATATATATATATATATATATATATATAATCGATATCCTCGTATACCCTGACGGGTGTTGAAGTTTTACTTCTAGAGTAAGTACCTTGTTTCTGCGTCTACTCATCCAGTATATATGGTTTTTAACCACTTATTTAAATTGCCCAACAATGGAAAATGGGGCTATCTGATTGGCTAAATTTATAATAAATAAAATAATGTATTTAATTTGAAAAAAAATAATCAATATTAAAAATTATATATTTTTTTCATTAAATAAACAATGATTGGATTCACTTTAGTCGGACCCACACCCGGGCGCGACCCGCAGAGTTTGCATAAACTCGATCCGCAACCCGATCCGCATTGTGAATATCCGACCCGATGCAGGACTCCCTGTTATACTCGAATACTATATTTTCGTTGTAATGACGACCACACAATGAGTAAATATCTTATGATGCAAATCAGTACTTTTACGGGAGAGTTGCCAACCTAGTACTGCCTAAGAGATTGTTTGTTTTATTTATTAGTCAACCTACCTTTGTACGAAAGTCAATATTTATGCCTGTAGGTTGATGTTTTATAAACACTTCTTTATACTAGTTCAGCCTTTAAAAAACTATTGTGTTTAAGTAACTTTATAATCAAACAATGTAAAAAATACGTTTTAGAAAATCTCCTAATTCGTACTAGCTTGTTTCCAACCAATCGTACTTGTACTAAATGAGAATAATATAACATTTGTACGAATTTATTTTATTAACAACTTTTCAATAACTAAATAAAATATTATTGAAAATAATAAATAATGTTTTAGAATAATATTTTGTATTATTAATAACAAATAAAGAAACCAGTACGATTTTGGAAAATTTATAGTAGTACAGTTTAAACAAAATATATGTCAAATGAATTTTAACAAATAACAAAATAAAGCTAGTGTCCAAAAAAGAAGAATACAAAGTGAAATTTTACTATGCAATTAATATCAGCTAAATAAATTTACTAAAATTTGACTTTCACCAATTTTTTGACGCTTCTCTAGCTCGCACAAATAACCATGTAATACTTCAAATTATATCTAAATTACCGACTTATAATTTAATTCACATATTTGCTAGTTGATACCGCTCACGTTGAGTGGTACTAATTATTTGACCAGTACGCATTAAGCAATTCTCCCCTATATCCTAATTTATTTGTGTTAACAGCAAATAAATGAATTAAGATGACATTAAGTACAACCAACTAAATAATAAAAATACGAATACGAGTTTTTACTTACTGTAATCAGCTGATAGTCGTATGGTAGATATTTGATTCTCTCTGTAGAAAATACAATCACAATAATCGGGCAACCATGAGCCAGAGTTTGTAAGTTCCAATATAAATCCGGAGTACGGGTGAAAACTTCCCTGTACACACGTTCATAAAAATATGATGAGATTCAGTCACTTAAATATATTGTTGTAATTCGAATTTACGTATTACTCACCACATAATCCTGAAACTTCTGTACCAAAGTGTAGTTACTTTTATTCACTGATATTTCTGCGTGCACTCCTGTATAACCAACACATGTAACAGTGATGTTTATATCTTGAGCAGTAGGTCTGCATGGAATAAAAGTGCGCCATGGAAATAATTCAAATGTGTCCATTTTAGACGTGTTTATAATTAAATGATTGTCATCTAAAAAAATTATAATCATATTTTAATCATTTACAAATTGTACGACGTTCATTCAATATTTTAATATAGAAAAAATCTAAACTTACCAAAATTTTAGAAATATATCAATATTAAAACGAATTTGTTACAATTGAAAAACTCGAAATTAGGTAAAACTTCATTAAATTTGTAAAAACTATGGAATTCGTGGTAAATTTTTATTCAACATGATTGCTATGTTCACTAACAATAATTATATTAAAGTTACATTCTCATTGATTAAACAAAAATATGTATTATCGACAAATTTACATTATGCAAGATTTTCACAGATATCAGTACTTATTGAATATTGAGAAAGCTACATTTTCCCAAGTTGGATAAGAAAATTGATTTTGATTTGTGAATAAGGCTTTTAACGTAAGTAATTTGAAATGTTTTGAGCATATGATACGTGCGTCGAAGAAAGATTAATCAAAAAGTGTATAGGAATGATTGGATATGGAAGTAATTGATGGATTGTTGTGTAAGATGAATGACTCCGAGTGTGATGAGTAAATGAACTTGAATGGTGGGAACTATGAAGAAAGGGTGGTGTCTAGGGTTAAGAATGTTTAACGAATACGACTAATAAAGTAATTAAAGAGAGGCCATATAAATTATTTTTAATATTTGCTATCACAACCATATTTTAAAATTAAATTAGTATTTTCGTCATTTTTTGTATTTACTATTAACTAGAAATTAAACCTATACGAGTACATATATAAAATCATTGACGTATGTACATATTTTATTATTGTTATCAAATTTTACAATAATTATAATAAATTCATTCAAATAAAATTATAATATAATAAACATAAAAATCAATATTTTACATTAAAAAAAAATATATATATGAATTAAATAAATAATAATCATAATAATATCGCGGGAATCGTACAGCATCTTTGGGTGTATTTTTTTGAAAAATTTATAATTGTCGCCTTAGCAACCTCGTTTGTTTGAAGAAAAGGTTAATAAGAAATATTATTGTTCTCGGTGAGTTACATTACTGGTTAAATATAATATAATTATTTTTGTTACACACTGTATAGAGAAAACAATGTATTTTTTTATTATTATTTTGCTTTAGTTATTTACCTATTAATTTTAGATAAATGTTGTACATGCAAAACTTGTTCTGAATTAAAAACTATACAAAACAAGATTAAAATAAATCACATATTTTTCGAAAAAGCCATAAAAAAGAAATTAATTAATAGTATTATTTCAGAGTTCCATGAAACTGGTTATATATATATATATATATATTATTATTATTATTAAGAATTTATAAATACTGTACCATATATGATTACTCAGGAGATAACTGAAAGTAATATTATTATTTGTTATATATACATACATACATATATATATATATATATCTTCACGCTATATCCCAACAAATGGGGTAGCATGAACCCTAAAATCACTCATAAAATATTCACTAATTACATTCATCAAATAATCAGCCCTCGTCAAACATTATCATCCGAACACATCACCCTCACTTAAACTACATTCATAGATCACTCCATGTAAACTCAATCATTTATTACACTCGAAATCATTTATCACAATCAAACCTTAAATCACATCATTCCTATTCACTTATCATTCATCTTCTTTCTTCGACGTACATAACATATGCATAAAACATCTCAAATTACTCACGCTTACTCCTAACAACGATTCTAAAAACGAACCAAACAACGAATCTACAAAGATAAAAGATAAAAGCACTTGTATATGAAAGAAAAATCACACAATGCAGTTACTGAAAATGAAACAAAAAGATAAGAGAGGAAGGGAGTGTCGCCCTGCGCTTGTTATTGAAAGTGAATTCCATACAATTCCAGTTAAACACTCTATGTAAGAACTGAAAACGAATTGAAAGATAAGAAAGGAAGGCAGTGTCGCTCTACGCTTGTTTTTGAAAGTGAATTTCACACAATTACAGGCAAACACTCTAATGAAATTACTAAACAACAAAACTAAAATCAAAATACTGCACTATTCTTAAATCATCAGATTCATTCCGCAATTAATCTTCGCCAAACGTTCCTATCCTGACATACCACTTTAGCTTCATCCACATTCATTATTCCTTTCATACAAGCACGTTTGTTCCTCATACTTAGAAACTTTCGTTCACGCAACAATCCTTCAATCATATTCATCCATTTATTCATAGGTCGTCCACGCAATCTTTCACCCACAATTTCACCAATATATACCTGTTTCACCAATCTCTCATTCGACATACGTTCTAAATGCCCAAACCATCTCAACTGACTTATACCTACTTTTTTAACTACATTCTTCTCAATTTCACACTCATCATACACCAATGTATTCCGGACACGATCTCTTCTAATATAACCACATACACCCCGCAAATACCTCATTTCCACAGCAGTTATACGACGTTCATGTTTCTTCATCCACACCCAACATTCACTACCATACATCAATGTAGGCACTAAAAACCATTATAAACACTCAATCGAGCATCTCTGGATATATTCACATTTCGAGCAAAGGTTCCCAGAGCACCCAATACCTTGCATCCCGCAGATACTATTCTTTCAATCTCACAATCAATACGTCCATCCCTCGAAAACATACTACCCAAATATAAAAACTCATTCACTTGACCCAGTATCACACCATTCACCGAAACATTGCAGTCAGTCACCAAATCGCTCTTTTCAAACACTAACACTTTACATTTATCAGCATTTAATAACAAATTTAAATCTTGTCCTACTTCATTTATACTTAGAATCATTCGTTTCAATTGCTCTTCAGATTCACCCATAACAACAACATCATCCGCATACGCTAACGCAGGCACAACACTACCAGCAATATGTACACCACCTACCCCATTTAACGCCGTTCGTAACAACACATCCATGTACAAATTAAAGAGCCACGGAGACATCCCACAACCTTGTTTCACACCAATATCTATACAAAACCAGTCACTCAATCTACCATTAACTCTCACCGCAGCCTCACTACCTTCATACAGCGCACGAATTGCCCCCAACAAATTATCATTTATACCGTACTGTAGCAGTATTTTCCATAATGTCTCGCGATGAACACTATCATAAGTTTTTTTAAGATCGAGAAAGCCACAGAACACCATCTTGCTCTTAGCAAGTGACTTTTCAACAATCAAACGAAGAGAAAACACTTGATCCACACACCCTCTCTCAGGCAAAAAACCACCTTGCATATCACTTAACTTGGAGATTGTTAAGGTTCGTACCTTATGAATAAGAATCTTCCCATACAACTTCCCTACCACACTCAGCTAACTTATCGTATGAAAAGTAGTACATTCTCTAACATCCTCATTCACACGAAACATTTTTCAACATTTATGTAGATACCACCAAAGAATGGTCATTCGTACCCAATTCAGCACCACGCTTCACACGCATATCTACAACTAAACTTCTCAATCGTTCATCATACAAAATAAAATCAATCATACTTCGTCTATTCTCACTAACATTCTCCCATGTATACAAATGAGCTAATTTATGTTAAAGACAGAGTTGGAAACAAATAGATCACGCTCCAAACAGAAAGAAACTATTTTCCTACCGTTTCCATTCACTCTTGCATTACCAAACTTACCCAATACATTTCCAGATATGCTTCTCTTAACTCCCACCCAACCATTTAAATCACCACATACAATAACTTTTTCACCTGAATCACATGAATCAATAACACTATCTAACAAATTCCAAAATCTATCTTTTTCAATATCATTTTCGGATTCGGTTGGGCTATAAACTGGCACAACGAAGATTCTATGAAAGCCTACCTTTAATCTCAGCCAAAGAATTCTCGATGAAATATAATCATAATTACTTACAAACGGTTTCATTCTTTCACTAACAAGCACACCCACACCATGCTTTGCACGTTCATTCTCAGCAACACCCGATCACAAGCAAAATATTCCATCTACCTCTTCCTCACTCCATCTTTTTCTTTTAGTCTCACTGACGTACAAAACATCAATATTATACACACGCATTACATTCATCAATTCATTTTCTTCCAGTTATACCCCTAACATTCCACGTGCCAAACTTACATTCATCAAGTTTCACCCATTTATTCTTCATTTATACAAAAAATTAAAGAAATAAAAGAAAGGTAGAAGAGTAGAAGTTAAGGTAGCTTACAAGGCTTATCCTTAACTATAAATGAAAATAGAACTGAGTTACATTTACACAACTGACAAACAACTGTCAAACGTCAATCACACCTAAAAACCAAATATAACTCAGCGTTTCTATACACGTAACCAATATAAACAAATAACGATATGACAAAAAATATTAATAAAACGATGCTCGAGAATTCCGGTGACAAACAGTATATTTTAATCCAACTCCAATATATAGGTATATATATATATACAGGATGTACAGTTTACGTGTACCACCATTGCTATCTTTAAAACTATAAGAGCTACAAGTTTGATTATATTAGCGAAGAAATACCATTTTGTAAGTTGATACAAAACTATTAACATATTTTTATTTGGATCAGTAGTTCTCGAAGTATGTAGTGCAACTCTCTTATTTTAAATGGAATACCTATTTTTTTTTATTTGCTAATTCGATTTATTATTTTTTCTGAATACAACTATAAAGTTTATTACCGTCACAACACAATTTTTTTAACAAAAATGCATATTAAATTCACCAAAATTTAATTCAAATCGTACAGGAACCAGTGTGTATATATTGATAAAAATGTTACATTTTATTTTTTAAAATATCTGGTACTACAGCTTTCGATTTACTTTTTTCAATTCAATTTTATTTGAAATAACAATTGTCGTTAATTTTTTTTGTTAATTATAAAAATAAATTATTTCTCTTTGATATCGTTGTAAAGCCAAAATAATCTTTATTTAAAAATTTCATGGCTTACTACGTCCTCCATATGGAAAATAAGAATTAATATCAGTAACTCATAAATGGTTAGAAATTTTTTAAAAAGTTAGTATTTCTGCAAATTCAGCATGAAAAAATGCTTTAGGGCAGTGCAAAACAGAATCTCGTATTATTTCACATAACAAAGTTATAAGCGAAAAAAGAAAATCGGTAAATATATATTTTGGCCAATATCTAGTGATGTATGCATTTAATTGGAAAAACAAATCCATAGTTAAACTTCTCTACTAATTCGGGAACTTTTGTCTAATTTAACCAACCTCGTAGCTCTTACTGTTCTCGAGATCTCAGTGTATTCTAACCTTAAATGGAACAGCCTGTATAGTCCGAATGAACATTAAGTTACTCCAAGAGGAATAATGTGCAAATTATTTCCATAGAGATAAAATGTTTTACTTCTGTCCCGATTTTTGTATAATAGAAATGGTTAAATATTCCCGGTCGTCAAAAATATAATTATACATATCAGGTGCAAAAAGTGCTTTTTCCGCCCTTGTAAAGTCATAGACCTCGATATGCCTCAGTCTGAACTTTTTACACTCGTGCGACAAATTGTCACTTGCGTTCTAGCATATGACAGTAATTGGCTCTATCCCGTCAAATATTGAGATTTAATTTTCATCAAAATTATAAGTGAATATATAAGTGAAGTACGAACCATGAACGAAGACGTATATCTTGCTGGACCTCCTGGGGGTGTCGAAGTCCGCCTTTGTGCTGTAGCAATAGTAGAAGCCGATATTCACCCGAGACACATTGTATATAGTCAATATAGTCTCATGTTTATATTCTATTTCTTTGTCATTGTAGATATAGGTTATATTTTTCTTGGAAGTGTTGAAATACTGTAAATAATAGTATAGATAATTATTAATAACGTTTTTTATATTATGAAATAAATGAACTTATAAATAACTGTGTTCATTCCTAACCGTATTAAAACTGTGTTGTATGAAGAAGCTTAGTGCGAGGGAACAAACTAAAGTTTCATATAGTTGGTATCACTGTATGAATTAAAACATGAAACAGTTGGCATCAATGTGGGTGTGGTACAATTTTTGTTGGTTATGTTTTTTGTAACGTTTTTCTGATGTGATGTATTATGTATTATGTATTGTATTATATATAATATGAATGACGTGTATAATATTCAAAAATTAAATAAAAAAAGTTTTACAAATTGGCACCCAACTAAGGAGCCCGATATTTAAGAAATTGGAATTGAGTATATGTGTTTTTACTAAAATAAAAGTTTTCACCCACACATCAAGTAAAGAACAACTGCGAATTGGTGTTTTTGTGAAATAACCACATCCATTCACGCTGGTATATAGTGAATGTCACGCTTACTGCGTTCAAGTAAAAAAGAAAGTAGTAATTCACAGCACAACACAATGGCAAATATAACTATGACAGAAGATCAATTTGCACGTTTTCTTCAACAGCTTCAAGCACAAATTACTCAACAAACTGCATCTCTAGTAACACTAGAACAAGCAGAAAAGAAAGGAAATTTTGTTAAAAGCACATCCCGCTTCAGCGGTAAGCAAGAAAGTGACGTAGAAGCATTTACTAACAATGTTGAAATTTATATAAAATGTGCAAATGTCATTGTAAGCACTGTATTGAAAGGTTTATCTATTTTATTAACCGATGTTGCCGCTACATGGTAAGTAGGCGTAAAAGACTTAATTACAACCTGGACAGATGCGTTAGCAGTATTGCGAGCAGCATTTGGTAGGAAACTAGAATCGTACCAAATATACAAAGAGTTATTTGCAATTGAACATGAAGACAATATCCCCAATGATCTATTTATCAGTTGTGCAAGAGCTCTGATATCTGGAATAACACACAATTTAATCGAAAAAGTTAAATTGGACATGATATATGGTCTTCTCAATAGGAAGATACGCAAATGAGTTCTACGAGAATCCTTCGACAGTATAATATAATTTGGTTCAGAATAAATAGAAGAGATAGAAGTTTCCAATGAGTTCACAAAATCAACACATGGGGGGACGATAAACCACACCAACAATAAGTTTAATTTTATCCAAACATATTTTTATCCAGCACTGTTCTACATGGGCACTATTAATATTGATATCATTAATAATAGATATCTTACTATATAAATGAGCCTTCAAATAAAATCCCACCCCACCTCCACGACCCGTAACTCTGTCGTTACTGATTAAAACATAATCGGGAATATGAAAATTATTACCATTATTATTTAACCAAGTTTCGCTTACAGCGAGTATGTCAAAATTGTTATAGCGAATGAAATTCCTGAATTCATCAAAGTCTGAGACTAGTGATCTAATATTCACATGACCTACATATACCATAATATTATTATAAGTTAAAGACACAGAGGGTGTAATGTAAACATGGTACAACTAATTAGTCAGCAGTGAGTATTTAGAGGTCAGTGAACTTACAAGCTTAAACAAAACTGAATAATTATTTTGATAGTAAGTTATTGTTAAAATAAGCAATTTGTTCTCAAAGTAGACAAAGACGATTTAATTTAATTTATAATACTAGGTGAGAGAAGTGTATTAATCCGTCTACAGTAGGTTTGAATATCTTAATAAATTCACGAGTTTATCAGTATGCTGTATATTACAAAATATATATTAATAATAATGTATTAATAAGAAAAATATTGTTCCTAAATTTAAAAAAAAATTAAAATGTAGTTCCACAAAAGAACAATAGTAATCAAAGGCATGTGTGTGCATTAAAAATAACAAAAAGTAAATCATATGTTAAAGTCATTCGACAGTTGGCGATAGTGGATGAGCAGTGACTTCGTTCAATATTATCGTTTAAAAAAACCGAAATACAGAGGTAAATATCAAAAAACTATTCGTAAAGTGCTAAAAACTGAAATCAGTACACCTAAATATAACATCTAATTATAAAATTACATCGAAAAACGCGAATTAAACTAAAAGTGACAGTTGGTGAACAAAATCAACACGTAGAATCGGGCGCGCCGCGCAACCTACCTAGCGCATACAGTGCTAGATTCAATCAGTGTTGCCAACTATAGAAGAAATTAATTCTCACCTCGCAGTACACAAACAAAAAAAATAAGCATGCCACAAGAAAGTGGAGGAAATTATATTCCAAACATTAAAACTTTCACAAATGTGACAAATCCTATCATGACAGAAGTACCAATAACAACCACAATGTTACTTAATTCAATTTATGCAAGTCCAACAATGCAGCTAACAAGTGGGGGCTCCAATCTCACCACACATACCATTACAAACGTAACAACTATTGCTACGTCTTCACACAATATACAAACAATAACATGTCAAACAACACCAATAACCACCTCAGTAGTATCCACTCCAATTTATCCTAGACAGGGGGAAAATTATTATTTGACACCAAATGTGTACGTACGTACTACAAACAACTACATGCATGAAACACAATCAATAACTGATGAACCCCAAAACTGGCAAGTGATACATACAAGGCGCTCAGGTAAAAGATACAGAGAAAATGAAGTAAACCCATCGCAAGGAGTAGCAAAAAAACCAAACAATAAAAACAAATCTAACTCTACACCAACCATACTAAATAATAATAGATTCGCTGCTCTAGAGAACGAAACCAGCGATGCTCAATTAAAAACGGCCCAAAACCTCCTCCGGTGTTTGTGCAAGATGTTGCTGACGACAACCTAATGGTGCTCAGCCTAAAAACAGCAAATGTAAAAATTAACACCACCACACCCACCGCGTACCGAACTCTAATACATATGCTGAACAGTAATAGAATAGCGTACCACACTTACCAGCCCAGGCAAGAGAGAGCATATAGAGTAGTAATTAAAAATATACATCCAACAGCCTTAATAGAAGATATAAAAGAGTCATTAGAGGACTTAGGCTTTGTTATACGAAACGTGTCCAACATAAAAAGTTGGAAAACAAAAGAAGCTTTGCCCATGCACTTTATCGACCAAGAACCTGGTGAAAACAATAAAAAAATCTATGAAGTCAAACATATACTAGGAACCAAAATAGCAGTAGAACCCCAAGAATCAAATGAGAAATACCTCAATGTATGCGGTGTCAGAATTATGGGCACACAAAAAGATATTGCACAAAACCATATTATTGCGTCAAATGTGCAGGCAACCATTCAACCTTCGCATGCACTAAAAACGCGCAAGAACCACCTATGTGTATACTCTGCTCAGGCGCACATCCCGCTAACTACAAGGGCTGTGCTGTCTATCAAGATCTGCAAAAAGCTAGAAATAAAACAAATTTAACTAAACCACATACACAAAACACTCTTATTAATAACGTACCTCAAAGGGATAGCGGAAATTCAAGCTATGCTAGAATAACAAAAAACCTGACAAACGATCTTGCAATCAACACAAGCCAGACAAACAATTTAGAGACAGAATCATTCCTAATACAGTTTTTAAATAAATTTTAAACCATGTTTAGCCAGCTCATGCAACAAAATATAACGATAATTAATCTGCTCACATCCTTCATCAATAGAACAAATGGATAGTACAATCAGGGTTGCACTATGGAATGCGAACGGGCTGGCACAACACCGCCACGAAATAGAAATATTTCTAAACCAACAAAAAATTGATATTATTCTAATAACAGAAACACATTTCACAGACAGAAGCTTCTTTAAAATTCCCAGATACAAAACTTACAATACAAACCACCCTGACAAGACGGCGCATGGAGGTACCGCCATACTAATAAACGGAAAATTCAAACACTACGAAATGTAGAAATACAATAAAGAATATTTGCAAGCAACCAGTATAAAAATCAAAGAAACAATCGGCACACTTGTGATTTCTGCAGTATACTGCCCACCAAAGCATGCGATTAAACAAAAAGATTTCTAAGAATATTTA
The DNA here is from genome assembly GCA_911728475.2 of Pterostichus madidus. Lineage (NCBI taxonomy): Eukaryota > Metazoa > Arthropoda > Insecta > Coleoptera > Carabidae > Pterostichus > Pterostichus madidus. Next base: position 15,869,407 of record OU452319.1, read on the forward strand.
AATACGCTTGGAAACAGATTTATATCGGGTGGTGATTATAATTCAAAACATATCTACTGGGGCTCACGTCTGATAAACCCAAAAGGTAGAGAATTATACAAGACAATCTCGTCCAAAAGATATAATTGTAACAGCATAGGAAAACCAACCTACTGGCCCACCGACCCAAACAAAACTCCTGACTTGTTAGACTTTCTTGTTTCAAAAGGAATATCTCAAAATTACATTGGAATTGAATCAAGTTACGAATTATCATCTGATCATTCACCAGTCATAATGACTGTAAGCGCCAGTATAATACAAAAACAAAAAAAAACAACATTATACAATAAACTTACAAATTGGGAGTTATTTAGGGAAACCTTAAACAACAACACAAATTTACAAATGCAACTCTCTACCCCTGACGACATCGATAAGGCAGTTGATTGTATAACAAAACTCATCCAGACGGCTGCATGGAGCTCTACTCCAAAGAGTAACGACACAGGAAACGTAACAAATTATCCAAAAATATTGAGAGACAAAATCTGTGAAAAGAGGAACTTGAGGCATAAATGGCATTATACAAGCCACCCAAATGATAAAAACAAGCTAAACCATTTGTCTAAGGAAACAAGCAAATTAGCACGAGAAATAAAAAATGAAACATATCAAGACAACTTGAGAAGATTGTCAGCACTCCCTGCAGATGATTATTCTCTATGAAAAGTTACCAAAAAACTAAAACGACCGGTGCAATCCATACCACCAATTAAGAAGAAAGATGGCACATGGGCAAGAGAAGATTTGGAAAAAACTGAAATATTTGCTAAATACCTCTCAGAAACATTCCAGCCAAATCCTTCTACGTTACCAGTTAATGAACAAAAAATAATAGAAAATGAGATTGATGATTATCTAAAAGCTCCACTGCAGTTATCGATGCCAATTAAACATGTAACTCCTGACGAAATAAGAAATGAGATTAAATACTTAAAAGACAATAAAGCTCCAGGGTACGATGTAATCACTGGAAAAGTCTTGAAAGAACTACCCAAAAAGATTATCCTACACTTAACATATGTTTTCAACGCCATGTTAAAACTATCTTATTTTCCAGTCCTGTGAAAACTCGCCCAAATTATTCTTATACATAAAACAGGAAAATCCACTACTGAAACATTATCTTATAGACCCATCTCCCTGTTACCTATTGTATCCAAATTATTCGAGAAAATATTGTTAAAAAGGATAGAAACAATTACAGAAGAAGAGAACATAATCCCACCACAGCAATTCGGGTTCAGGGAGCAACACTCCATTGTGCAACAAGTGCACCGAGTGGTCAACGAAATAGAAGAAAGTCTGCAATGTAAGAAAATATGTGCTGCAGCTTTTATAGATATTAGTCACGCTTTTGATAGGGTATGGCATACAGGTCTTCTCTACAAAATTAAATCCCGACTACCTCATCAATTCTTCCTTTTATTAAAATCCTACCTAAATGAGAGGTACTTCCAAGTTCGGTATGAAGAAAGTACATCGACACTACATCCAATTAGAGCAGGAGTGCTCCAAGGCAGTGTACTAGGCCCCTTTCTATATCAGCTGTTCACAGCAGACTTACTCTGCCAGGAACAAGTCACAACCGCCACATATGCTGATGATACTGCTGTACTCGCATCACATGACGATCCAAACGAAGCAGCTGACCGTTTACAAAGATCCATGGACGAAATTCAGAAATGGGCGGAAAAATAGAAAATAAAAATAAACGAAGGAAAATCTACTCCCATCGTCTTTACAAACAGAAAAACTGCATGTCCACCGCTTCAAATAAATAACAAAGTACTAGAAACGAAAGAAGAAGTTAAATACCTGGGTATGCACTTAGAGAAAAGGCTCACGTGGCAAAAACACTTAAAATTTAAAAAAATGTACTGGTTACTTGGACACAAATCTCAACTGTCAACAGAAAATAAACTACTCCTGTACAAAGTGACACTAGTACCAATTTGGACCTACGGTATCCAGCTTTGGGGATGCGCCAAAAAATCGAATACGAACATCATACAAAGATTTCAAAATAAAACGCTACGCATGATAACGAAAGTCCCATGGTACATTAGTAATCACACAATCCATAATCCAAATATGTCCATGAACAAATTCGGAAGTCTGCCATCTCATATGAAAACAAATTTAACTACCATTCAAATGAATTAGCAGTTAATCTACTAAATAATGAAAGTGATATCAGAAGACTGAATAGAAATAAACCATTGGACTTAAAATTCATATAAATTTATAATAGTTAGAGGTAACCCCGATGGGGGTTAATCTCCCGCATGTTATGTAAATATTGTTACAATTTTGCTTGTTGGCCTTTCATAGACCAGTTGTAAATAAATATTATATAATAAAAAAATAAATATATGTTAAAGTAGAGAAAGCAAAGAGTCGCATAAAACAAATATGATAATTTGACAAGTTTAGACTTAAGTAAAAACGTCTAAGCCAATTTATTTAAGTCAGAAATGGACGATTTTTTATGAATTTTACTGTCAATTTTTACACAAATCAGACCATCACGAGACCAAGTATTATTCACACCAAACTTTTTTTTCGTTTCGTTTATCACATTTAATCTACTGGGTGTGAGGTCTTCCCGAATTACTATGCCCGAACGTTTGAGGTTACTTTTTTTCGCGAAGATGAGCGCACGATCATTGTACCTACAGAACTTCACAATAAGAGGTCTGCACTTATCTTTTAGTGACTTTCCTATTCGATGGGATCGGTCTATGGCTGATGATTGGAGTTTCACGTACAGTTTATCCTCACACAGCTGGAGGATGATGTCGTCTGTAGACTAGTTTATCTCTTCAGGTACTCCAAAAATACGCAGACAATTACGCCTGCTGAATTGTTGTAAGGAGGCTATTTCCTGGACCATGGAATCAATCTGCTTGTCCTTTCTCTGCAGTTGGTTGCGCAGAGACTTAATATCCTCACTTAGATCAGATATTTGAGCTTTAAACATTGCCCCCAGACGCTGAGACAATTTATCCACGATACATTTTACAAAATTGTCACCAAATTCGTCAAGAATGACTTGTTTAACGATGGCAGTGGTCTCCTTCTGAACTTGTGCGCGAGTACTCATTTTTGAACACAAATAAGATTTTAACAGATTTTTAAATAAACTGAGAATTGGCAACTGCAGGAGCACAGACATGGACACGTCTAGTCAGTACGAATGCTCATACCAGAATCCTTAATAATCAATATCCCTAAATTAGGCTGTGGATTAGAATGAAAGACAAAAATAAATAAAATATTTGAAGACACAAATATAAAAATTAAAGTTTACTCACTACCAATGATAAACCATAACGAAAATATAAGTGAACAAAATAATTTGGACGAGGATGAAGATAAGACAAGTAGGTCATTGTACGAAAGAGAACCCCATCGCAGGAATAAAATTCTTTGATGCTAGAATAAATATAGCAGCCAATCAAATAATTATATGTAAAATATCAGGAGAAAATGAGATAAATATAGAAAAATACTTTAATAACAAAAAGCAAAATATATTTATATATATATATATATATATATATATATATATGTACATAAATTATATTATTAAACAAATTAATTTTGTTTTTAAAAAGTATTTATTTGACTTTAGGAGTTCCTACTAGTACAGATTCTGAGCTAAGACTAACTTAAAATGTAAAATGTAATATGATAATTCTACATTAAGTCACGTTCTTAAAAGTATTCATTGTCTATGTCAGCACTATTCCGCACTATAACTCCTCCCTTCTTCAAAAAGGAGCACCTACTGGTAGCTCGATTTATTCTTCTTCCGATTTCGAATTGATGATCGGTTTTCTTAGCTTCCTTGATTTTATCCACTTTATTATTAAGTACAGTCCAATTATTATGATTAACAGATACAACATAACAGTCCATACACTTGGCACATGGATGTTGATGGCTTCTTCTTTAATAGCGACTACAGGGTTTAATGAAATGTCTTCTAGCTTCACAGGGTTTAAATTTATTGAGAAATTTGTTAATATCGAAGTATTAAGTGCGAAATTTAATTTTGGCAAAATTATAGGTTGTCCTTGTTCTTTATTAAAAAATATTAATTTTTGTCGATTATGTATTATTTCACAATTATTATCATTTTTTACTAAATAGATTCCGCGCAGATTTTTGATATTTACTTCGTCTAAACACTTAAGCGTTACTTTATCTTCGTGAAGGAATATTAATAAATACTTGTTAATATCCGGAATTACTTCGGTATGGTTTTCTTTTATATTAATTTTAGAATAGTGACACTGAGTCGAGGATTGTTGTTGTAAGATTTCTTGTTCACATGATGACTGATGGTGGTTGTTTAATTTGTTTGGGCACTGATAAACCTTGGTGGTAGTACATATGTCATTTAGAGGCATTATTTCAGTATTAGTTTTTAGAAAGTACCTTGCACTTGGAATAATCGTTACAAATTCTGAATCGTGTATTGTTGGTATAGGATATAAGTAAAACAGTTCAAAGTCTTTTTCAAAGTTAATGGGAATTGATATTAAATACATTATTTGGGATAGTTCAACTTTACAGTCTACTTTTAATAATGATTCAAATTCTAAGATATTCTCTGGTTTTGGTTCGAAAGGTAATTGGGATTTATAATGTTTAGAGATCTTTTGCAATTCGGATAATAATTCATTTGGATGTATTATACTGGGGTGTAATGTTCTCAATTTACAAGAGGTGATTTAGTTTTCGATATCTTGTAGGATGTCTACGATCGAGTTGTAAAGGATTATTAATTGATCGTAAATTGTTTTTGCAAGAAGAATATCTTGGATATGCATGTTATTTATTATTTCACTGAGTTGTAATATTTTAGATTTCAAAATAGCTTCATTATGTTTTATGTCTAATATAGTATTATTAAAATTTGTTATAATTTGGTGGTTTACCGAATAGGCTAATTTTAATTGGTTATCTAAATTGTGTTCATTCTTTTACATATGGTTTAATATTTTATCATATCTTTTACCGTCTTCTACATCTAAGTTGCCAGTAACGGCTTTGAAAATTGATCCCAATCCATCTATTAAGCCTCTTTTGTTTCTATTTTTATTTATATGGAATTCGATGTTATCAATTTTGTTATTAATATTTCTCCGAATGAATTCTATTATGTTGATATAGTTATCCAGTTCATGTAAATATTTCGAGTTATTAGATATCGTTATTTTTAGATCATTATATTGATTGTTTAGGTTATCGTATTGTTCGAAGAGGGGTTTAAGGTTGTAGTAGCGAATGAGTGTATGTGTTGCTTTTTCTAATTTAGCCGAGCCCAGTCTAATAGGTAGTAATCCAATATTTTCTGTAATGTTTTTGATGGTCGATCCTTGTCCCAATGTGAACGGCATGGAAGAGTATTAAATTGATAAGTCTTTTTTATAGGGCGTTTTATATTCGAAAGATGAATTTTTTCCCTTGTATTCCCGTGTTTAGTTTCTAATTGAGCGGTTTTTAAATTTTTATTAATCGATTTTTATTTATGAACATAAACTATTGTATAATTATTTAATTATTTAAATACAAAACTCTAAACTATTAGTTGAACGAAGATGGACAAACCACGTAACAACATTCTCAGCAATCTGAGCAAAGTGATCGCTGTTTTGAAGCAATTCGGGAGGCCAGATTGCAATTAAGAATATTGTACTTATTTTAAAACTGGAAGAACGCATACGATACCTTTTGAATTGCTCAGTTCGATAAAATTAGATTTTTTCGACTGAAAGAAAACAGTTCAGGCATATGTTACTTATATGATTCAATAATTTTTTGTTTAATAAAATATAAAATTTATTATATTTTGTTACATAACTTATACTAATTAATAACAAATTAGCAACAAAATAATTAATACTTTCATAAAATTATAAATGAATTAAACAACATTCCATTTAATATTCAAGTGATTACCGTACTTTATTTAAAAGATTGGAAGGTATGTATTTAAAGTAAAAAGTAAAAATCTAAGGCTAAGATCTAACTAAGAATAAATTAAACCCCTAAGCCTTAATAAATATAAAGATAAATCTAAATACGTATTTCGAGAACCAAGTTCTCATCATCAGTAGACGAAGCAAGGGATAAAACCAAGATTACACGACTTGTGAACCAAGCTAGTGGTCAAGGTTTAGGCTTAGGGGTTTAATTTATTCTTAGTTGTAAGTATTTAAAAAATATGTTTTCAATTTCCTAAAGTTATTTGTACAACTAGTAATAAAAGCAATAAGTTTTTCATGAATTTGAAGATTGGTTCAAGATAGCAAAGCCGAAATGTATCAATCAAATGAATGAAAAAAGATGCTTTCATTACGTGTTATACACGAAATTATTTTACTTATTAGATAGATTTTACAGAGATAAAAATTATTTTGACATATATCAAATTTTTTTATAGTATGTTGATAAATTTGAAGTGATCTCCAAGGAGATATTTAAATAAAATTATAAAAGCAAGTAAAATGAAACTAATTAAAATGTAGTATTTACTTTTAACATTTCTTTATGATATTAATCATACAGTTAAAAAATCTGGTACTTTCTACACGATTTTTCGTTAAAAAAGATAACTTTCAATATGCAAAAAAAATATGTAAATACTCACACGGCCGTTGTCGGCATCGACAAATTTCCAACTTATCGGTCTGGCACCGCGGCAACCCAGCGTCAAGTCAGTGTCCGCGTCCACAGTCATATCGGAGCGCTGCGGGTAGATCAACGCCATGTTCCCAAACTGCAGCGTTACCGAACCTGCAACAAACACGGACATTGTTAATATCAAGTGAAAATATGATTGTATTTATAAAAGCACAAATAATTCGTGTGTCACGTAGAATTATTTTTTCTTACATTAATTAACATCTTAATTAGAATTATCATGAATAATTTGTATCATGCATGCTGTAGTTCCCTTCGATATTTTGCATATGAAACATATCCCCTATTTTTGTAATTGAAAGTTAGATATATTGGTAACTATAAATTATTCTGATAGTAATAGTTTAGATTTTCTGTAGTATTTTTTTTTTCATTTGATTATTTATTTATATTACGAGGATAAGGTGAAAAGTTTTTGGCCTGACAATAAAAGACTGCAATTTTCAGTTAAAAAATTATTTTATTTTCTACATACTCTCCCTTGACTTCAACACACTTGAAATTTCTTCAAGTTTGCGAACAGATATAAGTCTGAGAGTGCCAAATCAGGAGAATATGGGAGATGGCCGAGCAAATCGTACCCCAAATCCCATCGCCAACGCATCCTTGTGTGCAGGTGCGTCGTGCTGGTGAAAGATGATTTTTATCTTTTACAAGCCAGGACTTTTCTCGCGAATTTTGGTATCTAGGATATCAAGAAGGGTGGAGTAATAATCGCCTGTAATTGTTTTACCTTTTTCTAGGTAATCAATTAACAGGATCCCTTTCGCATCACAAAACGCGCTTGCCGTGAACTTTCCGGCAGATGCGATCGACTTCGCTTTCTTTGGCGCTGAACCACCGGATTCCACCCACTTCTTGGATCCATGTTTCATCCATGGTGTCAAATCGTCGCTCAAAATCGATCAAATCCCTATCGAATCGGTCCAAACATTGCTGCAAAGATCGTTTGCGCATTTGCTTTTGATCGGCATTCAGCAAATGCGGCACCTATCTTGCGCAGAGCTTTCTCATCTCTAATTCTTTGTGCAATATGTATCGCATCTTTTCTTCCAATATCCCCACAGCCTCCGCTATCGTACTCACCTTTACTCGCCTAGCGTCTAATACGATATTATGCACTTTTTCGATGATTTCCGGTCTGGTGGCGGTTTTTGGCCATCCTTCACGAAGGTCATCTTCGAAAGACATGCGACCACGTTTAAATTTAGCTGCCCACTTTTTAACAGTTGACATGGAAGGAGCAGAGTTCACGTAAACTTTTCTCAACTTCAGATGAATTGCCTTAGGGGTTAATCCATCCAAAACAAAGAATTTTATGACCGCACGATATTCAGGTTTATCCATTTTAAAGAAAAACACGCAAAACGTATACTTAAAAAAATCGTATAAACAAACTACTTGAGAGAACAAGTTGAAACTTGTCATACGAACTAATGACAGGTGCACCCAGGCAGGAAACACAAATTTTGTGCTGATTGGAACGCCATCTCTGTGTGAGGCCGAGAACTTTTCACCTTACCCTCGTAGTTACGTACTTAGAAACACTAAGTTATGTTTTGTTCTTGGGATGATTGATGTTCGACAGGTGTCAATGTAATTTAATTATTTCTATTTTCCTTTGTAGTTAAGGATAAGTTTGGTAAGCTACCTTAACTTCTACTCTATTACCGAGAGAACCCTTCAATATTTATCTTTTGTTTAAATAATAATTAATAATAATAATAATTAATACTTTATTGACTCATAAGTCAAAGGCGAGGTTCAGCCAATGGCTGCTCTTTCACCTAACCATAGTACATGATATGATATACAAAGATATTTACAAGAAAATCTACAATTTTATATGTATTTTACATTATTTTAGTAAAATGTAACATAGAATTATTAAAAGAATTAATTACAAAGAATTATTTATATTGGTCAAAACTAAGTTTAAACATATTTTTCACATGATGTTTGAACGCATTCATTGGTAAAGATTTCAACTCAGATGGAATTTTATTATAATATGCAGGAGTAAGATACGAAATTGAGTTTTTAAATTTAATTTTCTTGAAGGAAGGCACTACATATAAATCTTTTTCGCGTAGTGTATAATTATATTGCTTAAAAACAAGTTTTTCATATAAATAGTCAGGTAATCCAGTTAGCTTAATTTTATTTGTTAGACAAAGATAAAATATTTTGAGACGATCATCAATGTGATTCATATTAGCGATAATGGGATATATACAAATATGATCGTATTTCCGCACACCATAAATATATCTTAAGCATGAATTTTTAAAAAGAGTTATTTTCTGCTTAACTAATAGAGTTAAATGAGGCACACAAACACAAGCACAATAATCAAATAAAGATAGTACAAGGGATTTAACAAGGCGCAATTTTATCATCGCGGAACTGGTACAAATGTCGAAGTTTCAATCTAGCTGCTGTAAGTTTCTTAAGTAAATGTGTTCTGAAATGTAAGTCTTGGTTTATATGCATACCCAGACTTTTTATTGTACTGCTATGTTGCAACTGAAGTCCGTCCAATATAATATTTGGCGTCTCACTTGTACCCAATATTAACAATGATGACTTGTCAGCATTAATTTTAAGGCCGTTGTTGGTAATCCACTGAACTAAATTGTCGAGATCTTTATTTATTACTGTGCTTGTTTCATTCATTTCTGAACTATTAAATGAAGCTAAAATCTGAGTGTCATCAGCATATGAATGTGAAGTACAGAAATTCAGAACTGTTGGCATGTCTGCAATATAGATTAGGAAAAATAAAGGCCCCAGAATTGATCCCTGTGGCACGCCACGCTTAAGAGAAAATGGTACAGATAGTGAAGTAGTTGAATTAGTAAACATGTTCACGTGAAAAAATCTACTAGTTAAATAGCTTTTGCACCTGTTTATAGCGTTGTCACCGATATTTAAATATTTCATCAACTAAGTCAAAAGTTCTTGAAAAATCGATTTGCACTAATACAGAAACCTGTGAGTTGACATAATTTTTAAGAATTGAATCAAAAACATTTAACAGACAGGTATTTGTGCTGTAACCATTTCTAAATCCTGATTGGGTGCTTGGCAGGATTTTATTTTCAATAGCAAAATTCATTATTTAATCACTAAAAACTCTTTCAAGGACTTTAAACATTGTTAGTTACTTATTGGCCGCAAATCATCGAATGCTACTAAACTTAAGTTTTTGGGAATTAGTTTAACTATTGCAAATTTCCAAACATCTGGTACCACACATTCTAATATGCAATAGTTTATAATATGCGTGATGTAATTTATTAGTACTGGTAAAATTATACGGATCATTTTCAACGATATCCCATCAACACCAACTGCATTATATTTAAGTTTATTTATAATTGTCATGACTGTATCTTGGTCTATACATTTGAAGAGAAAGTAATCATCTGTCTGTTTAGAATTGCTGTTATCAAGATAATAATTAATAGTAGTAGGATTTATATTAGTAGTACCATTGCCGTCTATATGTAGAGGCCTGGAACAGCGTTTCTGTGACGTTACTGCGTGAGGCCGACAAACGCGTCTGTCTGCCATTAGGTCTCGTATTAAAATACTGTTCGTAATATATAAACTAGCTTCTATCTCGTTAACTATCAAAGATATTGAAATTATGTACATGACATAAAATGTGCTTCTTGTAAAGACGAATCAAATGGCTATTTTAATTTTCAAAATCTAGTCTAGCTTGCGGAGAAACATTACTGTTTCCTCTTTTGTACTTTGTAATATACATTTTTAAAAGTATATAACTCGTACTAGAAAATTTTCACCAGTCATATATATAGTATCCATAAATTAGTACAAAATAATGAAATAAAAACAAGCAGTATTCTATAATTAAATATTTGATATATTTATTTTACACAGCACACAACCAGGTACAAAATAAAAAGTCACTCTTAAGATAAGAACAAAGGAAAAATATAAACTTTTTAATTAATAATAATTATGTATATTTTAAAAAATTTACACAATCACTTATTTTGACTGAGACATTCTAACTTACGGTTTCTTTTGGTAATATTTTCCATATTATTATTTTTTATTTGTGTATAATTATTTAGTAAAATATTGCACATAGGTACTATTGCTTCATTACTGAAGTTATCATTACTTTTACCACATTTGCAAATAAAAATTTCTATTGAAGTATACTTTCCTAATTTTTCTATACATATTTCTTTTAAAAATTGCCTCTGATTTTTAACTGATAACAAAATGTTTTTATAATCGCTATTGCTAATTATTATTTTAAATATTTGATATATATTTGAAACTATATTAACTAGAAAATCTTTAGGCCATTTAAGTTCACCTCTATCAATTATTTTTAAGTACTCATTGTGGACCTGCCACATTCTGTTATCATTTCACGATTGTGTACAAGAAACTTCTGATAGTCCGTACATTTTGACAATGAAGTGAGCCGTCAAGGTAAAGCCTTATATAGTTTTTAAAATACATGTTAGAAAGTACAAAAGAAGAAACAAGTCATGTTTCTCCGTGAGCCAAACTAGATTTTGAAAATAAGAAATATCGTATTGATTCGTCTTTATGAGGAGCACATTTTATGTTATGTACTTAATTTCAATATCATTGATATTTACCGAGATAGAAGCTAGTTTATACGTTAGGATCAGAATTTTAACATGGTAGTATATGGAAGACAGACGCGTTCGTGGGCCACACGCTGTGACGTCACAGCTGTTTGCGCTTCGCTGTTCCAGGCCTCTACATATAGACGGCAATGGTAGTACCTACCTTGTCGAGTAAATAATTTCCATAATCTTGGGAATTTGCAAGAGTATCAGGAATATTTTTAATAAGATCATCATTAACACCTAAACGCTTCAAATTATTTCAGAGTTGACTAGAAATTAAGGTTATTATTAATGTTATATTGAAGAAAGGCTTGTTTTTCTTTACGAATAGTAGCTGTAGTTAAGTTTCTTAGTTGTTTATAATATAAAAATTTTGCTTCAGTATTACATTTTTTGAAATCGAGCCAGGCCTTATCTCTCTTTCTCTGCATTATCCGAATAACAGGAGTGATCCAGGGACAATCAAATAATGCAGTTATATTACTATTAAGAAAATCTATTTTATCATTAATGTCATTAAGTTTTATAACCTGAATCCAGTCAACTAAGGTACAATCTGTAAAAAACATGTCTGAGTTGAAATTTGTAAAATCTTTATACGTAACAGTTTTATGTAAAATACTAGTCTTAGGTTTGTTTAATTCACAGTACACACAATTATGGTCCGAGATACTGCTAGTATCCAGAACACCAGAATTTGTGCATATATTTTTATCTGATACTAGAATTATATCTATTAGAGATTTAGAAGATGGTCTAGTGTACTGTTCAATTATCTGATGCATTCCATGAGTGATATTATATTAGAAAAGAACTTGGTACGAAAATCATTAGACAACATATTAATGTTAACGTCCCCTGCGCATATTAGATAATCAACTAACGGATTAAATTCAGCAAATATTGCATCCAGTACTTCCATATCTCTGTATGAATCGGCATGAGGATTGTAAATAACTCCAAGACCTAATTTACGCTTATGAATTGTACACTGAAACCATAAGTGTTCAACATTATTTGCATTTACATACCAAACTAATGTCTAAGATTTTAAACAAAATACCGCTACGGACATAAAATGCGACACCACCACCATGTTTGTCACCTCTTTCTAAACTTACAAAATTATAATCATCAATATGAAATAATGATGAAGGAGCAGTGTCGCTAATCCATGTTTCTGTAATCACAGTGATATCAAAATTATATTAATTTATAAATTCTTAAAAATTTTAGAAAACATGAAATAAGCGATCTGACATTAATCTGACCAAATGTAAATTTAATATTATCAAGTTCAATTACTTCTATATTAGAAACAGCTGATATCAGGAATAAGGAATAATTGGGAAAAATTCTATAAATGCAAATTTGGTACCTGGAATGTTAGGGGTATAACTGGTAAAGAAAATGAAATGAAGAATGTAATGCGTATGTATAATGTAGATGTTTTGTGAGTAAGTGAGACTAAGAGGAAAGGCTGTAGTAAGGAAGAGGTAGATGGAATGTTTTGCTTGTGGTCGGGCGTTACTGAGAATGAACGTGCAAAGCATGGAGTGGGTGTACTTGTTAGTGAAAGAATGAAACCGTTTGTAAGGGATTATAGTTGTACTTCTTCTAGAATTCTTTGGCTGGAATTAAAAGTAGGGTTTCTTCGTTGTGTCAGTTTATAGTCCAACTGAATCTGAAAATGATCTCGAAAATGATCGGTTTTGGAATTTATTAGATTGTGTGATTGATTCATGTGATCCAGGTGAGAAAGTTATCATATGTGGATAAGTGGGAGTAAAGAGAAGCATGTCTGGGATTGTATTGCGGGTTTGCTGATGTGAGAGTAAATGAAAACGGTAGGAAAATAGTATCTTTCGCGTTTGGAGCGTAATCTCTTTATTTTCAACTCTGTTTTGAAACATAAATTAACTCATTTGTATGCATGGGAGAATATGAGTGAGAATAGATAAAGTGTAATTGATTTTATTTTATATGATGAACGACTTAGAAGTTTAGTTATAGATATGCGTGTGAAATGTGGTGCAGAATTGGGTACGAATGATCATTATTTGGTGGTTTCACGTATACATCTAGATAAATGTTGGCGAATGAGGGTAAAAAATACCGGAAAAATGATTCGTGTGAAATCCAGTGCAATGCAGAATGAGGATGTTAGAGATAGGTTTATTATGAAAATAAATGAATTTTTGGGTGAAATTTAAGGATACAATTCTTAATTGTGCAAAGAAATTTGTAGTGAATGTAGATTAGGCTCTTGTCCAAAGAATACATAGTGGAATGATGAAATAAAAGAAACGCTTGAGGGGAAAAAGAGAGCATATTTGCGTTTTCTAAAAGCGAAAGATATACCTGAAAGTTTACGAGATGAATGCTTACTAGAATACAAGAGGTTAAATAAATGTGTTGAGAGAGTAGTGAGAGAAAATAAGGCGCGTTTTGATGATTTGCTGAGTGAAAGATTGACTAATGATTTTAGAATGATTAAAAGAATGTTCTGGTTGAGAGTGAAGAGATTGAGAGGTGGTAATTTAAGGGAAGTGAAAACGATTAAAAGTGCAGATGGTGAGTTATTGTGGAATGAATCAGATGTTAGGAATAGATGGCGTGAGTAATTTAGAGCTTTATATGGTGGCAAAAATAGAAATGGTTTTAGTGAAAACGTAAGAGGAAATGTTAGTGGTGATGAATGCGATATAGATGCGAGTGATGTTAGTTTTGCATTGACGCGTCTGAAGAATGGTAAGGCTCCTGGTTTGGATGGTATATCGAATGAGATGTTGAAGTATGGAGGCGAGAGGTTATTTGACTAGTTAGTTTATTTGTTTAGATTTTGTTTAAAACAATGTGTGGCTACTGATGATCATTTGTCCTTTATTTAAAGGCAAAGGTAGTTTCCGTGCCATAAGTTTGCTGAGTGTGGTAGGGAAATTGTACGGAAAGATTCTTATTCATAAGATACGAACCTTAACAATTGCCAAGCTAAGCGATATGCAAGGTGTTTTTTTATGCCTGAGAGAAGGTGCGTGGATCAATTGTTTTCTCTTCGTATGATTATTGAGAAGTCACTTGCTAAGAACAAGAAAGGGTTCTGTGGCTTTCTCGATCTTAAAAAAGCATATAATAGTGTTCATCGCGAGACATTGTGAGATGTACATTTACATTTCGATATAAATGGTAATTTGTTGGGGGCAATTCGTGCGCTGAATGAAGGTAGCGAGGCTGCAGTGAGAGTTGATGGTAGATTGAGTGATTGGTGTTGTACAGATGTTGGTGTGAAACAAGGTTGTGGGATGTCCCCGTGGCTCTTTAATTTGTATATGGATGTGTTGTTACGAAAGGGGTGAATGGGGTGGATGGTGTACATATTGGTTGTAGTGTAGTTCCTGCGTTAGTGTATGCGGATAATGTTGTTGTTATGGGTGAATATACATATATATATATATATATATATATATATATATATATATATATATATATATATATATATATATATATATATATATATATATATTATATATATATATATATATATATATATATATATATATATATATATATTATATATATATATATATATATATATATATATATATATATATATATATATATATATATATATATAATATATATATATATATATATATATATATATATATATATATATATATATATATATATATATATATATATATATATATATATATATATATATATATATATATATATATATATACAGGGTGGTGAACGCAACTCTCGATCATAGGGATTTAACATGTAAAATCACAATTTTGTAATTTCCTGCTTCCCTAATTATTTTAAGCAAAAAAGCTTCAAATAAAAGTTTTAGGAAATAAAATTCTTCATCTAATACAATATACAAAATTAATTTTGCTTGCTTCGTAACGGCGCAAATTTGATCTGAAAATAACGAAAATAGCTTGAAAACTATTGATAGCCATGGAACTAAAACAAAATTAAACAAATGTTTGTCGCTTTTATGTGTCAAAATAAATGACATAATAAATAAAGAAATTATTTTGACAGATTATACGTCAAACATTTGTTTCATCTTGTTTCAATTCCATGGCTATCGATAGTTTTGAGGCTATTTTTGTCATTTTCAGACCTAATTTGTGCCGTTACGAAGCATGCAAAGTTTATATTGTTTATTGGTTTAGATGCAAAATTTTATGCCCTAAAACTTTTATTCGAAGCTTTTTTGTTTAAAATAATTAGGGAAGCAGGAAATTACAAAATTGTGATTTTACATGTTAAATCCCTATGTTCGAGACTTGCGTTCACCACCTTGTATATATATATATATATATTATTTTATTTAATTTTACAAATTAATTATATTTATTTTAAACTCAAATATTTATTAACAACTGTTGTTATAATAAAATAATAAAAATAGTATATCAAATTAATTATTTTCTTTCCACGACCTGTTAAATAATATTAATGCATTACATAACTCCTCCCATAGAAGTTGGTCGTGCATATAAAATTGAAACAAAAGAAGCAACAAACTGTAGAAATAGTGTTTCCAGAGTGTTTATTTAAATGTTTAAAGGTAATTAAGCTGGTTTAAATCGATCAATCGATACAGTTTCCAGTTTATCATTAACTAAAATTTTAAAAAATATTATCAACGTTTTATTACTTTGAAAGGTTTATTTGATTGTTGACATTGTAGGCAATGTTTAGTTCTATTTTGTATTTCCTTTTTAATATTTCACCAAATAAATTTAGATGTTATTAATTTGGTTGTAGTTTTAATACTTGGATGCGAAAAAGAATGAAATTGTTTGAATATAATATCACGAAATTGTTTAAAAATATATGGTCTGGGAGAACCAGTTGAAATATCACAAAAAAGTTTCAGATTAGTATCCGGTAATTGTAATTCTATAAATTTTAAATTTGTTTTTGAAAATTTTTTTAGTCTGATTAATTCTTTATCATTTATTTGTTCCAAAGCTATTTTATTGTAATCGATAAATTGATGTTGATATAAAGAACTAATTTGTATTCTAGATAGAGCGTCTGCCACAGGATTATCTTTACCAGAAACATGACGTATGTCATTGGTGAATTGATAAATGAAATCTAAATGTCGTATTTCTCTAGGAGAATATGTGTCCGTGTATTTAATTTTTCAAATAAATGTTAGTGGTTTATGATCTGTTAAAATATGAAATTCTTTTCCTTCAATATAATATCGAAATTTCTTTACAGCTATGTAAATAAATTGCCAGTACCTCTCTACCAAAAGTACTAAAACGTTTTTGCGTTGATGTCAGAGCCAATGAGTAAAAAGTTATAGGTTTCCAAGTATTGTCAATAAACTGTTGCAATACAGCGCCAATTCCAATGTCGGATGCGTCTACCATAATATTGAGTGGAGCATTATGTGTCGGAAAAGACAAAGATGTAATTTCTGCTAGCTTAGTTTTAATTGAATGAAAGATTTGAGGAGTCCAAACTATAGTTTTTAAACTATTTTCAGAATTATTTAATAGGTAGTTTATTTATTAGTTCTAAAATGATAGCACAACGAGGAATGAATCTATGATAAAAATTAATCAAACCTAAAAATTCAGGCCATTGTCGTTGATTACTTGAAAGAGAATTTTTTTTGAATGTATCAACTTTGCTTTGCAAAGGTTTAATACCAGAAGAGGAAATGCTAAGTCCCAAAAATTCTATCTCTTTTAAACCAAATTGACATTTATTTTGATTAATTAATACGCCGTATTGTTGTAATCTGACAAATATGTTTTTTAAATGTTCTAAAAGTAGATTTTCTGAATGGCTTTCTATTAGCAAATCGTCAATGTATGCAAAACAAAATTTTAGACCATTATTGACTTCATTAATAAAACGCTGAAATGTCTGAGCACTATTTCATAATCAAAATGGCATGACATTATATTCAAATAATCCAAATGGTCTAGTAATTGCTGTTTTTGCTATTGAATCTTTACCCATTGGTATCTGATTATATGCTTTTATCAAATCTAATTTTGAATATATGTTTGTATTATATAAATTAGCTGAAAAGTCGTGTATTGGATATCTGTCAGGTATTGAATATCTATCAGGAATAGTGGAGAATTTGTAATCTGTAATCTCCGCAAGGACGCCATTCTCCAGAAGATTTTTGTACTAAATGTAATGGAGATCCCCAATTACTATATGAAGATTTAATAATGCCGGCTCGCAACATGCTTTCAAATTCCTTTTTGGCAATTAATAACTTATCTGGTGCTAAACGTCAACGTCTTGCAAAACAAGGTGAATTTGTTGTTGTAATGCAATGTGTAATGTTATGTTTAATTTTGCGATTTAAATTGAGCATATTAGTTATGCTAGGGTATTGAGATAGTTATGTAATGTAAGTTGAAGTTGTATTATTTGCTAAAATGGTATATGAGATAGCTTGTGTTGCAGGTGTATTACAAACTGAAGATGACAATTGGAAAGATTGAAATAAACGTTTTGATTTTAATTCTGTAAGCAGTTTAAAATTGAGTGACAAACATTTGCTATGATAAATTTTCAAGTAAACATTTTTGATAAACCAAAATCTAATTTTATAATTTTGTGATCATAAGTCGTTATTACCAAATTATTTGCTGCTAATAATTTTATTGAATTATTAAATTGTTTATTTTTGTTAGACACTCGAAGAACACTCACCTCAGCACCAGTGTCCACCAAAAAACTATGTTGGGATATTTAATCAACTAGATAAAATAAGTTCGATAAAGAAGTGTCACTAGAAATAGATGGTACAATTTTAATAAAAGGTTGTTGTATTTGTGGAATTGATAAGACCGCTTGCCGAATCTTCATAGATACATAAGAACATGGAGGAACACATTTATTTGCTTTTTCGCCAAATTTCAGATGGTACCAGCAGAATGAGGAATCCTGCGATTTCGAAATTAACCTTTTTTTATATCTTCAACATCTTGGATAAGCTTCTGAAGCTGTGATGTCTCATTGGAAATTGCTGATACTGACGGTTGAGAGATGTTGACGATTCGATCGGCTATATCTGCTTTTTCCTGCAAACTATAGTGCTTCGCAGTAGCTAGAATTTGTTGTACGTTTGTTGATAGCTTTTGAAGAAACATTTCTTCAAGAATTGAATCATCGATAGACTTATCTCCAATTAATTGTTTCATAGAACGTAAAAACTGACTTGGTTTATATTCACTTAGATTAGCTAAATTTAATAATCGTTGATTCTTTTTTTATGTAGAAAAATCAGTTCGTTGAACTAGTCCATTTTTCAAAACAGTATAAGGCATATTTGATGGAGGAGCTACAATAATATCTCTAAGGTCACTTTCATGTTGTGGATTTAAAACAGCAATCAATCTTTTAAATTTCCCAATTTCGGTTGTAATTCGATGTCTGTCGAAAGCTGCTTCCACTTGTGTGAACCAAAGTATCAGATCGGCAGGCCAAAAATCAGGTATTTTGAAAGAACTTGAGATGTGGGAAATAACTGCATTTGTTGCGTCTTCCATGTTGGGGTAAAAATTAGACTTTATTTAATTTAATTGTACAAAATAAAACTAATGTAATATATAACAATATTTTAACTGTATTTATTTTAAACTCAAATATTTATTAGCAACCATTGTCATAATAACATAATAAAAATATTGTATCAAATCAAATCTATATCTATCTATATATACAGAGTTTTTTAATAAGGGCGGGTTGATTTTGAAATGGAATAAAACAAGCTGTGTGCGAGATATAAACAAAATTCTTTTTTTATTTGAAAAGCCATGTATGCCATTATGTATCATCATTCAAATGTCCGCCGTGTTTTCTCACGGTGGCAAGGATCCGAGTTGTCCAATTTTCAATGACTCTACCACACAGATCCGGCTGAATTTGAGCGGTGACATTGGTTATGTTGACTTCAAGGTCATCGGACGATTGCAACCTATTGGCATAAACCTGCGACTTTAGGAAACCCCACAAGCCATACCCTCAAATCGTTCATGCAGAATGTCCATCGTGGTATCCGCTGTGTGGCACGTAGCA
The DNA here is from genome assembly GCA_911728475.2 of Pterostichus madidus. Classification (NCBI taxonomy): domain Eukaryota; kingdom Metazoa; phylum Arthropoda; class Insecta; order Coleoptera; family Carabidae; genus Pterostichus; species Pterostichus madidus. Next base: position 15,888,894 of record OU452319.1, read on the forward strand.
CCGTCCTGCTAGAACCACATGTCGTCTACCTTCATATCGTTCAATTTGGGCCAAAAGAAATTTGTTATCATTGTTTTGCAGTGCTCGCCGTTGAAGGTGATGGCCTCACCAACGTCGTTTTCAAAAAAGCACGGACCAATGATGCCGCTGGCCCAAAATCCGCACCAAACAGTAACCTTTTGTGGATATGTTGCCACCTGATAAATCTCGTGTGGGTTGGTATCGTCCCATATACGGCAATTATGCTTGGAGAGTTGACTTTGAAGGGCCACCACGTCTGCCATAAAATGGGCGCAATGCGCGCAACGTTTGCACTAATAAACACTCATTTGATAATAAAGTTTTATCATTTGGACATGCTGCTCAATCATGCAACTTGCCATGGTGATTTGGCATCAGTAACTGAATAATAAACAATAGATTTGACAGACGCCACATGCTGCCAACATCGACCCGCCCTTATTGAAAATATATATATATATATATATATATATATATATATATATATATATATATATATATATATATATATATTAAAAACAATACTTATAACAATAGTACTGTCCATAATTTTCAAAATAGTATTATTTAACGATTGTAGTTCGTTATTAATTTTAATGGGTATAATTCATAATTTAAAAAAAATCAGTTATACACTATTTATTTTTGAACAACTATTTTCTATAAAACAGATACATAGTTCGATTATAAACTCAAACTGAAATAATTCTTATGACGAAATTTAGCTCATTTTATTATTGTTCTTTAAATGACAACCATGTCCACCATTCAATCATAGAACACGTAGCGCAATCTATTGACCATACACATTGTTAGAAAGATACATCTTTGCTCCTTCGAACGCACACAACGTCATGCAATTAGGTGACAGTTTAAAAATTTACGCGCATTTTAATGACAGTAGTTTTTGTGTTTATGTTGTAAAAATACAATGGAACAACGAGCAAATATTAAATTTTGTGTTAAACTTGGAAAAAAAATTGCTGAGACATACGAATTGATGAAAAAAGTTTATGGTGATGATAGTTTATCTCGTTCACAAGTTTATAAGTGGTTTGCAAAATTTAAATATGGTCGTGAAGATTTAAATGATGATGAAAGATCTGGAAGTCCAAAAACCGGAAATCGTGCTGAATTAGTCGAAAACGTGCGTGAAATCATTGCTGTCGATTCGAATTTTACTGTTGGAATGTCGGGTGAAGATTTAAATATGAGTAAAAATACTATTTGGAGAATTCTAACGGAAGATTTGGGTAAAAGAAAGATTTGTTCACGTTTTGTTCCACATGAATTAAATGAAGACCAAAAAGTCGCTCGTGCAGAGCATTGTAAAGACATCGTTTCAACTGCTGAAAACGATCCAATTTTTTTTCATTCGATCATAACTGGTGCTTTAAATATGCCCCTGAAACTAAGCGTCAATCTGCAGAATGGAAGTCGAAAGGGAAACCAAAACTTAGAAAATTGCTTTTTCAGAAGTCAAGAATGAAGGCAATGTTGATTACTTTCTACGACACACAAGGCATTGTCCACAAGGAATTTGCCCCAAAGGGTCAAACTGTTACTGGAGAATTCTATTTACAAGTTCTAAACCGTTTGTGGTCAAGAATAGTTCGTGTTAGACCTGAATATTCAAAAGGAAAACAGCTCTTTTTACTGCACGATAATGCACCACCTCACAAGACTAAAAAATTCAACGAATTTTTGATGAAAAAACATATTTGTGTCATCGACCTCCCTCCATACTCGCCTGATCTATCACTATGTGACTATTATCTTTTCCCAAAACTAAAAATTGGCATGAAAGGAGCGTTTTATGATGATATTCCAGCCATTCAAGCAGCCGTGACGCAGGTGTTAAAGAACGTTCCTTTAAATGGCATAAAAAAATCTATGCATGCTCTAGTTGATCGTTCTAAAAAGTATATTGATTCAAATGGAACCTATTTTGAATAAATATTAAGTTTCAGACATAATACAATGCGTGTTTTATACTATATATAAACAGTTTCGTTTTTTGGGACATACGTATGTAAATAATAATCCTGATCTGCTAAAACTATCGATTTATTGAAAATATGTCTCTGTGATTATTTTTCTTTAAATAGATAAAATACGTCGCCGACATTATAACCATACAAAAAGCACTATTTCCATAAATCATTATTCCATTACAAACAGGTATACAGTATTTCTGGATAAAGTAAGAAAAGTAGGAAAAAAAATCCAAACACTTGTCTAAATTTCACAAAATTTACAACCAGTCTTATTGAATAGTTCAGTATTGTACAAAAGTTGCTAAGCCAGGAATAGCATCACGGGATAAGTATTTTACTGAGTAACTACGGTCGCACCAGACCCTGTAAACTCTGTATTTGAATAGTTTTTTAGTGATCTTCATCTATCTTAGATATATACAAAGACCATACATTTGCCTGAAAACGAGAATTTTAACAGTAACATCGAGTAGTATTTATGGAGGTATTTAAAAGTAATTTTTTAACTGAATACTGAATGCACTATAATAGAATGTTTTAAGAAAAATGGAAAAATATTTTGTTTGTTTTTTTAATATTTCCTTTATTATACTGTTATCGATGCAATACCATAAGTCAACATCTACATATATTGAATACAAATTAGTACTCGTAGAGTAACTAAATGAACTAAGAGTACGGACGGTCCAAAATATGATAACTCATTTCTACTAAAGAGACCTACAAGAATAAAAGAAAGATATTCCATATAAATTAATTTAAAAAACCACTATCAGCAAACACAACGCAAAAAAACGAAAGAAATACGAGTGACAACAAAGGAAAGCTTATGGAGACCAACAGAAAGTGCACCTTTGTCTCATGTTTGACATATAGTGATCAAATTAAAAATGTACTTTTGATATATTTAACTGTTACACAATATTTGTTAAATTATATTCTACAGACGACAAACAATTTTCACCACATTAAAACTACCTCTGTGACTCTCCCTCCACTAAAATCCTTGGGAGCTAAGATTTGACGGCTGGTAATCGCAATTCACGTGCAAAATATATCACTTACCGAGATCTGCTATTACAGAGTGACACACCCAGCAATGGTTAGAAGATGTGATGATATAATTATTATTTTATTTTTATGAGTATCAACTGTATTATAAGTTTATATATAATCGGCTAATTATTTTTTTATTTCTGTTTAAATTATGTGGCACAGTTTTATCATAGTTGGAGTGGATGTGCATAGAGTGACGAAACTTGGATAGATTGGTAAGCATTTGTTTTATCTTTTTATAATATTTAAAATATTTTAACATATTTTTATATTTGGATATTTTACATTCTTTTTATTTATTTAGGCGCAATAATTACAATTTCTATTAAAACATATATTTATCTCGTTCCAATATTAACAGGTTAAGCGCCACGATAAAATTCGAAACATGGCCCAAAATCGCAATTTTTTTTTCTACATTTTCTGATTAATTTCTTTGAGATATGTATATAGGTACTCAAAATTTTGCAAAATTCCTCTTTTTAATTTAAAAAAATCAACTTTAAATATAGCGGTCCCGGGAGAGGTCCCTTTGCAAGTTGCAATTTCTTATAAACATACTGCGTCCCTTGCTTATGTAGCATACAGCAAAACATTTAGTGTTGCTTAATGCAGTTTAAAAATAAATATGAGTAACAGAACGAGAAAAATCCTAGAATTAGCTAAAAATTACACTGTTAATTTGAGTAATTTCTGACTTATTTGAAGATCTTACATTCATAAAGAGTAATGTATCCCCAAAAGTAACAACGGATGAAGAAAACAAGACACATACGGATTCATGTAAGAAACTATGTACTGATAATATAAACCCCATCAAAGCAGTGTCAGTCAGTGTGTTAACAGTTGATAACGATGAAAATTCTGCATGGCAGCTGCAATAGCCCCAAGATTCTTAGTCATATAATAAAGTTGATGCTGTCAGTTCAATCAAGAACACAGAAAATGTAAATATTGTTCTATAGACATATCCGACCAAATCGCTAGTTATAATTGCGCTATTCGTTAAATGGTATCGAAAAATTGCACTCAAACTTTTTCTCGGCACTACTATTGTAAATGAGCATTCCCTTTATAAAAACAAGCATATCGATAACATATTTCATAAGGAGCATTATATCAGATTTTCTATTCAATACCAATAATAATTAAAAAAACAATTTAGACGTAGAAGAACAGAATGACGAACCATCAACAAGTAAAAGGAGAAGATCAGATATCCATATTCTAAAGAAGAAGGCAGGGAAATCGCATAGTGTCAAAAAATACTGCAAAGGATGCTAAGACAAAAAATTACCGGGTCTACTTTCAAAAAATAAGGTTCTGAAAGTCAATACTTGTAATGGAAAGCCACACTTTTGTTTTAATTGTTTTGAACAATGACTTTAATATTTTGTTTATGAATATCATTTTGTAGAATACTGTTAATTTAATACATAATAAAAACCTATGAAAAACTAACCAAAAATAATTTTTTCAAAAAACTCTTGGGTGTCTGTTGTACACAACATTCTGGCGGTCCTTCCTACGCATGAAACTACTGCTATTAGCGGTTCGTAACGTATTACAGGCAGTTTATATCTAGTGTATGAAGAGCGGTCCGTATGGACCGCTCTGGCCTACTGGGACTTTTCAAAAACGGTCCGTAGGGACCGCTGTGGCGCTCAACGTGTTAACAAACCGCTGTAATCAACACAGGCAATGGCGAATTTACGGGGAGGGCTCACGGATTCGGGCACTCCTCAAAATAAAATTGTCTTATTTTTGAAAGATAAATTTTACACCATTCGCAATCCTTTAAATACATTAAATTCAGCAGACGTAATTTATATTACTAGATGCATATTTGGAATCCATTGAACTTTATCCAAATATTAAAATATTATATCAATTGTTTTTATGCCTTCAGTGACGACATACTCAATTGAGCGTTTTGTTTTTTTTTCATTTTAAGATTGTTGAAAATATATTTATTTTCTACAGTAACAGAGGGTTACGGGGACTGCCTTTATTGTATATTCATCGCAATATCATTCTATACCCTACGGAAATTATAAATAATTTTGTATTGTTAAATCAACGAAGAATGCAATGATTAGATATTTAGCTGTAAATGAGTGATGCGTCTAGATTTTATTTCTATCTTATATCAAATTATATTTGTATTGTTTCTGTATATTTCTTGTATCGTAAATATTTATTATAAATAGTATTCATTATTTTATATTTATTTATATTGGAGATCTCCCCGTCAAATATTCTAGATCCGCCCCTGAAAACAAGTCTTTCGAACCGCAATGTTACGAAAACTTCAATTAATTAACGTTTACGAAATGAACGTAAAAATTAAGAAGTCCTATCTAAAAATACAAAAAATATATCATCACGCTTTTTACCCATTACAGGGTGTAGCACTCTGTCGTATCAGATTTATGAGCGGAGGGGAATTCATTGAAGTTATTTTAATGTGATGAAAATTGTTTATCGTTAGTGGGTATCCACCCCAGGTTTTCAAATACACAGGCCGACTCGATACCACTGAGCCACCAAACCCCATAATTATATTACCATTAAACGTAAACTTGATTTTTCTATCATTAAATTACTTTTTAAAACTGTAAGACGAACTTGAGTTATTGTACATACATCGACAGTTGACTTTTATGTTCAGTAGAGTCTAAAGCCTGTAGATTAATCAAAATCTTGAGATCGAGGAAGAAAGGTCACTGTCTCAATACATTCCCTATTATTTACATTAGTCAAGAAAGTAAAAACATTAAATTGTTTTTAACATATTGTTGATTTGACAGCTGGTAACCACACTTGACGCGCATAAATATATAATTTACCGAGATCTGCTACAGTAGAGTATCACATCCAGTAATGGGTAAAAGACATGGTGATACGTTAATTAATTTTATTTTCCTACAACTGTGCGATTTCTTTGTTATTACGTAACTATAATTGCCTTGGTTACGTATGGAAAGTAGATGAATGCAGACCAAGTGCGTTTTCGAAAGCAAAGAAACACTAGTGCGGAAAGTGCTTCATTACGTAACTGTCAAAAGAATATTGTTTTGACAGCGATTTAAATTTCGCGCCGAGCGCGGAATTCATATTTTGACCACAGACGCTTATGGAAGAAGAAGATACGGTGAACCAGCGCTAGTAAATATGCAGTATATTTTGACGTTTATAAACGTAACCTTAATTTGCAGTATATCTAATCTGTAGACAATTAATAAAAAGAACCGAACAAAGTAAAATATATCGATAAATGGTTTTATTTAAAGAGTAAGTGAAATACTTCATATTTATTGTTTGTGTATATTATTAATACAGTTGTTACAGTTGCTTATATTGACATAATGTAAAGTGGAAACTTTTGTATCTAAAGAAACATTGATTTCTTCCGTACCTGTTCATATTATTACCAGTAATATTATTGGTAACAATTTTGGAGGCTTTAGAAGTACCAGCAGCAGGTTGATTGTCATTGTCGAAAATAGATCCAACATAGTATGATCCGGAGCTTCAATTATCTTTGGAGGTGTTAATGATAAAGAAGAATCACTCACTGTACTATTCCAATCAAGATGATTTTGAAGAAATTCTTTTGACGTTAGTGAAATATTTTTAAATAACGTAGAACAATGTGCAAGCAATCAACAAACAAACCATAGCAACGCCGTAAAACATCGTTGTCATGTAATATCATTAAAATTTTATAAATTTTATAAATTTTATAAATTTTAATAATATTTTAGTGATTTACTAAATCGCACAGTTGTAGGAAAAATGTTGTTTATAACACGTGCCGAAAAAGATTACATGCTCGTGCAGATTTCCGCACTCAGCAAGCCTCGTGCGTTAAATTCTGCACTTGCACGTAACGAACCTTTTTCGGCACTTGTTATAAAAATAACAATTTTTTTTAAATTTATTTCTTAAATTAACCATTATATTATGAAAGTAAATAATAGTATATTACACACCCAGGGAGAGCAGTGAATGTAAAAAAACACTTCTTATGATGTGTATATCCTTTTTATTTTCGTATTGACAATAACATAAATATTTCGACATAAATATTTACTTGTTTATTACCCACAAAAACTGTGTAGGCAGATATATTAAATGCTTCGTTGATATATTGTTTTGATTATTTGACGTTTCATTTTAGATTTTGGTAACATTGTTTAGTGTAGGTTATCCAGAATTTGTACACCGTTAAATTATTAATGTAAATAAAATTTATTTGTTTAATTAGGCAAAAAAGATTTGGCTATAAATCTAGTCAAGGCAGTAAATCTACTTTTTTGCTATGTTGCACACATTTTTTTTTCAGATTATTGAACATGAATATGAATTATGAGAGCCCGTAGGTAAGTGGGAATCGAATGGTCGGAGAACCTCCGTTTGATAACTGGAGTTTAGTTTTTCTTTTTATCAGATTTGTAATGAAAGAAGATTTCTTTGTTTTAAATGCTATGCAGTTTGCTTTTATTTTATTTGTGCCATTAATAGAAACTTATTTACTTTTTCTTTATACAGGCTGTTCCATTTAAATATGCCACCATTGCTATCTCGAGAACTGTAAGAAATACGAGATTGGTTAAATTAGCAAAGAACCACCATTTTAAAAGATTATTACAATAAGCAAAACAATATTTTTTTGACTAGTGGTTCTCAAAATATGGGACACAACTTTCTTATTTTAAATGAGAACAGATGTTTTTTAGGTTATTTGATAGGGTATTTTTTCTTAATTTAACGATATAAATATATCATATTCTAATATAACGAAATAACTGAGAAAAATGCATATTCAATTTACATGTATTTTATTAATATCTGGCTGAAACAAGAGTGCTTTGGATAGAAAATATCTGAAAAATAAACAAATCAAACAATGGTGTAATTACAATAATATTAAAATTAATAAATATTAAATTATAAAAATTGTTGAAAACTTCCCCCATTCTGATTAATGCATAAATGAACTCTTTTAAATAAACGATAAACTTCATAATTTGAAAAAGCTATCCCTGTGGCTCCTCCACCACTAACATGTTTGGGGGCCGTGATTTGACGACTGGTAACCGCACTTCACGCGCAAAATATATCACTTACCGAGATCTGCTTCAGCAGAGTGCCACACCCAGTAATGGGTAGAAGGCGATATGATATATTTTTTTTACTTTTTTTTTTTTTTTAAATAAACTATGTCTAACTTTTCTTAATGTTCTCCTGTCGATATTAGTGATGACATCTTCAATATTATTTCTTAAATTTTCTACATCGGGATGTACTATGGCATAAACGTTGTCTTTTAGATAGCCCCATAAAAAGAAATCCAATGGGCTTAAATCAGGGGATCTTGCGGGCCACGCAATTGGACCATTGGTAACAATTCATTGATTTCATCTTGTTGGAAATATACGTCTCGCAATACTAATAAGAGCAGATCATCCAAAATATTGTCTACCATGTCCCTGAGAAATTCCAAATATCGAGCGCCAGTAAGCGTACCTTATACATATAACAGTAAACGCGATTGTTTAAAATGGCACACTGATGCAACTCTAATAATGTGTATTGCGCCTGTTATACATTCCATTATTAGAAAAACTGGCTTCGTCGGTCTAAATAATTTTCATTAAAATTTCATATCCCTCATTTTGTAATAAATGGCAAAATTCTAATCTTTGCTCATGATCGCCAGGATGAAGTGGTGGATTTTGTGATTTTTATATGGTTTATAGTTGCTTTTTTTAAAAATACTGATGCACTGTAGCCACACCTACATTGCATTCGGCAGCAACCATTCTTATGCTAAATATGCTAAAATGTCTATTTAAATATTATGTCCAACACGCGCTCGCTTACAATTGAATGCCTGAGTATTCGCACGAAGTCTTGTTTCTAGTTTCCTGAAAAATCGTCGTCCAGGAACTTCTCTATCAGAATACCGTTATCTGTACATGTTAACTGCATCCCGAGCATTTTTATGACACAAAATGTATACTTTGAACATATCAACTTTTTCATCGTGAGTAAGATTATTCATTTTCTTCTTAAAACTGACAGTTTGAGAACATAACATTTAACAACAAACAATGAAACAATGTTATAAAAAACAATATATTCAATTATTTTCTATCCAAAGCACTCTTATTTTAGCGAGATATAAATAAAATACTTGTAAATTTTACATGCATTTTTCTCAGTTATTTTGTTGAATCAGAAAAAAATACTCTATCGAATAACCTAAAAAAAAATCTATGTTCTCACTTACAATAAGAAAGTTGTGTCCCGTATTTTGAGAACCACTGATCGAAAAAAAAATGTTTGCTCATTGTAATAGTCTTGTAAAATGGTGGATCTCTGCTAATTTAACCAACCTCGTAGCTCTTATAATTCTCGATATAGCAATAGTAAACTCCATTCCCTGTATGAAAACGATGACGTCATATGTGGACGAGGTTATCATAGATACGATGAAATATAGCTATCTTTATTAATAATATTCGTATCTATGCGAATGGAATTAATGTATGTCTTAATAAGTAAAGACACACGTTTCATGTTTTTTCATGTTCTAACACATTTATTATTTTAATGAAAACGTATGAGAGTTCTTACCAGTACGAAAATTTATATTTACTTTGTTCACATTTGTTTATAAAATAAAAATAGAGACCTATGGTCATGATTTTATTATTTTCTCGCCTGTCATTTCTAAGTTTGTGACATTTTTGGTACATAAACACAGAACGAAATGGCTAGAAAAATTTTAGGTAATTAAATGCAGAAATACGTTTGTCATCTTCATGATTATTTTGCGCTGAAGTTAGAGAATGGAGGAGCTTTAATTAATTTAACTGTAGTACAAGGGGTAATGTGCATTGTATTTTCATATATTATTTATTTATGTATAATAATAATACGCATTATAATGTATATTCTTTTGAGTTTTATTTTACAAAATTACATATTTCAATAACGTAAGTAATATACTTCGTGCGTTAAGATAAATTTATATTTGGTTTTTATTTAATATATATATGATTTGGGTTCATTTGTAAACTAATTGAACTTTATAAAGTAATAAATATTTTAATCTGCCATTTAAATTTTAGGTTATGTTTTAAAAATGTATGTCAATCTAATACCATTGTAAACGTTTTAAGTACAAAATCTTGAATCACATGGATACCGAATGTGATGTAATGGTTTCTATACAGGGAATGAAGGTAATAGTTATTTTGAATTTAGTCTAGGTAATAAATATGGCGTTCTCCCGCATTGGAAACATATTTTTTTGCCCGATTGTTTAATATTAATATGAATTTTGTGATTATCTTTAATATTCTTAATGTTATGGACATCATCGTAGTCATCATGTTCATATATATTTGCTACCTATGTAAAAACAAATATGACTTTTATAATATCAGAAACATCATTCTGCTTTTTGTAAATGTTATCAATCACTATAATAATAAAAGTTACAATATATAATATAAGAGCGAAATTAAAGAAACTGTGTGCGGTTATAATTAATTAAATCATAAAAGTCTAATTTGTTGTTTGTCTTTATAGCCTTAGCTATAAAAGTGCACTTGTATAGATTAGGCTTTAAAAGTAGCACTTAACAGCCTGTCAGTTATCAACAAAAGTCTACTTTTAATGCCAATCGTCAAAAAAATATTGTGTTTACAGGTTATTTACAAAATTGGCGACAAGCTTTAGGTACAATGATTATGCAATTAATTCTGAATCGATAATCCTAAAGCAAAGCCACACGAACTACTTTAAATAAATATAAATTTGGTAACACCGAATCAAACAACTATTATAGAAATTATCAAGTAACTATGCAAATCAATCCGACAAACGTCGAAATTAGTCATATTATTTTTATTACAAACAAAAAACTTTTTTGTACTATGTTGTCGCATATTTTAAAAATACTGCTGAAGAAGAGTTAAAAATTGAAAGTTTTATTATTTAGCTTACATCTAATAGCACATTTACGAAGGGCCGTATAATTTTTTTGTATTAGGATTGTCGACTTAATCACGAAATCGTTCTACGTGAAGCTTGTCACCCATTTCCTGTACACCTACATACAGTATATAATTTCGAACTACCTTGAAAAAATGTCTGCGGCCGCCCATGGCACTCATTATTCTGCTATAAAGCGGTAGCTAAGTAAAAGATATGCTTATAATTTCATAAATGTCATTCTGCATTCTGTGCCAAAAAAAATCGATATTTTTTTATTTCGCTCTTCTTCGAGTATATCATTCCCCGTTCAAATTCATTCAGATTCCCAAAATTTTAAACAATTCGGTTAACATTTAGAGGTGCATCAAGCCCAAAACGTGTTTTTTGAAGTTTTTTCTCAATTTTTGTGAGGTTTCATAACACTGTTCTACAATAACGGGATGTTTGACACTTGGGAGACATTATTACATTCAAACACAAAGTATTTAATGCATTTCAGATCCAATTTCGGACAGATATGTTGGCGAAAACAACCATTCCTAAAAACTGTAATTTCAACTCTCAACTTCAATAACTTCATACTTTTAGGTTCATTATGCGTCATATGCTCTTTTAACGTAGTCTAGTATCATGTAGCATTAATTGATTTGATAATTTCAGAAAAAATCGCCCATCAGTTATAATAATCTACACTTGAGTGAAAAAACGCACTACTTGAAAATGCAACAAAAATGGCAAAAATTCCGAGTGCCATAATTCTAACCCTTTTTAACTCAAAGATTCATCCATTTTAGACTGAATGCAACCGAGTTTTGGGCACTCGGAATTTTTGCCAGCGTTAACTTCAGTTACATACTGCTCATATTTAATAATCATCTAGATCAGTGTTTCCCAAAGTGTGGTACGCGTACCCCCTGGGGTACGCGAAGAGTTTGAAAGGGAACATGTGGCTCCGGGATTTTTCTGCGCCTGGTGCAACAAGCAACTTATTATTATTATTATTATTATTTCGACTACAAACATAAAAAAATATAAAACTTCGGTAATTGTTAGTATTGTGTATGTGTCGTTTTGTATGCATGCGTTGACTACGCATTATATTCCCCCACTCCATGGCTCAGACAATAGTGTCACACATTAAATATGTTTTGCTTGTTATTAAAGTATATGCATTTGTTTTTTGACGACGGGTACACAGTTTTACGATAATTATAGAAGGGGTACACATATGTCGAAAGTTTGGGAAACACTGATGTAGATGAAAATATTAGTTTAATAGAAAGTAATTCAACAAAATATGTGAAAAGGTTTGCTGACGATTAGTCAGAAAGACAGGTAAATAGAAAAGATATTGTTATCTTTCATTATTATTATTCATTAAATTTCTTAAATATAAAATTTAAAAACTGAAAGCTACAATGAAATTAACAATTAACAATTAATTTTATCATAACTCAATACATTTTAGAAAAAAATAATAGTTAAATACTGTTAACAACTTATTCAACTGTTAGCGAATCATAAATTAATATATCATTACGCATTTTACCAATTACTGGGTGTGGCACTCTGTCCTTACGGCTCCCAAATATGCTAGTGATAAAGGAGTGAAAAGGGTAATTTCAATAGAATCTACCCCATCATAATACAAATAAATTAATATATTTTTTTTTGTTTTACAGAGTAACATAAATTAATGTATGACAAAGAAAAAATTACTTACAATGGCGACACGTAAGCAACCACCCCGGTGATTGGGAAACAACTTCCATCATGTAAATATGAAAGTACGAATCATTTTAATTTTTATAAGTTGTAAACCAATGAACAATGTCGTCAGTCCGAAAATTTGGAGGACAATATAAATAATTTACACATTTAGGGCCGGTTGCACCAACATTTAATTCAATGTACGTTAAGTAATGGGGAGTTATTATTTAAGGTAGCATTATTTTAATTATCGTTGCACCGAATTTTGAAATGAATTATAATCCGCCATTAGTAAATGAGTCATTGTGTGTAGGTTGGCAACAAAAATTTGCTATATTTGTTTATATATATATATATAAGTGGCAACATTGACATTCTGTCATGCGCTCTTTACTATTCTTATAATCAAAATATGTTAAAGATCTAAAATTTTACTTGAAATACTGTCTGAATATTTTCCAATAATAGAAAATAAGAAAACCGATAGGGAAACATTAAGAACAAAAGTAATGCGTGGAACTCTGTATGTAATTGAATGTAGTTACAGAAGAGCAAAGAACTGATCAATAATTAATTTTTTACGAGGAATATAAGATGAAAAACAATTTATTGCAAATTTCAACAAAAAGTTTAAACCGCTTACAAATTCATACAAATGAATTATTGTACAAATACATATTTGTTTTTAAAAATGGGCACTATAATTAAACATAAATTAATTTAATTTTAGGATCAATCAAAAGAATCAGTATTTATGCCCAATGATAAAAATATTGTAATTGCTACAACTAATTCTGCAGTATCAGATGTATTTACTAACGTTCATGCTGAAACATCAGAAACATCCATATCTATTAATATTACAAAAATTTTCAAAATATAAAAAAACCCGTGAGAAATTTTGTAAGCCAAATAAAGAATATGAATCTATTTGGAAAAGAATATTACTAAAATTAATTTAAATAAACAAAAAAAGACTTTGATTGAAACTGAATGAAAAATTAAACTTATGGAATTTGAAGAACAAAATCAAATGTTATTACTATATTGTGATGACATTCTATAATATATAAATAATAATTAAATTACTTGTATTTTTTCAGTGTTTTTCTAATGATTATTATGTTGGCTATTTTAAAATTACCTGTTTATAATATGTATATTCACGTCTTTTTCACAAATTCACTACGTCTGTCTCTATAAACAATGATATTATTGCAATCTGTCATATTATTAATGAACCTTTAAATATTTAATGCTACTAAAATGGTATCTTAATTTAATGTAGTATTTAATGCTTCTTTAAAGTAAAAGTATGTTGGTGCAACGAAATTAAAATTTTTTTAATGTTTGTTAAATTTAACTTTCCATTAAATATTTAATTATTGTTGGTGCAACCAGCCCTTAGTTACAAAATTTAATATGTATTAAATATGTAGAATAATTTTATATTTATTAAATGTTTTTAAAATTAATTTACAAATATTGTATGAGTTTTTTTCCGGGGCCCTAGATGTTTGGGGGTCCTAAACAACTGCTTATTTTGCTAATACGTAAATGCAGCCCTGTTTCATATACTATATTTGATGATACAACAGCATCATCCCTTACATGTAAATGGCTTAGATTTCCAGCATTTATCAATTCGTCTTCTTCGTATCAGCAATTGCAGTTAACTTAACAAAACCATTCAAATTTGCCATTATTAAAATATTTCAAATAATAATAAATATATGCGCACAGTACTTATGAATAATAAATACCACTCGTAGCGTTTAAACAAAATATTTAACGTACATAATAGTCGAGATGTAGTGATTAGGACGGTTCGAATTCGGGCGACTCCCGAATTTTTCTGTTATAAATTTAACTTTAAAATATTTAATTGGAATTTCATTATTGCAGGTGTTCAATATTGTTTTATTGTTGCTGATTTTTTAAAACACTTCCATTTTACTTTACTCCATAAATATCTATCAATTATTTCCACAGAAACTTGTCCTTTTAAATAAATTCTGTCTAAATTTTCTGAACTCACTAATAATAATCCGCTGTCATGAAGCCGGCCGATAACCATTAGTTTTAATCAGATATCAATTAATTAATCATTATTTCTTTTAGTTTATAAGCATATTATTTTATATTATTATTCTTAGTATTCTTTAAACAAAGTTAGTTATTTTGTGTATACTGTAGTTCAATCACTTAATGATTATTTCTTTTAGTTTATAAGTATATTATCTTATATTCATAGTGTTTTTGAGACATAGTTAGAGTCATTTCATATATCCGGTAGTTTGAAGTATACCCATAAATTGCTTGTGACATTTTTCTGACTTTTGTAAAGCTTCTTGTTACATTTCCTTTGCAATTCGTCACAGACCATTCAAACCTTAAATTCTAACTTTAATGTTGTGTTCTTTTGATTTTTGTAAAAATGACTTTGTCCATAATTTAATAACAAGTTCCCGTGGTGCAGTCCTACCTGCTCTTTGAACCTCTTCGCCGACATCTCTTGTTCTAAGAAATCCTTGTAATTTTACTTAAGATTATTGCACTTGTGACTAGTTCGTTCCCTTTCCAAATTTCCAACCACCAATGTCAGCCTCCCAAGTGAGTGGTACTACACCCAATTGGTCCTCTTTAACAACCCCTCCTTTTTAAGGGTTAGTCAATAAGTCTTCTTGTAAGACAAAAATCGAAAAGACAATCAGATTATCTAAAACTCTCAATATCACTAAGTCACGAACTCAAATTCAACTTCTCCAAAAATCACTACCATTTTATCATTTTCATTTTATTCTGTATATATGTATATTTTAATTGTAGCATAAATGTGTTAAATATATACAGTTAAACAAATTAAGAGTATAATTACTTCGCACAGATTACCATAGTGCGGAAACATACGGGGTGATTTCCCATAACACCGCTTTCCATAGACGAACATAAACATCATTTATCCATCATATTTGAGAAATAAGTCAATTATGAAATTTTAATTCATTTAGACAAATGCAGTTTTGGTCAAACAGAAATTAAATTTTTAAGTCAACATATTTCTAAAAACAATGTTGAACCAAACGAGAGTAAAATTAAAACACTACAAAATTATCGGCAATCACAAACGCAACGTCAATCAATTGCTATCACAGGTTCATACCTAATTGCGTTTAGTTTACAACCGCTACGTAAATTAATTAACAATAAAAAATTTGTAAAACTAAAACAATCGGCTGAAATACAAAATGTCATACAACTTCTGTCACAATTAAAAAAGTTTTGATAAATACAATTTATTTAAACATGCCATAATTTTACACAATCCTTAATATTATGGTAGATACATCGAATATAGGAATTGGAGCTGTTTTGCAAAAATTCTATAATAATGAGTGACAACCAATCAGCTTTTACTCAACAGCATTCACACCAACACAAACAAGGTAGAGCACTTTCGGTCGTGATTTACTAGTAATTAAAAAAAAATCAAACATTTGATTGATCATGAGATTCGAATACATTTACAAAAATTTTTAAAAAAAAGTATGTCAAAATTTTTACAACCAAACCACTTACTTTAACAAAAAGAAAAACTTTTATACATTCTGATTTATTTCAAACTGAATTTATTTTTATTAGAAATGATACAATGAAAACATCACTTCAATATAATTGCGATGGCCATTTCAAAGTTGTTTACTTTTTTGTAAACGAATATCATTTGGAAACGTAGCGTTATCTGTCAGTTCAGATAAGTAATGCCACCATATTGTTTACGTATTTAAAAAATCCGAAATGTATACAGGTCAAAAGAAGGTAGTATTATGCAATTATTTATATCAATAGTTAGTATTTTACTGTATCTCTTAGTGATCTCGAGATTCTAAAGGTGACCACGTTAACTTGAACATCCTGTATAGATGCGAGATGCAAGTCCCTTTTTTGTTTCATGTAATCTAGTTTTTTTTAAACTTTTTTTTATATTATTTCTGTTTAATAATTTTATTATAAATACTTACTTGTTATGAATGGTATTCTTTATTTTATATTTATTTATATTTGAGCCTTTCCCGTGAAAAAATCCTAGATCCGCTCCTGGATATACTGCGAATATGCGACAAGAAGCTTAATTTCTATATTGCTTTTTAAACTTCCGTAAAAGAGCGAATTTAGTAGATACAAACTAAATCTACGTATTTAATCTCTCATTCAGTGAAGATTGAAATATAGATTTGCTACAGTGACGTTTCGTACATTTGGACATTAACTCCCGAAAACAATGAAATATCTATTTAATTTTTTAGTTTCTTTTTTTTTTTGTAATACATAATTATATCTTAATAATAATATTTAATTTAATTGTGCGGAGATTTTTATTCCAGTAGTGGATTGGCTAGGTCGGCGGATGTGCAATTGCCGCTTGGGCTCCAATGTTCCAGGGCTCCATTGGGTTTTATACCAATTAACCAGAGCTGGATAAACTACTTAGAACTAGTAGTGAAGCTAAAGCTTCCGCTACTCTTTAAAAATGTAACGCAGCTACATTTAAAAACTAATGTTAAATAAGCTACTCAATTTTACAGCTACTTTTGTCAGCTCGTATATTAGAGGAAACAACAAATAATTATTTTACGTGGGTGAATCTGTTTCAACAAATGACTTTGTTATACATATAATTTATTTTTTACATTTATTCTATTTTAAAATACAAATTTTCCATAATGTATTTTTTTTTCTTTGTGTTTATACACTTATTAAAGTAAATTATTGTATTAGTTAAATTATTTAATGATTTAAATTCAATTTAATCCAAATTAAAAACTGTTATTCCCAGTATTATACAATATAGATTTGGAGTCGTGGTTAGGCTTGCCACTTCTCCGGGTTTGACCCGGAGACTCCGGGTTTCAGTGAGTTATCTCCGGGCTCCGGGTTTAATTATTATTTCTCCGGGTTGTGTAAGTAAAATTGAATATGTAGTGCTATGTAGTTAGTTGTCCAGGACAAATCAGTCTCACTTTCGGAATCTTCTACGCCGCTAAATTATTAATTTTTTTTCTTTGATGATCTTCTACATCTTACTCTTATCTAGTTTAATTTCTGTCACAAAATCTTCCAATTTCTTGATTCTGTCTTCATGATTTTAAGGAAGAATTTATAAAATTAATTTCGGTTTTAATAGTTGATATATCATCTTGTACGTATCAGATCAATTTTTTTAGAATTGTATCAAGTTTTCACAAATAGACATAATTTTAGGTGAGGGGATGTCTTCTGTTGCATGTGTTTATCTTCAATTTTGTCAATATTATTACAGTTTAATCGTATATATATATAACGTTCAGTACACTAATTTTATTGTTACAGTAGATTTATCACTTCCAATCTTGTTTTACTTTATTTTATATGTAATTATTTTATCATAACAAAAACACTTGTCGTTAACAAAACAATGTAATCCTTTTTTTTATTAAATAGGTTAATAATAATAAAATTGCAGAATCTTCTTTAAAAAAAATAATCACCGTCTCCGGGCGAGACTTAGTTCTGAGGTGGTAATCCTAGTCGTGGTGTTGTATAATTTGTAATGAATTCGAATCATGGGCACCGACTTTTGAAAATATCCTTGGGGGCACACGTTTTAATAATGATCAAAATCATAACAAGTATTAGCGAATTGCGTAGAATTACCTAAATGTTTTACTTATTAAAATATAAACATAAGAACTTATCAGCCGAGAATATAATAGATATGGAATAAAGTGTTCCTTTAATGAACGAATGTTATAGTAATTTTTATAAAATTAGAGAGTGATAAAAGAAATTAAAACAACAAAGATAATATCAATATATTGACTTGCCCACTCACAACGCAAACGTCTACCAGAAGCGTATCACTCTAAATTTTGCGAAACAAAACTGATTTGACTTACAAATAAATAGGTTTGAAAATGAACTATGTTAAATATAGTTGAGCTGTAGCACTCTGCCGTAGAATATTAAAGTAAGTGACATACAGGTATTCATTATATGGGGTAGCTAGCTCAGTGGTATCAAGTCGGCCTGTGGATCCTGGGAACCCTGGTTCGATTACCACAGGCGACAAACAATTTTCACCATATTAAAACTACCACTGTGGCTCCCTCACCACTAACATCTATGGGGGCCGTGATTTTACGGCTGGTAACCGCAATTAACGCGCAAATATATCACTTACCGAGATCTACTTCGGCAAAGTGCCACACCCAGTAATGGGTAGAAGGCGTGATGATATATTTATTTATTTATTTATTTATATATTCATTATTAGTTCAAACAAATCGTTTTATATGAATTTACGATAGCTTTAAAAATAGTACTATTTAATAATAGTAGTTCCTTATTCATTTTAAAACGAATTATTGATAATTTATAATAAACTGTATATACGAGTGAAGGAATTTGCCTATAACTATATATATATATATATATATATATATATATATATATATATATATATATATATATATATATATATATATATATATATATATATATATATATATATATATATATATATATATATATATATATATATGGGTCATTCTCTGGGAAACGGACACCCCACCTTCTCCAAAATTTGGAGCATCCAAAAATTTTTTGAAGGGCACGGAAAAATCGAAAAAAGTGTCTAGTTTTCAAATATGACTGGTGAAATTGTTAATTTTCATTATTTTTGGGTGTTTTGCCAATTTCTTTTTGCAAAGGATTTAAGAAAAAAATTTTAAAGTTGAATAAAATGCCTAGGTTTGCTTTTTTTCTTAAATTGACGGTGGCATCTCGTTTCTTGTTAAAAAACTGAAATATTTTGTCTCCAATAAATTTTTCTAAAAAGTTACCCTTTTTTAGTAAAAGTGGGTCAAAAATAATATTATTATTTGAAATCTGTCAATTTTTTACTCAAAAACAAAGCATCCTACGAAAAAAAAATATGTAACAAAAAATGCTTAGAATTCATCAGAGAATACGTGTAATTTTTTTTTTTTTTTTTTTTTTTTTTTTTTTTTTCTGGCTTCTTTGGCGGACCAACTACACAGGTCATATGCCGCCATTACGCCCTGATCTGCGTTTTAGTTGTTATTGTCAACAGCAACGCGAGTTTTCTCTGGACGGTCACCCATCCAAATACTACCCGCGCGCAACGTTGCTTAACTCGCGTTATCGCTTAGATCAGTACCAACGAGCGCAGCCATGGCCGTTGACAGGTGTAATTTTTTTCAGACCTTTTTAAAAATTTTTTTTAGAAGAGAATTTTAGAAAATTTTTAAAATGTTTCAGAACATTCTGATAAATTTTATGATAGTACCACCTTAAAGCTAACGCTATATTGAAAGATAGAAATCAAGAAACAAGAAATTTTAAGAATGTTTCTTTGCGAAAATTGAAAGAGTATGAAAATTGGAATAGAAAAATTTAATGATTTTTTTACTCGTAAAGGATCACAATTCCAGAAAAATTTAAATAACAGAAAATGCTTCGATTTTATAGAAGAATACGTGTGATTTTTTTCAGAATTTTCTGAAATATTTTAAAAATTTTCTAAAATTCTATAGTCCAAAAAAACAACAAAAAAAATAAAAATGTCTCAAAAATTTCTGAAAAAAATCAACCGTATTCTCCGACGAATTTTAAGCATTCTCTGTTACATAATTTTATTTTGTAGGATTCCTTGTTTTTGAGTAAAAAATTGATAGATTTCAAATAATAATATTTTTTTTGACCCACTTTTAATAAAAAAGGGTAACTTTTTATAAAAATTGGCAAGAAATAAAATATTTCAATTTTTCAAAAAGAAACGAGATGCTACCGTCAAAATAAGAAAAAAACCAAACCCAAGCATTTTATTCAACTTTAAAATTTTTCGCTTAAATCTTTGGCCAAAAAAAATGGGCAAAACAAAAATAAATAAATAAATATATCATCACGCCTTCTACCCAATGCTGGGTGTGGCACTCTGCTAAAGCAGATCTCGGTAAGTGATATATTTTTGCGCGTGAAGTGCGGTTACCAGTCGTCAAATCACGGCCCCCAAACATGTTAGTGGTGGAGGAGCCACAGGGATAGCTTTTTTCAAATTATGAAAATTTGTCGCCTGTGGGAATCGAACCAGGGACCTCAGGATCCACAGGCCGACTTAATACCACTGTGCTAGCCATCCCATATGGCAAAACACCCACAAATAATAAAAATTATCAATTTCGCCATTCATATTTGAAAACTAGATACTTTTTTCGATTTCCTCATGCCCTTCAAAAGTTCTGTTGATGCTCCAAATTTTGGAGAAGGTGGGGTGTCCGTGTCCCAGAGAATGACCCATATATATATATATATATATATATATATATATATATATATATATATATATATATATATATATATATATATATATATATATATATATATATATATATATATATATTGTGACGAAGCGCAATTGTCACAATGATTTTCGGCTCAGAATCCGCGGTTTTTAATGCGCGAGTCACGGAATCGCGAATAGCGCGCGAACGCAGGACCGTACTCGCGCGCCGTGTTCGCCGCGGACACAATGCTATCCATCTCACCCGATTTCCTACTTTTGAACCAAATCCAAACTCCCGTGATCCAGTTTCCAAATTCAACCAAATCTCCCTATCCTTTAGCATTGTGCGAGCCACCGACAACATCCTAGGACCGGATTAATTAGCAAAACTGTATATAAACCGGGCCCTCAGCCATCGAGAGACAGTCAGTTCATCCGTCTTCGAGTGTGAAAACCTCGAAGATAGCGAGTCACCTGAAAGTTCACCAGCCGTCAAAGAAGAAGTCGTCTTCTCCGTCTTCTAGGTAAGCAACCGCACTCCGTTTGTTTTCCGTACCGTGTCGTGCGCTTCCTAGAGGTTGTTTTTGTTTTTTCGTCGGGCTACCAGCGTCCGTCACGTGTCCCCCTCCGTTTTCTGGTACTTGTGCAGAGGCACAAAATATTACTTCTGTCACGCAGAGCGAGAAATCCTAGGCGTCCCAGTCGTAACGTTTGTGTTTCTCTCCGGGCTACCAGCGTCCGTCACGTGTCCCCCTCCGTTTTCTGGTACTTGTGCAGAGGCACAAAATATTACTTCTGTCACGCAGAGCGAGAAATCCTAGGCGTCCCAGTCGTAACGTTTGTGTTTCTCTCCGGGCTACCAGCGTCCGTCCCGTGTCCCCCCTCCGTTTTCTGGTACTTGTGCAGAGGCGCAAAATATTACTTCTGTCACGCAGAGCGAGAAATCCTAGGCGTCCCAGTCGTAACGTTTGTGTTTCTCTCCGGGCTACCAGCGTCCGTCCCGTGTCCCCCTCCGTTTTCTGGTACTTGTGCAGAGGCACAAAATATTACTTCTGTCACGCAGAGCGAGAAATCCTAGGCGTCCCAGTCGTAACGTTTGTGTTTCTCTCCGGGCTACCAGCGTCCGTCCCGTGTCCCCCTCCGTTTTCTGGTACTTGTGCAGAGGCACAAAATATTACTTCTGTCACGCAGAGCGAGAAATCCTAGGCGTCCCAGTCGTAACGTTTGTGTTTCTCTCCGGGCTACCAGCGTCCGTCCCGTGTCCCCCCTCCGTTTTCTGGTACTTGTGCAGAGGCACAAAATATTACTTCTGTCACGCAGAGCGAGAAATCCTAGGCGTCCCAGTCGTAACGTTTGTGTTTCTCTCCGGGCTACCAGCGTCCGTCACGTGTCCCCCTCCGTTTTCTGGTACTTGTGCAGAGGCACAAAATATTACTTCTGTCACGCAGAGCGAGAAATCCTAGGCGTCCCAGTCGTAACGTTTGTGTTTCTCTCCGGGCTACCAGCGTCCGTCCCGTGTCACCCTCCGTTTTTGGTAACTTCACGAGATTGCCGGATCTCACTCCAACCACGTCAGAGCGAGAAATCCCCGACGTCCGCCGCGGCTACCGTCACGCCGTCGCCGGAGTCGACCGCATCCGGCACCTGTCACCGTCATTTTGGGGTACGCCCTCAGTCGCGATACTCCGTACATTATCAGCCGTAACTCGGGTACCCCACGGAAATCTTAAAAACGGTTTTCACTTCCACCATCAGCACACCATCCGTCATCTCCGAGCACCCAGCGTCGCGACGCCAGGCGTCGGTTTCCAAAAAAGTTGGAAAACCACTCTTCACCATTCGACACTACTAACCAGCCGCTACTTAGTGGACCCCGCCGTCGGGACGCTCGGCGTCGTTATTTTTACAAACTCCGGTTTTGCGCTCTACGTGTTCGCGGGCACCCCAGCAGTCGATTGCGACCACCCCCCGGGTCATATCAGCGTCGCGACGCCCGGCGTCGATTTTCGAAAAACCGAGTTTGGGCTCGTTGTACTCGCGGACACCCAAGCAGACGATTGCGACCACTCCCCGGGTCAGCGACGCCCAGCGTCGTCCACGGAAGCCAGGTAGAAACGATTCTCCTGGGTACACCGACCCTCGTGGTGGCAGCTATCATCACCCGCAACACCATCACCGTCCGGACCATTTTCCAGTATACCAACGAATTGTTTTTAATATCAAATAAAACGCAACAGCACTGTTTCACCATTATTGTATGTTTTATTCTTTCTTCATACCCAAACCTCAATCTCCATACCTGCTATCCGGAACCGTTGGCGCCCGAGCAACCAGCGCCAACATTTGTCGCCGAGTTGGTCAAGAACTCGTCACAAATTTGGCGCCCGAGCAGGGACCTCGAAGAATAGAATACAGACGTCCACAAAATGGTGCAATCCGGCACAGCGAAGACCAGCTGGAGGAACTCATCAATCGACGAATCCGCGTCAAAATTTTTTTAAGGCTGTTCTAGATCCGACCGAGAGAGCAGCGGAGCAACCATGCTAGGGTGGGACCACCTAGGCTGGGACCACGTCGTGTGGGACCACCTAGGGTGGACACCCTGACGAGTGGCTCCGTCAGGGTGATAGGATGGGCTGGCAGCGGACCGTTACCGCTGCCAGGTACCGGTCGGGTTACTAGGCGCAAGAAGCCACGGATCCGTCCGGTGATAGGGATCCTGGAGGATCGCCTTGTCTGTCCCGCCCGCACTGCACCACCACCGACTCCAGCACATACAGCAGCCTCGTTGCCTGGATGGGAACCTGGCGATGGCGATGAGGCCCTGCGAGTGGCCTTGGTCGCCAGGTTCGGCCCATTCCCCGGAAGTGGAGCCCTGGCACCAGAAATCCGGCCCCTCCGGTCGCCTTCAGCTGAAGACGACATCCTAGACCTGGCCACGTCGCCCATACCGTCCGATACCGAGGACGACGTGGTGTAGGCCCCGTCGGGATCCGGAGACACCCTGGTGCGGCAGGACGTCAGCCTGACGCGGAGTCCAGTCCGACTCCCAGCGTCAGACGTCCACTCCCTTCCCCCGTGCAGCATCGAGGCAGCGGCGCAAGAGCTGATGGACCTGCTCTCGGCCCTCAGCGACGACGATGCTGAGTCGACCCCCCAGCAGCCGGACCCACCGCAGCCCACCTGGCAACCCGTTCCGCCGGCCGGCCAGGACTACACCGTCTGGATCCAGGAGCAGCGACCCCCTGGATCATCGAGGACAAAGCGGCTGCGGATCCGGCTCCCCAACGGACTACGGGTCACCATCCCCCGTCGCCCAACCCCTCCCCCAAGCCCCTAGTGCAGTGTGCCACCGCCCTCCCCCCAACGACGAGGTTAGACATTTCTGTGCCGCCTTCGAACGTTTTTGTGTTAGTTAAGTGTAGTTAAGTGTAGGTAAGATTAGTTAAGTTTGCTTTGTTTCTTTTTTTAAATTCATTTTGTTTAGTTTTTTGGTTAGTCATGTAAGTCCTGGTTAGTTAAGTTATGTAATTATGTTTTTTTTCTACCGTTTGTTAGTTAAGTGTGTTAATATAAGTCTTTAGCTTAGTTAAGTCAATTTGTGTACTTTTTGTACTGTTACCTGTACTATTACCTGTACTGTTGGACTGTAAATACACCGATTCCGTTTCCTGTTTTTCTCCGAAGTAACCCGGGGATGTGACGAAGCGCAATTGTCACAATGATTTTCGGCTCAGAATCCGCGGTTTTTAATGCGCGAGTCACGGAATCGCGAATAGCGCGCGAACGCAGGACCGTACTCGCGCGCCGTGTTCGCCGCGGACACAATGCTATCCATCTCACCCGATTTCCTACTTTTGAACCAAATCCAAACTCCCGTGATCCAGTTTCCAAATTCAACCAAATCTCCCTATCCTTTAGCATTGTGCGAGCCACCGACAACATCCTAGGACCGGATTAATTAGCAAAACTGTATATAAACCGGGCCCTCAGCCATCGAGAGACAGTCAGTTCATCCGTCTTCGAGTGTGAAAACCTCGAAGATAGCGAGTCACCTGAAAGTTCACCAGCCGTCAAAGAAGAAGTCGTCTTCTCCGTCTTCTAGGTAAGCAACCGCACTCCGTTTGTTTTCCGTACCGTGTCGTGCGCTTCCTAGAGGTTGTTTTTGTTTTTTCGTCGGGCTACCAGCGTCCGTCACGTGTCCCCCTCCGTTTTCTGGTACTTGTGCAGAGGCACAAAATATTACTTCTGTCACGCAGAGCGAGAAATCCTAGGCGTCCCAGTCGTAACGTTTGTGTTTCTCTCCGGGCTACCAGCGTCCGTCACGTGTCCCCCTCCGTTTTCTGGTACTTGTGCAGAGGCACAAAATATTACTTCTGTCACGCAGAGCGAGAAATCCTAGGCGTCCCAGTCGTAACGTTTGTGTTTCTCTCCGGGCTACCAGCGTCCGTCCCGTGTCACCCTCCGTTTTTGGTAACTTCACGAGATTGCCGGATCTCACTCCAACCACGTCAGAGCGAGAAATCCCCGACGTCCGCCGCGGCTACCGTCACGCCGTCGCCGGAGTCGACCGCATCCGGCACCTGTCACCGTCATTTTGGGGTACGCCCTCAGTCGCGATACTCCGTACATTATCAGCCGTAACTCGGGTACCCCACGGAAATCTTAAAAACGGTTTTCACTTCCACCATCAGCACACCATCCGTCATCTCCGAGCACCCAGCGTCGCGACGCCAGGCGTCGGTTTCCAAAAAAGTTGGAAAACCACTCTTCACCATTCGACACTACTAACCAGCCGCTACTTAGTGGACCCCGCCGTCGGGACGCTCGGCGTCGTTATTTTTACAAACTCCGGTTTTGCGCTCTACGTGTTCGCGGGCACCCCAGCAGTCGATTGCGACCACCCCCCGGGTCATATCAGCGTCGCGACGCCCGGCGTCGATTTTCGAAAAACCGAGTTTGGGCTCGTTGTACTCGCGGACACCCAAGCAGACGATTGCGACCACTCCCCGGGTCATATCAGCGCCGCGACGCCCAGCGTCGTCCACGGAAGCCAGGTAGAAACGATTCTCCCGGGTACACCGACCCTCGTGGTGGCAGCTATCATCACCCGCAACACCATCACCGTCCGGACCATTTTCCAGTATACCAACGAATTGTTTTTAATATCAAATAAAACGCAACAGCACTGTTTCACCATTATTGTATGTTTTATTCTTTCTTCATACCCAAACCTCAATCTCCATACCTGCTATCCGGAACCGTTGGCGCCCGAGCAACCAGCGCCAACATTTGTCGCCGAGTTGGTCAAGAACTCGTCACAATATATATATATATATATATATATGTATATATATATATATATATATATATATATATATATATATATATATATATATATATATATTTATATATATATATATATATTTATATTATATATATATATATATATATATATATATATATATATATATATATATATATATATATATATATATATATATATATATATATATATATATAACATTAAATAGGCGATAAATATTGGATTTAATTTGGTGCTGCCACCTATCTTCATACTTATATGATCTGAAACTGTTCTGTAGATCATACAATTGATGAATCTAATGTTCTGGATGTAACACAGAAACAAAATATAACGATTCCAATCGACGGAATAACAAAATACCTGAAAAACCCGATTTTTGGGTAATTTGAGGATTTAGGAAAGGGTAAACCCCAATGTCAGTTATATTGACTTATTCGGTATTGATCTGAGAATACCAGAAATAAAATTCAGCCAATTTGAAGCAAATTGAAAAAAGTTATTGGCCAGAATATATTCTAAAAAAAAGTGCAAAAAACGGTGTTTTGAGGTGCTCGGTGCTGCCTGGGTATTCATCAGAAAAATGTTTCAGCACATCTCCACAACTTTTTGGATGGAACTCTTTCATTTTAGACCCTAGAGAACGACATCAATTTTTTTCGACCCACCCTAATATACATATATATATATATATATATAGAAATTGTCGAAGAAAAATTCAATTATAAAAAAACTTAAACCTTTCGAACATGTTCTTCAATAATTCAATTTAAATTCGCGCTAAAGATATGTTTAATTATATTTTTGCCAGGATTAGTGGCCTGCCTGCATTGAACAATATTTTATTTTTAAAAATCTGGTGTAGTCACCACACGACTTTCTTATACACAGTTTATTTAATATTTAGAATATATGAATAATATTATTAATCATGTAATTTAGTTTTTCAATAATTCAGCATATGTCTGTTTGAAATATATAAAATTTCAAATTTGTTTACGTATATTTTTTTTTTAGTAATGTTGACTACTTTATGTCTAACTTTACTCATGAGGCATGTCCGTTTTTCGAGCACCGTGAGATACGAAGTCGATTAAATTGAGACAAAGTTGCCAAATTAGTTGACCATTTTAATGATGTATTTGTTTTTCCGAAAAAAGACATAGATAACTAGATAAAGCGAACATTAAAATTTTAGTCGATTTAAAATTACTTACTATTTGATCAATGAAATTGATATAGCATCAAAAACGCTGAATTGAACACTTATGACTTGCTCCTTACGTTTGACAATAATTATTTGACATATAAATGTTAAAAATGTTTATGTTTTTCGTTCCTTTGCTACTATGATTATTGGAATATATTATTAAATATATAAATTAGTTTTTCTCAAAATTAGGCGCATATGCAGGAAAATTACAAAAAACATTTTATGTTTCAAACATTTTTGCTAACAGCTTTTATTTGAAACTTTTTGTCGTAACTGATTCCATTTTTTAAATAAATGGAATTTATTGTTTTGTATGTCTAGTAAACTTCCTCTTCCGGTTTTTTTCAATTTCATTCAAAATCCACTCAGCTCTTCGTATTTTCATGAAACTTATAATTACCAAGTTTCGTTAACAAATCTTATCTCGTTCATGAGATATTGCACAGTCGGACACACACACACACACAGTCACACACACACCCCCCCACACACACACACACACACACAAAAGTAAGATAAACATATTTCTGAACTATGAAATTCTAAAACAAGCAGAAAAAATAAAGTATTTAGGAATTTGGATAGACAATCAACTCAACTTTAATGGACATGTAGAATATATTACGAACAAATGTCTCAAATTAATCAATATTTTAGCCATATCTGCAAAAATCAAATGGGGCTTAAGACAACAAGCAGTCAATACGATATACAAGGGGGCTATAATACCAATCCTGTCCTCCGGTGCGCCAGCATGGAGGAGCGCCCTGCAAAAGAAATATAACCAACAAAAACTAAAAAGAGTGCAAAGACTGATTAACATAAAAATATTAAAAAGTTTTAAAACAATATCATATGAGGCTTCATGCGTCCTTACAGGAAATACTCCAATAATAATTAAAGTGAACGAAATTGTAAACATATACGAAAAGCTAAAAATTACTACAGATAGCAATGAAGAATATACCAGCGAAGATCTCAAACTAAGGAAAATAGCTGCCGCACGCCAAGAACGGGAAAGTAGTGAAGATTTGTGGCAAAGTGAGTGGATAAATACTACTAAAGGAAACATAACAAAATCGTTTTTTCCGAACGTTAAAACAAGGTTAAAGGTTAAACTACCATGTTCACCTAAATTAACAGTAATATTAAGTGGTCACGGACATATTAAATGCTACCTAAAGAAATATAAAATGAGTGAAAGTGCAGAATGCGTATGTGGAGAAGAAGA
Organism: Pterostichus madidus; assembly: GCA_911728475.2. Taxonomy (NCBI): domain Eukaryota; kingdom Metazoa; phylum Arthropoda; class Insecta; order Coleoptera; family Carabidae; genus Pterostichus; species Pterostichus madidus. The sequence continues at coordinate 15,917,805 of OU452319.1, forward strand.
TCAAACTGTCAATCACATAATTTATAAGTGTTCAATATTAAATAATGAGCGACAAAAACTGATAACCCAAATAAATAGTAGAGGAAGAAACTGGCCAGAATCAAAACAAGATTTGATTACAAGACATAAATCAATATTTATAGACTTTGTTAACTCAATAAATTTTGAAAGTTTAGATTAAGTTTGTAAATAAAGAAAACACTTTGTATTTTTATTATATAATATATACTCTGTAGTAATATTAGAGAAATAAGGTTCAGATGTGTACAGATTAATATCTAAGTAAGGAAAAAATAATAATTTGTAAATAAGTCTTAATACTGTATTACCATATATATATATAAGGTGGAATTTATTATAAGTAATTAAGGAAAAGTAATGCATAGGAAAATAACATGCCGATGTAAGAAAATTAAATAAGATGAATGATATTAGTATGTAGTATTGTAAAATGGAGCATACTAAATAAATATTTTAATAAAAAAAAAAAAAAAACACACACACACACACACACACACAAGCATACATACATATACACACATACACACACACACACATACAGACATACATATACACACATACACACACACACATACATACAGTCATCATTGTGAAAGTGATCAAAACGGATTCAGTGGACCTCAAAACACGTATTTTCGCGAAAATCTCGTCAACGATTTTTCGATTTTTCACGATTCCAATAATTTCTTATATTGTGTATAAGAAAGAAAAAATGAATATCTAAATAAAATAAATAAATAAATATATCATCACGCCTTCTACCCATTACTGGATGTGGCACTCTGCCTAAGCAGATCTCGGTAAGTGATATATTTTGCGCTTGAAGTGCGATTACCAGTCGTCAAATCACGGCCCCCAAAGATATTAGTGGTGGAGGAGCCACAGGGGTAGCTTTAGAAATTATGAAAATTGTCGCCTGTGGGAATCGAACCAGGGTTCTCAGGATCCACAGGCAGACTTCATACCATAAATATCTAATAGTACATAAATTTAATTAATTACCTAATAAACATATATCTAGCTTATATAATATTACGTAGAAAATCTACTTTATTAAATTATTTTAATTATTATTTAATTTTAAAAATTTAACTGAAGCCGGAATTAGAAACCAAGTCTCTTTAATTTCAGCAAATAATAATTAATTTCATATGTTAAAAAATAAGTTATTACATAATATTCGTTTACAAATTACAATTAAAGTGTAATGATACCTGGACTTCTTTTAATCCGACTGCTTGTTAATTCAGTACAATACTGAACAGTCTATTTATGTAGAATTTTTGGAAAAATATAAATAATTTGATGGAAGTTTCATTGTTTATTTTTTCTGAAAACTTTCATATCTTATTTTAAAATAAATAAAATAAATATAAATATATCATCCCGGCTTTTACCCATTACTGGGTGTGACACTCTGCCGTAGCAGATCTAGATAAGTGCTATACTTACGAGCGTGAAATGCGGTTACCAGCCATCAAATCAGGGCCCCTAAAGATGTTAGTGGTGCGGGAGCCGCAGCGGTAATTTGAATGTGGTGAAAATTGTTTGTCGGCTAGATTCACAAATCCACAGCCCCACTGAGCCACCTACCCCCATTACATAAAAATTTAATCTATGTGCTAAAGGACATTATCATCGGTAATAATCTTGTCCTTTTGCAAAATAACCAAAAATTTTTCATCAACACAACTTTTTTTCTTCAAATGAATGACTTTGACTGTTTCATGGTATGTGAGAATACGGTCCCTGCATCCGAATTAGATCCCAATTTTAATTTGCTCATTCAATAAATTTTGAAAAGGAATTTAAAAGATTTTAAAATTTTATTTATTATATTTGGGAATTGAATTTGAAATCAAGGAAAACTTTATCTGTCAAATAAATAAAATCGGAAAATGATGCAATTCTGAATAAAATGTAGCCAAATAAAAGAGAATATGAAAGACCTACTACTTTATTTAAATTTCAATTATCGTAAATAATTTAGAAAAAAAATATATTTGACAGTTACATCGTAGTATTATATATAAGATATATTCGCATATCGCTTCTCTTCCGTAGCGAACTATATTTAAACCTATATCTATTTTAGGCAATTTAAAAGGTAAATTTTGTAGTAACTCATTATTCATCAAATTAAGCTAAACTCAGAAAAAACATAACTAGACGAATAACAACGGCTATTGTTGTGAAGCAGAAAGGGATAGAAAAACTGGATGGTGAGGCAGGTGCGCGGCAAGGAGCGAGTACAAGTTGATGTTATGCATGTTGCATTTATGTTGATGACAGTTATCAGGTGCGAACATTTTATTAATTTAAATACAAAAGTGCGTATACAAAACACTTAATATGTCACAAACTAACCTTTACTTTGATGTATGAAAAGTAAGTAGTTGAATATCAAAATAACTACACAAATATTTGCAATTTGCATAACATCAAAGTGTACTCACTCGTTGCCGCGCACCCGCCTCACCCTCAAGTTATTCCATCACTTTCTGCTTTACAACACTGCATTGACTAGAATACGGCATAATTCGTCTAGTATTATACGTCATTGAAGCAAAATATTACGGATGTAGAATTATTTTTATTTGAAGCATAATATGGCCGGCAACGAATATGTAAAATCTGATTTTGCAAATTAAACACTTATGTTTTTATATTTATGTATTTACTGCTCAAAGGGTTTATATTCTTCCTTTAAAAATTATAAAATTTGAAATTATATCACTAACCTAGATCAGTTGCGATAGAGTGTCAGTCAGTAATAATGTATAGACGTAATATTTGTTTTATAAAAATTACTCAGGTTTAAAAAAAATAACCAAAGCTTGTTTTCGCTAATTTCAGGTTTTAATAGTAATAAATAAAATTTTATAAACTTACCTTGAATGAAAACCAAAAGTATAGCAACGAGTAACATTTTGATAGAAGAAAAATAAACTGTCCGACACAAAAACAAACACTACGACACTTGAAAGTTCTGTCAGCAAAACTAAAGACCGAACTGATTCAGTGATTCAAATTTTACAAGTTTCCGAATATGTTTACCTTCCTCCAAATTTTTCCTTGTTGAGTTATAAATGATTATCAACCAGTGGTTAGCCGCGCACAATAACATTAGCTGATATTGTAATATTAGCAAGTTAGTTGACATGCACATTCGGTTGTGGTTTTACGAACAACGTGCTATCGTCATCCAATCGTCTTATCGTGATCAGTTTTTGCGTTGCAAAATAACGTATCGTTTTGAGGAAATCAAAATTTCAATTTTTATAATATTAAATTTTTATTTATTTATGCTACTTTGTACAAAAGAAACTTAATCCCAATTAGTCGCAGTGTAGTATTTCATATATTTTTAGCTTGAATGGGATTCGAATTTGAGATCTCGGAATTTGAATTCCGTCACACTAACCCAGGGCCGGATTTAAGTAAAATTGCGCCCTAGGCCCAACACTATATGGCGCCCTTTTTCTACTTTTGTAAATTATTATGTGTGACGATATTTTATTCAATTATTTATAATATATATTAGTTACCACTAAGTTAAATATATGTAAGGAATAACAAGAATAATGAATAAGTGTTTCATAATAATTAATATAAACAAAGAAACAAAAATAAACCAAAAGAAAAAATGTAGATACATAAAGCAAGAATTATGTAAAATGCATGAGCTACAATAAACAATCATTTATTAATCCTACAAAATTACAATTAATTTTTGTACAGCCTCAAATTTCGATAGTTCTTATATCAGAATTTAAACTATTGAAATTTACAACATACTTATTGAATATTTAATTACTTCTCACATTATCTACACGTAAGTGGAATTTTCGCCTTGTAATTTAATTCTATATATCTTTTTTGAAGAATGTTTCACGTAAATATTCAGGTACTACGTTATTTACAATTTTGTAAATAAATACTGTAGCATTCAAATTAATTTATGCACTTATATTGTAAACAAATCAACATGTCAGTTAGTTTGCTGCATCTGCGACAATTTAAGATTTATTTCTTTAGTCTGTAAATGCGAGTGGCGCCGAAATTAAATTTATGATTGAACATAAACATATGAAATAGTTATAAACAATCGATGCACTCAAGCTAGATACTAACTCGAGACAAAGAAGAACAAATACTAATAAGATAATCCAACTCACATTAAACAATATTTTAAATTAATTAACTACATAATTAAAACAGTATATTTAACATTCAAACAAAAAAAGCTTTCAATTAAAATTATTTCATGAATTATTTATATTTTCCGCCCCTAAAATTTGCCTCGCTAGCACCGGGCCTCGAGAGCCTACACCTAAATCCAGCCCTGCGCTAACCACACCACCATACTACCGGGTAACTAATCACTAGTGATAACATCAGACTTAATTTTATTTATAAATTTCAATATTGAACAAAATATTGTAAGATGGTATATGTACGTGTGTATTTTTATTCTATTTATCTTATGTTGTCCAATGTTATGGCAATAATTATATTGTTGGTTTTTATGTGAATTGTTATGTAGGAACTAATATCAGACAAGACGATGCTTTTTTTGTATGTTTTACGTATAAGCAAAATACAAAATAAGTAGTTGCTTAGGGCCTCCACACTTTGGAGGCTCCAAAAAAATATTGATGTAATATCAACTGTAAATTAATTTCTGAATAAATATTTTATTGTATTACACAATTTATATTGAACAAAAATATTTTTAGAAACATTTAATAAATATTGAATTATTTCAAATATTTTATTAGTTAAACTATTTATTTGGTACGTGTAAACGTCATTTATTCAAACTGTTTGGTTACTATGTATATGAATCTTTACCGTTACTAACCTGTAATAGTATATTACATAATAAGACAGGAAAGTGATGTTTTATCCGACACCGACTCATAATAAGTTAATTATTATGGCAATTTGAAATAAATATAGTCCTTCATTAGTCATGTAGTGAGAGAATAAAACAGAATTGTCGATAGTTAAATATTTGTTAATACGTTGCATCGGCAGGCACCAGCAATTTTCATTAATAATGCGACCTATAAATATGCAAATTGAATATTCATTGTAAAACAAAATAAATGAATAAATAAATATCTTCATCATTAAAGAAGTACTATTCGGTACTTCCTTTAAAAATGTTTCAATATGATAAGAATATTGCTTTTTTCGGTTATAAACTCGCGATTCAATATTTGTATACACTTTTAATGTAAATTTTAACATCGAGTATTTCTTCTACAAAGGAAATGATACACTTCTTTTTCGGGCATTAAAAAAATATGCCAATAAAACATCTTCATTTACTACTAATTTCATATTAATGCCTCTTGTTTATTGTGAAATTCTCTAAATTCTTTTTCGTAACATCCTTAGACGTTTTCGGAATTAAATTCAAATATGTTTCTTGAGCTTCTAATTTGATTTTTAGTGGAAGAACCTCATTTTAATCCAATTTAAACTTATTTTTCATTTTTACAATTTGCAATATTAGATCCCAATTATTGAAAAAAAAATGTCAACACAATAACCAACACTTAGAACCATAAGAACCATTTCGTAACTATGCTATAAGTTCTAAATTACATATTAAATATGAATGTCAAATAAAGATTGAAAACGTATGAACAATTTAAAAAGGTATAAGAGAGGTGTTGGGTAAAACGTTGTATTGCACTCGTGTGTAATGCAGATTAGTCACTCGCTCTTCGGCATCATGGCTTAAATTTTTCTATCGTGACTAATATATCACATTTGACACTAGTACAATAAATTAATATTACTTAAAGAAACGATTGTAAAAACACTCTCCTGAAGTGCTACGTATAATGTTTTTTCTGAAACCATTTAATTTCTTAATAATTAATCATAAATAATTCAAAATGTTATTTTCTTATATTAATCATATTGAGAGTAGACTACCTATCCGTATCCAGAGATTATCGTTGAATGTGTATAATGGTGTTTTAGTGTCTATATTGATGTATGGTAGTAAATGTTGGGTGTGGATGAAGAAACATGAACGTCGTATAACTTCTGTGAAAATGAGGTATTTGCAGGGTGTGTGTGTGTGTGTATATGCTAGAAGAATTCGTATACTGCAAAAGGCTCTAATATCTGACCACTCATGTTCGTTATTTTCATTGATGACTTTCCGTCGAATCAAAATTGTTAAGTTCTCATGTATGCGAATGATGTTGAACTTTATTTGTAAATACAGAATGTCAATCGCTGCCAATCCCTGCAAGCTAATATTGATAAAGTAGGAAACTGGTGTGATTCCAATCATTTGTACCTGAACATTGCCAAATGCAAAGTTTTTAGTTACATACGGCATAAACAACTAATTATATTTAATTATACCATTAACCAAATAACTTTAACTAGTTCCGGAACTGAGAAAGATGTTACAATATTATTCGATCAAAAAATATATTTCACATGTCATACTAACGATTTACTAAATGCTGTACTTAGAATACTATATTTCATTATTAGAAATAGTATGTCTTTTAACTTATTGTCTCTAATTATACTCCATTTCTCTTTTATGTGATCTAAGATGAAAAACCGCATATAAATTTGGTTTCCCTTCTATGATTGCTATCGAGCCTCACTCGAAAATATTCACAGAAAATTCTTAAAATATTTGTTTTACAAAAAGTTTGATTGCTACCCAGATAGATGAATTACTAATTATATTTAATATATCCAATGTGTTAACCAGACATAAAGTTATCTGTTTGCATAATTGTTATGTCCATTTTTGATTTCCTATTTTAATTTTCGTGTACCCAGACTGAATAGTAGATAAAGCAGTGTATTTTATGTATATACGTCAAACACAAATATTATTCGCAAGTCATCAATTACAGTTATGTATAACTGCTATAATGATACATGTAACGATAATGATTTCATCATTCAGGGCGGGATTAACACTATGAGAGGCCCTAACCACAACAGATTTTGCCCTCTCACCGTTTCAAGAAAATTAGTCTTTATTTATAGAATAAAATAATCTCGTTTGTAAATCATTTATAATTGCATGTACCATTGTTTTTAAACGGCATAATTGAAAAGAGAAGAAAAGATTATTGCCAGGAAAATAAGTAAGTGAATATTTACACTATTAGTACCATTGCACTGTAAAAAGTATATGTGATAATCCGTAAAATATATGTAAAATTTTACATAATATTTTATGTACTATCCATATGTATGTAATACACACGTAAATTTTATGTAATGTTACTTTATTTTGAAATTGTATGTGTTAAATGTAGAAAAACATAAATCTTATGCATTTTTCATACAAATACTTACATATTATAATGGAATCGTAAACACGATATATTCAATTATGTAATAAGTAATAATACATATTTACAATATTTGTGATACTACTCTTACAAATGAATTATATAGAAATACATTACTTATGATCGTCGAAGTTTGAAGAGGAATTTTATTATATGAAGTATAGAAATTTAAGCATAAAATAGGTACGTAAATTCTCTTTTATTGAATAGTAAAGAACTATCATTGCTATAACTTTTTTTTAGTTTATATTTATTATAGCTCAGTGACAGAACATATTATATTCAATCATTTAGTAGTAATTTATTCATTTTACAATTAAAAAAAATAGGAATTTTAATTTAACGCGAAATGTCAAGTTACTACACATTGGTCAAAGTACATATTCATTGTCCCTTGGTCGCTAGATAATATTGTGCAATAATAATTTCAACTGTTTTGAATTTATTGTGTGTCTTGTATTCTTGTCTACAATTTTACTATTACAACTTTAAAACGCAAGTATTTAAAAATTATTGTCTATTAGTTTAAAATTGCATTTATAACATTATTATATTGTATTTGCATCCCAGAAAATAATAAATATAATATTTAATTTTTTACATTATATTTGTACTAATTTTTACCTACTACTTATGTAATAATAATAATAATAATAATAATAATAAATTTATTTGATTTTAGACATTACAAAAATGCATAATTTTGTCACAAAAATATTGGTACCTAGTTACATTGTAATAATTGTATGATGTAGTTGTAAAGAGAAAATATCAGTTATCTTGTACATACAATTTGATGTGAGTATATTCTTTACAATTTTCTTAAACATTTTACAAGGTAAGTTTTTTATATCATTATTTAATTTATTAAAGAAGAGTGGACCCCAATAATCGACACAATTTTTTGATTTGTTTAACTTAACTAATTTTGGTACAATATTGTTTTTATTTCTAGTTTCATAAGTGTGCATATCTGAGTGAACAATATATTTATTTATGTTTGTTTTTGCATGAAGCAAACAATAATAAATGTATATATTAGGTATATATTATATTTAGTAACTCAAAAAGTGGTTTACAGTGTTCTTTTGAACCAGTTTTAGCAATAATGCGAATGACTTTCTTTTGTAATCTAAATATTTTTTCACATTGAGAACCTGAACCCCACAATAATATTCCGTAACACAGATGTGAGTGAAACAGAGCAAAGTATGCAGTTTTCAAAGTCTCTGTGTTACAGGATGTTGAAAGTTTTCATAATGCGAATATTGCTGACGATAGTTTTTTACAAATTGAATTGATTTGATGTGTCCAGTCTAAATTATTACTTATATGTACACCAAGAAATTTAACATTAATTAACATTGTTATCATATTCTATGTGTCTATTAGATATCAACATGTTTTAGGTCTTACTTTTATTTAATTTTAATTTGTTGGTTGAGAACCACTCTTCTGCTGAATTTCTAATGTTCGAGAACAACCTATTTGCAGATTCTACCTCCTTCAAATCGGTGAAAAAAGTGGTATCATTTGCAAACTGTATTGTTTTTACATTTATCATATTATGAGGAAGATCATTGACGTCATGGGCGTCCGCAGGGGGGAGCAAGGAGGGGCGCGCGCCCCCCCTGGATTTTAACTAGGGTGATAACCACGACTCTCGAACATAGGACTTTAACATATAAAACTATAATTTTGTAATTTCCTGCTTCCTTAAATTTTCTAAGCACAAAGCTTGAAATAAAAGTTTTAGGGCATAAAATTCTGCATCTGAACCAATCAACAAAATTAATTTTGCATACTTTGTAACGACACAAATTAGATTTGAAAATGAGGAAAATTGCCTCAAAACTATCGATAGGCATGAAATTGAAACCAAATTAAACAAATGTTTAACGTTTTATTTGTCAAAATAAATGAAATAATAAATAAAGAATTTATTCTGACAGTTTTGTCAGATTGAACGTCAAACATTTGTTTAATTTTGTTTCAATTTCATAGCTATCGATAGTTTTGAGACAATTTCAGTCATATTTAGATCTAATTTGTGCCGATACAAAGCATGCAAAATTAATTTCGTATTTTATTTCCTTATACTTTTATTTGAAGCTTTTTCTTTTAAATAATTAGGAAGCAGGAAATTTAAAACAATATGATTTTACATGTTAAAGTCCTGTGTTCGAGTGTCGTCGCCACCACACTGTGTATGTATATATAAATCAAATAAAAATTAAATTATAAGTTTGAAGATAATAAATTCAAGCTGAAACTGAATTTCCAGCAGTATTCTTATGGCCAGCTAGCGATATATTCCCTATCGTAACGATTGAGTAATCTAAGTTTAAGTATACACAGACACGAAATATTAGAAAATAAAAACTGTAAACCTGCTAAATCGGAATTTATTGAAGAAATGGTGTCAATTTAAGGAAGAGTTATTCGAAAATTGTCTTTCCTCTTCAATTCAAATCCAGACTACACAAATTTAAATATTTTTTTTATCCATTTGTTATGTATATTTGTATTTATGTTATATAAAAAAAATATTTTAGAAATTTATGTATATCTATCTGAGAGTTTTTTGCGACTCGCCCCCCCCCCTGGAAAAATGTCTGTGGACGCCCATGATTGACGTATATAATAATGTAGTTCTAGATGTTTTAGTTGCTCTCATTTTGAAGAGCTTTGTTTCACTTTTGTTTTTAATATCATTGCTTCCATATTGCGTTTCACAGTATCTATACTAACTTATTGAATCTTATTTCGCTATGTACATTACTCCATGTATTTTGTATTTATATCTTACTTTCTTTGTTTTACTTAATATTTTATGAAGATCTGTTATTGGGTCCTTGGACCTGCTGTATTAAAGAAATAAAAAATAAATAATTATTGTTATTTATTCGAAAATTTTAACCTGTCAAAATTAACTTTCGCATACGGATTTATTTTCCGCATGGCTCAGACCCTCTTGAATGATTTCACACGATAAAATTCGTATACGAATTGATTTTGAAGTGTCAAGAATAGCAAAAATTGTTTAATATGCATAACTAGACAATTTCCGCATGCGAATCAATTCGTATAGTTTCAAGAATAGCATCCCAGGTGTGAGCATGTATAAAATGAATGAGAACAGTATGATGGTTTTCATATATTAAAAGAGTCAAACCATAATTACATAACATTAAGATCACTAATTTATAATTTATTTAATTTAATTAATATGGTCACATATTCCACATAAGTCTTAAGTATTATATAAAGTATACGTACATAAGAAAATACAAAAATAACTATTTCCATATTTTAACAATAAATAAATAAATACATCACGCCTTATACCCATTAATGGGTGTGGCACTCTGCCGAAGCAGATCTCAGTAAGTGATATATTTTTGCGCGTGAAATGCGGTTACCAGTCGGCAAATCACGGCCCCTAAAGATGTTAGTGGTGGAGGAACCACAGGGGTAGCTTTTGAAATTATGAAAATTGTTTGTCGCCTGTGGGAATCGAACCAGGGTCCTCAGGATCCACAGGCCGACTTCATACCACTGAGCTAGCCACCCCATAAACAATAAAAATTCATTATAAAAAGTATGACATTAACGAAAACCTTTGATTAAATCTTTAAAATTTGGCGTATAATTTGTTAAAGCCTTTCGTGGAATTTTGTGAGATGCTGATTGGTCAACAACTGTGAACGATATTTCGATTTCACAAACTTCACAGTAATATGTTTTATCAATAATTGAAATTAGACGGCAAGCAGCTTACTAATGTCATTTATTAATTTATTACACTTTATCGGATTTTTTTATAATCCAAAAATAGCAAAACATCTAACTAAAAAAAATAAATACAACATAAAATTCTTAGAACAAAGTGTTAGTTACTTAGTTAATTTTAAAAGATTGAGTGAAAAAAGTTCTGAGATAATGAAAAAATAAAAACGGATTTCAATGTTCAATGGGAGTCGCACTTAACTCAACGAAGAACTATATTTTCCCACCGTTCTTATATACGTTTTAATTTTCAGAAATTAGTTTTTAATCAATTTTATTCCGTCACACCCAGAAATTAAAACAAAAATATAACTGACTGGACAAAAGCATGTCTTAAATGTCTGAAATTCAGAAACATACGATTTCTCTCATTAAAATTTTTGGTTTACTATCAGCACGTTTCGATCCTTTCCTACGGAGGTCCTTTACCAATTTCAAAAGATGCATTGACCGTTTTACACGTTTGCCAGAAATTATACCTTTGCCAAATTCATAATCAGAAACAGTAGAAAAGTTTTAGTTCAAGGTTGGATTTCTCAATTTAGTACAGCATTAATAATTACTGCAGACCGTTGCAAACAATTAGAATCATCATTATTTCAAAATTCTTGGAACACATAGACTTAGAACTACTTCTTATCATTCCATGGCTAATGGTATTATTGAAAGATTTCGTCGACAATTAAAATCTGGTTTTAAATTGAATCACAATGTCAATAACTGGTTTGACTATATTCAGTTAATATTACACGAAAGAAGGATCAATTAAATATATTTCTGCGGAATTAGTTTATGATAGTCAATTAAAATTACCTGGAGAATTCATGCTTAACAAACAAATCCCAAGAGATTGACTTTTTTAATATATTTACATAAAAATACAAAATATGTATGTTAAAATCATTACACGAAAACCACCTATTTTAACGAAAATAAAAACTTTTATGCATTCTGATTTATATAAAACTGAATTTACTTTTATTAGAAATGATACCATGAAAACATCACTTCAATTTATTGCAACGGCCATTTCAAAGTTGTTTAACTTTTTGATAAACGAATTTCATTTGGAAACGCAGTGTTATTTGTCAGTTCAGATAAGTAATACCGGCATATTGTCTACGTATTTAAAAATGCTGTACATAGGTCAAAAGAAGGAAGTATTATTAAATAATTGGTGTCAACAGTTAATATTTTACTGTATAATTTTATCTAAGTAAACCGATATCGTATCTATTACCGTTCTCGAGATTCTAAAGGTAAGCACGTTGACTTGAACATTCTGTATAGAAGCGAGATGCAAGTACCTTTTTTTGTTTCATGTTCGTCTTGTTTATGTTAAACTTGTTTTTATATTGTTTCTGTTTAATTATTTTGTTATGAATACTTGTTATGAATGGTATTCATTATTTTATATTTATTTATATTTCAGTCTTTCCCGCGAAAAAATCCTAGATCCGCCCCTGGATACGATGCGAATGTGCGACAAGAAGTTCAATTTCTATATTTCCTAAAAAAACTAATTTAGTAGATATACTCTATTCCCTGTATGAAAACGATTACGTCACATTCGGTATCCATGTGATTCAAGATTTTGTGCTTAAAACGTTTACATTGGTATTGGATTGACATTTTTAAAACATAACCTAAAAATTAAATGTCAGATTAAAATATTTATTACTTTATAAAATTTAATTAGTTTATAAAAGAAACCAAATAAAATTTATCTTAACTCACGAAAAATATTACCTACCTTATTGAAATATGTAATTTTGTAAAATAAAACTCAAAAGAATATAATTTTTTATATGCATTATTATTATATATAAATAAATAATATATGAAAATACAAAATACAATGCACATTACCTCTTGTACTACAGTTAAATTAATTAAGAATGCTCGATTCTCTCTAAATCCAGCGCAAAATAATCATGAAGATGACAAACGCATTTCTGCATTTGATTACCCAAAATTTTTCAAGCCGTTTCTTATTTCTTAGTCTGTATTTATGTATCAAAAATGTCACAAACTTAGAAATGACAGGCCAGAAAATAACAAAATCATGGCCATAGGTCTCTATTTTTATTTTATAAACAAATGTGAACAAAGTAAATATAAATTTTCGTATTTGTAAGAACTGTCATACGTTTTCATTCAAATAATAAATTTGATAGAACGTGAAAAAACATGATACGTGTGTCTTTACTTATTAAGACATACGTTATGTCATTCGCATAGGTACGAATAATATTATTAAAAAAAGATAGCTATATTTCATCGTATCTATGATAACCTCGTCCACATAGACGTCATCGTTTTGATACAGGGAATGGAGTATATAAACTAAATCTATGTATTTAATCTCTCATTCAGTGGAGATTGAACGTTTCGTACATTTGAACATTCATCCTCCAAAACACTGAAATATCTATTTAATTTTTAATTTTTGTTTTTTGTTTTTTGTAATAAATAATATCTTAAACTTAATTTAATTGCGCGGAGAATTTGATTCCAGTGGTGGACTGACTAGATCGGCAGATGTGCAATCGCCGCTTGGGCCCCAATGTTCCAGGGCTCCAATGAGTTTTGTACCAATTAACCAGAGCTGGACAAACTACTTAGAACTAGTAGCGAAGGTAATCCTACCGCTACTCTTTAAAAATGTAATGTAGTTACACCAAAAACTAATGTTAAATAAGCTATTCAATTTTACAGCTACATTTGTCAGCTCGTATATTAAAGGCAGCAACTAATAATTATTTTACGTGGGTTAAAACTGCTTCAACAAGTGGTATGTAGTTTATTTTATATATTTGAGGTCGAGATATCCAACTCCTAATAAAGTTTCTAATAAATTGATTTAATTAATAAATATTTTTGCAGCTATTCACTACCATATACATTTTATACATACATACATACATACATAACTTCACGCCATATCCCAACAAATGGGGTAGCACGAACCCTAAAATCACTCATAAAACATTCACTCAACACACCCATCAAACAACCAATCATCGTCAAACACTCTCATCCAAACACACCAGCCTCACTTCAACCACCCTCAAAGATCACTCCATATAAACTCATTCATTCATACACTCGAAACCACCATCACACAACAAACCTTCAATCACATCACTCCCCCCCACCTACCACTCACTTTCCTTCTTCAACGCACACAACGCATGCATAAAAAATCCCAAATTACTCACGTTCACCCCCAACAACGAAAAAATAACGAAACTAACAACGAATCTACAAGATTAGAAAAGATGAAAGCGATAGTCTGCACTTATATATGAAAGAAAAGACCACACAATGCAGTAACTGAAAATGAAACAAAAAGATAAGAAAGGGAGGGAGCGTCGCCCTGCGCTTGTTTTGAAAGTGAATTTCACACAATTGCAGTTAAACACTACGTAATAACTGAAAACGAATTAAAAGATAAGAAAGAAAGGGAGTGTCGCTCTACGCTTGTTTTTGGAAGTGAATTCCACACAATTGCAGTTAAACACTCAATGTAAGATCAGAAAAGAATAAAAAAGATAAGAAACGAAGGGAGTGTCGTCCCTGCGCTTGTTTTTGAAAGTGAATTTCACACAATTACAGGTAAACACTAATGAAATTACTAAACAACGAAACTAAAATTTACATTTTATTTACCTAATAAATACATTTATTAGCTACACATTTTATTAGCTACTCAAACCTCAAAACAAAAGATTCAATTGTCAATTGTCATGGCAACTTATACATAAAATAAAAATATATTTTTTAATACTGTATCAATTTCTTATTAAAGAAGTATGCCTGGAAATAATATATTTATATAGGATTATCATTGATATTTTAGATAAATTTTGATGAATTGGATGAAATTATAGTGAGACATGAAATGAGATAGGTGGCTCAGCTGGCCTGTGAATTTGAGAACCTCAATTCGGTTCCCACAGCTAACAAACAATTTTCACCACATTAAAATTACCCCTGTGGCTTCTCCACCACTAACATCTTTGGGTGCCGTGTTCACAGGCGGACTTTGGCCTAGGGCCCGGATTCAATCTTTTAGTTTATGCTTGTTTTGACTATTTATTTTTATGATTTTATGTTATATTTTATATTATGTAGTTGTAGTGAATTTTATTTCATTTATATTGGCAGCCCAGCAATCTGTGTTGTATTTGTTTATAAAGCTTGTTTCGCTATTTGTTTCATGTACAAATTTATTTTATTATTGAATTTGATTGTATTCTGTTTTTAAATTTCGCGCCTTAACATTGTAAACTATATATATATATATATATATATATATATATATATATATATATATATATATATATATATATATATATATATATATATATATATATATATATATATATATATATATATATATGTTTTTATGCATATGATTCTAACCTGTGTCGAACAAGGAGTTATAAGGAGAGAGCATATATGTTTCACCTTGTCCCCAACCTTCAAGTGACGTATGATCGGACGCCATCTTGTTGTGACCAAAACATGTGTTTGTCATATAGTTCTTGTGGTGCTTATGTGAATTTTTTTTTGTTTTACAGAGTTTTCAATGTAGAAAATTTTGTTAAAAAGACAGTTTTTGTTTTGTTATTGCCTGTAATTATTCGTATAATAATACAGATATTTTGCTTGCCAGAATAATATAATAATTTATTGTTAGTTTTGTGGTTATATTTGTGCGACTTTATAGACTTTATTTATGGATTATTGTGTGTACATTGAGATTTATATTTACAAAATTAACTTCTCGCATGTTTATTATTAATAATTATAGTTCCTTAACACTCCAGTGATCGGTGCAATTATTAAAAAGTCATACCGGCGTGTGTAGCATTTGGATGTACAAATCGTTTTTCGAATAAATCGAAAGAATAACTGACTGTGGAATCTTCTGGCACCAAAATAACTTTTCATAGGAAATATTACTATTCAATTTAACTATAATATAAGGTACTTATTACTAATATATTATCTTCAGATTTCCAAAAGATACAAAGACCATAGAAGAATGGGAGTAAGCTATTCGTTAGGAAAACTACACAATCAAGTAGATTGCATTAGTTACAGTTGCGCGTCAACAGTCGTGGTGAACGGACGTAACCCGGTGCCAGTGACTGAGAAGTGTGACTATCAAGTGAAGTGAAGTGAATTAATCAATCACCATAGTACAAACTAAAGTGCAAAGTGCAAAGTGCAAATTAATTCAAAAGTGCAAAGTGTGTGAAAACTAAAAGTGAAAACACCAATATGCCTGAAAAGAGCGGAAGCACACGTTACGTGCCAACCAGTGATTCCATAACCATTACAACAACGACGGTTATCACAACAACACAAACAATAAGTACAATGACATCCCCAATTATGAGTACACAATGTGAACCAGTATTAAATAGTGAGACCAGAGAGGACAGGTATGTACCCACTACCCCTATAACGAATTCTCTATACTACTATCTCCCGCCAACACCTACCCCCTTGCGTGAACAAGTAATTAAAACTCCATTTACTCAATCACAAGGATGCTCTTGGCAAGAGATCAAAATAAGGAAAAGAATGAGAGAAGATAAACACCCTCTTCCTCTGCAACCAAGCAAAAAACAAAACGTGACTCAACCTGAAATCAACAACCTACAAACTACAAACCGCTTCACATGGTTAAGTAACGATGATGTAATTGATGAAGTATCTGCTGAAGAACAAGGCACCCAAGGAAACAAAAATCAATCTGCAGACACAGAACATCGACCACCACCTATATATCTACAAGACGTTGTTAAATATACTGATATGATTAAATGCATAAACACCATCATTACAAAAAAAGAGTTTGCATGCAAATCCCTCTCAAAAAACACCGTTAAAATTAATAACACCAATTCAGACGCCTACCGAAAATTAATAAAGTACCTAAAACAAAATAACATAGCACACCATACTTATCAACCACGTCAAGAGAGATCATTCAGAGCAGATATTAAGAACTTACACCATTCCATCACACCACAAGAAATACAAAAAGAACTAGAAGTAAAAGGTTTCTCCATTCGTAATGTCATGAATTTGCGAAGTTGGAAAACTAAAGAACCACTGCCCATCTTTTTTGTAGATCAGGAGCCCAAGGAAAACAACAAAAAAATCTACGAACTCAAAAATCTGCTAGGCTCAATAATCACTGTAGAAGAACCACGAAAAAAACGAGAGATACCTCAATGCACCAGGTGCCAAGACTACGGTCACACCAAATCTTATTGTTCGAAACCTTACTATTGTGTTAAATGCGCGGGAAACCACCTCACTATAAATTGCAGACAAACAAGAAGCACCCCTGCAAAATGTGTTCACTGTGACGGTTGTCATCCAGCGAATTACAAGGGCTGTATGGCATATCGCGAACTACAAAAAGCAAGAGGTAAAAACACCCTTAATAATACAAGAGAAACCCATAAAAAACAAGAATATCAATTTGAAGAAGCCGAATTCCCACTACTAAGAACTAACAGAAACCATGAAACAAATTACGCCACTGCCGCTAATAATACAAACAACAAAAGAACCACAGAATATGATGTAACACTAACAGAATTCATAAAAAGATTCGAATCTATGATTACTCAACTAATGAGTCAGAATAGCACGATAATCAAGCTAATCAGTAACCTTATTACTAAAATTAATGGATAGTTACATAAGGATTGCGTTATGGAATGCCAACGGGCTAAAGCAGCACAGACAAGAAATTGAAATATTTCTGAATGAACAAAAAATAGATATACTGCTAATTACAGAGACCCATTTCACCGACAGGTATTACTTTAACATAAATAAGTTCAGCACATACTGCACTAACCACCCAGATAACACAGCACATGGTGGTACGGCAGTGATTATCAGCAATAAAATCGTACACCATGAAATTGAAAAAATCGAAAAGAATCACATCCAAGCAACAAATATTAAAATCAAAGAAACGCATGGATCTATGGTTGTAGCAGCTATCTACTGTCCACCCAGATTCTCAATCAAACAGCACGAATTCGAAGATATATTCCAGATACTAAGAAATCGATTCATAGCTGGCGGAGACTATAATGCCAAGCATCCTAGATGGGGATCTAGATTAATCAATCCGAAAGGAAGACAATTGCAAGCCGCCATGCTAAATAAGGGTTACGACCAGGCCAGTACAGGCAAACCTACATATTGGCCGACAGATCCAACCAAAATCCCAGATACTCTGGACTTTTTTGTCATAAATGGAATATCCACGAATTACATCAAAGTCAACGAATGCTATGACCTCTCGTCAGATCATTCTGCAATAATTGCTACAATAAATTCAACAATACTAACAAATGAAAGCAAACCTACTCTAACAAACAAAAGAACAGACTGGAATGCTTTTCGCAACCATCTAAATAACCACGTGGAAACACATATTCCACTCAAAACAGAAGATAACATTTACAACGCGGTACAAAGCCTAACGAAAATAATTCAGGAAGCAGCATGGCAAGCTACACCTACAATACAGACAAACTATAAACCAAATACAACTTGCCCAAAAAACATCAAAGACAAAATTGCTGAAAATAGAAGACTTAGGAAAAGATGGCAAACGTACAGACTCCCTAGTGACAAAAACCATCTAAATAAACTTAGCAAAGAGATCAAAAAACTAATTTATGAAAACAAGAATGCCTTCTTCGAGGACTATCTCAGTAACCTCTCCGCCGATTTACAAAATGATTACTCTCTTTGGAAGGCTACTAGAAAACTAAAAAGACCCAAACAACAAATACCACCTATTCGCAAACCAGACAACACCTGGGCCAGAACACCTGAGGATAAAGCAGAAATTTTCGCAGAACATCTGTATAAGACATTCCAACCAAATATCTCCCAGAACACGATTGAGGAAGAGAAAAATATACTTGCACCCCTGACACACCCAACAAAATCATCCTCACCGATTAGAAAATTTACAAAAGATGAGATAAAAAACGAAATAAAATACTTAAAGAACAAAAAAGCACCTGGGCATGACCTAATTACTCCACTAATTCTAAAAAACCTCCCAGAAAAAGCACTAATCGCAATAACACAGATCTATAACGCAACAGCAAGAACACAATATTTTCCAGCGCTATGGAAGCTATCGCAAATAATATTAATATTAAAGCCAGGAAAATCTAACTATGAACTAAAATCGTATAGACCGATCTCGCTACTTCCATGCCTATCAAAAATTCTGGAGAAGTTAATTCTAAAAAGAATAAAATATGAAATAGAAGATAAAAATCTGATTCCAGACCACCAATTTGGTTTCAGAAACCAATATTCTACAATCGAACAGATACATCGAGTAGTCGATGTAATTGAAAAAACCTTGGAGGAAAAGAAATTCTGTTCTGCTGCATTTCTAGATGTCAGCCAGGCGTTCGATCGAGTTTGGCATGAAGGATTACTGTCAAAAATAAAACAACAACTACCAGACCAATACTATTTACTCATAAAATCCTACATAACAGATAGATTCTTCCAAGTCACATGCGAAAACAGCTACTCAAAACTACTGCCAGTAGTGCAGGAGTAAAAAGTGGAGAATTAAATTAAGC
The DNA here is from genome assembly GCA_911728475.2 of Pterostichus madidus. Taxonomy (NCBI): domain Eukaryota; kingdom Metazoa; phylum Arthropoda; class Insecta; order Coleoptera; family Carabidae; genus Pterostichus; species Pterostichus madidus. The sequence goes on from OU452319.1 coordinate 15,937,627, forward strand.
GAAGAGAAATCAATACAAACAACATTTACTCTAAAACGAGCAACTTGCCCTGAAGTGCTATTAAACAACAAGACACTTCCGGTAAAAAACGTTGCTAAATATCTAGGAATTCACCTAGACAGACGCCTAACCTGGAAACATCATATCGAAGCGAAAAAAAAGCAAATAAACAACAAAATAAAACAATACTACTGGCTGATTGGCCGAAAATCAAAACTATCTCTATCCAACAAAATACTACTTTACAAAACGATGATAGTACCAATATGGTCATACGGGATTCAGCTATGGGGCTGTGCCAAGCAGTCCAATATCAATAAAATACAACGGATGCAAAATAAAACCCTCCGTACAATCACCGACGCGTCCTGGTTTGTCACCAACGAAACACTACATGCCGACCTGGGTGTCAAAAGTGTCTGCGAGCTAAGGAAAACCTACGCTAACAAATATGAAGCGAAACTCCACAACCACCCCAACAATCTAGCCATCAACCTTCTAAACAACAGTAATGAAACAAGAATACTAAATCGACAAAAACCCCTAGACCTAAGCTAACTCACCGACATGAGGGATCATCAAAGGATGCACTCCCTCCCGCATGCTATAGAATGTATTACATTATGTATTACTTGTCATTATAATTATTATTATCAATTTTGCTTGTTAGCCCACGTGGGCTAGTTGTAAAACTATTTGCAAATAAACAAAAAAAAAAAAAAAGTAGATTGCGTTCACAATATTTTAAAGAACCTGATTTCGATAAAACTTTTCAACGAATTTTTCAAATATTTCCTAAATATATTGTTACTTTGTTGTAAAATATTTAAAAAAGCTATTAAATGTGAAGAATTTGTTGATGTATTAGAAATAGAAGAAACAGATTCCGAAACTTATATCTTAATATTACGAAAATCAAGAGGTGGTTTAATTTTTCCGTCATATATTATTTCAACATGTAAAAGATGCCAAGTACTAGTTAGAAATGTATTAAATGAAAGTGGTGCGAAATATATAAATAAGAAATTTACCAATTTCTATCCAACAAATGTATTATTTTTAATGAGATATAGAGATATTATTTTGTTTGATAATTTAAATGAACATACTAATAATAAGAATTTCTTAGATAATCATCAAATATTGTTAATAAAATCAGTAACAAGTTATTATTTTAAAATAAGGCTTCATGCCAAAAAAATATAATGACTAAAGAGAGGCAATTAGACATTTCTATAATAAATTAACCTTATTTAAGAGTTTTTTATTTGTATCTTTATACAATACTGAAATAAGATATGTAATTTTTTTTGTTATTATTATTAGATTCTTACTTTTTTATCTGTTTCCTATCGTTTATGTATCTTCCTTGTGTAAAATATGGTCACAACAGGAATGCCGCCATGCTATTCTCCCTCCTCCCATCTGGAGACAATTCCCGCGCCCATTGACAAATGATATTGCTCTCTCCTTATAACTCCTTGGTGTCGAATTAAAGCCCTCCATATTGTAAGAAATTAGCTGTTCAAACACGTGCATGACCTACGTTCATTATACTTACGATTGTGACAACTTTGAACGTAAAACGAATTTTCAATTAACAGGTTGACTGCTAGGACGGTCATATATGACCGCTCCTATAATAGTCAGCTGTGCCATGGCGGTCATATATGACCGCTGTGACAGCTATTCCAAGAAAGAACCATTGAACTGCCCTTGTAGCGGTCAGGTGGGATTTGTGTATCTCATATGACCGCCGGCGGGCATCAGAAACTCTGATGCATTGCCCAACTTTTAGGTTCCTGCTTTGTGGCTTTATTAAATAAACTAACAAAACTTTATTTCCAGTGTATAACATTTATAATAAATCAAATGCGGTAATAAAACATTTCAAAATTAACTTACAGACCATGTAATTAGATAAATAGACTAATATAAAATCAGTTTTTGTTATGAAAAGCGTTGAAACAAGAAAAACAATAGTGAGGTTCATTTTCGCAATCTGCACAATAGGTGTTTACTTTCTTTACTAAGTTTTTTGAACTCTTGTTCTTGACTTTTTTCTAATAATATCCTTTACAATATTTTCTTGTTTTAACAGCCAATCTTTCTCTTTTTAGAAACTTATGACCTGCAAGTGATCTTCTTGTTGGTGTTTTCACCTGTCGCTCAGGAAATCCTACCTCATTGTCGCGCCATTTTAGGATACAAACACCGCGCTCATTTTCAAGACCAAATATTTCTCCTTTTTTCAGTTTATAGATGACCGCTGTTGTGACCGCTCGGGCACTGGCTATCTCTATCTGCCTTCCATGCCCGAGCGGTCATAAATGACCGATAGAGGTTTTTTCAAAATATTTTCAAAAAACAGACCTCAATATTGCCTTTGATTATATTGATATACTTAATAACGCCATTGGCCTCCAAAACTGCCAATGGCGTCAGGGGAAAGTTTTTGATTTTATACCGTGGCAGTCAACCTGTTAAATAATATTTATTTAGCGTCTCGATACTTTTCATTGTTTTTCGTTTCGCATGTATTATTATTTAACGAGTAATTGAATTAAACATATTAGAAAATTCAAAAAGGTAAATTAAACGTAGCACACAGCACCAGTTGGCAGCATTGTGTAGCGTGGATGGTGCGCAAATCAGTGGTGTGCGTATTAAGCCAAGCTTTCACAGACAAAAAATCAAACACATAAATAAAAAAACAAAAAATAATTTTAATGGTAAGTTTATTAAAAAATAAATTTTTCGTTTAAAATAATTTGGTTTTACTCCTTTAATCTTTAAGATGTCTAAATATAACTATAAAACTGGACATAAAAAAAGGCTTGAAAAACAACGAAAAGAAGAAATAAGGAAAAAATTACAAAATGCTCTTCCAACTTTTTTTAAACAAGGACAGGGAACTTCCAGTAACAAAGAAGAATCAGGCGTGAAAGAGAATAGTGCAAGCACGAAAGAAGAGAAAATGAAGATAAGAAAGATTCAGATAAGAAACAAGAACAAGCTGTTGTTAATGTACCAATAATAAACGATGAAGAAATGAAGGATAGCGAAGATATAGTAAACATACAAGAAACTAATCCAGATGAAGTCGAAGAAACTGAAAACGAGAAAGACAATGAACAAAATCAAAATCCGCGTGTTACAGCATTTTCTGAAGATTAGAAATAACACATGAAATTCAAAATTATTTCATGAAAGTAATACCTCCTGCAATATATGGCTCACTAGAGTCATCAAAATAGATTTATAAAGTAGGCACAAAAATTTACTACAGAAAACTAAAAGAAACCTTTTTTTGACAGAACAACTGCAAATCAAGAAAAATTAAAAGAAACTGACTTGTGTATTCAGAATCTAACGAATGTGTATATTGCTACATATGCAAATTATTTTCTTAAAAAAAAGTAAATTAAATGAAGGTTTTTCTGATTGGAAAAATATTTATAAAAAATTAGCCGAACACGAGAATTCCAAAGATCATATTTCTTCCATATGCATTTTTATTTCAAGATCGTCAGCAAAACAGCGAATAGATAGTGCAATGGTAAAAGCATATGAAATAGAAAAACAATATTGGCGGGAAGTTTTGGAAAGAGAGAACCTATTAAATTTTTAACAAAATTTGGACTAGCTTTTAGGGGTCACAACGGATTATATAACAAAGAGCAAGGAAACATTGGTTGCTTATATGGAGGCTTTGAAATTTAAAAAAAAAACATCTACTGTCAATTCGACATTTGGCCGTGGACATGTCGCATTTTTAATTATAAATTACTTAAATATTAAATGTTTGTGAGTAGTTTGGAATACTTTACGCATATTGTGGAAATGAGGGGACGTTTTTATTATAATTACACATTTCAAATACGTGTATTTAAAAAGTAAATTTTTGATGGTCCACAATGAATTTGGTTTCGAAACAAAACGTCAAATTGACAAGTTTTATAATTTATACAGGTGAACTCATTTGATTTCGATAATAATATACAGTAAAACCAAGCAAATTTTGTCTACGGCAAAGTTCAATTTAGAAAAACCAGATAACTCGAATTAGAATCATTTGGGCACTCCTAAATTATCTATCGATAATTATTTAATTGAAAGTGCTTCAAAACCAGTCGTATTTGGTATATTATGAAAGTTCTTTTAAAGGGTACGTGTGCAAAACTAAAATATTTTGCGATCGGCAATAGTTTTAGTGAAAGTACTTCAAAACGTATTGTGTTTGGTATGAAATGAAAGGTCTCTTAACAGGCTTGCATGAAAAATTGAAATATTTTCATTTGTCAATTGTTTTAGTGAAAGTGCATCAAAACCTATCGTGTTTGATATCAAATGGAAGGTCTTTTGAAGGGCTCGCGTGCAGCATTAAATTTTATTCGATCGATAATTGTTTTAATGAAAGTGCTTCAAAACCTATCGTGTTTGTTATCAAATGAAAGGTCCTTTGAAGGGCTCGCATTCAGAATTCGAATTTTTTCGATCTTCAATTGTTTTAGTTAAAATGCTTCAATATATATATATATATATTTAAATTTCTTTAAGATGTCTAAATATAACTATAAAACTGGACATCAAAAAAGGCTTGAAAAACAACGAAAAGAAGAAATAAGGAAAAAATTACAAAATGCTCTTCCAACTTTTTTTAAACAAGGACAGGGAACTTCCAGTAGCAAAGAAGAATCAGGCGTGAAAGAGAATAGTACAAGCACGAAAGAAGAGAAAATGAAGATAAGAAAGATTCAGATAAGAAACAAGAACAAGCTGTTGTTAATGTACTAATAATAAACGATGAAGAAATGAAGGATAGCGAAGATATAGTAAAAATACAAGAAACTAATCCAGATGAAGTCGAAGAAACTGAAAACGAGAAAGACAATGAACAAAATCAAAATCCACGTGTTACAGAATTTTCTGAAGATTAGGAATAACACATGAAATTCAAAATTATTTCATGAAAGTAAAACCTTCTGCAATATATGGCTCACTAGAGTCATCAAAATAGATTTATAAAGTAGGCACAAAAATTTACTACAGAAAACTAAAAGAAACCTTTTTTTGACAGAACAACTGCAAATCAAGAAAAATTAAAAGAAACTGACTTGTGTATTCAGAATCTAACAAATGTGTATATTGCTACATATGCAAATTATTTTGTTAAAAAAAAGTAAATTAAATGCAGGTTTTTCTGATTGGAAAATATTTATAAAAAATTAGCCGAACACGAGAATTCCAAAGATCATATTTCTTCCATATGCATTTTTATTTCAAGATCGTCAGAAAAACAGCGAATAGATAGTGCAATGGTAAAAGGATATGAAATAGAAAAACAATATTAGCGGGAAGTTTTGAAAAGAGTGTTAGAAACTATTAAATTTTTAACAAAATTTGGAGTAGCTTTTAGGGGTCACAACGGATTATTTGACAAAGAGCAAGGAAACGGTACATACATTGGTTGCTTACAGTATTTAGCGGTATTCGATAGTTTTATTGCTAATCATCTTGAAAAATATGCAAATATGGGCAGTGGAAATGTAAACTACTTGTTATCCACTAATTGCGATGAATTTGTTATTTTAATTAGTGATATGGTAAAACAAAATATTTTGCAAGAAATTAAAGCTTCCAAACAATTTTCAATAATTTTAGATTCTACACCAGACATCAGTCATTCTGATCAAATTTGTTTTGTGGTACGATATGTACTTCCTGAGGCAATAAAAGAAAAATGCATTTGCTTTCATCCCATTACATCACATACCGGTGAAATTTTAAAAGCTGTTGTTTTGCAACAACTGACAGACTTAACATTAAGCCCCTGGCACAATAGCGTCAAAACTCCGAGTCTGCCATTTGACTGCCAAAAATAGAAACGCCTCTATTTTCAGCAGTCACGACTGCCGAAAACCAACTTCATTATGATGCTGGTTTTTTCGCTATCTTCCTTTGTTGTTTGACGTATGAATTATTATTGTTTGATATTTTGTACATTTTTATAGTTAAATTCATTTACTTTATACATAGTTAGATACTTTTAAGTTTTCATATTTCATTTATAGTTCATGTCAATTTTTTTTAATTTAATTTTTTGTTTTATTAATCTTAGTTTATAGTTTTTATATTTCTTAATAGTCTATAAATATTTTAAATAATAAAGTTTTTATATTTCATTTATAGTTCATATAATTCTTTTTTTAATTTAATTTTTTGTTTTATATTTCGTAGTTTATTGTTTTTATATTTCTTAATAGACGATAAATATTTTAAATAATACAAATTAACAAATAACACGTTAAAATTAAATAAAATATATCATCACGCCTTCTACCCATTTCTGGGTATGGCACTCTGCTAAAGCAGATCTCGGTAAGTGATATATTTTGCGCGTGAAGTGCGATTACCAGTCGTCAAATCACGGCCCCCAAACATCTTAGTGGTGGAGGAGCCACAGGGATAGCTTTTTCAAATTATGAAAATTTGTCGCCTGTGGGAATCGAACCAAGGACCTCAGGATCCACAGGCCGACTTCATACCACTGTGCTAGCCATCCCATACGTTAAAATTAACAAATATTTAATTCTGACTGTCAGAAACACCGACTCTATATGTGTCACCCGTTTTGGACGTGACTCTCAGTTTTTCAGCAGTTTGTAGCAGACTCGGAGTTTTGACGCTATATGTGCCAGGGGCTTTAGATATTAAAAACTGTAGGGGACAAAGCTATGATAATGCTGCCAACATGTTCGGTAAATATAATGGCTTACAATCCAGAATAAAAAAGCATAGTCCTAAATCGGAGTATACATCTTGCACTAGTTGGTAATTGTGCTGCAGAAAGCAGTTTAAAAGTTACAACTTTTTTTGCCATTGTCCAAAGTATATTTGTATTTTTTTCGGCTTCAACTTATAGATGGAATACATTAGAAAATAATATTAAAGAAACTGTTACGGCTGTATTTTTATTTACATTATTTGTTTTATTTCGCCTTTTCTATCCGCCACCCTCCAGGCGAATATGTACTTTTGGTCCTCGGATTGTTACAATGTTAGGTATCATATCTCACTGGTTAAGTTAATTTAAATTTTTGCTTGCTATAACTAGATTAGAATTAGAATTTTTAAAATTTGTTGGAACAGTTATTCAGTAGACGTTTAGTGATCTGGTTGTGCTGCATAGTTTTTGAGAGATTTTTTGGTTTAGTTTATTTTGTAGCAAAAAATGTTAAAGTTGAATAAAATGCTTGGGTATGGTTTTTTTACTTATTTTAACGGTGGCATCTCGTCTCTTGTTGAAAAATTGAAATATTTTATCTCTTGCCAATTTTTCTAAAAAGTTACTCTTTTTTTATTAAAAGTGGGTCAAAAAAATTATTATTATTTGAAATCTATCAATTTTTTATTCAAAAACAAGGCATCCTACAAAATAAATTATGTAACAAAAAATGCTTAGAATTTATTGGAGAATACGTGCGATTTTTGCAGAATTTTTTGAGACATTTTAATTTTTTCGTTGTTTTTTTGGACTTGAATTTTAGAAAAATTTTAAAATGTTTCAGAAAATTCTGAAAAAATCACACGTATTCTGTAAATTCGAAGCATTTTCTGTTATTTAAATTTTTCTGGAATTGTGATCCTTTTTGAATAAAAAAATCATTAAATTTTTCTATTCCAATTTTCATACTCTGCAATTTGAACTCAATTTTCGCGAAGGAACATTTTTTTAATTTCTTGTTTCTTGGTTTTTCATCTTTCAATATAGCGTTAGCTTTAAAACTATCATAAAATTTATCAGAATTTTCTGAAACATTTTAAAAATTTTCTATAATTCTCGTCTAAAAAAATAATTTAAAAATCTCTGAGCAAAATTACACGTATTCTCTGATGCATTCTAAGCATTCTTTGTTACATAATTTGTTTTGTAGGATGCTTTGTTTTTGAGTAAGAAATTGACAGATTTCAAATAATAATATTTTTTTCGACCCAGTTTTACTAAAAAAGAGTAACTTTTTAGAAAAATTGATTGGAGACAAATATATTAATTTTTTAACAAGAAACGAGATGCCACCGTCAATATAAGAAAAAAAGCAAACCTAGGCATTTTATTCAACTTTAACATTTTTTACTTAAATCCTTGGCCAAAAAAAATGGGCAAAACACACAAAAATAATGAAAATGATCAATTTCGCCAGTCATATTTGAAAACTAGATACTTTTTTCGATTTTTCCATGCTCTTCAAAATTTTTTTTAATGCTCCAAATTTTGGAGAATATGCGGTGTCCGTTTCCCAGAGAATGGCCCATATATATAAATATAATTAAACAAATGTGTGACTTTACGCTGGGTTGCATAAAAGTTTTATCGGTTCATTAGCAACTAACGATTCAATAAATTTCAGAAAATCGCCTTTGATACTGTTGCTAGATAAACAATTCTTTAGCTAAAGAGCTCTTTATTATTATCTTGCAACCCAGCATTAATCTGTCAAAATAATTTCTTTATTTATTATGTCATTTATTTTGACATATAAAACGTCAAGCATTTGTTAATTTTGTTTAAATTTCATGGCTATCGACAATTTCGTTATTTTCAGATCTAATTTGTGCCGTTCGAAACATGTAAAATTAATTTTGTTTATTGGAGAATTTTATATCCTACAACTTCTATTTGAAGCTCTCTTGCTTATAATAATTAGGGAAACAGGAAATTACAAAATTTTTATTTTACATGTTAAATCCCTATGTTCGAGAGTCGCAGTCACGATCCTGTATATATATATATATATATATATATATATATATATATATATATATATATATATAAATATATTTAAAGGGTTCAAAATAAATATTTTGCTTAGGGCCCGAAATATTTTAAATCCGCTTCTGGCCGTGTTTAACAAATTGGAAACCTCACTTCACGTGCATAAATATATCACTTACTGAGATCTACTAAATTTTCCATAATGTATTTTTTTCTTCTACTTATTAAAGTAAAATATTGTATCAGTTAAATTATTTAATGGTTCAAATTCAATTCAATTCAAATTAAAACTGTTATTTCCAGGATTATAGAATCGGAATCAGAATCAGGATTTGGAGTCGTGGTGTCGTATAATTTGTAATGAATTCGAATCATGGCCGTCGATATTTAAAAATTTCCTTGGGGGCACTCATTTTAATCATGATCAAAATCATAACAAATATTAGTAATTGCGTAGAAATACCTAAATATTTTACTTATTAAAATATAAATATAAGTACTTATCAGCTGAGAATATAACAGATATGGATTAAAGTGTTGCTTTAATGAACGAACGTTATCGTAATTTTTATAAAATTAGAAAGGGATAAAAGAAATTAAAAGAACAAGGATAATATCAATAACTTGACTTGTCCACTCATTACGCAAACGTCTACAAGAAGCAGAAGTATAACTCTAAATTTTAAAAAACTGCTTTGACTAACCACTAAATAGTTTTAAAATGTACTATGTTAAATATTATTGGGGTGTGGCACTCGGCCGTAGAATATTAGAGTAAGTGATATACTTATTATTAGATCGTTTTATATGAATTTATGATAGCTTTAAAACTAGTACTATTTACCAATAGTAGTTCTTTATTCAGTTTAAAAGGAATTGATAATTTGAAATAATGTGCTAAATAATACAAGAGAAAGAATTTGTCTATAACTAATTTATTAACGAAAAATATTATTTTCTTATGAGTATCTACAAACGAAATTTAATTATAATATATATTTAGGATTTTCAGACAATGAATCAGTCACCTACTGTTTATTTTTTTACAAAATAAATGCATAGATCGATTATAAACTGAAATAATTTTCATGACGAAATTCAGCTGCTCTGTAAATGACAACCATGGCTGGTACCACGAGCTCTGTTTTTGGGTGTTTTAAGAGCGTTGTTTTTGGGTGTTCTAAATATATGTACTACGAGCTCTGTTTTTGGCTGTTTTTGCATGTTTTAAGTCAACTGTTTAGTAACGTGTTCTAAAACTGCCTAGAGTTGTTTTAAGCAGTGTTTTAAGACAAACATGGCTGACGTCTATGATAAAAATTGTACGATTCGCCCAGTAATTAAAGTATATACGCATTGAAAATGAGAAATTTTATTTAAAGAACACATGAATCCATTTATTGTGTTGGATGTGAGAGTATTTATACAAAAATACCGTTGTTCCGAAGAAACAGCGAAGAATATAATATAGTGAAAAATGTTTTCTAGTGAAATGCAAGTTTCGGTGACACTGCGGTACTTCGTCAAAGAAATAAAGATGATAAAGATAAGTAAAATTTAAATTAAATGTACGCGCCAGTTATTCAGTATCTGCGCGCAGTCGCAAATCGCATGACATTCTGCTTCTTTACAGCTGTCATATGACACAATACATAACCACAATTCTGTATTTTGTAGTTCGGTGTAATTTAAATTACATTAAATATACAAATAGGTATGTATATTATAACAATTCATTTTATTGTCTTCAGGTGATCTACACGACATTTCTCAAAAGTACGACAGCAGAATTATAAGAAATGTAAACCTATATAGTTCTGGCATCGCATCTCCAGATATTCATCAAATTGTACAATTTAGTGAAAACCAGACAAGAATTTTACAGTATAGCAGACCACTACTCTTTATCGAATGTGATTATTGTCATAATTAATATACTTTTTGTTAATTCGTGCACTTTTTATAATGAAAACTATCCGTTTTCTGATTTTATTTGATTAATTGTAACATAAGTGAATATTGTTAATAACCAAGTTTTATTATTAATAAAATATAATTTACAAAAATATGTATTGTACACAATTTTCGTTAAATTTTTTAAGTGCTACAGTTTTCGCATGTACCAAATTATTTCAAACACATTCATTATTTCCAGCTATGTAATTTTCTATTATACCTTTTCTTTAATTCGGTTATTCAGTCAGCAAATTACTTTCCTCGGACGTTCAATTATCCTTTTTAATCTTTATGGCTGCCATTCTCTTTATAAAATACAATAATAATATATTAATGTATGTGATTAGGTGCAAAATATTAGAATCAAAGTATGTTCCTGTTAAATACTTATGTTTTAATTGTGGAAGCGCCTTTTACAGTTCACCCAAGGAGCAATTAGTGTTCTTTCATGAGTTTAACGAAGTACCTGGCATCTAAAAATCATAACCTGTCAAACTGCTTTCATATTGAATTGGAAACTGTCAAAAATATTCACGAACCGCGCATGCGTATTGCGTCTTTTACAACGTTGTCATATATATTTTCTTGTTTACATGGTTTTAGCTAAAACAGACTTAAAACCATGCTCGTGGTAAGCATTATTTTAAGAGTGTTTTAAGATGTCGTCATGGTTTTAACTAAAACACCCAAAAACAGTGTTTTAGTAATATGCTCGTGGTACCAGCCCATGTCTCCAAATTATAAAACTGAGTTAGCCAAATTATCAATTTTCTGAAAATATATCCATTTTATTTATTTTTTAATAACATCAAACGATTAAAACTAGAAATATCAACGTTATTTTCTTTGCTCTCACCAAACTATCTTTTGAAATATTAAATTCTAATATAACGCAATTGATGTTTAAAATGAATAAACAAATTTAATAAACAATATCTTGGGCAACGTAACGCCACTGTTGATAAATATTATAATCATATATACATTGCTCAAAAAAAAAAACCGGTCACCTAAAGAATCCCAAAAAAACGTCACTTTTCAAACCACTGTCAATTTGTCAGTTTTGAAACAAATTGGATAAAATTTTTTTTCCGAAGCCGCCCAAAATCTAGTCTTTGTATAGCTGTGAATTCATTTTGACTAACCTCCCTTTACCTGCCCCCAGCCACCACCAAACGAGAACCACTTTTTTTTCTAAAAAAAGGTGATTTTCCAAGGTTTCTATGGGAATCATCAGCCATCAATTGGCAAATCTGTCATCAGATAATGAAAATATGGACATTTTTGTTACTGGAACATAAAACAGCATCAAAATCGGATGATTTTAAAAACAGTTATGATTTTTTGAAAAAAAAAGAGACATCTGCAGAGGTTGGCATTCAATTGTCCGTAGTACGTAGACACTCGAACACATACGGTGTGTGTGTGTGTGTGTGTGTGTGTGTGTGTGTGTGTATGTGTGTGTGCGTGTGCGTGTGCGTGTGCGTGTGCGTGTGCGTGTGTGTGTGTGCGTGTGCGTGTGCGTGTGCGTGTGCTTGTGCGTGTGCGTGTGCGTGTGCGTGTGCGTGTGCGTGTGCGTGTGCGTGTGCGTGTGCGTGTGCGTGCGAGCGTGCGTGCGTGCGTGCGTGCGTGTGAGTGCGTGCTTGCGTTTGAGTCTCCGTATGTGTTCGAGTGTACGGACAATTGAATGCCAACCTCTGCAAATGTCTCTTTTTTTCAAAAAATCATAACTTTTTTTGTAATCATCCGATTTTGATGCCGTTTTACGTTCGAGTAACAAAAATGTCCATATTTTCATTACCTGTAAACAGATTTGTCAATTGACGGCTGATGATTCCCATAGAAAGCTTGGAAAATCACCTTTTTTTAGAAAAAAAATGGTTCTCGTTTGGGGGTGGCTGGGGGAAGGGAAAGGGAGGTTAGTCAAAATCAATTCACAGCTTTTCAAAGACTAGACTTTGGGCGACTTCGGAAAAAAAATTTCATCCAATTTGTTTCAAAACTCACAAATTGACAGGGGTTTGAAAAGTGACGTTTTTTTGGGATTCTTTAGGTGACCGGTTTTTATTTTGAGCAGTGTATATACAGGGTGGTCCATTTAAAGTGTTATCAGGAAATATCTCGGAAACTATAAATTTTACGTCCGAAAGCCACATCATTTTTCGCGATTACAGCGTCATCTATCATGCTGACGAAAAAGTGAACTAAATAAATTCTTCTTTTTTAACGAGGAATCTGATTCTTTAATAAAAAATAGGGGTTTTCATTTAAAAAAATTGAGTTGACCATGATTTAGCGACAACAGCGCCATCTAGGACAAAACTAATATTTCGTTATTATGGCCCCCTTTTGTACGATTGTTTTTCGTCTAGGTCTCTTTTGCGTAAAATTTATAGTTTCCGAGATATTTCCTGATAACACTTTAAATGGACCACCCTGTATATATATATCATCACGCCTTCTACCCATTACTGGGTGTGGCACTCTGCCAGAGCAGATATATAAGTGTTATATTTTGCGCGTGAAGTGCAGTTACCAGTCGTCAAATCACGGCCCCCAAAGATGTTAGTGGTTGAGAAGCTACAGGGGTAGCTTTTGAAATTATGAAAATTGATTATAAATTAAAACGAATTCAACATCTTATAGGTAAAATATTATATGCAACACGGACGTTACTAGGTAATAATGCAGAAAGGATAACGGTATCCAGCCCTTGGTGCATAAATTACTATTCCATTACAAATAGGTATAAAGTATTTCTGGAGAAACTCACATTGGAAGAACATTCCGGAAAATATAAAGGCGTAGATGAAATACGTCGCCTTCATTGTAACAATAAAAAAAGAAATATTTATTATAAAATATTGGTGTACGAAGTCACAACTGAAACAACTAATCACTCGAGCACTGACGCAGAAATGTAACTGATGTGATAACATGTGTGTCGTGATTATAACGGATCTGTTGGTGAGCAAATATCCCGCCACATAAGAGCCAACCTCTGACGACGCACATGGGAAATTCCTGTTTTTCTTGATATTGCTCGTCTTTACACAAAGTAATTTTATAAATAATAAATTTTAGAGACTATGGGCCCGATTCTCAATTATCACTGAAGTGATATGCAGTGAAAATTTTCACCGAACATCACTTTACCACTTGGAGCTATTCTCAACCGGGTAAATGTGATTTATTGTGAGATATATAAATAAAAAAATAAATATATCACGCCTTATACCCATTACTGGGTGTGGCACTCTGCCGAAGCAGATCTCAGTAAGTGATATATTTTTGCGCTTGAAATGCGGTTACCAGCCGTCAAATCACGGCCCCTAAAGATGTTAGTGGTGGAGGAGCTTTTGAAATTATGAAAATTGTTTGTCGCCTGTGGGAATCGAACCAGGGACCTCAGAATCCACAGGCCGACTTCATACCACTGAGCTAGCCATCCCATATATAGATATATCACTCATTTATTGGTGATATCAGGTGACACACAAATAAAAGGCGTATTCGGCAGTAAACGTTAGTTGTAAATAAATAATACGGAATATCTTGATTTATTGCTTGTGGAAGCTATAGAAAATGATGTACCACAGTATATTAGGCCAAGATTCAATGCTTTCAATTGAATTAAAAACCGATTTATCAAATAAGATAAGTTCAATAAAGAACTGGCAATATTATTAGTAAATACATTATATTCGTCGGGTGCCGGAAAGTTCACCGAAAACAATTCACCGAATAAAATTCACCGAAAACAATTCACCGAAATAACAATTCACCGAACAAACAATTCATCGAAATACAATTAATCGATAAACATATTCATCGAAATGATAATTAAACTATAGTATTTTTAATGTTCTTTAGAACTGATAGAAAAATGCAGGCATTTAGAAAAGGATACTTATCGTAAATTCCGAATCTTTTAAATATTATCCATTACGTTAAATATCGTTAATTATTGCAGGGTTAACGTAATTATTGAATCGGCTAAAATTTGTTTAAGCTGGGACAGTTTCTAATGATATTACTGGACTCGCGCATGTATAGTATTTCTAATAGCATCGCTGCTAATATGTTATTAGGATTTATTCAAATAGAGCAGTACGTGTGCGGCTAAGACGGCGCACCGATGCATAAAAAGTACAGAGACTGTGCTATGAGGACAGAGCATCTAGTTCAAAATGACAACAAGAATAACATACATGAGTATTTACGAGGCATAGCAAATAATTTATGTTATTAATGTAAAACATATAGTTTTATAAAAATAAAATGAGGCATGACAAAGGAATCAATTTTCTATTTTTAAATATGCCTGCATTTTGCTGCCATTCCTAAGCCTGGATAAAGTATAAAGGAAAATTAATTAGCATTTCGGTGAATCATATTTCGGTGAATTGTATTTCGGTGAATTACTATGTCGGTGAATTGTATTCGGTGAATTGTTTTCGGTGAACCCATATTCGTCGTCCTCGTAAAATGTGGGTATTCGACGTTGAAAGAAAGATAATGTTTAACATTTAATTAATTACATTATCAAGCTCAAGTATTCTTTATACGAGTATATCCCAGATTTATTTGTACCTCAAAATAAAATTCAAAATTCATTGGTTAAGTTAACAAAATTTTAGATATTGTTTAATGAAACCTATGAGTTTAATTTTTTTATCTTTTGACAGGACACGTAGTTAAATGTAATTAAATGTTTGAAAATAAGCACTCTTTGTTTGATTCATATTTCACGCCGAAATCGTTTTTAGGTACTAACATACATAACAAAAAATTATGAAACAAATAGAAGGACCTCGTGCGAATCGAAATTAAAAAAATTCTCGAACGAGCTCATATGAACTACCACATTACGGTTCGGTGCGTTCGAACCCTTTACTGTAATTGAGATTAAGTTTCTATTGTACAGAGTAGAATAAATAAATAAAGGATGGATTGTTTATATACCAGTTTGTTCCTATTGGATCTTTACTACAAGCTATAATATTGCATTCTTTACTATAAAGCAACACGTCAATATTTTACTTTTAAAATTCAAGTTTTACAGATCGCAAATCAACTGATAAATGTTGGTTAAGTATTATCATGTTACAGTGGAAGTGGTATTCCACTTCCGAAACTTGAGACTCATATTTTACTTGGATAGATCGGTAGGCATTTGCTTTATCTTTTTATAATATTTACAATATTTTAACATATTTGTATATTTGAAATTTTTTATTCTTTTTACTTATTGAATTTTGTAGATAAATGTGTAGACTTGTTCTCGCGATTTATTTTTCCTATTTTCTTTTTTGTGTTTTGCTACTTTCTAAAATAAAATAAATGAATATATCATCACGCCTTCTACCCATTACTGAGTGTGGCACTCTGCTGAAGCAGAACTCGGTAAGTGATATATTTTGCGCGTGAAGTGCGGTTACCAGTCGTCAAATCACGGCCTCCAAAGATGTTAGTGGTGGAGGAGCCACAGGGATAGCTTTTTCAAATTATGAAAATTTGTCGCCTGTGGGAATCGAACCAGGGACCTCAGGATCCACAGGCCGACTTCTTACCACTGAGCTAATATACTGAAAACGCGTATTATAGTAAATGACGATAATCATCATCTAAACGTGCAGTTGAGAGTGCAGCAAAATTTTAATAATGCTTTGAAGAACTGAGAAATGAAATCCAGAGTCTTAAAACTGAGCTTGTTGAGTGTAAAAATAAAATCTCAAAACAATCTATGATTATTGAAAATCTACTACCGACGCCAAGTACATCATCGAATCCTTCCATAGGTTCTGCAAGGGTTCCTCATAACTCAGATTCACAACACAATTCAAGTAGATCAAATAAATTAGTTAAAACAGTAGTGGCAAAATCAGGTGACACTGAGACGAAACGTATTGAGCTACCAACTGTGACGCCCGCGTACGGCACAGGGCTATACGGAAATTAAGTTAATTGGTGCCCCTCGACGTGCCTAGCTTTATGCAAGCCATATATCTAATAAAAATGCAACCGATGCGGATATTATCAAGCATTTAACGCTTTACAATCCACAGTCTCACTGTGTTTGTCAGCAAATGGAGCACACCAGCGACTATAGCTCGTTCAAACTTGTTGTGCCTCATAATAAACTCTCCGAGTATAAAAATTCCGAGATTTGGCCCGAAGGGATAATCGTACGAAGATATTGGTTTTCTAAAAAACGCAATAACGATTTTTTATGCAAGAAAATGTTAAAACAGAAAAATTCTTAAAATCTGAACAACTAGTTAAGTGAATTTTATTTTCTTGTGATGTTACAGGGGATTTTAATATTCTCAATTACTGTGTAGCCAAAACAAATAATACTTTACGTGTTCATCTTGAAAACATTGCTTCCTTCTCTCAACTATCTCAATGCAATTTGATTTACAACAGAAATAACAGTTTATTAGATCTTATTTTCTCGAAATAAACTGAGATATTAATCATGATGATACTCCACTTATCAGGAAAGACTTATTTCATCCTGCACTCTCAATTAATCTGAATCTCTCTAATGACATTGTAACCAATTTCAATTGTAATCATTATTTGAAGACATAATTTAAAAAAAGCTTATTTTCATCACATTTACTATTGAACTGTGAGTGTTCTATAGTTTTTAAGTTTGATGATGTTAATGAAGCCTGTGATATGTTCTATCAATGATTGTATTCTATATTTGATCAATGTTTACCTGTTCGTAGAATACGCAACAAATTGTATCTGTCTTGAATTATCAAAGAAATTATTCGTAATATTAAATTAAAATCCAAGTGTACATATAAAAAGTATAAGTCAACTGAATATCGAAATGAATATAAGAGAATAAAATCAGAAACTAAGAAGCTCATTACTTTATCTTACGTTCAGTATGTGTCTAATATACAAAATAATGTTACTGGTGATAATCCACACTCAATTACTGATAAATTTAGTCAACATTTTGCCTGTGTTTATACAAACAATTCACCTGCATATGCAAACAATTACATTAATTCTAATTATAGTTCTAGTTTTCCTTATAATGTAAATTTTGAAATATCTGAAAGTGACTTGTATAAAAACGCGCGGAAATTGTAGAATTCAATGATGGCGGAACTAGATCAGATTCCAAATTTCTTTCTGAAACACTGCATCTGTGCTCTAACAAATCCTTTGTTATTTATATATAATAAATGTATTTTAACTGGAACATGTATTTGAAAATGTACAAAAGTTTGACCTGTGTTGAAGTCAGGCGATCCCTCGTTAACCGTTAATTATAGACCGATTTCCATTATTTCAAATTCTGCGGAAATATAATTAATAAACTTCATTCCCTGTATGAAACCGTTTAGGTCATGTGTACCAGGTTATTAAAGATTATTCGTACCTATGTGAATGCCACCAACGTATGTCTTAATAGGAAAAGACACACGTTTCATGTTTTTTCACGTTCTATCACATTTATTCTTTTATTGAAAACATAATATTTCTTACTAACACAAAAATTTATATTTACTTTATTTACGTTTGTTTATAAAATACAAATAGAGACCTATGGTTATGCTTTTGTTATTTTCTCGCCTGTTTGTGACTTTTATTTTTGATACACAAATAACTGACTGACTGTGAAATAAGAGATGGCTAGAAAAATGTTGGGTAGTGAAATGTAGAAATGCGTTTGTCATCTTTATGATTATTTTGCGCGAGGGTTTGAGAATGGAGAACCTTTAATTCATTTAACTGTAGTGCTAGAGGTAATGTGCACTGTATTGTTTATTTTCATATAGTATTTATTTATATATACATATTTCTTTGAGTTTAATTTTACAAAAATATATATTTCAATAATGCAGGTATTATTTTTGATCCGTTAAGATAAATTTATATTTGGTTTTCATTTAGTATATTGCAGAACTTGGTTTCATTTATAAACTATTAAAAAGAATTAAAGTAATAAATATTTTAATCTAACATTTAAATTTTGGGTTATGTTAGAAGATGTCAATTCAATACCAATGTAAACATGTTAAGTACAAAATCTTGATTCACATTGATACCGAATATGACGTAATCATTTTCATACAGAGAATGAAGTATATAAGTATTATCACGTCTTTTAACCATTTCTGAGTACGGTACTCTGCTGTAGCAGATCTCGATTAATGCGCGTAAAGTGTGGTTACCAGCCGCCAAAACACGGTCCTTAAAGATGTTAGTGCACAGGGAGCCACAAGGGTAATTTTAATGTGGTGAAAATCCACTGTCCACAGGCTGACTTAATACCATTGAGCCACCTACTATTGGATCAACTGTAACTTACTTAAATATTTTTTAAAGCTTCCATCCGAGATTGGCAGTTTTACATATCTCAAAATCGTTCGGAAATCATATGTTTACCGATCGCCGTTCGGTAAATACTAGGGACTTTTTTAATGTTAGCATTAGCATCACTGGCTGTCAGTGTCAATAAGTGCTTAGAGGTTAGAGCTAATTTGGGCATCGTAAACTTAAATATAAGTAATTATAATTCATTTTGCAGTTGCTGTGTACAACCAATAAAAAATATGTATATAGATAATTGAACTATCTTTAATAAATAATATTTATAGTGTAATAAAACTCTCAGATATACATAAATTTCTAAAAAAAGTATTTACATAACATAGGACAATCTTTGAATAACTTTTCCATAAATTGACACTATTTCTTCAATAAATTTCTATTTGCAGTTTTACCGTTTTTATTTTCTAATATTTTCTATCTGTGTATACTTAAAAAACTTAGATTACTCAATCGTTACGATAGGGAACATGTCGCTAGCTAGCCATAAGAATACTGATGAAAATTTAGTTTCAGCTTAAATTTATTATCTTTAAACTTATAATTTAGTTTTAATTTTATTTATATATACATAGACAGGGTAGTAACCGCCACTCTCGAACATGGGACTTTAATATGTAAAATCATATTGTTTTAATTTCCTGCTTCCCTAATTATTTAAAACAAAAAAGCTTCAAATAAAAGTTTTAGGGCATAAAATTTGAAATTAATTTTGCATACCTTGTAACGGCACAAATTTGATCTGAAAATGAGTAAAATTGTTTCAAAACTATCGATAGTTATGAAATTGAAACAAAATTAAATAAATGTTTGACGTTCAATCTGTCAAAACTGTCAATAGAAATTAAATAATAAATAAAGGATTTATTTTGACAGACAAATCATCAAAAATTTGTTTAATTTTGTTTAAATTTCATGCCTATCTATAGTTTTGAGGCAATTTTCGACATTTTCAAATATAATTTGTGTCGTTACAAAGCATGCAAAATTAATTTTGTTTATAGGTTCATATGCAGAATTTCATGCTCTAAAACTTTTGCTTCAAGCATTTTTGCTTAAAATATTTATGCTGGGTTGCAAGAAAAATATAAAGAGCTCTTTAGTTAAAGAACTGTTTATCTAGCAACAGTATCAAATGGGATTTTCTGAAATTTATTGAACCGTTAGTTGCTAATGAACCGATAAAACTTTCATGCAACCAAGGATTAGGGTAGCAGGAAATTACAAAATTATAATATTACATGTTAAAGTATGTATTATGTTCGAGAGTCGTGGTCACCACGCTAGTTAATAAACAGGGCGGCGTGCGCCCCTCCTTGCCCGCTCCTGCGGACGCCCTTGATGACTCTTCCAACTTATTTAAATTGTACTTATCACATCGTCTACAAATTGTATCGTACAATGGTTTTCAAGGAGAGCCCTTTGTTGCCATGCCAAGAGTGCCTCAGGGCTCGAATTTAGGGCCCTTATTGTTTGTATTATTTGTTAGTGATATTTGTAAATCTGTTAGTTGTGATATACTAATTTACACTCATGATATTAAAACATTCCTTGAAATACATATTAAACGGGTAGGTAGCTTAGTGGTATCGAGTCGGCATGTGGATTTGAGAACCCGGGTTCGATTCCCACAGACGACAAACAATTTTCACCACATTAAAACTACCCCTGTGGCTCCCCCACCACTAACATCCTTGGTAGCCGTTATTTGACGGCTGGTAACCACACTTGACGCGCAAAATATATCACTTACCGAGATCTGCTACGGCAGCGTGTCACACCCGGTAATGGGTAAAAGGCGTGATGATATATTTTTCATTTTATAAATTCTCTTGATCACTACCAAAAACTGCAGGGTAACATTAACACTCTTCAATTTTAGTGCAGTAGTAATTATTTACCCCTGAATATTTCGAAATATAAAATCATGACCTTTTCTCGTCAAAATAATCCAATACCTTCTTCAATCGGTATTATTATCTAGATGTACGCTTATGAAAAATTTTACATTCGTTGCACATATTATTGAATTAGTTTCGCCGGTAAATACATTTCTTAATTTTATTATTCGCAACAGTAGACAGTTTTGTAAATTAGAATGTCTCAAAGTATTGTATTTGTAATAAACGGCAGTTGCGTTTAACTATGTATTTGAATAGATTCAAAAGTAAGGGCCGAGATATCCACTTCCTAATAAACCAGCTAATATTAGCAAAATAAATTATTTATGAGGAAGATATTTATTTTTCGGATATCCAGTTCAGTTTATTCGTCTTCTTGTTATTATTTACCAAAATTGCAACACTGTTCATCTTTTAGAGAGAGAGAGAATGTTATAAAATAAAATAAATATATCATCACGCCTTCTACCCATTACTGGGTGTAGCACTCTGCCGAAACAGATCTCGGTAAGTGATATATTTTGCGCGTGAAGTGCGGTTACCAGTCGTCAAATCACGGCCTCCAAAGATGTTAGTGGTGGAGGAGCCACAGGGGTAGTTTTTAAAATTATGAAAATTGTTTGTCGTCTGTGGGAATCGAACCAGGGTTCTCAGGATCCACAGGCCGACTTCATACCACTGAGCTAGCCACCCCATATGAAAATGTTATGAAAATCATTAATTAGAAAGAAATACAAAACTTGTTTATTACGTTTAATAAATATATAATTGTAATTTGTTGTACCTCCTTGATTTTGTTATAACTGTCAAAATGTTAAAAAGACATGCAAGATCTGTATTTTTTTTATAAATGAAGTCAGATTATTAATTGAAATAGCTATAGATTTTTAAAATATAATAGAAAATAAAGAGACGCAGTGAATTAGAAGCAAAAAAACGAAAAGTGGGAAAAAATTGCGGCAAAATTTAATGTACGTTCTTGTATAATTCATCGTGATTCAAAAATCTTACGTCTGAAATATGATTGTTAGAATAAATTAGAAATATCTGTATCTTTTGACATACGAAATCTATTAAAAAACTCAATATTAGTCCATTTATCAAAATTGTCAATTCTTTTTCCAACATTCAACATTGTGCGGACATCTAATAATAATTATTTCCAAATCCTCCATTTAATAAAATAAATAAAAATAAATATATCATCATACCTTTTACTCATTACTTGGTCCGGCACTCTGCCGTAGCAGACTACGGTAAGTGATATATTTATGCACGTGAAGTGGGGTTACCAGCCGTCTAAACACGGCCCCTAAAGATGAAAGTGGTAGAGGAGCCACAGGGGTAATTTTAATGTGGTGAAAATTGTTTGTTGACTCTGGGAATCGAATCTAGTTTCACAAATCCACAGGCCGACTGAGCCACCTACTAGGGTTGTTGATTTTACGAATATTCGAAAATTCGAATGTTCGGATTTTTTGAACATTCGAATTTAAATTCGAATTTTCGAATATTTCGAATTATTCGAAGTTTTGAATTTTTTGAACATTTGAATTTTCGAATTTTTCGAATTTTTTGAATTTTGCGAATTATTTGAAATGTTTTAGATCCTAACGTGGTATGAATTATTTTCAGAATAAACTCATTTGCAGAGTTTTGTATTAATTCATAAGTAATTATTATTAATAAAATTTCGTTACACTGTCAAAAACGTTATATTTAAAACGTTTTTGTATCCTTTTTATTCTCATTTTAAAACGTTTTACTAAAAATCCATAGCATTTAGATGGGCGGTTAAGAGAGTAGATGGCTTAATTAAGACGCCTAACCTTGCAGAGTTTTTGCAGGATACTTCGCCGAATTTATTATTTAATTCGTGTCCGACTTTTCACGAATTATGCGTGAGCGTACTTGGAGATGACAGATGGCGTTAATTAATTGGCAAAAAATTAGAAAATTCGAAGCTTCGGAAAATTCGAAAATTCGAAAAGTTCAAAAAATTCGTAAATTCGAAAAGTTCAAAAAATTCGTAAATTCGAAAATTCGAAAAGTTCAAAAAATTCAAAAATTCGAAGATTCGAATTTTTTTTTGACGAAGTTCAAAAAATTCGAATGTTCTAATGTTCAGAAATTCGAAATTCGGTGGAAATCAACAACCCTACCACCTACCCATAACATGAAATGTCATGACCCTCTATAATTTCATCGAATTCATCAAAATTCATCTAAAATATCAATGATATCCGTTGTAGTATCATATATAAATATATTACTGCAAGTCATACCTTTTTAGTAAGAAACTGATACAGTATTGAAAAATATGTTTTTATTTTATGTATAAATTGACATGACAATTGAATCTTGTGTTTTTTATTAGGAGGTTTGAGTAGCTAATAAAATATCTAGTTAATAACTGTATTTATTAGATAAATAAAATTTATAAGGTAGTGGATATCTGCAAAAAATATTAGCTAAATAAATTTATTAGGAATTTTATTAGGAGGTGGATATCTGGGCCCTAAATTAAAAGGTTAATGATTAGTTGTCAGTGGAAAATTCCACAATTCTTAGAATTGTAGTTTAGTTCAGTTGAGAGCCTAATCAGCGGATGTAAATAAGTTTGTGTTAAAATCAAGCAGTTTCTTATGCGAGAGTAGTAGCCATGGGCAGTGTAACACCTGCATTTTGGCTTTCCGTGTAAAATATTACACAGTTTAAGGGCTTCTCTCGGTCGCATTTTTATTTTGTGAAGTTTATTGGTCTGAGTTCATGTAAGTAAAGTTTAGTAATGAGAATTGTTGATTGAATATGTTTATAGTAATCTGAAGTATAGTGCTGATTGTGTATTTGGTGAGTCAGTGATACCTTAGTTTATATCAAGTATTCAGTTCGTAGCGACGTTTTACAAAATTCTTATGGTTTCAAGAACACCATAGTTACACTGTAAGAGATACAGATGCAGACAGTAGCGGACATAAGTTTTGTGTGTATTTAGAGTGCCTACAATGAGAGTGATGACAATAGTCTTCATTTTCATTGGCTACGCCATATTTGTGCCAATCTGTTGCTGTTTTAGCTTGTGTGGTATAGGAAGTTTGTGTTTGTTTGTCAATTTTTGTTAAATTTAATTAGTTAAAATTATTTAATTTAGTGTACTCTTTATTATTACGTGTTAGTTTTTATATACTTAGTAGTTTTAGTAGAGTTTAAGTGCTTATGAGGACACAATTTGTGATAAGTAATTGAATAAAATATTAAGGTAAGTAACATAAACCAAATTTATACAATAAATAAATATAATGTAAAGTTTTGTAAACAATAATGGCCAGTTGTTCCTCTATTATTTAGGAATTAAGCATTTTTTAGATTAATTGTATCAAATCGAAATCAAATTGTCAAATGACACATAATCTTTGCTGCTGTCATTATTTAGGTTGGACATTTAGATAATTCTTAAAATTTTATTATGGGATGGCTAGCACAGTGGTATGAAGTCGGCCTGTGGATCCTGAGGTCCCTGGTTCGATTCCCACAGGCGACAAATTTTCATAATTTGTAAAAGCTATCCCTGTGGCTCCTCCACCACTAACATGTTTGGGGGCCGTGATTTGACGACTGGTAACCGCACTTCACGCGCAAAATATATCACTTACCGAGATCTGCTTCAGCAGAGTGCCACACCCAGTAATGGGTAGAAGGCGTGATGATATATTTATTTATTTATTTATTTTATTTAAAATTTTATTAGCTACTAAACCTGATCAGTAAGTTTAATTGATGCATGCATATTAGTAATTATTATTGATAACAAAATAATACGTTAATATTTTTAATACATGGGTAGTTTATTTTGTATACAACTGTGGAAAAGTTCAGAGAACAAATTTTAATGGAAGATACAAATGCTTTATTGTATTATAATGAAACTTTTTTTTGTATAGATGGTTGGCTGTTGTGCCTTTGGTTGCTCTAATCGGTCAGAGAAAGGATTTCTAATGAAGGTTTTCCTACGGATCCGGATCGGAGAAAAATATGGGCAGCTAAAGTGAAACGAGAGGGTTGGATACCAACTAAATCGTCTCGACTTTGTGAAGTAAGTCAAATTTAATTAGAAGTATTTTTATGTTTTATTAATAATATTTAACTTATAGATCCACTTCGCACCTGAAATGTGGGAAAAGACGAGATAAGATGGCAAGAGGATTCTGAAATATAATGCTATTCCCACAATATTTATTTTAGTGTGCCGAAGACTGGAAGAAGGTCGCGGTTAAAAGGGGAAATCCGATAGTTCAATTGCCTACCTCTGAAAATGTAGCAACATATGAACCACAGCCATGCACGTCTACAGCAAGAACTGGAAATAAAGGATCCTCTTCAACTACAAGTTCATTACCAGTACGATCATTGTCAGTAAACCATTAATGTCTTCCACTTTATTATTTGAGTTTTTTTCGTTTCTTTTTTGTTATTGTAATCTTTTTGTATACATATTTCGAGTATTAACCATTTATTCTATATTTCAATGTACTTATACAACTCGATGGAGTCATTTTTTATACAATAAATATTATTTTTTCTGGTAATGTACATTTATTGGTTTATTTTATTTATTATTGCTTTTTTAATTTAATACTAACTTTGTATTCAAATGATTTAAAATGAAATATTTCATCTTATGCATGAATTCTGTTCTGACGGTAAGTTTACTTTTTATTTAAATATAATGAGTTTACTATCATTTCATTAGTCTATATATATTTTATAATTTTCAGATATGTCTATGCTTAAAATTTATAAATAAAAAGTATATTAAATTCAAGTAATACATTCGTAAGATAATATTTTCGTGTTTTACCTGTATACAATCTATGTTAAATTGGCACAAATATGGCGGCCGTAACCGTATGTCATCACTCTTATTCAGCCCTATGCAACTTCGTATATAAGCGTAGTTAGTAGACGTCCAGCTTTATGTAATTCGCGCGCATGACTTTGAAAGAGAGAGACAGCTTAAAGAGGCCGGCATTTACTCAACGCCATATGAACGCAGGTTACTTTTTTCAATCATTAGTGTTGTTTGGTGATAAATAGTTATAAACAATTAGTTTGCAATGGGTCGTAAGTGTAAATATAAACATATTTAGATTACCCAAATATATTCAAGATAAATTAATATTATATATAGATAAACCTCGTGTATATGAAGAAACAGTGTATTCTGTAATTGAAAATTATGCATTCTCTTTCTCTTGTAGAGATCACAAGAAAGAAATAATATATGTTTTTGTCCATGAATTTATTTTAATGCGCTTGAAGCAATATTTTAAACAGAATCAAAATAATATCAAATCTCAATGTAAGGAAGATCGAAAAATCTAAATTAAGAAAGAATTGAAATATTCAGTTCGATCTGTTTTTATTATTATAAAATTATAAAATATATTGTATAAGTACAAAAATATTAATTAAGAAAAAATTGAAATATTCGGTTCTATCTATTTTCTTTATTATTTTTTAAATAAAATGTCCTATTTACATTATATAAATTTTACCATTTTGTATTTTAAAATTAAAATATTTATGCCAATTTTACACTAGTGTAACTTGTCATGGTGTAGTTAAATAGCAAAAATGTACTACTAGAAAAATGTGTTTATATATGGTTTTACGTATTTATATTTGTCAAGCTAAACCTGATATAATTAAAGAAAATGTGTCTTTAATTTTAAATAATTGCAAATAACATTTTTTAAAGTAATTAGTTCTAAAAGTAAAGAAAACATGAATAGACTCGTAAGCACCCATGCATTCGCCAGACTCTTTTTCCTGTCGCACTCACTTTTTTGTCGCTCTCTTTCTACAACATTTCTGCGGATGCTTTACCCGCAAGACTCGCCTGTCCTTCAATATAATAGTTCGTGCTCTTATTGTAGGCACTCTATGTGTATTAAGATTAACGCGCCGCTAAACGGAATTACGCTGAACTAATTTTCTATTAAGCTATGGACAATTATTTCGTCCAACAAAACTTAAAAACGAAACATTTGTTTTGCAATAGTAACATGAAGACTTGAAATAAAATCCGAGCTAAGTGCCAAACTTAAATTTTTAATTTTTTTTAATAAAATGTGTTCTATGTACTCTCGCCAATAACCTATAAAGAGCGCTATGTGCCAGGTTTTTATTTAATGGTTCAAAATCAAATCGCAAGATGGCCCTAGTGCTATGTCTAAATTATCAAAATATAAAAACCGTGTTAAGTACCATTATGCACCTAATCTCAATGAGATATGCGATTTCTGACAAGTATTATTTGCACGAAGAATCTGTTTAGAGCAATAATTTGTTTTAATGCTTAATAATGGAACCTAGTGAAGGAAATAAACGAAGAAAAGCTGGTGAGGGAAGTGTAAATGAAGACAGAAAATTGAAAAGAAGCCAAGGAATTGAATATGTCTCATAAAACAAAGATATCGAAAGAAAAACCTATAGATGAGGAAAAAAAGTGTATTGTTCTTTCTGAATTTTAATTTATTAACATTCTGTTTTCTTATTTTAGATTATTTGCAAATGTACATTTCAGTGCAAAGATATAAAGTGGGTCGGGGCCATACTTAACCCTGGAGTGGTGGCGCCCTTTGCCGTAACATTAGTGGTGGCGCTGAGTCTGACAGACTCAGTATAAATAAATTCATAATAGTAATTGTTTCCAACCTGGATTTTTTATTGTTAGTATTTCAGTTACTACATACCTTACCTTTATATGCATATCACTGTTTTAGCTGTCAAATTAATTTAAAATAAGGAAAAAGGGAAAATACAAGAAATAGTACAAAGGCACACTTTAATTTGAAAATGCATTTACTGGAAAACATATACATATGAAAAACATATATTTTCCAAAGGAAAACGTTATAAACAATATTAAAATTTATTTTATGGCAGAACCACACACACAGGACATCGAAATTCTGCATGCTTCAAACACAATATTTTTTTACAAATTTTACAGAAGTAACGTGTGGTATTGTTGTTTTTGCATAAATGACAACGTTTTCTGCCGACTGATACTTCTTACTGAACTTTGGCAACATCAGCTGAAGTTCCTGCCACTTCCTGACGTCTTTCTCGGTTTGCTGGTGCAATATTTTCCATACAAGAACGACGCTTCAAGTGCTGGTCTGCTAGTTCAACTGCTAATGCTTTTATATAAATTCTTCGAACTATTTTCGAATTTTGGTTATTCGACACGTGAATTATTTGCAAGTTTATGCGTGCCATATTCATAAGTGAATAAAATATTACCATTAGCCACCTTTTGGAACAAAGTTCGTAGATTTGCGAGTTCTAACGTTTTGAGGTGAGCGATGATTTTTCAGACCGTGCCATCTTTGCCAATAAAACTAGGAATTCGTGGATTTTTTGCTGGTG
This sequence comes from Pterostichus madidus, assembly GCA_911728475.2. Classification (NCBI taxonomy): domain Eukaryota; kingdom Metazoa; phylum Arthropoda; class Insecta; order Coleoptera; family Carabidae; genus Pterostichus; species Pterostichus madidus. The sequence continues at coordinate 15,966,055 of OU452319.1, forward strand.
ATGGTAAATTCTCGCTATCGCTTTCTTCTTCTTGCTCTGTGTCAGAATCAGACAAACGTTCATCGAGATTATCTTCTTCGCCCTCGAATTCTTCATCATCAAAAACTTCCTCAGTGTCAGTGTCTACTTCCTCCAGTAACCGTAATAAATGCGCCTGTTCTTGCTCATAATTCATTTTCTTAAATTTATATTTCATTAAATTAACTTAATTCGATCAAGATAGTGGTTTACTACTTACCAAAAGCGCAAAACAGACACAAATTAGCAATACATGCAACTTGAAACTGGTGGTCCGTAAGTGGTGGCGCCGAGTCTGTCAGACTCGGAAGGCTAAACAAATTTTACTAAAAACAATTCACACTGCTATAACTGCGTAGATCAGTAGAGTACTGAATTTTACGAAGCTACTGAAGAGAGGTACCCCAAATTTTCACCCCCTCCCTTTTTACATAAAATCTTAAGACGCTTGAGTCTGAGAGACTCGGCGCCACCGCTGCAGGGTTAATTTTGTTAAACCCGAAAACAATGAATTTTATGACAATATTATCAAATAAACAATATTTTTATAAAACCATGTATATTAAAATAATTTGTAGTGTTTTGAAATTTTAATTTTTTTTTTATTTATAACAGAAATAAATATTATTTTCTTTTCTATTATTATTTATGGTTTAATTTTATTGAGAAATATATTGTACATACATTATTTTTCTTGTATATAAATATGGACTTACATCGTTTATTCAAAATGTACATCCGGGCACTTGGCACGTTTTTAAAAATTATGAATTCAATTATTTTTTTTATCATTTCCGCTTGATTTTTTTTTTAATTTGTCATTATAAAACTGTGTTATATTATAATTTTTACGTATGTGATTTTTTTGACAATTGTAATTAAAATGGTGCATATATAAAAATTTGATTATCTCAAAATAAAATTTTTGGCACTTAGCTCGGATTTCATTTCAAGTCTTCACATATATCTGAATTCATTTAATCTTGCTGATTGTCATGAAATTAAAATAGAAGTAAATAATCATTTTAAATTAAAATAAAATTCATTATTCCAAAATAATTTGAATTAAACAATAATTTATTTTATATTCATTACAATCTATATTAAAAATAGTTGACGTATGCAAAAAAATAAATGAAATCGGTTCAGTAGTTTTTGAGATTTGTTGGACAAAACAATTAGCAGCATTTTTCACGCGACCTTAATTCCTAAAATGACCACACCAAATCAAAAACAAGAAATTATTTTAGAGCGACATTGCTTTTGAAACTATTTGAAAATTAGTGAATATTTTATATCATTAATAGAAGAACAATATCGTAGCATTTTGCTAAAATTAAAAAAAAATAAATAACAAAAATATTAAAGGGTATTTATTTGTAACAATCACAAACAGTATTCTAGGATAATAAATAGTGATATTGTCGAAAATTTAAATTTTTCATAATTTAATAGTTGTATTTTACTTTTATAATAATTAATTTGTTATTTAAAACATATTTTATTTATTGTGTAAATTTTTATATTATTTCATTTGTAATCAAATTATTCAAATAGAAGATTTTTTTTATCTATTTGAATAACAGCGCTTTATTGCAAATCGCCTAGGGCCCTTAAATCGCTCCTGTCCGATACTAACTCATCATACTGAAAGAAGATTCTAGAAGTTCTCTCTTGGCGTCACGCTGAATTCGCCAATTCAATTTTTCATAGCCAGCGAATATGAAAAGCACACAAATGGACGGGGAGCCACAGGATTAGTTTTAATGTTATGAAAAATGTTTGTCGGCTGTGGGAATCGAATCCGGATTCTTAAATCTACAGGACGACTGGATGCCACTGAGCCAGCTACCCCATTATTTTTATTTCTTATAAACAATTGATCTGATACATCCAGCATGGCACTAAGAAGTATCTCTGTAGTCAATTTACGTTTTTAAACTTTAAATATAAAAACTTGTGCTATTCAAATATAAATTTGGAAATTTAGTGCTTTTCATATTCGCCTGCTACGAAAAATTGAATTGCCGAATTCAGCGTGACACTAAGAGAGAACTTCTACAATCTTCTTTCAGTATGATGAGTTAGTATCGGACAGAAGCGATTTAAGGGCCCTAGGCGATTTGCAATAAAGCGCCGTTTTTCAAATAGATAAAAAAACATTCTTCTATTTCAATAATTTGGTTACAAATGAAATAAAATAAAAATTATACAAAAAAATAAAATATGTTTTAAATCACATAAATTAATTATTACAAAATTAAAATAGACCTCTTAAATCAACAAAATTTAAATTTTCGAAAATATCACTATTATCATAGAATACTGTTTCTGATTGTTACAAATGTATTCTAAATAGTCTTTAATATTTTTGTTATTTACTTTCAAAATTTGTACCCAAGCAGAACACACCTAGCACTAACTTTTCATATAAAAAGATTTTAAAAAATTTAATAAATTAGGTAGGTTCTCTCTTAGCGTCACACTGGATTCCCCAAGTCAATTGTTAATAACATGTGTATAAGAATAGAAAAAACTTTCAAAATTTGTATCTAAGCAGAACAAACTTAGCACTAAATCCTCAAATAAAAAGGTATTTAAAAACTGAATAGACTAGATAGGTTCTCTCTTTGTGTCACACTGGATTCCCCAATTCAATTGTTAACAACATGTGTATATGAATAAAAAAAACTTTAAAAATTTATATCTAAGTAGAAAAAACCTAGCACTAACTTCTCGTAACAAAAGATTTTTAAAAATTGGAAAGGTTAGATAGGTTTACTCTTAGTGCCACGCTGGATTCCCCACGTCAACTGTTAATAACTTGAATAAATAGAACAAACTTTAGGAATATGGAACAAACTAGAACAAACCTAGCACTAACTGTACACAAAATTTTGAAAAGATTTGAGATATGGGGCCATCTAGCGTGACGCTCATGAAGACAACACTTTTTTTTTATGGTTATGTTTCGCACTCTTTGAATCTGCTGGGAACGGATTTATGCAAAAAATAATAATATTTCAAATATAATCGTAAATGTCGTTGAAATATTCAAATATTTCAGGAACCAACATGTTCCGAAAAGGTACTTAAATAACCTTAAAGGTGCATTAAAACCTCAACATCCTGAAGTCTAAATTTGTTACTTTTGATAGTTATTATTTGTTCGTTTGCGTTGCTACATCGGTAAGAATTAAACGAATATTTTCAAATGTGAGTTTCGTTCAAAGAAAATTGAGATATCAAAACTGGTAGCAGTATTTCGAACGTTGAACAGCCGAAATATGGCAAAACAGCCGAATATATCGTTTTCTGAATACTCTTAAAACACTTAAATAATATAATGTAACGACATAATATTAACAATTTAATACTTTTAGTTTTATACTAATAAACATTTATTTATTTTTTTAAATCTATATTTAATGTTACCAAAATAATACCTTTATCCTATATTAAAAATATTCCTAGTTAATAATAAATTGTTTCATTGTATCTATAATGGAATACAGAAAGTTTGTAATAAATACGATATAAAACTATATACTGGCTGCTATTGCTCTAGTCTCAACTAAAAAAAAAATAATTTTAACCAGGGCGGTTTTAGCTTGGTTTTAGCCACGGAATAAAACCAGTCTGGTCTAAATTTGCCAACCCTGTCTTATGAAATGCTTCTTATTTACTATTCCGTAGTAGAGACTATTGTTTTGCCCCATACGCCGATTAAAGTATATTGTCTTGATTCGTCTCATGTTAGATTTTCATTTAAAATATTATAACCTTTTTTTCTACCCAATTTAGTAATTTTATACCATAGATTTTCTTTATTTTGCCCTTCGAGTTCCTTATTTCTATTTCTTCAGTTCCATATACCGCTTTCTTCCCCTATTTTAGCACTAGGTCTTCATCTATAATTAAATTATTTTCAGCTGTGTCTTCATCTAATTCTTTTGTAACCTATTTTTGCTATATATTGTGAATAATCTCTACACTTCTTCATTTACTGAGAATCTTATTACACTTCCCTAGTTTTATAGCTGCCCTGGAGGCGAACCCGGCTAACACCAGTTGAAACTCAGTCGAGACAGGGTAAGATAAACAACCGTAAATAGATCAAAATAAAGTGAACGTCAGCCGGTCTGGGCCTCAAGCGGTTCAACAAATATACTTGATGGACAAATAAGTGGAATAAAACCGAGGAAGGAGATAAAGAAAGTTGCTCGTGAATAAGTAACAATCGAGCGAATTAACATTAAACGAATATCTATATTGAAACCAAAAATAATTTAAGTTACAAAATGAATTGAAAGTTAAAATGTGAATCAACACTAGGTATCCAATTAAGCATAAATCAAAAAGCAAAACAAGAAACATACAATAAAGCAAGGCAGCGAGTCGCTCTTTTCCTCAGTAGGGACCAGGGCTGCGTCGTGCGGTAAAACACTTAGATGACGATAAAACAAAAAGTACGGTGGTCGCGATACTGACGCAGGAATAACGTTATAAAGTAGCGCAGTCCTACAAGCTATTTCGTTGTAAGCGCTACACACAGCAAGAGTGACAAAAATGCGTCTAAAAATAAATTTACACCCTCTTGAGCACAAAATTATAATAAGACAGGTAAGTATCAAATAAATCCGTAATGTTAAATGAATATAAATAAATAATATTTTCGTCTTAGCTGTCAAGGCTGTCGGTTTCGTTGATGGCAGCACTAACTCAGCTGAGCCCGTTCGGTACTAAAGACGGCCGAATCTGAAGAGTTTCGAATGAAGATTCATACAATGGTACGACGACATACTGTATAAAAAAAAACCAGGCGAAAAGCAAAAAATTTAGGTCGTAACACGTTAGCGTTAAACGTAAAAAAAGAAAACAAAATTAAGATATTCAGCGGTGTTAAAGTAGCAGAAAAACTTCAATTTCTGACTCCATCACATATCCGGAAAATCCGTGGAATTAAACTCTTATTCGTACCTGTCGTGTCACTTTAAATCCAAATAAATTGGGATTGATTTAACATCAAACAAAATCTCAAAACGAAAAAAAATCAAAACTACGTAGTTGAACTCCTTTCAAAATTCAGTAATGGTTCGACGACTCAACAATGATACAAACCGCAAATCCCTGGCAACACATCGTAGTCAAGTGGATGACCTGACCAAAGACAGAAAACACACCGAAATGTAAATTAAGACACAAAAATCTAGTATGATCACCACACAACTTTTTTATACACAGCATATTTAATATTTAGAATATAATGTTATATAATATTATTAAACATGTAATTTAGTTTTTCAGTAATTCAGCATTTATCTGTTTGAAACATATAAAATATGAAATTTGTTTACGTATCATTTTTTAGTAATATTGACTACTTTATGTTTAACTTTATTGATGAGGCATATACAGGATATCCGTTTTTCGAGCCTAACCCTTGGTATCTTAAGAACCGTGAGATACGAAGTCGATTAAATTAAGGCAAAATTACCAAATTAGTTGACCATTTTAATGATGTATTTATTTTTCCGAAAAAAGACAGATAACTAGATAAAGCGAAAATTAAAATCTATGTTTTTTGTTTCTAGTGCTACTATGATTATTGAAATATATTATTAAATATAAAAATCTCAAAATTAGACGAATATACAGATAAATTGAAAATAACATTTTACTTGCCAAATATTTTTACCATCATCTTTTATTTGAAACTTTTTTTCGTAACTGATTCCATTTTTGAAATAAATGGAATTTATTGTTTTGTTTGGCGAGTAAACTTCCTCTTCCGGTTTTTTAATTTCATTCGAAATCAACTCAGCTCTTTGTATTTTCATGAAACTTATAATTACCAAGTTTCGTTAACAAATCTTATCTCGTTCATGAGATATTGCACACTCGGACACACATCCATCCATCCATCCATACATCCATTCACACACACACACACACAGACAGACATCATTGAGAAAATGATCAAAAAGTATTCAGTGGATCTCAAAACACGTATTTCCGCGAAAATCTCGTCAAAGATTTTTTTCATGATTCCTATACTTCCTTATACTGCGTATAAGAAAGTAAAAACCTAAATTATTCCAACTAGAACGACTCGACTGGATTATCATAAATCATTCGTAATGACTAAAACACTGGCATTTATATCATTTACCAAATTAACATGACCCATGTGACTCTCTCCCCACTTACATTTTTGGGGGCCCTGATTTGACGGCTGGTGTCCATAATTCACACGCAAGAAATATCACTTACCGAGTGCTACAACAAATGATGCTCCAGCCTGCCGCGACTAGCTTTTCGACAGTAAAGAAGCCGTGCGGTCCAAATATCCAGTGGTTCCGTGAAACAGTGAGTCACAGTCAAATAAATATTTCCGGGGCGCTAGCTGACTTAGCGGCTGACATAAACTTACTCTCGAGTAGACCAACAAACTCCAGAGTTGCGAGAGCACCTAGCAAGAACTAGCGGGTGGATAAGTTTGGGGAGTCAGATAAATAAACATATAAATTATAACTAAAATAGAATAATACCAGGTGAGTGCAGTAAGCGAAAAAGTATGAAATAGTAATAGAAAACAATTTGAGCGTCGTAAAGTATTATCGTCTAGATTTAAATAAATCTGTTCAGCGTCGAGTACAAGGATGACTGAACCAAATGTTGCTTCGAGTAACGCACCGACGCAGCGGCAATCAGGACTCCGATAAAACAAACATACACTACCGTGCTCAATTTCACAAGTGAAATTCGAAAGTCAACCATGGAATATCGTAGCACGCATAAACCCTGACACAGTAACCCTAATCGCGAACCAACATACGCCTAGCTACGGAAACTGTTGTGCCAAACATGCACACAAGTGAATGTCTAACAGGCCGCCTCTAACGCAATCTATAATAAGAGGCGGATTTAAAGTATTTCGGGCCCTAGGCAAAATATTTATTTCGGGCCCTTTATATATATATATATATCTCATCACGCCTATTACCCATTACTGAGTGTGGCACTCTGCCGAAGCAGATCTTGGTAAGTGATATATTTATGCGCGTGAAGTGCGGTTACCAGCCGTCAAATCACGGCCCCCAAAGATGTCAGTGGTGGGGGACCTACAGGGATAATTTTAAATTGGTGAAAATGTTTTGTCGGCTGTGGGGATCGAATCCCACTCAAAGCTAGAATGTATAAGAATAGCCACTCTGCTGCTCGGTTAGCTCGGCCCTGTACAGTAATTGGAATTCAATTTCTGTTGTAGAGTGTAACATAAAATAAACTATTTTATATATATATATATATATATATATATATATATATATATATATATGGGGCATTCTCTGGGAAACGGACACCCCACGCTCTCCAAAATTTGAAGCGTCAAATAAATTTTTAAAGGCCATGAAGAAATGAGAAAAAGTATCTAGTTTTCAACTACGAATGGCGAAATTGATAATTTTCATGATTTTGGAGTGTTTTAGCCACTTTTCTGGCCACAGATTTAAGAAACAAGATTTTAAAGTTGAAAAAAATGATTGATTTTACATTTTGATGGCAGCATCTCGGTTTCTTGTTGAAAAACTTAAATGTTTTGTCTCGTGTCAATTTATCTAAAAAGTTACCCTTTTTTAGCAAAAGTGAGTCGAAAAAATAATTCATATTTGAAATCTACCAAATTTTTACTCAAAAACAACGCATCGCACGATATAAATTATGTAACAAAAAATGATTATAATGCATAAAAGAATACGAGTGATTTTGTTCAGAAAATTTTGATTCATTTTAAAAATTATTTTTTTTTGTGTGAAAAATTTTATAATTCTATTATTTCATGATTTTTTTCTCGAAAAGGATCAAATTTCTAGAAAAAATTCGAAAAACAGAAATTGTTTAGAATTTACCAAGGAAAACGTATGTTTTTTTTTTAGAACTTTCTGACACATTTAAAATTTTTCTGAAAATCCAAAAAAAGCTAATTTTTTTAAAATGTGTCAAAAAATTCAGAACAAAATTACACGTGTTTTTTTATGAATCCCAATAATTTTTGTTACATATTTTTTTTTTCGTAGGATGCCTTGTTTTAGATTAAAAAATTGGTAAATTTCAAATATTAATTATTTTTTCTACCCACTTTTGCTAAAGAAGCATAACTTTTTAGATAGATTGATACGAGACAAAATATTTCAGTTTTTCGATAGCAAACGAGATGCCGCCATCAAAATGTAGAATAAACCAAACTCAAGCATTTTTTTCAACTTTAAAATTTTGTTTCTTAAATCTGTGACCAAAAAAGTGATCAAAACAGTCTAAAATCATGAAGATTATCATTTTCGCCACTCATAGATGAAAACTAGATACTTTTGCCGATTTTTCCATGCTCTTCAAAAATTTATTTCAAGCTTCAAATTTTGGAGAATATATATATATATATATATATATATATATATATATATATATATATATATATATATATATATATATATATATATATATATTATATATATATATATATATATATATATATATATATATATATATATATATATATATACCTACTACCATATAATGGACTAAAATTATATATTTCAATTATCTATATGTAATATAATTACAAAAATATAACATAAAAAAAAATTAAATTGCACATTTCAAAATACATACATTATATTTCGATGTAACAAAATTCACACATTAAATATTGAATATTTTATTTGATAATTTTATTTAAATATTTCGTTTTCGCGTTTTAATTTCCGCGAATTTATTAATTATTGCACAACAATCCATTTTGTCAACGTTATCGTGCTCTATGCACAATAGTGATAAAGCTATTAACTTTTCTTTTGCGAGCGTACTACGTAAATAGTTTCTTACGCGTTTCAGTACAGAAAAAGATCTTTCTCCAGTGGTATTTGTTACAGGAAGCGTTAAATAAATTTGTATATGAAACAAAAACAAGTAGACAAACAAGCTTTGTAAACAAATACTTAATAAAGAAATAAACTTGAAAGGCGTTCGCTAACAGAAATGACAGATTGCTGGGCTGCCAATATAAATCATATAAAATTCTGTACAACTAATACATATCAAACATTACATAAAATCATAAAAATAAATAGTCAAAACAAGCATAAACTAAAAGTTTAAATCCGGGCCCTAGGCTATTGCCTCTTTAGCCTAGGCCAAAGTCCGCCTCTGCTATAATTACAAACAAAACGAAGGTTAATAATTTAAATCTACTACTAATCAGTGCAACATCAACAACTGAATCAATTACGACGACAATAGGTAAGTATCTCATGTACACAAAACTTAAGGTGAACCACTCGATCTGAAGATAACAACAGAACAGTGGTGAAACGACGATCTGTCTTGATCTATTTGAAATAAAATATCTTTTTTATTATAAATGAAACATATTATTTATTGTACATATTCTTGTAGTCAAAGGTTTAAAGTTTTATAATAATGTTACTAATTTGAAATATCTTTTATATAATAAAAGAAAATAAATTATATATTACACCAAATTTAATTTGAATTTATTAAAAAATGGGACTTATGATATCAATATAAAAAATACAGTAAATTATAAATACGACAGACTAAGCCTGATGAAATTTTCAGCCAAATTAAACACGACAATTTTTAGCAAAAAAATAAAATAGGCCAAAATACCATGAAAAACAGACTTTTTCTTTTTTGTCTCAAAAGTGTTGTGTTTAATTTGGCTGATTTTTTTTTGTGTTATAGACTATCTTAATTTTAAATATACATATTTTTTTATTAAAAACGTAGGGCCCAATTTTGAGAAAAACTGACTCAAAATTATGAATTTGGCTGCTTCATTTATATAATTTTTTTCATATATTTTCATGATTTATTTGCTCTTGAATAGTATTTATTCATGAACTACAATGTTATAAGAAAGTAATACACTGCTTTATATTTATCTATGTAATGACATTTGTAAGAAATTAAATGTTGAAATACAAATGTGCATACATTTATTGTTGCTGCTCTTGAATCATGAGTTTTCGGTGTGTGATTCGGATTTTTGATGACGTACGATGTACACTCAAGTATCGAAGTTTTATTCAAAATTAAATTTGGCTGATAGATATGTAAAAATAATTGACTAATAATGATAACAATAATGAATATATATATTATATGTTGTAAGGTAAGTAGGTTTGTATTTATAAGTGTTTATTTATCAATATTAAAGTTTTTATTTAACAGTTTTGAAGTGGACACTGCCTTAATAAGATTAGGCTGACAAAGTAAATACATCAGAACTATCGAAATGTTGCCCAGGAATAAACTGTACATTCCATAAATAAAGTCTACTTTCGCTTTATTTATATTTTTATATTGCAAGTATTTTGTAGCTAATTATATTATAAATCAGATTATGGTACTTAAACGGAAATAATAGTTTAATAACTAAATCAGAAGATTCCAAATTATAAACGTCTTGAAGGATGACAGTTTTAAAGAATCACTAAATTTCAATAAGACACCAACGTTTTGACTGCAAATCAGTCTTCTTCAGGATCCCAGTTGAGATACCTTTATCTTCATTACTTGTAGTTACATTTTATTAGCAATAAAGTACATACCAATCGGTAATCTGAAAAAAAACTTTATCTGTTTACAGACATAATCAGTGGTGATATTCAACCGGCCTGTACAGTTGATAATGGCGACATAAGATTATCATATTTCAATTAGTTGAAATGTACAATCATAGCTGAAAGAAGTACCCATTACACCTTGTCAAAAAAAAAAAGTTTGCTGTGGAAATTGTTTGACTACGCGGGAGGAGGCGTACCAGTTGTTAAATAATTTGAATATCACTACTGTATATAACGAAAATAGTGTAAAAGAATACAAGTTTATGAGCAGGTAACTGGAGTTACTGTAACACCATGTGGTTTATTTGTAAATTTAGAACGTAATGCAGGATATTTAGCTGCTTCGCCAGATGGTTTAGTTGATCAAAATAAGATAATTGAAGTGAAATGTCCATATACAGCTCGACATTTGTCACCAAAAGAAGCTGCTGTGAAAATAAAAAACTTCTGTTCTGTTTTAGATGGTAATAAGTTAAAATTAAACGACAAATCACAATTATTATTACCAAATACAAGGCCAGTTGTTCATAACAGGACTAAAGGAATGTGATTTTATTATTTGGACACCTCAGGGTATGGAAGTGGAGACAATAAAAATTACACAAGGACGAAAAATGCAGTTTTTCGAACGAATGCAGGAAATTTCCGGACGAGACGAAGTCTAGTTTGGCAACCGTATGAGTATGTACGTAACACATCCTGAAAGTGTCTTTACTGGGCTTTCAAGCTTACAAAGCTCGCCTATGGTTCACGCTGGAATATGCTTGCTCTCGCCCAGTAAAATATCACATTCAGTTTTGTAACAAATAACTATTACAGATGATAAAATAATATTACCTAATAAATGTTAACACTTCCTAATTAAGTTTTTTGACAAAATTGTACGAGGCCAAAATTAATGTGTTTTAGTCATGAAAATCGGGCATAAACACTTGTTTTTGGCCCTAAAGCCATAATAAAATAATTTCCGACGGATGCATAAATAAAGTAGCAAGTTTTGTTTATTGTAAATACTTGATTTTGCAAAATGTAATTTTCACATATAAATATACCTGTTTCAATCTTTTAAATATAAAAATGAAATGTTCTTTTGTTGTGCATAAAATACTGTGTACCACGGGTGAAATTATGATTTTTTTTATTTTGAGCATGTTATTAGCACGAGGCACAAAATGCCGGGTGCTAATAATAATGCCACGAGCCGAAAATATCTGTTTACGCCCTTGATACATAAAATAGTTTTTCTTCAAACGTTAGAAAATTATGACATCAGAATCTACAGATACAGTTAAAGTTTGATTTTTCTGTCAAATACATTTTCGGACGCTCGTTAAAATCAAGGAATTTCATTAGTTCACTTGCGGCAGAAAATGTCTTTCTGCCGTTCACGAGTGTCAGCGAAATTATGACATAAGTAAATATTCCAGCGTTTGAAGAAAAAAGCATATTTTATGTGGAATAAAAGTGACATTTTGTGCCTCTTCTGTATTTGACGGACGAGCACAAAAAAGTATCACTTTAGCTCCTTATAAAATAATATACAATTATATTGTTTTTATTCTGTTAATGAATATATGTCTTATGTATAAATGTTATTTAGCTTATATTTATAATTTTGTTTTTACTGTTTAGGTATCCATATCCATAGAATAATGTTTTTTTTTGTCTGACTTATCCTATATCATTGTATTTGATCGATGGAAATAAATTTATTATTATTATTAATATTATTATTATTTGATTATCTATAACTGAAATAAAATTGTAAGTAAAATTTTTTATTTTTATATTATATCAAATAAAATACTATATTTTATTAAATTTTATATTTTATTGTGTTGACATGTGGTTTAAAATCATTTTCTTGAAGATCCTCAAGTTTGTTTAACTTTTAAACGCGCGCCAATATCCCTTCCACTATTCTATAAAGAATATTCCTGATTTTCTGTGATAGGTCAGATTCACATTTTTGTTAGGACCACAAGAAACCCCACTTACGCGATAACAAATTGTTGGTTAACGAACTTCAGGCCGAGTGTTTCACCTTAAGGTGAAACATAAAGGCTGAAGTTCGTTAACCATCAATTTGTTATCGTGTAAGTAGGGTTTCTTGTGGTCCTTACAAAAATGTGGATCGGTTTAGAATAGTGGAAGGGGTCAATACCCCAATGCGCGCGTTTAAAAACTATATAAACGTGAAGATTACCAAGAAAATTATTTTAAATCGCAACGAATATTTCCATATGATGTCAACATAATAAAAACTAAAATTTAATAAAATACAGTATTTTCTTTGATATTATAATATAAAAAAATAATTTACTTACAATTTTATTTCCGTTATACATAATCATATATACATACATACATACATATCTTCACGCTATATCCCATCAAATGGGGTAGCACAAACCCTAAAATCACTCATAAAACATTCACTCATAACATTCATCAAATAATCAGCCCTCGTCAAACATTATCATCCAAACACACCACCCTCACTTCAACCACATTCATAGATCCCTGCATACAAACTCATTTATTTATCACACACGAAATCATTCTTACATAACAAACCCTCAATCACATCCATCCAATCACTCTATTCACTTATCATTCATTTTCTTTCTTCAATGTACATAACACATGCATAAAACATCTCAAATTACCCGCGCTTGCTCCTAACAATAAGTCTAATAACGAATCTAACAACGAATCTACAAAGATTAGAAAAGATGAAAGTAAATAAATATATCATCACGCCTTCTACCCATTTCTGGGTGTGGCACTCTGCTAAATCAGATCTCGGTAAGTGATATATTTTGCGCGTGAAGTGCGGTTACCAGTCGTCAAATCACGGCCCCCAAACATGTTAGTGGTGGAGGAGCCACAGGGATAGCTTTTTCAAATTATGAAAATTTGTCGCGTGTGGGAATCGAACCAGGGACCTCAGGATCCACAGGCCGACTTCATACCACTGTGCTAGATGAAAGTGATAGCCTGCAATTGTATATGAAAGAAAAGTCCACACAATGCAGTAACTGAAAATGAAACAAAAAGATAAGAAAGGAAGGGAGTGTCGCCCTGTGCTTGTTTTTGGAAGTGAATTCCACACAATTGCAGGTAAACACTCTACGTAAGAACTGAAAACGAATTAAAAGATAAGAAAGGAAGGGAGTGTCGCTCTACGCTTGTTTTTGAAAGTGAATTCCACACAATTGCAGTTAAACACTCAATGTAAGATCAGAAAAGAATAAAAAAGATAAGAAACGAAGGGAGTGTCGTCCCTGCGCTTGTTTTTGAAAGTGAATTTCACACAATTGCAGGTAAACACTCCAATGAAATTACTAAACAACAAAACTAAAATCAAAATTCCTGCACTTCTTAAATGATCAGATTCATTCCGCAATTAATCTTCGCCAAACGTTCCTATCTTGATACACCACTTTAGCTTCATCCACATTCATAATTCCTTTCATACAAGCACGTTTGTTTCTAGTACTCGGAAACTTACGTCCACGCAACAATCCTTCTATCATATTCATCCATTTATTCATAGGTCGCCCACGCAATCGTTCACCCTCAATTTCACCAACATATACCTGTTTCACTAATCTCTCATTCGACATACGTTCTACATGCCCAAACTATCTCAACTGACTTATATCTAATTTTCTAACTACATTCTTCTCAATTTCACACTCTGCATACACCAATGTATTCCGGACACGATCTGGTGTGTAGTGTGGAGATTGCCTATAGATGAATGTTATTAATAATGGCACAATTTCAGCATAAAATGAATACAATTTTCTAATAAATACATATAATTTATTTAAATTTAAATTCATAAATGTCATCTTTGTCTAACATTTTCTGCAGACATTGCATTTGTTTTTCCAGACGTAATTCCATTGGTAGCTGGGATTCCATTTAATTCGTTTTTAGACTTGATTTCTTCTATTTGGTTTTTCTTTGCCTGAAAATTAGATTTTATATTAGGAAGAAGGTATGTAATAAACACAAAGACAAAACTTACTTTCATTTTCTGTTGGTACTCCCTTCTATAAAAATGATAAAACAAGGCAAAATTAAAAGCAATATTTAAAACTATAAATAATGCAATGCCTTTTGGAATGTTGCAACTGCTGCCCAAAACAATTGAAAAGTGTACAAAGAGTGTCACGAATTGTATCTGCAACAAAATGTTTCTATTTCACTAGACATCGTCTTCACAAAAAACTAATAAAATATTTTTTTAAACAATCAAAGAAGTCCCTCAAATAATTTATAAGATAGTAATTTTCCTCAAAAGTTCTTCAAATAATTTATAATGTAGTCATTTCCCGAGAAAGTTTCTCAAATCATTTATAATAAAGTCTTGGTCCAGCGTTTCTCCAACATCAATATTCCTTCTCGGAAGTGAGAGTCTGGAGGGCTGTGAAAATATTCATCTACGGCCCTATCAACTTCTTCATTGGACGCGAAGCGCTTCCCAGAAACAAATTTCTTCAAGTTTGGGATCAGATAGAAATCTGAGGGTGCTAAAATCAAGAGAATATTGGGGATGGTCGAGCTAACCGTACCCCAAATCCCGCAGTTTTCCCATCGTCAACGCACCCTTGTATGCAGGTGCGTTGTCCTGGTGAAAGATGATTTTTTTCTTCTGCAAGTCAGGCCTTTTCTCGCGAATTTTGGCATACAGCTGGTCAAGAAAGTTGGAGTAATATTCGCCTATAATTGTTCTGCCTTTTTCAAGATAATCAATTAACAGGATCCCTTTCTGGCCATGACCTTTCCGGCAGATGCGATCGACTTCGCTTTCTTTGGCGCTGAACCACCGACTTCCACCCACTGCTTGAACTGCTGTTTCGTTTCTGGCGTGTAGTGGTGGACCCATGTCTCATCCATGGTGACAAATCACCGCACAAAATCGGTCAGATCCCTATAGAATCGGTTCAAACATTGCTGCGAGGATCGTTTGCGCATTTGCTTTTGATCGGCATTCCACAAATGCGGCACCCATCTTGCGCAGAGCTTTCGCATCTCTAATTCTTTGTGTAAGATGTTTTTTTCCGATATTCCCACAGCCTCAGCTATCTCACTCACCTTCACTCGCCTATCGTCCAACAAGATATCATGCACTTTTTCGATGATTTCCGATGTGGTGGCGGTTTTTGGCCGTCCTTCACGTGGGTCATCTTCAAGGGACGTACGACCACGTTTAAATTCAGCTGCCTACTTGTTAACGGTTGACATGAAAGTAGCAGAGTTCCCGTAAACTTTTGTCAATTTCGGATGAATTTCCTTAGGGGTTAATCCATCCAAAACGAAGAATTTTATAACCGCACGATATTCAAGTATATTTTAACGAAAACCACGCAAGACGTCTACTTCAAAAATTCGTATAAACAAACTATTTGAAAGAACAAGTTGAAACTTGACATACGAACTATGACACGTGCACCCAGGCAGGAAACATAAACTTTTGCTGATTGGAACACCACATCTGTGTGAGGCCGAGAACTTTTCACCTTACCCTCGTATCATGACATAATATTAAAAAAACCATTTCTGTCACTAGAAAAAATTGGACATCATTTTGCACCTTAGCTCTCTTAGTTTCTCAAATCATTTGTAAGACTGCCTTTTGCCCAAAAAGGTCGTCAAATATTTTATAAGATAGTTATTTTTCTAAAATGTCGCTCAAATCATTTTCATCAAACACATTTTAATTTTGACGTTAACATTAATATGAAAACAAAACAAATTCCAATATTCCCACCATATCATATTCATTACCAACTGCATGCTGGTTATATATTTCTTCCACCAGAGATACTTCTGGATCTGCGGCCCCAAGGCAGCCAGGAGATAGTAGCCATACATGATGATGTGTACGAAAGTGTTGAGGAAGCCGATGAAAGAAACACTACTTCCTGGTGAGAACCGTAGTGTCAGACAAGTGAAGAATGGCATTGTACCGTGGTGGTACACGTGCAGAAATGTTACTTGTGAAGATTTCTTCCTCAAAACGAAGAAAACCTAAAATGAAGAGATATGTTGATAGATACTTGAGATTAGCTGAAATTAACGATCGAGGAAGTAAAAAGCATGATGATATATTTATCTATTTTATTGTATTTCTGAAATCGTGACTTTATGTTTATAATGTAGATTAAGATTGCGTGGGCGATCTATAAATAAATGGATGAATATGATTGAAGGATTGTTGCGTGAACGAAAGTTTCCGAGTATGAGGAACAAACGTGCTAGTATGAAAGGAATTATGAATGTGGATGAAGCTAAAGTGGTGTATCAGGATAGGAACGTTTGGCGAAGATTAATTGCGGAACAGCGCAGGGACGACACTCCCTTCGTTTCTTATCTTTTTGATTCGTTTTCTGATCTTACATTGAGTGTTTAACTGCAATTGTGTGGAATTCACTTTCAAAAACAAGAGCAGGGCGACACTCCCTTCCTTTCTTATCTTTTTGTTTCATTTTCAGTTACTGCATTGTTTGGACTTTTCGTTCATATACAAGTGGAGGTTATCGCTTTCATCTTTTCTAATCTTTGTAGATTCGTTGTTAGATTCGTTATTAGATTCGTTGTTAGAAGTAAGCGTGAGTAATTTGAGATGTTTTATGCATATGTTGTGTATGTCGAAGAAAGAAGATGAATGATAAATGAATAGGAGTGATTGGATAGATGTGATTGAAGGTTTGTTGTGTGATAAATGATTTCGAGTGTAATAAATAAATGAGTTTATATGTTTATATAAAAAATAAATACTTGTATAATAAATAGCTATTAACCAAACTTTTTACGAATGTATCAGTGAGCTGTCTTTTTTTTTAATAACAGCTACGTATATTAGTAAACAAAATATATGAATATAACATAAAAATGCTAGAGCAAATTATTCCGGTCTCAGAATACGTAAATTCTGATCATCTATAAAATAAAGATTAAAAATGAAAATTATCATTAACTTATCGATCATTAACAGATAATGATACAGTTACAGAATATAACGTATAGACTTCAGAACCATATCAGAATTTGTATTTTCCTGTGCTCAAGGCATCGAATTCCTCAACATATTATCGAAATTATTTTTTGACGTTTCTCAAAACCTATGAAATGCTTCATTGTATGTCACGTATCTGCGTTTTAACCAAACCTGTCATTATTACACTGAGAATAAAGCTGTTATGATTATTCCTGGGAATAATCTTTGTAGGTGCTTTTATTTGTGACAAATGATAGGTAGTTGTCAAATAATTATTTAAAACTGTCAACGCGTCAAAGAAAATGTGTGGAAAAAATCGATTTAGTTGTATTTCAGATACAGAAATGCACCAACAAATTTTTGAAACAACTTCCAAGAATAAATTGATAAGTAATCAATCGATATGAACCAAGTTCAAAATATTTTAAGTTGGATGAATCAACCTCAACAGCTAAGTCAAAAAATAATCTAATTAAATATAACTCGAGAGTTGGATAAATTAGAAAATAATTCTCCAGTATCTTTCTCAAACGTGTTTTCATTTGGCAATAGCCACTCAAGCCCTACGGGCTTTCGTGACTATTGCCTGGCAACAAGTTTTCGAAAGATCTGTCAAATTATTTTCAATTTATTCTCACTTTCTTGTTACATTATTACTGAAAAATAAACTCTTGTATGCACTATGGACATTACTAGATGACAATTCCCTTGGACATGAATCCCTGCCCCTCGGGAAAGAATCGCGAGGGCTTGACACCTTCGTCCGCCTAGTCTTATCATCTACATCAGTGGTTTTCAAACTTTTTGGAGGCATGACGCCCTTTGAGACAAAAATCACAACTAAATACTTTCGCGATCCCCTTACTTTTTATGTTTTTTGCAGTTTGTTAAAGTCTGATTATAAACATAAAATCTCGATTTCAGAAATCAAATATAAATAAAAAATAAATATATCATCACGTCTTTTACCCATTACTGGGTGTGGCTCTCTTATGAAGCAGATCTCGATAAGTGATATATTTATGCGCGTGATGTGCGGTTACCAGCCGTAAAATCACGGCCACCAAAGATGTTAGTGCAAGGGGAACCACAGATGTAATTTTAATGTGGTGAAAATGTTCGTCGGCTGTGGGAATCGAACCAGGGTTCTCAAAATCCACAGGCCGACTTGATACCACTACCACCAACCCCAGAAATCAGTTGAGGAAAATTTTCTTATTAAGAACTTTGGTGTAGTCTATATTATATTATTATACGTATTTTCTCGAATCATTCAAAATAAGGTTTACATTCCCTTGGAAACCGATGGAAAGCTTGATTTTCCGCACTAGTGCGGAAAGTAATTGAAACAATGCTCATTTTTATGGTTCTAAATGTTTACTATTAAAATGCTAATTGTTGCACGAGTTTTGTACAATGCTTGCTACAAGCAAAAATTATATAATCAACAATGAGGAAATTTATTAAATTTGCAGCGTGAATTTATATTCCCATGAATTGATATTTGTTATTTGAAAACAAATTGTTCATTTTTTCTCGTAAAGTTTGTTAAAATATGTCTTTTTGATGGCGTTATAAGCTAATGTCTCTACTTCTTGTATAAAGTCCTTAAAATGTTTGTACCTATATAAGTACAATTACCGTTTTAATAGTCTAAATTAAGAATAATAAAGAAATGGTGTTTTTTCAATTACTTTGCGCACTAGTGCGTAAAATAAAACTTTCCATCGGTTTCCAAGGGAATGTAAACCTTATTTTGAATGATGCGAGTACAACATGTTAATTTGAAACTACTGTACTTACTGTATCCAACAATTCAGTGTATTTTGAAATATAGTATAGGTGATGTCCAAGCAACAACTGCAACATATATACAACACAAATTTATTAAAAATAACCTTTAATATAAAGTATCCTTGATTCTGACAATTCATGTCATAAATACGTACAGCAATGCCAGTATAGATTAGAAGTATAATATTAATGTAAAATATTTATATACGGACAGGTCACATAAACGCGGAACATAGAAGTTTAAAACAGGATTTTAAAAATTCTGTATATTTTATAGCAAAAGTACAAGAATAATTTGTATGTATAGTGAGTTTTTTTTTCAGCCACCATTTTGGTTTCAAAACTTCGGTTAAATCAGCAAAGTTGTGCCATATTTTGCGGTGATTATAAAATCTTTGTTTATCAAAATTAAAAAAAAATGTATAGGTGACTAGATCTGAAGAAAAATATGAAATTTTATTCAATAAATTTAATTCTAAAATGGTGATAGATAAAAACAAAAGTGTCAAACAGAAGTTATAGATATCAAAGCCTTCTTTACACTAGGAAGTTAAAAGATTTCATTTTACTTCATAGTTTTCGAAATATGACACAAAGTTACGTTTTTTACTTTCTTATACACAGTATAAGGAAGTATTGGAATCGTCGGCGAGATTTTCACGGAAATACGTGTTTTGAGGTCCACTGAATCCGTTTTGATCATTTTCTAAATGATGTCTCTGTGTTTGTGTGTGTGTGTGGATGGATGTGTGTCCGAGTGTGCAATATCTCATGAACGAGATAAGATTTGTTAACGAAACTTGGTAATTATAAGTTTCATGAAAATACGAAAAGTTGAGTTGATTTTGAGTGAAATTGAAAAACCGGAAGAGGAAGTTTACTGGACACACAAAACAATAAATTCCATTTATTTCAAAAATGGAATCAGTTACGAAAAAAGTTTCATATAAAAGATGTTAGCAAAAATATTTGGAACATAAAATGTTATTTGAAATTTTCCTGTATATGCGTCTAATTTTGAGAAAATCTAATTTTTATATTTAATAATATATTTCAATAATAATAGTAGCAATAGAAACAAAAAACATAGATTTTAATTTTCGCTTTATCTAGTTATCTATGATTTTTTTTCGGAAAAACAAATACATCATTAAAATGGTCAACTAATTTGGCCATTTTGTCTCAATTTAATCGACTTCGTATCTCACGGTTCTTGAGATACCAAGGGTTAGGCTCGAAAAACGGACATCCTGTATATACCTCATCAGTAAAGTTAGTTATAAAGTAGTCAATATCACTAAAAAATTATACGTAAACAAATTTAATATTTTATATGTTTCAAACAGATAAAGGCTGATTTAATGAAAAACTAAATAACCTGTCTAATAATACTATATAACATTCATATATTTTAAATATTAAATATTCCGTGTATAATAAAGTCGTATGGTTATCACACCAGATTTTTTTAATAATGGAACACGTATTTTTTTTATTCAATTGCAAAGTAAGAATTTTTCTATATTCGTTTGTTTTATTTGTACAATAATATGCTATTAAATTAATATTAATATGGTATTTAAAAACAAATTAATTAGTACCACACCCAGTAGTGGGTAAAAGGCGTAATGGCTATCGATTGTTTTGAGGCAATTTTCGCCATTTTCAGATCTAATTTGTACCGTTACGAAGCATGCAAAATTAATTTTGTTTATTGGTTTAGATGCAGAATGATATGTCCTAAAAATTTTATTTGAAGCTTTTTTTGCTTAAAATAATTAGGGAAGCAGGAAATTACAAAATTATGATTTTACATGTTAAAATTCTATGTTCGTCGGCCGCGGTCAGCACCTGTATATATATATATATATATATATATATATATATATATATATATATATATATATATATATATATATATATATATATATATATATATCGCTATATGAAAAAATTAACATTGTATATCAAATATTGCATATTAATAATATCGAAATTAACAGGTTGACATGAATAGTTTGATTTTTTGGATACTTTTTCTGCAGCCTTACGTGTTGAAAAGCCGGGCTTGAAGCTTCGTCAATTGATTTGCATTTGAACCAGTTAGAAATAGACCACCAGCCATGTTGGCTAAACTATAGAAAATAAAAAAAATATATTTTAGTTTTCATCGTAATACGAGCAAATCTTGTCTGACGTGTCTCCAAAGAAACGAATGTGACAGAAGCTATATTCCATTTGCCACGTGGCTCACTTAAATCAGTTGAGATAAATTACATAACATGACAAATTAACTAAATTAAGTAAACTGATGAACTTATTGAAGTGCATTACTTCAAAGTAAATTAGAATAAGTAATTCTAGTACTGGAAATAAAGTCAGCGAAATAAATAAGTGATCTGGTTCAGTGAATTTAAGTAAGATCTGATGCAAATGGCAAATGGAATACGCCTATTATGTGGTATAAAATGTGTATAATACGGTCGGTGACACGAAAGAAAGCTGGTGATTATAATTAATTGACAAGAATTTTTGAGTTGGCTATCCTGTTTAATGGACCTCTCTTGATTATTTAGGTTTAAATTTTCCCAGTTTGGTGTCATTTTAAATAACCATTTTTATAAATAAGTTAAATATAGTTTGACAGTGACCGACAATCTAATTACATGGGCGTCCACAGACATTTTTTCAAGGGGAGCGGGTAGCAAAAAACTCTCAGATATACATAAAAAAAATACATTACATAAATACAAATACACATAACAAATAGACAAAAAAATATTTAAATTTGTGAATTAAATTACTAGTCTTTATCGTCTGGGTTTGAACTGAAGAGGAAGGACAATCTTCGAATAACTCTTCCATGAATTGACACCATTTCTTCAATAAAGTTCGATTTAGCAGTTTTACCGTTTTTATTTTCTAATATTTTGTATCTGTGTATACTTAATAAACTTAGATTACTCAATCGTTACGATAGGGAACATGTCGCTAGCTGGCCATGAGAATACTGCTGAAAATTTAGTTTCAGCTTAAATTGATTATCTTTAAACTTATAATTTTATTTATATACGTATACATTTAGAGGGTGGTGAGCGTGATTCTCGAACATGGGACCTTAACATGTAAAATCATATTGTTTTAATTTCCTGCTTCCCTAATTATTTAAAACAAAAAAGCTTTAAATGAAAGTTTTAGGGCATAAAATTCGAAATTAATTTTGTATGCTTTGTAACAGCACAAATTAGATCTGAAAATGACTAGAATTGTTTCAAAACTATCGATAGCTATAAAATTGAAACACAATTAAACAAATGTTTGACGTTCAATCTGTCAACACTATCAAAATAAATTCTTTATTTATTACATAAAACGTCAAATATCTGTTTAATTTTGTTTCAATTTCATGACTGTCGATAGTTTTGAAGCAATTTTCGGCATTTTCAAATCTAATTTGTGTCTTTACAAAGTAAGCAAAATTAATTTTAACCATAACAACATCATAAACTACTACGGATAGTTGAACATAGCATACACTGATATGTTAGCAGAACGTACACTTCTAACATATCAGGTGAAGTTCCACTGATTGACAACAGATGGCGTTACGATGAAAGAAAATAATCAAATAAATGAAAAGAATTTTATTATTATTTAAATTGAAGTTTTGGCAGATTTTTCAACACATTTGCACAGATAAATCGTATTTTTTTAAAATTAATAATTACTTGTTTACTAATATTTTAGCATTATTTCATATTTTGACAATATGGTTAGTACAGTTGCACAATACCTAACATCAAACGTCAAACGTCAACGCTCATCTACAAAAACGCATCAGTTGTCAAAGTGTAACAACATTGCTCTTGTAAACTTTTTTATAAATATTTTGTGGTCGTCTGAAAAATAGTTTACATAACTCACTCGAAAGTGTGTTAACTATGCTCGTGTACTTAAATCACTCGGCACTGCGCGCCTCGTTTTTCAATTTGTACATTCGCACACTTTCTTACACATTCGATGCTTGTTACGTAATATACTATTATTTATTGGTTTAGATGCAGAAACTTTTATTTCAAGCTTTTTTGCTTAAAATATTTAGGGAAGCAGGAAATTACAAAATTATAATTTTACATGTTACAGTCCTATGTTCGAGAGTCGTGGTCACCACCCTAGTTAATAACCGGTGGAGGAGGGGTGTTAACCCCTCCTTGGCCCCTTCCTCTGTGGACAACAATGTCTAATTACAATAGGTTTGTTCCATCCACCAGTTGGAACCGTTCTAGAACTGTATTAGAATCGATTCAGCGTTCCAGCGTGACAATTCCGAACTAGTTGTTGTAAATTACGGTCATACGTAATACATAAAACTGGTTTAGAACCATTCAAACAGTCCTTGTTCCTAAGCAAGAAGTAGTAGTTCAAGATGTGCATTTTTTCAATTCTGACAACTGATTTTTGAAATGACATCCTGGATTTATGTTTTATTTGAAATTTATGTGATATGATACCGGTTGTAATTAAAATAAAACGCTAAGTAACAGAAGTGACAGTGATGTTGGCAAATATTTTGATTTATTGAATACAGCTTTTTTAAATACGGAAAATCCAAAATATGAGAATTACATGACGGAGACGATGCATTTTTATAGTGACAGAAAATTTAAACAACATTTTAGATTAAGTAAAGATGTAATCAAACAGACAGCCAGTTTTCTGAACGATAATAAATAAAAATAAATAAATATATCATCACGCCTTCTACCCATTGCTGGGTGTGGCACTCTGCTAAAGCAGATCTCGGTAAGTGATATATTTTTGCGCGTGAAGTGCGGTTACCAGTCGTCAAATCACGGCCCCCAAACATGTTAGTGGTGGAGGAGCCACAGGGATAGCTTATTCAAATTATGAAAATTTGTCGCCTGTGGGAATCGAACCAGGGACCTCAGGATCCACAGGCCGACTTCATACCACTGTGCTAGCCATTATATATTATATTACTATCAGTAGATTATTTCGAGTTTTAAAAAGAATTATATATTTTTAAAAACTAACAGACATGTTTTTTTTTATTTTAATGACAATAATATGAATGAAGATAGTTGCATTATACGAGGGTAAGGTGAAAAGTTTTCGGCCTCACACGGAGATGGCGTTCCAATCAGCAAAAATTTGTGTTTCCTGCCTGAGTGCACGTGTCATTAGTTCGAATGACAAGTTTCAACTTGTTCTCACAAGTAGTTTGTTTACACGAATTTTTTAAGTAGACGTCCTGCGTGTTTTTTGTTAAAATGGATAAACTTGAATATCGTGCGGTCATAAAATTCTTTGTTTTGGATAGATTAACCCCTAATGAAATTCATCCGAAGTTGAGAAAAGTTTAGGGGACTCTGCTACTTCCATGTCAACCGTTAAAAAGTGGGCAGCTGAATTTAAACGTAATCGCACGTCCCTTGAAAATGACCCACGTGAAGGACGGCCAAAAACCGCCACCACACCGGAAATAATCGAAAAAGTGCATGATATCATGTTGGACGATAGGCGAATTAAGATGAGTTAAATAGGTGAGGCTGTAGGGATACCACAAGAAAGGGTGCGAAATATCTTACACAAAGAATTAGAGATACGAAAGCTCTACGCAAGATGGGTGCTGCATTTGCAGAATTCCGATTCAATAGGGATTCGACTAATTTTGTGCGGCGATTTGTCACCATGGATGAGACATGGGTCCACCACTACACGCCAGAAACGAAACAGCAATCCAAGCAGTGGGTGGAAGTCGGTGGTTCAGCGCCAAAGAAAGTGAAGTCGATCGCATCTGCCAGAAAGATCATGGCCAGCGTGTTTTAGGACGCGAAAAGGATCCTGTTAATTAATTACCTTGAAAAAGGCAGAACAATTATACGTGAATATTACTCCAACCTTCTTGACCAGCTGGATGCCAACATTCGCGAGAAGAGGCCTTGCTTGTAGACGAAAAAAATAATCTTTCACCAGGACAACGCACCTGCACACAAGGGTGCGTTGGCGATGGGAAAACTGTGGGATTTGGGGTACGTACGATTTACTCGGCCATCCCCCATATTCTCTTGATTTGGCACCCTCATATTTCTATCTGTGTAAGCCTCCCTTATTTAAAGGAGAATTAACAAATAATTTATATGGGTTCTTGTCAGACCGGAGAAAGGACAAGTACTAGGATTTGTTGTAAATAAGTTTGTACTTACAATTTGGTTCAACAAATAACAAAGATTTATTCACACTTACTACATGGTTGGAGTTGTCGAGTTCCTACTGAACTCTCGTATTGACTATCTGACTATCGACTATACTGTAGAGATGCGCATTTTCTGTAAAAATGAAACCCGGCCCGAACGGTAACCATCAATGAACCAACTCAACCCGACTCGACCCGACCGGTATCTGTTCCGAACCGACCCGAACCCGACCCGACCCGACCG
Organism: Pterostichus madidus; assembly: GCA_911728475.2. Lineage (NCBI taxonomy): Eukaryota > Metazoa > Arthropoda > Insecta > Coleoptera > Carabidae > Pterostichus > Pterostichus madidus. Next base: position 15,991,989 of record OU452319.1, read on the forward strand.
ATATATGTTCCGAACCGACCCGAACCCGACCCGACACGAAATGAACAAGTCTGACCCGAACGGTACCTGACCCGAACGGTAACTGGCCCGAACTGAACCAACCCGACTTGAACGGTACCGACCCGAAATGAACCAACCCGACCTGAACGGTTCCAACCCGACCTGAACGGTATCGACCCGAAATGAACTGTCTCGACCCGAACCCGACCCGAAGTGAAAAAATCTTTGTTTACCTAAACAAAAACTAATATCAATTTTAAATGGCACGAGAAATACACCTATGGCTATAGTCTCACCACGCCAGAAATGATTACTTACGTGTTGACGTCTGGTAAACACCCGCACGGTAACATATCATTAGTTTTTAAATTATAACTACGTATTTAATGAACCTGTTTCAGTAAATATTATAATATAATAACTGTTTTTGAAACTAAAATTTTGCCTTCTATCAGTAAAAATGAGTTTAAAGGGTAAATGTACGGTCAACCTCGCAAGAAATTAAAGCAGGGACGTGTTTCAAGTATAGCAATTAAGCTTGAAGCCAAATCAGCATTACCATTTAAAATTTTATTTATTTGTATAATTCTTTTTAAATCCAGCGTTATTTTTATTTCTCTATTACATACTTTCTTATCTGTTTTTCACACAAACGAACTATATTTCGCTTCAAAATGGGCTGGAATTATAAATCAGTCCTTCAAACATAGTATTCCAGTGGCGTGTCAATAAATTGTTGTTTGTTGATGATTCTCAAAAGAACTGAATTCTATAGAAATCGACCGTTTCAGCTCCCAATTATTTTTTAGAGATCAGCTGAAGTCACTTTATATTAAAATAAATATAAATTTTGCAAATTTGCAGATAATTTAAATACATAAACAAATCTCCATGAAAACTTCTCTCTACGGCTATGCAAGTCTTCAAAAGGGATTATTGAAAGTTTTAGTGAGGTCTTTCTATTGTTAGATATAGCTAGAGAAGTAAATTTTGTTCAGATACAAAGTGGGTGGTGCCCTAGTAAAGTTATATCTAATATTTTTAGTTTACTTGCCGCATCCGTGACAAAAATCCAATAAAATTATTACAAATTTTGATATATTACTCGTATACCAGCTCATTTCGAAACGAAGTACAATGAGAAATTATACAAAATTCAAATCAAAGAGAGAGATAAAAATTACCTTTGATTGGGTAAATTATATAATAAAACTCAACCGACTATAATTATTTCTTCGATAGCCAATGAAATATTTTCAACAAACATTCAATAAATATATAGTCCTTATAATTTTAAATCGATATTCTTTTTCAAAGAACTCTTGATTTTACTTTTTCATTTTAGAGAGGTTTGAAATTATAGCCATTGTTATTATTTCAAGTATAATTCGCAATTCCGACAATATACAATGGGAAAATTCTTAGATAGAACATAGAAGGATACCTGGTACCAAAATTATAAATTACACTTCCACCGTATTTGGTCATCTGGATGACATAAAATTTTATAATAATCTCTTCTTGCATGAATTGTGTCATATGAACTGCCGTCCGCACGATTATAGAAATGAACAGAGATGAACCAACCCGACCAGACACGAACCCGATCCGAACCCGAGCCGAACCCGGAGCTGAGAGAACTCGTACTGAACCAGCCCGACTCGACCGGAACCAACCCGACGTGAACGGTACCTGACCCGAATTTGAACCAACCCGACGTGAACGGTACCTGACCCGAACTGAACCAACCCGGCTCGAAATGAACCAACCCGAGCTGAACGGTACCTGAACTGTACCGACCCGAACCCGACCCGACCCGAACTTATCCAGCCCGACCCGAACTGAACCAACCCGACGTGAACGGTACCTGACCCGAACCCGACCCGAACTTTATATTTGGATATAAAATCGACCCGAAACCCGACGGTGGTTCGGGTCGGGTCGGGTCGGGTTTCGGGTTCGGGTTGAAATGCGCATCTCTACTATACTGTGACTGCATCTGACTGTGTGACTGTCACTGACTACTGTGTCTCTATAACTGACCTAACGCTACTATATATCTAATTACAAAAGTACTAAGTCAGCAAATAGTTAGCTACTTACGTCAAAGAATACTATTTAGAATACTTGACCTCATTACAACATGCTCTACTTTACTTAATTGTATTCACTAAGAATGTGCTGACTTTGACTTGTCCCAAACTTGAAGAAATTTGTTTCTGGGAAGCGCTTCGCGTCCAATGAAGAAGTTCACAGGGCCAAACATGAATATTTTCACAGCCTTCCAAACTCTCACTTCCGGGAAGGAATATTGATGTTGGAGAAACGCTGGACCAAGTGTGTTGAAATCAAAGGATAGTATGTAGAAAAATAAAATATTTTTTTAACTGAAAATCGTAGTATTTTGTTGTCAGGCCGAGAACTTTTCACCTTACACATGGCCAACTTCATTGAATTGCGCTACGCTTATTATGGCCATTTCATTTCATCATTTTGAAATATAAAAATTTGTCGTGAGTTTTTTACAGTATTGGTACATCAAATAATGCCATCTAGTGCTTTGTATTTCTATTAAAGGAAAGTGACAACGCTGTCAAATTACAAAAATAACCTTAAAATGTTTGAAAACTGAAGTTTATGTGATCAAACAATATATATTTAATGGAACTGGGTATTTTATTTATACATTCAATATTATGATTAGTATTCTAAACTTTCAACTAAAGTGACTAGCTAGTCTAGACTAAGTGAATTTCGTTTGGCAACGTAGCATTATCTGTCACTTCAGGTAACTAATTCCGCCATATTGTCTACCTATTTAAAAATTTTGAAGTTTGAAGTCAAAAGAAGGAAGCATTATTGAATTATTGGTGCTAACGGTTAGTATTTTACTGCAAAGATCGTATGATGATAAATATAATAACTAGGCTTGTTTTTATAATTTTTTCAATCAATGCAATCGGCAATATTTTCAAATTTAGTTACGACGTATTTCGTTAGAGGCGCTAGTTGATGTGCCCGCTCTGTAAATTTGAAACTAGGAATTTTAATGATATATGAAACGGCCATAATAAGCGTAGCGCAATTCAATGAAGTTGGCTATGCCTTACCCTCGTACTAGTTACATCTCTTGAGAGTATTGCGAACTATTTTAGAAATTTGTGTTCCAGCGAAACATAATAGAACCAAACTACTAGTAACTAGTTCGGAATCAGAATCCGTTTAGGATTTTGAGCTGGAACAAACCTAATTATATCTTATTTGACATATTTGAATTTGACAATCAGGTATACCAACATAAAACTTTAAATATATACAGGTATCATTAAAAAAAAAACAATGTCAATTATTTATAGTCACCCAGTATGAAAGCCATACCGTTGGAATAGTCTGTTATAGACACTCTCTTGAACAATTTCTTATTAAATAAAAGTAATTTCTTACCACAACGAATAAATATGTACTCAATGCAACTTGGAAAGCATTATAGAAGAGAAGTGTATTTTGCAGAGTGTACGGAGCCCTGTTTTTCATAAATTTGGGGCCCACTACTTTCACAAGAAGCAAGTACACGAAGAAAGTGATGAAAGGCGCCCATGGATCAGTTAATAGCAGCACGAAAGTTCTTTTATCTGTAATTAATAAAAAGCAAATTATATACAGTACAAAGTGTCAAAATATGCGTGCAATATGTATTGATTTATTTATTTATGCTTCTCTGTACAAGAGAAACAATCCCCATTACAGTACAGAATTCGGACGCACCGAGCTGCAGTATGCTAGTTCATATATGCATGGTGACAAAACACGAAACACTTGAATTTCGACAAATTTTTCAAATTTTCAAACAGTCATAACTTTTAGCTAATTTGGACGAATTTTCGAGGGCGAAAAAGTTTAAACTGTCTACAATAAGGTGATATAAGCGATCTTAAGCAGGATTTATAGTTTACAAAGCATAGCATAGTATTGTAAAAGAATTGAAAGCTGCGGATCAATTGTGCTTCCATATTAATAGACGAGGTAGAACTTTTTCCCACAACTGTGCGATTTCTTTGTTATTATAAAAATAAAATAAAATAAATATATCATCACGCCTTCTACCCATTGCTGGGTGTGGCACTCTGCTAAAGCAGATCTCGGTAAGTGATATATTTTTGCGCGTGAAGTGCGGTTACCAGTCGTCAAATCACGGCCCCCAAACATGTTAGTGGTGGAGGAGCCACAGGGATAGCTTTTTCAAATTATGAAAATTTGTCGCCTGTGGGAATCGAACCAGGGACCTCAGGATCCACAGGCCGACTTCATACCACGTAACTATTATTGCCTTGGTTATGTATGGAAAGTAGACAAATGCAGACCAAGTGTTATTACGTAACTTGGTTACGTATGAAAAGTAGATGAATGCAGACCAAGTGCGTTTCTGTAAGCAAAGAAACGCTAGTGCGGAAAATGCTTCTTTACGTAACTGTTAAAAGAAAGTTGTTTTGAGAGCGATTTAAATTTCGCGCCGAGCGCGGAATTCATATTTTGGCCACAGACGCTTATGGAAAAAGAAGATGCGGTGAGCCAGCGGTAGTAAATATGCAGTAGTATATTTTGACGTTTATAAACATAAACTTACATTGCAGTATATCTAATCTGTACACAACTAATAAAAAGAACCGAACAAAGTAAAATATATCGATAAATGGTTTTATTTTAAGAGAAAGTGAAATACGTAATATTTATTGTTTGTGTATATTATTAACACAGTTGTTATAGTTGCTTATATTGACATAATGTGAAGTGGAAACTTTTGTACTGTCTAAAGAAACAGTGATTTTTTGTTTCGTACATCATCTATGACAAAATCACGCCGATATACCTGAAGATGAGATTTTGAACAAAAATCGTATAGTATTTATCAACTATTACATCCCGAGTGTTAGGAATGTAATCAATTAAATTTGACGGCTGGTAACCGCATTCACCCATTGAGCACTGTAACCAGTAATTGATAAAAGGCGTGATGATATATTTATTTTATTTCGAACTGATGTGCAATTGCTGATCTTATGTTTTGATTTAGAAAACAAATGAGTAAATTTGCAATTGCTGATCTTGTAAACTGATTTCAGAATTTAAGATCTGCATTTGCAGATTTTATTTTGAACTGATGTGCAATTGCAAATCAAATCAATTATATTTGACATGTCCGGTTTATCTATGAAATTTTGCTTAGAAAGTGTTTGAATACATAATAATTTCATCTGAAATTATGTTCGAAATTCTTAAAAACAAATTTTGTGAATTTCAAAACTCCCTAAAAATCACTAATAGAGAGCTAGGGTGCAAAATAATGTCCCATTTATTCCTGTGACAGAAATGGATTTTTTAATAGATTATACATGAAAAAAATAAAATTTGATTTGGGAACTGGTGGAAACTATAGATGGCGCCGATGTAAATGCACCGATTTTAAGGGTAGTTGTTGAATTTTCGAGGGCGAAAAAGTTTAAACTGTCTACATTAAGGTGATATAATCGATCTTAAGCGGGATTTATAGTTTACAAAGCATAGCATAGAATTGTAAAAGAATTGAAAGCTGCGGATCAATTGTGCTTCCTTATTAATAGACGAGGTAAAACTTTTTCCCACAACTGTGCGATTTCTTTGTTATTACGTAACTATTATTGCCTTGGTTACGTATGGAAAGTAGACAAATGCAGACCAAGTGCGTATCTATAAGCAAAGAAACACTAGTACCGACAGTAATTTGTACTTTACGCAATTCTCAAAAGAAAATATAAGTGAGAGCAATTTAGATTTCGCGCCAAACACGGAATTTCATATTTTGGCACATACGCTTATGGAAGAAGAAGAAATATACAGTAATATATTTTGACGTTTATAAACAAGCTTAAACTGCAGTATATCTAATCTGTACACATCACATTCAGCAGACAAGAACTTAAGTATATCATTATTAATATGGTAATTAATAATAAGAACCGAACAAAATAAAATATATCGATAAATGGTTTTATTTAAAGAGTAAGTGAAATACGTAATATTTATTGTTTTTGTATATTATTAACACACTTGTTACAGTTGCTTATATTGACATAATGTAAAGTGGAAACTTTTGTACTGTCTAAAAAACATTGATTTCTTCCGTATCTGTTCATATTATTAACAGTAATATTATTGACAACAATTTCGGAGGTTTTAGAAGTACCAGCAGCTGATTGATTGTCATTGTCAAGAATAGATCCAACAATTACCTTTGGAGGTGTATATGATAAAGAAGAATCAATCACTCTAGTATTCCAATCTAGACGAGTTTGAAGAATTTATATTGAAATTAGTGAAATATTTTTAAATAACGTAGAACAATCAACAAACAAGCCATAGCAACGCGATAAAACATCGTTCTCGTGTAATATTATTAAAATTTTATAAATTTTGATAATATTTTAGTGATTTTCTCAATCGCACAGTTGTAGGAAAAATGTTGTTTATAATATAACAAGGTTACGTGCTCGTGCAGATTTCCGTTAAATTCTACACTTGCACGTAACAAACCTTTTTCGATGCTTGTTATAAAAATAACTATTAAACAACGCGATATAGGTAATACAAAATATAAAACTTATTAAACATAAAAATAAAATAGCAATATCTGCAGAAATTATAAATTAATAATAAAATTAAACAAATTAACCTACAATGGAAACAACAACAACAACGACATCGTATGATTTAAACTTGTTACTAAGATACAAAATTACATGACAAGAGCCGACATCTTGCACATGAAGACAAGAGACAACTTGTGTCGACAAAAGCTAATCTACCACTAACTGTTGTTGTTTTCCATGGAATATGCTGACAAGGTGGTAAGAGAGTGGTATCGTTGCGTTGGTTGAGAAACTGTTCCCATGTATGAGTTCACATAAACAATCCAGACGGGGTGAGAGTTACAAAGGTTAATCTATCCCAGACCAATGCTTAGCTAATAATTTACTCAGATATGTCATCACATCCCGTATAACCAAACGCGAGAATTCAGAAAACTCATACATACATACATACATACATATCTTCACGCTAGATCCCATCAAATGGGGTAGCACGAACCCTAAAATCACTCATAAAACATTCACTCATAACATTCATCAAACAATCAGCCCCCGTCAAACATTATCATCCAAACACACCACCCTCACTTCAACCACATTCATAGATCCCTCCATATAAACTAGATAAATAGCTATCTGAGAGATAGAGATGTTATGACATATGCATTAATAAATTTATAAATAAAATAAATAAATATGTCATCACGCCTTCTACCCATTGCTGGGTGTGGCACTCTGCTAAAGCAGATCTCGGTAAGTGATATATTTTGCGCGTGAAGTGCGGTTACCAGTCGTCAAATCACGGCCCCCAAATATGTTAGTGGTGGAGGAGCCACAGGGATAGCTTTTACAAATTATGAAAATTTGTCGCCTGTGGGAATCGAACCAGGGACCTCAGGATCCACAGGCCGACTTCATACCACTGTGCTAGCCATCCCATATTAATAAATTTGATAAACAAAATAAACTCTGTCAAGTCAACTTTAGAAAGATACTTAAGATAATGATTAATTACTCTGTATTTCTTGAAGCTGAGTTGATAGTGAAATATCATAAACCAATTTCTGAATTATTTCGTTTTGCTATAGTATAGCCAGAGCTGGGCTAGCTACTTAAAAAATGTAGCTAAGCTACAGCTATTCTTTAAAAAAGTAGCTAAATTACAGCTATAAGCTACATATTGTAAATTTAGCTAAGCTACAGCAAAAAGCTTTCGTTAAAGTAGCTCTTAAATTTTAAAGCTACTTTTTTCAATTGTTGTGAATTAATTAAATTTGCCATTGTCATATGATCAATTGATCAGTCTTTTGTTATAATGACTGTTAATTTACTATTTTGTACATAAATATCAAAAATTGCAAATGGACAAATGTACTGTTAATTTTTGATGCTATAATTTTTATTTATTACGGAATATATTAACAGTTACATTAACAGAAGACTCCTAAACAGTCAATGTTTAGTTCATCTAATATTTAATACAAAAGTAGGATAGGTTAAGAATAAGTGAAAAATAAAATATGTTAATAGATTTTAAACTTGTTATCCTACAGTTATAGAAAACAATAAAGAAGGTACAATTCGAATACAAAACAAACATGAATAGGTATTTTTTAATGAATAGTGGTAGCTTTAAGCTACAAAAAGTAGCTTTAAAAGTAGCTTCAGGTGTTATAACAATATTTTTAAGCTAATAGAAAAAAACATAGTTCGCTACAAGCTACAGCTATATTTTTTCACATGTAGCTAATAGTGTATTTCGAAAATGAACCACACTAACCATGGTTAGTTTTTTCAGTAACCGGTTTCATTACGGAACACGGTTTTTGAAATTTGTGGTTAGTTTTTAATAACCAAACTAACCGTGCTCGAGCGGCGGTTAGTTTGGTAACTTCACAGCTGTTGTTGACAAGTTTGAAACGTGTTTGGCGGTTTTTGCAGTGTTTGTGGTTTTTTGTCTTATAAAACTATATTTTTATGATGACTGATAAATAAACATGTGATACAAAATGTATTTTTATTATTTAACAGTATATATTGATATTAGATGAATTTATTACTTGTTCTGAAGCTCATATTTATTTATTTTTAAGTTAAAGCAAGTGTGATGCAGAATACAATATTTTTATAATATAAACATTTTTCCATGTTAAATAAATTTCATATTTCGAAACTCTTCTGTCAAGTGACAACTGTCATGGTGAAAGTGTTTCGTTTTACATACCAAATGACGTCATTCTAATCGTAACCTTGGTAAAATTGAACCGTATCGTGATTCATTTTCGGAATATACTATAAGCTACAGCTACAGCGAAGGTAAACGTAGCTAAGCTACAAAAGTAGCTAGCTACTGCCCAGCTCTGAGTATAACATAGCATAACAAATAGCTATTCACATAACGAGTGCGCGAAGACATACTTTGCACATGAGCGCAATTTTAAAGCGCGAATGGGCAAATGATGTCTTCATGCACGAATTTGTACAATGCTTTTTGTAACGAGCAACAATTATATAATCGACAACGAGGAAAATTATTGAATTTGAAGCGTGAATTTATATTGCCAGTTAAGTATGCCATGAAGTGACATTTGTTATTTGAAAACATATGGTTTATTTTTTTTGTCAATCTTCTTCAAATATGTCTGTTTGCTGGCGTCATAAGCTAACGACTCTGTTTCTTTTATAAATTCCTTAAAGTGTGTGTATATACTAAGTACAATTAGCGTTTTAATACTCAAAATTCAGAATCATAAAAAAGGGTGTTTTTTTTTTCAATTACTTTGCGCCTAGTGCACAAAATCAAACTTTCCATCGGTTTCCAAAGTAAACATTATTTTGAATGTTGCGGATACAAAAATTTCTTTTTAAGGTTTTATAGTTTCAAATTTTATTTATTTTTATTTTTAATGGGGTGGCTAGCTCAGTGGGATGAAGTCGGCCTGTGGATCCTGAGAACCCTGGTTCGATTCCCACAGGCGACAATCAATTTTCATAATTTCAAAAGCTACCCCTGTGGCTCCTCCATCACTAACATGTTTGGGGGCCGTGATTTGACGATTTTTAACCGCACTTCACGCGCAAAATATATCACTTACCGTTATCTGCTTCGGCAGAGTGCCACACCCAGTAATGGGTAGAAGGCGAGATGATATATTTATTTATTTTAAATTTTATTATGTTTTTTTGCATAAATATTATTCCCAATTATATTCATAGTGTTAGTTTATTGCCACATTATTGATATTTGATAACTATAATTTGAGTTCGTGCTCGAAAATAAATGATGGCGATGTTATAATAATAGCTGCTGTTGAAAATATATAAAGAAACGAAGTAAACGGAAGAGTAAAACCCGAATAACAGACCAAAATTATTTAATTTTTTGACACGTATAAACAAACAATTGTTAGAGAGACCGAGGTTTCCCGAATGAACATAGTATGGCATAAGAAATGATATTTGGCCATTTCTTATATCGTGCTGTTATATTATGCTATGTGTAAACGACCTATAAAATGGTACATGAAATTATGTGCTACGTAAACTATAAATCCAGCTTTAAGTTTGACCCCTTCAATCCTCTAGAAGAAAAAATGCTTTTAGTGAAAGAAGTTCATCTTTGGCAATCTGTACAGAGTTAAGAACAATTTAAGGACACGATTCACGCGCGTAAATATATCACATTTGCTAGATGAGTGCCACACCACCACAAAATATAGGTTCCCATTTAAAATAAGAAAGTTGCACTCCGTATTTTGAGAACCACTGATCGAAAAAAAAAGGTTAATAGTTTTGTAATAGACTTGCAAACTGGTTTGCTAATTTAACCAACCTTGTAGCTCTAAAGCCGCATTCACATCTCGAAATTTGGTGAAATTTGTAAACACGAATTTCTGTAAATTACTTCGTACGTTCACAACTCGAAATTTATGTAATATCGACATCTATTATCTTTTCAATGTACGAGTACCATCTCCCAGCTATTTTCCGATTGGCTTGTTACTGACCACGTGTTATAGAATTCGTTCAATTTGTACCAACGATGTACTTTATTTGTAGAACGGTCTCTAAATTTGGTAAAAAGTTTGGAGTTTGCAAACTTTTGTAGAAAGTGAAATTTGTGCGCATCAAAGTTCAGAGCTGTGAACGGATACATACAAAGCTATATCTCAAACTCTACTAATTTCACCGAAGTTCACCAAATTTCGAGCTGTGAATGCGGCATTAGGCGTGTTTCTTTGGATTGTGATTGTGATTTTCTAAATCATGATTCCTTTGATCGTGATTGCGTTGAATCATGATTAAATATGATACTGAAGAAAACATCGAACAGGAATAATGATTCAAATCCAACCCGATCGACGCGATCCTATAGTATGAACGTTAAAATAACTGCAAATGTCAAATACACAAACTAACCTATTTTAAAATTTCATAAATGAGTGTCCATGTAAGCCATTTAAAAATTCTTCCAGAAGCAGCCAATTTCCCTTAATTCCACAAATAGAGCACATAAATGTATCATCAGACGCCATTTTTAAACCTTCGATGTGAACCAATCAACATGAATCATAGAAAAAGTATGATTCAGAAGGGTAGGGGGATTGTCGTTTCGTGATCACAAAATGAAAGAGTAGGGATAACGAATAACGAACGAAGAAACATGATTCTTCATGATCATGTTAAGTTTGATCACTTTGATTATGAATCACAGTCCAAAGAAACACGCCTATTATAGTAATGGTAGCACTACTAAGTTCAACACTCTGTATAAATATAATGACATTTTACTTACCACCTTCAATCATGAGGTATTGGAAAGCATTTTTTAATCTGTCCCACATCTTTATAATCTACAACAAACAACAAAATTATTTTTTACACATTGCTTAAAATATAAATAGATTTATCGTTATGTCTTTTAGCCATTACTGGGAGTGGTACATTTATGTAACGCGATTACCAGCCGTAAAATCACGGTAATATTAACTACTAATACGAGGACAGGGTGAAAAGTCCCTGGAAAATAAAACAGATGGCGCCACAATCTCAAATCTCATGTGACATTTGTGATGTACCATCTTTAACAAGAACACATTAAAATTTTCAGACTGATATGTCATTCAGTTCTGTTTTAACACCCATCGAAAGCAAGCAACCTTGAAGATTTTTGAAAATATGGAAAAAAGTTAATTTCGCGTCTTTATTAAACATTATTTCTTGCGTGGAAAAAACATTACGCAAACCAAAGCATCGCTTGTTAAACATTATGGGGACTCCTCACCATCGATTGGAACGATTCACAAGTGGTTTACTAATTTTCGTTGTGGTAGTATGACCACAAAGGACGCCGAACGTTCTGGTCGTCCAATTGAAGTTACAACGCCAGAAATCGTCGATAAAATCCATGGTATGATATTGGATGATCGGCGAGTTAAAGTGCACGAGCTTGCTGAGGCTATGAGCATCTCAACCGAACGGGTACGGAACATTTTGCATACATTTTTAGATATGAGAAAGTTATCTGCCAGATGGGTGCCGCATTGTGGACAACGCACCGGCGCACAGGTCTGCAATCGCAATGGCAAAATTGCATGAATTGCGCTACGAATTGGTTCGTCATCGACCATATTCTCCAGATTTGCCTCCCTGCGATTTTGATCTATTTCCAAACTTGAAGAAATGGCTCGGCGAAAAGAGATTTGGCTCCAACGATGAGTCATCGCTGAGACAAACGCCTATTTTGAAGGATTGCCAAAATCGTATTATTTGGAAGGGATCGAAAAATTTGAAAAACGTTGGACGAAGTATGTCGAGCTACAAAGAGATTATGTTGAGAAATAAAATATGTTTTGACCAAACAAATCATTTCTTGTTTAATTTTTCAGGGACTTTTCACCCTGCCCTCGTATATAAACAATTTTTCTATTGTTTTTTTATACAAACAGAAATTTGTAAGTTAAATAATTGCCACTTGTTTATCAAGGCAAGCAAGTGCGTCATTTTTCTTGACGGTATTGGTTTATTTTCCGAGGGATGTAAAGCACCTAAGAGAAGACTGACACTTTCTTCATGAGGTATACATTTTCAAAAATAAAATAAATTTAGATCTTTACAGATGTCATCCAAATACAAACATTTTATATAAAAACTGGATTGCTAACACTTGCTTGCAGCGTGTATTAACATATGTGATGCAAGCAAGATGACGGCGGCCATTTGCAAGGCAGGCAAAAATAGCGCTATATTTAAATGTATCATAACCATTCATGTTTTATAAACATATTTAAATAAATTAAATAAAAATATCATCTCACTTTTACTACTTACTAAACGTGGCACTCTGCCGTAGCAGATCTCGGTATGTGATATATTTATGCGCGTGAAGAGTGATTACCAGCCGTCAAATCGCGGCCCTCAAAGATGTCAGTAGAGGGGTAGCCGCAGGAGAAGTTTTATTGTAGTGATTATTTTTTTATGTTTCCCAAAACCAATGAAATGCTTCATTGTATTCGTTTGTTACATATCCGCGTTTTAAGTAATCCTGTCATTATTATACTGAGAATAAAGCTCTAGTGATTATTCCCGGAAATAATCTCTGTAGGTGCTTTTTTGTATGTGGCAATTGATAGGTAGTTGTCAAATAATTATTTAAAACTGTCAACGCGTCAAGTAAAATCGATTTATTTCCATTTCAGATCCCGAAATACACCAATAAATTTTGGAAACAACTTCCAAGAATACAATAATAAGTAATCAGTCGATATGAACCCAGTTCAAAATCTTTGGATGACTCGACCTCAACAGTTAAGTCAAAAAATAATCTAATTAAACATAACTCGAGAGTTGGATAAATTAGAAAATAATTATCCAGTATCTTTCTCAAACTTGTTGCCATTTGGCGATAGCTATTCGAGCCCTACGGGCTTTCGTGACTATTGCCTGATAACAAGTTTTCGAAAGATCTGTCAAATTATTTTCATTTTATTCTCACTCTCTTGTTATATTATTACTAAAACAAATTTTTTAAACAACTTCCAAGAATACATTAATAAGTAATCAGTCGATATGAACCCAGTTCAAAATCTTTTAAGTTGGATGAATCGACCTCAACAGCTAAGTCAAAAAATAATCTAATTAAATATAACTCGAGAGTTGGATAAATTAGAAAATAATTCTCCAGTATATATCTCAAACTTGATGCCATTTGGCAATAGCCACTCAAACCCTATGGGCTTTCGTGACTATTGCCTAGCTACAAGTTTTCGAAAAATCTGTCAAATTATTTTCAATTTATTCTCACTCTCTTATTATATTATTAAAAAAAAAAAACACAAATTTCGCGTATCCATAAAATGTCATGTTTTTTTGACAGTTGTAGGAAAAAATAATTTTTGTAAACGGGATAAGGGAAATCTTGTTTCCCAGTTAATTCCTAGAGCACAGATTTTGTTGGACATCTACTATATCTCTTGCAGTTTGAATTTATGGAATGAAATTACGAACAACTAATTATTCTACAATAAAGATGATGTAATTAAATTTTACTCAATCTGTTGAATAATTGAACTGCTATGATGACGTATTTTTGTTGACTTCCTTGGAGGTATTTTTTATGGAATTGATAACATTGAAAATAAATTCAATTCATGTTTCAAAGTGCAAACAAAACCTGAGGCCTACATATATTACATACAAATATAGTTAAGTAAAATTTAAATAGTATATTATTATACGAGTGCTAGAAGAGGATGTACTGTTCCATGACTATTATACAGGTGTTCATTTTAATTGGCGCTCCATTGCTATCTCGAGAATTATTGGAGTTATGAAGTCGGTTAAGGGACTAGTTCCTATTAGAAGGCTAAAAAAGGCAAATTTTCAAGATTTTTTTTGCAGCTTCTTTATTTGATATGACCATACAACATTTTCTATAATATAGGTGCTTCCTTCAAAAGTACAACAATTTTTTTTTATTTTTGCTTTCTTATACACAGTATGGGATGGCTAGCTCAGTGGTTTGAAGTCGGCCTGTGGATCCTGAGGTCCCTGGTTCGATTCCCACAGGCGACAAATTTTCATAATTTGAAAAAGCTATCCCTGTGGCTCCTCCACCACTAACATGTTTGGGGGCCGTGATTTGACGACTGGTAACCGCACTTCACGCGCAAAATATATCACTTACCGAGATCTGCTTCAGCAGAGTGCCACACCCAGTAATGGGTAGAAGGCGTGATGATATATTATTATTATTATATATATATATATATATATATATATATATATATATATATATATATATATATATATGTTTTTAATTGGGTAGGTGGCTCAGTGGTATCGAGTCGGCCTGTGGATTTGAGAACCTCGGTTCGATTCCCACAGTCGATGTACAATTGTCGCCATATTACAAATACCCCTGTAGCTTCCCCTTTACGAAATTCTTTGGGGGTCGTTATTTGACGGCTGGTAACCGTACTTTACACGCACAAATATGCTCTGCTATAGAAGACTGCCACAGTTAAGTGTTTCGGATCGGTAAAAGACGTGATAATATAAACCGAGTGGTCCCTGTTTTTACTTTCTTATACACAGTATAAGAAAGTATTGGAATCGTGAAAAAAATCGTTAACCAGATTTTTGCGGAAATACATGTTTTGAGGTTCACTGAATCCGTTTTGATCATTTTCTCAATGATGTCGAGTGCGTGTGTGTGAGTGTGGATGGATAGATGTAGGTCTGAGTGTGCAATATCTCATGAACGAGATAAAATTTATTAATGAAACTGGGTAATTATAAGTTTCATGAAAATACGAAGAGCTGAGTTGATTTTGAATGAAATTGAAAAGCCGGAAGAGGAAGTTTACTGGACACACAAAACAATAAATTCCATTTATTTCAAAAATGGCATCAGTTACGAAAAAAAGTTTCAAATTAAAGATATTAGCAAAAATATTTGGAACATAAAATGTGATTTGAAATTTTCCTGTATATGCGTCTAATTTTGAGAAAAACTAATTTATATATTTAATCATATATTCCAATAAACAAAAAACATAAACATGTTTAACATTTATACATATGTCAAATAATAATTGTTAGGGTTGTTGATTTCCACCGAATTTCGAATTTCTGAACATTCGAACATTCGAATTTTTTGAACTTCATCAAAAAAACTTCGAATCTTCGAATTTTTGAATTTTTTGAACTTTTCGAATTTTCGAATTTACGAATTTTTTGAACTTTTCGAATTTTCTAATTTTCCGAAGCTTCGAATTTTCGATTTTTTTGCCAATTAATTAACGCAATCTGTCATCTCCAAGTACGCTCACGCATAATTCGTGAAAAGTCGGACACGAATTAAATAATAAATTCGGCGAAGTATTCTGCAAAAACTTAATTAAGCCATCTACTCTCTTAAACGCCCATCTAAATGCTATGGATTTTTAGTAAAACGTTTTAAAATGACAATAAAAAGAATACAAAAACGTCTTAAATATAACGTTTTTGACAGTGTAACGAAATTTTAAATTTAAATTGAATTAATTTGGCAAACAATAATAATTATTAGAAATTACTTACGAATTAATACAAAACTCTGCAATTGAGTTTATTCTGAAAATAATTCATACAACGTTAGAATCTAAAGCATTTAAAATAATTCGCAAAATTCGAAAAATTCGAAAAATTTGAAAAATTCGAAAATTTTGAAAATTCGAATATTCAAAAAATTCAAAACTTAAAAAAATTCGCAAATTCGAAATATTCGAAAGTTCGAATTTAAATACAAATGTTCAAAAAATCCGAACATTCGAATTCTCGAATATTCGTAAAATCAACAACCCTAATAATTGTCAAACGCAAGGAGCAAGTCATAAATGTTCAATTCGGCGTTTTTGATGCTATATCAATTTCATTGATCAAATAGTAAATAACTAGCGTTCAGCCTGGCTTCGCCAGGCCTTCACGCTAAGCTCCGCGGACACTGAAGTAGAATTCACTTTTGTAAGACAATTGACACTATATAAATCAAATTATTTCCGAAGTAAAAGTTTTCAATTTTGCATGTCTGTCCTTTGAAATACATTTAATTGATCCAAGCACGATAAGTTACGAAGCTCTGGCACTACAAAATTGACAATAAAAGAAAGGCCCATTCAGCACACGAACTCTTTAAGCGACCTTTCATTTGATACCAAACACGATAGGTTTTGATACATTTTTACTAAAACAACTGCCGATCGAATAATATTTAGTTTTCTACGCGAGCCCTTCAATAGACCTTTCATTTGATACGAAACACGATAGGTTTTGATGCATTTTTACTAAAACAATTGCCGATTGAATAATATTCAATTTTGCACGCGAGCCCTTCTATAGACCTTTCATTTGATACCAAACACGATAGGTTTTGATGCACTCTTACTAAAACAATTGCCGATCGAATAATATTCAATTTTCTACGCGAGTCCTTCAATAGACCTTTCATTTGATACCAAACACGATAAGTTTTGATGCACTCTTACTAAAACAATTGCCGATCGAATAATATTTAATTTTGCATGCGAGCCCTTCAAAAGACTTTCATTTGATACCAAACACTATAGGTTTTGATGCATTTTTACTAAAACAATTGCCGATCGAATAATATTTAATTTTCTACGCGAGCCCTTCAATAGACCTTTCATTTGATACCAAACACGATAGGTTTTGATGCACTCTTACTAAAACAATTGCCGATCGAATAATATTCAATTTTGTACGCGAGCCCTTCAATAGACCTTTCATTTGATACCAAACACGATAGGTTTTGATGCACTCTTACTAAAACAATTGCCGATTGAATAATATTTAATTTTGTACGCGAGCCCTTTAAAAGAACTTTCATTTCATACCAAACACGAAAGGTATTGATGCACTCTTACTATAACAATTGCCGATCGGATAATATTTCATTTTGTACGCGAGCCCTTCAAAAGACCTTTCATTTGATACCAAACACGATAAGTTTTGATGCACTCTTACTAAAACAATTGCCGATCGAATAATATTTAATTTTGCACGCGAGCCCTTCAAAAGACCTTTCATTTGATACCAAACACGATATGTTTTGAAGCACTTTAACTAAAACAATTGCCGATCGAAAAAATTCGAATTCTGTATGCGAGCCCTTCAAAGGACCTTTTATTTGATACCAAACACGATAGGTTTTGAAGCACTTTCACTAAAACAATTACTGATTGAAAAAATCTCATTTCTACATGCGTGACCTTCAAAACTTACGTATTATACCATATACGATAAATTTTGATAATAAATTTAAATAAATAATAATAAAATTGTATTTAATGTACATTGTCATGAACAATATTTGCTTAGTTTTACTATATATTTTTACCGAGGACAATTTTGGTTTGGTTTACCTGTATACTTTATAAAACTTGTCAATTTGACGTTTAAACCAACTTCATAGTGAACTGTAAAAAATTTACTTTTTAAATACACATAGTTGAAATGTGTAATTATAATAAAAACGTCCCCTCATTTCCCCAATATGTGTAAAATATTTCAAAACTACTCACAGATATTTCATATTTACGTAATTTATAATTAAAAATGCGACATGTCCACTGACAAACGTCAAAGTGACGTTAGATCTTCTTCTTAAAAATTTCAAAGCCACCACACTCTTAGTTGATTTTGACCCAAAAACGCAGGGTTTTTCAAGTTTTCTCGCACATCATGCGTAATAAAATTATGAATTTATAAAAAGGTCACATTTCAAGTTGGCCTGTATCAAATAAAAAAAGTTTCAAATTAATCGGACAAACCGTCTAGGCTGTGAAGGTGAGCAATTGACCGTGATGAATCTATACTCATATACCTCTTACGCTTTTAGTATATGGACTAGCGGTTAGCCTGGCTTCGCCAGGCCTTCACGCTACGCTCCGCGAACACTGAAATAGGATTCACTTCTGTAAGACAATTGACACTATATAAATCAAATTATTTCCGAAGTAAAAGATTTCAATTTTGCACGTCTGTCCTTTAAAATACATTTAATTGATACCAAGCACGATAGGTTACGAAGCTCTGGCACTACGAAATTGACAATAAAAAAAGTCCAATTCAGCACACGAACTCTAATATTTGATTTTCTACGCAAGCCCTTCAATAGACCTTTCATTTGATACCAAACACGATTGGTTTTGATGCGTTGTTACTAAAACAATTGCCGATCGAATCATATTTAATTTTCTACGCGAGCCCTTCAATAGACCTTTCATTTGATACCAAACACGATAGGTTTTGATGCATTTTTACTAAAACAATTGCCGATCAAATAATATTTAATTTTCTACGCGAGCCCTTCAATAGACCTTTCATTTGATACCAAACACGATAGGTTTTGATGTATTTTTACTAAAACAATTGCCGATCGAATAATATTTAATTTTCTACGCGAGCCCTTCAATAGACCTCTCATTTGATACCAAACACGATAGGTTTTGATGAATTTTTACTAAAACAATTGCCGATCGAATAATATTTAATTTTCTACGCAAGTCCTTCAATAGACCTTTCATTTGATACCAAACACGATAGGTTTTGATGTATTTTTACTAAAACAATTGCCGATCGAATAATATTTAATTTTCTACGCGAGCCCTTCAATAGACCTTTCATTTGATACCAAACACGATAGGTTTTGATGTATTTTTACTAAAACAATTGCCGATCGAATAATATTTAATTTTCTACGCGAGCCCTTCAGTAGACCTTTCATTTGATACCAAACACGATAGGTTTTGATGAATTTTTACTAAAACAATTGCCGATCGAATAATATTTAATTTTCTACGCGAGCCCTTCAATAGACCTTTCATTTGATACCAAACACGATAGGTTTTGATGCATTTTTACTAAAACAATTGACGATCAAATAATATTTAATTTTCTACGCGAACCCTTCAATAGACCTTTTATTTAATACCAAACACGATAGGTTTTGATGCGTTTCTACTAAAACAATTGCCGATAGAATAAGATTTAATTTTCTACGTGAGCCCTTCAATAGACCTTTCATTTGATACCAAACAAGATAAGTTATGATGCACTCTTACTAAAACAATTGCCGATCGAATAATATTTAATTTTGCACGCGAGCCCTACAAGACTTTTCATTTGATACCAAACACGATAGGTTTTAATGTGCTTTTACTAAAACAATTTCCGATCGAATAATATTCAATTTTGTACGTGGGCCCTTCAACATACCTTTTATTTGACACCAAACACGATAGGTTTTGATGCACTCTTACTAAAACAATTACCAATCAAATAATATTCAATTTTGTACGCGAGCCCTTCAACAGACTTTTCATTTGATACCAAACACGATAGGTTTTGAAGTACTTTCACTAAAACATTTGCTGATTGAAAAAAATCTTAATTCTACATGCGTGACCTTCAAAACTTTCATATTATACCAAATACGTTAAGTTATGAAAAACTTTCAATAAAGTAAATATCGATAATAAATTTAAATAAATAATAATAAACAATATTTTCTTTGTTTTACTATATATTTTTACCGAGGACAATTTTGGTTTGGTTTACCTGTATACTTTATAAAACTTGTCAATTTGACGTTTAAACCAACTTCATTGTGAACTGTCAAAAATTTACTTTTTAAATACACATATTTGAAATGTGTAATTATAATAAAAACGTCCCCTCATTTCCCCAATATGCGTAAAATATTTCAAAACTACTCACAGAAATTTCTTATTAAAGTAATTTATAATTAAAAATGCGACATGTCCACTGACAAATGTCAATTCTCAAATCTATGAATTTCAAAACCTGGATCTTGTATATGAGAGGTAATATTGTTCCTAAATTATAGATTTGTCAAATTTAAGTTTTCTGTTAAAAAACTTTTATACAAACATGAAATCAATTGAAAACAGATCAAAACATATATCCTCAATCATATAATACCTTAATATATTTACAAAATTGCTCTAACTTGTCTCGAAATTTATATAATTGTGTTAAAAAGTTTCATACGTAATGTCAATGAATTTTTCTGCTTACGGTCAAATCGTCCGTAGATGTTCTTCTTAAAAAAACCAAAGCCACCACAATCTTAGTTAAAAGTGCGTGTTTTTTCAAAATTTCTCGCACATCATGCGTAATAAAATTATGAATTTATAAAAAGGTCATCTTTCAAGTTGGCCTCTATCAAATAAAAAAAGTTTCAAATTAATCGGACAAACCGTCTAGGCTGTAGAGGTGAGCAATTGAGCGTGGTGAATCTATACAAATATATATACCTCTTACGCTAATAGTAGTTGGATAGCGGTCAGCCTGGCTTCGCCAGGCCTTCACGCTAGGCTCCGCGAACACTGAAATAGGATTCACTTCTGCAAGACAATTGACACTATATAAATCAAATTATTTCCGAAGTAAAAGTTCTCAATTTTGCATGTCTGTCCTTTGAAATACATTTAATTGATCCAAGCACGATAGGTTACGAAGCTCTGGCACTACAAAATTGACAATAAAAAAAAGGCTCATTCAGCACACGAACTCTTTAAGCGACCTTTCATTCGATACCAAACACGATAGGTTTTGATACATTTTTACTAAAACAACTACCGATCGAATAATATTTAGTTTTCTACGCGAGCTCTTCAATAGGCCTTTCATTTGATACCAAACACGATAGGTTTTGATTCATTTTTACTAAAACAATTGCCGATCGAATAATATTTAACTTTCTACGCGAGCCCTTTAATAGACCTTTCATTTGATACCAAACACGATAGGTTTTGATGCAATCTTACTAAAACAATTGCCGATCGGATAATATTTAATTTTGTGCGCGAGCCCTTCAAAAGACCTTTCATTTGATACCAAACACGATAAGTTTTGATGTACTCTTACTAAAACAATTGCCGATCGAATAATATTTAATTTTGCATGCGAGCCCTTCAAATGACCTTTTATTTGATACCAAACACGATATGTTTTGAAGCACTATAACTAAAACAATTGCCGGTCGAAAAAATTCGGATTCTGTATGAGAGCCCTTCAAAGGACCTTTTATTTGATACCAAACACGATAGGTTTTGAAGCACTTTCACTAAAATAATTACTGATTGAAAAAATCTCATTTCTACATGCGTGACCTTCAAAACTTTGATATTATACCATATACGATAAATTTTGAATTTTGATAATAAATTTAAATAAATAATAACAAAATTGTATTTAATGTAGATTGCCATGAACAATATTTGCTTAGTTTCACTATATATTTTTACCGAGGACAATTTTGTTTTGGTTTACCTGTATACTTTATATTACTTGTCAATTTGACGTTTAAACCAACTTCATAGTGAACTGTTAAAAATTTACTTATTAAATATACATATTTGAAATTTGTAATTATAATAAAAACGTCCCCTCATTTCCCCAATATGTGTAAAATATTTCAAAACTACTCACAGATATTTCATATTTACGTAATTTATAATTAAAAATGCGACATGTCCACTGACAAACGTCAAAGTGACGTTTGATCTTTTTCTTAAAAATTTCAAAGCCTCCACACTCTTAGTTGATTTTGCACCAAAAACGCAGGTTTTTTCAAGTTTTCTCGCACATCATGCGTAATAAAATTATGAATTTATAAAAAGGTCACATTTCAAGTTGGCCTCTATCAAATAAAAAAAGTTTCAAATTAATCGGACAAACCGTCTAGGCTGTAGAGCTGAGCAATTGACCGTGATGAATCTATACAAACATACAAATATACCTCTTACTCTTTTAGTATATGGACTAGCGGTCAGCCTGGCTTCGCCAGGCCTTCACGCTATGCTCCGCGGACACTGAAATAGGATTCACTTCTGTAAGACACTATATAAATCAAATTATTTCCGAAGTAAAAGTTTTCAATTTTGCATGTCTGTCCTTTGAAATACATTTAATTGATCCAAACACGATAGGTTACGAAGCTCTGGCACTACAAAATTGACAATAAAAAAAGGCCCATTTAGCACACGAACTCTTTAAGCGACCTTTCATTTGATACCAAACACGATAGGTTTTAATGCATTTTTACTAAAACAATTGCCGATCGAATAATATTTAATTTTCTACGCGAGCCCTTCAATAAACCTTTCATTTGATACCAAACACGATAGGTTTTGATGTACTCTTACTAAAACAATTGCCGATTGAATAATATTTAATTTTTTACGCGAGCCCTTTAAAAGAACTTTCATTTGATACCAAACACGAAAGGTATTGATGCACTCTTACTAAAACAATTGCCGATCGAATAATATTTAATTTTTTACGCGAGCCCTTCTATAGACCTTTCATTTGATACCAAACACGATAAGTTTTGATGCATTTTTACTAAAACAATTGCCGATCGAATATTATTTAATTTTCTACGCGAGCCCTTCAATAAACCTTTCATTTGATACCAAACACGATAGGTTTTGATGCATTTTTACTAAAACAATTGCCGATCGAATAATATTTAATTTTCTACGGGAGCCCTGCAATAGACCTTTCATTTGAACCAAACACGATTGGTTTGGATACATTGTTACTAAAACAATTGCCGATCGAATAATATTCAATTTTGTACGCGAGCCCTTTAAAAGAACTTTCATTTGATACCAAACACGATAGGTTTTGATGCACTCTTACTAAAACAATTGCCGATCGGATAATATTTAATTTTGTACGCGAGCTCTTTAAAAGAACTTTCATTTTATACCAAACACGATAGGTTTTGATGCAATCTTACTGAAACAATTGCCGATCGGATAATATTTAATTTTGCATGCGAGCCCTTCAAAAGACCTTTCATTTGATACCAAACACGATAGGTTTTGATGCATTTTTACTAAAACAATTGCCGATCGAATAATATTTAATTTTGTACGCGAGCCCTTTAAAAGAACTTTCATTTGATACCAAACACGATAGGTTTGGATGCACTCTTACTAAAACAATTGCCGATCGGATAATATTTAATTTTGTACGCGAGCCCTTTAAAAGACCTTTCATTTGATAACAAACACGATAGGTTTTGATGCAATCTTACTAAAACAATTGCCGATCGAATAATATTTAATTTTGCATGCGAGCCCTTCAAAAGACCTTTCATTTGATACCAAACACGATAGGTGTTGATGCATTTTTACTAAAACAATTGCCGATCGAATAATATTTAATTTTGTACGTGGGCCCTTCAACATACCTTTCATTTGATACCAAACACGATAGGTTTTGATCTACTCTTACTAAAACAATTGCCGATCGAATAATATTCAATTTTGTACGTGAGCCCTTCAATAGACCTTTCATTTGATACCAAACACGATATGTTTTGAATCACTTTAACTAAAACAATTGCCGATCGAAAAAATTCGAATTCTGTATGTGAGCCCTTCAAAGGACTTTGTATTTGGTACCAAACACGATAGGTTTTGAAGCGCTTTCACTAAAACAATTACTGATTGAAAAAATCTCATTTCTACATGCGTGACCTTCAAAACTTTGGTATTATACCATATACGATAAATTTTGAATTTTGATAATTAATTTCAATAAATAATAATAAAATTGTATTTAATGTACATTACCGTGAACAATATTTGCTTAGTTTTACTATGTATTATTACCGAGGACAATTTTGGTTTGGTTTACCTGTATACTTTATTTGACGTTTAAACCAACTTCATAGTGAACTGTCAAAAATTTGCTTTTTAAATACACATATTTGAAATTTGTAATTATAATAAAAACGTCCCCTCATTTCCCCAATATGCCTAAAATATTTCAAAACTACTCACAGTAATTTCTCATTAAAGTAATTTATAATTAAAAATGCGACATGTCCACTGACAAATGTCAATTCTCAAATCTATGAATTTCAAAACCTGGATCTCGTATATGAGAGGTAATATTGTTCCTAAATTATAGATTTGTCAATTTGAAGTTTTCTGTTAAAAAACTTTTATACAAACATGAAATTAATTGAAAACAGATCAAAACATATATCCTCAATCATATAATACCTTAATATATTTACAAAATTGCTCTAACTTGTCTCGAAATTTATATAATTGTGTTAAAAAGTTTCATACGTAATGTCAATGAATTTTTCTGCTTACGGTCAAATCGTCCGTAGATGTTCTTCTTAAAAAAACCAAAGCCACCATAATCTTAGTTAAAAGTGCGTGTTTTTTCAAAATTTCTCGCACATCATGCGTAATAAAATTATGAATTTATAAAAAGGTCACATTTCAAGTTGGCCTCTATCAAATAAAAAAAGTTTCAAATTAATCGGACAAACCGTCTAGGCTGTAGAGGTGAGCAATTGACGTGATGAATCCCCACAAATATATATACCTCTTACTCTAATAGTAGTTGGACTAGCGGTCAGCCTGGCTTTGCCAGGCCTTCACGCTACGCTCCGCGAACACTGAAATAGGATTCACTTCTGTAAGACAATTGACACTATATAAATCAAATTATTTCCGAAGTAAAAGATTTCAATTTTGCACGTCTGTCCTTTAAAATACATTTAATTGATACCAAGCACGATAGGTTACGAAGCTCTGGCACTACGAAATTGACAATAAAAAAAGTCCAATTCAGCACACGAACTCTAAGAGACCATTCATTTGATACCAAACACGATAGGTTTTGATGTATTTTTACTAAAACAATTGCCGATCCAATAATATTTAATTTTCTACGCGAGCCCTTCAATAGACCTTTCATTTGATACCAAACACGATTGGTTTTGATGCATTTTTACTAAAACAATTGCCGATCAAATAATATTAAATTTTCTACGCGAACCCTTCAATAGACCTTTCATTTGATACCAAACACGATAGGTTTTGATGCATTTTTACTAAAACAATTGCCGATCGAATAATATTTAATTTTCTACGCGAGCCCTTCAATAGACCTTTCATTTGATACCAAACACGATAGGTTTTGATGAATTTTTACTGAAACAATTGCCGATCGAATAATATTTAATTTTCTACGCAAGCCCTTCAATAGACCTTTCATTTGATACCAAACACGATAGGTTTTGATGAATTTTTACTATAACAATTGCCGATCGAATAATATTTAATTTTCTACGCAAGTCCTTCAATAGACCTTTCATTTGATACCAAACACGATAGGTTTTGATGCGTTGTTATTAAAACAATTGCCGATCGAACCATATTTAATTTTCTACGCGAGCCCTTCAATAGACCTTTCATTTGATACCAAACACGATAGGTTTTGATGCATTTTTACTAAAACAATTGACGATCAAATAATATTTAATTTTCTACGCGAACCCTTCAATAGACTTTTTATTTGATACCAATTACGATAGGTTTTGATGCATTTTTACTAAAACAATTGCCGATAGAATAATATTTAATTTTCTACGTGAGCCCTTCAATAGACCTTTCATTTGATACCAAACACGTTAAGTTATGATGCACTCATACTAAAACAATTGCCGATCGAATAATATTTAATTTTGCTCGCGAGCCCTACAAGACTTTTCATTTGATACCAAACACGATAGGTTTTAATGTGCTTTTACTAAAACAATTTCCGATCGAATAATATTCAATTTTGTACGAGGGCCCTTCAACATACCTTTTATTTGACACCAAACACGATAGGTTTTGATGCACTCTTACTAAAACAATTGCCGATCGAATAATATTCAATTTTGTACGCGAGCCCTTCAACAGACTTTTCATTTGATACCAAACACGATAGGTTTTGAAGCACTTTAACTAAAACATTTGCTGATTGAAAAAAATCTTAATTCTACATGCGTGACCTTCAAAACTTTCATATTATACCAAATACGTTAAGTTATGAAAAACTTTCAATAAAGTAAATATCGGTAATAAATTTAAATAAATAATAATAAACAATATTTTCTTTGTTTTACTATATATTTTTACCGAGGACAATGTTGGTTTGGTTTACCTGTATACTTTATAAAACTTGTCAATTTGACGTTTAAACCAACTTCATAGTGAACTGTCAAAAATTTACTTTTTAAATACACATATTTGAAATGTGTAATTATAATAAAAACGTCCCCTCATTTCCCCAATATGCGTAAAATATTTCAAAACTACTCACAGAAATTTCTTATTAAAGTAATTTATAATTAAAAATGCGACATGTCCACTGACAAATGTCAATTCTCAAATCTATGAATTTCAAAACCTGGATCTTGTATATGAGAGGTAATATTGTTCCTAAATTATAGATTTGTCAAATTTAAGTTTTCTGTTAAAAAACTTTTATACAAACATGAAATCAATTGAAAACAGATCAAAACATATATCCTCAATCATATAATACCTTAATATATTTACAAAATTGCTCTAACTTGTCTCGAAATTTATATAATTGTGTTAAAAAGTTTCATACGTAATGTCAATGAATTTTTCTGCTTACGGTCAAATCGTCCGTAGATGTTCTTCTTAAAAAAACCAAAGCCACCACAATCTTAGTTAAAAGTGCGTGTTTTTTCAAAATTTCTCGCACATCATGCGTAATAAAATTATGAATTTATAAAAAGGTCATCTTTCAAGTTGGCCTCTATCAAATAAAAAAAGTTTCAAATTAATCGGACAAACCGTCTAGGCTGTAGAGGTGAGCAATTGAGCGTGGTGAATCTATACAAATATATATACCTCTTACGCTAATAGTAGTTGGATTTTAAATCGACAAAAATTTTAATTTGCTTTTTATCTTGTTATCTATGTCTTTTTTTCGGAAAAACAAATACATCATTAAAATGGTCAATTAATTTGGCAACTTTGCCTCAATTTAATCGACTTCGTATCTCACGGTTCTTGAGATACCAATAGTTAGGACATTCTGTATATGCCTCATCAGTAAAGTTAGAGATAAACACATAAATGTTGAATTACTGAAAAACTAAATTAGATGTTTAATAATATTATATAACATTCATATATTCTAAATATTAAATATGCTGTGTATAAGAAAGTCGTGTGGTGCCACACCAGATTTTTTTATTTTGTATTTTTTAAATATTATCAAACATGTTTCAACAAGTGCTAACAGCTTACTAGATTAATTAAATTGTGGCTTACTTAAAATGCACATTCTGTTTACATTAGGCTACAATTGATAAATTTGGTACGTACCTAAAAAATTGGTGGCAATTCAATAAAAATACAAAATTTGTCAAAGTACAATATACAAACGACGTATCCAATATTAAAACAAATAATTAATATTTATTAATTTCTAGTTTAACTGCACATTGTTCAAAGACAATTGACAATCTTCACTACTGACATACTACTAAACGATTAATGTTAAAAGTGTTGTTTATATAAGGCAGTAGCATTGACTCAAATAAAGAATGTGTGCTTTACATATTAATATCATAACAATGTTGAATTCGATTTGGAATGCTAGGAGAGGGAGAAACATCGAAGAATTTTGTTCAACGTAATAGCTGTCGTGTTTTACTAATGTGCTATAGATAATCAGCAGTTTTAATCGAATACAGGGTGTTCAATTTAGTTGTGGCACCATTGCTATCTCGAGAACTATAACAGCTACAAGGTTGGTTAAAGGAGTACACCAATGTAACAGTCGGAAAAAGGCGTTTTTTTGCCATTTTTTTTTATACAAGGAAAAGTTGTAAGAAAATACTATTAAAGTATGTTATAAGGCATATATTGAAATATATAAAAAAAATTTGTTTCATTAGAAATATTTCAAAATGGCGGCGTTCGAGCCATTCTCCCAAGTCATGTTGAATTTGAGGCGCAGGCATGCAGTGTAGGTGGTGCAAATTTTAATTTGGAACAAAATAAAAATATTCTCTTAATCTACATGACTATAGCTAGTGAACTACGTAAGGAATTTTAAAAATATTGATTTTTGTGTGATTGGCGAGTACTAAATCTCGATTTTCGAGCAAAAAAAGAGTCAACCATTTGTTTATAAAAAATGTCGGAATTAACATATCGAAAATCCCATACATGTTTCACTTCAAAATATTATTTTAAAGATATGGTTAAAATTTCAAATGAAAATATTGAAAACCGTTGGAGTTATGCTGCATGCCGTTTTGAAAAAACGTGTTTCGAGAAAAACGCGTTTAAAGTTTTGATATGAGTTATAGACATGAAAAATGAGAAATAATTATTGTTTAAATTTTTTTACCACTAATCTGCAATCCCAGGACCATAAATCTGCCCTTCCAAGTTCAAATACTCCTCCTCAATTTCTTTCAGCGACGATTTAATGTTAGAGTGCGTCTTTTTTACATGTAAGACATTATATACCTTCTGAGCAGGTATTTACTTAATACAGGTAGTCATATCACAGACGTCCGACACGCTTGCGGAAGAGCGCGAAATGACAATGAAAAAAAAAAGTGTCACGTATAAAACGTTTTCCCCATGCTCTAGAAGGTTCAAAGTATCTTTTAAGCAAAAAAAAAATTATTGATTTTTTGAAAAATTTATAGTGGTGTAACCCCTTAACAAATACCAATTTCTAAATTATTAACAATTTTTTTTCCATCAGTGGTTCTCAAAATACGAGGACAGTTTTCTTATTTTAAATGGAAACCTATGTTTTTTTATTTACTTGTTCGATTCAATATTTTTTCTGACTTCAACGACTATAAAATTCAGTACCTTCAAGTCACAATTTTTTTAACAAAAATGCATATTAAATTGTTATCAGCGTAATATTACAGACACAACTGAACAAATTATAATATTTTTGTTTGTTTAATTAATTATTATAAGACAATACAATTATTTTATGAAAAAATAAGTAAATAGATCATCACGTCTTTTACCCATTACTGGGTGTGGCACTCTGTTGAAGCAGATCTCGGTAAGTGATATATTTATGCGCGTGAAATGCCGTTACCAGCAGTCAAATCACGGCCCCCCCAAAGATGTTAGTGATGGAGGAGCCACAGGGGTAATTTTAAATTAGTGAAAATGTTTTGTCGGCTATGGGGATCGAACCATGGTTCTTAAGATCCACAAGTCGACTTGATACAACTGAGCCATTAATAAATAAATTTTATCCACAACTCATTTATAATAATGAAAATGTTTTGTCGGCCGTGGGAATCGAACCAGGGTTCTTTGGATCCACAGGCCGACTTGATATCACTGAGCCATTACCCTATAATAATAATAATAACAATAATAATAATAAATATATATATATATATATATATATATATATATATATATATATATATATATATCATCACGCCTTCTACCCATTACTGGGTATGGCACTCTGCCGAAGCAGGTCTCGGTAAGTGATATATTTTGCGCGTGAAGTGCGGTTACCAGTCGTCAAATCACGGTCCCCAAAGATGTTAGTGATGGAGGAGCCATAGGGATAGCTTTTGAAATTATGAAAATAATAATTATAATAACACTTATGCCACCTCGGTATTAACATATATTTTCGGTGTTATAAACTGGACACAAACGGAACTGGATGATTTGGATAAGAAAACAAGAAAAACTTATCGCAACCACAGAGGCCACCACCCACAAAGTGCGGTGGAACGATTTCACCTGCCACGGAAATACGGTGGAAGAGGCATCCCCAGCTTGCCCGCCAGATGCTACAAACAATTAGATAACCTCAGAAGCTACTTCAACGAAAAGGCTAAGACCAGCACACTCCATGAAACTATTGTCAACTTGGATAAGATACTAACACCGTCGAGGCTGGCAGAAAAATCGTACCATCCTGAGGCTAGCATAGTTGGAGTAGCAGAACTAAAGAGACAATGGAAGAGCAAACAACTTCATGGAAGGTATCTTGCAATCCTAGAAGATGAAATCATAGACGCCACAGCGTCCACCATGTGGATACAAACGGGAAATATATTTCTCCAAACTGAAGGTTTCGTTTGTGCAATTCAGGACCAGATAGTACCAACCAGACTTCATCGTAAACGAATCCTGAAAGAAAACCTGGAGTCAACGAAATGTCGTATGTGCAACATCAGAGACGAGCACATTGACTATATTGTGTCAGGGTCTAGCATCGAAACAATATCTAGCTAGGCATGACAATGTAGCGAAGATAACACACCAAGCAATCCAAATAAAATAATGAAGAAAGCAGAAACCGATCCCTACTACAAATACAACCCACCAACAATATGTGAAGACATCAAGCTATACTGGGACAGACAAATTATCACGGACAAAGAGATACCGCAAAATATTCCTGACATAGTTCTTGTACAGAAAAATGCTAGAATAACATACATAATACACGTAACAATACCTGTCTCAACAAAAATAAGCAAAGCATACACAGAAAAAATCAACAAATACTTACCGTTGGCGGATTATATTAAAGATATGTGGGGCATGAACAAGGTCAAGATAGTGCCCATCGTCATCGAGGCCACTGGAAAAAGTCCAAAATCATTGTTCACAAGCCTGGAGACCCTGAAACTAGAGAAAAACTTATATATACCCATGCAGAAGACAGTGCTAATTGGTACATGCGGCATTCTTCGGAGAGTCCTGGGATAATAACACCACACAATAAAGTACTTCGGTTTCGACGTAACATGAAAAAAAAAAGACATTCTGAAAAAATAGAACATTTAGTCATCTTATTATGCAAATATACTTGTCTCCCAAGGCCGTATATTTATATATATGGGCCATTCTCTGGGAAACGGACACCCTACATTCTCCAAAATTTGAAGCATCAAAAAATCTTTTGAAGGACATGAAAAAATCGGATAATGTGTCTAGTTTTCAAATATGAGTAGCAAAATTGATAATTTTTATGATATTGGGGTGTTTTGGCCATATTTTTGGCCAAAGATTTAAAAACCAAAATTTTAAAGTTGAAAAACTGCTTGAATTTGGTTTTTTATTTCATTTTGACGGCGGCATTTCGTTTCTTGTCCAGAAATTGAAATATTTTGCCCCTTGTCAATTTATTTAAAAAGTTACCCTTCTTTAGCAAAAGTGGGTCGAATAAAAAATGATTAGGATGCATAAAAGTATATGAGTGAATTTTTTCAGAATTTTTTTTGTACTTTTTAAAATTTTTGTTCTTTTGGACTCGAGAATTGTAGAATTATAGAATGCCATGATTTTTTTTACTCGAAAAGGATAAAATTTCCAGGAAAAATTCAAAGAACAGAAATTGCTTAGAATTTACCATAGAATACGTGTGATTTTTTTTAGAATTTTCTGAGTCATTTAAATTGGTCAAAAAGTCCAAGAAAATAAAATATTGAAAAATGTATCAATGTATCGGGGAAAAAATCGCACGTATTCTTTGATGAATCTTAATAATTTTTTGTTTACTAAATTTTTTTGTAGGATGACGTGTTTTAGATTAAAAAATTGAAAGAGGACAAATATTAATTATTTTTTCGATCTACTTTTGCTAAAGAAGGGTAACTTTTTAGAAAACTTGACAATAGACAAAATGAGATGCCGTCGTCAAAATGAAAAAAAAATAACAAACCCAAGGATTTTAGTCGACTTTAAAATTATGTTTTTTAAATCTTTGGCCAAAAAAAGGGCCAAAACACCCCAAAATCATAAAAAATTATCAATTTTGCCACTCATATTTGAAAACTAGATATATTTTTCCATTATTTCAGGCCTTTAAAAAAAATATTTGACGCTTCAAATTTTGTAGAAGGTGGGGTGTCCGTTTCCCAGAGAATGGCCCATATATATATATATATATATAACCAAGGCAATAATGAAAAGCTTCCTATCACGTGGAAATAAAATTAAAGCAATCAACACCTTTGCAATACCATTAATTTCTTATAGCTTTGGAATCCTACATTGGACGAAAACGGAATTAGAAGACCTGAATAGAAAAATTAGAGTTGCATTCACAAAATATAGGAGTCATCACCCTCAGGCCTCCATTATACGGTTTCACCTTCCTAGATCATTGGGAATAAGAGGTATAATTGACATAGTGAATGCACACTATAAACAAATACAAAATTTGAGAACATACTTCAACAAAAAGAAAATGGAAAATCCAATACTCAAGACAATAAGTGAGGTAGATAACAAGTACTCACCATTAGACCTGAATAACAACGATTTTGAACCTGCAGTACATATTACCACCATTGAGCAGAAAATACAAATGTAGCAAGAAAAAGCACTGCATGGCAGATATATTGCCAGAATTCAACACATTGATATAGATAAAAAAGCAAGCTTAGCGTGGCTCCAACATGGAGAAATCTTTTCCGAAACGGAAGGATTTATTTTTGCCCTTCAAGATCAGGTGACACCCACAAGGAATTACAAAAAAATTGTTCTCTCAGACAGCACTGTTCAAACAGATAAATGTAGAGTTTGTTTCAATGGAAGAGAAAGTATTGAACATATCATAAGCACCTACAGAATATACCATCCGACATAATAATGTAGCGAAAGTAATACACAAAATACTAGTGAGAAGAATGGATGCATCACATGAAAGAACACCGTACTACAACCAGAAAATGTTCTTATGAATGACTCCGTAAAGTTGTAATGGAACAGAACAATAATGAAAGACCATCCAGTTAAACATAACAAACTTGATATCATGTACCATGCTACAACATACTATATATAATTGATATCGCAGTTCCTGCACCACAAAACATGGAGGACACAAGAACAGAAAAGATTCGGAAATACACAGGATTAGCACAGGAGATGAAAACGCTCTGGAAACCTGACAAAATACATATAATTCCCATCATCATAGGAACGACTGGAGAAATACCTGTCCTTATTTAATTATATGGAAGTAATAAACATATACCTAATCATGGAGAAGATCGCTCTACTGGAAACAAATCGCATCGTCCGGGAAGTACTCAATATACAAGAGTAACCCAGATTCACCATCACCAAAGGCATAGCAGACACATAAAGAAGTGGGAGAACATCCCCCAAAATGTATGACATGATATGTACTATATATAAAATAAATGTTATGTAACATAATTACAATGTATTGTACATACTTACCCTGAAGGGTCGATGTACAAACTATTGTATATACTCAAAAGAAAATAAACAACATAATAATATTTTAATAATGGTATTAAACTATTAATATATTGAAATAAGTTGCGTGAATTGCTCTAGGTCACAGCCAGTTTGAAAACAACATTATATACAGGAAACGATTGATTTAATTAATGAAACAATTTTCTATATATTCCATTCATAAAAAAACATTTTCTGTTTGTTAAATATGAAACACTAAATTAACATTAACATTAACAGCGGTGCAGTAAAATAAAACTAATTAACAAACAATTGTTATACACGTAGAATAAGAACAATTGCCTATTTAATAATTTATTAATGCTTATTAACAATATACAATATACAGGGTATTTCAATTACCGTGCGTATGATTTAAATTGCGTGATTTAAATGTAGGAGTGAAAGCACAGGCGGACTTTGGCCTAGGCTAAAGAGGCAATAGCCTAGGGCCTAAAAATTTTAGGACCCGGATTCAAACTTTTAGATTAAATAATAGAAATATATAATTTTATTCCCTTATAATGCCTGAAAATAACGAAAATAGCCTCAAAACTATCGGTAGCCATGGAATTGAAACAAAATTAAACAAATGTTTGACGTTTAATCTATCAAAATAATTTCTTTATTTATTATGTCATTTATTTTGACACAAAAGGTCAAAGTATTTGTTAAGTTTGTTTCAATTTCTTCAATTTATGCCGTTACGAAGAATGTAAAATTATATTTGTTTATTGGATTAGATGCAGAATGTTATGTCCTAAAACTTCTATTTGAAGCTTTCTTGCTTAAAATAATTAGGGAAGCAGGAAATTCTAAAATTATGATTTTACATGTTAAATCCCTATGTTCGAGAATCGCGGTCACCACCTTTATATATATTTAAAGGGCCCGAAATAAATATTTTGCCTAGGGCCCGAAATATTTTAAATCCGAGAGACGCCCGGACTCGAACCGAGGACCTTCAGCTTGCCGGGTTGACGCTTTAACCACTAAGCCATGGCTCCCCTGAACGAGATAGGCGTCAACCGAATTTATCTAAAAATAAAAAAAACTGGCAAAACCAAATGTTGTCAAGCGTGAACTTAGTTCCGTGAGATGTCTCGCGCTCTTGTCAACTATATCCATCTCTTTCAAAAAAGAAAGCCGTCTTTATCATTATTATGCTTTCTCTAATAATATTAATGCTATCTTTGTCACCAAAAGCTACCTACGTCAGGATTAACTAATCAGTCTTTATTATATTTTCTCCCTTAGTAGAAAATTTACAACAAAATAAAAATATCTAGTGTGGTCACCACACGACTTTCTTATACACAGCATATTTAATATTTAGAATATATGAATGTCATTATAATATTATAAAACATGTAATTTAGTTTTTCAGTAATTCATCATTTATCTGTTTGAAACATATAAAATATTTTTGTTTACGTATATTTTTTTTATTAATATTGACTACTTTATGTCTAACTTTACTGATGAGGCATATACAGAATGTCCTAACTATTGGTATCTCAAGAACCGTGAGATACGAAGTCGATTAAATTGAGGCAAAGTTGCCAAATTAATTGACCATTTTAATGATGTATTTGTTTTTCCGAAAAAAGACATAGTAGATAACTAGATAAAAAGCAAATTAAAATTTTAGTCGATTTAAATTTACGAGCGCCTGATAATAGTAGGTTACATCATGTTTGTGGTTTGAACCTAGAAAATTTTTCAAATAACAGTTTAGAAGCACTGGTTTATTTATAGTTAGAGAGCTAGGGTGCAAAATGATGTCTCATTTATTCCAGTGACAGAAATGGATTTTTAATAGATTATGTCATGATAAACATGAAAACAAGAAAATTAGATATGGGAACGGGTGGCAACTATAGATGGCATTGATGTGAATGCGCAGCTTTTAAGGGTTTAAGGGTTTGTTGATCCCTGCACCAGTCTACTTTCAGAGCTTCTGTCACCAATGAGCAACGAGCAATAATTTCTGTCAATAATTTTTTTGTCACGTATTCATCGTGAACAAGTATTAATATGTCACACGACACCATACAAATTGCTAACTTTTACCGGTTTTGTCGCCAAAAGTTCTATCATTTTTATTACTAAATTATACCAAAGTGTATAATTTAAACTGAAAATTAGCCTGTAAAAATATGTCAACAACTACCCTTAAAATCGGTGCATTTACATCGGCGCCATCTATAGTTGCCACCCGTTCCCAAATCAAATTTTCTTTTTTTTCATGTATAATCTATTTAAAAATCCATTTCTATCACAGGAATAAATGAGACATTATTTTGCACCCTATTTTTCTAACTATTAGTAATTTTTAGGGAGTTTTGAAATTCACAAAATTTTGCCAACCTAATATAACATTTTTTTAAATTGGTCAGTGATACTGCACTTTTGCCTATTTTGTTTTTAAGAATTTCGAACATAATAATTTCAGATAAAATTATTATGTATTCAAGAACTTTCTAAGCTAAATTTCATAGATAAACCGGACGTCAAATATAATTGATTTGATTTGCAATTGCACATCAGTTCAAGATAAAATTTGCAAATGCAGATCATATCTTCTGAAATCAGTTTACAAGATCAGCAATTGCAAATTTACTCATTTGTTTTCTAAATCAAAACATAAGATCTGCAATTGCACATCAGTTCGAAATAAAATAATTATATCATCACGCCTTTTATCAATTACTGGGTACAGTGCTCAATGGGTGAATGCGGTTGTCAGCCGTCAAATTTAATTGATTACATTCATAGCACAAGGGATATAATAGTTGATAAATACTATACGATTTTTGTTCAAAATCTCATCTTCAGGTATATCGCCGTGATTTTGTCATAGATGACGTACGAAACAAAAAAATTTACATTTTGTTATTCAAAATTACAGCTATTTTGCTTTATATAATTCAAATATATGTGGATCTAGCGGCATATATTGTCATATGACGCAGTCATATGGAAATAGAAGCGTTCCTATTTTACATATGACACCAGTGGCGCACTCATGCGTGCAAGGGTACAAAGGGCTCCTATACCTTTTTTTTAAAATGTCTCCCAAATTATTGTTAAAATTTAATTTTTTCCAATAAAATATCTCCCAAATCGTCTCTAAGACAGTTAATTTCCAACAAAATGTCTCTCAAATCGTCTCTAAAACTGTAATTTTTCAATAAAATAATTTGAATATCAATCATTTTTTTGCGAAGCTCGCAGAACTCATACTCCCAAAAAACAAGGTCAGATTTCTTCATTTTCTAATAAAATGTTTCTCAAATCGTCCCAAAATGTCATCCAAATCATTTTTCAAACTGCGATGTTGCCAAAAAGTCTGTCAAATCATTTATAAAACAATCATCTCCCCAAAAACTTTTTTTCACCCAATTTAATATGACGTTATGATTTCGTCTTTCTAAGGACCGAGATATTCACCTCCTAATAAAGTTCCTAATAAATTTATTTAGATAAGAAATATATTTTGCAGATATCCACTACATTATAAATTTTATTTACCTAATAAATACATTTATTAGCTACATATTTTATTAGCTACTCAAACCACCTAATAAAAACAAAAGATTCAATTGTCATTTCAATTTATACATAAAATAAATAGTTATTTTTATAACAAGGTTTGTTACGTGCAAGTGCAGAATTTAACACACCAGGCTTGCCGAGTGCGGCAATCTGCACGAGCACGTAACCTTTTTCGGCACGTGTTATAAACAAACATTTTCCTACAACTGTGCGATTTAGTAAATCACTAAAATATTATCAAAATTTATATAATTCTAATGATATTACACGAGAACGATGTTTTACGGCGTTGCTATGGTTTGTTTGTTGATTGCTTGCACATTGTTCTACGTTATTTAAAAATGTTTCACTAATTTCAAGATAATTTCTTCACAATCGTCTAGATTGGAATACTACACTGAGTGATTCTTCTTTATTATAAACACCTCCAAAGATAATTGAAGCCCCAGATCATGCTATGTTGCATCTATTTTCGACAATGACAATCAACCTGCTGCTGGTACTTCTAATGCCTCCGAAATTGATGTGAATGTTAATAATATGAACAGGTACGGAAGAAATCACTGTTTCTGTAGACAGTACAAAAGTTTCCACTTCACATTATGTCAATATAAGCAACTGTAACAACTGTGTTAATAATATACACAAACAATAAATTTTATGTATTTCACTTACTCTTAAAATAAAACCATTTATCGATATATTTTACTTTGTTCGGTTCTTTTTATTAGTTATGTACAGATTAGATATAGGTACTGCATTTTAAGGTTATGTTTATGAACGTCAAAATATACTACTGCTTATTTACTAGCGCTGGTTCACTGTATCTTCTTCTTCCATAAGCGTCTGTGGCCGAAATATGAATTCCGCGCTCGGCGCGAAATTTAAATCGCTCTCAAAACAACTCTCTTTTAACAGTTACGTAACAAAGCATTTTCCGCACTAGTGTTTCTTTGCTTACAGAAACGCACTTGGTCTGCATTCATCTACTTTCCATACGTAACCAAGGCAATAATAGTTACGTAATAACAAAGAAATCGCACAGTTGTAGGAAATAGTTATTTTTATAACAAGTGCCGAAAAAGGCTCGTTACGTGCAAGTGCAGAATTTAATCATCATAATTTTAGATATACTGCAAATTAAGGTTACGTTTATAAACGTCAAAATATACTACTGCATATTTACTAGCGCTGGCTCACCGCATCTTCTTTTTCCATAAGCGTCTGTGGCCAAAATATGAATTCCGCGCTCGGCGCGAAATTTAAATCGCTCTCAAAACAACTCTCTTTTAACAGTTACGTAACGAAGCATTTTCCGCACTAGTGTTTCTTTGCTTACAGAAACGCATTTGGTCTGCATTCATCTACTTTCCATACGTAACCAAGGCAATAATAGTTAATAACAAAGAAATCGCACAGTTGTAGGAAAAATATTTTACCTGACTATTATTCCGCTGTTAGTATAATTCATATCAAAAAATTTAAACATTTTGTATTATTTATGATTAAATATTGATTAAATTAAACAGTTTCAGAAAAAATTATATACTTAATAATAATAATCTTTGATCGATGGAAAATAAACAGAATAATTATAGTAATATCGCTTTTCCTCTTCTATAATGGAAATATTTAAAAAGAAAAATAGTACGCTTAAAAAAAAATGTCTTTGTTTTTATGTCGTGACCTAAGTCTAGGCCAATAAATATTAATTTGTATTGCGATGGATCAAATTTCAAGGTCACATGTCTTTCAGTGACGTGCAGTCCTAAAAATGTGTTAGAAATTACATAAAATTAAAATAAATAATTATATCTTTGCGTCTTTTACCCATTACTGGGTGTGGCACTCTACCGTAGCAGATCTCGTTAAGTGATATATTTATACGTGTACCAGTCGTCATACCAATGCCTCCAAACATATCAGTAAAGGTGATGCCACAGGGGTAAGTTTTAATGTGGTGAAAATTATTTGTCGCCTGTGGGAATCAAACCCGGGTTCTCAAATTCACGGTCCATCTACCTCATTAGAAATTACATAATTATATTTTAATTTAATTTTTTTATGGGGTAGCTAGCACAGTGATATCAAGTTGGCCTGCGGATCCTAAGAACCCTGGTTCCATTTTCACAGGCAACAAAAATTTCCACCATTTAAAAAATTATCCTTGTGGCTGCCCCGCCACTAACAGCTTTGGGGGCTGAGATTTGACGGCTGGTAATCGCACTTCACGCGCAAAATATATCACTTACCAAGATCTGCTTCGGCAGAGTGCTGCACCCAGAAATGGATAGAAGGCGTTATATACTTATATTTATTTATTTATATTTAAATTTTTATGTTTATTTAGTTTGGAAAATATAAAATGAAGTATTTATGCAAACAAGCGTTTCCAGCTAAATGTCTGTGCATAGATGACGTGCACACGTCGATTGTGCACGCTGATCCATAGCTCTATATTCATACAGCGCAGAACAGTCTGGCTGGCCACAGAGGGAGAAATGAAATATTAGTAGAACATATCGCGCGGACTCTGTCTCCGCGTGCATTGTGAATTTGGGCACTTGCTGTGGTTTTTGCAAGAATAGCTGCGTTGTTTTGATTATTGTAAGATTTGCAAACGAACTTTTTAGTATTTTTCGCTCAGAATCTTTCCAAAATATAAATATATCACCACTTACTCTACATGTAAATAATAAATTTCATATATACAATTCCATTTTCAACGGCTTTTCCTGAGAGATCATTAAATTAATAATGATGCTCATAATACAATGATTCATGAAAGATTACGTTGTTCATCGTTAGATACTGTTGAAAAATAATTATTAAATTTTCTATAATCTAAACTAAACTTTTTTTAAACGATTTTTTAAATAATGGCGAAAGAAGTATGAATTAAAACTACAAATAAATTTGTTAAAAAATAATTGTAACAAAAACAACAAAAATGCACACCCAACTCTTAAACTCACCGCACGCCACTGGCATGTCGTCATTTCTTGGACTTTGTAAACAAAATTCATATTTCAGATATTACTCGTATTAATATAGCATGCGTTCCACATAGATGAGGCATTGGAAGTTAACATATAAAATCTGTCTATGGTAAATAAAAAATGTCCGCCAAAAATTATGGGATCAAATTTTATATCACAATACTGCCAATATTCATACATTTTATTTAATACAGACTATTTAATTAATAAAAACAATTTCTATTTTTTCGC
Source organism: Pterostichus madidus (assembly GCA_911728475.2). NCBI lineage: Eukaryota > Metazoa > Arthropoda > Insecta > Coleoptera > Carabidae > Pterostichus > Pterostichus madidus. The sequence goes on from OU452319.1 coordinate 16,032,555, forward strand.
CTACTAATTTATAGCTACTGACGTAATTTGCAATTTGTTTTAAACATTTCAATCTGTCACTGTTATTATAAATATTTTTATCCACAACTCATATATAATAAAGACATTATTACACTGATTTCAGTTGAATTATATGGTTCATAAAACCCTAAGGTTTTATATTCCATAAAACATTGTAAACAACTTGTTACTTAGCAACTACTTCAATCTATCGTATTTTGAGAAAATATATATAACTGAATCAACGTTAAACGTTACGACCAATCTTCTTCGGTGCCTATAATTATGAGTTGTGGATAAAATTTTGTATTACATTCGTGTTTTATTGGTATATAAAACACTTAAGAATATTAAACACTCGACCTTCGGTCTCGTGTTTAAACTTTTCTTGCGTGTTTAATATACCTAATAAAACACTTGTATAATAAATAACTATTATCCACAACTCATATATTATAAAGACATAATTATACTGATTTCAGTTGTATTATATAGCTCATAAAACACTAGTGTTTTATATTCCATAAAACACTATTAACAACTTGTTACTTAGCAACCACTTAATGAACTACCGTATTTTGAGAGACAATATATGAGCTGTGGATAAAATTTTGTATTACACTTGTGTTTTATTTTGCGTATTTTATGTACCTAATAAAACACTTGTATAATAAATAACCCCAGTTTATGGGATATAGCGTGATGATAAATTATGTTTTATCTATTTCACAAAAAACTACAAATAAATATAATAAATATATCATCACGCCTTCTACCCATTACTGGGTGTGGCCCTCGGCCGAAGCAGATCTCGATAAGTGATATATTTTGTGTGTGAAGTGCGGTTACCAGTCGTCAAATCACTTTTAATGCATAGACTTTTAAAGTATTTTTTGTTTTTTTTTTCACAAAAAAAAAACAAAAACAAAAACAAAAAAACAAGATAACTATACAAATATATGCACTAAAATTTACCTTATAATCAGTCCTAAATCTTTGTTATTAACTTCGTTTTTTCATAAACTCGCTTATGTAAGATGCACTTCACAAATAGTAACTTTGTTACAAAATTGCAATTTTACATTGGTATATATCAACTTATTTATTGTTGTTGATTATACTCACTACTGATAACAAGTGAAAAGAAAGCATTTTTGCTGATATATAACCAGTTAAAATAAGTGTGATGGCGTATGATTTATGTGGCAACAAAGTAGGTGCTTAACAATGTCTAAAAATGATAAAATAATCTCATATGTTTCGTATTATAGTTTAGTGACTAGTTGTGGCATGATAATATCGCCCGTGGTACATACAATATTTTATGCACAACAAAATAACATTTAATTATATGTTCAAAAGATTAAAATATGTATATAGGTTATATGTCAAGATGACATTTTGTAAAATCAAGTATTTACGATAAACAAAAATTGTTATTTTATTTATGTATCCATAGGAATTATTTTTTTATGGCCTTAGGGTCGAAAAGAAGTATTTAAGCCCGGTTTTTAGGAATAAAACACATTAATTTCGTCCCGGTTGTCCATAAATTTATTTATTTTATTTTTTCAAAATTATCATATTGACATTCATCACTCAAATAAAAATATTATAGTTTTTTTCTTTTGTTGTAAGAGAAATAAGACACTTTACGGTCGTGATACACACATAATGTTTTTCAATTTGTACACTCGCACGTTATCTTACACTTTCGATGCTTGTTATGTAATATACTATTTCATACTAGTCTGCCTATATCGCATTCATTTACTTTTATTTCAAAATTGTTTATGTTAATACTAACAGATTTAAAAATTATTTCAAATTTAATTTATTTTGACAATTATTAGTTAGGTTAGAGTTATAATACATAATTATCCAGTGGCGTACCTAGAACTGTTATCGTCCAGAGCGGTCTCCAATTTGCCGCTTTTTCTAAGTCAATCAAATGGAGGTTTTTATAAATTAAAAAAATAAATATAAAATAAATATAACATCACGACTTTTACCCATTACTGGGTGTGGCACTCTGCCGAAGCAGATCTCGGTAAGCGATATATTTATGTACGTAAAGTGCGGTTACCAGCCGTCAAATCTCAGCCCCCAACGATGTTAGTAGTGGGAGAGCCACATGGGTAATTTTAATTTGGTGAAAATTGTTTGTCGGCTGTGGGAATCGAACCGGGGTCCTCAGAATCCACAGGTCAACTCGAAACCATTGATCCATTACCCTATTAAATAAAATAAAATAAATATATCATCACGCCTTTTTACCCATTACTGGGTGTGGCACTCTGCCGAAGCAGATCTCGGTAAGTGATATATTTATGCGCGTGAAGTGCGGTTACCAGCCGTCAAATCGCAGCCCCCAAAGATGTTACTGGTGGGGGAGCCACATGGGTAATTTTAATTTGGTGAAAATGGTTTGTCGGGTGTGGGAATCGAACCGAGATTCTCAGGATCCACAGGTCAACTCGAAACCACTGAGCCATTACCCCATTAAATAAAATAAAATAAATATATCATCACGCCTTTTTACCCATTACTGGGTGTGGCACTCTGCTGAAGCAGATCTCGGTAATCAATATATTTATGCGCGTGAAGCGCCGTTACCAGCCGTCAAATCACGGCCTCCAAAGATGTTAGTTAATAAACATAAATAAATAATTGTAATTTAGACAAACTATAGGTGGGGAACTTTTTTAACATTGGATAGCATATTTAAATTAGGCAGTAATAAAGGAATTTTTCGAGATAACCCTACATTGACTTGACGATAAAGAAAAATATTCGAAATCATATAGTAATTCATAATTCGCAGAAATCGAATAGTAAACTTATGAAGTGAACAAGTTGTGTTTTACAACTAAAACTAAATATAAAAAATGCCGCCCCAAAATATGTGTCGCCCGGCGCGGACCGCATCCGCCGCCCTCCCCTAGGTACGCCACTGTAATTATCTAGGTTATGTTATATAACAAAATATCTTTTTCTGAAACAGGCAAGAAAGTGCCTACTTTTCAAACCAATATTAGTATAAAAAGTAGGTTTTTACCAAAAGAGCCAAGTAAAGTACGCATCCAAGGCTACAACAAAAATAATAGTCTGGTAAAGTACAAAACAATCAGGTAAAGATTTTACCTGACTGTTTTGCATTTTACTTGACTGTACTTGGATATGTAGTCTGCTGTCAGTAAAATTCATATAAAAAATGTAACATTTTGAATGATTAAATAAAGTAAATAAATATATCATCACGCCTTTTACCCATAAGATGAAGAATTTTATGCCTTTTTTTGCTTAAAATAATTAGGGAAGCAGGAAATTACGAAAGTATGATTTTACATGTTAAACTCCTATGTTCGGATGTCGTGGTCAATACCATATAAAATTTAGCTAATAGAAAAACTTTAAACATGTCGTCACATGTCCGGAAGGTTTTCATTGGCCACAAGTATTTTCGCGCAGTAAATACGAGACATTTGCGGAGTAGAACGCAACTAAATATGACATCTCAGCACTGGTTTTTAAACTGTTCGTCATTTGCTGGTATGTACATGTTCAACACGTTGTATATTTATTATTATAATTTAATTTAATTTTCTCGGGCTTGAAACTTCTATAAAATATGAAATGATGAAGATGCGCTCAACGGCATTGAATTTCCCCACGTACGTATCCGAATTGACTTATTAGCAAACTTTTAGCGGCGCAGTCCAAACTATTCGTTCATATTATTATTAATTGACTATTATGTCTCATTAACAGTGCCGTAGCTACCAAGGGGCTAGGTGGTGCCGTGTCCCGGAGCCTCCAAGCTCAGGGGGCCCCTGGCCATTGGCCAGCATACCTCTAACTTTAGCTGTCCTCACAAATTTTCTCCGACCTCCAGAATTATAATAAGAAGCTCAATTATTGTCATAGATCGCACGTTGTGCGTGAGAGCGCGTCAATCATTCAAGTGCAAAGCCGGTGAAACTGCAATTAAATATGGTATAGATCCCAATTTTCAAGAAAAACGGCAAAGGAAAGTTAAAAAATAATTTTGATGAACTAGCTTCTGACAACCGATTTAGAAACAAGGAAGAATTTAAGGTGGTACTATCATGGAAGTATTTTAACCCGGATTATAATGAAATGTAAATATGTTATTTTTTATTTATTTCTACACTAGTATGCAATTTTTTTTTAAAGTTTACCGTTGTTGATCTGAGTAAAGTAAAGTTAAAGTCGACCAAAGTCGATCAAAAATGTATTGGCGTTATAGGAACTATACCTCGCGAGGCAGCTTACTGCAAAATAAATTCATATATTGTAGTTATTTTTTAACAAAAAACTAACACTCAGTACATCATGTAAAGATAAAGGTATGAGAATTAAAAAATCCATGCCTTACCGGATTAGTTTCAAAGAAATTGGCGATGAAAGTTGGATATTCTATGATTTTCAATGAAACTGTCAGAAATGCTTGGCAACGTTGTGCAGGTTGACAGAGATGGTCGCACGCGTAAACAGACATAGTCGCAGGCGTAGACAGAGATAGTCGCACGAATAACAAAGCAAGAACTATGAAAGTTATTATTTCGATCAGTAAAATATATTAATTTTAATACAAAAAAAAATATTACAGCATTTTATATTTATTTATTTGTTGTTACAGTTGATAATAATTGCTTTGGTGCATTTTTCTCATTTTTCTTATGAACTGTCAACAGGATGTATCGGTAATACAGTTACGTTTCGTACCAACTGATAATATCATGCCGCTTGTGGTTCTAACCTTGTTGTCATAGCTTCTTCTGCTGTGTAAAATCTTACACTGCTATTGGTTGGCATGAAACATTCACTTCCAAAAATTTTATTATGTTGCTGAATATCATAAACTAATTAAATAGTTTTATTTAATATATTCAATGTTATTATTAATTATACGATATTTGCAGCGAAATATTAATTCTGTTAATACCATACAAAAATGTAATAATTATTTTTATAAACTTTTTAGGTTACCTATACTTTTGTATGAGACTGTCATGATAGAACCACCTTAAAGTTACTATTTTCAATAAAGTAGTAGACAAAATAATAGTTCAATCTCTCAAATATTTGATTTTCTAACACCAAAATTTTTACTTCTTCTACATGAAGCAACTTTATTTAAAAAAACAATTTCACTTCAGTTTCTTAATATTTACCCCCTACTTTTATCTGAATTGACTCAGGCATGGACTGTTCACCAGTTATGTAAGAACAATGACCAAATATGGAGTGCTAGATTGCTTCCTTACGGATGTATGTATTTACATCAATATTGTTATTTTATACAATTCCTGTCACTACTGCGTCAACTGAAAGATCATTTACAAATTAAAAATAATAAAAAACTATTTAAGATATAGTGTAGGCCAAGTTCGACTCCAAGATTTAGCGCTAATAGCAATAGAAAACAAGACCACATAAAGCCTAGATTTATCCGATGTCATTGATAGTTTTGCGAAAACTAAGGCTGGGAAGAGATTGTAAACTGAATATTTTTTTAATATCACTAATGTAGGCAGGTAATTGTAATGCGACCTTATATAATAAACCATTTAATATAATATAATGGGGTGGCTAGCTCAGTGGTATGAAGTCGGCCTGTGGATCCTGAGAACCCTGGTTCGATTCCCACAGGCGACAAACAATTTTCATAATTTAAAAAGCTACCCCTGTGGCTCCTCCACCACTAACATCTTTGGGGGCCGTGATTTGACGACTGGTAACCGCACTTCACGCGCAATATATATATATATCACTTACAAAGATCAGCTTCGGCAGAGTGCCACACCCAGTAATGTGTAGAAGGCGTGGTGATATATTTATTTATTTATTTTTATTTAATATGTATCTACTACGTTTTATTGCCTAATTGAAATCTATTTTTTTTTTTTTTATTATGTATTTTTATTTTATGTATATGTATTTATATAATTTTACTATTTAGTTAGGGCCCCAATTTTTTTTCCCCAGGGCCTATGGTCACCGAGCTACGCCACTGCTCATTAACTGTGTTTGAATATTCGAACTAATGAATTTTTCCTCATATCTAGTCACCTGTGCACCAAATGAAATAAGATATTAAGGAATTGTTTAAGTAAAGGTTGTAAAAAAATTAAATAAGGAACAAGTTATATTGCATATTTTGTAAAAACATTGAACGGGTGTTCCGTCACCGGTCTAGCACCGGCCGAGCGCCGAGTGCCGAGCGAACGCCGCACAGTCGGGATTTTACTGTTCAAAAATCGGTGGAGACCTTAATATCCATCGGATCTGGATAATTGTTTTTTTAAATTAAAGGTAATTAAATTCCCTACATATCTGTCGAGGCAGATTTTTAAATGACTATGTCAAATTTTATTAATTACATAATAAACTGTCAAAAAACTGTAAAAAATATAAAAAATTTAGACAATGAAAATTATTTATTCTTATATTATTTTTATATATTACAGCAACATGACAGATTTTACAAAGCTATTGACAGATGTCAATTTTATATTATGTTTGAGAATAATTATAATACGGATTTAATGAATAGATTATAAATTTAGTTAGGGTATCTTAAGACAGAGAATCCGTATTGTAATTATTCTCAACATAATATAAAATTGACATCTGTCAATAGCTTTGTAAAATCTATCATGTTGCTTTAATATATAAAAATAATGTAAGAATACATCATTTACATTAATTAAATTTTTAGATGGGGTGGCTAGCACAGTGGTATGAAGTCGGCATGTGGATCCTGAGAACCCTGGTTCAATTCCCACAGGCGACAAGCAATTTTCATAATTTCAAAAGCTACCCCTGTGGCTCCTCCACCACTAACATCTTTGGGGGGCGTGATTTGACTGATGGTAACCGCACTTCACGCGCAAAATATATCACTTACCGAGATCTCCTTTGGCAGAGTGCCACACCCAGTATTGGGTAGAAGGCGTGATGATATATTTATTTTTATTTATTTAAATTTTTAATATTATTTACAGTTTTTCGACAGTTTATTATGTAATTAATCAAATTTGACAGAGTTATTTAATAATCTGCCTCGGCACATGTGTAGGGAATTTAATTACCTTTAATTGGAAAAAAAAAATTACCCAGATCTGATGGATATTAAGGTCTCCACCGATTTTTTAACAGTAAAATCCCGATTTGACCCACTGTGCGCCGCACATAGGGGTATTTGGGTCGAAAACCTGGACAAAAATAATCCCGGCGAATTTCTTATTTCTTTGGGTTTATTTATGTTTAAAAATGAGTTTTAAGTATAATATGACGTATATTAGCTGCTAATAAACGTATGATTTGGTATTATTACACTCCGCGTCAAAAAATCAACAATTAACTGCGCACACAATTAATTGTCCGTGTTCAATAATTTAAAATAATACGAACAAAATACGTTCAAACACGTATCTTTTTTCAGTGTATTTAATATCTGTGACGGCAAGGAAAAACCGGTTAACATTTTTCCTTAATTAATTTTTGACAATAAAAATGAACTGATATACACTGTATTTATTCACATTAGCTTTCAAACCCGATGTCTAAACATCCTCTGCATTTCAAGTTTCGAGGTATCAATGTAAATCTTATGAAATGCATATCTTTTTTTAAAATGTGATAACTCAGTCAAAAATGACTCTTTTTGGACGATTTTTTTTGGTTTCCTAGACAAAAATGAACGCTCTATGCAATGGCGTCATTCGCATGGGGTCATCGCCCCGTATCCATCTTTGAAATTGGTCAATTTTTACGATTTTGACATTGAAATTCCTCCCTGAACGAAGTCAGGGAGGAATTTCACACCCTTTGTTTACACTAAAATGAAAACAAATACCCTTAAATGAAACTACAATTTTCAAGCTTCATTTCACTAAATTTTTATGGGCCTAGACCCTTCCTACGCAAAGTTTGAAAATGATCAATTGTTTCAGCTTTTCCCCTTTTGACGCGGAGTGTAATAATACCAAATCATACGTTTATTAGCAGCTAATATACGTCATATTATACTTAAAACTCATTTTTAAACATAAATAAATCCAAAGAAATGAGAAATTCGCCGGGATTATTTTTGTCCAGGTTTTCGACCCAAATACCCCTATGTGCGCCGGCCGAAGTATCGTATGAGTTTGGGACGCGATAGAAACGCAATATTTAATATTGAATAAACTAGACGTTATTTGGGAAAATGTTTAAAATAAAAGTGATTTATTATATAATTATTGAGATTTTTCAACGGAACAACCCTTAAAAATGAAAATTGATAAAGTCATCAAGAGAGAGTGAGAATTTAGTATTTAGAGCTTAGAATATGTATGTAAATTTATAATTTCGATCAGAGTAAGTTTGAAAATGTTGGAGAATGTGTGGTAATAATTGAGAAAATTCAGTTGGATATTAAGTATGACAGGAGATATTATAATAAAAGAATTGTATGAAATGTGAAATCTATGTATATTGGTTATTTATATGTATAGATATATGTAATGAATTTTTCATTATTGTTTATTGATAATATAACAATAATTGCAACAATGAATTGAATTACAACAATGAAAAGACAACAATATAATGGTAGAAATTTGATGTGAACTATATGTAAATAGTTATTCGTATGTCTTTTGTTGTTTATAAATAATATAACAATGATTGCAATGGGTTAATAACAATATACATTGGAATTATTTACTCGAGAACCATTGAAACGATTTGAATAAAATGAAATATGTACATCTACCTTTATCTAGTTTATAATATAGACTGTAACATATTTTCGTCGGCCATCTTGAAATATAATGATGGCGGTCTATCTTTAAAACGTATTGATCGATTGCCATGATATTTTGTGTGTAAATTTGTCTTGAAATTAACGTTGTAAATACGATATAGGAAAAATTATGTGTATTTCACGAGTATAGAGTCTCTTTATTCCTTTTGACTTATTATTAATTACCGTGATCTTGTAACAAAGAACTACTTTACGCTTTCAATATATAAATAACTATTATATGAACAAATATTTTTATTATGGCCAAACAATAAAGTTATTATTTATTTAAAATATTAAATTTTCCAAAGAAACGCCGATGTTTGACGCTCATAAATAATTGTACTTTCAAGAATTTTTATTAAAATAAAATTTTGTTCATGCTCATTTGAAAACAATGAGATTGCAATTTATCAGGTCAACTTTGTTGAAGGTTGTATTTGAGTAGAATACTTTATTCAGTGGAATAATTTTTGCAAAATTTTTAAAGTTACAAAAAAAGTTTACACGAATATTTAACATTTGAGAAGTAGTATCGAGTCGGCCTGTAAATCTGAAAACCTCGGTTCGATCCCCATAGCCGACAAATAATATTCACAACATCAAAATGACTCCAAGAGCTTCTCCTCCACTAATATCTCAGAGAGCGTGATTCGACGGCTGGTAACTGCATGTCACGCGCATAAATCACTTTATTTTCAATCTGATACCTAACGAAATCAAATAAATAAATATATAAATAATATATCATCACGCCTTTTATCCATTACTGGCACTCTGCCGTCGCAGATCTCGGTAAGTAATATATTTATGCGCATGTAGTGCGGTTATCAGCCGTCAAATTACGACCTCCAAAGATGTTAATGGTGAGGGAGCCACAGGGGTAATTTCAAATTAGTGAAAATGTTTTGTCGGCTGTGGGGATCGAACCAGGGTTCTTTGGATCCATAGGCCGACTTGATACCACTGAGCCATTACCCCTTAACGAAATCAAGTTATTAAAATAATAAATTATTTGCCAAATATTGGCAGAAATATTTGCTAGATAATTTTCATTAATTAGTTTTATTGTTATTATTATTATTATTACTAGTATTATCTGTTGTTCCTAGGGTCGTTGATTTTCATCGAAATTTGAATTCCTGAACGTTCGAACTTCGAAGCTTGGAATTTTCGAATTTTCGAATGTTTCAAAGCTTCGAATTATCGATTTTTTTGTCTCTGAATTAACGCCATCTGTCATCTCCAAACACGCTCACGCTTAATTCGTGAAAAGTCGGCCACGAATTAAATAATAAACTCGGCGAAGTATCCTTCAAAAACTTTGCAAGTTTAGGCGTCTTAATTAAGCCATCTACTCTCTTACCACCCATCTAAATGCTATGGACTTTTAGTAAAACGTTTTAAAATGACAATAAAAAGGATACAAAAACTTCTTAATTAAAACGTTTTTGACAGTGTAGCGTAATTTTAAGTCTAAATTGAATTAATTTGGCAAATAATAATAATTAATAATAATTACTTATGAATTAATACAAAACTCTGCAAATGAGTTTATTCTGAAAATAATTCATATCAACATGCCGTGTTCACGTTAGGATCCAGATTCACAATTCGAATAATTCGAAAATTCGGAATATTAAAAAATTTGAAAATTCGAAAATTCGGAATATTCAGAAATTTGAAAGTTCGAATTTAAATTCGAACGTTCAATAAATCTGAACATTCGAAGTCTCAAATATTCGAAAAATCAACAACCTAAATTATATATCTTATATGAATTATTTATCTGATATTTTTATGCTACTATTTGGGTTATTTAAATTATTACACTGTATTTTGTTATTTTAATTTGAAAACTTAAGTCTTAAGCCTAGGCTGAACTTTTACTAAATAAAATGATGATTATTATTATTATTACTTACCGAGATCTGCTATGACAGAGTGCCACACCCAGTAATGGGTAGAAGGTGTGGTGATATATTTATTTATTTTTGATGAAATCATATTAGAATATAGAAAAAATTGGAATACCGCCAGGATTTAAACCCCGGTTATATCATCTCAATCGCAGTGGTGTACAGTCTATATGTACAATGTGTGCAGTACCAGAGATATATTTCAAAAATTGTATACGAGGACAGGGTGAAAAGTCCCTGAAAAATAAAACAGATGGCGCCACAATCGCAAATCTCATGTGACATTTGTGATGTACGATCTTTAACTAGAACACATTTTCAGACCGATATGTCATTCAGTTCTGTTTTGACACCCATCGAAAGCAAGCAACCTTGAAGATTTTTGAAAACATGGAATAAATTTAATTTCGCGTCTTGATTAAACATTATTTCTTGCGTGGAAAAAACATTACGCAAACCAAAACATCGCTTGTTAAACATTATGGGGACTCCTCACCATCGATTGGAACGATTCACAAGTGGTTTACTGATTTTCGTTGTGGTAGTATGACCACAAAGGACGCCGAACGTTCTGGTCGTCCAATTGAGGTTACAACGCTATCTCAACCGAACGGGTACGGAACATTTTGCATACATTTTTGGATATGAGAAAGCTATCTGCCAGATGGATGCCGCATTGTGGAAAACGCACCGGCGCACAGGTCCGCAGTTGCAATGGAAAAATTGCATGAATTGCGCTACGAATTGATTCGTCGTCCACCATATTCTTCAGATTTGCCCTCCTGAGATTTTTATCTATTTCCAAACTTGAAGAAATGGCTCGGCGGAAAGAGATTTGGCTCCAACGATGAGGTCATCGCTGAGACAAACGCCTATTTTGAAGGATAGCCAAAATCGTATTATTTGGAAGGGATCGAAAAATTAGAAAAACGTTGGACGTAGTGTATCGAGCTACAAGGAGATTATGTTCAGAAATAAAATATGTTTTGACCAAATAAATCATTTCTTGTTTCATTTTTCAGGGACTTTTCACTCTGCCCTCGTATATACTGCTGATTCTGTATTTTCCACGTCCGCTATGAAGGGAATGCTCAATTGCTAACAAGATTGACTATAGTCATTGTCAAGAAAGAATGCCAAAGGGGTGAAATTGTATTTATTCCACTGGTCTATTGCAGTAAGTATTGGTTGGCAGAGCGGTTCATGTATTACGTATAACACTAATGCCTTGTTTCCACCTCATAACATAGTTTTAGTTTTTCGACATAATCTTGAGAGTTTGTCATATTTGAATACAGCTTAGCGTTTCCAGCTACTGTTTTAGTCTTAAGCTTTGTGTTTGTCGCTGCGTATAAACACAAACTTTGCAGACTTCATACTTTCCACATAGTCTTTCGTCGATGTTCTGTATGAGAGAGTTAGCTGCGGTAATGCTATCTCTTCTTATGCTACAATATACAGACAATTTTATGCCGTATTTATCATATGTCATTAGGTTTGTGTTGGGAATACGATAAATGTAGACATAACTGAGAACAAAATAAAAATTACTGGATTAATAGCAACAACAAAACTAACAAGTCAAAAACAATTTATTTAGTAAATAAATATATCATCACGCCTCCTACCCACTACTGGGTGTGGCACTCTGCTAAAGCAGATCTCGGTAAGTGATATATTTTGCGCGTGAAGTGCGGTTACCAGTCGTCAAATCACGGCCCCCAAAGATGTTAGTGGTGGAGGAGCCACAGGGATAGCTTTTTCAAATTATGAAAATTTGTCGCCTGTGGGAATCGAACCAGGGACCTCAGGATCCACAGGCCGACTTCATACCACTGTGCTAGCCATCCCATAATTTATTTAGTCGCTGTCATTTTAAAATTGATTTCTTTTCTTTCATTTTGTAAGTATAATTGCAATTTTAATAATATAAAAATCTATTTTAAATTTTAAATTACTATGTTTTAAATGTTCTGGTTTGTTCAGTACAATAATGTCTCAATTTTTTAAAATTATTTTAGAATTGTATAAATTAATGAAACTAGTGCTTAATTTTATTAGTAATTACTGTTCCTCATTCATAATTTTGTATAATTTTTAAAGTATTTCAAATAGTTTTATACAATTATTTTCTAATTTAAGTGAACAAACCTTTAGTAGAATAATAAATTAAGGTTATGTTTATGTTAATAGCTGAAAATGGCTGAAATTTTTCCGACATTAAGAGAAACAAAAAACCTAAACCAGAGACTATGTTAAGATGTGAAAACGTAGCTTAATATTACCAAATCCAAAATTCAGGATTAGCTAAAATGTTTTTGATAATCTGGCTGTTAATATTTATTTAGTTTGGTAAATATAAAATAAAGATAACGAGCGAGTGCAGCGCGTATCACACTAAACAAATATCTGTACATAAGACCTTTTGTTCGTTGGATAACTTCTCTAACTTTATTTCCAGTATTAGAATTACTGATTCTAATTTACTTTGAAATAATTCACCTAATAAGTGCATCAGTTTGCTTAATTCTATTCATTAAGTTATGTTCTTTAATTTATCTGAACTGATTTAAGTGAACTAAGTGGCAAATAGAATACGCTGATTTATAGCTCTACATTCATACAGCGCAGAACACTCTGGCTGGCCAGAGAGAGATAAAATATTAGTAAAACGTATCGCTCGTACTCGGTCTCCGCGTGCATTGTTAATTTGTGCACTTGCTTTAGATTTAGCAAAAATAGCTGGGTTGTTTTGATTATTGTAAGATGTGCAAACCAGAGCTGGGCAGTAGCTAGCTACTTTTGTAGCTTAGCTACTAGCTTAGCTACATTTACCTTAGCTGTAACTGTAGCTTAGCTAACTGTGAAAAAATATAGCTGTAGCTTGTAGCTAGCTACTTTTTTTTTTCTATTAGCTTAAAAATAACAACTGAAGCTACTTTTAAAGTTACTTTTTGTAGCTTAAAGCTACTTTTTAAGCAGAAGGTCAACAAAGTACGCATGCGTAGAAGCTAAACCCACACAAAATAATTATTTGTTGCCGGTTCTAACTGGCTCTAATACGCAAAAATACACAGTAGGTGCCAGATGGTATTTGCTATTTTTGATATTTATGTACATAATAGTAAATTAACAGTCATTATAACAAAAGAATGATCATATGACAATGGCAAATTTAATTGTTTCATAATAATTTAAAAAAGTAGCTTTAAAATTTAACAGCTACTTTAACGAAAGCTTTTAGCTGCAGCTTAGCAATATTTTACAAAATATAGCTTATAGCTTTTTTTTTTTTTTTCGTTTATTTTATTACCAGCTCAATACACTAAGTATTATACATGGTAGTGATCTATTACTACATTCTTTAACTAATAATTGACATTATATTTACTTATAGATAACAATACATATTATTGACATGTTTATGTTTATTTATGGTTAAGAGGTGTTGTTCTTCACGTGTTTATTCTTCATCGCTGGTTGTTAAGATATCTTGGGCTAATCGTTTTTTTAGTCTGTTGGCTGTTGATTTCTGACCTAGATTATAATATTCTGCCCCTGGACAGAGATGTATTTTAGTAATGAATTTTTTTGTTAATTTCTTTATAAATTGTATAATAGGCATAATACCGAGTTCTGCGTGTATCTGGTTATTTCGTATATACCATGGTGAGTTGCTTATAATTCGCAATATTTTATTTTGCATTATTTGAATTTTATTCATTAGGCTTTTACTTGCGTTATACCACAGATTACATCCGTATGTGATGATTGGTCTTATTATCGATTTATAAATTAGTAATCCGCATTCGATTTTCAGTGGAGATTTCCGGTTTATCAGTGGGTATAGCATCCCCAGTCTCATGTAGCTTTGCTTTAGTTTTGTATTTATGTGATATTTCCAGCTAAGTCGTTTATCTAAGTATAGTCCTAAGTATTTCACCGCGCTATCGTTAGGATTCCATGGTATTTCTTTTCCATCTATTGTTAAATTTGTGGAGGGTTGGTTCCTGCGTAGTGTAAATATTTTTGCTGTGCATTTGTCTGCGTTAATTGTGGTGCACCACTTATTGTACCATTCTGCCATTAAATCGATGGAGTTCTGGAGATTTTCTATTGCTGTATTCAGGTCATCACTTTGACTTATTATAGCCGTATCGTCTGCGTACATTGCGATTGTTCCATTTTCTATATTGGGTATATCTGAGTTATATATATTAAATAGTATTGGACCAAGAACGGATCCCTGTGGAACTCCGGCCTTTATTGGTTTTGTTTCTGACAGTGACGAATTTATTCTTACTGCGAACGTTCTATTATCGAGGAATGAGAAGATGATTTTTATTAAGTATTTCGGCATATTAAGTTGTAATAGTTTAAATTTAAGGCCGTCGATCCAGACTTTGTCGAACGCCTGCGCTATATCTAAAAACGCGATCACCGTGTATTTTTTATTTTCGAATCCTTTAGTGATTATTTCTGTTATTCTTGTCAGTTGATGTAATGTTGAGTGATATTTTCGGAATCCAAATTGCGATCTTGGTATGATATTATTTTGTTCTACCAATTTTGTTAATCGGTTTTGAATAATCCTCTCTAGAAGTTTTGACATTGTTGGCAATAAGCTTATTGGTCTGTATCCTGATGGTATTGTATGATTTTTTCCTGGTTTGGGAAAGAGTATGATGTTAGCGTGTTTCCAAGTGTTGGGAAAATATCCTATTTTGAGGCAGGCGTTATATATTTTTGTCAAGTGATTGAGTGACTTTTCTGTTATATGTTTGAGGATTAGGTTTGGGATCAGATCATGACCTGGGGCTTTTTTATTGGGTAGATTTTTTATATAAGTGTAAATTTCATCTGTGGTTGTTTGGTTGTAGGTATGAGTATTTGCGATTTCATTATCAATTAGGTGTTGTTGTATTTCGCTTGTGTATTCTGCATTATTTATATTTGGTTGGAATACATTTTCTAGATGTGACGAGAGTACGGTGCATTTTTCTTCATCTGTTTCGTAATACGTTTCCTCGATTTTTATTGTGGCTATTGGTTCGGATTTTTTTAGGATTCTTTTGGTTGCAAGCCACATGTTCGGGCTTCCTGGTTCTAGTTCCTCTACGTATGTCTTATAGGAATTTATTCGGAGATTATCTAGTTCCCATTTAACTTTTCGGGTCAGTTGATTTAATCTATTTTTGTGTTGTAGGTCACGGGTTGTTTGCCACAGTCGTCTTTCTTTTGACTTCTGTTTTATGAGTTTTAGAATATAATCGGGTACATTTTCTTGTTTGGTTGTAGTTTTCTGTTTAATTATTGCATTGTGTACAGCATGTGCTATTGATTTTGTAAAGCTCTCTACTTCTGCATCGACATCTTGAGGATTTTCCATATTTCTTGTATTTTCAAGTTTCTTGTCTATTTCTATTTTAAATTTTTCAAAATCAATTTTCCCATTGATTAGTCTAGGTGGTGGTTTGATTGAGTGTATAGTTTCTGTAGATGTTATTAGTACTGGTAGATGATCGGAATCCAATTCGTAAACTACTTTTTGGGTTAGTGTTTTTGGGTAATTTTTTGTTAAAATAACGTCCAAGATATCTGGTTCGTGGTCTATTCGGTAGGGTATGTATGTTGGGTCTGGTGGTGCCTGGATAAAGCAGCCTACTCGCGATGAATATTCGTGAAGTTTGAGTCCATTTGGATTGTTGGTTCTGCATCCCCATATAGTATTTTTGCAGTTAAGATCGCCGAATATTAATGTGGGAGTGTTATCGGAGAATATTTTTTGTAGGTCTTCTTCTTTTAGAGTTTTGCTTGGTTGTTTGTATGCAGCTAGAATTTTTATTTTGTTATTATTATTTATGTATGCGTTTATGGCAATTGCTTCTAACGAATTTAATGGCGGTATGATAGTAGTATGATGTTTCATTTTTATTTTAATAATTATTGCTGCTCCCCTTGAGGCTTCATCAGAGTTTCTATCGAATCTATGTATCTTATACCCTCTGATTCTGAAAATCTCTTTCTGTTGTAAGTGTGTTTCTGTTATGCATGCGATATCAACGTTATTCTTTGAGAGGAATTCTATGAATTAGTTTTTTTGTCGTTTTATTCCGTTTGCATTATAGTTCAGTATTGTTATCTTGTTGATAAGACGTTGATTATTTGCTGCCATTGGTAAGGATAGTAGATAACAGGGAAGTAAAAAAGGATTTAATTTGTTCTATGTAGGGAAGGATAAGATTAATAATTGTTTGTAAGAAGGATGGGATTGTGGTTTGTTCATTGATGTTTTCTGTTGCTGATGTGTTTTGGGTTTTATTATTTCTTATTGAGTTATAGGTTTTGTTGGCGTAAGGGTTGGGAGTGGGATTGATTTGGGTATAAGTAGGTATATCAGTGTGATTACTTGTTATTTCTGGTCCGGTTTGTGTTTGTTGACGTTGATTTCGAGGATTTGTTTTTTTCAGGGTTTGATACATTGGACATCCTTTATAGCTTGCTGGGTGGTTATCTCCACAGTTTACACATTCTGGGGTTTCATTTTTTTGTTTGGTGCATTTGCTGAAATGATGATTTTGCGCACATTTGACACATCTAGCATCTAGTTTACAATAATTTTTAGTATGTCCGTGTCTTTGGCAATTTGTACATTGTGGTATATCTTTTGATTTTTTTCTTGGTTCGACTGATATAATACAATGAAATAGTTTTGTTAGGTCGAATATTTCACTGGCTTTATCATTGTTAGTGAGATCTACGACACATAGGGGCATTGGATATTTTTCTTTATTTAATAGTCGTGTTACTTTTAATACGGGGTATGACTTTTCTTTTAGTTCTTCTGTTATTATGTCTGGGCTTATAGAAATAGGTAAGTTTCTGATGACTACTGATAGGATATTATTTTCTGGATTACGGAATGTGTAGTATTTTACTTTTTGTTCGTCATAGAATTTTGTTAGTTGTCGATAATTTTCAATGCTTGTTAAATTTATTCGTAATTTGTTATTCTTTTGTTGAGTTGTGAATTCTGTTGTTATTTGTTTTATATCTTTTATCATTACTTCATAATTGTTAACATCTTGTAGGTATATAGGTGGAATTTTATTTTTTTGATTGTTAGCATCATTTGTTTGTTCCGTCTGAGTTTCTGATGTATCTAATTTGTAATATTTGTTATCTTTTAATAGTTTATCTGTATCTAGGATATACCCTTTATGTGTTTCGCTATAGCTATCATTTGCAGTGAGTTTACGTTTATGATTATGATTTGGTATTTGGATAAAATTGTTTGACATACCTCCAGTGGGGTCGGTGATCTTTGGTGTATATATTCTTTGTTCTGATGGCCTAGCTTGACTTGAAGCCATTGTTGAAGTGAGCAGATACTCTCCGAAGAGAGATCTGTGTTGTGGTATTGTCACTATTTGTTATTATTTTTTTTTATAACTATATGATATTTAAGTTTTAAATATATCGTATGAGACGCCTATGGCGTGATTATTCGGTGAGGTTTTGTTTAATTACGTTTGGATAGCACGTCCGCTCTGTGTCACTGTTCGCACGCGACTCAGCTTATAGCTGTAGCTTAGCTACTTTTTTAAAGAATAGCTGTAGCTGTAGCTTAGCTACTTTTTTTAAGTAGCTTGCCCAGCTCTGGTGCAAACGAACTTAGTGGTATTTTTCGCTCAGAATCTTTCCAAAATAAAAATATATCGCCACTTATTCAGCATATAAATAATACATGTAATATTTTCAACAGCTTTTACTGTCAGATTTTCTACACTAACGAAAATTAAAAATGATGCTCTTAATAAAATGATTCAAGAAAGATGAAATAATCAGTCGATAGTTACCGTTGAAAAATTATTATTAAATAAATAAATATATCATCACGTCTTTTACTCATCACTGGGTGTGGCACTCTGCAGAAACAGATCTCGGTAAGTGATATATTTATGCGCGAGATGTGCGGTTACCAGGCATCAAATCACGGCCCTCAAAGATGTTAGTGGTAAGGGAGCCACAGAGGTAATTTTAATTTTGTGAAAAGTGTTTGCTGTCTGTGGGAATCGAATCGAGGTTCTCAGGATCCACAGGCCGACTCGATACCACTGAGCCACTACCCCATTATAATAATGTTTAAATTTCCTATAATTTAAACCAGACTGTTTTTAAACAATTTTTCCTACAACTGTGCGATTTCTTTGTTATTACGTAACTATTATTGCCTTGGTTACGTGTGGAAAGTAGACAAATGCAGACCAAGTGCGTTTCTGTGAGCAAAGAAACACTAGTGCAGAAAGTTATTTGTTACGCAACTGTCAAAAGAAAGTTGTATTGAGAACGATTTAAATTTCGCGCCGAGCGCGGAATTCATATTTTGCCCACAGACGCTTATGGAAGAAAAAAGTGCGGTGAGCCAGCGTTAGTAAATATCTTTGAATATATATATATATATATATATATATATATATATATATATATATATATATATATATATATATATATATATATATATATATATATATATAGCAACCAACAAAAATAGCGTACCAAAGAAGATTGACAAGGATGGAGATACAATTGAGATCAATTCATTTTCGCGCGATATTTAAATTTTGAAAGCTGAAGAAACAATCCGATGTACAACTGGTCGTCAAATTAAAAAAAAGGAGCTTATGTTATGAGTATACGAATAATGTTAACTCATTGAATATAAAATTTTATTTATTGATTTATATAAGTCACAAGTGTAGTAAACTTTCTTCTTATATTGGTAGTTATCTATTTCACATTGTTCTTTATTTGTGTAATGTATCCTAGTGTTACAATACATGTTAATTATTAATTTTATCAATTCTATTCGATAATTATGCAATACATCTTGCATGTTAATATGTATGAATATATGTAGATACTTCAGTATTTAAAATAAAATAAATAAATAAATATATCATCACGCCGTTTACCCATTACTGGATGTAGCACTTTGCCGAAACGGTTTTCGGTAGGTTATATATTTATGCGTGGGAAGTGCAATTACCAGCCGTCAAAATACGGCCCCCATAGATTTTAGTGAAGGGAAAGCAACAGAGATATTTTTATTTTGGTGAAAATCTTTGTCGGCTGTTTTTAACATTTGAAATATTTATAAACATAACCTTAAATTACAGTATATCTAATCTGTAGACAATTAATAAAAAGAACCGAACAAAGTAAGATATATCAATAAAAGGTTTTATTTCAAGAGTAAGTGAAATACGTAATATTTATTGTTTGTGTATATTATTAACACAGTTGTTACAGTTGCTTATATTGACATAATGTGAAGTGGAAACTTTTGTACTGTCTAAAGAAACATTGATTTCTTCCGTACCAGTTCATATTATTAACAGTAATATTATTGACGATAATTTCGGAGGCTTTAGAAGTACCAGCAGTAGGTTGATTGTTATTGTCAAGAATAGATCCAACAATTACCTTTGGAGGTGTATATGATAAAGAAGAATCCCTCACTGTAGTATTCCAATCTAGACCAATTATGAAGAAATTATCTTGAAATTAGTGAAATATTTTTAAATAACGTAGAACAATGTGAAAGCAATCAACAAACAAACAATAGCAACGCCGTAAAACATCGTTCTCGTGTAATATCATTAGAATTTATAAAGTTTGATAATATTTTAGAATTCTCTAAATCGCACAGTTGTAGTAAAAATGTTGTTTGTAACACGTGCCGAAAAAGGTTAAGTGCTCGTGCAGATTTCTGCACTTGCACGTAACAAGTCTTTTTTCGCACTTGTTATAAAAATAACTATTATATGTTACTCCACGTACAAAAATAATTTTATCCTGTTTTTTTTTTTAATTTTATTGTATATTTCCTACTATGAGAGAAAAAAAATATATATATATAAAAAATATATATATAAATCATCACGCCTTCTACCCATTACTGGGTGTGGCACTCTGCCGAAGCAGATCGCGGTAAGTGATATATTTTGCGCGTGCAGTGCGGTTACCAGTCGTCAAATCACGGCCCCCAAAGATG
Organism: Pterostichus madidus; assembly: GCA_911728475.2. Taxonomy (NCBI): domain Eukaryota; kingdom Metazoa; phylum Arthropoda; class Insecta; order Coleoptera; family Carabidae; genus Pterostichus; species Pterostichus madidus. The sequence goes on from OU452319.1 coordinate 16,053,346, forward strand.
TTAGTGGTGAAGGAGCCAGAGGGGTAGCTTTTGAAATTATGAAAATTGTTTGTCGCCTGTGGGAATCGAATCATGATTCTCAGGATCCATAGGCCGACTTCATACCACTGAGCTAGCTACCCCATTATAATATAGATTTATTAATTAATCGTGACGTAGCTAATATGTATTAAGAGAGAAAGCATAATAATGAGAAAGAAGGATTTCTTTTTTGAATGGAATTAAATTCACGCTTGTCAATACTTGTTTTTGACAGTTTTTACTTATAGTACACAAAATTTATGAAGAACTATATTATAATAATCACGTTCTAAATGTTAATATTCAGGTAATTATATAAATAATTATTATTCTGCAAATTTAAGAAAAATGTATATACATTTTTTAGGTTCAATGAAAATGCAAGAATTTGTTGTCAGAGGTTTCTGTGCTATTCTAATATCTATTGTTTCAATTATTATTGTAATAAAACATTGGTTTGTCCCGAATTGGCATCTCGGTGCACATGTGCATTGCCTCACAATGTGAAGTGCACCTACATCACAAGAAAATCAATGGCGATCGCTTTAAATAATTAACTATTTTAGAAATTATTACGTTAGTTTTGATAACATTTGTAGCATCATTGTAACGCATTTACAACTAAAATTAAAATGCGTTAAATATTTCTTTATACGCAGTTCTGTTGGAATAGCCTATTGTTTCTGTTCCAAAATGGCGTAGATGAATTTGAGTTTAAAGCAGCCCTATGCAACTTCGTATATAAGCGCTGTTAGTAGACGTCCAGCTTTATGTCATTCGCGCGCATGACTTTGAAAGAGAGAGATAGCTTAAAGAGGTAAATACTCAACGCCATATGAACGCAGGTTACTTTTTTCAATCATTAGTGTTGTTTGGTGATAAATAGTTATAAACAATTAGTTTGCAATGGGTCGTAAGTGTTTTGCGCCCAATTGTACCAGTGGCTATGACTCAAATCATGACAAAATATCTTTGTTTCGTGCTCCAGAAGAGCAGTTTGAAATTTAGAAAAAAGTAGTAATATGAGCAGATATATATATATTATATTGCTTATAAACAAAGAAAATGTATGTCACATAAAAGAAGCGGAATTAACAAATGTTAAAAGTCGTGGTTTCTTAATCCACCCAAATATAAACATATTTAGGTTATCCAAATATATTCAAGATAAATTAATATTATATATAGATAAACCTCGTGTATATGAAGAAACAGTGTATTCTGTAATTGAAAATTATGCATTCTCTTTCTCTTGAAGAGGTCACAAGAAAGAAATAATATCTGTTTTTGTCCATGAATTTATTTTAATGCGCTTGAAGCAATATTTTAAACAGAATCAAAATAATATCAAATCTCAGTGTAAGGAAGATCGAAAAATCTAAATTAAGAAAGAATTGAAATATTCAGTTCGATCTGTTTTTATTATTATAAAATTATAAAATATATTGTATAAGTACAAAAATATTAATTAAGAAAAAATTTAAATATTCGGTTCTATCTATTTTCTTTATTATTTTTTAAATAAAATGTCCTATTTACATTATATAAATTTTACCATTTTGTATTTTAAAATTAAAATATTTATACCAATTTTACACTTGTGTAACTTGTCATGGTGTAATTAAATAGCAAAAATGTACTACTAGAAAAATGTGTTTATATATGGTTTTACGTATTTATATTTGTCAAGCTAAACCTGATATAATTAAAGAAAAGTGTGTCTTTAATTTTAAATAATTTCAAATAACATATTTTAAAGTAATTAGTTCTAAAAGTAAAAAAAACATGAATAGACCCGTAAGCACACATGCATTCGCCAGACTCTTTTTCCTGTCGCACTCACTTTTTTGTCGCTCTCTTTCTACAACATTTCTGCGGATGCTTTACCCGCAAGACTCGCCTGTCCTTCAATATAATAGTTCGTGGTTTAAAGTCAACCTGTTTTACATTTCCAATTTAAATATTATCATGATTTTCGAACGTGATGTTTCAGAACAATTGTAATTAAAATTTTTTAAACATTCAAAATTATGGTAAGTATTTGACCCTTACATATATTTGGTGGGAGTGGAAATTTAATTTATCAAACCTATTTAATAAAATTTAATGCTTTAGACAGTCCTGGCTCGTTTTGTGAACCACTAGTGATTGCGAATATCATTAAGCTAATTAAGGTAAGTTTTTCAAAGCCCGTTTTACATTCAGCAACATTTACAGCAACATGTTGCCAAATGTAAAACTGAAGTTGCGTGCAACATTTGTTCCTGAACTAGTTGCGCAACTTGTTGCAGAAATTAGAACATGTTCTATTTTTGTTGCGGGCAACTCGCAACTCTCCCCCAGATTTAGTATTTTTTGGTTACTTTTTGTTTTGTCAATGCAAATCTTGTAAGTTGGTTAACCTAGTTTTACATGTGTCAAAATAGCTTTTTGTTTTCTTTGTTTTTTGCAATCCATTCTTGTTCTCAAAATCAAACAATGAACATATGATTATAAAAATTTGTTGTTACAAAACAACATGAACATATCTAATAACTGTCAACTGTCACGGACTATCAACTTTCCTGAGATTTATGTTGGTATAATACTTAAAAGAACTAGTAAAGTTGCGGAAATATGTTGCTAAATGTAATACAAGAAAACTGAACACCAGCAACATGTTGCGCAACTTCAAGTTGCTGAACTAGTTGCGCAACATGTTGCTGTAAATGTTGCTGAATGTAAAACGGGCTTTAGAAATCATATTTTTTATGAAGTGGGTGGCTCAGTGGTATCAAGTCGGACTGCGTATTTGAAAACTTGGGTTTCCACAGCGGACAAACACTTTTCACCACACTAAAACTATCCCTGTAGCTCCCCTTCACTAAAATTGTTGGTGGTCGTGATTTGACGGCAGGTATTCGCAATTCACGCGTATAAATATATCATTTAGCAAGATCTGCTACGGCAGAGTACCACACTTTATCGGTTCAATAGCAACAACAAAAATAAAATAAATATATCATCACGCCTTCTACCCATTTCTGAGTGTGGCACTCTGCCGAAGGAGATTTCGGTAAGTGATATATTTATGCGCGTGAAGTGCGGTTACCAGCAGTCAAATCACGGCCCCCAAAGATGTTAGTGGTGGGGGAGCCACAGGGGTAATTTTAAATTGGTAAAAATGTTTTGTCGGCTGCGGGGATCGAACCAGAGTTCTTAGGATCTACAGGCCGACTTGATACCATTGTAACGCGCAAGAGAACAGCCGATATGACGCGTATAAAACAATGGGGGGTTCAAATTGGTACAACTTTTTAATATATATTTATTACAATAAATTCTTGACCGAACATCATATTTAATACAATATAAAACCATACCATAAATGATATCTTTATTGCTGAAATATGAAAGTAAAAGTTGGATAATTCAAAACGCTCATTTAAATTTAGCACTGCCATATTGTAATTACGTAGTTGCATTAAGCCAATCACAAAGCTTTGACTGAAACGTTTGTCGGTGCTCAACTTTACTGAGAAGAAGACGAAGAAGAAACAAGCATTCAGCATTCAACGATTCTACTGACAACGACACACGTTACGTGAAGTTACGTGTTATTTATCTCTGTCTTATCTCTCTCTTTAATCCAAAATGCAACTACGTCATATTCGTTTGTTTCGAAAGTTTTCATATTTTTATCATGCATTATACAAGTTGAACAAAAAAATTAAAAAATTAGGTTGAATAATTTTATTACGTAGATTAATATATTAATATATTATGGGATGGCTAGCACAGTGGTATGAAGTCGGCCTGTGGATCCTGAGGTCCCTGGTTCGATTCCCACAGGCGACAAATTTTCATAATTTGAAAAATCTATCCCTGTGGCTCCTCCACCACTAACATGTTTGGGGGCCGTGATTTGACGACTGGTAACCGCACTTCACGCGCAAAATATATCACTTACCGAGATCTGCTTCAGCAGAGTGCCACACCCAGTAATGGGTAGAAGGCGTGATGATATATTTATTTTTTATTTTAATATATAAAAATTTCAAAAAAGTTCTGAAGGGCCTATTGTTAATGAGACGATGCTAAATTAAAATCAAGACGAAATATAACGAAATAGATGCGAACGTCTTGTAAAAATATATATATTTAAAACAGAAAAAAAATACGAGAGCAGGGTGAAAAGTCCCTGAAAAATGAAACAAGAAATGATTTATTTGGTCAAAACATATTTTATTTCTCAACATACTCTCCTTGTAGCTCGATACACTTCGTCCAACGTTTTTCTAATTTTTCGATCCCTTCCAAATAATACGATTTTGGCAATCCTTCAAAATAGGCGTTTGTCTCAGCGATGACTTCATCGTTGGAGCCAAATCTCTTTCCGCCGAGCCATTTCTTCAAGTTTGGAAATAGATAAAAATCGCAGGGTGCCGAATCTGGAGAATATAGTGGATGACGAACCAATTCGTAGCGCAATTCATGCAATTTTGCCATTGCGACTGCGGACCTGTGCGCCGCACAGTGGGTCAGATTCAAAAAATACCGTTCAAAAATCAGTGCAGCCCTTAAAACTGATCGGGTCATCTTATTTTTTTTTTTAAATAATCTTCAGGCTTCTAGCTAAAGGACTGTAGAGGCAGATTTTTGAAAAAATAATTTTTAAGGTTAGGAACTCTGTTAAAAGTCTAAAAAATAATTTCAAAAAGTTATTATTTTTTCATTTTAGGAAGATAAAAATATTTTCTAAATATATTTATAAGCCGTACTCTATGTTTTTTAGCTTGCTGATTCCGAAAATTGGGGTCTCAAACCTCTATAATATAGGACAACCCCCGTAACATTGAAAAACACCCCTTTTACAATAATGTTTACAATAATCTGAGTATTAATCTGAAATAATCCTATAAATTCTCCTTTTTGAACATTATACTATGAATTTGATTATTAAACATTGAATTGAGTTGAATTTTATTCGAAAGGGTTGATCAAAGAGGGTAAAAACTACCCCTATTATTATGTAAAATGAAAAACGCCTGTTTAAAATTTTTGTTTTTCGATTCGAATCAATGGCCGTTTTTAAACATTAAAAAAGTTTTTTTTACCCCTTTTGGGGGTAAAACTACCTCTAACTACCCTTGAAAACCCTTTAATTTTAATGTGCATTAAAAAATTCAGGTTTTTAATATTTGTTTTTGCAGCTTCCTGGTATTTTGAATGTGTTAATATTAAAAAAAAAAACTAAATATTTTCACCCATTTTGGGGGTAAAACAACCCATAAATCAATCATTATAAAAATGTTAATTTTATGATCGAGCAAAAGATAGCTGAATTTGCTGTTAAATGTATATATTATTATTATTATTATATAATAAATTCATACAAATAAAAGTATAATATAATTATTATCAATGAATAAATATTTGTAAAAAATTTACATTTTTATAATCATCGATTTATAGGTAATTTTACCCCCTAAATAGGTGAAAATATTTAGTAATTTTTTTTTTTTAATATTAATACCTTCAAAATACCAGGAAACAGCAAAATAAAAATATTTAAAACTTAATTTTTTAATGCACCTGAATTAAAGGGTTTTCAAGGGTAGTTAGGGTTAGTTTTACCCCAAAAAGGGGTTCATGTTTAAAAACGGCCATTGATTCGAATCGAAAGCAAATAGTAAAACAAAAAAAATTTAAACAGGCGTTTTTCATTTTACATAATATTAGGGGAAGTTTTCACCCTCTTTGATCAACCCCTTCGAATAAAATTCAGCTCAATTCAATGTTTAATAATTAAATTCATAGTAAAATGTTTAGAAAAGGAGAATTTATAGGATTGTTTAAGATTAATACTCAGATTATTGTAAACATTATGGTAAAAGGGGTGTTTTTCAATGTTACGGGGGTAGTCCCATATTTTAGAGGTTTGGGACCCCAATTTTCGGAATCAGCAAACCAAAATACATAGAGTACGAATTATAAATATATTTAGAAAACGTTTTTATCTTCCTAAAATGAAAAAAAAAATAACTTTTGAAATTATTTTTTAGACTTTTAACAGAGTTCCTAACCTTAAAAATTATTTTTTCAAAAATCTGCCTCGACAGTCCTTTAGCTAAAAGCTTGACGATTATTTAATAGAAAAAAATAAGACGATCCGATCAGTATTAAGGTCTACACTGATTTTTGAACGGTATTTTTTTAATGCCGACCCACTGTGCGCCGGCCGGTGCGTTGTCCACAATGCGGCACCCATCTGGCAGATAGCATTCTCATATCCAAAAATGTATGCAAATTGTCTCAGCGATGATCTCATCGCAGGGGGCCAAATCTGGAGAATATGGTGGATGTCGAACCAATTCGTAGCGCAATTCAAGCAATTTTTGAAAATGTCACGGTCGCGCTTGTTGTCAACAGAGAGCAAATGTGGCACCCATCTGGCATATTGCTTTCTCATATCCAAACATTTATGCAAAATGTTCCGTACCCGTTCGGTTCAGATGCTCATAGCCTCAGCATACTCGTGCACTTTAAGTCGCCGGTCGTCCAATATCATACCATGGATTTTATCGACGATTTCTGGCGTTGTAACCTTATATGAACGACCAGTAAATCACTTGTGAATCGTTCCAATCGATGGTGAGGAGTCCCCATAAAGTTTAACAAGCGATGCTTTGGTTTGCGTAATGTTTTTTTCACGCAAGAAATAATGTTTAATAAAGACACGAAATTCACTTTTTTCCATGTTTTAAAAAATCTTCAAGGTTGCTTGTTTTCGATGGGTGTCAAAACAGAACTGAATGACATATCAGTCTGAAAATTTTAATGCACTCTAGTTAAAGATGGTACATCACAAATGTCACATGAGATTTGCGATTGTGGCGCCATCTGTTTTATTTTTCAGGGACTTTTCACCCTGCCATCGTATAACCATGGCCAAATTCATTACATTGCGCTACGCTTATTATTGCCGTTACATTTCAACATTTTGCCATATAAAAATTTGTCGTGAGTTTTTTACAGTTTTGGTACATCAAGTAGTGCCATCTAAAGATTTTTATTTCTATTAAGGGAAAGTGACAACGCTGTGAACTTTGAAAAATTAAGTTTATGTGATCAAACTAAATACATTTAATGGAACTGGGTATTTTATTCATTCATTCAATATTATTAAATATTATGACTAGTATTCTGAGCTTTCGATTAAAGTGAATAGCTAATCTAAACTAAGTGAATTTCATTTGGCAACGTAGCATTATCTGTCACTTTAGGTAAATAATGCCGCCATATTGTCTACTTATTTCAAAAATTTGTAGTGTTTATAGGTCAAAACAAGCAAGTATTATTGAATTATTGGTGCAAACGGTTAGTATTTTACTGTAAAGTTCATATGATAATAAATATACAATGACTAGGCTTGTTTTTAAGATTTTTTCAATCAATGCTAGCGGCAGTATTTTCAAATTTAGTTACGATGTATCTCGTTAGAGGCGCTAGTTGACGTACCCGCTCTGTAAATTTGAAACGAGGAATTTTAATGACATATGAAACGGCCATAATAAGCGTAGCGCAATTCAATGTAGTTGGCCATAGTATAACGAAATAGATGTGATCGTCTTTTAAAAATATATATATTTAAAACATAAAAAAAATATAAATGGTAAAATTTACAGAAGTTATAAACTAATATTTAAATTAAGCAAATTATCCGACAACGGAAACAACAACAACGTATGAATAAAATAATCTTTACTTAGTTACAATATAACACGGCAAAACTACATTTTGCACGTGAAGTCGAGAGCCAACTTGTCTCGCCAGAAGCCATCTACCACTAACTAATCATTGTTGTTTCCAAGGGATGTTCTGTCAGAGGGTAAGGGAGTGGTTTAGTTCCGTTGGTCGAGATAGCAGTTTTCACGCATGAGTTTACGTCAAGAAACCTAGTCGGGGTGAGTTACAAAGGTTAACTCTATCCGACCAGTCGCTTAGCTATAATTTACCCAGATATGTCATCACATCCCGTATAGCCAGACGCGACAATTCAGAAAAACTAAAAACTTGATACATAATGATCTACGGCATACTGAAATTATTATAACATATGCACTAATAAATTTGATAAACAAAATAAACTCTGTCAAGTGTAACAAAGCGTACGCTTAGCGTAAGAGCGTATAAGTTAATATCTGATAATAATAATTAATTTGATGCGAATGCTACTTACTTGTTCGGTGTGAATTCCTTTCTTGTTGTGAATTAATTTTATAAAAAAAGTTAGAACACATAAATCACTTTATTGGGAACTGATGAAGATTTAGTTAATTGAAAGGATTAATAAAACGCACTTTGATATTTAGACATATGAAATATTTAATGTACTGTAACACGGTATTACAATTGTAAAACGTTATAAATGGTGAAAACAGTTTTGATTGTAAACTTAAGTTGCACTAATTAAAATAAAACATAAGTAAATTCGCACACGCCGCGTCTCATACACAGTATGTCCCAAAAATAGCGAAACTCTTTTGATATAGAATAAAACACGCATTGTATTATGTTTGAAACTTAATATTTATTCAAAATAGGTTCCATTTGAATCAATACACTTTTTAGAACGATCTACTAGAGCATGGCATAGATTTTTTAATGTCATCTAAAGGAACGTTCTTTAACACCTGTGTCACGGCTGCTTGAATGGCTGGAATATCATCATAAAACGCAATTTTTAGTTTTTGGAAAAGATAATAAAATTGAAAAATCAACACTAGGTAGGTTTCAAAAAAGTAAATAAGTTTATTCACTATACGTATTTCGGTCGACTAGACCATCATCAGGTAATGATTACAGAAGAATAATAAGTTTGTACATTTGTGTGAGTCTTATAAATAGTAGAAACAAGTAAATTATAAACAGGAGAGGGAAAGTACATATAATGACAACAGTTATAACAAGTAAAATGCGAATGGGAAAATACATCTTGTCAATGGTTGTAAAGGAATTAAAGCGGGCGTATTAACGGCGAACGGTACAAATCTATTTGTTCGTTCATACGGTTTTCTGGTCCCTAATAGTATTCTGAATTTCCAATGATTCTAAGAAGTCCAGCTTTAATCCCTTTTTACAGATATGTTTAACTGACAAATTATTATTGTGTAATTTATGATTGTTCTCAAGACAATGTTTAGCAACGTTTGAGGTCAATTTATTATTTAATACAGCTTTTTTATGCTCATTGAATCTAATATTAAAATTACGACCGGTCTAACCAATATAGATCGCTTGACAATCACTACAACTAATTTGATATATCCCACTGTTTTGAAGAACATCTTTTTTAATTATTTTATTGTTTACAAGTAAATTTTTTAAACTATATGGATTATAAAAGGATGAAATAATGTTTTGTGAATGAAGTATCCTCTGAATTTTATAGCTTGTATTGGCTAAAAATGGTAATCTTTTATAAACAAATGAGTGCACTTCTTTGGCGTTACCAGAATTATAAATTAATTTAAGTATTTTGTTTCTATTGTGATGTTTGAAAATATTATCTATCATGGGAGTAGTGTAGCCATTATTTACGGCGATGTGTTTAATAATATTCAATTCTTTATTGAAGTTATCTTGAGACAAAGGTATATGTAGTAAACGGTAAATGAAACTATGAAATGCTGACTTTTTTATGTTCATAGGATGTTGAGAATCATGAGGGATAACTGTATCTGTATAAGTATTTTTACGGTAAATTTGAAAATCTAATTCGCGGTTAGTATGTGAAATGGTAATGTCTAGGAAATTTAAGGTTTTGTTTGATTCTTTTTCTACAGTAAACTGGATATTAACGTTTAAACTATTCAAAAGGTTAAGAAACATGTCTAACTGTCTATCTGAGCCCGTCCATATACAGAAGACGTCATCTACATATCTGTACCAGCAGAAGATTAATTTAATTAAAGGATCTGTAGATTTGAATAATAACTTTTCTAAATGATCCATAAAAATGTCTGCTAATAGAGGCGAAAGTGGGGAACCCATCGGAAGCCCTTCATTTTGTTTATAAAAAACACCATCACATTGGAAATAATTCTGATCCAAACAAATACAAACAAGATCAAACATTTCTCTTGCCCCTCTCAAATTGGTTTTAATTAAATAATCTAAAATAATGTCTTCCAATGGGTTAATCGGAATTGAGGTAAACAAACTCACGACATCAAAAGAAACTAATTTAATCTTATTAGGTGTCGTTTTGTATTTAATTTTATCAATAAGATCAAGGCTATTTTTAACAGTGTAACAAGGTTCAAAATTAGTATAAGTTGGTAGCAATCTGTTGACTTTTTTGCATAGTTTATATGCTGGCGCATTAACGTAAGAAACTACTGGTCTAATTGGAATATTAATTTTGTGAATTTTCAGTAAACCGTAGAGTACCGGGGCAGAGGAATTCATTGAAACTAAATTGTGTTTGTCATATGTACTAAATAAAATTTTATCATTATTAATCAACGTTCTAATTTGTTTATTAAAAAGACTAGTTGGATCTGAACCTAATTTTGTGAGGTTATTATTATCTAAAAAATCTTTAATTTAAAAAAAAAATAATATCCAGTTTACTGTAGAAAAAGAATCGAACAAAACCTTAAATTTCCTAGACATTACCATTTCACATACTAACCGCGAATTAGATTTTCAAATTTACCGTAAAAATACTTATACAGATACAGTTATCCCTCATGATTCTCAACATCCTATGAACATAAAAAAGTCAGCTTTTCATAGTTTCATGTACCGTTTACTACATATACCTTTGTCTCAAGATAACTTCAATAAAGAATTGAATATTATTAAACACATCGCCGTAAATAATGGCTACACTAGTTCCATGATAGATAATATTTTCAAACATCACAATAGAAACAAAATACTTAAATTAATTTATAATTCTGGTAACGCCAAAGAAGTGCACTCATTTGTTTATAAAAGATTATCATTTTTAGCCAATACAAGCTATAAAATTCAGAGGATACTTCATTCACAAAACATTATTTCATCCTTTTATAATCCATATAGTTTAAAAAATTTACTTGTAAACAATAAAATAATTAAAAAAGATGTTCTTCAAAACAGTGGGATATATCAAATTAGTTGTAGTGATTGTCAAGCGATCTATATTGGTCAGACCGGTCGTAATTTTTGTAACATAATTGAAAGCTGCGATCTAATTCATTATAAAATAAGACAAAATAAGACGAACTTCTAGTAAAAATATATATTTAAAACATAAAAGAAAATATAAATTATAAAATACAAAAGTTATAAACTAATATTGATAATTGAAATTAAACAATAAACCGGCAATGGAAACAACAACAACAACGTATGACTAAACTAATCTTTAAGTTACAAAATACTAAAATAAATGGCAAGATCTACATCTTGCACCGACGAGACAACTCGTCTCGTTAGAAGCCAAACTACCACTAACTAATCCGTTGTTGTTTCCATGGGATGTTCTGACAAAGAGTAAGGGGGTGGTATCGTCGCGATGGTCGTACATATGCGTTTACATAAAAAACCCAGACGAGGTTAAATTATTCCGACCCCTCGCTTAGCTATAATTTACCCAGATATGTCATCACATCCCGTGTAACCAGACGCGACAATTCAGAAAAGCTATAAACTTGATAAATAATCATCTACAGAATACTGAAGTTATAACATATGCACTAATAAATTTGATAAACAAAATAAACTCTGTCAAGTCAACTTTAGAAAGATACTTAAGATAACGCTTAATTAGTCTGTATCTCTCGAAGCTGAGTTGATAGTGAAATATCATAATTTATAAACAAAACCAAATTCTGAATTACCCGTTTTGTTACACAGCCCCAGGTTCAAATATAATTATATCTTACGAGATAATTATTACCAAAACATAACCTAAGACAAAAGACAAAAACATTCAAAAACACATAAAATTCAGAATTAAACTGAATCAACACTGAATCAACTAAAATATCAACTTATGCTACGCATAACCGGAAAGGCACAAAAATCTTTATTAAAATGAGATAAATCGATGCATCAAACATACAACAAAATACACTAACACATATTAATAAATGAACACAAATTGCTAAATTGAACAAACTCAAATACTACTAGGTAGTACAAACTCAAAATTCAAAATCATACAAGTTCAGAAATCAAAGTTGTACAAATTCAGATGCTAAAATACCTAAATGAACATATGTTCGCTAAAATCTGAATTTGTAGCCAAAGTTGTACAAATTCAAGAACTAAAAATGCCTAACTGAACATATGTTCGCTAAAATCTGAATTTGTAGCCAAAGTTGTACAAATTCAAGAAATCAAAATACCTAAATGAACATATCTGAATTTGTAACTAAGAATAAAACAAAAGTACACAATTTTTCAATAAAAATTAAAAGTACAGCTTAATAAACTAAGTTTTATTTTAAAAATAATCTTAATTAGCATGCAAACATGCAACACAAATTACTAGATAAAAACTGAGACGGCATCAGGTAGCGGAAAAAGGACAGTTCTAGATACCGATTTGGGTTTGTGACCACGGCACGTCGGAACACATAAACACAAACACATGGGGCTGGTCACACACACACACACTTGAGAATTGTCACTGCACACCACAGTGACAGGGGCAAGGGAGGTGGCTTCGGTGGCGGGCGATGACCTCGTTCCAGGATCAGCTGTTCGAAATAAGGGCGGTACCAGCTGATTTTCTGTGGTTGATGGAATCTGTCGGCGCGCATCTCTTCACGATGTCTCTCCAGATCGCGCGACCTGGACATCGGCTGCTTCTGCTGCTGCTGGTGGCGGTAAGCAGAAACTGCATTTTCGCAGCTACGAAAGCTACGTACATTTTGTGCATGGTGCACAACTCTTTCAGAACTTTCTTCACAAACACTGACAGGTACGCAGATTGACTCATTTACCTGCACAGTGTGCTCATCAGTGTTTTGCTCAACAACCGTGATGTCGTCTTTATTGACATCTGCCAACATCTCGCTTCCCTCATACTCGACTTCTTCCAAATGTCGAGGGATATCAACAGCCGTCCGATTCTCTGACCGTAGCAACGCATCAAATTCTGCAGCATCGATGTGTGCTACCTCAATGGTCAGAGGCTTAACTTGATAATGGAGGTTGAAGCCATACGAATGGCGTGGTACTACGTACACTGTAGTACCATCCGCATTACCTCCATTACTGAACGTCGGATTCCAAGAAACCGGCGTCGGCTGCTGAATAACAGTGGTCGGAGTCCGCTGAACTAAACACGAAGGCTGATGGACCTCCGACCGGAAACGAAATGGTTCTGTTCCATTGAAGCCGTCAAACTCATAACCATGGAGTGGGAACATGATTATAGTCGACACAATACTTCGCACTTTAATTACATTTGGTTGTTGAACACACTTTTGTAACTTCACTAATTCTATATATATACAAATACACTTTCATACGTTGCGTTGCCATTTTTGCTTAATAAACACAAAAATAATAAACAATAAACAATGACTGAGCCATGTAATCAAAGGATTACAACTAAATTTGAAACAAAACGAGCGGAAAACGTAAATTCTTTAAAATACGACAGGTTAAAACAAATTAAAAAAATTGAATTTACCTATTCAGGGGCCGTATTCTACCGACTGCTGCCAATGTAAAAGATAGAATCACGATCGCGCACTTTAACAGCGGGTGAATTTACGTACAGCTAAAACCGAACTGTTTTTTGTCAAAATATAAATGAAGCATAAAATAACGTCTAATTTAAGACGAAGACTTCTTGTAAAAATATATATTTAAAACATAAAAGAAAATATAAATTATAAAATACAAAAGTTATAAACTAATATTGATAATTGAAATTAAACAATAAACCGGCAATGGAAACAACAACAACAACGTATGACTAAACTAATCTTTAAGTTACAAAATACTAAAATAAATGGCAAGATCTACATCTTGCACCGACGAGACAACTCGTCTCGTTAGAAGCCAAACTACCACTAACTAATCCGTTGTTGTTTCCATGGGATGTTCTGACAAGGGGTAAGGGGGTGGTATCGTCGCGATGGTCGTACATATGCGTTTACATAAAAAACCCAGACGAGGTTAAATTATTCCGACCCCTCGCTTAGCTATAATTTACCCAGATATGTCATCACATCCCGTGTAACCAGACGCGACAATTCAGAAAAGCTATAAACTTGATAAATAATCATCTACAGAATACTGAAGTTATAACATATGCACTAATAAATTTGATAAACAAAATAAACTCTGTCAAGTCAACTTTAGAAAGATACTTAAGATAACGCTTAATTAGTCTGTATCTTTCGAAGCTGAGTTGATAGTGAAATATCATAATTTATAAACAAACCCAAATTCTGAATTACCCGTTTTGTTACATTTTAATATTAGCATAAAAAAGCTGTATTAAATAATAAATTGACCTCAAACATTGCTAAACATTGTCTTGAGAATAATCATAAATTACACAATAATAATTTGTCAGTTAAACATATCTGTAAAAAGGGATTAAAGCTGGACTTCTTAGAATCATTGGAAATTCAGAATGCTATTAGGGACTAGAAAACTTTAATGAACGAACAAATAGATTTGTACCGTTCACCGTTAATACACCCGCTTTAATTCCTTTACAACCATTGACAAGATGTATTTTCCCATTCGCATTTTACTTGTTATAACTGTTGTCATTATATGTACTTTCCCTCTCCTGTTTATAATTTACTTGTTTCTACTATTTATAAGACTCACACAAATGTACAAACTTATTATTCTTCTGTAATCATTACCTGATGATGGTCTAGTCGACCGAAATACGTATAGTGAATAAACTTATTTACTTTTTTGAAACCTACCTAGTGTTGATTTTTTAATTTTATTATAAAAATGTTTCAACGAGAACCGACAGTGAAATCTATTGAATTTATTGAAAAGATAATAGTCACATGGTGATAGATCAGGCGAATACGGAGGGTTGATCGTTTTCAGCAGTTGAAACGATGTCTTTACCATGCTCTACACGAGCGACTTTTTGGTCTTCATTTAATTCATGTGGAACAAAACGTGTACAAACCTTTCGTTTACCCAAATCTTCAGTTAGAATTCTCCAAATAGTATTTTTACTCGTATTTAATTCTTCACCCAACATTCTAACAGTAAAAGTCGCATCGACGGTAATGATTTCACGCACTTTTTCGACTAATTCAGCACGATTTCCGGCTTTTGGTCGTCCAGATCTTTCATCATCATTTAAATCTTCACGACCATTTTTAAATTTTGCAAACCACTTATAAACTTGTGAACGAGATAAACAATCATCACCATAAACTTTTTTCATAAATTCGTATGTCTCAACAAATATTTTTCCAAGTTTAACACAAAATTTAATATTTGCTCGTTGTTCCGTTGTATTTTTACAACATAAACACAAAAACTACTGTCATTAAAATGCGCGTAAATTTTTAAACTGTCACCTGATTGCATGAAGTTGTGTGCGTTCGAAAGAGGAAAGATGTATCTTTCTAACGTGTTCTATGATTTAAATTAAAAGTTTCGTTATTTTTTGGACATACTGTATATGAGGATGACCGCACATCCTCTTGCTTCGAGTTGGTGTTTCTGACAGATTTGGCTGTCCCAAACACTTGACATCCTCTGGGTAAAACTATCCACATCCATTTCCACAGATGTTTCAAGTGCCGGGAGCTGTGTAATCTGACACAAAGGCAAGGCCGATGATGCGAACATCAAAAGTTGTTTGAATTCTAAGAACATTAACTAATAACTGTCACTTTTATAAGTTAATGTCCTATATTTGAAAATCTACAGTTTTCACATTCACACGAAAGGCCATGTGGCCACGAGTGTCAAATTATACGAAGCCAAGTTTTTATCTGAAGCCACATACAATAATTAGATAGTTCATATTGTTACACCATTAAGCCATTACCCCATAAAAAATAGTTGAAAAAAATTCAAACAACAAAAGTTGACTGGCTTAATTTAAAACAAATGAAACTAACAGCTTTTGTTTTTTATGAAATTATTTATTTATGCAACAATGTCTTATTAATTTTGATTATTTACAAAAATGCAGCGTTGTGTGACTGTTTGAGAAACACTGATTTAATAAAATAATTTTATACGTAAAGCAATCAGTCCGTATGTGTCGAATATTTTTCTGTTAAAACCAATAAGAATAAATCGAGCAGTTCCATTTCGATAAAAGATCCTATATAATGTGTAATTAAGAATCATTAATTCTTTTTAATAAATTCATTTCTAATTATTATCCAACCGGTGCGTCAAGGTTTAGTACTTACGCACCAACATAATTTTTCGAATTAATTTGTACATTTAAACATTATCTGAATTAATAAGTTATTTGTATTATAATTACTTTTAAGTAAATTCAAGAAAAATGTTAACCTTAACGTTATTTGAATAGTGCGTTCTGCCAAGGTAAGACATCCTGTTTGTTTCATTATTTAATTTTCTAATCTATATATAATAGAGCGTATTGTATTGTATTGTATTTATCTCGATCTCGAAGTCTTTATGAATCTTGACGTTTCAGCCTCAAAAAAGTTGATCTGTTTGTCTATTACTGTTTTTCACGCTAGTACTACTTTAACATATTGCCTTATGATACTAGTTCTTTAATATACTATTTTTCACAAAATTATCGTATTAATATTTAATAATAAATCAAATAAACAAAAACGTTATGGTATGTTCATTTGTTTCTCTCATAGTACGTTCATTTCTATGCGATTTAAATTAAATAAATATAAATTTAAATATGAACTGTTGTCTGAACTTTTAAATCGTTGAATTCAGAAGATAATACTAAATCGATAAGCAAATAAAAAAAATAGGTTTTCACTTAAAATAAGAAAGTTGCATTCCGTATTTTGAGAACCATTGGACGAAATAAGTTGTTGTTAATAATTTTGTAATAGACTTGCAAAATGGTATTTCTTTGCTAATTTAACCAACCTTGCAGCTCTTATAATTCTCGAGATAGCAATGGTGACATAACTAATTAAAAACCCTATTCAATCAGTGGTACCACAACTGTATTGACGGGTCTTCATAAATTTTATGTTTATTTACTTTAATTTGATTTAAAATATTGTTGGTTTAAATAAATGAGATATCTAAGCATGAGTAGTGATGTCAAATCACGGTCCCCAAAGATGTTAGTGGCAGGGCAGCTACAGGGGTAATTTTAATGTGTTGAAAATTGTTTGTTGGAATCAAACAAGTTCTCAAATCCTTAGTCAGACGTGGTACAATAATCATTATAATTTGTTTCAGCTCTTAACAAAATGGCGACTTTAATAACAGATCTTATAGAGGACTATCGCGATCTTATGGACAACAAAGGTGGTAAGTTTCAGATAATAGCTTTGCTTGTTTCGCTATGTGGCGGTTACTGTAAGACGCGGCGGTTAGTTACAGCAGCGTTTTACTATATGCCACAAAAAGTGACAGTAATAATTTAAGTTACTAAAATAATTATTTTACTTTTTTTCATACAAGGTAAATTATATTTTGTTTTGTATGTCCAGTTGTGTATTTAAATTGTCATATTGACATAAATTGATATAAATATGACAGCTGATAACCGCACTTCACTTACGGAGATTTGCTACGGCAGAATGCCACAATCAGTAATGGGTACAAGGAGTGATGATATATTTATTTATATTTTAATTATGGAAGAATTTGTTACAAATGTGATTTTGTCATCGGAAAGTGAGCAGGATTCAACGGAAGATGATCGAAAATGATGAATATGAACTTAATAATTATTTAATGGGCCCCATTGTACAGTAAAATGTTTTGTTTGTATAAATTTATGTGAAAATAATTTAAGAGATACAAATTCTCCTATATAATAAGATGATGGATGTTTTCTTAAAACAGTGTGGCGTCTCACATTATACGGTGAGACTTTGCCCCACACCAATGCTTAATGCCTCATTGGACACATTACGCTTAGCTCCGCGTGGAGATTTAAATATTATTTTTTGGGGCCCAACGCGCTACATTGGACCCTTTAGTATAGAGTCTCAAATAAAATTAATATTTATATTTATAAATTACAAAGATAGATATTTTACTTTTTTCTTCTCACCGCTGCTACATTCGTTATTCATTTTTACTGATGTCAAAAATGTCTCAAAATTAACTTCTACCGCTATTCAGCGAAGCCTAGAGTTGCTGTAAAAAAATTTACCACCAGCTACAGCAGCGTTTTATCGGGAGATGTCAAAAAGTGTAACGAACAAAATCTAGTAACTTATTATTTTATCGTCAACTCAATCGAACACAAAATCCTTACCTCAGCGGTAAACAGTAACCGCTACGTAGCGAAACGAACAAAGCTAATATATTTCATTTTATTTTTAAATTAATTGTGTAATCACTACCAAATAATATATTACGTACCATGAACTGTGAGTGACAGTTTTTTGGTCAAAAATGTAATTTGGGTATTCGAAGCTCGAAGTCAAAGTCAAAACAATTAAAGAAAATAATTACATTTTGAATTATTTAAGATTAATTATAGATTAAATTAAACGGTTTCAGAAAAAAATGGTATACATAATATTTATGAGTCTGATCGTCGATGATCCTCTTTAGAGCAAACATATAAATTTAGATTTATTCCATTTTTGCTACTTTTAGAATCATATTTACTTTTTTTCTTTTTGATATATGTTTGTCCTAAATATTCAATTCGCAACTTTGAACTTATTCTATCTTCATTAAATAAACTACAACTTTTATTACCTTATCATATCGTTGATAGTTATGTTCACCTTTGAAGTATATAAATAATACAAAACAATGCTTTTTTGTTACAGATCAACGTACGAAAACCTGGTTCATGATGTCAGGCCCTTTTCCAACTCTGTTCGCCTCACTTTTCTATATTATTTTCGCCACCAAAATCGGGCCAGCTTTGATGAAGAATCGAAAAGCTTTCGAACTAAAATATGTTCTTATTATATATAATGCTATTCAAGTGGTAGTTAGTGCTTGGCTATTTTATCAGGTAACTTTTTATTAGAAGAAATGGTGATCTTTAAGATCAAATCCAAGAGAAAATTTCTACATTTTTTTTACTCTAATTTTCACTACATACAAGGGTAAGGTGAAAAGTTCTCGGCCTGACAATGAAAGACTGCGATTTTCAGTTAAAAAATTATTTTATTTTTCTACATACACTCTCTTGACTTCAACACACTTGGTCCAGCGTTTCTCCAACATCAATATTCCTTCCTGGACGTGAGAGTCTGGAAAGCTGTGAAATATTCATCTTCTCAACTTCTTCATTGGACGCGAAGGGCTTCTCAGAAACAAATTTCTTCAAGTTTAGAAGCAGACAGAAGTCTGAGGATGCCAAATCAGTTTTCCCATCGCCAACGCACCCTTTTGTGCAGGTGCGTTGTCCTGGTGAAAGATGATTTTTTTTCTTATGCAAGCCAGGCCTTTTCTCGCGAATTTTGGCATCCAGCTGGTCAAGAAGGTTGGAGTAATATTCGCCTCTAATCTGCCTTTTTCAAGGTAATCAATTAACAGGATCCCTTTCGCATACCAAAATGCGCTGGTCATGACCTATCCAGATGCTATCGACTTTGCTTTCTTTGGTGCTGAAACAACGGCTTTTACTCGCTGTTTGGACTGCTGTTTCGTTTCTGGCGTGTAGTTGTGGACCCATGTCTCATCCATGGTGACAAATCGCCACACAAAATCGGTCGGATCCGTATTGAATCGGTCCAAACATTACTGCGAAGATCGTTTGTGCATTTGCTTTTGATCGGCATTCAACAAATGCGGCACCCATCTTGTGCAGAGCTTTCGCATCTCTAATTTTTTGTGCAAGATGTTTCGCACCCTTTCTTCCGATATCCCCACAGACTCTCACTCACATTCACTCGCCTATCGTCCAACACGATATCATGCACTTTTTCGATTATTTCCGGTGTGGTGGCGGTTTTTCACCGTCTTTCACGTGGGTCATCTTCGAGGAACGTGTGACCACGTTTAAATTCAGCTGTCCACTTTTTAACTGTTGACATGAAATGAGCAGAGTCCCCGTAAACTTTTGTCAACTTCGGATGAATTTCGTTAGGGGTTAATCCATCCAAAACGAAGAATTTTATGACCGCACGATATTCAAGTTTATTCATTTCAACGAAGAACACGTCTACTTAAAAAATTCGTGTACACAAACTACTTGAGAGAACAAGTTGAAACTTGTCATACGAACTAATGACACGTGCATCCACGCAGGAACACAATTTTTTGCTGATTGAAACTCCATCTCTGTGTGAGGCCGAGAACTTTTCACCTTACCCTCGTATACTCTCTATTCTGTAACTCTATCATATCTACTAATGATCAATAAGAGAATGGCCACCTTTGTTTTTTAAGATTAATCTGCAGATTACCAACATTACGGCATTCTGTGATTAATAGTTATTTTTATAACAAGTGCCGAAAAAGGTTTGTTACGTGCAAATGCAGAATTTAACGCATGAGGCTTGCCGAGTATGGAAATCTGCACGAGCACGTAACCTTTTTCGGCACGTGTTATAAACAACATTTTTCCTACAACTGTGCGATTTAGTAAATCACTAAAATATTATCAAAATTTATATAATTCTAATTATATTACACAAGAACGATGTTTTACGGCATTGCTATGGTTTGTTTGTTGATTGCTTGCACATTGTTCTAAGTTATTTAAAAATATTTCACTAACTTCAAGATAATTTCTTCAAAATCGTCTAGATTGGAATACTACGCTGATGGCCGGTTTCACCAACAAATACTTAATCGTAGGTAATTCCTATAGCCGATTTCACCAACGATTCCTAAATCAATACCTAACTAGGAATTACTTAAAATTAGGAAATGCTTACACATATTTTTGTTTTCACCATGCAAAGTAATTCTTAGCTAGGCATTTCTTTGTTGGGCAATGGTTTCCTAGTAACTGTTGGATGTAAGGTTATATTTCCGAAAAAAATTTGACGTGTGTCATAAAAAATATGTCAAAATTGAATCGTTTTTTACATTTTTCACACAATAATAAAATAAAATTAATCGTATCCGATTATTATAAACCAAAAACAGATGGTGCAACAAAAATATTAAATGATAATCGATGGAAAATATTAATAAAGAAGTATAATCCCATATCAAAACACCGAGGTACCTACATTACAAATATAACAAGACAGTAATTTGAAAAATATCCCTTTCTGTTTCTAAACAATAAATTTTAGTCTTGTATGTAGAGAAACGAATAGAAATCAGACTGAATAAGGAATAAGGTGAATGTACAACATATCTTTGACTTTGAAACTACCCTAACTTCATAAATGTATATCTCGGAGAGATTTTATTGTATAGATGGGTAAAAGAAAAATTTCATAGCTGTTTTTTTTAAAAGTTATTTACGAAAAACTGTTTTCCCTTCCACCCATAAAACCCCCTTGAATGGGGTTGTGTTTTGGAGCTTATTTTTACTGTACTACTCATATAAATAATATCATTGGTGAAACTAAAGCATTTCTGAAGAAATACTATTTACTAACACGAAAACTTCGTTTAAAATCAACTTTATCATACTTATCAATATTATCAAGGAATTAAACAATTTTTATTCTGTCAAAATAGAACTGTCATATGCGATAAGTAATACCTAGCAATTTAAGATGCCGAAAAACTGAGACCTAAATTAGGACGTACTTAAATGCTCTTAAGTATTACCTAGGTACTGGTGAAATCTAAAATTGACTTAGGCAATTCCTAGTGAACACTAGGAATTACCTAAATTTAAGTATTTGTTGGTGAAACCGGCCATGAATGATTCTTCTTTATCATAAACACCTCCAAAGATAATTGAAGCTCCGGATCATGCTATGTTGCATCTATTTTCGACAATGACAATCAACCTGCTGCTGGTACTTCTAAAGCCTCCGAAATTGTTCTCAATAATATTACTGTTAATAATATTTACGTACAGGTACGGAAGAAATCAATGTTTCTTTAGACAGTACAAAAGTTTCTACTTTACACTATACAATATAAGCAATTGTAACAACTGTGTTAATAATTACACAAACAATAAATATTATGTATTTCACTTACTCTTTAAATAAAACAATTTATCGATATATTTTACTTTGTTCGGTTCTTTTTATTAGTTGTCTACAGATTAGATATACTGCAATTTAAGGATATGTTTATAAACGTCAAAATATACTACTGCTTATTTACTAGCGCTGGTTCACTGTATCTTCTTCTTCCATAAGCGTCTGTGGCCGAAATATGAATTCCGCGCTCGGTGCGAAATTTAAATCGCTCTCAAAGCAACTTTCTTTTGACAGTTACGTAACGAAGCATTTTCCGCTCTAGTGTTTCTTTGCTTACAGAAACGCACTTGGTCTGCATTCATCTACTTTCCATACGTAACCAAGGCAATAATAGTTACATAATAACAAAGAAATCGCACAGGTGTAGGAAAAATCATTTATTCTATTGCTTCTATTTTATTTTGCTTTCCTACAAAACTGCCAGTTTAATTTTTGTTTATTTTTAATCACACTTTTTGCGGAATTGTCAGTGAACTGTGATTGTATTATGAATATTCGTGGTCGCATACGAAAGACCTCCTATATATTAGTTAACCGAGATCTGCTACGGTAGAGTGTCACACCCAATAATGGGTTTTTGTTTTTGTTTTACAGGTCAGCGCCTATGGTTGGTTTAATAACTACAATTTCAGTTGTCAACCCATAGATTTTTCCGATGATCCTGATGTAGTCTGGGTAAAACTTTAATCTTTTTTATGACTATATTATTTGTACGTGAATTAATATATAAAATAATCATTTTTATTTTTTTGGAATAGCTTATTGCCTGATTTGTTGGATACCGTATAATAATTAATTTAGTTGATTTTATGGAACGTTAATTTAATTTTTGTTTCAGATTGTTCATGTATCTTGGTGGTATTATATGTCAAAATTTTCAGAGTTTCTTGACACAGTAAGTAGCTATTTTCTGAAAAAATCATAAAGCTCTTAATGTTAGTAATTCCCCTCAATTTATTTATTTATTTATGCTACTCTGTACAACAAGAATTAAACTCATATTACAGTTCCGGGTTTGCTAATTTATTTATTTAAAATAATTATTCAACAGGTACAACCCAATAACAGAATAATATTTACTAGTATGTAACATATATAAACGAGAGAAAGAAATATATATATATAAACTAAAATACAATATTATGAAAAATAAAAATAATAGTAAGTTTAACTAAGATACTAACTAATTGTTACAATAACATCAAATATCTAACATTGAAACTTTTCTCTTGAATACAAACAAACTATCAGCAAGATCAAGCTGCGAACTATAAATATTAAAATTATTACACATTGAATTTATAGGACTATGCAGGTGATAGTTTGTTCTTGAAAATTCACAAAAAAAAGTAGAAGAATTTCTTGTATTACAAGGACGCACGAAAAAATTTAATTGTTCCAATATTTCGGATGCGTCTAACATGCCATTAACAATCTTATAAATAAACAAAATCTGTTGTTTAAACCGACGTGCTGAATTTACGAGGGCAGGGTGAAAAGTTCCTGAAAAATGAAACAAGAAATGATTTATTTGGTCAAAACTTGATTTCCACCGAAGTTTGAATTTCTGAACGCTCGAACATTCAAATGTTTTGAACTTCGTCAAAAAACCTTCGAAGCTTCGAATTTTCGAATTTTTTGAAGCTTCGAATTTACGAATTTTTGAATTTTTCGAAGCTTCGAATTCTCGATTTTTTTGCCACTGAATTAACTCCATCTGTCATCTCTAAACACGCTCACGCATAATACGCTAAAAGTCTGCCACGAATTAAATAATGAACTCGGCGAAGTATCCTGCAAAAACTCTGCAAGTTTAGTCATCCTAATTAAGATATCTATTCTCTTACCGCCCATCTAAATGCTACGGACTTTTAGTAAAACGTTTTAAAATGACAATAAAAAGTATACATAACCGTCTTAATTAAAACGTTTTTGACAGTGTAGCGAAATTTTAAGTCTAATTTGAATTAATTTATCAAATAATAATTAATAATAATTACTTATGAATTAATACAAAACTCTGCAAACGAGTTTATTCTGAAAATAATTCATATCAATATGATATATTCATGTTAGGATCCAGATTCACAATTCGAATAATTCGAAAATTCGGAATATTCAAAAATTCGAAAATTAGAAAATTCGGAATATTCAAAAATTTTAAGGTTAAAAAAATCCGAACATTCGAAGTCTCGAATATTCAAAAAATCAACAACCCTAGTTTCTTGTCGGTTTCAGAAAAAAACATTATTTTTAAATAATTTTTGCACTATTAGCTATTATGCAATACATATTTTATGGTTTTTTTTATGGGGTGGCTAGCTCAGTGGTATGAAGTCGGCCTGTGGATCTTGAGAACCCTGGTTCGATTCCCATAGGCGACAAACAATTTTCATAATTTCAAAAACTACCCCTGTGGCTCTTCCACCACTAACATCTTTGGAGGCCGTGATTTGACGACTGGTAACCGCACTTCACGCGCAAAATGTATCACTTACCGAGATCTGCTTCGGCAGAGTGCCACATCCTGTAAGGGGTAGAAGGCGTGATGATATATTTATTTATTTATTTATTTTATTCTTGTTATTTCGATTTTGGTTCAGTAGCACATTCTTTCACTTAAATATTAGACTGTCAAAACATATTCACCCTCGCAAAAGTCCAATTTTCGATCTAGTGATACAAATAATATTTATATTGATACTTTCAGTTCTTTTTCGTGTTGCGAAAGAAGAACAGGCAGATTACAACTCTGCACGTGATTCACCACAGCATAATGCCGGTGTCGGTCTGGGTCGGCTTGAAGTTTTTCCCGGGAGGACAATCAACCTTCTTCGGATTCCTAAACACTTTTGTGCATATTATCATGTATTCCTATTACCTCCTGGCGGCTTTAGGACCTCGGATACAGCCTTACCTCTGGTGGAAACGATATCTTACACAGCTACAATTGGTAAGAGTTTTGGTTTTCACAATAAATCCTCATAATACGAAATTAGTGGTTATAGTTAGTAGTTATATTTATTGCTGTAATTAAATATAGTTTTGTTCCGATTTGCCATCTCGGTGCACATGCGCATTGTCTCACAATGTGAAGTGCTACCTACGTCACAAAAACATCAATGGCGGTCGTTTCAAATCATTAACTTTTTCTTTTAAATATTTAACATATTAATACGTTAGTTTTGATATTTTTTTAGCATTATTGTAACACATTTACAACTAAAATTGATATACATTAAATATTTCTTTAAGCCTTAGTGGGAACTTGACAACAAAATAAAAAAAATCTGGTGTGGGCAGCACACGACTTTCTTATACACAGCATATTTAATATTTTTTCTTTTTTATTTTCATTACAAATAATCAAGTTCCTAACAAAATTTTATACAAATAAACTTCACGCCTTCTACCCATTACTGGGGTGTGGCACTCTGCCGAAGCAGATCTCGGTATGTGATATATTTTGCGCGTGAAGTGCGATTACCAGTCGTCAAATCACGGCCCATAAAGATGTTAGTGGTGGAGGAGCCACAGGGGTAGCTTATGAAATTATGAAAATTGTTTGTCGCTTGTGGGAATCGAACCTGGGTTCTCAGAAGAGACGCCCGGACTCGAACCGAGGATCTTCAGTTAGCCGGGCTGATGCTTTAACCACTAAGCCACGGGTCCCCTTAACGAGATGGGCGTCAACCGAATTTATCTGTCATAGTGTCTAACACAGCATCGATCCCAAGACTCCTATGACTCATAGCTGAAGGTCCTCGGTTCGAGTCCGGGCGTCTCCCGAGTTTTTCTGTCATAAACTTAAAATTTATAAAATTACTTACTATTTGATCAATGAAATTTATATAGCATCAAAAACGCTGAATTGAACACTTATGACTTGCTCCTTGCGTTTGACAATTATTATTTGACATATAAATGTTAAACATGTTTATGGATTATTGGAATATATTATTAAATACATAAATTAGTTTTTCTCAAAATTAGAGGCATATACAGGAAAATTGTAAATAACATTTTGTTCCAAATATTTTTGCTAACATCTTTTAATTGAAACTTTTTTTCGTAACTGATTCCATTTTTTAAATAAATGGTATTTATTTGTGTATCGAGTAATCTTCCTCTTCCAGTTTCTCAATTTCATTCAAAACCAACTCAGCTATTCGTATTTTCATGAAACTTTTAATTACCAAGTTTCGTTAACAAATCTTATCTCATTCATGAGATATTGCAAACTCGGACACACATCCATTCATCCATCCATCCACACAAACACTTTTCATAAGCAGTCTCGTTATTTAATAAGGTGGAGTTAAAGCGCATTCCGGCCACGGTTTTACTTTGGTTTGCCGACCTCTACGGAATCAACATTTTAAAGTGTTGTTCTTCAATATTGGTATTTGTGTTTCAGGTTCAGTTTGTACTGGTTATTATACATTCAGTTCAAACATTATTCATTGAGTGTGATATTCCGAAAGGGTTGATGTATTATATCATAGCGCATGGAGTAATGTTCTTGGTGCTGTTTACTAACTTTTATTACAAATCGTACCTCAACAAGAGAAAGAAGGTTAGTTATTTGTCAAGTATAAGACATTCATCTTCCCAAAAAGCTTCTCTAATAATGTACTTATGTAATTATATAATACAATGCACAAATTAACTGTAAAATTGGTAAAAATTTCTAACTTCCAAGCACTCACTGATACAGCCAGTGTTGCCATTAGGTACATTCTTTTTACATCAAATCTCACTTAATCTCAGCTCACTTTAGTTCAACTGAGTGTCTCAGCAAAATATGGCTGTTCTATTTATCTAACTAATATGAGTTTGAAGTGAGCATTTATACCTCCCCTCTTACCGATCTGAGCTTACTAAAAAGCAAGCTCAGTTCCAACTGAGTCACTCAGTTGATGTTGACAGCTAAAATACGATAAACGTTAGTTAATTTTATTTGTTATTTGTAGTAATTTGATTACAAAATTTAATAAAATGAGTGAATCATTGGAAACAGATCTTCCAAATTTTGATTATCATCATCTGCCTCGAACAATGCATCCTAAAATAATTTGATATATTTATTTTAAGCGTATATACAATTTAATAACATTAAACACGAATATTTACTATTATCACAGACATAGTAAAATTTTAGGTTATATTGTCCAAACAAATGAAACTTTAGCAAAATCTTAAAACAACTGTTCTATTTAACAAACATTTATCTCAGTTCGGCTTAGCTCAGCTCAGCTAATTTCAGCTCAGATCAGTTATAAGTGAGGTGAGCAAAGAAGTAAAAAGAATGTAGCTATTGCTAACATTACAAAAGGATCCTTTTTTTACTTGCACTGTATACGTTACCTATAGGATGCGGGCACTCAAGTTACACTGTGACGTTTTGTGACCTAAGCTGTTCGGGCAAAGATCACTGCGTCACCTACAAAATGAAGTATTTTTTGTGGCGAGTTTTGAAAAGAACGGTGCTTTTCTCGTTCCAAAAAAATAGTTCATTTTGTAGGTGGCGCAATGATCTATGCCCGAACAGTTGTTTTTACGTCACAGTGTCACGTGAGTGCCCGCATCTTATTAATGACAAAATTTAAACGCAGTAAGTGGAACTTTTATTGCACAGCGGTTTCCATGGTTACATCATAACTTTAATATTTACTTACTATCCACCGTGGACAGTAAGTAAATATTACATATCATGTCCTGTTTATTTTGACAACAATTTGACAGCTGTCAATTTTGAAATCTATTTTTCTTTTCCTTCTATTTATAAAATAAATAAATAAATATATCATCATGCCTTTTACCCATTACTGGGTGTGGCACTCTGCCGAAGCAGATCTCGGTAAGTGATATATTTTGCGCGTGAAGTGCGGTTACCAGTCGTCATATCACGGCCTCCAAATATGTTAGTGGTGGAGGAGCCACAGGGGTAGCTTTTTGAAATTATGAAAATTGTTTGTCGCCTGTGGGAATCGAACCAGGGTTCTCAGGATCCACAGGCCGACTTCATACCACTGAGCTAGCCACCCCATAAAAAATAGCATACTAACCTCGAACTGTAAGTGATTTTTTTAGGTCGCTAATGTTTAGGAAATCTCGACCCTTCAGGCCTCGATTTCCCAAACTAAATTCTTGTCCTAAAAACTGTCACTTACAGTTCATGGTACGCAATATACTATTTATGTCTATCTAAAAAAAAAATATCATCACGCCTTTTACCCATTACTGGGTGTAGCACTCTGCCAAAGCAGTAAGTGATATATTTATGCGTGTGAAGTGCGGTTACCAGCCGTCAAATTACGGCCTACAAAGATGTTAGTGGTGGGGGAGCCACAGGGGTAATTTTAAATTGGTGAAAATGTTTTCTCGGCTGTGGGAATCGAACCAGGATTCTTTGGATCCACAGGCCGACATGATAACCACTGTGTTATGTCTATCTCATGACGGCAAAGTATGATATCAGTAAATTTAGGTTCATTTGATGCATTTTTTAATTCTGATTTTTTTTTTCTATTTACTCTTTTATTCTTATTTAATAGGATAAAACATTTTTGATTGTATTTTCAGATTCACGTCCGATAATTTATCTAACAATTGGTCATATAATTTCAGACGAACGTTCCTACAACTATAAATGGAATTGATGGTAACAAGAAGAAGAATTATAATAAGGAATCAAATACGACTACAGAAGAAGGATTGAGACATCGAGCTGTTTCTTAAATTATTATAAATTAAAATAGTTGTTCTTTAGACTTCAGATAGTGGAGAAAAGAATCATTTTCCTCTCATGTGACAAAATGTTTTTTACGACATGTTTCAATATAATTGATTGGCAAAAAATTTTGAATTGGCTATCCTGTGTTCGTCGCTGTCAACATGATATGTCTTTTATTTATTTATTTTTTAGGTTAAAGTTTTACCAATTTGGTGTTAATTTAAATAATTATTTATATATATATATAAAGGTGAAATAAAGTTTGATAATGCTAGGTTATCAAATCACAAATATATTTTATTTGCCATATTTGAATTTGACAATCAAGTATACCAACATAAAACTTAAAATGTATAAGATGTTCATTTTAAGTGGCGCACCATAGGATGCGGGCACTCACGTGACATTGTAACGTTTTGTGACGTAAAAACAGCTGTTCGCGCAAAGATCACTGCGCCATCTACAAAATGAGCTATTTTTTGTGACTAGATTTAAAAAGAACGGCTCTTTTCAAATTTTGTTTGCGATCACTGCGCCACCTACAAAAAGAACTATTTTTTTGTGGCGAGATTTGAAAAGGACGGTTCTCTTCAAATTTTGTTGGGCTGCGATCACTGCGCCACCTACAAAATGAACTATTTTTTTGTGGCGAGATTTGAAAAGAACGGTTCTTTTCAAATTTTGTTGGGCTGCGATCACTGCGCCACCTACACAATGAACTATTTTTTTGGAACGAGATTTGAAAAGAACCTTTCTTTTCAAATCTCACCACAAAAAAATAGTTCATTTCGTAGGTGGCGCAATGATCCTATTGCTCTCGAGATATGTAGGAGCTACGGAGTCGGTTAAATTACTAAATAATTTATATTTCATAAGACTACTTTAATGAGCAAAATAAGAACTTTTAAACTAGTGGTTCTCAAAATATGAGGTGCAAATTTCTTAATTTAAATAGGAACCTACTATTTTTATTTGTTTATTTGATTTAGTTTTTTTTTTCTGAATACATCGAATACAAAGTTTTGTACATGAGAGACTTTTTGAGAAAAATGCGTATTTAACATTAATTTAATTCAAATCACATGGGAATCAGCGTGCTATGAAGAAAAATAAACAAATCATAACATCTTTGTTTGACTAATTATTAAATGTTAATAAGATTATTTTGTGAAGAATTTCACCCGTTGAGCCTGATAAAAAAAAGGTATTTTTGATATTTTTTTTAGGACATTGGAATAAATGCAATCGCTTTGGGTTTTTAGCACGTTATAAAGTAATATTTCAGCGTTATTATCGGAAATTTTCAGCAGAAACAATTTGTTTCCCTGCCATTGGCAGCCCTGCGAATAGACAGCTGCAGGCGGTACATTGCAAGGAGTTATAAGGAGAGAGCATATATGTTTCACCTTCAAGTGACATTTGATCGGACGCCATCTTGTTTTGACCAAAACATGTGTTTGTCATATGGTTCTTGTGGTACTTACGTGAAAAATTTTGTTGTTTTACAAAGTTTTCTCTGTAGAAAAATTAGTTAAAAAGACAGTTTTTGTTTTGCTTGCCAGAATAATATAATAATTTATTGTAAGTTTTGTGGTTATATTTGTGTGACTTTAAAGACTTTGTTTATGGATTATCGTGTGTATATTGAGATTTATATTTACAAAATTAACTTCTTGCGTGTTTATTATTAATAATTATAGTTCCTATTTTATCATTAACACTTCAGTGATCAATGCAGTTATAAAAAAGTCATACCGGCGTGTGTAGCATTCGGATGTACAAATCGTTTTTCAAATCAATCGAAAGAACAACTGGCTATAGATTCTGGCACCGAAATAACTTTTCACAGGTAATATTACTATTTAATTTAACTATAATATAAGGTACTTATTACTAATATATTATCTTCAGATTTCCAAAAGATACAAAGACAAGAATGGGAGTAAGCTATTCATTAGGAAAACTAGTCTCCCACAGAATCAAGTAGGTTGTGTTTACAACATTTTAAAGAAGCTGACTTCGATTTTTGCAATATTTCCTAAAAATATTGTAACTTTTTTGTAAAATATTTAAAAAATGCTTTTAAATGTGAATAATGTGAAGTAGAAGAACCAGATTCCGGAAATTATAACTTAATATTACAAAAGAGGTAGTTTATTTTTTTGTCATATCCTGTTACTTCAATATGTAAAAAATGCGAAGTACTAGTTAAAAATGTGTTAAATGAAAGTGGTGGGCAATCAGAGCTGTGCAAAATCACGAACAAAGGGAATTAAATCACAATTCACAAATCAAACAAATATTTTTTTGTGACAATTCACAATTCCACTTCATTTTCGAAGTGAATTAATTCACAAAACAAAGTGATTTGTGATTTATTTATGTGAATTATAAATCACAAGCCTTTTTGTGAATTGGGGCTTGAGGCTTGGGGCTTGGAGCTTAAATCATATTTACAAGTACTACAAATTATCAATTTATTTAATATTTATTTTTTTAAAATATTAGGTGCAATATGATGTGGCTATTAAATTGCGAGACTGACGGTATTTTAACATTTTATTTTGATTTCATACCTATTTACTTATTATCACCTTCAATATACACCCCTCCTCTAACCCTACAACGGTCCATGCGAATCTTCCATTGTTCGAGAAAGTGCTGGAAGTCTTCTTCTGTCAGCTCCTTCAGAACGCGTGCAGATTTCTCTTTCAAAGCTCAAATCTTGTTGCTATTAAGGCTGCGTTTAAGTATAGATGGTTGCATAGTAAGAATCGTGAATTTTTGTTCAACTTGTATTCAATTACAAGAAAACATATGATTGTGAAATAAACTGTAATGAAGAGATTATTTTTTGTTACATGGCGCTTGTATGTTTGTTATTAACAAATTTTCTTAGTTAATTATATATTTTTTCTAAATTTTAAATACTATGTTAAATTACAATTATATTATACTGAGGGCATAGATACCATATTATAATACATAAATTTCATGATTTCAACAAGTATATCTCAGTATAAAGTCATAACAAATAGAACGAAATTGTATATGCTGAGTACATTTTAGGTTGCTTGATGCAATGAAAAAAGTGTACGCTATTTTTAACAGAT
This sequence comes from Pterostichus madidus, assembly GCA_911728475.2. Taxonomy (NCBI): domain Eukaryota; kingdom Metazoa; phylum Arthropoda; class Insecta; order Coleoptera; family Carabidae; genus Pterostichus; species Pterostichus madidus. The sequence continues at coordinate 16,085,478 of OU452319.1, forward strand.
GTCAGCACTCCCGAATTTAAAACCATGTCGATAATGCAGTTGAATGTAGATTACGGGAGTATAGAAAGTTGTGAACTTACGAAGGCGTGAGCTAGCGCAAAGTATACAGTATTGCAGAATCCATTATTAGCAGTGACAGAACAATACATTTACTATCAAGATAGTAAATATATGGACAGAACCTCGAAACATTTTGTAAATTTGATTTCCATGGAGTAAATATGTGTTTTTGTGTGTTTGTAAAGTCACGGCTCCCAAAGATGTTAGTGGTGGAGGAGCCACGGGGGTAATTTTAAATTATTATGCCAGAATCAATTTATCTGTGCAAATAAAAAAGCATAAAGACTGATAGGTAACTATGAAAAGCCAAATAAACAAAAATAAATACGCAAAAATTTTGACGTTTCAAAATGACATTTCTCTATTACTACAGTTAAATCATAAAATTGTTAACGTAATTTAATTTAATTTGGGATTCATATGAAACGAAATTATAAAAAATCTTATTTGTAATATATTAGTCGTCGATAAAGTACAGTATACAACTCGGTATTATGGCTATTATTTCGTTAATTACAACCCCCGTTCGTGTTGTAAGCTTCATCGTTGGAAATAATAGTATCCATTATAGCGTCGTTGTATAATATACTATTATATGTTACAAATAGATGCACTTAGAAGAGAATTCTGGCTACAGCAGTTAAATAAGTTAAATATGAACAAAAAATTAAACAGATATATTACTGTTTTGATCATTTTGAAACTGAATAGAAAATTTTTAAAGAAAAGATGCAGTCCCGACAACAAAAACCTTGACTAAAGCGATATATTGTATTCTATCTTCGTCATTTTCAATTATTGAATGAAAATTATTATTTCAGTCGTAAACATTGAACCTACAGATTTAGTTTGTTATTTTGCACAAATTTTACTAAAGTGGGGGAAGGAAAATGGAATTACTCGTCTATTTTAGATGGTCGAAGCATATGGGTGTATTCTGGAACTGAATGTATTTTGTAATATAACTATTAATTTTTAAATCTCCGTTTACAGAAAATACATGTCGAAGAAACTAAAACAAATTTATATCTTCAAACTGATATCAAATTAGCTGTTTATTATTTTTTAAGTTGTCGTGCATTTCAAGCAGTTATTATGTAATCAGGATCAATACACTTCAACCTTTTTAATCTGTTGCCACAAACGATTTCAGGAAGTACACAATCCATATAAAATCGGATTAGTTTAGGTAACATTACATTTTCCCAAAGGTTTATGTCTCTCTCAATTTCTTCAATATACGAGTATAAAGGTGTTTCGGTGTTTGTGAAAATGAAAAAATAACATTTTTCCATCTCACATATGTTTAGTTGACCCTGAATCTGTGTAATAAAAGAAACATATGAATATATTTACTGAAGATACTACAGAGCATAGTGTCAGACAGTAGCGCACATATGATTTGATTGGGGGAGGTGTCAAAAAAATTATAGATAACCATTTTTCATATTTCGGAATGGTAAACATTAGAGAATCATATTTTATAATTCGTATTTTATTCAACATATTCTTGTTGAAATAATTTAAGTATCTAGTGACTCGATTAGAATTTAACAAAAATTTAGTTTGTTACATAATGTTGTACTATACGGACCACCAACTTTGCCTATACTATACATAACTACCGCTACTATTCGTAACCTGCTGTTCCAAAAGATTATCCCGGCAACTGATTATATATTATTACAATTAATCTACTGTGATTTAAGTCGTTTCGATTTTCATCAAATGTTGATGAAATTTTTAAAGGGGGATGTTCGGACTCCCAGGACACCCTCCCTGTGTGCGCCACTAGTGTCAGATGTCATTGTAAAGAAAAAAATACCTGATAATAATGAACACACAGTTGCTAGCTCAGTGGTATGAAGTCGGCCTGTGGATCCTAAGGTCCCTGATTCGATTCCCACGGGCGACAAATTTTCATAATTTGAAAAAGCTATCCCTGTGGCTCCTCCACCACTAACATGTTTGGGGGCCGTGATTTGACGACTGGTAACCGCACTTCACGCGCAAAATATATCACTTACCGAGATCTGCTGTAGCAGAGTGCCACACCCAGTAATGGGTAGAAGGCGTGATGATATATTTATTTATAATAATAATTATGATTTTTCTTTAACTGCAGAATACCATTTGAATTTGTTTCGAGGCAAGTTTTATTTTTCATTTTTAAATCATTTCATACGTCCATTCCTATTTTTGCCAAATTATATAAGCACTTTACCTCAACCAAAGCATTTGTATGAGTAAGACCTAATAAAATAAATAAATTTGTATAAGTTATATATATATATATATATATATATATATATATATATATTTAATTGGTATAACTAAATACAATGCCTGGTTTATAGATTGTATAGACTAAAAATAAGAATGATTGGAACAGAAGTTTGACAAGTACATTTATAAATTGCACAGAATTGATATAGAATTACGTAAATTTTTACACTAACTCAGTTCATATCACAGTCGCGAAATAAATAAATAATTAATATTTGAATGCAGCACGTGCATCGCGCAACCTAAACACTAGCGGAAATACACGATTAGCGACGGACTAATTCGAATGGAACACAAATTAAAATTTTATAAATTCAGAATTGTATTTGTCTAAATGTGTAAATCCACCACTATTCTTATATAATAATACTGCAAAACATCCTTGCATACCTCTCACATTCCTCTTTCGAAATAAATGATATTGACTGTATCATTATTTTTACCCAAGTTTGTAGTTTCCGTCATTTCATTATTTAGGAGTGGTGATGGTGATGAACACACAGTTGCATTCAAATTCTTTTCATCGCTAACATTACAAATAATATATGAAATTATAATTACTAAAAGTTAATTATAAAAACTAGAATCTTACAAGCACACTGTAGTCATTTTTTTTGTAATTTTAAATCGTGACTGTTGGCTCATAGCCTTTTTATTTCGTTTGTGTATTTTACTTGAACGACCTTTTTGTTTATTTCCCATGATCACAGCCTAAATATTCTTTCTTTTAATTAATGACACCACAGATACTTCGAATAACAAAAAGAATATTAGGTTATTCGCTAATTATTGTGAAATTATTTTTAATTTTTATTTGTTCATCTGTAGCGAGACAAACACTAAATAGCTGCGATCCGCAATTCTGCATATATTGACGAAACTGTATTTCAAGAAACAGAATTCGTGATAATCGTTGCGCTCCAACAAAGTGTTACAAAGTAACTTTATCCAAAACACAAACCAATATTTCAAATTGGTAGCACCTCAACGACATCTATTAGATAAAAATAATTATAAGAGGTAATAGTTGAATATTCGTCCGAAGACACGCGGCGGCACTCCGATTCGAACACACCCTTAAGGCAAATTTCACCTTAGGAAACAGATAGAAGTCGCACGGTGCAAGATCCGGCGAATAAGGCATATGGTTCAACACTGCAATGCTGTACTTGGCTATAAACCTCTTGACAGACATTGCGGAATGTGCCAACGCATTGTCTTGATGGAGAACCCATGACTTGTAACAGTTTTGCCAAGAGAAATGATTTAAGCCTTTTTTTACAATTCACAAGCCCAAATTAATTTCTTTAAAGGTCTTAAGTCACAAGCCTGATTTGCGAATTTTTTTAAAAGGCTTAATTCACTTGATTTAAATCAAGAAATATGATTTAAAACAATTAATAATTCCTTTTGATTTAAATCATGCCCAGCTCTGTGGGCAATATATATATATATATAAGAAATTTACCAATTTCTACCTAACAAATGTATTATTTTAATGAGATATGGAGATATTAATTTATTTGATAATTTAAATGAATATATTAATAATCAGAATTTCTTAGATAATCATCAAATATTATTATTAAAATCAGTAACAAATTATTATTTGAAAATAAGGCTTCATGTCAAAAAATCTAATTACTAAAGAGAGTCAATTAAACATTCCTATAATAAATTAACCTTATTTAAGGGTTTTTGACTTGTATCTTTATATAATGTTGAAATAAAATATATTATTTATTTGTTATTATTATTAGATTCTTATTTTTTAATCTGTTTCCTATCGTTTACGTATCTCCCTTGTGTAAAATATGGTCACAACAGGAATGCCGCCATGCTATTCTCCCTCCTCCCACCTGGAGACAATCCCCGCGCCCATTGACAAATGATATTGCTCTCTCCTTATAACTCCTTGGTGCATTGGTCGTTCGGAGAAAAAAATGGATTCGTGTTTCGGGTTCTAAATTAAATTATCAAAAAGGTAGCATGGTATTTTTTCGAAATTCGCAAAATTAACAAAATGGCAGCACTAAAAAAAAAAGTTCAATTTTTCGTTGAAAAAATCGCTACTAAAATGCTTATAAAAAATCGAAAAGTTGAAATATCTGAAAAATCCTATGCTACCTTTCAGATAACTCATTTCTACATAGAAAACCGAAAGAATCAGCAAAATTGATCGAATACTTTCAGAAATCGCAAGGTAAAAAAATGTGGTTTCGAGAAAAACGCCTTTAAAGATTTGAGTTTTATTTAAGTGCGTTTAACGCAAGATTAACAGCGACTTAATTCATTCTGCTATTCCGGCACCATAAACTTCTTCGGACTGCAGATACCGCTCGTTGGCATCCTTTTTCGAAGCAGCAAGCAGTTGTCGTGCCTCTTTGCTGCTCGCGTAACACTTCACCCCAGTCTTGGCGATGCGATCTTCGTCGAGCTTTTATACCTGCTCGGTTCCCTATTTCTCGCTGCATCTTCGTAACGACTTTGTATATCGAATTAGTATTTTGACACAACATTCAAGACAGTATAAAGATGCCTAAAAGGCAAAAAAATTAGATTTAAAAAAAATTTCAACGTGTGTCCCCCCCTTAAATAAATTTATGCACAACTGGGCCGAAAAAAATGTGTTTTAGCCCATTTTGGCCCATTTTTATTTATTGTGAATACTTGATTCAGCAAAATGTCACCTATGTACATATTTTAATCTTTTGAAAGATTGATTTTTTAAATAAAAAATTGATTTTAAAATTGAAATCAGAATTTTCTATTTGATTCAAGTTATTTTTTGGGTCCAATATAAAAATTCATTATTTTTTTTTGGTACTTTTCAATTATTAGTAAAATTATTCAAATTTCCAACAATATAACAATAATAAACTCAAATTGCAATATTCATTTTCTATTTTTACAATACTTATTATTACATACATACATACATATCTTCACGCTATATTCCAACAATTGGGGTAGCACGAACCCTAAAATCACTCATAAAACATTCACTCATCACAGTCATCAAACAATCAGCCCTCGTCAAACATTTTCATCCAAACAAACCACCCTCACTTCAACCACATTCATAGATCACTCCATATAAACTCATTCATTTATTACACTCGAAATCATTTATCACACAACAAATCTTCAATCACATCATTCCTATTCACTTATCATTCATTTTCTTTCTTCAACGTACACAACATATACATAAAACATCTCAAATTACTCACATTTACTCCTAACAACGAATCTAATAACGAAACTAACTACGAATCTACAAGATTAGAAAAGAAGAAAACGATAGCCTGCACTTGTATATGAAAGAAAAGTCCACACAATGCAGTCACTGAAAATGAAACAAAAAGATAAGAAAGGGAGGAAGCGCTTGTTTTTGAAAGTGAATTTCACACAATGGCAGTTAAACACTCTATGTAAGAACTGAAAACTAATTAAAAGATAAGAAAGTAAGGGAGTGCCGCTCTACGCTTGTTTTTGATAACACAGGCCCACAAAATAAAAATAGTTATGTGAACTGGAGGTCTAATGAAAAAAATGCCTATTTTTATGGTTATTGTATGGTGAAATATATATATATGGCATATTTAGCTAGTCTGCAAATATTTTTTTTCCTTTTTTTCCCGCCGAACAAGAATCTAATGCCAGAACTAGAGGTGTATAGTTCGTGAACGAACTAGTTCATATGAACTATTCCTTATAGTGAACGACACGAACTAGTTCGTGAGTTTATTAAAGACTAGTTCACTGCGAACTATTCGGATATGATTCACCGCCACGGCGGCGGCACGGCCGATGAGGTCGAACGAAAGCGGAGAACGAAGAACAAGTGAACCAGTGAACGAGACTAATTACTAGAGGAGCTTACTTCATACTTCGTTCGTTCGTATCACAAATATTATTTTTAAATAGTAATTTTTAATTTAATGGGGTGGCTAGCTCAGTGGTATGAAGTCGGCCTGTGGATCCTGAGAACCCGGGTTCGATTCCCACAGGCGACAAACAATTTTCATAATTTCAAAAACTACCCCTGTGGCTCCTGCACCACTATCATCTTTGGGGTCCGTGATTTGACGACTGGTAACCGTACTTCACGCGCAAAATATATCTCTTACCGAGATCTGCTTCGGCAGAGTGCCACACCCAGTAATGGGTAGAAGGCGTGATGATATATTTATTTATTTATTTTTTTTATATTTAGTATTTACTCTTATGTTGTAATCACAAATCATTTATCTGTGCAAAAATAATATTATTCAAGCTAAAAGTAAATTTATGTATTTTTTATTTATTTAAAAATACAACTTTAAAAAATCAATTTTGTCTTTTATTTTTTTCTTCTTTCATACTTGCTGTCAAATTATACTAGAAGCAGATCCTAAAAGTTCATTTGTTCTCGCTCGTGAATCACAATACAATACGATTTCCGTTCATTATAGTCTTAAAAATTTCGTGAACGAAAGTGAACTAATTAACTAGTTCAGTGAATTAATCTTTTTGGTGAACGAGAACGAATGAACTAGTTCACAAAAACCATGGCCAACTTCATTGAATTGCGCTACGCTTATTATGGCCGTTTCATATGTCATTAAAGCCCTGGTTTCAAATTTACAGACCGGGCACGTCAACTAGCGCCTCTGACGAGATACGTCGTAACTAAATTTGAAAATACTGCCTCTTGCATTGATTGAAAAAATCCTAAAAACAAGCCTAGTCATTGTATATTTATTATCATACGAACTTTACAGTAAAATACTAACCGTTGGCATCAATAATTCAATAATACTTCCTTCTTTTGACCTACAAACACTTCAAACATTTTAAATAGGTAGACAATATGCCGGCATTATTTACCTGAAGTGACTGATAATGCTACGTTGCCAAATGAAATTCACTTAGTCTAGACTAGCTAGTCACTATAGTCGAAAGCTCAGAATAATAGTCATAATATTTAATAATAGTGAATGTATAAATAAAATACCCAGTTTCATTAAATGTATTTGGTTTGATCACATAAACTTCAGTTTTCAAATATTTAAAGATTGTTGTTGTAACCTGACAGCGTTGTCACATTTCTTTAATAGAAAAAAAGCACTACATGGCATTACTTGACGTAACAAATCTGTAAAAAACTCACGACAAATTTGTATATGGCAAAATGATGAAATAAAACGGCCATAATAAGCGTAGCGAAATTCAATGAAATTGGCCATGCTCAAATGAACTAGAATTCCCATCCTTAGTCACAACCTAGAATTAGTGGTGAAAATACTAAGAAAAATTTTTAAAACCGCCAAATCACGAGTACTATGCTTTTTTCATGGATATCACGTTTTTCATGAAAACCATATTCTTAAATATATATTTTTTTAAATTCAAGTCAATTTTTAATTGTTCATCAATTGTGCATAACATTAACAGTTCCTACCTAGTTTATTACCATTACTTTCAAGTTTTGACTTAATAATTACATACAATACATAATAAGTTTCATTCATAATAAGTAAATAATATTTTGTTTCAAAGAGATCTACTCAGATCGTCGTTATGATGATTCACCCTAATGATTCCGTTCTGTACCAATAAAACTTGAATGACCTGATCTACATACACCGACAAAACAGTAATTAGTAAAGGATAAAATTTTTATTATAAACGGCACACGTGTGATAATTCCAAAACAAAAATTAATCTCTTTCCAACATTATATTGTACATAAATAAAAATATTTATTATTTTGGTGAATAATTGCAAAAACTGACAGCTGTATAGTTATCACGCAAAATATGATGGCCAGTCGTCTAAATTCCACTATGAATTAAAAACAGACATTTCCGCCTACTATAGAGACATCTCACTGTGAAACATTCGAAGCTCGACATAGAGTCTTCGCTCTACCATCTATATACATATGTATACTCTACCAAAGTTCTTTTAAATGTGGTACCTTGTTTCTGGCTAGACTTTGTACTTACTCTACCTATAATACAGATGGCAGTAGTATTTTGAATTTTAGATAGTAACTTTTAGAGTAAATTACTAGAGGTCGGCATATTTGAAAATTTTGATATCCGATCCGATCCGACTTGATTCAAGATCCGATCCGATCCGACTCTATCCGAGATCCGATCCGATCCGATCCGAAATCCGATCCGAGATCCGATCCGAAATCCGATCCGAAGATCCGATCCGAGATCCGATCCGAAATCCGATCCGAGATCCGATCCGAGATCCGAACCGAGATCCGATCCGAGATCCGATCCGAGATCCGATCCGAGATCCGATCCGAGATCCGATCCGAGATCCGATCCGAAATCCGATCCGAGATCCGATCCGAAATCCTATCCGAAGATCCGATCCGAGATCCGATCCGAAATCCGATCCGAGATCCGATCCGAAATCCGATCCGAAATCCGATCCGAAATTCGATCCGAAATCCGATCCGAAGATCCGATCCGAGATCCGATCCGAAATCCGATCCGAAATCCGATCCGAAATCCGATCCGAAATCCGATCCGAAATCCGAGCCGAGATCCGATCCGAAATCCGATCTGAGATCCGACCAGACGTGTCAGTACAGTTTTTCCTATTTATATTAAACCAATTTTATCGTTGCATATTCGAAAGAAAAATAACAGTTATAGATGAAATTTAATAAATAATTTTGTTATAAAAAACTAAAGAGGCATATTTTGTTGTAACGTTATTTAATCTTTTTTATCACAGAACATAAATGCTTATAAATATAATGTAGCGTTATATTTCTTTAGAGAGGAATTGGAATTTATGTTTTTACTAAGAGTGGATACCTAAATGTTATGTACGGATCGGATCTTTAATCCGACTTTCGGATCGGATCTTTTTTATCCGAGTTTCGAATCCGATCTTTTATCCGACTTTCGGATCGGATCTTTTATCCGACTTTCGGATCGGATCTTTTATCCGAGAGAGCTCCGATCCGATCCGAATCCGACTTCGGTTCGGATCTGATTCGGATTTCGGATATTTTTGCCGACCTCTATAAATTACTACAAGGTTTGTTTAAAAAAAAGGGTGACACTGCAGTTCTATAATATTCAACTACTGCCTATTATTCGTATTGCTTTTTTCATGCACTGCTTCGTGCAAGCACAGTTTCATTCGAATTCCTAATTTAGTAAAGATACGAACCAAATAAAGAAGACTATATGTTTAGTCTATTTCTCAGTAGATGTAGCCTAGAGTCACTGAACAAATAACCATAGAAGAAGTGACAGCTATAACAAAAGATTGCTACGCAGTTACAAGTGACATCTCTTGTTGCCTCAAGTAATTATTATTAAAAATACCGATAATATAGGATACATATTTATCATTCCCGTGATCGTAATGATTAAAATCGCAGATCACAATATACTACTATAGATAGGAAACTGCCATGTTACACACCGGGACTGTATTTGGCGCCATCTAATTAAAGTCATGTATATAGGCAACCCGGTATGCGTATTTATTTATTATTTTATATTTATTTAAACTACATAAAATAAAAATTCGTAACACAATATAAATATTTATTAAAATATCGTCAAGTATACATATTTATTTATAACTCGAACTGTTTCAATCGCAGTTTTATCCAATCTTTGTTAACCTAAAAATATATTATGACTTCCTCATCTAAATATTATTTATTATATGATCACTTACTTACCAGTAGCAGAGCAGTCTTTTACACAACAATTGATATTAGTTAATGATCAAGACAGGCGTTAGTTGTCGACGCCAAGATCAAGCAGACTACGGCGACACACTGACTGTCTATATTACAGTAATATAGACTTTGAACCAACATTCGAAAATTGCAATTCCATTTATCTTTTTATTAGCCGATAAATTAGTCATGTTAAACATATGATAATTTACTACATAACACCGTTGTTTGTATTAGATACAATTTTTGCATTAATTATTACTTTACAAGCTATATTTCCCTATATAAGATTTTTTTCAATCAATTTTTCATTTCTCCAGACTTTGGTTTTTCGCGATTTGTCCGACTGGCGGCAGCACCTTACGATCAGTTCGACAACTTCGGCTCTCGAGCTCGCTTCGTTGTCGATCGGAAACTGATGCAAAACCAGAAGTACAAAACTAAAATTTATTGACTTTTGACATTGCGAGTTATAAAATTTTTGTAAAATATATGTTTAAAGTTCATATATTCAAAAGTATATAATCAAGACAGGCGTTAGTTGTCGACGCCAAGATTAAGCAGAAAACGGCGACACTGACTGCCTATATTACAGTAATATAAGCTTTGAGCCAATATTCGAAAATTGTAATTCCATTTATCTTTTTATTAGCCAATAATCGTTTTTGGTATCAATTGAAATGTCGTTTGAAGGGCTCGCGTGCAAAATTTAATACTTTTCGATCGGCTATTGTTTTCGCGAAAGTGTTCCAAAACCTATCGTGTTTGGTATCAAATGAAAGATCGTTTGAAGGGCTCGCGTACAGAATATAATACTTTTCGATCGTCAATTGTTTTAATGAAAGTGGATCAAAAACCATCGTGTTTCGTATCAATTGAAGGTCTTTTGAAGGGCTCGCGTGCAAAATTTAATACTTTTCGATCGGCTATTGTTTTAATGAAAGGACGTCAAAATACATCGTTTTTGGTATCAATTTAAAGGTCTTTTGAAGGGCTTACATGAAAAATTTAAATTTTGTCAATTGGCAATTGTTTTAATGAAAGTTTGAAAGGTCTTTTGAAGGGCTTACATGCAAAATTGGAATTTTATCGATTAGCAATTGTTTAATGAAAGTGCTTCAAAACCTATCTTGTTTGATATCTAATAAAATGTCTTTTAAATGGCTCACGAGCAGAATTGAAATTTTCACATTTGGCAATTAGTTTAGTGAAAGTGCTTCAAAACTTATCGTTTTTGGTATCAAATGAAGGGCTTTCTTGCAGAATTCGATTTTTATTGATCGGCAATTGTTTTAGTGAGAGTGATTCAAAACCTATCATATTTAGTATATATTAAAAGATTTTTAGATTAGCGTGAGGCCTGGTGAAGCCAGGCCGTCCGCTAATATTTATTATTATTCCAATACGTGATTGTAGTAGTACGAGCATTACTATGCAAGAGCTAATTGATAAACAATTGGTTGTGAAAGAAAATGTAGAAGCTCAATGTTCAGAATGCTTACACTCACATAAATTACATAAAACCGAATTAGTTTCTGTTGGCACAGTATTAATTTTCCAAATTCTGTTATTTGAAAATGAAAATGGATATATTCGCAAACTAACTGATACACGTAATATTTAAAACGTTTCAATGGGAACTTATTTGATTCAAGGATATAAATACAAAGTGATCAGTGCTATATTTCACCAGGGTACTTCAATGGCTGAGGGACACTACACATGTATGATTAAAAAATGAAAGTCATGGATGCTTGCAAATGATTCTTACGTTGGAAAACAAACTTTGTCAAGAAACTCTAAAAATGCTTATATATTTATTTTAGAACGAATTTAGATTTTTATAGAAAGACGTAATAATGAAAGTAAACATAAAAGTAATAGATTAATCTAACAACTGTGAGTTTAGTGAATCAGCTAGAAATATTAAAATCTGTCTACGAAATACATAAAAAGAGTCATTAAAAATATCGACAACATTGTGCAAAGAGTTAAACATCGTGCACATAGAAAAAAACGGAGACCTTAGTAATAAATTAGATGATGCTTTTGGCAAGTAGCAGTATTTAGTGTGCCTGGTTCTGATAGCCTGGAGGTGAAAGGAAAGAAGGGATAGTGATTCAGAATCGTCAATCAGATTATTCAGTAACTTATATAAAAAGTTTATCTGTGAAGCTTGTCGTCTGAGCGAAAGTTTGGTAAAATTAAAAGATTCTAGTAGACTGTCATAAGAATAATTGTAAGGCGGATAAGTTTTGAATTGCTTATAAAATAAATACTTAAGAGACTTCCTCTGAATAGATTCAATTAATGTATCAAATTTGTTATAAAACGGATTCCAGATAATACTACAATACTCAAGATTAGATCTGACAAAAGCATAGTAAAGAACAATAATAGAATGTAAGTTGGTAAACCATCGGGTATTTCTTTTTATGAACCCTAACATTTTCATGGACGACGATACAATATTCGTTACATGCGAATTAAATGTTAATTTTATATCAAACGTAACACCTAAATCTTTCGTTGTGGTAACACGCTGAAGTACATTTGTATTAATATAATATGGAAACACAAGCGGAGTTTTCCTAGTATAGGAGACTATTTTACATTTGGCCACATTAAGAAAAAGTTGATTGAATTTACACCAGTTATTTATGCTACACAAATCATACTGAAGAGACCGGCAATCATTGATTTTACAAATTGAACAATAAATTTTCATATCATCTGCGAATAGTAATTTTTTATTTTTTACTACTGAGGTAATGTCATTAATAAACATCAAAAAGAGCAAAGGCCCCAAGTTGGAGCACTTGGGAACCCCAGTTGTTGCTACAAAAGGGTCAGAATTATAGCCCATATAGTTAACAAATAAGTACCTATTACGCAGATAAGAAGATATGAGGCGTTTCAAAGGGTTTTATAAACCAAAGGCGTCCAGTTTGCAAAGTATAATTTCATGGTTAATACGAGGGTTGCTGCAAAAATTTCGGGAATCTGGTATTTTCAGTATCGCTAGTGAACTGATACATTTATTTTTGTAATATTTGATATTTTCTAGATTAGCTAGCGTTGAAAAATCAATAAAATGTCAGTTAATTCAGATTTTATGTCCTGTCAAAGATAAAAAGACAGTGAAAAAATGATTTTAAGTAGAGAACGTTTTCGTGTGATTATTTTTTATGATTTTAAAAGTAACTTAACACCACAAAAGTGCATGGAACGACTTGTTTCGGCTTTTGGTGATGAAGCACCATCAAAAACAACAATTTATCGTTGTTATCAAGAATTTAGGATTGGTTGTACCAGACTCAGTGATGATCTTCATGATGGGCGTCTGCGAACTGCTGTTGTTCAAAAAACATTGACGCTGTGCGTGAAATGATAGAGATGGATACGCATATTACATACCGTGAGATTCAGTCAACCCTAGGCATCGACATGAAACAAATACATAGAATATTGCATGCATATTTCAATGTAAAAAAACTCTGTGCTCTTTGGATTCCCCACAATTTGACCAATGCTCAAAGAAAGAATTGTGTAAAGTGGTGCTAGGATATGTTCAAGAAGTTCATGGCAGGATCATCAAATCTGGTATACGACGTCTTCACAAGTGACGAAACTTGGATTTATTCTTATGAACCTGAAACTAAATGTCAATCTGCTGTTTGGGTCTTTCAAAGTGAATTGAAGCCAACAAAAGTTGTTCATGCCCGAAGTGTTTCGAAAAAAAATGATCGCTTCATTTTTTGATTTTACTGAACATGTTGCTACTGTGGCTTTAGAACATCGTAGAACAGTGGTATACAACAATTTGTTTGCCACAAATAATTGGCGAAATTAGAAAAACCAACATGAGACGACGAATCATTCTGCAACACGATAATGCGAGCTCTCACACAGCAGCTCAAACAATCGAATATTTGAAGCACTAAAACATCGAATTAATGTCTCATTGTCCTTATATCCCGGATTTATCATCTAATGACTTATTTCTTTTCCCTTTAATAAAAAATAAAATTCGTGGTCGACGATTTATGGCATCTGAAGAAGCTGTTGGGGCTTATAAATCGAATGTTTTGGCTTTATCACTTGAGGACTGGAAAAATGTTTTAAAAACTAGTTTGAGCGTATGCAAAAGTGTATAAATGTTAAAAGGGAATATTTTGAAAAACAATAAAGTCACTTGTTCAATTTTTTATGTGTTGTTTCTCATACATTCCCGAAATTTTAGCAGCAACCCTCGTACTATCGAAGGCCTTAGAAAAGTCTGTGTAGACAACGTCTACCTGGTTAGATTTATGAAGCTCTTGAGAGAGAAATTGCGTAAAAGAGAATAAATTAGTAACAGTTGAGCGTCTATCCATAAAACCACGTTGATTAATTGAAATTAAATTACGTACATTGGGGTAGATGGAACGATAGATCAGAGTTTCAAAAATTTTACTTACATTTGATAGTATTGCATTAGGCCGGTAGTTTTTAATGTCGTTGATACTTCCGCTTTTAAAGATCGGTATAATTCACGCAACTTTCCAGATATCAGGAAAAGTGCAAGATGTGAGGCATAAATTAAATAAATGGAAAAATGCGTTAGAAAAAGACTCGACACAGTCTTTAATTATAAAGTTAGGAATAAGATCAGAACCTGAGGAAGTGTCATGTTTTATTTCTTTTATGTGAGTAATGTGATTACGCAAAACAAGATGTAGTGACGTTGTATTGAAGGTTACTGGATCAATGTGAGGTAGGGAAGTAGAATGAGAAGGTGAATAGGTATTCTTGAAGTTGGACGCAAAACCATTAACAATATCAACTGGATTCTTAAGAATATTACCATTTAGTGACAAAGTTGACGGAATTCTAGATTTATTATTATGGGAATTGACAAAACCTTAAAATTTATTGGGATCTGACAAGAGAGAGTTTTCGGCTTGGTAGATGTGGGTATTATAGCAATGTTTCATTTTGATTTTAACTTGAGAACGAAGACGTTCGTATTTATCTAAATAGTAATTGTTAGTATTATATTTATTATGCATCCTAAGTAATTTCGCCTTCTCCTTTATATCTTTAATTAAATCTTGTGAAAACCAACGTGTTTTTCTAAGTGACACACAGTCATCAAAGTATGAGTAGAGAGTTGAATAAAAAAAGTCACATGCATTATTAACGTTTTGAAATATTTCGAGCTGATTCCAATCAAATCATATAGGAATAAAGTTTATTAAGATCTGTTTTTTTAAAATTAAAGCTACTACTTTGAAAGTTTGTAGGGAACCTGTCTATTTTTGAAATAGAATGGTTAACACATATGCAAAGAGCGGGATGAGCCTGATCAATATTAAAAATTGGATCCGCTGAAGGACAAACTACGCAAGAGATATTCGATAAAATTAGATCTAGCAATCTATTGT
This sequence comes from Pterostichus madidus, assembly GCA_911728475.2. Classification (NCBI taxonomy): domain Eukaryota; kingdom Metazoa; phylum Arthropoda; class Insecta; order Coleoptera; family Carabidae; genus Pterostichus; species Pterostichus madidus. Next base: position 16,100,961 of record OU452319.1, read on the forward strand.
TCGCGTTTAGCATATCGTTGTATTGATGAGCATCAATAAAACTTAAAAAGTCATGAAATGTTGTTATTTGGAGGCAATCGGGATTGAAAGTGATTTCAGGCAAATTGAAATCATCCAATATGATAAAGTTACTTTCATTCAAAAAAGGCAAACATTCAAAGAATTCGTAAATATTACGGTAATAATTAACATTTAGATTTGGCGGAATATATAAATTAAACATAAAAAAAGGTTTATTACAGGTGATAATCTTGGCACATATAATGTCTACATTTGGGGGAAGGATAACTTGAGCTTTATCAAACGACACACGAGCAGACGGAAAGTCGTTGTGCACAGCCAGAAGAACACCACCGCCTCTTGACAGGCCGCAGGCATGAAAGTCACGATCAGTATGGTAAACACTGTAAGAGTCAGTCGCGAATTCACCATTAAGCACACTGTCATTGAGCCATGTTTCGGATATAGCTATAACGTTGAAATCAGATGCCATCATTGATATAAATAGATCATTTAGTTTAAAATTAATTCCTCTAGCGTTTTGGTAGTAGATATTAAGATTTAGTGTTGTCTCTGTTATTGCAGGTTTTTTGGAACTCGAGCCTGATTAAAAATTTTGGGAATACCATGTGATATCTAATTGTAAGTTCAGTTTCACCTTTATTTTTCCGGTCCTCTAATTCATTTTAAATTTTTTTGATATACTCTATTTGCATGGGCGTGCAGTCGGAGCTAATTTTAATATTTTTATTGGATAATTTGTTTTTAGATTTTAAAACATTGAGAGCATCATATCTGTTGCTACATATTACTTTAATGGGACGAATTTTATTCACAGAAATAGTGCAACCAAGGCGAAATATACGTGAGTCATCAATCTTTATAGAGGGTGCAGTTTCACTAAATATCTTGTGGATTTCAGTACAATCATGGTCTTTATTAGCAGAAATATCTGCAGCGTCGAACTCAGGTATATTATAGAAAATTAAATTTTGCTCTCTACGTTGGCGATCTTGAATTTCTGATATAATTAATTCAGTATTACCGGATGGAGTAGCTGCAAGAGTATTACGTAGCTGAATAATGAAGAGATGTGACTGTATCTTGTAGTTTATTAAATAAAGTGAGTGGATCGGTTGATTTGCATGATAAACAGCTGTATGTGATTGTGCGATTTAGAGATGATAAACATTGAATTTCAGCCCGACTAAGTTGACTACAGGTAGAGTGCACTACACCTTTACAAATATCACATGCAATCGGACATTTATCGTTCACTAATAATTTACAAACAATACAGCCAGCTGACATTGTAATTAAACGAACTGAAGACCTTGAGCACTAACTTGCTTCAATATTAATTTATAAATTGATGATTCAACTTGTTTAATTAAACAGCGGTGATATAGTTGAATAGAAGAATATGAGGTACACTTGATAACACAAAAGTAGCTCAAAAGATTTACTTTCAGTTTGTAGAGTGACACTAAGAAATATGAGCGTAAAGAGCACAAAAAACTGCACTAGTCGGTTAGCAAATTCACTAAAATGACTCGAAGAATACTTGAGAAATCTTCACAGTTACGGAGTGGTAAAATAAGCGTGCTTACAACTTTGCAGCGAAAAAAGAATTTAATGAAAGTGGTTCGAAACCTATCGTGTTTGATATCTAATAAAATGTCTTTTAAAGGGCCTGCGAGCAGAATTGAAATTTTCTCATTTAGCAATTGTTTTAGTGAAAGTACTTCAAAACCTATCGTTTTTGGTATCAAATGAAAGGTCTTTTGAAGGGCTTTCTTGCAGAATTGGATTTTTATTGATCGGCATTTGTTTTAGTGAAAGTAATTCAAAACCTATCATATTTATTATATATTAAAAGATTTTTAAATGGACAGACGTGTAGAATTTAAAAGTTTTAGATTCGTAATAATTCAATTTATATTGTGTCTATTGTCACTGAAGTGAAAAGAGTATTAAGAGTGTGATTAAGTTTGTCAGCTATAATGATATTATCTGTTCTAAGCGTAGTTTTTAGTTTTTCTGAGAGGTTTGGAATGTAGGTCAGTGAAGCGTATTGTGTGTGAGTGTTGTTGTGTGTGTGTGAGTGTGAGGGTTAGGTTGTTTGGAGTTGAATAAATACTTGCAAATGAGGGCATTAGGATAGCCATTGTTGGTTAATTCACTGTGGATGTATTTAAGATTTTTTTGGTGGAATGAATGGTTGCTCAGGGTTAAGGCTCGGTGTTTTAGGTTTTTATGAGGTTAATTTTGTGGGAGAGCTGACCCCTGGCCGATATTGTCATGGAACACTTGGAGAACGCCATTTTCCCGAACATTCCCTTCACGTTCCCGTTCTTCAAACGCTACGTAGATGATATCATCACGTGCATCCATATAAACCAGCTTGACAATACGATTAATGCATTGAACGCTTTCCATCCCAGATTACAATTTACATTTGAACTAGAAAAAAATCATCAAATTAGCTTCCTCGATCTCACCCTTATCCATCAACCCTCTGAAAAAGTATGCCTGGACTGGTTCCACAAATCCACCCACACCGGTAGGTACATCAACTTTTATTCTTCACGCCCGCTTAAACACCAAATTAACCTCATTTCACACAAACTAAAGCTAAAATACCTAAAGAATTTAAATACAACCTCATTTATTCGGTTAATTGTAATAACTGTAACGCCACATATGTAGGTCAAACTTCACAACATCTTAAAAAGCGTATACAACAACATAAAGCCACTATAAACAGATATATTACAAATCCACAACTCCAAAACATACAACACCAAACAGCACTCACACAACACGCCATCAACAGGTCACACACATTTAACTTTAACGACACCCACATACTATACACATGTGCTAATTATAGATCACGTACTTTTCTTGAAATGGTTTACATTAGCGCTGATCCTAATACAATTAACCTTCGCACCGACACCACTAACCTGCATCCACAATACAAACTGATTATAGATAAATTTATTACCGACGGTAATGCCTAATGCAGACGCCACCTATTGAGAAACAGCGTAACTTGTTACTTTAGTTCATTTGTTGTACGAGTCATTTCTTATTACTTACACCAACATTTGTTCACCTACCTCAGTCATCTTGCACCTCCATTACATTTCATACATCATCACGTAGATGTAAGTACTTTTGTTAGTTGTTAAACCGTTTTTTGTAATACTTACTATTTAAGATTATTTATATCTTTGTATTTTTTGTCTCTTTGATTCATTGTAGCTGAAGATGGCACTAACCAGTCGCCGAAATATAACCACCAACGTTTAAGTAAACAATGTAAATTCTTTCCCCTTGTTCCTAGCCATCCTTCCCCTCACTGTAGACTTTCACACAACATTAAAAATTCACTTATTTACTATTAATAGTAAATATAAAACCCGTTAATATGAAGAGGAAGTTTGAGAATAAATATCAAATTTATGTTTTTAAACAAATCATACAATTACTTGAATAAAGTGTACAAACTAAACACTTACAAGCAAATTCATAAAGCGGATTAGCGCTAACACCATTTTTTATTTCGTTTATAAATCTCTATTCAATGTATAAAACAAGTTTATTTTAACTTGAGTTAAAAAGAGAGTTAATTGGCATCAAAATTAGTTTATTTCTTTAATCTGTTTTAATTTGAAACAGAGTTATAGATAATATTAAAAACGGTGTTAGCGCTAATCCGTTTTGTGAATCTGCCTGTTAGTTACCATCTTATCCACAAAAAAATATGTCCAATTCCACACAGCGCAACGATTGAAACACAAATGAACACCTCGTGGTTATATTCACATACAACAACGCCTCCTTACACAACAATTCAAAATATTTGGAAGAAGAAGAGATTTGGCTAAGCAGGGTGCAGAAAAACTATTGTTGTCTCTTTCCCTTGCCCAAGCCTCACTTCAAGCAATGCTACAGTATCGTAATGCCATATCCCCTCCTTTCAACGTCCTTGGATTCAACCCGTTTACTATCCCTTTCTAATCAATTTGTGTTCCTTGTTATTCGTGGCGGCATCGCGATTTGTAATAGTATAGAGAGATTAGGAGTTATTTTTATAAAAATCGTAAGTAATTTTATAATAATATTTTGAAAAAATATACAAAACTATTATTTACGCAGATGATGGAAGAGAAATATGCATTATGTGTTTCTTGCAATGTAAGTCACAGAGGATAATATTACGACACATAATTGCGACTCCGAAATTAAATATTTTGATACTACTGATGACAAAATTATAAAAGATTAACAGACTCTGACGTTATTTGCTTTTTGACTACATATAAAAAAATATATAGATGACTTAAAACATCCAATAAAAAGCGCAATTTAACACACATTAAAACTAAGCAGATGTCGCTTCGAACATGCATTCAGATTTTAAATTTACCGCCAGTGTTTACAACTGCATCATTTATTTGGAAATAACACGAGTTAATTCTAGGTCAGTTCAGGGTTGAATCCAAATTTCCCAAACAAATACGGCCAATGTAGGTTATATTTAAATGGTTGACATTGTTAAACAGATTACATATTTAAATGTTTGACATACTGTATTTTATATTTTGACAAATAAAATTTGTAAATAAAAAACATATCTGTCGTTATTATTGCAATCTATATTTAATGGTGAGTAGGTACATTTTCTTTCACAACCAATTGTTTATCAATAAACTCTTGCAAAGTAATGCTCTTACTACTACAATCACGTATTGGAATAATAATAAATACTAGCGGACACTGAAGTAGAATTAACTTCAGTAAGACAATAGACACAATATAAATTGAATTATTACGAATCTAAAACTTTTAAATTCTACACGTCTGTCCATTTAAAAATCTTTTAATATATAATAAATATGATAGGTTTTGAATTACTTTCACTAAAACAAATGCCGATCAATAAAAATCCAATCTTCAAGTCAAGAGTTCCTAAATTATATTAATAGTAAATATTGTTCAACAATTACAATTACAAATATTTATTTTAATCGATAGATCACACTAATAACAAACGTTGATAATTTCAGTTTCCTTGTAAAAATTTATAATCTTTTAGGGAGAATGATTCTGTTCTGTCCTGTTTAAATTTCAAATCTCATTATGACACATGCGCAATAGCAGGGGCTAAGCACAGTACAGGAAATAATACTTCTGTCTCTGGCAATCTGCCGAGCCTCACAGTCTAGACTTTAATGCCGTATCCCTCCTTTCAACGTCCTTGGCTATGACGCTACACCCAGTAATAGGTAGAGGGCGTGATAATATATATAAATTTTATTTTTTAATTTTTTTTTATCCCGTTAGAAACAACTTTTATTTTCTCTATACAAGTATATTAAAAAAATAGTAACATTTTATTTGATAAAATTAAGAAAAATTGAGTTGAATAAATTTTTAACCGAAATGGATTTTAGTTGCCATAGTTACATAAAAATAAATGTGATGGTTTATGGTCTAGGGTTCTTGTTTATTTTCTTGAGTATGACAGCCATCTTTATGGTTTTGTTTATTTTATCACTAGTATATCTCTAATAACTAAAATCGATTTCCTGTAAAAATCAGTAAAATTTTTCTTCAAATAAAATATTATTATTTTTTTATATATTTGTTTAGAGAAAATTGGTATTTAAAATGTGATCAAAAAATTGTAATTTACCTGATCTTTCCAAAATATCCGCATCGAAATGATCTTTTTTTAAAATTATATGTTGAACTATTATTTCAGGACGTAATATCAACATACCTTAATTTTGTTACACTCTGTATGTATTTTGATGTTTTTGTAACAAAATGGATAATTCAGAATTTGGTTTTGTTTATAAAATTATGATATTTCAGTATCAACTCAGCTTCGAGAAATACAGTCTAATTAAGCGTTATCTTATGCATCTTTCTAAAGTTGACTTGATAGAGTTTATTTTGTTTATCAAATTTATTAGTGCATATGCTATAGTAACTTCAGTATTCCGTAGGTCATTATTTATCAAGTTTACAGCTTTTCGAATTGTCGCGTCTGGTTATAGAGAGCTTGAGCCAAATTCGGCTCTAGCGGCAACAACACGACTTAGCGACAGGAGACCTGCCGGGCGGATAGCATTACAACTGTATTGAAAGAGAGTTTTCGAGAAGTGATTTCTAATTATTCTATGTGAATGAGAAAACTATAAAATAATTAAATGTTGATTTGGGAATATTTTTTTTATGATAAATTACCGCAATCAAGTTTAAAAAAAGTCAAAAACCCTTTTGAAAGCGGTCACGTTCTGACCGTAGTTGAAAATCTTAATCCGTATGAAACATTTATAACATAAAATGTAATCAGAAAAAACATAAATTAATATTATTATTACATTATCTTTTCGCCACAAATATTAACGAATAATTTGAAATAATTTTGATTTAGCAAAATATTATTCTAATGCTTTTTTTAGTTGAATCAAGGAAGAGTTGTAAATAATGCCACGTGTAATTGTCCGGGAGGTGCTGGAGCAGTATGCAAACATATCGCAGCTTTGTTTACGTATATAAATAATGATAATTAAAATTGGGTCCAATATTTTTTATCATTTATTATGGTGTACGTTCTTTTCGTATAATTGATATCTGAAATACACAAGGACGTTGAAAGGAGGGGATATGGCATTAAAGTCAAGACTATGAGGATCGGTAGATTGACAGAGACAGAAGTATTATTTCCTGTACCGTGCTTAGCCACTACTATTGCGCATAAAGAGATTTGAAATTTAAACAGGACAGAACAATCATTCTCCGTCAAAGATTATACATTTTTACAAGAAAATTATCAACGTTTATTATTAGTGTGATCTATCGATTAAAATAAATATTAGTAATTGTAATTATTGAACAATATTTACTATTAATAATAAATATAAAACCTGTTAATATGAAGAGGAAATTTGAGAATAAATATAAAATTTATGTTTTTAAACAAATTAAAATTACAATTAGTTCAACAAACATAAGTGTACAAACTAAACGCTTAGTTACCCATCTTATCTACAAAAAAATATGTCCAATTCCACACAGCGCAACGATTGAAACACAAATGAACACCTCGTGGTTATATTCACATACAACAACGCCCTCTGACAACGTCTAAACGCCACTTTTCTTACACAAAAATTCAAAATATTTGGAAGAAGAAGAGATTTGGCTAAGCACGGTGCAGAAAAACTATTGTTGTGTCTATCTCTTGCCCAAGCCTCACTTCAAGCAATGCTACAGTATCGTAATGCCATATCCCCTCCTTTCAACGTCCTTCGAAATACACATTCAATATTAGAAGAATTTTCCTTCATATAAGTTCAAATAAAAGTTTTTTTAATAATTTCATTTGAAAATATTTGATCATTTATGTCATCGGTTTGACAACCAATTCCATTTTTATTGCACACATCATCATTGTACATATTCGTTTTTACACCGACAAATTATTTGCACTTCTTTGCCATTGATTATTTTGTAACTCGTGCCTCCTCTTATTTTTTTGAAATCGTGAATCATCTGTTATATTTCCTTCATATTGTTGGATTGTAAGCAGGATAATTTGGGTGCTGAGTTTTTTCCTCCAAAAAATGTTTGTTACAAATTAGTGAATGTTTTGTTGAAATCCACGGTGTACCATCTAAGTAAAAAATGCATAAATAAAAACATAAAATAAAAGTAAATTAATACATTATGAAGAAGTCAATATATTATTTTATTTAAAACCAGTTAGTAATTTGTCATTTTTAATTTTCAAAAAATTGCGAAATTAGCTTTTGTTAACTTTTACTTTCCAACCGACCGAAAAGTAGCAACTTTCCGACCGGAAAGAACATTGCATCTTAGATTTAAATTATGAAATAAAACTGTCACTGTAAAAATATTCAATTTTATTTTGATTATAAATAATTAGAAAATAAATAAATTTTCGCATTCAGAGTCATAATTAGTCTGTTTTTATTTTTTACTGTTTAATAAAAAGATGTGTCAAGAAAATAAATGTTGAAAAATGACACTGAAATTTATTTCAGAAACAAATATCAAATTTATCACCTACTAAAAAAATAAATAGAAATATTTCGTCGAAATAAGGAAACTAGTGTTATTTTTAATATATTAATTTTCGATGATTAATTTCTGATTATGAATAAAGTAGTATACAAACCTCGGTGGAAAGTTTCATTACGCCTTGGGTTATAGCTATACCTCAGCTGTAATGAAACTAGGGTTGTTGATTTCCACCGAATTTCGAATTTCTGAACATTCGAACATTCGAATTTTTTGAACTTCGTCAAAAAAAATTCGAATCTTCGAATTTTTGAATTTTTTGAACTTTTCGAATTTTCGAATTTACGAATTTTTTGAACTTTTCGAATTTTCGAATTTTCCGAAGCTTCGAATTTTCTAATTTTTTACCAATTAATTAACGCCATCTGTCATCTCCAAGTACGCTCACGCATAATTCGTGAAAAGTCGGACACGAATTAAATAATAAATTCGGCGAAGTATTCTGCAAAAACTCTGCAAAAACTCTGCAAGGTTAGGCGTGTTAATTAAGCCATCTACTCTCTTAACCGCCCATCTAAATGCTATGGATTTTTAGTAAAACGTTTTAAAATGAGAATAAAAAGGATACAAAAACGTTTTAAATATAACGTTTTTGACAGTGTAACGAAATTTTATTAATAATAATTACTTATGAATTAATACAAAACTCTGCAAATGAGTTTATTCTGAAAATAATTCATACCACGTTAGGATCTAAAACATTTCAAATAATTCGCAAAATTCAAAAAATTCGAAAAATTCGAAAAATTCGAAAAATTCGAAAATTCGAATGTTCAAAAAATTCAAAACTTCGAATAATTCGAAATATTCGAAAATTCGAATTTAAATTCGAATGTTCAAAAAATCCGAACATTCGAATTTTCGAATATTCGTAAAATCAACAACCCTAAATGAAACTCTTTCCATCTCGGTATGTAATATACTACGAGTATAATTTTTGATATACCTACGACTATTGATTTTATAAAATTTTGTAATTAAATTGAAAACAATTACTTACTTTTGGCGTTTTACAGCAGCAATCCATTGTTGACGTCGAATGTTTCCAACATTATTATTTGGTTAAAATTTATAAAAACTAATACTGCTTGCTGAATTATCATAGGTGCTACACCCAACAACGCAATAATTGCTATTTCCTTTTCTATTAACTTTGGTTGCCATAATAAATACTTTACTTACACATCATACAGTTGATTCGCGGACTCCCGTCGTTACTTACAAAACTGCCGTTGCGCTCCGCTAGTTGTACTCGCGCACGCTCCCTATATGGGATGTGATGACATATCTGGGTAAATTATTAGCAATGTATTGGCCTGAGATAGAGTTAACCTTTGAAACTCATCCCGTCTGGGTTTTTAATGTAAACACATATGTGGGAACAGTTATCTGGACCAACGCGACGATACCAGCCCCTTACCCTTTGTCAGAACATCCCATGGAAACAACAATAATTAGTTAGTGGTAGATTGGCTTTCGTCGAGACAAGTTTGGCTCTCGTCATCTGTGCAAGATGTAGGTCTTGCCATGCAATTAAGTACTGAGTTACTTAAATAATAGTTTATTCATACGTTGTTGTTTCCATCGCCGGATAATTTGTTAAATTTGCAAAACTAATTATCACTTTTGAACTTTGTAAATTTTATGCTTTATTTTGACTCAAATCAGTTTGGTTTTAGCTGTACGTAAATTTACCCGTTATTGTCGTTAAAGAAGTGCGCGATCGCGATTCAATTAGTTTACATTTTGACAGCCAATCAAAATCAAGAAACCACGCTGTGATGTTTTACAGAACCAACCATACAAGCAGCTCATCAAGATAATATTAATTATTACTATTTTATAGCTTTTTGTATTCTTCTAAATTCTAAAATAAACAAACGAATATAAAAACTATACAACTATTAACAATGTAACAATAAATTGATTTAAAAATATGAATTGCATTTCTTTTCAATATTGAACAAGTAAAACATTACTTTCATTCCTAAGTAACAAGCTAAGTTAATGTATTGTCTTTAGGTTTAGTAGATAAATTACTTAACCGTGAAGTATGGCGTTTATTTTGTCCCGGATTGATAGTTATTTTAAATTTAAGACACCAGTAGTTTGGAGAAATGTTTTAATTTTACTATTGTTTCATCTTATTGCTTTCTATTCGATTTCGTTGTTTAGCACAACAAAAATTTTATCTTTTGTATGGGGTAAGTATATCGAGTGGTACTTGGTAAGGGCGAATATAGGGATTTAACATGGGGTATTAGTTTTATGTAATTTCCTGCTCTCCTGTTAATCTTGTGGAAAAAATGTTGAAAAGAAAAAGTTGCGTCCTAATAGTTATATTACATAGCAAGCATCGAAAGTGAAAGATAACGTGCGAGTGTACAAATTGAAAAACGAGGCGCTAAGCGCCGAGTGATTTAAGTACACAATTATCACACTTTCGAGCGAGTTATGGACACTATTTTTCAAACGACCACAAAATATTTCGAAAAAAAGAGTACAAGAGCAATGTTATTACACTTTGACAGCTGATGCGTTTTTGAAGGTAAGCGTTGACGTTTGACGTTTGAGGTTAGGTGTGGTGATACCAGCTGTACTAACCGTAATGACAAAATATTAAATAATGCTAAAATATTGGTAAATAGGTAATTATTAATTTTAAAAAATAAGATTTATCTGTAAATGTGTTGAAAAATCTACCAAAACTTCGATTAAATAATACATATTCTTTTCATTTATTTCATAATTTTCTTTCCTCGTGACGCCATCTGTTGTCAATCAGCGAAACTTCACCTGATATGTTAGAAGAGTGCGATTTAATAACATATCAGTGTATGTTATTTTCAATTTTCTGTAGTAGTTCATGATGTTGTTATGGTTACTTTCATAAGTGGTCGTCTGAAAATAGTTTTTTCATTTTTTTATTATGTGTCTGATTTAGTTGTAACTATAAATAGTTATTTATTATACAAGTGTTTTATTAGATATATAAAACACGCAAGAAAAGTTGAATTTTTCTTAAGCTTTTATATACCAATAAAACACAAGTGTAATACAAGATTGTATCCACAACTCATAATTGTATGTATCGAAGAAGATTGGTCGTAACGTTTAACGTTGATTAAATAAAATAAATAAATATAAATATATCATCACGCCTTCTACCCATTGCTGGGTGTGGCACTCTGCTAAAGCAGATCTCGGTAAGTGATATATGTTGCGCGTGAAGTGCGGTTACCAGTCGTCAAATCACGGCCCCCAAACATGTTAGTGGTGGAGGAGCCACAGGGATAGCTTTTTCAAATTATGAAAATTTGTCGCCTGTGGGAATCGAACCAGGGACCTCAGGATCCACAGGCCGACTTCATACCACTGTGCTAGCCATCCCATAACGAAATTTTAGCAATTGCCATGACTTTTGTTATTTATAAATTATTTATAAACGTCAATCTATTTTATAAATTAAATTAAATCAAACGAAACATAATTTTTTTCTACGTTTACTATGAAAAGTTGACAATTGTAGAGCAATCGAAAATAGCTGTTTACATAACAAGTGCGCGGTGGTACAAATGACGTCTTCGTGCACGAGTTTTGTACAATGCTTTTTGCAACGACCAAATTTATACATATAACCGCCTGTTTTCACCCATGATACATAAATGACTATTATAGTGGGTGTTCGTGCACCCGAGCACCCACGGGGTCGGCGCCAATGCTATCTTTCTTCCTTCCACTATAACAATTATGTTGTATTTTCTAAATAATTTTCAGTATTTATCTGTGGATTGGCCGGCGACACAGCTGTTTCTGTTGGAGCTCACAGACTGTGGACGCATAACAGCTACAAGGCGAAGCTACCCATGAGAATCATCGTTATGCTTTGCTACATGTTGGCGGGACAGGTAAACACAGCACTCTTATCCAATTAAAATAAAATAAAATAAAATAAAATAAATATATCCTCACGCCTTCTACCCGTTACTGGGGGTTTGGCTCTCTGCCGTAGCAGATCTCGGTAAGTAATATATTTATGCCCGTGAAGTGTGAATATCAGCCGTGAAATCACAGCTCCCAAAGATGTTAGTGGTGGAGGAGTCACAGAGGTAGTTTTAATGTGGTGAAAATTGTTCGTCGGGTGTGGGAAACGAACCTTGGTTTTTAAATCCACGAGTCGCCTCGACACAAATGAGCCACCTACACAATAAATAATATTGAATATTCTATGTTTATATTTTCTAATCAATGCTGTCATTGTTGTTATTATATACGCTCATATAAACTTATCACCATATGACGTCATTGCTTTGAATGGCGTGGATTATCTGAATCAATGAATAGCCTATAATAATAGTCTACTTTCCTGTATTATATTTCGTGGTTCAAAGCAATCAACGTCGGAAGTAAATTATAAATTTTGTTACGTTTAAATTAGCAGAGAAGAAATAACAATTTAAACAAAATCATTATTATAATAAAAGGACTCATTTATTATTAATACATTACTTATTATAATTGCTTAATTTAGTTTAATACGACATGCAAAATATGTATTAATTAGGTAACTTTAGTAGGTCAGTTTAAATAGTAGTAAATATATAGAAAGTAATACAGAGTGATCAGAAATATGTGTTTCAGTTGGCAATAAAAAAACTACTTGAAACTGGTAATACTGATACATAAATTAATTTCCTGTTGTTGATAGTGACATTTCAAAATTTAAAATAATAAAAATCATTGTTTCCCTTACACACATACTTTTATTTCTTAATATCACTCACAGAGCAATAATCTAAAGTATTTCTACTCGTATCACTCAACCTATTTGTGTTTATTATAAAATGACATCTCAAATAGTATTTCCGCCTTTAACTGGCGCTATGCCAACTGTGGAATAAAAAGATCCCCAGAATTCTATTACTAATAGAAACACCTTAGTAACAACCAATCAAAAACCCAGAATTTGCATGGTATCATATATATATATATATATGATGTTGATTTTTACTTTTTTAAACAATATTCGAAAATTCCCTGTACTCTTGTATTTTAACCTAATGACTTCTGGTTGATCTCATTCGCTTTTTTTTGCTGTCAGCTTTCAAACGAGATCAATTACAATGACCTACGATCAACCCTCTACTCATGAGAAGCTAAAAACCTAACCTTTTTCATAAAAAGACCTGTTTTTAAACTGCTGCCAAATCTACAATTTCTTGACAGAAAAACAAGGAGAATGAGATCAACCAGAAGTTATTAGGTTAAAATACAAGAGTACAGCTAATTTTCAAAAATTAATGAGCATATCTCGGGCCCAGGATGGGATAGAGGGCTGAAATTTGGGCTGGTGGAGTTTTTTATATAGCAAAATCGGAGCACCCCTTGCGCACCATTATTTAAAAAAGTAAAAATCTACATCATATAGATATATTTATTTATATATATATATATATGTATATTAGGGTGTCCGTTATTTTCGCAAAGTTGGAAATTTCATGTTCGCGCCCTCTAAAACTACTCATAATATTTTTTTTAAATTGAGTTGAGCCCCAGGTTCGTCAAATGACGTTAAAACGTGCCACCAGAGAGCACAATATTTGTACGTATTTTAAATGGGAAAATTGCATATTCCGATACTTTTATGCATAACTTTTTATCATTTAGACAATATTTCAAGATAAATATTAAAAAGCTCATGAAATAAGCTGTCAGGCATATTAAAATTCAAGTCATTTAGATAAAAATTAACGGCGTAGCGTCAATTTAAATAATAAGAAGTTTGAAACAAACAAAAAAGACAAAGACGGTAATATATTTGATGTTCTCAAACTTGGTAGTCCTATGGTTTAGACATCGCTCGATCCGAATCTGATGTCAGAATTAAGATTTTTATTATTGACAGTTGTCAAGAAAGCTGTCAACAAATGAGATGAAAATGATTGTTAAGACTTATAACCGCAAAGTACAAAATAAACAAATAACCCGATTTATTAAATTTCTTATCACTAATTTGATTTGTAGTTACTCTTTTCTGGTTTCTAACTTTCCATGTCTGAATTGATTGAAACCTTAATACATTTTCAAAAGTGTACAAAAATTTCTGGCTGTCCATTAATTTTGACAGCTATTTGTTTGTTGTCAAATGTCAAAATATCTGAATTTAGCATTGAAAATCTAATTAAAATCTTGAAAAACCGGTAAAATGAAGGAAAACCATTTAGACTCATTTGTTGACAGCTTTCTTGACAACTGTCAATAATAAAAATATCAATTCTGACTCAGATTCGGATCGAGCGATGTCTAATCCGTAAGACTACCAAGTTTGAGAACGTCAAATATATTACCGTCTTTGTCGTTTTTTTTGCTTCAAACTTCTTATTATACAAATTGACGCTACGCCGTTAATTTTTATCTAAATGACTTGAATTTTAATATGCCTGAGAGCTTCTAACAGTTATCTTGAAATATTATTAGGTCTAAATGATAAAAAGTTATGCATAAAGTATCGGAATAAGCAATTTTCCCATTTAAAATATGTGCATATATTGTGCCCTCTGGTGGCACGTTTTAACGTCATTTGACGAAACTGGGACTCAACTCAATTTTAAAAAATTTATTATGAGTAGTTTTAGAGGGTGCGAACATCAAATTTCCGACTTTGCGAAAATAACGGAGACCGTAATGTATATATATATATATATATATATATATATATATATATATATATATATATATATATATATACAAAAATTCATATATAACAAAAATCCGGAAAATGATTCTGAGCGCATATTTGGTAAATGTGATATTATTAACTAAGAGTATGTAAATTATCTATCAGAAATCCCTCTAAATTATCATTTTTGAAACAAGTAACGATACAAAAACGAAAAGTCATTAGAAAATTGTTTACGTGTTGAAACAAATAATAATATCCGAAAGAAAAACACTATTCTTGTAAAAAAAACACGGTTTTGATTTGCGCGAGCTCTAATTGTTATTTAAATGGGCTCATATTTTGGGAATCTTTCTAATTTATTGTCTTTTAACTTATTTTTTATGACTCAGCTCATTATTTAAACATTCGATTTTTTTGAGTCACCCTAATATATATTAGGGTGTCCGTTATTTTCGCAAAGTTGGAAATTTCATGTTCGCACCTTCTAAAACTACTTATAATAATTTTTTTTAAATTGAGTTGAGTCTCAGGTTCGTCAAATGACGTTTAAACGTGCCACCAGAAGGCACAATATTTGCACGTATTTTAAGTGGGAAAATTGCTTATTCCGATACTTTTATGCATAATTTTTTATCATTTAGACTTAACAATATTTTAAGATAACTATTAAAAAGCTTATGAAATAAGCTGTCAGGCATATTAAAATTCAAGTCATTTAGATAAAAATTAACGGCGTAGCGTCAATTTGAATAATAAGAAGTTTGAAACAAAAAGAAACCACAGTAGCTTTTCAAAGAAATCTTGGAGTAAAATCAATGGCATGCGGCTTAATTTAGTTTCTTTCATAAATATAATAAAGAAAAAAACATGCTACAATTCACTTAACTCTGAATTAAGTAAATAAATTCACATTATCTGTCAGAAATTGACAAGTTAAATGTCAAATCAATTAAAATTCATCAATTATGTTGAATATTGCCCCATGACTTTAAAAAATCAATAGCGTTCATTATTTGTCATGGAAATTAATGAATTAATAAGTGATAATTGCACTAGTGTAATTATAGCGGTAATTTTCTATATACAAAAACTGACAGTTTAACTCTATTTTTTTTAGTTACCTAGCAACTAGGTTGTCTGACACATAATAATGAAATGAACAGGACCAGATTAACACTATGAGGGCACAACATGTTTTGCCTCCCTCCCGCGTTTCAAGAAAATTATTCTTTATTCATAGAATAAAGTAATCTTGTTTGTAAATCATTTATAATTGTATGTACTATTGTTTTTTAACTGTACAGTTGAAAAGAGAACAGAAGGTTATTGCTAGGAAAATAAGTAAATGAATATTGACTCTATTAGCACCATTGTATATTCAGAATATAGCGAATATAATATATTTTATGGCATATATAAAATGAATTGTATATACTGTTTATGATTAACAATGCGTTTTTATTTTTTCCAATGATGTTGTATTTAAACAAATATTACATTATGTTACTTGCTACGACTGTACACACTGTCACTCGTCGGACATCTTTTCTTCTCTATCTTGGAAAGTAGTTTTGATACATAGGAATAAAGTTAGATACACTTCTTCTTATTATTCTAAAGTTATACATTATCAAGAACAACATTATCCTGAACATCCCGACCGCCTTGAAAGACTACTTTCAATTTATAAAATAAGAAACAATGAGTCTTAATTATTTCACATTTAAGTTAAGTCTATTTAACCGTAGCTATAGTTCATCTTCGGTATTTAATGGTAACACACAGCACTTATTTACAGGCCTTTTATATAGTCCACTCTTACATTTCACAGTCACCACTCTCACTATATTGTCTGCTCCAGGGTGTACATCAACGACTCGCCCGGTGTTCCATTGCAAGGGAGGGGTGTTGTTGTCCACTAGCAGAACAATATCGCCTGGTTGTATATTCTTGTTCTTTTTTCTCCATTTGCTTCTGGTTTGAAGCTGGTGCAGATATTCACGATGCCATCTTTTCCACAGATGTTGCTTAACCTTCTGTAAATGTTCCCAACGCGACAAACGATTGCTTGGGATCTTAATTAAACATTTTTCTATTGGCCCTATTAGCAAATCTCCTATTAGGAAGTGAGCTGGGGTTAAGGGATTTAAATCATTAGGGTCTGCTGATAAGGAGGATAAGGGTCTTGAATTCATTATCGCTTCTATTTCAGTCAGTAACGTATAGCATTCTTCGTACGTTAATATCAAGTTGTTCGTTACCTTTGCAAAATGTGTCTTCATCGATTTGACGGCAGATTCCCATAGTCCCCCAAAATTCGGGCTTTTGGGTGGAATGAAATGCCAGGTTATTTGGTTTTGTCTGCATTGGTTTGTAATGTCGTCTTCGTTATTTTTTATGAACTTATACATTTCCCTTAATTTTGCGTTTGCTCCCACAAAATTGGTAGCATTATCCGAATACAAGTCCGAGCATAAACCTCGTCTAGCCATAAAACGTTTTAAGGCTGCTATAAACGCTTCTGTGGTGAGATCAGAAACCAACTCCATGTGAGCTGCCTTAGTGCTAAAGCAAACAAAGATAGCAACATACGCCTTTGTGATAATTGGTTTCCCTCTACGTTTCCCTTCTTTCAATTGAATAGGTCCTGCGTAATCTACTCCAGATATCAGGAACGGCCTACTTACTTCAGTAACCCTAGGTTTGGGTAGGTCTCCCATGAGTACTTCTTCAAGTTTAGGTTTGTATCTAAAACATATAACACATTTACGTAGTATCTTCTTGACTACTCGTCTTCCTGAGAGTATCCAGTACTTCGTTCTTAGTGAGGCTAATACGTGTTCAGTTCCGCTATGAAGTAGTTTTTGATGTTCTCGTCGAACTATCAAGGTTGTTACGTGATGGCTTGCTGGTAACACATATGGATGTTTTTGCTCCGCTGTTATATTTGCGTTCTTCAACCTTCCTCCTACACGAATTAAACCATTTGTATCCATGAACGGATTCAAATTCAGTAATTTGCTATTTTTTGGTAATGCTGCCTTATTACGTAATGCTTTAACTTCCTGTTCGAATGCTTTTCCTTGAATTAATGAAATTATTTTTAATAATCCCTGATTCAATTCATCTACAGTCAATGCCTTTCTTAATTCTTCAGGTTTCTGTTTACGTTGATGAATAAATCTTAAAACGTATGCTATCACCCTTTGCAACTTTTCGATAGAAGAAAATCTTGTTAATACTGATAATTCTTCTCTTATCACAGTATTTGACATGCAAATTTTATATTCTAATGATGTTTCATAGTTTTCATTTTCTGCTGGTGTCGGCCAATTGTTTTGCTGTAACCATTTGGGTCCCTTCCACCAACGGTCACAGGTTAGCAATATGTCAGCTGACAATCCACGGGATATAATATCTGCAGGATTATCCTGACTATTGACATGGTTCCATGTTGCTTCTGCAGTTAGTTCTTGGATTTCCGCGACTCGGTTCGACACGAACGTTTTCAATTGATGAGGTTGTGTTTTCAACCACGACAGTACTATCATGGAATCGGACCATAAATAAACCTTTCGTATTTTACCACTTAATGCCTTTTTCAGTATGTCTAACAATTTAGCAAGTACTAGAGCACTGCATAGTTCCAGTCTGGGAAGTGTTACTGACTTCAAAGGTGCTACCTTTGATTTTGCACATATTAATGCGGTGGTAATTTCATTGTGTTTATTTTTGGACACTGCATACATGCATGCCCCATAAGCCTTCTCTGAAGCGTCACAGAAACCATGTAAATCAAATTGTTCACTTTCATTTTTTGGATTTATATTTCTATTTATCTTGAGATTATTTAAAGTTGATAACGATCTTGCATAGTTGCACCATTGGGTGTGAATAGATTGTGGTACGGCTTCATCCCAGTCTCGTTTTAGTTTCCACAATTCTTGTAACATTATCTTGGCGGTTATTATAACTGGTCCCACCAGTCCTAACGGATCGAAAATAGTAGATATTTGTGACAATATCTGTCGCTTGGTAACTCGTTTTGGACTAGCTATTTGTATCCCATACTCTATGGTGTCTGATTGTGCGTTCCATAAAATTCCTAATGTTTTTATAGATTCCTCATGGTCAATTTTAAGTAGATCTTGTGTTTTGGCTCCTGATTCTAAATGTGCTAATATCTCTTCTGCGTTTGTTCTCCATTTTCTTAGATTAAATCCACCTTTAGCTAATAACTCGGTCAGTTGTTTTTGCAATTCTATTGCCGCTTCCTTGTCGTTGGTTCCGGTTAATACATCGTCCATATAGAAGTCTCTTTCCAAGGATACCCTAGCTAATGGATATTGCATACCGTCTTCGATTGCCAATTGTTTTAAAACTCTGGCTGCCAAAAAGGGAGCCGACGCTGTGCCATATGTAACGGTGTTTAGGTTATAAATTTTTAGTTTTTCGTCCGTATTTTCTCGCCAACAAATTCTTTGGAAACATCTATCTTCTGGTCGTACTAGAATTTGCCGGAACATCATCGCGATGTCTGCCGTGATTACGTACTCATGTGACCTGAACCTTAAAATTATATTAAGTAATTCATCTTGTATTGTTGGCCCTACTAACAATTCATCATTCAGTGAAACGCCTGTAGTTGTTTTGAAGGATCCATCGAAGACTACTCGGAGCTTCGTAGTTAGACTATCTTCTTTCAATATCGGGTGATGAGGAAAGAAAAAATAAGTTCCAAACTCTTCTGGCTTATATTCTGGTATTTCTGTCATATGACCTAATGATTCATATTGTCTCATGAATTCACAATATTTTAATTTCAACTCTGAATTGTTGTTCAATTTTCTTTCTAAATAACAGAATCTGCTTTCCGCTCCTTGCTTCGAATCACCCAGGTTTTGTAATTGCCTTCTGGGTAGCGCTACTATGAATCTTCCTTCTTGATCTCTGGCATATGTTTCTCGAAATTGAGTTTCGCATTCCATCTCCTCCTTCGAGAGGCTTATCTTTTTAGATAATTCTTCTGTCTTCCAGAATTTTTCTAACTGCCTTTCTATACTAGTGTTCATTGTATGGTGCGAACTGACGCTTTTCATAGGCTGTGAAATACATCCTATTGGACCTGAAATCACCCATCCCAATAAGGTTTTTTGCATGATAGGTTTATCTCTTCCTAACCGTATTTGTCCAACACATAACAATTCCCAAAATATATCTGCTCCCAGCAATATGTCTGTTTCCTTTGGAATATTAAAATTTGGATCCGCTAACGTAATTGTATCTGGAAATTTTATGGTTGTTTTGTCTATTTGTACTGATGGCACGGAATGTGTAATTTTACTAAGAACCAAACAATTTAATGTGGCTTTAAAGTTGTTGTGACGAGATTTAATTTCCAGTTTCACTGCTTCTGAAATGTTTGTCAATGCATTTCCAACGCCATGTACTGGAATGTTACGTTTTTCTCCCTTTAGTCCTAATTTTTTCATCAAACTTTTGGATATAAAACTGGATTGAGAACCCGAGTCTAGCAGGGCTCTAGCTTCAAATTTCTGGTTGTTTTTTCCATAGACATGTATAATAGCTGTGGATAAAAGTACTTCATAGGCTTGTTTTTGTGTTGCATGAGTAGATACTATCGATTCTTCTTGGGACTCGTTGGAGATTTCACTTTTTGCTTGTGGTTCCTTTTGTGACGTACTTGTTTCTTGACTTACATGTAATAGTGTATTATGTTTCTTACTACATTTTCTACAAGTCGAGGACGATTTGCAGTCACGTACATAATGTCCTGATTTAAAACAATTCAAGCATAAACGTAATTCTCGTACTTTGGATGTGCGGTTTGCTGCTGACAGCGCCAGAAATTTGTCACATTTGAATATATTATGTGAATCATTACAGAGACTGCATGGTTGCGTTACAGCTGTGCATGATATATTCTTCCGGTATGTATTTGACCTTTGAAACTCGGATCTATTAACCTTATCCGCTATTTCATAAATTTGACACCGATTTTGTAAAAATTTAATAAAGTCTTTAAATTTTGGCTTTTCTGTTATATACTTGTTTATAATTTCGACTTCCCATTCGCTTTTCAACTTTGATTCTATTTTTGTTGATAGTAAATGTATTAGGATAGTATCCCATGTTTGGACGGGTTCTTTTAATGCTTCTAAGGCACTCAAATGTATTTGAAATTGATCTATAGTTTGTCGTAATGTATTCTCTTTGTTATTGTTCGGAACGTTGAATAACGCTTTCATGTGTGTGTGAACAATTATCCTTGTATTCTCATATCTATCTAGTAGCATTTGCCATGCAGCTTCATAATTTTCATTTTTTGTTTCTAAGGCGGAAACCAACTTAAATGCATCCCCTTGTAACGAGCTTCTCAAATAACGGAATTTTTCAATCGTAGTTAAACTGTTGTCTTCGTGAATGGTTGACACAAAATTGTCCTTAAACGCTAACCATTTTGTGTAATCCCCATCAAACTTGAGTAATGTTAACGTTGGTAATTTTGTTCTAACACTATGCGTTAATTCTGTTGAGGGTGCTTGCTGCCTCTGATCTTGTGACGATCTAATCATAGTTGATGCTAAAATATCCTTTGCTCTGGCTATTGTGTCGTAATATATCTCACTGAAATCGTTTCGTACTTGATCGTCAATGTTTTCTGGATCATCTTGTAATGTTTCTATTTCTAGCTGCGTTTCTTCAAATTTTTCCAATAGTGGAAGTGCAACTTCTAGCCTTGTCTGCAGATTAGTAAGACTATCTGTTTCTACGTCGTACTTATCAACGAATTTCTTGAAATTGGTCAGCGATGATTTTATACTTCTACGTTTTAATTTTAATTCTTTGGTCATTGTTGTTTGTTTCTAGTTGCGTTACTTTACTGCCTTACAGGAATACAAATTGGATAAAAAGGAATTATAAGAGATTTGCTTACCTTGCTAACTGACGAATTTCCAATATTTGAAACAATGAAGATTTCAAATTGTGCTGAATGCGGTCCTGTTTGATTCGAGATGCAATGTTCGTCAACGAACTCCAATTCTGAGTGCGACCCTGCTCTTTGTGAGATGCAACGCACTGTCATCCGCTTCACTATGCGCTGCGTAAATGTTTGTCTTGTAAACACTTTACACTTTCTAATTTTACTTTTGCACTTGCTTACTGGCACAAAAATCCATGTTCGAAGGACCAAAATATGTTTATGATTAACAATGCGTTTTTATTTTTTCCAATGATGTTGTATTTAAACAAATATTACATTATGTTACTTGCTACGACTGTACACACTGTCACTCGTCGGACATCTTTTCTTCTCTATCTTGGAAAGTAGTTTTGATACATAGGAATAAAGTTAGATACACTTCTTCTTATTATTCTAAAGTTATACATTATCAAGAACAACATTATCCTGAACATATACTTTGATTTCGTCGGAATCAATTCTGTGAGTACGACACTGACGTATAACCACCTATGTCAAGCATTCGAAACTTGTCTGAGTGGAGTGGGTACGTTGTCGCCCATAGAGGGATCACTTATGGGATACTAGCCATTGCACTACACTTCGAAAATGAAGTGTTATAAGCGCGAATTTTTCGTCTTTAATATAAAATCAACTAATTCTTGACCACCTTTAGAAATGACAAGCAGTTAGGCATACGCAAACTTATATATTCCAGTAGTTTCGTCACTTCGTTATTTTGTATCCAGATAAATTTTCATATGAGGTAATGGCTCAATGGTATCAAGTCGGGCAGTGGATCCAAAGAACCCTGGTTCGATCCCCACAGCCGACAAAACATTTTCACCAATTTAAAATTACCCCTGTGGATCCCCCACCACTAATATCTTTAGGAGCCGTGATTTGACGGCTGGTAGCCGCACTTCACGCGCTTAAATATACCACTTACCAAGATCTGCTTCGGTAGAGTGCCAGACCCAGTAATGGGTAAAAGGCGTGATGATATATTTATTTATTTATTTATATTTGGGAAGCCAACAGAAAAACCCAATAATAGGCTTCCACAACATATGAATTTTACAACATATAATAATAAAGACGATAATTCATTTACAATAATGATAAACAAGAAAATTATAAATTTGAATTAGAATCAGAGCGATTTAAAGCTGTTTTAAATTGTGATACAGTTAAAAAGAAAAGATCCAACTGCTGATAGTTCCTATTATATGTTTCCATAATCCTATTAACTGTCAAGTTTTTGTAATTATTAGTATTGCATTTTGCAACATTAAACAGATTTTTATTCCTTGTATTTGTTTGTGGAACATGGAAATTAAAGTTGTTTAAAATATTAAGACCGTCTATATGATTGTTTACAATTTTAAATAATAGGAGCATGTCAGCTGTTAGTCTTCTCTGTTCAAGAAACTGCAAATTTAATTCTTTTAATATGTTTTTGTAATCTTCATTCGTAGTGAAGAATTTATATTTTAACATATTTACAAATTTTTTTGCACAGATTCCAGAAGAGTGGTATTTTTAGTGTAAGTAGGATTCCATATCTGAGAAGCATATTCAACAATAGGACGTACTAAAGATTTGTACAATAATAAAAATGGTTCAATTGTAGTGAAATTTTTACATAATCTGAAGACAAATCCTAATATTTTATATGCTCTATTAACAGTAGAATCAATATGTTCATTCAATAATAATTTACAATCAAAAAGAATACCAAGATCCCTAATGGTGGTTTTACGCTGTAGAGTATTATTTTGCAACATATAATTAAAATGAGTAACATTTTTATTTCTGGTATAACTTACAACGTAACATTTAGAAATATTAAGAGCTAAATCGTTCTCAGTACAGTATACTTCCAATTTATTAAGTTCTTTCTGTAACAAATCACAATCATTAAAGGACTCTATACATTTATAAATCTTTAAGTCATCTGCATACAGTAGAAATTCGCAGTCATGAAAGTGATTGGATATAGTGTTAATATATATATTGAAAAGTAATGGCCCTAAATGTGACCCTTGAGGTACACCAGAAGTGACGTTTATAATTCTAGATTTAAAACCATTAACATACACTAACTGAGAACGATTTTTTATGTATGAATCAATCCACCGCAAAAGACAACCATGAACACCGTAGGATTCCAGCTTTTTTATAAGTAGGATGTGATTAACCCTATCAAAGGCTTTGCTGAAATCAGTGTACACAACATCAACTTGTTTTTTATATCTAAACACTTTCCTACGTACTCACTGAATGGAATCAGATTGTTTAGAATAGATTTTTTACTACAAAATCCTGTTTGTTTAGGAGTTATTATTGAATTAAAATCAGGTTTAATTTTATTAACGACTAGGTGTTCCAAAATTTTACCAAAAACAGACAATATGGAGATAGGCCTGTAATTGGCTATATTTCTTTTATCGCCGGATTTATAAATAGGCGTGATATGGGATAATTTCCAAATTTCGGGAAATATACCCGTCTGAAGCGATTGGTTAAATAATAAAAATAATGGATAGGACAGATAATACGCACATGTTCTTATAAAAATAGGGTGTATTTTGTCAGGTCCACATCCTTTATTAATGTTTATTGTGGTTAGATATTGTAAAATGTCTTCTTCTTGAATTCTTATGTGCCCTATATTAAAATTTGTAGAGATGTGAGGCGTGTCATTATTATTTTGTTGAGTTGTGTACACTGATTCGAAATATGTTGCGAAAAGATCACTTATTTCATTACCGGATAGAGCTGTATCATTATTAAGAAACATTGAATTTGGTAGGCTAGTATCCTTCCGTAGAATTTTTGTATGCTGCCAGAAGTATTTAACATTATTTTTAATATTATTTTCAATAAATTTGAGATAGTTACGGTGGTCTTGATACATTATGGTTTTCATTCTTTTGCGGAGTATTGAAAAAGTGTTGTAGTCATGAAAGTTACCATAAATTTTCCATTTCTTGTGATGTTTATCTTTTTCTTTAATAATTTTTATGAGAGAATTGGAAAACCATTGCGGATATTTTTTGTTTTTACAATTGTATGTGGGACAATAAGAGTCTAGAAAGCCGTAAATAATGTCGTAAAATACTTTAACATTATCATTAACATTTTTATGTATGAGTTTAGAATCCCAGTTGACAGCAGATAATTTATAAATAAGACTTTCATGATCACATTTATTAAAATTATATCGTGAAATATTATTACGCAGAAGCGGTTTAAAACATAAGAAATCACAGTTAATTTCTAAAGCGGGATGAAAAGGATCTAATTTGCTGATAGGTTCATTACATTTAGAAACGTTAATATTAAAAGTACATAGAATTAAATCCAACTTAATGCCCTGATGATTATATATGATGATATACGAGGTGTGGCTATTAAATAACGAGACTGATGCTGTTTTAACATTTTATTTTTATTCCATACCTATTTACTTATTATCACTTTCAATATACACCCCTCCTCTATTCCTACAATGCTCCATCCGAATCTTCCTGCGTTCGAAACAATGCTGGAAGTGTTCTTCTGTCAGCTCCTCCAGAACGCGTGCCGATTTCTCTTTCCAAGCTCAAATCTTCTTGCTATTAAGGCAAATTTCACCTTAGGAAACAGATAGAAGTCGCACGGTGCAAGATCCGGCGAATAAGGAGGATGGTTCAACACTGGAATGCTGTACTTGGCTAGAAACCTCTTGACAGACATTGCAGAATGAGCCAGAGCATTGTCTTGATGGAGAACCCATATGTCGTCCTTCCAAAATTCGGATACTTCTTTCAATAACTTATAAGTTTCAGTAGCAATTTGGCTAAATTTCATGTGAAATTTCACAACAATTCGTTGCTCTAATGTTGCACTTAACATTTTTCCGGCGAAAGAAAAAAACAACTTTAATGAGAACGAAAGCTACGGCTATACGGATTTGTTTACAGAAGCGATGGGTACTGCATTCGAAAGAGAAAGCTTCACGCTAAAAAGATGATAGTCGCTGGCTTTTGTAGCAACGTCAGCCTCGTTATTTAATAGCCACACCTCGTATATATAAGAATTAGTTGATTGACAATATTGTCTGATGGTAGATATTAGAAATAATTTTTGAAAGAGGATCTTCAACTAAAGATTGCACGAAAAAAGCATGAGTATTCACCGAGTGTTTGTAGCTCAATTGGTTATAGTAGTTACCCAGCGAGTGAAAGGTTCTACGTTCAAATCCCGACGATCGCCCATAGCTTTTTCAAAAATTATTTCTAAAATAAATATATCATTACGCCTTGTACCAAATTGTGTGGCACTCTGTCGTAGCAGATCTTGATACTTTACTTGTTATGTGAGTTACCGGCCCCGAGGATTTTAGCGGAAAGGGAACCACGAGGGTAGTTTTAACGCAGTGAAAATTGTTTTTTCTTATTGTATGATGATTCCCTTCTAACATCTACAAAAATTGCTCACCGAAAAGTCAATGCACGCCACTGGCACTTCGTTTAGTAATTCCCGTTTTACATTCAGCAAGCGCCACCTTCAATTGCAAGTTTTACGTTCAACTAATTGCACCAGAATGTTGTAGGAGAACATTTTTTCACTTTACATTCAGCAACTTGCAACTGCAATATGATATAAATTTATTTACAAATTTTTGGCGTTACTAACTTCATATTATAAATATACTTACTATCAATGACGTATAATACTAGACGAAATATGCTGTATTCAAGTCAAGGCAGTGTTGTGAAGCAGAAAGGGATGGAATAACTTGTGGGTGAGGCGGGTGCGCGCACACTTTGATATTATGCAAGTTGCAAACATTTGTGTAGTAATTTTTATATTCAATTATTTACTTTTCATACATCAAAGTAAAGGTTAGTTTTTGACATATTAAGTGTTTTGTATACGTAGTTTTGTATTTAAAGAAATAAAATGCTCGCGCCTGATAACTGCCATCAACATAAATGCAACCTGTATAACATCAACTTGTACTCGCTCCTTGCCGCGCACCCGCCTCATCAACCAATTATTCTATCCCTTTCTGCTTCACAACAAACGCCGTTGTTATCCGTCTAGTTATGTTTTGTCTGAGCTTACTATCTATATACCGCTGATGCTCGTATTTTACATTAGAAAGTTGCATCCGCTATGAAGGGAGATAGATGTATACATCCATCGCTCTAATAGAGTTTCGCCCTCGTAATGCGCAGACGTGTTTACATAAGTGTCCCAAAGAAATATATCGAAAGAGGCATAAACTAATTAGACACAAGTGCGTACTCAAATATTTGCTTAGGAGGCACAAAAATAATATCAATTAGATCTTCTGGTTATGAAATGAATTTTAAATTAACAATCCGCAAATATTTTAAAATACATTCAGTTTTTATTAAATTGTACTCAAAATTAGACACAAGTATATATATATATATATATATATATATATATATATATATATATATATATATATATATATATATATATATATATATATATATATATATATATATATATATATATATATATATATATATATATATATATATATATATATATATATATATATATATATATATATATATATATATATATATATATATATATATATATATATATATATATATATATATATATATATATATATATATATATAAATATCATCACGCCTTCTACCCATTACTGGGTGTGGCACTCTGCTGAAGCAGATCTCGGTAAGTGATATATTTTGCGCGTGAAGTGCGGTTACCAGTCGTCAAATCACGGCCCCCAAACATGTTAGTGGTGGAGGAGCCACAGGGATAGCTTTTTCAAATTATGAAAATTTGTATATATATATATATAGATTAGCACGAGAGGCCTTGGAGGCCCTGGGCTTGGTTTACTACGCTTCTCCATTCTTCTCTGTTTGCTGCTTTGGTTTTCCAATTTTTCAGTCCCATCGCATTTAGATCATTTTCTACTTCTTTCAACCATCTTTCTTTTGGCCTACCCCTTTTCTTTTTTCCACCTTGCATTCTTGCTATAACTCTTTTCGGGTTTCTTTCTTGAGGCATCCTTTCAACGTGTCCTAACCACCTTATTCTCTGCATTTTGATGTTTGTTGTAATATTTGGTTCTCCGTAAGCTTCTTCTATTTCATTATTTGTTATTCTTCTCCAGAGATTCTCATCTTTAACTCTTCCATATATCTTCCGCAGCACTTTGCGTTCCCATATTTGCAGCTTCTGTTCATCCAACTTAGTTAGTGTCCAAGTCTCACTACTATACATCACTGATAGCATAAACTAATTAGACACAAGTGCATACTCAAATATTTGCTTAGGGCGCACAAATATAAAATAAATTATATCTTCTGGTTATGAAATAAATTTTAAATTAACAATCAGCAAATATTTCAAAATACCTTCAGGTTTTATTAAATTGTACACAAAATTGTATTTTTGAATGTCAAATGACAACTAGTAAATAAAAACTGCTGCGATTTTGTTCAGTTTTACGGTTTTATAGTGTTACAGAACCGCACTGCAAGGACGGTAGGAGTAAACAAAATTAAAACTTCAATAACAGCAAAATTGTTATTGGTTTTTATATAGGACCAATTTAGAGTACATTGTTCGTATATAAGACCACACAAACAACAACTCGGCATGTTAAAACTCAACTATTACTGCTCGCAACGAAGTACAGCAACAGAATGACAAAGAGATGTGGGTATAAACACGTGGCAAACAGACAACCGCTTGTTTTTGAAACAGGAACGTCCGCTATTGGCTGTAGCCAATCTTGTTGCAGCAATTTGAGCATACGCATTTACTACAATATATTCTATTAATTAGAGAGATAGAAATATATAT
Organism: Pterostichus madidus; assembly: GCA_911728475.2. NCBI lineage: Eukaryota > Metazoa > Arthropoda > Insecta > Coleoptera > Carabidae > Pterostichus > Pterostichus madidus. The sequence continues at coordinate 16,129,624 of OU452319.1, forward strand.
CTGTCTCCCTTCATAGCAGACATGAAAAATACAGAATCAGCTGTATGTAGATAGTAAGTATATGATATTATATCAGCTTATCCTCTTATATCACTTGTATTATTGACAGATATTTTATATGTTGTTTCATTGATATAAAAATTTATTCTTATAAGTATTTACACAATTATTTGCAATGCAGTAAATCATTTTAATATTCTTTACCGAACTTTATCGTTTTTGACATTTTTATTAAGATGGTAGCATTATAACAAACTTAAAATTACTAGAAATAATTATTAATGACCTTGCAACTCTTACAAAAATTAGAACACGTTCTAATTCATGCAAAAGGTTGCTGCAAGATTGCTTCTGTCTTTTGCACTTGCAATTTCTGTAGTGTAACTAGGGTTGTCACCTCAGAACTAAGGCCGTGTACAAAGTAGCATTTTGACATTTAAGATTTAGGAATTGGGGAAACAAATTAGGAATTCACATAAGTACAACTTCGAATAGTATACTACTAACGACATCTGCAGTCTGTAGGTTGAATTGTTTGACGTTTAGACGTTTAGGTACTAATAATGTCGCAATCTCGAATATATATACTTCTCTATTCACGTATTTGTCAGTATAAATAATATACGAAGTACAGTGAATATGTACATCAGTTTTATTTAATAAACATACAATAATAATTACTTTTAACCTCTCTCGTCTACCGCCGGATACACACTATCTTAAAACTATCTAGAAAGTCACCATGCATCCTTAACCATTTACACAAGTTTCTTCATCTCTCACCTATCCCAACATGTTTCCACATTCGGCGTCACTCAGACAGACCCAGACACACTTGACCATAATTTATTGGTTTGAAAAACATAAACACAACCCCAAGCATTTCATTCTCACAATACTTAATATTTTCTAAAACCAATAACCATAAATTAACTAGAACGAGTAAAACTAAACACATAATTTAACAATAACAGACTAAATTATAAATATTGCCACAATTCGGCTATCCTGATGGAATGATGTTCTCATCAATTCTTGCACAAACTCGATTCTCAGCTAATTTACAAGAACATGTCTCAAACAATAACTCTTTTTGCTTCACTTGCAATTTCACTGGGCGCACATTTACACGTTTATTAGCGATTTTCATTCTATTATCGCATACCTCACAACACTTATCGCGAACCACATCAATCTCTTTAAGCGTTTTATCCACTACACTCTACACTTCACATTCACAGTAGTATCACTAGCTGATACGTAGCCCTCGTCGTGGGCTGCACCACACTCGTTATCGATCTCGTTCACCGCGCTGCTGGCTGCATCGTCCATGTCCGCATTCTCCATGCTACAGTCATCGTACACGCTATCGACACCATGAATTTCACGAGATGCGACGCTCGCATTCACGTCACTACTTCCATCGCATTCACGTCACTACTTCCATTAAAATCAAACGCGACTATCACGTTGTCCATATTATCGGGCGCATCATCCATGTCTACGGACACGACATTCTGGTAATCGACGCCAGTGGACTCTCTGTCCTCTCCGGAAAACTCTCGAAATTCGCTCCGCTCGACTTCTTCACCAATGACCAGTAAATTGTGACACGTAGCATTGTCAGCTGCGACCACCTCGTCGCTAATACCCTCGGGCACGTCATCCACGTCTTCGGACACGACGTTCTGGTAGTCGGCGTCATTGGCCTCTGTGCCTTCACCGGAATACCCTCGGAACTCGTTCTGCTCGACCTCATCGGACACGATGCCCAAATTAAGTTCGCTACTCACACATGTAGTGATATTTCCGCTGCAGGTAGCATCGCCCTCGGCAGCTAGAACACTTTTCTCTTCTGCTGACGATGCTGTAACTTCTGCATCAATCATTACGTCGTCGCACTCAGCTAAATAGTGATTCTCAACCATACCAAAATCAGACGGCATCCTCGCCGGCAACTTGATCAGCGACTCGAACACTACGTTGCTCGACGTCTCCGCGAACTGCAATTTCGCACCACGACACGGGTTGCTCTTCGGCAACGGTTTCACAATTTTTACACACGATTTTATAGAGTTTACATTTTCTAATTTTGATGTTTTGACCGAAATACACAAATTGTTTTTACTTTCTTTCTTAGGACAATCGCGCGAATAATGTCCATCCCCCGAACAATTAAAACACTTTAATACGTTTCTTTTATTCTCGAATTTATTCGCCATATGTCCTATTTCACCGCACGCGTAACATTTTACAATAACTTCTCGTCGATTTTCTTTAATGTTTTGACTTTATGAACTTCTTTGTTACTGTCTCTGTGTCTATCACGCCCAACTGTCTCTGTCACTTTTTACTTTATTGCCGAAATCATCAACACTTTGAATTACCTCTATCAATTCATACACCGTTTTATACCGAAACAACGTACCGAGAAACACACGATACTCCGAACTATCTAACCCGTCAACAATCCACTCGATTGTTTCACATTCTTTCATTTTTGCATGATTGCAGCGTGCAAACTTCTCGTACACATACTCGAGTACATCTTGAGTGTATCTCCGACGATAGTTTTGAGCTTCCAGCCTCAAGCTCATCGCGGACTATCGACTCGGGAACGTTTTCTGCAAGAGCCTCTTCCACTCGCTCCAGGTCCGGTTACCTACGGGGACGCTGTCTCGCCAGCTCCTCGCAGCTCCGCTTAAGTTGCCCAGGGCATAATGCCGAATCTCGACGTCGTTCCATCGGTAAAGGCGCTGAAACTTTTCCAGCTTGGCGATATACTCTCCAATATCGCAACCCTTTACTGGATCGAACACCGGCAATAACTCACGTACACCACCCAGATGTACGCCCCTGGCACCTACGCAGGTACCGCTGCGACCACTGCTGCAACTCTACGTTTCCGCTTCCTGTTGTCCACGTCTTGCAGCCATCGTTAAATAATTGTAAAGTTAACTCACACGAATAAAACTAACACATGCACTACTTTTCCAAGAGACACGAGCACAATCTCAGGCACTTTGAGTTCAATCCCACTGTTACAGTTCAAACTCAGACACTTTGAATTCTACCCCACTTCTGATAATTGTCGCAATCTCGAATATAAAACAATCTATCCTCTTCTGATAATTGTCGCAATCTCGAATATATAAAACAATCTATCCACTTCTGATAATTGTCGCAATCTAGAATATAAAACAATCTACCCTCTTCTGATAATTGTCGCAATCTCGAATATATATAAAACAATATATCCACTTCTGATAATTGTCTGTATATGATGTAATTTTTCTATGATTAATGCTCCTTCTGCACTTCTCTATTCACGTATTTGTCAGGATAAATAATAGACGAAGTACAGTGAATATATACATCAGTTTTATTTAATAAAGATACAATAATAATTACTTTTAACCTCTCTCGTATATCGCCGGATACACACTATCTTAAAACTATCTACAAAGTCACCATGCACCCTTAACCATTTACACACGTCTTTTCATCCCTCACCTATCACAACATGTTTCCACATTCGGTGTCACTCAGATAGACCCAGACACACTTGACCATATTTTATTGGTTTGAAAAACATAAACACTACCCCAAGCATTCCATTCTCACAATACTTAATATTTTCTAAATAATTTGGTTAGCAACAGAATAAACAACACTCGTCCGTCAAATTTGTGTTTCATTTCGTCTTTTGACTGGTTATTTGGAGTTGGATTTATATAGACTGTTTTCCACCGGATTGCTAGCATATCATTTTACTAAGATAAGTGTTATCTTTTCTTTTTATAATAATTTAGATTTTTGTAGTATATTTTCTTTTCATTTCGTTATTTGTTTATATTAGTTACGTACTTAGAAACGCTAAGTTATGTTTTGTTCTTGTATGATTGACGGTTGACAGGTGTCAATGTAATTTATTTATTTCTTTTTATTTCTATTTTCCTTTATAGTTAAGGATAAGTTTGGTAAGCTACCTTAACTTCTACCCTATTACCGAGAGAACCCTTCTTTTACTATCTTTTGTTTAAATGAGGAATAAATGGGAAAAATTTGATGAATGTAAGTTTGGTACATGGAATGTTCGTGGTATAACTGGGAAAGAAATTGAATTGATGAATGCAATGCGTGTGTATAATGTAGATGTTTTGTGTGTAAGTGAGACTAAGAGGAAAGGCTGTAGTGAGGAAGAGGTGGATGGAATGTTTTGCTTGTGGTCGGGTGTAGCTGAGAATGAACGTGCAAAGCATGGAGTAGGTGTGCTTGTTAGTGAAAGAATGAAACCGTTTGTAAGGGATTATGACTGTATTTCATCTAGAATTCTTTGGCTGAGATTAAAGGTAGGCTTTCATAGAATCTTCGTTGTGTCAGTTTATGGCCCAACTGAATCTGAAAATGATCTCGAAAAAGATCGGTTTTGGAATTTGTTAGATAGTGTGACTGATTTGTGTGATCCAGGTGAGAAAGTTATCGTATGTGGTGATTTAAATGGTTGGGTGGGAGTAAAGAGAAGCATGTCTGGAAATGTTTTGGGTAAGTTTGGTGATGTGAGAGAGAATGAAAATGGTAGGAAAATAGTATCTTTCTGTTTGGAGCGTAATCTCTTTGTTTCCAACTCTGTTTTTAAACATAAATTAGCTCATTTGTATACATGGGAGAATATGCGTGAGAATAGACGAAGTGTAATTGATTTTATTTTGTACGATGAACGATTGAGAAGTTTAGTTATAGATACGCGTGTGAAGCGTGGTGCTGAATTGGGTACGAATGACCATTATTTGGTGGTATCGCGTATACGTCTGGATAAATGTTGGCGGATGAGGGTGAAAGGTGCCGAAAAAATGTTTCGTGTGAAATCCAGTGTACTGCAGAATGAGGATGTTAGAGATAGGTTTGTTGAGAAAATTAATGAATCTTTGCCTGTATGTGAGCTTAATTTTGAATGCAGCATAAATGATGTTTGGTTAAAATTTAAGGATACAGTTCTTAAATGTGCAAAAGAAGTTTGTGGTGAGTGTAGATTAGGCTCTTGTCCAAAAAATGCATGGTGGAATGATGAAGTAAAAGAGGCGATTGAGGAGAAAAAGAGAGCATATTTGCGTTTTCTAAATGTAAAAGATGTGCCTGGAAGTTTACGTGATGAATGCTTGCTGGAATACAAGAGGTTAAATAAATGTGTTAAGAGAGTAGTGAGAGAAAGTAAGGCACGTTTTGATGACTTGATGAGTGAAAGATTGACAAATGATTTTAGTATGAATAAAAGAATGTTTTGGTTGAGTGTGAAGAGATTGAGAGGTGGTAATTTAAGGGCAGTGAAAGCGATTAAAAGTGCTAATGGTGAGTTACTGTGGAATGAGTCAGATGTTAGGAATAGATGGTGTGAGTATTTTAGGGCTTTATATGGTAGCATAAATGGAGGGAATGGTAGTAGTGAAAATGTTAGAGAAAATGTTAGTGGTGATGATTGGGATATAGATGAGAGTGATGTTAGTTTTGCATTGATGCGTCTGAAGAATGGTAAGGCTCCTGGTTTGGATGGTATATCGAATGAGATGTTGAAATATGGAGGTGAGAGGTTATTTGACTGGTTAGTTTATTTGTTTAGATTTTGTTTAAAACGGTGTGTGGCTCCTGATGATTGGAAACGTGCTGTCATTTGTCCTTTATTTAAAGGCAAAGGTAGTTCGAGTGAATGTACTAATTTCCGTGCGATAAGTTTGCTGAGTGTGGTAGGGAAGTTGTACGGGAAGATTCTTATTCATAAGGTACGAACCTTAACCATTTCCAAGATAAGCGATATGCAAGGTGGTTTTTTGCCTGAGAGAGGGTGTGTGGATCAATTATTTTGTCTTCGTATGATTGTTGAGAAGTCACTTGCTAAGAACAAAAAGGTGTTCTGTGGCTTTCTCGATCTTAAAAAAGCATATGATAGTGTTCATCGCGAGACTTTGTGGGATGTACTTCTACAGTACGGTATAAACGGGAATTTGTTGGGGGCAATTCGTGCGTTGTATGATGGTAGCGAGGCTGCGGTGAGAGTTGATGGTAGATTGAGTGATTGGTTTTGTATAGATGTTGGTGTGAAACAAGGTTGTGGGATGTCTCCGTGGCTGTTTAATTTGTATATGGATGTGTTGTTACGAACGGCGCTGAATGGGGTGGATGGTGTACATATTGGTGATAGTGTAGTGCCTGCGTTAGCGTATGCGGATGATGTTGTTGTTATGGGTGAATCTGAAGAGCAATTGAGAAGAATGATTCTAAGTATAAATGAAGTAGGAAAAGGTTTAAATCTGTTATTAAATGTTGATAAATGTAAAGTGTTAGTGTTTGAGAAGAGTGATTTGGTGACCGACTGCAATGTTTCGGTGAATGGTGTGAGATTGGGTCAAGTGAATGAGTTTTTATATTTGGGTAGTGTGTTTTCGAGGGATGGACGTATTGATTGTGAGATTGAAAGAAGAGTATCTGCGGGTTGCAAGGTATTGGGTGCTCTGGGAACCTTTGCTCGAAATGTGAATGTATCCAGAGATGCTCGATTGAGTGTGTATAATGGTGTTTTAGTGCCTACATTGATGTATGGTAGTGAATGTTGGGTGTGGATGAAGAAACATGAACGTCGTATAACTGCTGTGGAAATGAGGTATTTGCGGGGTGTGTGTAGTTATACTAGAAGAGATCGTGTCCGGAATACATTGGTGTATGATGAGTGTGAAATTGAGAGGAATGTAGTTAGAAAAGTAGGTATAAGTCAGTTGAGATGGTTTGGGCATGTTGAACGTATGTCGAATGAGAGATTAGTGAAACAGGTATATGTTGGTGAAATTGAAGGTGAACGATTGCGTGGGCGACCTATGAATAAGTGGATGAATATGATAGAAAAATTGTTGCGTGAACGAAAGTTTCCGAGTACGAGGAACAAACGTGCTTGTATGAAAGGAATTATGAATGTGGATGAAGCAAAAGTGGTGTGTCAGGATAGGAACGTTTGGCGAAGATTAATTGCGGAATGAATCTGATGATTTCAGAAAAGCGCAGGGTTTTGGATTTCAGTTTCGTTGTTTAGTAATTTCATTAGAGTGTTTACCTGTAATTGTGTGAAATTCACTTTCAAAAACAAGCGCAGGGACGACACTCCCTTCGTTTCTTATCATTTTTATTCGTTTTCTGATCTTACATTGAGTGTTTAACTGCAATTGTGTGGAATTCACTTCCAAAAACAAGTGTAGAGCGACACTCCCTTCCTTTTTTGTCTTTTAATTCCAGTTGTTACGTAGAGTGTTTGACTGCAATTTGTGTGAAATTCACTTTCAAAAGCATGCGCAGGGCGACGCTCCCTCCCTTTCTTATCTTTTTGTTTCATTTTCTGTGACTGCTTTGTGTTGTCTTTTCTTTCATATACAAGTGTAGACTATCGCTTTCATCTTTTCTAATCTTGTAGATTCGTTGTTAGTTTCGTTATTAGATTCGTTGTTAGGAGTAAACGTGAGTAATTTGAGATTTTTTATGCATATGTTATGTACGTTGAGGAAGGAAAATGAATGGTAAGAGAATAGGAATGATGTGATTGAGGGTTGGTTGTGTGATAGTGTTTTCGAGTGTAATAGATGAATGAGTTTATATGGAGTGATCTATAAATGTGGTTGAAGTGAAGGTGGTGTGTTTGGATTAAAATGTTTGGTGATGGCTGGTTGTTTGATGGATGTGATGAGTGAATGTTTTATGAGTGATTTTAGGGTTCGTGCTACCCCATTTGTTGGGATATAGCGTGAAGATATGTATGTATGTATGTATGTTCTAAAACCAATAACCATAAATTAACTAAAACGAGTAAAACTAAACACATAATTTAACAATAACAGCCTAAATTATAAATATTGCCACAATAATAATATTTTTAATACTTTTTATACTTATACACAAATTACGGACCCATTTTTATCTTCAAAAATGCTACAGCAAATTTGACAGCCTGTAAACATCCAAAAAATATTCTTGTTTGGCCGTAATACGCATGATTTTTAATTTAGTGCTTACTAACTTCAAGGCATAGTGTGCTCTTACAAATCATAAAATCTAATTGCTAAAATCCTCAGACAAAACATAACTAGACGGATAACAACGGCGTTTGTTGTGAAGGAGAAAGCGATAGAATAACAGGTGGATGAGGCGGGTGCGCGGCAAGGAGCGAGTACAAGTTGATGTTATGCAGGTTGCATTTATGTTGATGACAGTTATCAGACGCGAGCATTTTATTTATTTAAATACAAAAGTGTATATACAAAACATTTAATATATCAAAAACTAACCTTTACTTTGATGTATAAAAAGTAAGTAATTGAATATAAAAATAACTACACAAAAGTTTGCAACTTGCGTAACATTAAAGTATACTCGCTCCTTGCCGCGCACCCGCCTCACCCACAAGTTACTCCATCCCTTTCTGCTTCACACCACTGCCCTGACTTGAATACTGCATAATTCGTCTAGTATTATACGCAAGAACGTTAAAAGGAGGGGATACGGCATTAAAGTCAAGACTATGAGACTCGACAGATTAACAGAGACAGAAGTATTATTTCCTGTACCGTGCTTAGCCCCTGCTATTGCGCATGTATTATGAAGAGATTTGAAATTTAAACAGGACAGAATACTCCCTAAAAGATTATAAATGTTTACAAGGAAACTAAAATTATCAACGTTTATTATTAGTGTGATCTATCGATTAAAATAAATATTTGTAATTGTAAAATAATTCATAAAATATTCACTCATTACATTCATCAAATAATCAGCCCTCGTCAAACATTATCACCCGAACACACCATCCTCACATTAACCACATTCATAGATCACTCCATATAAACTCATTCATTTATTACACTCGAAATCATTTATCACAATCAAACCTTAAATCACAACATTCCTATTTACTTATCATTCATCTTCTTTTTTCAACGAACATAACTTATGCATAAAACATCTCAAATTACTCACGCTTACTCCTAACAACAAATCTAATAACGAACCTAACAAAGAATCTACAAAGATTAGATAAGATAAAAGCGATAGCCTGCACTTGTATAAGAAAGAAAAGTTCAGACAATTCAGTAACTGAAAACGAAACAAAAAGATAAGAAAGGAAGGGAGTGTCGTTCCTGCGCTTGTTTTTGATAGTGAATTTCACACAATTGCAGGTAAACAGTCTAACGAAATTACTAAACTAAAATAAAAAATACTGTACTTTTCTTAAATCATTAGATTCATTCCGCAATTAATCTTCGCCAAACGTTCATATCCTGACACACCACATTAGCTTCATCCACATTCATAATTCCTTTCATACTAGCACGTTTGTTCCTCATACTCAGAAACATTCGTTCACGCAATAATCCTACAATCATATTCATCCATTTATTCATAGGTCGTCCACGCAATCTTTCACTCTAAATTTCACCAACATATACCTGTTTTACCAATCTCTCATTCGACATACGTTCTACATGCCCAAACCATCTCAACTGACTTATATCTACTTTTCTAACTACATTCTTCTCAATTTCACACTCATCATACACTATTGTATTCCGGACTCGATCTCTTCTAGTATAACCACACACACCCCGAAAATACCTCATATCCACAGGAGTTATACGACGTTCATGTTTCTTCATCCACACCCAACATTCACTACCATACATCAATGTAGGCACTAAAACACCATTATAAACATTCAGTCGAGCATCTCTGGATACATTCACATTTCGAGCAAAGGTTCCCAGAGCACCCAATACCTTGTATCCCGCAGATACTCTTCTTTCAATCTCACAATCAATACGTCCATCCCTCGAAAACATACTACCCAAATATAAAAACTCATTCACTTGGCCCAATCTTACACCATTCACCGAAACATTACAGTCAGTCACCAAATCGCTCTTTTCAAACACTATTAACACATTTAATAACAAATTTAATTATTTTCCTACTTCATTTATACTTAAAATCATTCGTCTCAATTGCTCTTCAGATTCACCCATAACAACAACATCATCTGCATACGCTAACGCAGGCACAACACTACCACCAATATGTACACCATCCACCCCATTCAACGCCGTTCGTAACAACACATCCATGTACAAATTAAAGAGCCACGGAGACAACCAACCTTGTTTCTCGCCAATATCTATACAAAATCAATCACGCAATCTACAATTAACTCTCACCGCAGCCACACTACCTTCATACAGCACACGAATTGCTCTCAACAAATTACCATTTATACCGTACTGTAGCAGTACATTCCATAATGTCTCGCGATGAACACTATCATATGCTTTTTTAAGATCGAGAAAACCACAGAACACCTTCTTGTTCTTAGCAAGTGACTTTTCAACAATCATACCAAGAGAAAACAAATGATCCACACATCCTTTCAGGCAAAAAACCACCTTGCATATCGCTTAACTTGGAGATTATTAAGGTTCGTACCTTATGAATAACCGTTTTAAACAAAATCTAAACAAATAAACTAACCAGTCAAATAACCTCTCGCCTTCATACTTCAACATCTCATTTGATATACTATCCAAACCGGGAGCCTTACCATTCTTCAGACGCATCAATGCGAAACTAACATCACTCGCATCTATATTCCATTCATCATCACTAACATTTTCTCTAATATTTTCACTACAACCATTCGGTCTATTAATGCTACCATATAAAGTCCTAAAGTACTCACACCATCTATTAGTAACATCTGATTTATTCCACAATAACTCACCATCCGCACTCTTAATCGCTTTCACTGCCCTTACATTACCACCTCTCAATCTCTTCACTCTCAACCAAAACATTCTTTTATTCTTACTAAAATCATTAGTCAATCTTTCACTCATCAAATTATCAAAACGCGCCTTGCTTTCTCTCACTACTCTCTTAACACATTTATTTAACCTCTTGTATTCCAGCAAGCATTCATCACGTAAACTTCCAGGTACATCTTTCACATTTAGAAATCGCAAATATGCTCTCTTTTTCACCTCACTCGCCTCTTTTACTTCTTCATTCCACCATGCATTCTTTGGACAAGAGCCTAAACTACATTCACCATAAACTTCTTTTGCACATTTAAGAACTGTATCCTTAAATTTCAACCAAACATAATTTATGCTGCATTCAAAATTAAGCTCACATACAGGCAAATATTCACTTATTTTCTCAATAAACAAATCTCTAACATCTTCATTCTGCAGCGCACTGGATTTCACACGAAACATTTTTTTGGTATTTTTCATCCTCATTCTCCCACATTTATCTAGACGTATACGCGATATCACCAAATAATGGTCATTCGTACCCAATTCAGCACCACGCTTCACACGCGTATCTACAACTAAACTTCTCTCCGTCTATTCTCACTAACATTCTCCCATGTTTACAAATGAGCTAGTTTATGTTTAAAGACAGAGTTGGAAACAAAGAGATCACGCTCCAAACAGAAAGAAACTATTTTCCTACCATTTTCATTTACTCTTGCATCACCAAACTTACGCAATACATTCTCAGACATGCTTCTCTTAACTCACACTCAATCATTTAAAGCACCACATACAATAAGTTTTTCACCTGAATCACATGAATCAATAACACTATCTAACAAATTCCAAAATCTATCTTTTTCAAGATCATTTTCGGATTCGGTTGGGCCATAAAATGACACAACGGAGATTCTATGAAAGCCTACCTTCAATCTCAGCCAAAGAATTCTCGAAGAAGTACAACCATATTTTCTCACAAACGGTTTCATTCGTTCACTAATAAACACACCCACACCATGCTTTGCGTGTTCATTCTCAGCAACACCCGACCACAAGCAAAACATTCCATCCACCTCTTCCTCACTACATCCTTTCCTTTTAATCTCACTGACACACAAAACATCAACATTATACACACGCATTACATTCATCAATTTATTTTCTTTACCAGATATACCCCTAACATTCCACGTACCAAACTTACATTCATCAAATTTCACCCATTTATTCTTCATTTATCCAAAAGAAATAAAAGAAGGGTAATTATTCAACAATATTTACTATTAATAATAATGAATATAAAACCTGCTAATGTGAAGAGGAAGTTTGAGAATAAATATAAAATTTATGTTTTTAAACAAATCAAAACTGCAATTACTTCAACAAACATAAGTGTACAAACTAAACACTTAGTTACCCTCTTATCTAGAATAAAATATGTCCAATTCCACATAGCGCAACGATTGAAATACAAATAAACACCTCGTGGTTATATTCACATACAACAACGCCCCCTGACAACGTTTAAACGCCACTTTTCTTACATAAAAATTCAAAATATTTGGAAGAAGAAGATATTTGGCTAAGCACGGTGCAGAAAAACTATTGTTGTCTCTTTCCCTTGTCCAAGCCTCACATCAAACAATGCTACAGTATCGTAATACCATATCCCCTCCTTTCAACGTCCTTGATAATACGTCATTGCTAAAACCCTAAATTATGACGTCATTTAGGGCATACAAATTTAGGATTTGGTATGTTAGGGTGATAAAAGTGCAACTCCGAACACAGCCTACGTCTCGCCAGAAGACGACGACTAAAAAAACTCCCAAAAGAAAACATGCATACACATGCAATTTTTTTATTTATATAAATTAACAAATTCAAAACTCACATTCCTAGAAATTAGATATCACAGAGTAGTTACTATAACTAATAAAAAAACAAACTTAACAATTTAAGTATAAAATAAAACAGGTAAATAAGAAGAAAAATGTGCAATATGCAATATAGTATAAGTGTAATAAATAATTTATTTATGTAGATTATTTCTGTTTGACTACGCAGCCTTCGCAAGATGAGCATTTTCTGGTTTTCTTATGAATTAATAAAATTCTCGATAGCTTATGTCAAAATAGAGTTTTATGCATAATTCTGCCTTTACCAGCTTAACATGCATCCTATTACGATTTTTATATAATAGGTAGATAATGATTGTAATTTAGTCTTTAGAAATTTAATCCAATTCAAGATGATATATTTTCATTTTACTTTATGATATATTGACTATTAGAACCGAAATTAATTGTATATATTCTTCCCTAATAATCAGGAAAGAATCAAGAAATTGGAGAACTTAGTTACAGAAATTAAACTAGATAACAGAAAGATGTACAAGATAAGTAAAGAAAAAAATTTAATAATTAGCGGCGTAGAAGATGCCGAAAGTGAGACAGATTTGTCCCGGACATCTAAATAGCGCGCTGCACGCAGCTAGCACTGCGCCTGCGCCATTTGTAGACGTTCGATCGCCAACCACCGCGCCAGCTATTCCGTAGATAACTCACTGAAACCCAGAGACTCCGGGTCAAACCCGGAGAGGTGACAAGCCTAACTGTAACACAGGCATAACTAATTTCCCGAGTCAATCAACTATATCTCTGGTAACATTTTTCAGTATTCTATTGTAACTTGGGTTCGAGATCATCGTACTCATCATAAATACACCGACACAGATGCAGACCCTCACAGCGCGGCTCGCGGATTTTTCTATTGTCACTGCGGATGGCTTATGATGAGACGCCACCCTGATCTTAAAGAAAAAGGCAAGGTCATTGATGTTAGTGACCTGTGGAAGGATCCTGTTATCCAGTTCCATCAAAAGTAAGTTTTTTTAAGGGAATAACTTTTCCTATATCTCGTTTACAAAGTGAATTTTGTGTAAAGCTGGATTCATAATGAAATAACGCAAGAGGCAACGCCGAAATAGTAGGTAAGGCAACAAGTTAAAACTTGTGATTGAAGTAGAACTATTTATATTGAAGCAAAGCAATCAGTAAGATAAAATAAGCAATGCAAAAGATTGTCAACTTTCATCTTTCTACGTTACTTTACCTAACATTTCTTACCGCATTTCAAACTTCGCATTGTAATCTCTAAAAACGACCGTGAACTATCATCTCTCACTGTCATCATTTTGACTTTGACAAGTCATTACAAGATTTAAAAAAATAACAATTATGGTAAGAAATCTGAAAACAAACGGCAAGTTTTTGAGGTTATATTATTATATTAATAAATTTTGGTTTGTATATATTTTTAGCTGAACACGTCCAACGCCGTTGCAAAATTATAAGAGAAAGGAAAGAAATTGCGACGCACCTCTGATTGGCTAACATTATTAGGTTCTGCTTCTCAATATAAATCAGTAATTTGCATGCGTTACTTTTTTACTTTACTTTATTTTACTTTACCTCTTACGTTACTTCAATATAATAAATCCTGCTTTACTGTTTGGAAATTCAGACAACAGATTACATGTAACCTATTCTATTTGCCACTTGGTTCATTTAAATCAAATTAATTAGACAACATGACTAAATAAACTGAATTAACCATTCTGATGTACTTATTGGTTTGAATAACTTCAAAGAAAATTACAATCATGAATTTTAGTAGAGGAAATGAAGTTACCGAAATTATCCAGTGAAATAAATATATGATCTGGTTCAGAAATGTAAGTTAGCTCTGATCCAAATGGCAAATAGAATATGCTTTTACAATGCCGCTCGGCGAGCGCCAAATGCCAACTTTCTGCTTTTAACTGACAGAAAAGTTTATTTTCCGCTCGGTCGTATAAAAAAATAATTACATTAAATTACAAGACACTTGTTTATTAAAAATTAATAGTATGTTACATTACAAGCATTGAAAGTGTAAGATAAGTGTACAAATTGGAAAACGAGACGGGTAGCGCCGCGTGATTTAAGTACGCGAGCACAGTTATCTCATTTTCGAGCGAGTTATGTACACAATTTTTCAGACGACCACAAAATATTTCTAAAAAAACTTATAAGAGCAATGTTATTATACTTTGATAACTGATGCGTTTTTGAAGGTTAGCGTTAACGTTTGACGTTTGATGTTAGGTGTGGTGATACATATTGTACTAACCAAAATATTAAATAATGCTAAAATATTGGTAAATAAGTAATTATTAATTTAAAAAAATAAGATTTATATATATATATATATATATATTATAGTAACGCCATCTGTTATCAATCAGTGGAACTTCACCTGATATGTCAGAAGTGTGCGTTATACTAACATACGAGACGTAGACGTATTCCATTTGCCATTTGGATCAGATTTAACTTATATTTTCTGAACCAGATCACTTATTTATTTCGCTGATTTTATTTCCAGTACTAGAATTACTTATACTAATTTACTTTGAAGTAATTCACCATAGTAAGTGCATCAGTTTGCTTCATTTAGTTCATTTAGTCATGTTGTCTAATTTATCTGAACTGATTTAACCAAACCAAATGGCAAATAGAATACAACTAAAATCATTGTATGTTATTTTCAACTTTCCGTAGTAATTTACGATGTTGTGATGGTTACTTTCATACGTGGTCATCAGAAATAGTATATTACATAACAAGCATCAAAAGTGAGGGATAACGTGCCTGTGTAAAAATTGAAAAAGGAGGCGCGCAGCGCCGAATGATTTAACTACACGAGCACAGTTATCACACTTTCGAGTGAGTTATTTACACTATTTTTCAGACGACCACAAAATATTTATAAAAACAGTCTACAAGAAGAGCAATGTTATTATACTTTGACATCTGATGCGTTTGTGAAAGTTAAGCGTTGACGTTTAACGTTTGAGATTAGGTATTGTGCAACTATACTAACCATAATGTTAAAATATTAAATAATGCTAAAATATTAGTAAATAAGTAATTATTAATTTAAAAAAATAAGATTTATCTGTGCAAATGTGTTGAACAATCTGCCAAAACTTCAATCTAAATAATAATACAAATTCTTTTCATTTATTTTATTATTTTCTTTCATCGTAACGCCATCTATTGTCAATCAGTGGAACTTCACCTGATATGTTAGAAGTGTACGTTATGTTAACATATCATTGTATGCTATGTTCAAATTTCCGTAGTAGTTTATGATGTTGTTATGGTTACTTTCATAGATGGTCGTCTGAAAAAGTATGTTCTTTTATAACATAACATAGCTAATTATGAGTTTGATCTCTAACTGAACTAATAAATGTCAAAATAAATTATATTTCAATTTTTTATTGAATCTTATAGTATTACCACCTTGAAATTTTATTTTTTTAATATTTTTATTTTTTTAATAAATATAAGTGAATGCGATATAGGAAAAATAATATGAAATCACATATTACAATAACCAATTGTAATATTCGTTAGACAAACTGTAGTCATGTTGCAATAAGGGTCATTGCAGTACTTGTTTTTCAATATACTATAGTATAATTAGTATTATTTTATCTGTTTAGGTATTACGTATCGCTGACGATACTGATTCATGTTCTCTTCCCGACTGGATTTGCATATTTCTTCATCGGAGAAACGTTGAAGAATGCCATTTTCATCAATTTCTTTTTTAGATATGTGTTGTGTTTAAACCTAATATGGTGTACAAATAGTTTGTCCCATTTTTGGGGATATAAACGATACAATAAGTAAGTTCATTCAAAACCACCTAAAAGATTTGTCTTTTTTGATCACTTCTTTGGCTGGAAAATGCGTCTTTATCGATCTACATTAGAAAATATTAATAAATAATTGATGAGTAGAATCGGTTAAGTTTTACCTATCAGAAAAGTGCAGAAATTGATCTGAAAATTAATGTATTACTAGTCATTTGTTGTCATACCATGAAAAACTTTTATGATGTTTACCTTTTTTCTTTCTTTTCTTCTTTTCCTCTTTCTTCAGTTTCTGTTTATCATTAGTTACATTGTTTCTTTCATCATTTTTTTTCTTCAATATCTGTCTTCTCTCCTTTATTTACCTATCTTTCTATATTATTTTTAGTTGCATTATATTTTGTCTCTTATTTTTTTTATTTTTTGGTATTTTTTTTTCAGTCTCTTTATTTTTATTTTTTATTTTCCTCGTTCTTAAGTTGCTTCATTATTTCTTTAGTTTCTATCATAATTTCTTTAATTTATATCTTTCTTTTTCTCATTCATTATTTTTTTAATTTTTTTAATTCAATTTCGTTTCTATTCTTTAGCTTCTTTCTTTAATTCTTTAATTTTTTAGATTCTTCATTTATTTCTTTAGTTTACCTTTATTTCTTTGATTTTGATCTTTATTCCTTAAGTATTTTTTTCCTTTCTTTAATTTGTTTCTCTCCTTCTTTTTTTAGTTTTTTTATATTCTTCTTTCTTTAGCTTTTTACATTTCCATGTTCAATTTATATAATCACTTCTTCGATTCCCTTCTTTATTTTCTTTCTTCGTGTCTTTCTTCAGTTTATATTTTATTTCTTTAAATTATTTTTTTTATATACATCTTGCTTTAGTTTCTATATTCCCTTCTTCAATTTTTATAATTATTTGTTGAATTTCATGGGGTAGCTAGCTCAGTGGTATGAAGTCGGCCTGTAGATCCTGAGGACCCTGGTTCGATTTCCACAGACGACAAACAATTTTCATAATTTCAAAAATTACCTCTGTTGCTCCTCCACCACTAACATATTTGGGGGCCGTGATTTAACGACTGGTAGCCGCACTTTATGTGTAAAATGTATTACTTACCGAGATCTGCTTCGGCAGAGTGCCACACCCAGTAATGGGTAGAAGGCGTGATGATATATTTATTTTTTATTTATTTCATCTTTCTTCAGTTTATATCTTGCTTTCTTCAATTTAATCTTTTTTTTTTAGTTTTTCATTTATTTTTCTGTTTTTATATTTTCTATAGTCCCTTCATTTTTTCCTTTAGTTTTCATCTTTATATCTTTATAATTCTCTATGTCCTATTTTTTTTTCAACTACTTAGGTCATATGCCGCCATTACGCCCTGATCTGCGTTTTAGGTATTTATTTACTTTTCTCTTTGTTTCGTCTTTAATTTTTTAATTTTTTCTTCAGTTTATATCTTGATTTATTTAATTTTGTCATTATTTCTTCAGATTCTTTCTCTTTTCGTCTTCTTTTAGTTTCTTAATTTCTTTTTTTAATTTGTATCTTATTATTTATTTATTTTCATCTTCCTTTCTTTTTTCTTTTTTCTTTCGATCTTTAATTTTTTTTCAGTTTATAACTTTATTTCTTTAACTTCGTCTTTCTTTCTTTAGTTTTTTTATTTTCTTTACTTCTTTCTTCAATTTCTATAATTTTTTTTTAATTTCGTTTTTCTTTTTTATTTTCTTTCCTTATTCTTTAGCTTTAGCTTTAGCTTTTTTATTTTTTCTTTAATTTCAAACTTTCTTTCTTTAGTTCCTTGCTGCCTTTTTTCTTTCTTTATTTACTCTCTTCCTTTCTTTTACCGTTTAGTTCTTTTCTTTCTTCAATTTTTTTTCTTCTTTATCACCTCATTAGTTTCTAACTCTTACGAACCTCCTTGAGTTATTTTATTTCTTTCTCCTGTTTCTATTTTTATTTCTTTAACTTCGTTCTTTATCTCTTTACTTTCTTATTTCTTTTCTTCTTTTCTCAGTTTTTTTTCTTTTTCTTCTTTCTTTTGTTTCTTTATTTTGTAGTATCTTCTTGTTTCTTTGTTTACATTCCTTAGTTTATATCTTCTTTTTTTTTTTTTCTTCTTAAGCTTCTTTTTTCAGGTTCTTAATTACTTTCTTTCATTTGTACCTTTATGTCTTTAATGTCATTCTTTCTTTTTATATTTTCTTTTATTATTTCTTGCTTTCTATAATTTTTTTTCTTCAGCTTTTTATTTCTTTCTTTAATTTTAGTCTTTCTTTTGTTCCTTACTTTATTTTTCTGTCTTTACTTTCTCGCTTCCATTCTTTCACTGTTTAGTTTCTTTCTTTATTCAGTTTCTTTTCTTCATTATAACATCATGATTAACTCTCAAACACGTGCACAATTATTTCATTTCATGCTTGTTGTATAAATTAACTATTCTCTATTATAGGTTAATAACAGCAACAGAGCACCCGTTTCTAGCATTTCTTTTAGTCGGCGAAGGTTGGCACAACTTTCATCATACCTTTCCGTGGGATTATCGTATAGGAGAACGCGGCCAGGGTTACCAATTCTCTGCTTACGTCATTGAGTGGTTCGCACAGCGTGGTTTAGCGTATGACTTGAAGACCGCCTCTCCTGAGCTCATTCTGAAGGTTTTGGAAAAGCAAGATCTACCTACGAACTATGAAGTACCCGAGACAGGCCTACCTGGGCTCCACGAAGAAAGTTAAATCGATTTAGTTTATATTTCTGTTGATCATTCATTAATGGGTATCATTAATGTAAACAAAATTAAAAATTAATAATCCCTATTAATTATGCTTTTTATTAATGAATGATTTTTTTTTTTGGATGAGTACACACGTAATACGAGGGGCTACTCAAAACTTCCCGAACTCTGTGTGCAACTCTATGTGCTTCTAGAAGCATTTGGTGATTAAGTCATGGGAGAAACCTAAGCCTTATACAGGTGTATTCTGAACATACACCGTTACTAATAAATTATTAAACGGACTCCGTTAAATTAATATTTTTTGACGGATTTGTAAAAAAAATGTATGCTGAACAAAGTATTTTAACGGCTCCGTTATTTTATAAATGAATAACGGATCCGTTTAAATCTATTACACAGGAAGTAACCAGTGTTGCCAATAGCTTAATAATTAGCGATGCATTGACAGCTTTATTTCAATATATTGCCAAAAACTTACACGAAAATGTAAATTAAGTGATAGGTACTCTGTTATTACATCGCAAAGAAATCTATGGCTTATAATAATATAATTTAATCAAATATTTCTATCATATTGTATTTCATTATGTTTAGAACACTGACTACTTGCATCATTTTGTGATATCTATCAAATTGAATAGTGAATTATGATAGTGTACGTAGTTATCAAATAAATATGGCAAAACGACAAATAACTTCAAAAAGACAATTTGAATTAATGATTAATTATATAGAAGATAATAGAGATATTTTTACTTTTGAAAAACATACAGATTCTTACAATAAAATTGAAAAAAGTGGCATTTGTTGGAAATTTGATCCATATTGAAACTAAAAATCATTTATTATATTGGTGATCAGAGCTGGGCATGATTTAAATCAAAAGGAATTATAAATTGATTTAAATCATATCTCTTGATTTAAATCAAGTGAATTAAGCCTTTTTGAAAAATTCGCAAATCAGGCTTGCGATTTAAGACCTTTAAAGAAATTGATTTGGGCTTGAGAATTGTTCTAGAGCTGAAAAAAAGGCTTAAATAATTTTTCTGGGCTTAATTCATATAAAAGAGCTTAAATCAATTGAGAGGGCTTAATTCAACTGAAATGACTGAATACAATTAAAAGGACACATAAATTTGTTATCGTGAGTTATAAATAATATTTTTTCATTTTTAACGGTTTCTTCATTTTTTTGGATTATATTACAGTACATTATTTTTGTTATTGAGATTGGCAATGCTGGTGTACGTTTAAATGTTACATTTCTGACTGTAGCTGTCGATGATCTGTGAATTGATTCGTAATTGTGTTACATTAAACATTTATTTCAAATTACTTGCCATTTTGTATATTTTTACAAAGAAAATAAGTATTTTTTAAGACTCTTAGTCTATAGTAGTTTTAAAAGCTAAACTGTTACAATGCAATACAATGTAAAACCAGGTACAGATTTATTGTAAATATGCCAACACATGTCATTCATATAATTACATTTTTTTATGATGTAATTCAATTCTTTGAATAAATCTACTTAGTGCACATATCTTTGGCATATTGCAATGCACCTACTATTTTTCTAAAATAAATATTAAATAAATTGATAATATTTAGTACTTGTAAATGTGATTTAAGCCCCAAGCCACAAGCCCCAATTCACAAAAAGGCTTGTAATTTATAATTCACATAAATAAAGCACAAATCACTTTGATTTGTAAATTAATTCACTTTGAAAATGAAGTGGAATTGTGAATTGTCATAAAAAAATAATTGTTTGATTTGTGAATTGTGATTTAATTCCTTTTGTTCGTGATTTTGCCCAGCTCTGTTGGTGATCAAACTTATGCAACTGGTTGGCTCATGCCAAAATTATAGACCCCCTCCCGTATCTAGTTAATAATTTCCCTGTCCGAAAAAGTGGAGGCCAACAAGAATCTTTAAAACATTAGGAACTGCCCATGCTTTAACAGGCGGCAATATATGAGATTCTATTACTTCAGTAATATATCTTGCTGCTTCTTTGTTAAGACAAAACAATTTTAAAAATCGTTGTTCAGACATGTTGAATGGATCACAAGTATCCCGTAGTAGTTTGTGATGACGGCGTAAATTTATTCTAAAAATAATAAATTTTTGTAGGTTAAATACATTCTATGTTTTATTTGAATTTTGAATTAGGTATTTACTTTCGTTCATTTTTTTCATATTCATTGGCTAACAAAACGACAGCTACATTTAATAGTGTCATTTTCTCTAAATTAAATACAACATAGCACCCGTTTATACTTAACGGCATTTAAATAGCACCCGCTCAGTTTAAGAGTTTTAACGGAGATAGTTTACGGATTTCCGTTATTATGAATAATAAACCATCCTTTTAGAATAGCAAATATTAATAAACGGTCCGTTTAAAATTAACGGAGTTGTTCAGAATACACCCCTTAATGGTTTAAGAGGTTCAAGAATGGAAGGATGTGTGTGGCAGACGATGAGCGCTCTGGACGTCCTTCAACTGGAATCAATGACCAAAACATCCAAATTGTGCGTGAAACAATTCTCCAAGACCGTCGACAAACACTTCATGACATCTGTAATAAACTTGGAATGTCCGATGCCACAGTCTAAAGCATTTTGGCGGATGAACTTGGGATGCGCAGAATTGCCGCAAAATTAGTTCCCCGTTTGTCATAATCAAAAGCAAAATCGTGTTCTCATTTGTCAGGAACTGAAAACACGTGCCGAAAATGACTAAAACTTCCCAAAAATGAAAACCTAAAAGATAAGAGATTTGAGACTGTTGAGGAGATTCAAACTTTATCGCAGGAGGTCCTGAGCGCTATTGAAAAAAATGACTACAAAAAGTTTTTGAACAGTGGAAAAAAGATGGGACAAGTGTATAACTGTAGGTGGGGATTATTTTGAAGGAGATATTTTGTTGGTTTAAAGTTCGGGAACTTTTGAGTAGCACCTCGTATAGTATATATTGGATAGCGCTAAGTTATAGCGAAATGCTAAACAGAATTAAATGAAATGATTTTGACACTTCTAGCAAAATAATATGCACATAGCATTTTTACTTTCTTATACAAGGAAATATTGGAATCGTGAAAAAAATCGTTGACGAGATTTTCGCGGAAATACGTGTTTTGAGGTCCACTGAAACCGTTTTGATCATATTCTCAATGATGTCTGTGTGTGTGTGTGTCCGAGTGTGCAATATCTCATGAACGAGATAAGATTTGGTAACTAAACTTGGTAATTATAAGTTTTATGAAAATATGAAGAGCTGAGTTGATTTTGAATGAAATTGCAAAACAGGAAGTTTACTGGACACACGAAACAATAAATTCCATTTATTTCAAAAATCTAACCAGTTACGAAAAAAAGTTTCAAATAAAAGATGTTAGCAAAAATATTTAGAACATAAAATGTTATTTTCAATTTTCCTGTAAATGCGTCTAATTTCGAGAAAAACTAATTTTTATATTTAATAATATATTTCAATAATCATTAGAAACAAAAATCTAAGTCTTTTTTTCGGAAAAACAAATACATCATTAAAATGGTCAACTAATTTGGCAACTTTGACTTAGTTTAATCGACTTCGTATCTCCCGGTTCTTGAGATAACAAAGGTTAAGTTCGAAAAACGGACATCCTGTCTCATCAGTAAAGTTAGACATAAAATAGTCAACATTACTAAAAAATTATACGTAAACAAATTTGATATTTTATATGTTTCAAACAGATAAATGCTGAATTAGTGAGAAACTAAATTAAATGTTTAATAATATTATATAACATTCATATATTCTAAATATTAAATATGCTGTGTATAAGAAAGTCGTGTGGTGCCCACACAAGATTAAAAAAAAAATTAATATAAAATAAAAATGAGATAACCGCTGTTGCTAGCTAACATTAAGTGAACTAAACGAACCACTGTTCTCAAAATATTAGTGACAGGTACGTTCCTAACCTAACATAGTATAATACAACGACAAAATGTCAATTGCGATGTGGAACTGAGTCTTAATAAATAAGAAAAAAGGAAAAAAAATCATCACTTATTAGGCCATCATCAAAAGGTTGCTTATTTCAGCTTTAGCCATAGACGCGTTTCGCGCTTTACGAGCTCATCAGTATGGTGCGACCAGCTATCCAGCTAGTCCAACTACAGGCTAGTGACCTGAAAATTGTTTTTCCTATTTTTCTTATTTATTAAGAGTCAGTTCCACATCGCAATTGACATTTTGTCTTTGTATTATTTATTGCTCTCAAGCAGTTTGCGATTTTTGTCGGTAGATGACACTGCATGGTGCTCCGTAGCTCTCATGTCATGACATCGTTATTAGATATTCTTAACAATCGACAGTTCAGCCCACTGAACAAGTAACCATAGAAGAAGGGACAGCTATAACAAAAGATTGTTACGCAGTTACTGGTGACATCTCTTGTTGCCCCAAGTAATTATTATTAAAAATACCGATAATATAGAATACATATTTATCATTCTTGTGATCGTAATGACTAAAATATTTCAAAATAATAAAAATAAAAATATGTTGCGAAACAGTAAAAACAAACAATTAGCAAAAAACTAGTTTTATTGAATATTTAAAATATTAATTGAACACGTACTAGTATGCAATACAAATAAATATGAATAATGTGTATTTTTCGCCTTCTTATGCACACTCTCATTTACCATTTCGCTACTTTCTTCAGTATCCGTATTCTTATATATTGCTGTTACTGTTGTTATTGATAGAGATGTGATATTTTCATCCCGAATTGTTGAAAATTAATTTATATTTACTATAAAAGAATTTTTATAATTATAAAATTTTCAAATATCACAATATGGTATTAATTACTTACATTGGTCAATATGTGGAATATCCCCAATGTTTTCTATTAATGTTTTCCAGCAATGTTTTCCGTAATAAATTATTCCGTGATAAAATATGAAAAAACACATTCTTACAATTTTTTTTTCTCCTACAATGTGGTACCACACACTTAAAATTATACAATAGTTTAAAATCAAATATATAATTATAAAAGATACCTACTCACGATTAAATATAGATTGCAATAATAACGACAGATATGTTTGTTAATTACAAATTTTAACTGTCAAAATATAAAACACCGTTTGTCAAACATTTAAATATGTAATCTGTTTAACAATGTTAACTATTTAAATATTACCTACTATGATTCCCGTTATTAATTTTAAATTGATTTAGTTCATTTGGGGCAGCAAGAGATGGCATTAAAAATCGCGTAACAAGGTAACTAATGCAACTGTCCAGGCCCTGGTTCAGCCTAAAGAGTATCACAGTTCACTAGCCCCTAGTTGGTCTAGCTGGATAGTTGGTCGCACCATACTGATGAGTCCCTAAAGAGCGAAACGCGGCTATGGTTAAAGCTGAACTGACCAACATTTTGATGATGAGCTAATAAGTTGATTCAAATATGCTGTAATTTTTGTGGAACTTTGACAAGTGTTGTGGATTTTTTTCCTATTTTTTTATTTATTAACATATTATAAACGTTACTAAACTAACAAATTTGTCTTTTGATGTTCTCCAAATTAAATAGGTGCAGGCAACGGAAAATATTGTAATTAATTCATGTATTAATCGGTGATTAATAACCTCTAGTTTATTAATTAATAATTGGGACATTTTAATTAATAAAGATTATTAATCGCCGATTAACACGAGTTAGTTACAATACTTTTCCGTTGATAGTACCTTTTCAATTTGGATAAAATTTAATTTTACTCCATAACAAATGTTAGGTTAAGAATGTACCTGTCATAAATGTTTTGACAACACAACAGTGGATGCGTTCAGTTCATTTAATGTTAGGAAGCACCATCGATTTTCTCATATTGATTTTTATGTACATTTTAAAAGAATGCTACGTGAATATTATTTAGCTAAAAGTGTTAAAATAATTTCATTTAATTCTGTTTATTATTTTGCTACAACTTAGCGCTAGACAATATATGCTATAAAACAAAAGACAAAATGTCTATTGCGATGTGGAATTGAGTCTTAATAAATAAGAAAAAATAGGAAAAAATTTCCATCACTTGTCTCGTAATTCCACAGAGGTTTTACAGCACGTTTGCATCAACTTCTCAGGTCATCAACAAACGGCTGGTCAGTTCAGCTTTAACCATACTGATGAGTCCGGAAGGACGAAACGCGTCTATGGTTAAAGCTGAACTGACCAGCCGTTTGTTGATGACCTGACAAGTTGATGCAAACGTGTTGCAAAACCTCTGTGGAATTACGAGACAAGTGATGGAAATTTTTTCCTATTTTTTCTTATTTAATATATGCTATATTACGTATATTGTACTCATCCAAAAAAAATCGTTCATTAATAAAAAATCATGCATTAATAAGGGTCATTAATGTACGATTTTTCATATATTAAAGAAACACATTAATGAATAATCAACAGAAAATAACCATTATGGTGTAGAAAGAATGTATAAAAATGAATAAATATTTTTCCTACAACTGTGCGATTTCTTTGTTATTACGTAACTATAATTGCCTTGGTTATGTATGGAAAGTAGATGAATGCAGACCAAGTGCGTTTCCGAAAGCAAAGAAACACTAGTGCGGAAAGTGCTTCATTACGTAACTGTCAAAAGAATATTGTTTTGACAGCGATTTAAATTTCGCGCCGAGCGCGGAATTCATATTTTGCCCACAGACGCTTATGGAAGAAGAAGATATGGTGAACCAGCGCTAGTAAATATGCAGTAGTATATTTTGACGTTTATGAACGTAACCTTAATTTGCAGTATATCTAATCTGTAGACAATTAATAAAAAGAACCGAACAAAGTAAAATATATCGATAAATGGTTTTATTTAAAGAGTAAGTGAAATACTTCATATTTATTGTTTGTGTATATTATTAATACAGTTGTTACAGTTGCTTATATTGACATAATGTAAAGTGGAAACTTTTGTGTCTAAAGAAACATTGATTTCTTCCGTACCTGTTCATATTATTACCAGTAATATTATTGGTAACAATTTCGGAAGCTTCAGAAGTACCAGCAGCAGGTTGATTGTCATTGTCGAAAATAGATCCAACATAGTATGATCCGGAGCTTCAATTATCTTTGGAGGTGTTAATGATAAAGAAGAATCACTCACTGTACTATTCCAATCAAGATGATTTTGAAGAAATTATTTTGACGTTAGTGAAATATTTTTAAATAACGTAGAACAATGTGCAAGCAATCAACAAACAAACCATAGCAACGCCGTAAAACATCGTTGTCATGTAATATCATTAAAATTTTATAAATTTTATAAATTTTAATAATATTTTAGTGATTTACTAAATCGCACAGTTGTAGGAAAAATGTTGTTTATAACACGTGCCGAAAAAGGTTACATGCTCGTGCAGATTTCCGCACTCGGCAAGCCTCGTGCGTTAAATTCTGCACTTGCACGTAACGAGCCTTTTTCGGCACTTGTTATAAAAATAACTATTATAATAAAAACAAATTAAGTAGCAATATTAATTAAATTCTATTATTTTAAAGAAAATTTATTATGAATGTTTAATACAAACAATAGAATATTTATCTTGTTAACATTAACTTAAAATAATAATTGTTCAACCATTTTCTTTACAAAATGAAATTTGCCGATGTGCTTTCCCGCAGCGAAGAATGTACAGGAGCATCCCAACTAAAAAAAAAAAACAAAATTAATACTAATAATATTGTCAAAGTTACTCAATAATTAAAAAAGATATCGTAGTGGAGACCTGAAAAATCGATTCTACAGGAAATTTTACATCAACATAAGAAATAGAATTTTTAAAATCATATAATATTAGCTTTGTTCGTTTCACTATGTGGTGGTTACTGTAAAACGCGGCGGTTAGTTACAGTTGCGTTTTACTTTATACTACAAAAAGTGATAGTAATAATTGAAGTCACTAAAATCATGATTTCTGTTTTTTTTTGCATCCGCAATAAATTATATATTTGTTTTGTATTCCCAGTATACTACACGAGTTGTATAGTATGTTCAATTTAGTAGTGCCAGCATTGCTATCTCGAGAGCTATAAGAGCTACAAGGTTGGTTAAATTAGCAAAGAAATACCGTTTTGTAAGTGTATTATAATAGTATATTACATAATAAGTCAGGAAAGTGATATTTTACTTGACGAAGCGGTTGCTTGAAATACGAGGCTGCAGGCCGAGTATTTTAATCTGCTGAGTCAAGTAAAAGCACTTTCTTGACTTATTATGTATACAATTTTTCCTAAAACCATTTAATTTAATCAATAATTAATCATAAATAATTCTAAATATTAAATTTTTTTGATATGAATTGTACTGACAGCAGACTACGTAACCAAGGTTACAGCAAAAATAACAGTCAGATAATAGCTATTTACATAACAAGTGCGCGAATGCAAACTTTGCACATGAGCGCAATTTTAAAGTACGAGCGAAGCGAGTGATTTAATTTGCGCGAATGCTGCAAATGACGTCTTCGTGCACGAGTTTTGTACAATGTTTTTTGTAACGAGCAAAAATTATATAATTGACAATGAGGTAATTTATTAAATTTTATGCGTGAATTTATATTGACAGTTAAGTATGTCATGAATTAACATTTGAAAACAAATTGTTAATTTTTTCTCGTAAAATTTGTTAAAATGTGTGCGTTTGATGGCGTTTTAAGATAATATCTGTATTTCTTTTATAAATTTCTTGAAATGCGTGTATATACAGGTAAATACAATTAGCGTTTTAATAATCCAAATTTAGAATAATACAATATGGGTGTTTTTCAATTACTTTGTAGACTAGTGCGAAAAATCAAACTTTCCACCGGTTTACCTTATTTTGAACGATGCGAGTACAAAAAATCTTTACCAGACTATTTTGTACTTTACCAGACTGTTATTTCTGGTGTAGACTTGGATACGTATTTTACTTGATTGTTTTGGTACTAAAATTAGTCAGGAAAATATGCATTTTCTTGCCGGTTTCAGAAAAAAGTATTAATAAAATTTTGTAAGTTAAAACTATTAACATTTTTTTTTTCAACTAATGGTTCTCAAAATGCGGCGAGTAATTTTCTTAGTTTAAATAGGAACCTATCTTTTTTTATTTGCTTATTCGATACAGTATTTTTTTCTGAATTCAACGACTACAAAATGTATTACCCTCACATTACAAAAATTATCCCTGTAGCTCCCCCTCTACTAACATAAGATAATAATAGCACAATTATCGACTTT
The DNA here is from genome assembly GCA_911728475.2 of Pterostichus madidus. Taxonomy (NCBI): domain Eukaryota; kingdom Metazoa; phylum Arthropoda; class Insecta; order Coleoptera; family Carabidae; genus Pterostichus; species Pterostichus madidus. The sequence goes on from OU452319.1 coordinate 16,158,211, forward strand.
GTACTCATGCATGCTTCTTCAAATCAAATATCAGCTATTGCAGATCACTTTTTACTTTGAACTATTACTATTAAACTTGGTATCAAATTTAAGCTCGCACCGCTAATACCTCAATAAAAATATTAAGGGCGTGCTTCGAAGTTAAACTTTGCATAACAACCGCAGGACGCGCCACTAGTATTTCATTTTTACTTTCTTATACACAGTATAAAGAAGTATTATAATCGTGAAAAAAATTGTTGACGAGATTTTCGCAGAAATACGTGTTTTGAGGTTCATTGAATTCATTTTGATCATTTTCTCAATGATGTCTGTGTGTGTGTGAATGGATGGATGGATGAATGGATGGATGGATTAATGGATGGATGGATGGATGGACGAATGGATGTGTGTCTGAGTGTACAATATCTCATGAACGAGATAAGATTTGTTAACGAAACTTGGTAATTATAAGTTTCATCAAAATATGAAGAGCTGAGTTGTTTGAATGAAATTGAAAAACCGGAAGAGGAAGTTTACTGGACACAAAAAACAATAAATTCCATTTATTTCAAAAATGGAATTAGTTACGAAAAAAGTTTCAAATCAAAGATGTTAGGACAAATATTTGAAACATAAAATGTTATTCGCAATTTTCCTGTATATGCGTCTAATTTTGAGAAAAACTAATTTTTATGTTTAATAATATATTTCAATAATCATACTAGCACTAGAAACAAAAACATAAACATGTTTAACATTAAACCTACATTCACAAATCGAAATTAGTTTTTGTTTTATGTTTTCCATTTTTGTTTTAATAATCTTGTAGACATGTTATCTTATGCAACCATTCATAAATCAGTATTTAGTTTTGGTTTTAACACAAAAGTTTGCAAACTCCAATCTTATGTTTTAGTTTTACGTTTTATACTTAGGAATAGACCAATAGGACGAAGCGTAGAATCATGTAGTGATATATCCTTGTCTCTTTCTATCATCCTTCGCATTGACGATAACCTAAGTTTGTTTTTATTCGAGTGTCAAAATGAATGAAAATAAAAACAAGATTGTAATACCTACTTCCTTATTATGATAATATTTACCTTGATCTTCCAAAAAATACGACAGTAAACAAACAGCATGTGACAGCATGTGTACCTTAGCACATCTGACAGTTGCATTTACTGCATTACCGATCTTGCAAAATTTATGATAGATGTCACTACTAACTAAAATCGACAAATGCAAAACTATTTGTGAATGGCACCTAAAAGCACACTAAAACATAAAGCATAAAACAAAAACTAATTTCGATTTGTGAATGTAGCTTAAGAACACCGAAATAGAAAAAAATATTTTTGCAAATAAGGTTCATCTATTTTCTTTGTTTTCGTTTTGTTTTTTTTTTAACATACATACATACTATCGCGCTATATCCCATTAAATGGGGTAGCACGAACTCTAAAATCATTCATAAAATGTTCACTTATTAAATTCATCAATTAATCAGTTCTCGTCAAACATTATTACCACCCTCACTTTAATCACATTCATAGGCAGGTAAACACTCTAAGGAATTACTAAACAACAAAACTAAAATAAAAAAATCCTGCTCTTTTCTTAAATCATCAGATTCATCCCACAACTAACCTTCACAAAACGTTCCCAACGTGACACACTACTTTAGCTTCAACCACATTCATAATTTTTTTTCATACAAGCACGTTTGTTTCTCATATGCGGAAACTTCCGTTCACGCAACAATCCTTCAATTATATAGGCAAATGCAGCTAAGCGTTACACCACCTGGCGGTAATTTTTAGAACTACTGTATTCAGGAATCATTTTGAACTGTATTTGAGTATATTAAATACAGATATTTTGAAATATTTTCGGTGTGTTGATAAAATATATAATGTAGATCGATTATTTTATCAGGATATAAAAAAAACATCCAAGAAATACAAAAAATAAAATTTGAGACAAAATTTAGGGTTGCCGAATTATAATAGATATGGATTATGTGCTTAAAAATAGGGAAAAATGTTAACCCGCGTACGGTAGTATGTTACATTTCACAAAAACATATTACATTATTATTTCAACTTTTTCACCATTTATAGTTGCATAGAATGGAATAGAATAGAACAGCACAGAACAGGTAATTCCGATACATTTCGTTCTATTTCGGTTGAAATTTACGCGATATCTTTTGTCATTTGTGACATTTGTATTTTAAAGGAGTGTTATTTATTTGAATATTTTGTATTTACAAAAAAACAGCTTTACAATTATCGGTTAGTAGAATTAATAGGGAAATACTTTATTTATAATTTTTTTAAAAATATTTTTCGAAAAAACTGGAAATATTTTTTGCTTTTATTTATTTGCCAAATTCTACTACTCCGGTTACGTCTTAGTTTAGTTTGTGAATTTTGTAACAAATATAAAAATTTCCTATAGCATGTGCTGTATACTCCAATTTAATCCCTTTTTTTTTAAACTCCAACTTTCAAACTTATCAAATTTTAATGTTACTTCATTAACATGAAGTTTGTAATAGTCATCTAAAATACCAGTATAAACATAGCTATTTTAATGTACAAATGACGTCATTCTATTTACTGCTGTTCTTTTCTGTGCAATCTATAAACTGTGATTACAAATTTCTATTCTATTCCATTTCATTCCTTATTCTATTCTATTCTATGCAATCTATAAATCAGGCTTAAAGGTTATTATTATTCTATTATTTATCACCATGACAATTGTAGTAAAAATGTTATTTTTGGTCCTAAAACGTATTCATGGTAACGTAAACATTCCTGAAATAGCATTCTTTTACTACCGGAAAAGTTGAAATAATAATGTAACATGTTTTTGTAAAATGTAACATACTACCGTACGCGAGTTAACATTTTTAAGCACATAATCCATATCTATTAATTCGGCAACCCTAAATTTTGTCTCAAATTTTATTTTTTGTATTTCTTGGATGTTTTTTTACATGCTGGTAAAATAATCGATCTACATTATATATTTTATCAACACACCGAAAATATTTCAAAATATCTGTATTTAATATACACAAATACAGTTCAAAATGATTCCTGAATACTGTAGTTCTAAAAATTACCGCTAGGTGGTGTAACGCATAGCTGCATTTGCCTATATGATTGAAGGATTGTTGCGTGAACGGAAGTTTCCGCATATGAGAAACAAACGTGCTTGTATGAAAAAAATTATGAATGTGGTTGAAGCTAAAGTAGTGTGTCAGGTTAGGAACGTTTTGTGAAGGTTACTTGTGGGATGAATCTAATGATTTAAGAAAAGAGCAGGATTTTTTATTTTAGTTTTGTTGTTTAGTAATTCCTGAGAGTGTTTACCTGCGATTGTGTGAAATTCACTTTCAAAAATAAGCGCAGGGATGACACTTCCTACCTTTCTTATCTTTTTATTCGTTTTCTGCTCTTACATTGAGTGTTTAACTCCAATTGTGTAGAATTAGCTTTCAAAAATAAGCGCAGGGCAACACTCCCTTCCTTTCTTATCTGTTTGTTTCATTTTCAGTTACTGCCTTGTGTGAAATTTTCGTTCATATACAAGCGCAGGCTATCGCTTTCATCTTTTCAAATATTCGTTGTTAGATTCATTGTTAGATTCGTTGTTAGGAGTAAGCGTTAGTAATTTGAGATGGTATGCGCATATGTTACTCGTATGTATGTCGAAGAAAGAAGAAGAATGATAAGTGAATAGGAATGATTGGATAGATGTGATTCAAGGTTAAATGTGTGATAAATGATTTCGAGTGTGATAAGTAAATGAGCTAATATTGTGGGATCTATGAATGTGATTAAAGTGAGGGTGGTGTGCTAGGATGATAATGTTTGACGAGAACTGATTAATTGATGAATTTAATAAGTTAACGTTCTATGAATAATTTTAAAGTTCGTGCTACCCCATTTAATGGGATATAGCGTGATGTTATGTATGTATGTTAAGAAAACAAAAACAAAACAAAAACAAAGCAAATAGATGAACCTTATTTGCAAAAATATATTTTTCTATTTCGGTGTTCTTAAGCTACATTCACAAATCAAAATTAGTTATTGTTTTATACTTCATGTTTTATTGTGTGTTTAGGTGCCATTCACAAATACTTTTGCTTTTATCGATTTTAGTTAGTAGTGACATCTATCATAAATTTTAGAAGATCGGCTATATTCAGAAGATCGGTAATACAGTAAATGCAACTGTCAAATGTGCTAAATTACACATGCTGTCATATGTTGTTTGTTTACTTTGGTATTTTTAGGAAGAGCAATGTAAATATTATCATAATAAGGAAGTAGGTATTCAAATCTTGTTTTTATTTTCATTCATTTTGACACTCAAATAAAAACAAACTTAGGTTATCGTCAATGCGAAGGATGATAGAAAGAGACAAGTATATATCACTACATCATTCTACGCTTCGTCCTATTGGTCTATTCCTAAGTATAAAACGTAAAACTAAAACATAAGTTATTTAATGTGTACTGCCACGACATTCCGGAAGTGCGTCAGCCGCAGCATACACTTCAGCAACAATACGCGGATGACACGGTATGCTGGTCCATCGGCAACAATCCCCGCGCAGCTGCTGAACAGATACAGTTTCAGCTCGACCAGCTCCAGAGCTGGATGCGAAGATGGCGGATCAAACCAAACCCGCTAAAGACTCAATTTGTGATGTTCCGCCACCACCATCTGCGAGTTCGCCAGAACCTAAGCATTCAGCTGTGGAATCAACAAATCCAGTCGCAGCGACAAGCAACGTATCTCGGATACACATTCTCCGACACCCTCAACTGGCGTCCGGACATCAAACTATGTGTTACCAGGATGCGACAACGGCTGAACCTGATCTACTGTCTCCGGGGTCGTCTCCGAGGTTGCAGCCTCAACACCATGCTGCGTACATATAAAATGTTTGTTAGGCCACTTGTTGACTTTAGAGCTGTAATGTACGCTGGCACCACCCGCTGCTGCCTGCAGCCCCTGGCGTCACTTGAGCGCCGGTTTCTGCGCCGATCCCACAAGTTACCACGAGACTTCCCGTCGGCCGCTATCGCAGAGGAAACCAACCAGCTACTCATCATCGACAGGCTGTTACTTTTGCAAACCAAGTTTGCGGACCGATGTGTACGCAACGAAATTGCCAGTACCAGCCTTCTGCGTGCGCCCATTCCACTCGTGAGAAGGAAACCACTGTACAAATACCCTTACCCACCGGCGAGACTACTGCAACGAGCCACGGACCTGCCAGATGTGATGGCCGCCAATTTGGAAGAGGCCAAACTCTGCCTGCGCAGGAGCTAACCCTCAACAGGACCCACACTCGCCCAATCACATACACACAAACACACACACACACACACACACACACACACACACACACACACACCCTATACACATACACACACAAACACACATCATATATATATATTTTTTGTAAATCTTGCTTGTTTCTACATTTTGTAATATTTTATTTTTTTTTTACCTTTATTATTGTTATCCTGCAAAGTGCTAAAGTGGGCAAAGATGCCCTAAAATAGCACGCCACTGCTTTATTGTAACTATCATATGATGTCCATAACAACTTATTTTTTTTAATAAACGTATACATTCATTCATTCATAAGTTTGGAGTTTGCAAACTTTTGTGTTAAAACCAAAACTAAATACTGATTTGTGAATGGCTGCATAAGATAACATGTCTACAAGGTTATTAAAACAAAAATGGAAAACATAAAACAAAAACTAATTTCGATTTGTGAATGTAGCTTTATTTTGTAGGAGTTAAATTAAAAAATTTAAATTAAAAAATTAAAATTAAATTGGACAGATGAATGAAACATAACCTTAAAATTGTAAATTGTTGGTGTTGAAATTTTACTAACAGAATATGCTATAATAATTCAAAACATTCACAATACAGAATAAAATATTGATTAATTGTCAAAAAATATGATATTTCAATTGGACCGTTTATTTTGAAAGTGGTGTAACTCCATTTTTAACAAAAAATGAGATATCACGTAATTTATCCTTAATTTAGTGTAAACTTTTTATTTATAACTAATTAGTATTTAATTTCTTAAAAAATGTCCACGCTTTGTTCAATTTAAAATGGCTGGTAAAAGAAATTGCGTAATCATTAATTATGAAAGTGGTGTAAGTCCACAGTCAGTGGCCTGCTGTTTTACATTTATTTTATTTCACATGTCGCGAGTTACTATTTTAGGTTACTTATTTGATTTTCCGCCTAAAATGGATAATTTCATATTAACTTCAGATAGTGACATAGGTAAGAAGAAATGGTAAATTAATATTATTTTATAAAATTTGAATAATAAATGGATTCCAGGCTTAAGGTGGTTAATAAAACTGTAATAATTGAAACCATTTTTAGTTTAATTTTATTATTCGAACAACGACGTTTCGGCGCAAAATTTTGGCCAAGATTTAATCGTTACATTTTCAAAATTAAGTAACAACAGTAATAACAAAACCACCGTTCAAAGATACTGTTGTTCCTTAATTAAAAAAAATTCATGATTATTTTCTAACAATATTATTTTATGTTGTGAATTTTAATGTATATAAAATCATTTAAAGTTTGGTTTATATTTCGGTATTGGTTAATACCATCTTCAGCTATAATAATAATAAACACGAATTGTACAAAGTTGCGCACAAAAGTAAAATAATAGCTTTGTTTGTTTTGCTACGTGGCGGTTACTGTAAAACGCGACGGTTAGTTACAGCAGCGTTTTACTGTAGGCTATGAAAAGTGACATTAATAATTTAAGTCACTAAAATAATAATTTTAGTTTTTTTCATCCGAGGTAAATTATATTTTTATTTTGTATGCCCAATATACTACACAAGTTGTGTATTTAAATTGTCATTTTGACATAAATTGATATAAATTTGACAGCTGATAACCGCACTTCACTTACAGAGATTTGCTACGGCAGAATGTCACAATCATTAATGGGTAAAAGGAGTGATGATATATTGATTTATATTTTATTTATGGAAGTATTTGTTACAAATGTGATTTTGTCATCGCAAAATGAGGAGGATTCAACGATATATGATCCAAAATGATGAATTTGAACTGCTACATTCGTTATTCATTTTTCCTGATTAACTTCTACCGCTATTCAGCAAAGTCTATAGTTGCTGTAAGAAATTTTACCGGCAGCTACCGCAGCGTTTTACCGCGAGATGTCAAAAAGTGAAACGAACAAAATCTAGTAACTTATTATTTTACTGCCAACTCAATCGAACACAAAATCCTTACCGCAGCGGTAAACAGTAACCGCCATGTAGCGAAACAAACAAAGCTAAGTTAAACGACTTTTACAATTGACTAATTTTGAAAGTGATGTAAGTCCATTTGCAGCCTGTAAATATACATTATTATAGTTAAATTCGCCTATAATAAATTTATATAATTAAATTACATATTGATAAATAAGTAGGAACATTGTCAGACTTGATATAATTAACCTATATTTTTTTATTGACAAATATGCTACCCTTTAATTTTCTCGAAGCAAGAGAAAATGGACTTACACCACTTTCAAAATAAACGGTCTAATTGTCTATGTTATAAGAAACACTACTCGTTTTCCAAATTTGGACTCGTGCATTAACAGATTGCCTTATGAAAGTAGTTCTCTAATATACTATTATGGCTGTCGAAAATTTTGTAAATCATTGTGAGGGACATGTTTGGCTCTTCTGCCTTTACAGTTTTCCGGCCCCTGGTATAAGACAATCTAGAAACTATAACGATTCTATTTATATTTTATTTCTGTATATTCATTGTTCTGCTTTGCGTAAATTTGTCAAGGAAAATACATGAAAATGCCCAGCTTAAAATGGTTTCGTGGCGCGCCCTTAAACATATTTCTCACTCTGATGATTTCCTCCTATCAGCGAGCCTCTTCAACGACCTCGCCTCAATCCTGCGATGAAACTCCGACTTGGGTTTGATAACTTCTTGATAGTCACGCAAGTCGAGTCTGTAGAGCTCGGAGTACTCGATGGACACGACGCTGGCGACACGACGCGTCGTGATCGAGTGGATCAGACCAATCTCGCCGAAATAGTCGCCATCGCATAAATGGCAGATCTCACGACCTTCGCTGCCGTACACGGCAACGGTACCGGTACGGATGAAGTACATACAGTTTGCTATGTCGCCTATAGCAACGATTATAATACCTGGAAAATGAAATAAATACAAGGTGTTTGGAAAAATACGGACAAATTGATAATTTTTTAATTTTTAATTTTAGACTTGTAGTTTATAATTACAATAATTTGTGTTTTTAAACGACCGGATTAAAAGTGTCATGTCAGGAAGAATAAAGTAGGTTATTTATTCCATGAAGTGCGAAAATAGTATATTACATAACAAGCTTCGAAAGTGTAAGATAACATGCGAGTGTACAAATTGAAAAACAAGGCACGTAGCGCCGAGTGATTTAAGTACACGAGCACTTACTTACTTACTTACTTGCTAGATTCAATTATAAGTAACAAAACTCTAACAAACGATAAATGAAATGAGAGTGAGTGACATGAGGTGAGATGATTATGATTACAAATTAAGGGAAAAATTTACAAAAAAAAAACCCTTTTACAATAATGATTTACGAGAGTAAGATGAAAAGTTCTCAGCCACACACAGAGATGGCGTTCCAATCAGTAAAAATTTGTGTTTCCTGCCTGGGTGCACGTGTCATTAGTTCGTATGACAAGTTTCAACTTGTTCTCTCAAGTACTTTGTTTACACGAAATTTTGAAGTAGACGTCTTGCGTGTGTTTTGTTAAAATGGATATACTTGAATATCGTGCGGTTATAAAATTCTTTGTTTTGGATGGATTAACACCTATGGAAATTCATCCGAAGGTGACAAAAGTTTACAGGGACTCTACTCCTTTCATGTCAACCGTTAAAAAGTGATCGCGCGTCCCTCGAAGATGACCCACTTGAAGGACGGTCAAAAACCGCCACCACACCGGAAATCATCGAAAAAGTGCATGATATCGTGTTGGACGATAGGCGAGTGAAGATGAGTGAGATAGCTGAGGCTGTGGGGATTTCGGAAGAAAGAGTGCGAAACATTTAGCACAAAGAATTAGAGATGCGAAAGGTCATGGCCGGCGTGTTTTGGAAAGGGATCCTGTTAATTGTTTACCTTCAAAAAGGCAGAACAATTACAGGCGAATATTACTTCAACCTTCTTGACCAGCTGGATGCCAAAATTCGCGAGAAGAGGCCTGGCTTGCAGAAGAAAAAAAATCATCTTCCACTAGGACAACGCACCTGCACACAAGGGTGTATTGGCGATGGGAAAACTACGGGATTTAGGGTACGATTTGCTCGGTCATCCCCCATATTCTCCTGATTTGGCACCCTCAGATTTCTATCTGTTCCCAAACTTGAAGAAATTTGTATCTGGGAAGCGCTTCGCGTCCAAAAGAGAAGTTGAGATGAATATTTTCACAGCCTTTCAGACTCTCACTTCCGGGAAGGAATATTGATGTTGGAGAAACGCTGGACCAAGTGTGTTGAAGTCAAGGGAGAGTATGTAGAAAAATAAAATCATTTTTTAACTAAAAATCGCAGTCTTTCATTGTCAGGCCGAGAACTTTTCACCTTAGGTAGCGGTCTCACTGATCGAGTACCGTCAATCGTGTACTATCGAGCAAATTTCAAACACTTGTATTGTAATGGCGAATGTCTCACTGAACCATCGTTTTGTGTCGAGTGCCGTAGAGTTGTTTGATTTTCAAGTTGGTTTGAATTTTACTCGACGCTCGATGCTGCTCGATGTCAGTTTATGACAGGTTATGTACATATGTTTATTATTATTTATGTCGTCTGATGACAGTTCGTTGTAAAAATGAAATCAACCAAATTAAATGATATACATATATTAATCAATTGATCTTTATGATAAATCTAAGCCAGGGTATTCAAATTTAAATATTATTGACAAATGTTGCCGACACATTTCAGAACGCTTTCAAAAAAAGGATGGTATGTAAAATTTGTATTTTAGGGTTACAATTATTTTATTTAACGAAATTGTATTAAACCTGTAATTGATATTAGCCAAATTATATAAAAGTAAATGACAAGTGCTAAGGGGGCACTTGCAGAACAAAGAGACAAGAAAATTATGCAGCATCTGGTTCTGCCGCTAAAAAGACAAAGAATTGAGCGTATTTTGATTCAATGTTATTTCTGGAGAAACATTTGACAGAACGAAATAGTAGTTATTATATTTAAATTGTAAATAAATAAATTCTAAATTCTTTAATTTTATATTTTAATAAAATAACAAAAAAAATTCCTGTCGTATGACAGCAAATTCAATGTTGCCACATATTTTTCTCACTTGCAAATGATATAAATATGAGTATACGCATGGGCGTCCACAGACCCCCCTCCCTTGCAGACGCCTATGAGTATACATTTTAATTTACGAATTGTACTGGGGGTCTATTCTAATTGACATAGTTACTGTGGCAACGGTAGCCACATCGCTAAACAACAAGGATTCATCTGACGGTATAAATAACAAAAATTGTCATTTAGTCACATCGCAAATCACAGACCAAATATCTAAAGAGAGACTAGACAGAGCAAGCAAATAAATTGTGATAGAAGTTCAGCGCCTCTACATTTGAATCCAAGAATTAAGGCATTATTTGAAATAAAACGCGGGGTATATTCAAATTTAAATAGTAAAATTCTATCGTACACATCGCTAATTTTTAAAGACTGCTAAGCATTTTAATCTATAGTTGGCTATAGATAAAATACTTGACATCTTTAAAAATTAATGATGTGTCGACATATGTTAAATAAAAAACAAATTAGATAATACTCAAAAATATATTTTAAAATACAGAAAATATATCATCATACATTAAATCAATATGTACATAGTATATAGAAAATAATAACACAAAATTCAATAAATAAAAATAAAAATGTAGAATTATCTGGTACTTCCGCAACCGCTGATTGGCGGATTTCTGATTCTGCAAAAATAACAAGAAAATGATGATAGTACTAAATGCTGGAAAAATCTGTACAAATAACATGCTTTATATAAGCTAAATTGTGAATCTGATTGTTTTGCAAGCACATTTTTTATTATCTTTAAATCTTCGATGTATGAAAATAAATTTGAACAATTTATTACAAGTATTGTAAATTAATTGTTTACAGGTGTTATATATTATACTATATCTTGTAAACAACAAACAAACATGAATCACCTTCTAAATTATATAATAAAAAATGATACATACCATTCGTGGGACGTAAAATCGTTGGAATTGCCACACGATTCAACATTTTCCAGAGTGGTGTTTGAAAGCACGCAGTTTCAAAATGTAAAGTACATACTCGCGTGTGCATGAGTGTGGTAGTAGGTTTATTTTTTAAAAGCTCAGATAAATGCATGGTACTCGCCAATTTATCTAATAGAGCAGACTTCTTAGGCAAGCAAAAGAAGTCAACATCTTCTACCGTACTGTCACTCTTGCAATTTGAATTTTATGTTATTATATTAAGATTTCCTTCCTCAACGTACATAACATATGCATAAAAAAATCTCAAATTACTCACATTTACGCCTAACAACGAATCTAATAACGAAACTAACAACGAATCTACAAGATTAGAAAAGATGAAAGCGATAGTATACACTTGTATATGAAAGAAAAGACCACACAATGCAGTCACAGAAAATGAAACAAAAAGATAAGAAAGGGAGGGAGCGTCGCCCTGCGCATGTTTTTGAAAGTGAATTTCACACAATTGCAGTTAAACACTCTACGTAATAACTGAAAACGAATTAAAAGATAAGAAAGGAAGGGAGTGTCGCTCTACGCTTGTTTTTGGAAGTGAATTCCACACAATTGCAGTTAAACACTCAATGTAAGATCAGAAAACGAATAAAAAAGATAAGAAACGTAGGAAGTGTCGTCCCTGAGCTTGTTTTTGAAAGTGAATTTCACACAATTACAGGTAAACACTCTAATGAAATTACTAAACAACGAAACTAAAATCTAAAACCCTGCGCTTTTCTGAAATCATCAGATTCATTCCGCAATTAATCTTCGCCAAACGTTCCTATCCTGACACACCACTTTTGCTTCATCCACATTCATAATTCCTTTCATACAAGCACGTTTGTTCCTCGTACTCGGAAACTTTCGTTCACGCAACAATTTTTCTATCATATTCATCCATTTATTCATAGGTCGCCCACGCAATCGTTCACCCTCAATTTCATCAACATATACCTGTTTCACTAATCTCTCATTCGACATACGTTCAACATGCCCAAACCATCTCAACTGACTTATACCTACTTTTCTAACTACATTCTTCTCAATTTCACACTCATCATACACCAATGTATTCCGGACACGATCTCTTCTAGTATAACTACACACACCCCGCAAATACCTCATTTCCACAGCAGTTATACGACGTTCATGTTTCTTCATCCACACCCAACATTCACTACCATACATCAATGAAGGCACCATTATACACACTCAATCGAGCATCTCTGGATACATTCACATTTCTAGCAAAGGTTCCCAGAGCACCCAATACCTTGCATCCCGCAGATACTCTTCTTTCAATCTCACAATCAATACGTCCATCCCTCGAAAACACACTACCCAAATATAAAAACTCATTCACTTGACCCAATCTCACACCATTCACCGAAACATTGCAGTTGGTCACCAAATCACTCTTCTCAAACACTAACACTTTACATTTATCAACATTTAATAACAGATTTAAACCTTTTCCTACTTCATTTATACTTAGAATTATTCTTCTCAATTGCTCTTCAGATTCACTCATAACAACATCATCCGCATACGCTAACGCAGGCACTACACTATCACCAATATGTACACCATCCACCCCATTCAGCGCCGTTCGTAACAACACATCCATATACAAATTAAACAGCCACGGAGACATCCCACAACCTTGTTTCACACCAACATCTATACAAAACCAATCACTCAATCTACCATCAACTCTCACCGCAGAGAATAGGAATGATGTGATTGAAGGTTTGTTGTGTGATAATGTTTTCGAGTGTATAAATGAATGAGTTTATATGGAGTGATCTATAAATGTGGTTGAAGTGAGGGTGGTGTGTTTGGATGAAAATGTTTGGTGATGGCTGGTTGTTTGATGGGTGTGATGAGTGAATGTTTTATGAGTGATTTTAGGGTTCGTGCTACCCCATTTGTTGGGATATAGCGTGAAGATATGTATGTATGTATGTATGTATATTAAGATTTCTTCTATATAAAAAAATAATATTGTAAACTTACCTTTCAATACAGTAGAAATTAACTGAATTCAAAATATACACTGAACACACAAATTGTACAACAGAAGAACTATGGACGACGCGTATACAAGAACAACAGCAAACATAGTAACCAAAAATTGTTTCTAGTTTAAATGTCAGTTTGAAATTCCAAACAGTCATTTTACTGCCATCTAGCGTAATAATAGATAAATATACTGTTTACAGTGTCATCTCTCTTTGCAACCTGTAACTCAACTTACACCTCTCCCCCCTAAACACTTCAATCACAACGAATCCCATTTAGCAAATTTATAGCGGGAGCTGGATAGGTCCCGCTATGGTCGTAACCACACTCACGGTCATCCGATGTTTGATTTTTTTTCTGATTTGTTTATTTATAATAATTTTTTTTAATGACAGATAAAGAATTCAAATAGAAACTACATTTATATAATGAAATCGAACAAATTTGACATTTGACTTGAATATTTATTTATAAATAAAAGGATTGACAACCATACTATATTTTTAATACCAATATGAAAAATATAATTTCCTAATTTGTTGCTAAATTCTGCTATGAAGTCAGTTGAGTATAGCTGATACGCAAAATGTCATAGCCGTGGCCACAGCCACATCCCGCTATGAATTAGAATAGATCCCCTGGAGAATACAATATTACCGTGGAAACATTACGTACACGTATTTGAAAAGGAGGTCTACTCTAATTCATAGCGGAATGTGGCTGTGGCTACCGCTATAATATTTTCGTGACAACTATATTCAATTATCTTCATAGCGGGACTTTGTAACAAATTGGGAAATTATATTTTTAATATTGGTATTATAAATATAAAATAGTTGTCAACCCTTTTATTTATAAATAAATATTCAAGTTAAATTGTCAAATTTGTTCGATTTTATTATATAAATGCAGTGTCGATTTTAATTCTATACCTGTCATTAAAGAGTAATTATAAAAAATAATAATAATTATTATTATTATCATTTTAAATCTTCTTATACCCTTTCGGGTGTCGAGATTATTATTGTCTTTATTTTAAATTATTTATTAGTTCTTTCCATTCTTTTCTGTTCTTCGCTTTCCTCTTTGCCTCGTGTCCACTGATATTGTTTCTGCTTAGTATTTCTTCTATGTTGTTTTCCCATGTCTTCATTGGTCTACCTCTTTTATTTTTCTTTGCTATTCTTGCGTTCCAAACTTGCTTGGTTTGGTTTTCCTCTGTCATTCTTATTAAATGTCCGTACCACGCCAGTTGTTTTTTTTTCTATTGTATTTTGGATGCTTTCAATTAATAGACTGTTTCGTATCGTTTCATTTCTTATTTTGTCTAGTCTTGTAACTCTTTCTATTCTTCTTAGGAATCTCATTTCTGCTGCCTGTATTTTACTTTTACTTCCCTGGTTTATCACCCAAGTTTCGCTGCCGTAAGTTAATGTGGGTCTATATACTGTCTTATATAATGTCATTTTAGTTTTTTTTTTATATTTGCTTATTGTTTAGTACTACCTTGTTCATCGCATAATAGCTTTTGTTGGCTGCTTGTATTCTTCTATTGATTTCTTGCTCCAAGTTCCCTCTATTATTTATGTTTACTCCCAAGTAAGTATAGTTTTTCACTTGTTCTATTTCTCTTCCATTTATTGATAAGTCCGTTGTTGTGTCAACCTTTCCTATCACCATTACTTTTGTTTTTTCTATGTTTATTGTCATGTTGTGTTTTCTTAGTTCTTCGTGCCAAATATTTAGGTTCTCTTGCATGTCTTTTCCATTTTTTGTTATTATTGCTAAGTCATCTGCAAATGCACATTCTGATATCATTGTTCTATTTAGCTTGTGGTATCCTATTTCCATTTTCTTTGTTTTATCTTTAATGTTCTTTAGAATATCATCCAGCAATATTATGAATAGTAGGGGACTTAGAGCTCCTCCTTGTCTCAGTCCTTGCGTAGTAGTAAATTCTTCTGACTTAAAAATAAACCATTCAGAAAAAACTCAAACAGCGAATGACAATGAGTGTCCCGCTATAAATTTGCGATGTAGCTAAATGATAATAACTTTTTTATTTATACCGCCAGGTGGATCCTTGTTGTTTCGCGATGTGGCTACCGTTGCTACAATGGCTATGTCAATTAGAATAGACCCCCTGTTCGCAACGTACGTATACGCAAGTTTGCGAATGATTTCGAGAATCGAGTCCCTGCTATACAGAGTAGATTAAATAAATACATATTTATAAACAAATAAATATACCTGCATCATACGTCTCCAGTTTTAGTCTCTGTGCCAACGAGCTTATAAACAAATTCGGTAAATTAACAAACAAATGACAGGTTCTCACAAGGTCCATCGACGTCTGCGCGAAGATCTCATATCTCATATTCCTCTGAAGAGTTCCCATAATTTCTTTTTCGTTGAAGAACTCTGTCTTCAGCGTATTCTTGAAATAGCTGTACACATGTCTCGAAGTATTCTCTTCTATGTCTTTGATTTTAGCATACTGCGAAATAGACTTGAAGAAGTAGAGGAACTTCAGCTGTGACTTGTATTTGATGTCGAGGATCTTAAGCACTAGGATGAAGAAGCAAGCTTTGAAGACGAAGCCGAACGCGAAGCTGAGACAGTGGATGATGCGACCTTCGGTGTTGAAATACCAGTTGAATTCGAAGGAGTTGCCGATCATAGTAAAACTCGTGATGTAGTTGGCGTGTTCGTAAAGAGCGCCTAGTGTTAGGGTCCGACCTAAAAATTAAATATTTTCAATTGTTTATTTCTCACTAGAAAATTACTACAATAGAAAATTTTATATATATATATATACAGGATGGTGAACGCGACTGTCGAACATAGGGATTTAACCTGTAAAATCATATTTTTATAATTTCCTGCTTCCCTAATTATTTTAAGCAAAAAAGCTTCAAATAAAACTTTCAGGGCATAAATTTCTACATCTAAACCAATAAACAGTATTAATTTTTCATGTTTCCTAACGGCACAAATTAGATCTGAAAATAACGAAAATAGCCTTAAAACTATCGATAGCTATGGAATTGAAACAAAATTAAACAAATGTTTGACGTTTTATTTGTCAAAATAAAAGACTTATGGCCGGTTTCACCAACAAATACTTAATCTTAGGTAATTCCTAGTGTTCACTAGGAATTGCCTAAGTCAATTTTAGATTTCACCAGTACCTAGGTAATACTTAAAAGCATTTAAGTACTTCCTAATTTAGGTCTCAGTTTTTCGGCATCTTAAATTGCTAGGTATTACTTATCGCATATGACAGTTCTATTTTGACAGAATAAAAATTGTTTAATTCCTTGATAATATTGATAAGTATGATAAAGTTGATTTTAAACGAAGTTTTCGTGTTAGTAAATAGTATTTCTTCAGAAATGCTTCAGTTTCACCAATGATATTATTTATATGAGTAGTACAGTAAAAATAAGCTCCAAAACACAACCCCATGCAAGGGGGTTTTATTGGTGGAAGGGAAAACGGTTTTTCGTAAATAACTTTTAAAAAAAACAGCTATGAAATTTTTCTTTTACCCATCTATACAATAAAATCTCTCGGAGATATACATTTATGAAGTTCGGGTAGTTTCAAAGATATGTTGTCCATACACCTTATTCCTTATTCAGTCTGATTTCTATTCGTTTCTCTACATACAAGACTAAAATTTATTGTTTAGAAACAGAAAGGGATATTTTTCAAATTACTGTCTTGTTATATTTGTAAGAAGAAAGGGCAAGGAATACAGAGAATAACAGGACAACACATACTAATTCACAGTGGAGTATCGGAAGCACAAAACGCAAGTGGTGGAGTCGGGTGCATAATAAACGAGAAGTTAGCCTCAAATATTATTGAATGGAATTATCATAATGACAGAATAGTAAGTGTAACAATAAGGTTTGGAAAACAAATAATAGAAGTAGTAGTAGAATACGGGCCAAATGAAGATGAAAAATCACAAAACAAAGACAAATTTTGGGATGAACTACAAAGTGTGATTGATTGCACTGCGAATATTACCTTAGTGATAGGTGACTTAAATGCAAGAGTTGGAAGGGATAATACTGGCATAAAGCAGATCATGGGCAGGAATGGAGAAATGAATTGTAATAATAATGGTAATCGGTTGAAAGACTTCTGCACAATAAACGAACTGGTCATAACCAACACTATATTCCAACATAAAGAAATACACAAATATACTAGAGAAGAAAAAGGAAGAGGTGAGAAATCAATAATAGATTACATATTAATCAATAAAGACAATGTAAAACTAATAAAGGACACAAGAGTATACAGAGGGCCAGAAATCGGTAGCGACCACTATTTACTAGCCAGTAGAATTAAAATCGCAACAGAGTACAGTGATAAAATAGCTAGGAAGCAAATAGAGTATAACACAATTAAAATATATAAGCTAAAGAATATGGACACAAGAGAAACTTATCAAAACATGATAGACGACAAGATCATGAAATTGGATGATCTAAGTGAGTCAAGCTTAGAAGAAATATGGGATATTTTAAAAACTATAATGATTGAGGCTCCGACAGAGGCCTGTGGTACAAACAACATAAAGAAAACAAAAAACATACGAATTGGTGGAGCCCTGAGATCAAAGCTGAAGTACAAATAAAAAAGAAGTTATGGAGATTACATTTAAGTAAGAACGACAATAAATCAAAAGACAGTTATAAAAGTCAGAGGAAAAAGGTCAAAGAAATGATCATGATAGCCAAGAAACAATCTTGGGAAAATTTCGGAAAGCAAATGGAGAATAATTATAAAGAAAACAAAAAGCTTTTTTTCAAAGTAACTAAGCAGGCAAGGGAACAGAAAGGAGTAGAACTCAAACAAGTAAAGGACAAAAAAGGAACAATACTCACAAGTGAACAAGATACTATCAAAAGATGGGAAGAATACTTTATAGAACTGTTGGAAGCAAGAGAAATAAGAGAAAAACTGGGGAAGGTACAGAATCATAGTATAGACGAAGAAGGACAAGAGGAAGTAACAATGGAAGAATTAAAGAAGGCAGTAGATAAAATAAAACTCGGCAAAGCTCCAGGATATGATAATATCAGACCAGAGCAGATTAAGTACCTAGGAGATACTGGATTACAATTACTATTACTACTAATTAACAAAATATGGAAAAATGAACGAATACCTACAGATTGGGAAACTACTGTTATACTTCCAATATTCAAAAAAGGAGACAACCGTGTCTGTTCAAACTACAGGGGAATCTCTCTGGTATGCACAACAGCCAAAGTGTACGAAACAATAATCGAGGCTAAATTAAGAGAAAAAACAGAAGCTGGCATAGAAAAGTCTCAAAGTGGCTTCAGGAAAGGACACAGCACTCAAGATCACGTTTTTATTCTAAGACAAATCACTGAGAGAATAATAAAGTACAAAAAAGAACTATGTATTTGCTATATCGATCTGGAAAAAGCCTTCGATAAAGTCGACAGAAACGAATTGTATGATACATTGAAGGACAGGGGAATAGACAGTAAAATGATAAGAATAGTCAAAAGCATATACGAAACAAACAAAAACTGCATCAGGAGAGGAAACAATTTATCTGGTAAATTTACAACACAAAATGGACTTAGACAAGGCGGAAACCTAAGTCCATTACTATTCTTACTCTCCTTAGACAAAGCAGTTAAAAGAGCCAAAGATAGAATAAGCAAGACATTCATAGGCTACATGAATCTTAAGAGTACATATATATCAGAATGTATATTTGCAGACGATATGGCAATATTCGGTAGTACACAAACAGAACTACAGAATAATCTAAATATATGGGAAGAAGAATTAAATTAAATAAACATGAGCATAAACCTAGACAAGACAAAAGTTATGCTCATAAGTAATGAAAACAAAATCTTAGACATTAATCTAAAAATGAAAAATTTAGAGCAAGTTAGTAGCTTCACATATTTGGGAAGTGTTATTGAAGCAAAAGGAGGAGTTGATAAAGAAATAGACAGGAGAATACAGACGGCCGCAAGTACGTACTATGCACTAAATAAAATAATTTTCGGAAACAAACTACTACACAAAAGATATAAACTGAGTATATATAAAACCATATACCTACCAATATTATTATACGGAAGTGAGACATGGGTTACTAATAAGAGACAGAATAGCAAGATACAGGCAATGGAAATGAAGTGCTTGCGTAAAATAGAAGAGGTAACGAAAATAGATAGAGTAAGAAGCGACATCAGACTAAATCTCCAAACAAAATCAGCTATACAATTAATAGAAGAAAAACAATTGCAATGGTACGGACACATAACAAGAGCTCCGGAAAATAGACAAATGAAAACAGTATGGAAATCAAGAATGATAGGGAAGAGAGGTAGAGGAAGACCTGTTAAAAGCTGGGAAGACAACATATTATCCGTATTAGAGAGAAAGGGAAAGCTTAAAAGAAGCGAGCACACTGGCGAAAGACAGGAAAAGTTGGAAACAATTTGTCGAAGAACAATAAAACGACACCCTAAGGGTAAATGTGGTATCCAGAAAATATATATATATATATATATATATATATATTTGTAATGTAGGTACCTCGGTGTTTTGATATGGGATTATACTTCTTTGTTAATATTTTCCATCGATTATCATTTAATATTTTTGTTGCACCATCTGTTTTTGGTTTATAATAATCGGATACGATTAATTTTATTTTATTATTGTGTGAAAAATGTAAAAAACGATTCAATTTTGACATATTTTTTATGACACACGTCAAATTTTTTTCGGAAATATAACCTTACATCCAACAGTTACTAGGAAACCATTACCCAACAAAGAAATGCCTAGCTAAGACTTACTTTGCATGGTGAAAACAAAAATATGTTTAAGCATTTCCTAATTTAAAGTAATTCCTAGTTAGGTATTGATTTAGGAATCGTTGGTGAAATCGGCTATTAGGGCCGATTTCTGAAAAAATATTTAACGGGCATGTTAACTAACTGTCGCTTAAATTAATTGAAAGGTTAAAATTGCATCGGGTTTCTGAAAACAAACGTCAGTTAATTTATATATTCGATAACTAACACATGGTTCTATCTTGAACTAACATTATTCTTGAGTCTATAGTTCTCAAAATGATAGATTTTGGTAATAACTGTGTATTTAAACCTTTTTTCAAACACCACCAAGGCCAAACTAAACTAACACAGCGGCTTAACGAATTGGTTTTTAAAACAAGGTTAGAAAAAATGAGAACTGTCACTGTCAGCCGTTTTCAATTTATGAAACAACTGCGCATGCGTCATATAATTTAACTGGACCAATTTGCCGCGTTAACTTAACGGGGCAGTTAAATACCAACATGATGTTTCAGAAACCCATTTGACAGATTAACGAAGAGTTAAACTAACTGACCAGTTAAATTTGTTTTCAGAAACCGGCCCTTAGGGCCCGTTTCTGAAAAAATATTTAACGGGCATGTTAACTAACTGTCGGTTAAATTTATTGAAAGGTTAAATTACATCGGGTTTCTGAAAACAAACGTCAGTTAATTTATATGTTCGATAACTAACTCATGGTTCTATCCAGGACTAACATTTATTCTTGAATCTAACAGATGGCGTTACTAACGTTTTCGGTAATTTTTGACCTCAATTTCAAACTTTAAAATAATTAATTTGACGTCAATTTTATTGTACTTCGTGTTTGTGGTTTGTAATTGTAATAAAATTATGGAAGAAAAGCGAATTCGTGGAAAAAACTTCACAGAAACTGAAAAGAATGTTCTTTTTGAGTTGGTGACAGGGAAATATAATGCTATAATAGACAATAAAGAAAGTGATGCCATCACAATCGCAAAAGAAGTTTAGCATGGCAACAAATTGCTAAAGAATTTAATTCGCAAAATCAGACAGGGCACAGAACTTGTTATTCTTGAAGAAACGATATGTCTCTAAATTCCGCATCACTATAGATCTTAAAGGGATTACGTCTGTCTCTAAAAACTCTGACTTTCTGCACAGCCTCCACAATGTCAAATAGTTCTTCATATGACGATGAACTAGAATTCGAGAATTCTTGAACCTGCATACTAACAAGTTTTGATAAATAGGTAAAATCACACAAGCACTGGAGTATGTTAGAAGGAATTTTTAAAGTTCTCAAAATAATAGATTTTAGTAATAACTGTGTTTTTAAACCTTTTTTCAATAACCAACAAAGCCGAACGAAACTAACACAGCGGCTTAACGAATTGGTTTTTAAAACAAGGTTAGGAAAGATGAGCACTGTCACTGTCTGCCGTTATTTTCAATTTATGAAACAACTGCGCATGCGTCATATAATTTAACTGGACCAATTTGCCGCGTTAACTTAACGGCCAGTTAAATACCAATATGTTGTTTCAGAAACCCATTTGACAGTTTATCGAAGAGTTAAACTAACTGACCAGTTAAATTTGTTTTCAGAAACCGGCCCATAGGCTGGTACCACGAGCATATTACTAAAACACTGTTTTTGGGTGTTTTAGTTAAAACCATGACGACATCTTAAAACACTCTTAAAATAATGCTTATACTCCATTCCCTGTATGAAAACGATTACGTCACATTCGGTATCCATGTGATTCAAGATTTTGTACTTAAAACGTTTACATTGGTATTGGATGGACATTTTTAAAACATAACCTAAAATTTAAATGTCAGATTAAAATATTTACTACTTTATAAATTTAATTAGTATATAATGAAACCAAATTCTGCATATATTAAATAAAATCAAATATGAATTTATCTTTTTTTTTTTTTTAATATAGCCTTTATTGTGTCTTATTAGTAATCAGTTTGTTACAACTATAAACTAATGTGGTATAGCGCATTTAACATGAACGAGATTACGCCCAGTGGCGGTACTCAACACACTTAATTAAATACATTAATTATTTTCCACTAATATAACACAGCATTACACTAGGTTTGGTAGGTCGAGTGCGTGGTGTCGTTTGAGCCTGTAGATGGTTTCACTGTTATCTAGAATATTTACTGCGAGTGTATTGGGATGGTGTTCCAGTCTTTGTTGATATCTGCTGCTGAGTCGTCTAATTTCTTCTTTTACAGTTGGCATCTTTAAGTCATGATGAAGTGTGTCATTGGTGACATACCACGGTGCGTTCGTGATCATACGCAGTGTATTTGACTGAAACCGCTGCAGTACTGCTGTGGATGATTTGCTGGCTGTGCCCCATAATTCTATTCCATATGTCCAAATGGGTTTCAGGATGATTTTGTATAGCAGTAACTTATTTTCTATAGACAATTGAGATTTTCTGCTTATGAGCCAGGACATTTGATTTCTTTTGATTCCGAGTTGTTTTCTTTTGATCGCAATGTGGTTCTGCCAGTTTAATTTTGGATCGAATGTCATTCCGAGGTATTTCGCTCCCTCGGATTGGGGTAGTTCTGTACCATTGAGGTTGACAGCTGGGCATGTTTGTCTATTTGATGTAAAGGTTACATGAGTTGATTTGCTTGCATTTAATTGTATTCTCCACTTTTGGCACCAGTCCTGGACTAGGTTGAGATTTTCTTGTAGCTGATCTGAGGCGGTTTCTTGGATCTGAGTCAACTGCTAAAATGGCGGTGTCATCTGCGAATGTCGCTGTTGTTGTTGTGTCATTTGTTGGCAGATCAGCTGTATATATAGTGTATAGCGTTGGGCCCAGGACGCTGCCCTGTGGTACACCAGATTTAACTGGGTACATTTGAGTGTGTACGCCTTGGAGTTTGACTTGGTAGTATCTATCAGACAAATAGGATTTCAAGATGTTATATAGTTTTGGAGGCAAAATACTTTTTAGTTTGAAAAGTAGACCGTCGTGCCAAACTTTATCAAATGCTTGGCTGACATCAAGAAATGCAGCCGAGCAGTATTCTTTGTTTTCGAGACAATTTCTGATGACGTTTGTGATTCTGTGGACTTGTTCGATCGTGGCATGGTTGTTTCTGAAGCCAAATTGGTGGTTTGGGATGATGTTATTTTTGACCAAGATTGGCTTGATTCGTTTAATTAACATTTTCTCGAACAATTTGCAGATAACTGGCACCAGACTAATTGGTCTGTATGACGCCGGTTCTTTTGGGTCTTTGCCTGGTTTGGGAATAACTATTATTACGGCAACTTTCCAATGAGCAGGAAAGTGTCCGATCCTTAGTATGGAATTAAATATTGCTGCATTATTAGTCCCTTTTTTGGTAATTCTTTAAGTGTGCGAACTGTTATCAGGTCAAAACCTGGAGCTTTCTTTTCGTTGAGTTCGTTTTGGATATGTAGAAGGATTTCTTTTGGAGAGAATGCCTTTAATGGTTCTGATACTTGTTCCGGCTCCTGTAGATAATTTGTGATGTTAGCATCGTTAACATTGGCGCTTGGTGGAAATGGTTGGAATACCTCCTGTAGATGTTCGGCAAATATTTTTGCTTTTTCTTGAGGGCTACGAGCCCAGTTGCCATCTGGTTTTCTGATTGGCGGAACTGATGCTGTAGGCCTTTTGAGCCGACTTGTGGCCTTCCACAGTGAGTATTCAGTAGCTGCTGTGGGTGTTAGGTTTTTCACATATTCTTCAAAGTGGGAGTTTTTTAGTTCTTGGAGCGCATCTTTTAGCTCTCTGGTAGCCATATTGAGTCTGGTTTTGTCTACAGGCTGGCGGAAGTTTTGCCATATTCTTCTCCTTTTTCTCTTGATTGCTATCAGTTCTTTGAGTTGCATTGGTAGTGTTTCAAATTCTTTTTCTTGTGGTCTTGTTTTTGGTGTTGCTGACCACGCTGCTTCCTGTATTAGTTTGGCGAAACTTTCTGTCACTCTTTCTATTTCTTCGGATGTTTTTATTGGGATGCTGAGATTAATTTTTTCTTCGATTACTCTTCTAAATTCTTCCCAGTTGGTTTTATGGTTGTGTATCCTAGGTGGTTGCTGGATGTTGATTGCTGAGGAACTTACCGTAGCAATAATTGGGGAGTGATCTGAGCTCAAATCTAGGTTAGAAGATACTATCATGTGATTGTCTGGTATTCCTTTTGTGACAAAGAAGTCCACGAGATCGGGTATTTTGTTTCTGTCAGTCGGCCAGTAGGTGGGGTCGCCGGTAGAGAAATACTTTAGATTGTTCTGACTTATTGTATTGTTTAGTTTTCTTCCTTTAGGGTTTATTAACCTTGATCCCCAATTTCTATGTTTCGCGTTGTAGTCGCCTCCTGTGATAAATCTTTGTCCCAGTGTTTGAAAGTATTCTCTGTATTCATCTTCGGTGATAGTATGTCTTGGTGGACAGTATACTGCAGCTATAGTCAAAGATCCATTCCAGGTTTCGACCGTGATGGCGGTTGATTGTATTTTATCAGTTTGATGTTGTATCATTTCATAGTGACGAAGATTATTTCTCACTATGATTGCTGAGCCCCCATGTGCTGTCCCATCTGGGTGTTTTGTGTCATATACTGCATATTGGGGGATTTTTAGATAGTTTCGCTCTGTAAAATGCGTTTCCGAGATTAGCATTATGTCTATTTTGTTGGTATTTATAAATATATCTACTTCTTGGCTATGATTGGCCAAGCCGTTGGCGTTCCATGCTGCGATTCTAAGGGTGTGCTCCATTAATTGTTTTTGCTGATGACTTTAGATAGCAGATTTATTAGGGTTGTCATTTGTTCTATTTGTTGTTTCATGAAGGCTCTCATTTCAGTGATCATTAGTTTCATTGTTTCGTTTAATTCGTTTGTATTGCTGTTTTCTACTGGTAAATTTCTTTCGTGATTGTTTGCTATGCCCGAGTAAGATAATCCCGGTTGGCGTGCGTGTGAGGGTGTTGGTGGGTGAGTGAGTATTGGGGATGACTTATCTTGCTCTTCAGCTTCTTGGGTTGTTTCTGTGTTCAGATTTTTATTACGTAATGGGGGGAATCTTCGCTGACGTATTTCTTTATATACTTGGCAGCCCTTGTAGTTGGCTGGATGGTTTCCTTGACATAGTGCACATATTGGAACGTCTTCTTTCTTTTTTTGACATTCATGTCTTCCTGCGTGGGTCACTCCACACTTAATGCATCTATATGGTCGATAACAGTAGGTTTTGGAATGCCCGTATCTTTGGCAGCGTTTGCATTGAATAATTTCTCTTTTGACGTGGGGAGGTTCAAATTGAATAATTGCGTTACCTATTGTCTTAATTTCGTAAATATCTTTGTTGTTACCTGCTGGTTCTATGTCGATATAGAATAGTGATAAGGGTTGTTTAGTGACGCGATGACTTATGTTATGAATGTTTCTGAC
This sequence comes from Pterostichus madidus, assembly GCA_911728475.2. NCBI lineage: Eukaryota > Metazoa > Arthropoda > Insecta > Coleoptera > Carabidae > Pterostichus > Pterostichus madidus. The sequence goes on from OU452319.1 coordinate 16,183,991, forward strand.
GTTATGTCCTTTTGTTCTTAGTTCGCTTTTCAGATCTTCTAGATCAGATGTGTGATGTAGATGACGCAACACCACTCTGAAAGCTCTGTCTTCTTTTATTTGGTATGTGTGATGGTCAATGTTTTTTGACTTTAAACCTTGGATAATTTTGCTATATGTTTCTCCGTTTTCAGCCATAATTTTCATGTTGCCATTTGTTAGTTTGAATACGAATTTCTTATCGGTGGTTATGAATGATTTGATTATATTAGTCATTGCCGTTATATCACTGATGGCCGGAACAAATATTGGTGCTGGTTTTCGTTCTGCTGTTCGTTCTTGTGTTGTGGGCTGTTGATTTTGACCATTATTACTGTTTTCGAATTCCATTCTCTCGGCAGTGGAGGTCGTAAGTGGATCGTAGCGATTTGAGATTTCAATTTCACGTGTTGGTTTGCTGCTTTTCTGTGTAGGACGATTTATTGAGTATGGACTGCTGTTAGTCGTGATTTGGCTTTTTCTTTTAATTATTGACTGGTATTGGTTTTGCGGTCTGATGTATTCATCGGAAGGAGTTCCTGGTCTGCTATCTATTAGTGTGATGGGTGAGGTACTTACCGGGCTCGTATGTTGTATCTCGTTAGATTGGCTTGTTTGATTATATATTTGGTTGTTTGAATTTTTGTACATGGCTGATTGTATGTATTCTTGAAACCCTTCAATTTGAGACATTTGTTGGATGGACTGTTGATTGATTATTGACATTATTTGTGCAGATGTTGGCTGTGATAATTGTTGTGAATCATTTGTTGAAACACCACTGGGTTGATCCATTTTAAGTCCGAGTGTGAGATCCACACTCGGACTTAATCGTACTTGATTACGTGATTCCTTAGGTTGCACTTCACTATGGTCACTTAGTTTAATTGTGATTATATCAGCCTTGCTGATTATGTCACACTGATTACTTGTAAACACTACGATTTGTCTGCTAATAACAACACGTCCGATTGCTTCGGCTGTCTAACACAGACTTAAATTTATCTTAACGCACGAAAAATATTATCTACCTTATTGAAATATGTAGTTTTATAAAATAAAACTCAAAGGAATATACATTTTTATTTGTATTATTATTATTATTTATAAATAAATACTATTTGAAATTACAAAATACAATGCACATTACCTCTTGTAAATTAATTAAAGATCTTCGATTCTCTAACTTCAGCGCAAAATAATCATGAAGATGACAAACGCATTTCTGCATTTGATTACCCAAAATTTTTCTAGCCATTTCTCATTTCTCAGTCTGTATTTATGTATCCAAAATGTCACAAACTTAGAAATGACAGGCGAGAAAATAACAAAATCATGGCCATGGATCTCTAATTTTATTTTATAAACAAATGTGAACAAAGTAAATATAAATTTTCGTATTAGTAAGAATTGTCATACGTTTTCATTAAAATAATAAATGTGATAGAACGTGAAAAAACGTGAAACATGTGTCTTAACTTATTAAGACATACGTTATGTAATTCGCATAGGTACGAATAATATTATTAAAAAAAGATAGCTATATTTCATCGTATCTATGATAACCTCGTCCACATATGACGTCATCGTTTTCATACAGGGAATGGAGTATACTACGAGCATTGTTTTTAGGCTGTTTTAGCTAAAACCATGTAAACAAGAAAATATATATGCAAAAGACGCAATACGCATGCGCGTTTCGTGAATATTTTTAACAGAAATTTCCAATTCAATATGAAAGCAGTTTGACAGGTTAGAATTTTAGATGTCAGATACTTCATTAAACTTATGAAAGAACACTAATTGCTCTTTGGATGAACTGTAAAAGGCGCTTCCACAATTAAAACGTAAGTATTTAACAGGAACATATTTTAATTCTAATATTTTGCACATAATCACATACATTAATATGTTATTATTGTATTATATAAAGAGAATGGCAGCCATAAAGATTAAAAAGGATAATTGAACGTCCGAGGAAAATAATTTGCTGACTGAATAAGCGAATTAAAGAAAAGATATAATAGAAAACAACATTGCTGGAAATTATGAATGTGTTTGAAATGATTCGGTACATGCGAGAACTGTAGCACTTAAAAAATTAAACCAAAAATTATGTACATGTTTTTGTAAATTATATTTTATTAATAATAATACTTGGTTATTAACAATATTCACTTATGTTACAATTAATCAATATTTATGAGGCAAATAAAAACAGAAAACGGATAGTTTTTATTATAAAAAGCGCACGAATTAACAAAAAGTATATTAATTATGACAATCATCACATTCGATTAAAGAGTAGTGGTCTGCTATACTGTAAAATTATTGTCTGGTTTTCACTAAATTGTATAATTTGATGAATATCTGGCGATGCGATGCCAGAACTATATAGGTACACATTTCTTATAATTCTGCTGTCGTACTTTTGAGAAATATCGTGTAGATCACCTGACGACAATAAAATAAATTGTTATAATATACATACCTATTTGTACATTTAATGTAATTTAAATAGACCATATTACTTTCTATAGCGCCTCTGCCGGCAAATTTATGAAATGAAAAAAGCGTGCCAGGGTGACAAACTTTATTCTATTTTTTCCAATTATGTTGGCAATACTAATGTTTGTGACGCCATGTGATTCGTACGGTGATGCATATGCGCATGTGCGCATAAATTGTGACAGTTCTATTGCCGCCAGTTTGAAGTTGACATGAAATCTTTCATTTGAAATGTTGGTCTGCTTACTATTCTTGGGAAAGAAATGAAAAGATATTACCTTATTAATTAATGAATTCAAATTCCAATCCGGGACGCAATAATTGTAACCAGGAATTTTTCAAACAAATTTCACACTTCGCAAAACAATCACAACAAAACGTAAGTATGAGGTTATCGGCCAGTGACAGATGACAGAAGAGCAAATTGGCGCTTAAAATTTTCAAATTTTAATATATATATATATTATTAATCTATTGATTATTTATATATTATAAGGGCAGAATCCGATAGTAAAAAATGAAGTATAACTTGCATAAAAAAATTATCATTCATTTATGTTTAGATAAAATGATATTTGACTTTAAAAATAAAATTTTTCCCATAAGAATACATTGGTTTCATTTTAGCTGTACTTCCAAGCATATGATTGGTGCATTATGAGCATGCGTACTAAGATAGTAATATGGTCTATTCACTGATCTCTATATATTACTGGATTGCGTATCCCATGTTAGAACCGTGTGACGGGTAGTAAGGCGCCATATTGGAAAAAGTGTAGTCTCTCGGCCTACTTTCAGCGGGAAGTTCAAAATAGTCGTAGTTGAATATGGTACAAAAGCGTTATAAAAAAGCGAAAATAAATGTTTTTGGAAAACATTATAGTAAATTAATAGTAAAATTGAGGTCCAAGATTCATCTTTTCCAACCATTGTTCCAATAATTGGGTGTTATTCAATGGAAACCTATGACCAAATGAAATAATTAAATAATTATACATTAAATTATTAATTAAACATGTGTCTCAATATTTACTTTGAATATTTAACAATCAATACATTTTTTGAAATTTCGTAATTATAAAAATTAAAATGAAATACCAAGTAATAATTGAAAATGTATGAATTTTACTACATGAAATCAACATAATTTAATAATTACATATTACATTATTAATTTAACATGTGTCCCAATTTTACTTTGAAAATTTAACACTCGATAAATGTTTTGCAATTTCGTAATTATAAAATTGCCAATGAAATTCCAAGTAATAATTGATAATGCACGAATTCTAATACATCAAATCAACATATATTTTATGTCAGCCAATATAACTTTTGTTTCATATAAATACGTACAAAACCCTAAAACTAATCATTTTACCACATTGCTTGTTCGTTTATATACAAATGAAACAATTAATCGGTATAAAATATTTACTTGTGGAAGCTGAGCCTGTCAGATCCTTTCTTCTTACCGCAGAAAACACAATTCACAACCATTTTGACGTCGTCACTGCATTTGAATCGCGAGCCACTACCGCCACTACCGCCACTACCGACGCTGTCTCGTGGGCCGAGAGACTACACTTTTGCTAATATGGCGGCGCCCAATTAGTCACACCGCAGCCTACTCCATACGCAATCCAGTAATATATAGAGATCAGTGGGTCTATTACACCGAATTACAAAACACAGAATTGTGGTTATGTATTGTGTCATATGACAGCTGTAAAGAAGCAGAAATTCACGCGATTTGCGACTGCGCGCAGATACTGAATAACTGACGCGTACATTTAATTTATATTTTACTTATCTTTATCATCTTCATTTCTTTGACGAAGTACCGCAATGTCACCAAAACTTGCATTTCACGAGAAATCATTTTTCACTATATTATATGTTTTGCTGTTTTTTCTGAAAAACGGTATTTTTGTATAAATTCTCTCACATCCAACACAATAAATGGATTCTTGTGTTCTTTAAATAAAATTTCCGTTTTCAATGCGTACAATTTTTATCATAGACGTCAGCCATGTTTGTCTTAAAACACTGCTTAAAACAACTCTAGGCAGTTTTAGAACACGTTACTAAACAGTTGAATTAAAACATGCAAGACAGCCAAAAACAGAGCTTCTAGTACGGATATTTAGAACACCCAAAAACGACGCTCTTAAAACACCCAAAAACAGAGCTCGTGGTACCAGCCATAATGAATAGACCACGGGCGAGATGTGCTCCGTAACTGTCAAACGAGTGACTCATATATCAGCGTTAAATTTGTGATTTGCATTTTATAAGTAGAATATATTTTTAACAAGTATATGTGCATATAATTCAAAAAAGTCACAAGTTTGCATTCTGTGCATCATTTTTTGCATGACAAAGTTTGTGATTTATTTTATCAAGTGAAACGTAAATCGAAGATTGTGTCGCGAGTGCATACTTTTACAATTTTATAGTGTTTATATATTTAATAGAAAGAAAATTAGTATTTAAATAGTTATTTTTATAACAAGTGCCGAAAAAGGCTCGTTACGTGCAAGTGCAGAATTTAATCTGCACGAGCATGTAACCTTTTTCGGCACGTGTTATAAACAACATTTTTCCTACAACTGTGCGATTTAGTAAATCACTAAAATATTATTAAAATTTATAAAATTTTAATGATATTACATGAGAACGATGTTTTACGGCGTTCCTATGGTTTGTTTGTTGATTGCTTGCACATTGTTCTACGTTATTTAAAAATATTTCACTAACGTCAAAATAATTTCTTCAAAATCATCTTGATTGGAATAGTACAGTGAGTGATTCTTCTTTATCATTAACACCTCCAAAGATAATTGAAGCTCCGGATCATACTATGTTGGATCTATTTTCGACAATGACAATCAACCTGCTGCTGGTACTTCTGAAGCTTCCGAAATTGTTACCAATAATATTACTGTTAATAATATGAACAGGTACGGAAGAAATCAATGTTTCTTTAGACACAAAAGTTTCCACTTTACATTATGTCAATATAAGCAACTATAACAACTGTATTAATAATATACACAAACAATAAATATGATGTATTTCACTTACTCTTTAAATAAAACCATTTATCGATATATTTTACTTTGTTCGGTTCTTTTTATTAGTTGTCTACAGATTAGATATACTGCAAATTAAGGTTACGTTTATAAACGTCAAAATATACTACTGGATATTTACTAGCGCTGGTTCACCGTATTTTCTTCTTCCATAAGCTTCTGTGGGCAAAATATGAATTCCGCACTCGGCGCGAAATTTAAATCGCTGTCAAAACAATATTCTTTTGACAGTTACGTAATGAAGCACTTTCCGCACTAGTGTTTCTTTGCTTTCGGAAACGCACTTGGTCTGCATTCATCTACTTTCCATACGTAACCAAGGCAATTATAGTTACGTAATAACAAAGAAATCGCACAGTTGTAGGAAAAATTATTTTATATAATTACTTCAACATGTAAAGCCAAGCAGTTGTTTAAATATTTAGTCGTTTTACTTTTATTTCAGTTTGAAAAGTTCACTTTAGGTTAAGTTTTTCCACAATATTACAATATTATTGTAGTATTGTAATTCTTTGTTATATAGTATTAAATTATTATTATTAATTGCAATTAATTTAAAATTAAGTAATAATGCCTGTTCGTTGTTGTGTTTTCGGTTGTTGCGGAAATTCCGAAGATTCACCAAAACGATTGTTTATGATACCATCAGAAAAATCTAAAAATGGGAAATTTAGACAAGAAAGGCAGGAACGTCGGGCTTTTTGGCTTAGAGCAATTGGTCGCACAGAATCAGAGATAATAACAGTTGTGAAATAGTATATTAAAGAACTAGTTTCATAAGGCAACCTGTTAATGCACGAGTCCAAGTTTTACAAACGACGCGTGCGATAACAGGCCGCATGAAACGTGTTCTTTATACTATTTTTTCTCTCGAGGTAATTTTATAATTATGTTAGATTTCAAAAACTACGACTTGTCCATATACATAACAGATAATATACTGCTGATACCCCTATCTTACCAATGTGTAGTGAGCATGTCGAACACTAAGCGCGATATATTGTATCCGTCTCTTACTATTGTAATTCTCCTACAGCGCGCATGCGTTTTATTATGGCGCAACATTGAATTTGCTGAAAAATAACGAATTACTTGGTAAAAATTTCTTATTAAAATCTATAATTCAATGATTTTTGTTTAATTGTAATTGTAAATAACAAATTCGTTGAATGTTAATTATATTTGAAAAAATCAACTTGCTTCCGCCAGGATTTGAACCCGGACCTTCAACCAAACAACTATAATTATTATTTGAAGTTTTTCAATCGTGTTAATCCGTTTGTATATCATTTGCATTGTCGAAAAAACCCATTCGCACTTCTGATATTTACGAACAATCGACACATAGAAAAAATCGCTTGTCAGTGCCAGCAATTAGACACACCTCTGTGGTCTAATTGGTAGGACGTTCGCGGCCCAAGAGGAAAGTCCGGGTTCAAATCCTGGCGGAGGCAAGTTGATTTTTTCAAATTTAATTATAATTCAATGAATCAAGTCGTTCGGTCGACACGACGACGGCAAGAGTCAAAATAGCAAGAGTCAAAATATCTGTCTGACCGAACTACTTATTAACAGTTAACATTAGACCTAACCTGAATCGTCAAACCGAAAGTATTACTTGCGTTCGGTTTTTAAGTGTGTTCCCCGTATTTTCAAGTCTTTTTGATACACACATAACATATGAGCCAGGTCACGATGCGAGTCCGGTTGTTTTTATACGTTTTTTCAATGATTTTCGTGGGCGCGGAACCGTTTTTGTCAAATTCGCTGGTCTTCAGATTTTGTCCATCACCAAAAGTCGCCGCGGAGGGCAGCACCTGACGGGTCTTTTAATTGTCACGAGTGAGTTTAGCGTAACTACTGCTTAAATTTTATTTTCGTTGCACAGATTAATTTTAGGTCATTGTTAGTTAATACTAGCATATCAGAACTAATTATTTTATGACCAAAAAAAATTCATTTGAATTCTAGTGACATTTAGTAGAATATAGTGATTTTCACTGTCAGTCGCGGATTTTACTTGTTGGTTATTTACATAATAGCTGTCAGAATCGTAAGTTTCATCATATTTTCTTGTTATGTTATTTAAGTTATAAATTAGAAATATTTTGATAATGGTAAGTCAAAAATAACTATAATGTAAAATATATGTTTTATTAATTTAGTTATTTTTATAGATGGCTAAAAAAAGATCAAGCCAACCAAATTATACTAATGAAAAAAATTACATTTTAAACATTATTGAATCATACAAATCCATAATTTTAAATAAAAAAACTGATCATACCACATGGAAATATATAAAGAGACAGTGTGGGAAAATATTGAGAAAAATTTCAATGCAATATCTCCTACTGGTTAATATAACAATTTTTAATTAATACCACACAATTTTAAAATATCGATTTGTTTTAAGGTGTATATCGATCTGCAGATCAACTAAAAACTTATTTTAATATTAAAAAAAAAACTCAAAAGAATGCTGTAGATAAAGAAAAAACAGGATCTGGTCCTCTAGAAAGCACAGTGGAAGTTTTGGGCCCAGCATTTGATTTAACATTATCCTTGTTGAATGCAAAAATCGGTTATGGATTGCAAAATCAATTTGATTCTGACAATGCTGCGAATTATATGGATCAACATATAAATAATGAAGAACCACATAATAATACTTTGACTGGAAATATGATGCAAGAAACAAGTAGCAACATTCTGCAACAGGAATTACTAAAGATGCTTCAGAAAATATTAAAGAATGGACAAAAGCAACTAAACCTACCTAACAATATTGAATTTGGATACATGTTATTTTCAAAATTTCTTAATATACTGTCATTAAAAATTGTGGAATCGTGTATTGAGCCTGGCCAACGTGTTACTGAATTAATTATTTCGTAATTAACGTTGCCTACTGTCTGCAAGTTAATAGAAAAATAGCCTTTCCTGTTACGGTATATTTCAGCATCATTTTTACCAGGTGAAAATAAAATAATCGTTACTTACATATATTAATGGGGTACGTGGCTCAGTGGTATCGAATTGGTCTGTGGATTTTTTATGTAACAAACCTATTACACCTACAAACCATCAAACCGTAACCATCTCAAATTGCATTGGTTGACAAGGTATCAAACGTGCACAACTTGAAATTAGTTAGTTTTGTTAAATACAGAAATAAAGGGTATGATACAATAAAAAGCCTAAACAAATTTTAATAAAACAAAATTGGCGTGTCCATTTATAATTAACAAATCTTTTCTTCATATTTCGAACATAATCAGTCCACTAATGTTAGGTAATAATACGTTAGATAAGAGGATTCGGCGTCACTATTACATACATTTTATTCTAAATGTTCTGTAAAAAATGAACACGCCAATTTTGTTTTATTAAAATTTGTTTAGGCTTTTTATTGTATCATACCTTTTATTTCTGTATTTAACAAAACTAACTAATTTCAAGTTGTGCACGTTTGATACCTTGTCAACCAATGCAATTTGAGATGGTTACGGTTTGATGGGATAGATATTACTGAAACAATAACTTAATCATGATAGTTTAAAAAAATATATTTAATTTAGTATTTTGTCCGATTTTATTTTAATTTATTACGTTCGTGACGTTTTGATTTATCAAAATTTATTTCTTGCTTATAAATGATATCACTCATTTTTATTTGGGAAATGTTTTAAGTTATAATTTAAACGCTGCTGTGGAACTCTTGCCGTAAAGCCCCATTCACAACACGAAATTAGTGGTTAGTGTTAGTAGTTATGGTTAGCGTTAGAAGTTTGACATATGTATTCCTCTAGTAGCGTTCACAACAACGAACTTAGCCCAGCGCAGGTCTACGCTAATCGTGGTTAGCGTAGAAGTTTGTAAACTTCAAACTTTTAGTTAGTGGTTAACGGCACAGCCAATCAAAAACGAGGAGTAAAGTGACAGTTGTTTTTCTCAGTTTGAATTTGATGTAACGAAAATGAATCGAAGCACAATAAAAAAGCTGTTACTTGCAACTTTAATTGTGCAAAAGAAAAGAAATAAAAAAACAAATAGAAGATGGTGGGTTCGCCCAATCAACCAAAACCGAACAAATCCGGGAGACTGAGATAATTTGATTCAAGAAATGAGGTCATATGATGAAGACATGTTCTTTAATTACACCAGAATGACCATAGCTCAATTTGATTTGTTGTTAGCACTTGTAGAACCAATTTTAAAGAAAAATAGTAGAAGAAAACCAGTTCTACCAAATCAGAACTACAGACAAAATATCAGAACTCAAACTAACAAAACTGTAACTATTTGTCAAAACTTTAAGTTGACAACTGTGACATCTATTATAATTTCTTGTAATATCTATAATTTTCAAAAATGTGCACTACATTACCGGCAGAAACATAAATTCGAAATCATTAATTTGGGACATTGTGAACGATGTATTTTAATCTATAACTACTAACTATAACCACTAACCATAACCACTAACACTAACTACTAATTTCGTGTTGGGAATGAGGCTTAACTCTTTACAATGTAGTTGTGTTTTGAGTTTAGAATTAATTAAAAGTTAATTTATTTGAAGAATTAAAAAAAATAACAATTTAGATATAATACTATGCACGGAATTTCAGTACTTATTAAAATTTAAATTCACCCAGGATAATTTTGATAATGTACATATTATATTATTTTGTAAAAAAGCTAAAGTAAAGTGAAATAATGAATTAAGGTCATTGTTGTAAGTCATTGTTATATTATTTTAATGTCATGCAATGTTGATAGAAAGTAAATAAATAGTGATGTAAGTTAACTGTAGTTTATGTAATAAGATAATAAATTAAATATGTCATTGTTATAAGCCATTGTTATAATATTTTGTAAAAAAGGTCAAAAGTAAAGTAAATCGTTTAATTGTATTAAATCTAAAAAAAAATATTTGTATTATGGGAATCTAACGCCCAATCTACTGTTTGCATGACGTACTACGTACAAAAATAGGCAGCGCGTTAGATACGATTTCCCGCTATCGCTACCGACCAATAGTATTCAAGAAACTTGGACAATGGACATGTGTAAGCCTCCCTTATTTAAAGGAGAATTAACAAATAATTTATATGGGTTCTTGTCAGACCGGAGAAAGGACAAGTACTAGGGTTGTTGTAAATAAGTTTGTACTTACAATTTGGTTCAACAAATAACAAAGATTTATTCACACTTACTACATGAGCTGTATTCCATTTGTCACTTGGTTCACTTAAATCAGTTCAGATAAATTAGAGAACATGACTAATTGAACTGAATTAAGAAAACTGATGCAGTTATTGGGGTGAATTACTGCAAAGTAAATTAGAGTAAGTAATTCTAGTACCGAAAATAAAGTCAGCGAAGTAATCCAGCGAAATATATAAGTAATCTGGTTCAGTAAATGTAAGTTAGATCTGATCCAAATGGCAAATGGAATACGCCTCTAGTTGGTGTTGTCGAGTTCCTACTGAACTCTAACGACTACTGTACTCTGAATGACTCTTCATCACTCTCTCGTATTGACTATGTGACTGTGTGACTATCGACTATATCGTATTGACTACATCTGACTCTGTGACTGCATCTGACTGTCTCTATAACTGACCTAACGCTACTATATATCTAATTACAAAAGTACTAAGTCAGCAAATAGTTAGCTACTTACGTCAAAGAATATTATTTAGAATACTTGACCTCATTACAACATGTTCTACTTTACTTAATTGTATTCACTAAGAATGTGCTGACTTTGACTTGTTACACATGCGCAGAATCACTTCTTTTACAATAGTAAGAGAAAAAATAAATATATCTGTACCCTTGTCTTCAACGTGTCCCAAGCCAAGCATTAGCAGTATATTTGTCTATTAAGTATATGGACTTGTCACAAATAAAAGTTGGTGATTTTTATCAGTTGTGTTGGTAGCGCTTCTCATAACAAAAACAATAAAAAAAAATCAAATTTGTTGACAATTTTTTTTCTGTATTGTGAGTATTGTGAATTTTGTCTGATTAATGCATATCTCTTTAGTAATATTTCGACAACGACAATTTACAATTTTGAGGTTATATGTCATTCATCTGTCAGATTCATACCACTCCTACAAAATAAAAAGCGCCAAAAACAGTTAACTTATAGATCTCCTTGACGACGTGTTTGCTGTGCGTTTATAGAGCTATAAGAACACCGAAATAGAGAAGAAGATAATAATATATCTTACCTGTTTGTTCATATTTACGGAGCAATGTGGCAGCGAAGCAATTCCTTGGTTTATTTTCAAAGTACATGATGGCATCAGGTATAAGAATATGCATACAAGTTAAACAAAACTTGACGTAGAAAAACGTAAACACTAGGCAGTACAACCGATACACATTTTGTGTGTCATTGAAGAAGATTCCCAAAATCAATTTTACGTTCTTGAACATCTAAAATTTAGAATGAACAAAATTAGATAATTCATTAACCGCCAAATTTTCAAAGGAGTTTTAGTTAATCCTGCATTTTGAATTAATCAAATTATGCTAAGATTTATCAAAAAAGTATAAATAAATTCTAATCCCCCTATTCTGTAACTGAATCATTATCGGTTAAGCCGGATTCAGAGTTCACGCAACGTAACGTAACTTACGTTAACAAAATATTCAATATAAGAAACGCTATACAGGCTGTTCAATTTTGTTGTGCCACCATTGCTATCTCGAGAACTATAAGAGCTACGAGGTTGGTTAAATTAGCAAAAAATACCATTCTGTAAGTCTATTACAAAACTATTCACAACATTTTTTTTAACCAGTGGTTCTAAAATTACTGGGTCCAACTTTCTTATTTAAAATGGCAACCTATTAATTTTTAATTGCTTGTTCTATTTAGTATTTTTTTCTGGAGTCAACGACGATAAAGTTCAGTACACATTACAAACTTTTGGACAAAAATTCACATTAATTTAATTAAAATCAGCGTGCTATGATAGAAGCAAATGACTAACGAAATTTATTTATTATATTTTTTCTCAGTAATAATATAACAAGAGACTGAAAATAAACTGAAAATAATTTGACAGATCTTTCGAAAACTTGTTACCAGGCAATAGTCACGAAAACCCGTAGGGCTTGAGTGGCTATTGCCAAATGGCAACAAGTTTGAGAAAGATACTGGAGAATTATTTTCTAATTTATCCAACTCTCGAGTTATATTTAATTAGATTATTTTTTGATTTAGCTGTTGAGGTCGTTTCAGCCAACTTAAAAGATTTTGAACTGGGTTCATATCGATTGATTACTTATTAATATATTCTTGGAAATTGTTTCCAAAATTTGTTGGTGTATTTCTGTATACAACTAAATCGATTTTTTTCACACATTTTACTTGACGCGTAGACAGTTTTAAATAATTATTTGTCAACTACCTATCATTTGTCATAAACAAAAAAAACATCTACAGAGATAATTCCCGGGAATAATCACATGAGCTTTATTCTCAGTATAATAATGACAAGATTGGTTAAAACGCAGACACGTGACATACAATGATGCATTTCATTGGTTTTGAGAAACGTCAAAAAATAATCAATACAATTGTATTGTCGTATAATAATGAATCAAATAAACAAAAATATTAAGATTTGTTCATTTGTTTCTGTCATAGTGGTTTAGTAGCTAATAAAATTTTAATAATCCTCTAAGGACCAGTTTACTCTCGATTAACGTTAATCATGATTCAATAATATATGGGATGGCTAGCACAGTGGTATGAAGTCGGCCTGTGGATCCTGAGGTCCCTGGTTCGATTCCCACAGGCGACAAATTTTCATAATTTGAAAAAGTTATCCCTGTGGCTCCTCTACCACTAACATGTTTGGGGGCCGTGATTTGACGACTGGTAACCGCACTTCACGCGCAAAATATATCACTTACCGAGATCTGCTTTAGCAGAGTGCCACACCCAGCAATGGGTAGAAGGCGTGATGATATATTTATTTATATGATTCAATAATAATAGTAACCATAGTTTCCATTATTATTTAATCATGATTTAAAAACTGGCCCTAAATGAAATATAAATGTCAAATCTCAATAATGACAGCAGCATAGGTTATGTGTCTTTTGATAATTTGATTTCGATTCGATACAGTTAATCTAAAAAGTGCTTAATACCTAAATAATAGAGGTACAACGGGCCATTATTATTTACAAAACTTTACATTATATTTATTTACTGTATAAATTTGGTTTATATTTCTTAGTTTGTTATAAAATAATCTTTTATTCAATCACTTATCACAAATAAGCACTTAAACTGTAGTAAAACTACTAAGTATATAAAAACTAACACGTAATATTAAACAGTAAACTAAATTTAAGAATTTTCACAAATTAAATTTAACAAAAATTGCCAAACAAACACGAACTCCCTATACAACGTAAGCTAAAACAGCAACAGATTGGAGCAAATATGGCATAGCCAATGAAAATGAAGACCACTATTGGTATCACTCTCATTGTAGGCACCCTAGTTCTAGTATGACTGTCCAATGTTTCATTAGATCTGTAAAAATGTTTTTTACGCTAGAACTACCTTAAACGTTTCTTTCTCATTTTTATCATACTTGAAGCTATAATGAAAAAGCAATCAGCGATGAGACAAGCAGTAACTCCTACTTTTACCAACATTTTAAAATAAATTTAACTGTTTGAAGTTACGGCAACTGTGAAATGTCAATTTATATTTATTTAAGTTGCGGGTAAGTTAACTTAAGTTAAAGTAGTTCTAGCGTGAAACAAAATTGCAGATCTGAATGAAAACGCACGCAAACATTGGATAGTCATATGCATCCTGTTAAAATATGAAACACATTCATCATCTGTGAACAAATATATTCGCTTGTAAAGTTCAGTTCTTATACACGGGGCTTATGGCGATCATCATTTAGAATCGCACATATTTGGTTTGTGAACCTTTAAAAATTTGCAGTTTCATTTGAAAAACTAGTATGATGTTCTAGAACTATCCACGTATATTGTATTAGTTTTTTATTGTTTAGTAATGGATATATAGTCATGCAAAGCCTTGTTTTTAACGAAAAATTAAGAAGCCCAATTTATAATGGCAACACCACACGGTGGTATGGTATTTTAAAGTTCACTAGGCCAACAAACTGTTAACAATTCATGATATTCAACTCATAATAGGTGATGGAAATTTTTTTCTTATTTTTCTTATTTATTAAGACTCAATTCCACATCGCATTAGACATTTTGTCTTTTGTTTTATTTCAATAGCTGTCAAGCAGTTTGCGATTTTGTCGGTAGATGGCACCACGAGTGGCTCCATAGCTCTCATGTCATGTTACCGTTATAGATAGGTTAACATCAGTCAGTTCAGCTAAGTCTGTATCACAATCGTCTAGTTCCTAGTTGATCTAGTTGGATATATGATCGCACCATACTGATGAGTCCGGAAGGACGAAACGTACGTCTATGGTTAAAGCTGAACTGACCAGCCGTTTGTTGATGACCTGAGAAGTTGATGCAAACGTGCTGTAAAACCTCTGTGGAATTACAAGACAAGTGATGGAAAATTTTTTCCTATTTTTCTTATTTATTAAGACTCAATTCCACATCGCAATAGACATTTTGTCTTTTGTTTTATCATAATAGGTATTAAAAAAAAACACTTATTTTAATAAATTTTTATATTTTTCTTGAGCGTCAGAAGTCACTAGAACTACCTTAAATTAAGTTACTTGAACTCTGTATCTAAGCTTTACTGATCGTTAAGTTAATGATAACCCATATTTTTAATTATTCGTTTGTAGATTAAAACCCCTCCGACTTTCTATGACTAAAATAATGTATTCTGTACTTTCTGTTTTATTTTTATGAATTTTTATCTCGTATGAAACTGCCATTATTAAAAATATTATTTTTGACCACACTTTCTACGAACCTGTCATTGAGCTGTCATTACATTAATTTTTATAATAAAAGTTACGTAAACAAGTAAGAAAAATATGTAAAAATAACATAAAAATGCCAGAGGCAATGATTCTGGTCATAAAATACCAAAATTATAATAATGTAGCAAAGCGAAATAATTTAGAATTTGGTTTTGTTATGATATTTCACTATCAACTCAGCTTCGAGAGATACAGACTAATTAAGTGTTATCTTAAATATCTTTCTAAAGTTGACTTGACAGAATTTATTTTGTTTATCAAATTTAGTAGTACATATGTTATAATAACTTCAGCATCCCTTAGATCAGGGGTCGGCAAACATGTTTATGTTTTTGTTTCTATTGCTACTATGATTATTGGAATATATTATTAAATATATAAATTAGTTTTTCTCAAAATTAGACGCATATACATGAAAATTGTAAATAACATTTTATGTTCCAAATATTTTTGCTAACATTTTTTATTTGAAACTTTTTTTCGTAACTTATTCCATTTTTGAAATAAATGGAATTTATTGTTTTGTGTGCCAGTAAACTTCCTCTTCCGGTTTTTCAATCTCATTCGAAATCAACTCAGCTCTTCGTATTTTCATGAAACTTATAATTACCAAGTTTCATTAACAAATCATATCATGTTCATGAGATATTGCACACTCGGACACATATACATCCATCCATCCATACATCCATCCACACACACACACACACACACAGACTTAATTGAGAAAATGATGAAAACGGATTATACTGTGTATAAGAAAGTAAAAATGAGTTTCAAGGTTTCAACAGATTCAACACAGTTTGACGTTTTAACAATACACCATGCCATGCGCTGCGCGCAGCTTATTTGCGCATTTCCTTGAAGGAAACATTGAAGAAAATAGGACCGGTTCTATTTTTTCATTGACTTTAAAATTGACGGAAACATTGAAGTCCGGAACATGTATGATACATAAAAAATTTACATTGAAAATGTACATAAAAATTGATCGTGCCAGACGGGCTTAAGTTGTATGAATAATGTACAGACATGTGTTTCACAGTCCATAGCTACCCAGGACTAAAAGACTTATTGAACATCCGTTATAACAATTCTGATTAAAATAAAATATTGAAAAACAAGTGCTTCATTGGCCCTTATTTTAATATGAGTATAGTAAAGTATGAATATTATAATTGGTCATTGTAACATATATTTTTCATACTATTTTTCCTATATCGTATTCATTTACTTTTAGTTAAAAATATTTATTCAAAACTAATAATATAATCCGAAGGTAGTAA
Organism: Pterostichus madidus; assembly: GCA_911728475.2. Classification (NCBI taxonomy): domain Eukaryota; kingdom Metazoa; phylum Arthropoda; class Insecta; order Coleoptera; family Carabidae; genus Pterostichus; species Pterostichus madidus. Next base: position 16,200,884 of record OU452319.1, read on the forward strand.
GTAATACTGACAGATTCAATAAATATTTAAAATTTATATTGACATTTTTTAGTAAGGATACAAGTCAAATTCATGATTATCTAGGTTGTGTTATAAAAACAAAATACCTATAATTATTAACAAAGAAATGTTTTGCAATTTAATGTAAATATTTTTTCTGAAACCGGCAAGAAAGTGCGAACTTTTCTAACCACTTTTAGTATGGAAAGTAGATTTTTACAAAAGGCGTATTTCATTTGCTATTTGGATCAGATCTAACTTACATTTACAGAACCAAATCACTTATTTATTTCGCTGGAATACTTCACTGACTTTATTTCCAGTACTAGAATTACTCATTTTAATTTATTTTGAAATAATTCTCCCCAATAAATGCATCAGTATGCTTAATTTAGTTCATTTCGTCATGTTGTCTAATTTATCTAAACTGATTAAAATAAACAAGTGGCAAAGGAATACAGCCAAAAACAGTCAAGTAAAGTACGTATCCAAGGCTAGAATAAAAAATAATACAAAGACAAATTGTCAATGAATAAATAAAACAAAGACAAATTTGTATTATTTATTCATTGCTATTCAGCAGTTTGCGATTTTTGTTGGTAGATGGCACCACGGGTTACTCCGTAGCTCTCGTGTCATGTTACCGGCTAACATAGTTTAACATCCGTCAGTTCAGCTTAAAGAGTATCACAATTCACTAGCCCTTAATTGGTCTAGTTGGATAGTTGATCGCACCATACTGATGAGTCCGTAAGGACGAAACGCATCTATGGTTAAAGCTGAACTGACCAGCCTTTGATGATGACCTAATAAGTTGATTCAAATGTGCTGTAATTTTGTGTTGGAATTTTTTTTTGCTTTTTCTTATTTTTTTTGCTAGAACAAAAATAACGGTCTGGGAAAGTTTTAACCTGACTGTTATTTTTGTTGTAACCTGCTGTCAGTACAATGCATATCAAAAAATTTAAACAGTTTGAATTATTTATGATTAAATATTGATTAAATTAAACGGTTTCAGAAAAAATAGTATCCATGATACGTCAGGAAAGTGTTTTTACTTGTCTCAGTGGATTAAAATATTAAACTTGCGGCCTCGTATTTCAAACAACCGCTTCGTCAAGTAAAATATCATTTTCTTGACTTATTATGTAATATACTATATTATAAAAAAATAATAATAGTAATAATATTTATTTGTGTTTAGAGTGTTAATACACTTAATATGCCAGTGCGATCTTATGGGGGCAATAATCGGACATCTGTAAAAAAGATGATACAAGTTGTCAAATTTTAAAGTATTGCAGATCGAGCAGATTTCATTAGAGTCTAAAATGTGAAGCACTCCGCCAATATAAATCCTAGTTATCTTGCTATTTGTAGTGCGGAGTTGGGAAATTAATTTTATTACTACATATGACGCCTCTAATGTCATGTATTTTCTTTCGTGTTGGTAATGCTTGTAGATAGTGTTATATGTAGAATTTTGGATTCTTTGTGCGTCATCTTGTGAGTAAAGACTGGAGTATTTATCAATGATGTTGTTCATTTCTTGTCGCAATGCTATGAGGTCCTGCCTGTCCCATAGCCAATCATAGTAAATTTTATGTAGAATTTCGGAGAATCTGGTGCACCAATTATATTTCCTTTTCCTTTTAACATCAATATTCTCTGACTTGTGTATATTTAACAGTTTTATGTAACATATCTTGACATATCTATTGTCTTGCATTAATAAAATTTTGTACCATAAAATGAGTATTCTTCTGATAACTTCTATTCCTACTCTATGTTGGTTTGATTCTTGTCGAACAATATAACTAGCTGTGGTTAGGTTCCACCCCCAGAAGGATTTAAAAAAGTTCAACTGGCCTTTTTCGAGAGCGTCAAGTAAATTTATTGCCCATATTTCGGCACCGTAAGTTAAAGAAGGTATTATTACAGTTTTATATAATTTATTTAGTGCTCTATAGCTGAAAATTCCAGACTTCTTAATTGTGTATTTGACTGCTCCAGAGGCTCTATTTGTTTTGTTCAAAACGTCGCGTAGATTTGTATTATATAATCCGGAGTTTGTGAATGTTACACCCAGATATGTGTATTTCTTCGCTTGAAGAATCTCTTCATCCTGGCAGTAATAGCGATTGTTGCTGGCTGGAGGGCGGCCTACGTGGAAATGTAATATTTTTGTTTTATTTGCATTTACTTTTAGCTTCACTTGATTACTGTAGTCTTCTAGTGCCTTCAGTTTCTTCCTCAGGTCTGCGGGTGTTTTGGCAAAGATGGCAATATCATCCGCGTATTGGAGTGATATGATGTCAGTGGTAGGTTGATGAACAGTTCTTCTAGCCCTTTTGATCTTTGGTGATCTTCAAGGTCCGCAATGTAGAGTGCAAACAATAAAGGGCTAGTGCACTCTCCTTGTAGGACGCCTTTATTGATGGAAATCCTGAAGTATTTCCTTGTATGTCGATTGTCATGGTTGCATTATCATAAATGTTTTCTAATATATGTACGAGTTTTCCACTAATTCCTTTTTCATACAGTTTTTGCCATAGTAATTTGTGGCATACCGTGTCAAACGCTTTTTGGTAATCTACGAACAAGACATAAAATCCCTTCTTATTTGTTAGAATTTGAGTTTGTACAAACGCATTCAGAACGAAGATATTGTCCCCACATGACCTCTTCTTTCTAAACCCTGACTGGGCTTCCGGCAACAGATTATGACTTTCGATCCACGCTAGTATCCTTTGGTTTAGTATAAATGTGAAAAGTTTGACGATGCTGCTGCACATAGCTAGTGCCCTATAGTTGTTTGTGTGGTTTTCATCTCCTTTCTTGTGTAGTAAACAGGATTTTATATGCATTAGGTTTGTCGGTAATTTTTCGAATGTTAAGAAGTTATTAAACATATCAAGAAGATAGTTTTTCCATTTCACTGGTAATAGCTTTAGTTGTTCGTTGGTTATGTTGTCCGCTCCAGGAGTCTTGTTTAGTTTTAATCTATTTATTGCGCTGTTTAATTCGCTGAAGGTGATTGCTGAATCCAGATAGATCTTGCATCTAGAAATATGGTTTTACAGATTCTGTATTGTGCCAAGCTTTAAAATTCTGATACCAGCGCTCTAATGTTATTGGGTTTTCTTTAAAAGGTTTCTTGTTTAGTGCCTTGACGCTTTTCCAGAACTCTATTTGATCCTTGTTGTTGTTGAGTTTCTTTTTTAAATCTGTTTTATAAGCCTTCTTGGACTTGTTGATTTGCATTTTATATTGTTTCTTAGTTAGTATGTAAGCTTGCTTATTCACTTCTGCAAAACTGTTTTTTTTTTACATTGTTTCAAACATACTTTAGTTTTCTTTTTTAATTATCTGCAGCTTCTGTCGAACCATGGGTTGTAATTTGCTTTATTATGTGAATTGGTGCGAACAGTAATTTTATTTAAGATTTTAGCTTTTTCGGATACATTATTTAGCACCTGACGAACATGAGTGTATTGCGAATCTACATCTTTGTTGAGGAAACTGTCGATTTCATGGTCTTCAAGGAAATTAGTGTAGTTACTTATTTTGCTAGTATCCCATGTGTGTTTTAATTTGAAGTATTTTTTGTTATTTATGGTAGTTTGCAAGTGAGTTGTATGAGTAGTAACATCTAGAGAGAGAGAGCAAATAACGTGGTCTGAATAGAAAATCTCGTTGTTTACCATGAAGTTATTTACATAAGGGATTGTACTGATGTTTGTCCATATAAGATCGATAATACTTTTCCCTTTAGGACCCACATACGTGAAGTTTGCTGGGCTGTCGTTAAGAGATCTTCCGTTAACTAGATAGAGTCCTTCAGATTCCATTAGTTCTAGTAACTCTCTTCCTTTCTTGTCAATCCTGATGTCTTTCGTTTCACGATTTGCCGACAGTTTTGTATTTGCAAATAGTTCACGTACGGCTTGATTGTCTCCGCCAATTTTAGCGTTGAAATCTCCTCCAATTATTACTTGTCTATTCGGGTATTTCTCTAAAATGTCAGACGGGTTCTCTTCAAACAAATTCAACAGTGTGTCATAATTATATGAGGGTGAGAAGTAGGTGAATCCTAATATGACATTGAAATGTTCAGAGATTATATTTATAAACATCCAATGCACTTCCGTATTTATTATAATTACATTCTTCAATGTGTTTTTAACAGCTATAATGAGACCCCCACTAGCTCTTCCTGTTGCTGCCACTTTTACCGCTAACTGTTGATGGATGTGATAATCTTTTAGAAATGGTGGAAAAACTGACATTTCTCTGTTCAACCAAGTTTCATTAAGGCAGATAATTTCGTGCGTGAGTACAAATTCTATTTCCTTCGAATCTAATTTATGACTATTGGCAAATCCTTGTATATTCCAAAACATTATAGAGAGTGAGGCCTTTGACAAATTGGTGCTGTTTAGTTTACTTTTGAGTTTTTTGAACTTGTGTAAGTGCGAAGTCTTGTTTGAATGAGGTTTGCCGACTTTGCAGGGGAGTATTTCCCTTGTTTATTTGTTTTATTAGCTGCTGTTGATCTAGGGGTCGATGGTGTGTTGTTTTTATTCACATTTGTGTTTGATGATTCTGCTTGGTCTTTAGTAACGATATCATTAACATTACCGGCTATAGCGTTATCAGAGGAACCAATTAAGCCGGGTTGTGTATCGGGGCCATGTTCGTTGTGCTTTGCCAAACCACTAACAGCCAGATTCACGAAACAGGTTAGCGACTAACCCCGAATTTAATCCCAGTTTTAGCCCTGTTTCCAATTCACGAAACACGTTACTAGGTAACCCTAACCCCATTTTTAACCCTTGTTTTAATTCCATGAAATGTCAAAATAACCCCTGTGCTGATTCATTAAGCAGGGCTACGGAAAAAAATTAGTCCAAAAAATAACACTACTGATGAGTAGGGTTAAATATATTTTTGACATTTTTATATATGTAGTATGTGTAGGTAATTAAACAAAAATACTGTATTACATTGACATTTGGCAGTTGATATCAATTTTTGCCACGTATTATTTGTTATTTTTAAGAAAATTTAAATGGTACAATGTTTAACCAAACAATATGTTCTGTAACATATTTTTTTGAAATTTTGTTTAAGTCAAATGAATTACTACTACTAACTGATTACTGACTCATTAATAATAAATATTATTGTCTACTAAATCTCTGGTAGTAAGAAAACCAGGGCTTTAAAAACTCTAAAATGCGGATCAACACTTTAAAAAGCTTTTCGTGAATGGTATCAATTCCTGAAAAAGATACCTTACCATTTGTTTGTTTAAACGAAATTGTTCGATAAACCGAATATCAGGTGGTCAAAAGAGTTCACTAGTTTCCCTAAGTATCCTATTTGATATGCCATATGAACGAAAAATATCTACATGATAAAAATTATACTAATTAATACTAATATACAGAATATTTATACAAAATTTTCACTTAATTTCTGTTCATTATTTATTCACAAGACGTGATTATCTAAATAATATTGAAGAAAATGAAAATGCAGCTGTCAAAAATGACAATTTCATTTGAATGTTTTTTTGTTTCTAGTAATCGCTACCGCTACGTTGAAGCGTAATATATTTTTTCAGAGTAATTCTCAGTATCGCAACACAGAACTCATTTTATTAACTAAAATTTCTATAATTGATATTTCTTTTTCTGTAAAATTATTATTTCTCGTTCTGTTTTCTTTATCTATTATCGGATTTATTTCGTAAATTTTAACTTTCTTTTCTTCAAAGATTTAATGATTTGAACCATTTACTCAACCTTTTACTCCTTTTGCTATCTGTCAAATGTCAAATTCATTATTTTGTTAATATTTTATATGGAGACTTGATTTGAATTTGACATTAAGTGGCGCCAAGAGTTAGTGGTAAAAATAACAACTAATTCAAGATGTCAAATTTAACACCAAAATTATTTCGTTTCGTGAATTGCCAATAGGGATTAAAATTTAACCCGGAATAAAATTAGAGTTACGTAACACCAAATTTAACCTTTTTCGTGAATCTACCTGTAAGTGAAACTGAGCGCCTGCGAATAGTTTGATGATGTTCATCGTTGTTGACTATGGTTGGATCATCGTTGCAATTAGTTTTAATTTTAGGGTTATCAAGTTCCATGCTGGAGTAGGCAATATTATTTATTAAGAGTTTATCGTATTTAAGAATTGCTTTGTGCCCATCTTTACGTGCTTGTTTCATGTATGGTAATAATAGTTTCCTTTCTTTTACAACTCTTTCGACAAAGTCTTCTTGGATGTTGTAGTTTGTGTTCTGGAGAGAGCGAGTATTTCGTATTATATCCCATTTCAGATTCCGGGATAACAGTTCCACAAGTACTGGTCTTGTCTTGTTGTGTGAAAACTTGCCTAGTCTTCTTACAAGGTCAATTTCATTCCTATCAATATTACGTTCAATGACATCCGATAGCAATTTTAAAATTTTAGGAATTAGTTCTTCTTTTGTTCCGTCCTTTATACCAAATATTATGATATTTATTTCTCTTGACTTTCTCTCTAGTGACTCGATCTGTTTTTCATTTCTTTCAACTCTTCCTTGTAGTTCAAAGCACATTTTTTCGAGCAATTTGTTTTTATTTATTGATTCAGAAAGTGTGGATTTCATTGATTCTATCTTAGTTGACAGATTGTCTATCTTCTGTTGAACTGGGGAGAAGAGTAATTTGATTTCTTCTATTGTTGCGCTCATAGTTATGGATGGTGATGACGCGATTTGAATATTTGGTTAGCTTATTTTTAAAGTTGATTGTAGTAGTTATAATAATATATATGTTAACTATGAGTATGTTTATTTCATTGGCTTGAAATTTATTTTTAATACGGTTGGGGACACTGTTTGTCACTTCAAGAGCGAGGGCGAACTTGAATGATAGTTATTTGCTGAGCTAATTAAGAAAAGATTTTGACCTTGTCAGATAGTTTTAAGTGTAATATTAGAACTGTACACTACACCGAACACACTTTATAACTTTTATTGAATTCACTGTACTTCTTTGATAAGTGGTAATTAAGTTTGTTTGATTATAATCATTAGACTTATCTGATATTTTAATAAAAAAGGTTAAGCGCGTAAATAAATGACTTTTATTAAGCGAAGCAATGTTGCCAATTCAGCAGTTTGCGATTTTTGTTGGTAGATGGCACCACGGGTTACTCCGTAACTCTCGTGTCATGTTACCGGCTAACATAGTTTAACATCCGTCAGTTCAGCTTAAAAAAGTATCACAACTCACTAGCCCCTAATTGGTCTAGTTGGATAGTTGATCGCACCATACTGATGAGTCCGTAAGGACGAAACGCATCTATGGTTAAAGCTGAACTGACCAGCCTTTGATGATGACCTAATAAGTTGATTCAAATGTGCTGTAATTTTGTGTTGGAATTTTTTTTGCTTTTTCTTATTTTTTTGCTAGAACAAAAATAACGGTCTGGGAAAGATTTAACCTGACTGTTATTATTGTTGTAACCTGCTGTCAGTACAATGCATATCAAAAAATTTAAACAGTTTGAATTATTTATGATTAAATATTGATTAAATTAAACGGTTTCAGAAAAAAATAGTATCCATGATACGTCAGGAACGTGTTTTTACTTGACTCAGTGGATTAAAATATTAAACTTGCGGCCTCGTATTTCAAACAACCGCTTCGTCAAGTAAAGCATCATTTTCCTGACTTATTATGTAAAATACTATATTATAGAAAAATAATTACAATAATTTTGCATGAGCTGAGCAATGACAGCTAAAGTGATAGATTTATGTTTGACGTGTTTTTAAAGCCCGTTTTACATTCAGCAACATTTACAGCAACTAGTTGCGCAACACGAGTTGCCAAATGTAAAACTGAAGTTGCGTGCAACATTTGTTCCTGAACTAGTTGCGCAACTTGTTGCAGAAATTAGAACATGTTCTATTTTTGTTGCGGGCAACTCGCAACTCTTCCCCAGATTTATAGTGTATTCCGAAAATGAACCGGTTAGTTTTTTCAATAACCGGTTTCATTACGGAACACAGTTTTTAAAAATTGTGGTTAGTTTTTAATAACCAAACTAACCGTGCTCGAGCGGCGGTTAGTTTGGTTACTTCACAGCTGTTGTTGAGAAGTTTGAAACGTGTTTGGCGGCTTTTGCAGTGTTTGTGAATTTTTGTCTTATAAAACTATATTTTTATGATGACTAATAAATAAACATGTGATACAAAATGTATTTTTATTATTTGACAGTGTATATTCATATTAGATGAATTTATTACTTGTTCTGAAGCTCATCTTTACTTTTTCTTTGTGTTATTTTTATATCCCTATATTTAAGTTAAAGCAGGTGTGATGCAGAATACAATATTTTTATATTATAAACATTTTTCCATATTAAATAAATTTCACATTTCGAAACTCATCTGTCAAGTAACAACTGTCATCGTGAAAGTGTTCCGTTATGACGTCATTCTAACCGTAACCGTGGTAAAATTGAACCGCATCGTGGTTCATTTTCGGAATATACTATTAGTATTTTTTGGTTACTTTTTGTTTTGCCAATGTAAATCTTGTAAGTTGGTTAACCTAGTTTTACATGTGTCAAAATAGCGATTTGTTTTCTTTATTTTTTGCAATCCATTCTTGTTCTCAAAGACTATAAATGTTCTCAAAATCAAACGATGAACATATGATTATAAAAATTTGAGGTTACAAAGCAACATGAACATATCTAATAACTGTCAACTGACACGGACTACCAACTTTCCTGAGATTTATGTTGGTATAATACCTAAAAGAACTAGTAAAGTTGCGGAAATATGTTGCTAAATGTAATACAAGAAAACTGAACACCAGCAACATGTTGCGCAACTTCAAGTTGCTGAACTAGTTGCACAACATGTTGCTGTAAATGTTGCTGAATGTAAAACGGGCTTAACTCGACAATTCAATCTTCAATCTTTCAATCTTTTCAAAAAATATCCACAAAAACTGTTGCACAAAAAGTAACAAACTGAATTTTGTACAACTGTTTTTGTTCTGCTACAAAATTCAATTTTGTACAAATATTTTTGAAGATATATTTTGTGAAGTTGTTGAGTTGTCTAGTTGTAAAGATGTCAAACACAAATTTATCACTTTAGCTGTCATAGCTCAGCTCATGTAAAATTATTACAATTATTATTTTATAATAAAATAATTACATTAAACTGTTGGTACTGGGTATGGCACTTTGCCGAAGTAGATCTCGGTAAGTGATATATTTAAACGCGTGAAGTGCGGTTACTAGCCCTCAAAGATGTACTCACGACCCTCAAAGATGTAAGTAGTATAACGTAACCTACATAAGGCGTATTCCATTTGCCATTTGAATCAGATCTAACTTGCATTTACTGATCCAGATCACTTATTTATTTCGCTGGATTACTTCGTTGCCTGTATTTTCAGTACTAAAATTACAGATTCAAATTTACTTTGAAGTAATTCATCAAAATAAGTGCATCAGTTTGCTTAATTCAGTACATTTAATCATGTTGTATAATTTATCTGAACTGATTTAAGTGAACCAAGTGGCAAATGGAATACAGCTATAATTATGATTTTGAACTTAACCAGCTAATAAATGTCAAAATAAATTAAATTTCAAATGTTTATTGAATATTTTAGTGTTACCACCTTCATATTTTATTATAATTTTAATTAATAAAAATTTTATAAATAAATATATCATCACGTCTTTTACCCATTGCTGTGTATGGCACTGTGTCAAAGCAGATCTCGGTAAGTGATGTGCGTGAAGTGTGGTTACCAGCCGTCAAATCAAGTCCTGAAGATATTAGTGGTGGAGGAGCCACAGAGATAATTTTAAATTAATGAAAATGTCGGCTGTGGGAATCGAACCAGGGTTCTTTGGATCTATAGGCCGACTTGATACCACTGAGTCATTATCCCATATAAAAATTTTATAATAAAAGTAAATGAATGCGATATAGAAAAAAAATTTATGTAAAACACATGTTATAATGACCAATTGTAACACTTGTTTTTCAGTATACTATTGAAAGGGCGGTTCTAGTAAATTTTCAGGGCGGGCCATTTTACCTTTTTTTAAGGAAAACATATACGAGTAATACTGACAAACAATTCTGTAATTTTTGTGTGGAATATATATTTGTATGTATTTTGTATTCTGGTCTTACTTTTTAAATTTTAAACACGGAAAAAAACAGACAATCCAAATTTTGAAAGCTTTTCAGAGTTGTTTCAGAGTATTACAAAGTTTTTCAGCGATTTTAATTCTATAAGGGTTATCAAACTCGAATAAAAAATTTAAAAAATAATAAGCCCAAGGGGGGCATGGCCCCCATACCCCCCTCCGTGGATCCGCCCTTGTACTATTGTAAACAAAGTTACATGGGCCATTTCCCTTCCCCCACTTTAGGATGTGTTGGGTTCACAACAAATGTCCCTATGGTTTGTCTATTTTGTATGATAAAGGATACTATGTACTCACTATCTATCTATATACCGCTGATGCTCGCATTTTACAATAGAAAGTAGCATCCGCTATGAAGAGAGATAGATGTATACATCCATCTCTCTAATAGAGTTTCGTCCTAGTAATGCGGAGACGTGTTTACATAAGTGTCCTAAAGAAATATATCGAAAGGGGCACAAACTAATTAGACACAAGTGCGTACTCAAATATTTGCTTAGGGGCAGAGCTGGGCAAAATCACGAACAAAAAGAATTAAATCACAATTCACAAATCAAACAAATATTTTTTTGTGATAATTCACAATTCCACTTCATTTCAAAGTGAATTAATTCACAAACCATAGTGATTTGAGATTTATTTATATAAAATATAAATCACAAGCCTTTTTGTGAATTGGGGTTTAAATCACATTTACAAGTACTAAATATTATCAATTTATTTAATATTTATTTTTTTAAATATTAGGTGCATTGTAATATGCCAAAGATATGTGCACAACCGAATGAAAAAAGATTCCTAAAAAAATGTAATCAAATGAATGGCATGTGTTGGCATGTTTACATTAAATCTGTATCCGGTTTTAAATTGTATTGCATTATCACAGTTTAGCTTTTAAAACTACTATAGACTAAGGTAGAGATGGGAATTCTAGTTCGTTTGAGTGAACTAGTTCATTAGTTCATGAAATTTTTAAGACTATGATGAACGGAAATCGTATTGTATTGTGATTCACGAGCGAGTGTAACAAGTCAAAGTCAGCACATTCTTAGTGAATACAATTAAGTAAAGTAGAGCATGTTGTAATGAGGTCAAGTATTCTAAATAATATTCTTTGACGTAAGTAGCTAACTATTTGCTGACTTAGTACTTTTGTAATTAGATATATAGTAGCGTTAGGTCAGTTATAACGACAGTCAAATACAGAGTCAGATGCAGTCACATAGTCAGATAGTCAATACGAGAGTTCAGTAGGAACTCGACAACTCCAACCATGTAGTAAGTGTGAATAAATCTTTGTTATTTGTTGAACCAAATTGTAAGTACAAACTTATTTACAACAACCCTAGTACTTGTCCTTTCTCCGGTCTGACAAGAACCCATATAAATTATTTGTTAATTCTCCTTTAAATAAGGGAGGCTTACACGAGTACAAGTGAACTTTTAGAATCTGGTTCTAGTATAATTTGACAGCAAACAGCAGAAGCAGAGCGGTGATCATAGCTATGACCACGAACGAATGAAGTATGAAGTAAACTTAGTAAGCTCCTCTAATAATTAGTCTCGTTCATTCATTCACTTGTTCTCAGTTCTCCGCCTTCAATTCGACTTCATCGGCCGTGCCGCCGTGATGGTGAATCATATCCGAATAGTTCGTAGTGAACTAGTCTTTAAAAAACTAGTTCGTGTCATTCACTTTAAGGAATAGTTAATTAATTAATAGTTAATAGAAACTATGGTTTCGATCATTATTTGGACCGTTTATTTTGAAAGTGGTGTAGATCCATTTTCTCTTGTTTTGAGAAAATTAAAGGTTGGCATATTTGTCAATAAAAAAATATAGGTTAATTATATCAAGTCTGGCTTCTTATTTATCAATATGTAATTTAATTATATAAATTTGTTGTAGGCAAATTTAACTATATTCATGTATATGCAAATGGACTTACATCACTTTCAAAATTAGACAATTATAAAAATCGTTTAACTTATTATTTATTATTTTACGCAATTCTGTACTATTCGTGTTTATTATTATTATAGCTGAAGATGGTATTAACCACTACCGAAATATAAACCAAACTTTAAACTCAACAATGATTTAATCTAATTTTTTTTCGTCCTACACTCATGACTTTATACTCTCTTAAGTTGAATTAGTAGAATATTCACTAATTGAAATAGTAAGTATGAAAACTACATAAAAATTAGTAGTTTAAGATTGAATCTACTAAAATTTTAGTAAGGTAATAGCTTCACTTTTTAGTCGGTTGTTTTCTACTAATTAAAATGGTGATAAGATCCAAAGCTACTATCGAATTAGTAGTCCTCAAGCGATTCAGTGGCGCCACCATGTCAACAGTATAAGTTTTACGCGTGTGTGTACTTGGTTCCTGTATAGATCATTGAGAAGATTGTTGTTGTTGTAATTTCCGTATTATTGTCACATTTCAACTATGTTACATGTCCACATTAATTCTGAATATAAATTAACTCCAATGTTTTTTTCTTTTTCAGTATCACTACTGACGTAAATTATTTAAGGTTAGAAATTTGGAAATATGTCAATTATTTTTGTTTTATATACAATAGCGATGATATGGACACCGAATAAGACAAAAAATAGAAGCAGTTAGTAATTTAATTTTCTTTAACTTATAAATGTAGTGAATTTTTACGTTTTCAATAAATTATTATTAAATATTCATTAAAAAGAGTTCTACTTTTTTGATTTTTAGAAAATTTACTTTTTCAATAGTAGAATTTTCACTATTTCATTAGTAAATAAATCACATTTTCATTTGGTGAATTTTACTTTTTTATTAGTAAAAAATTCACTAATTAAAAATGTGACAAGTTTCACTAATTGAAAAAGTGAATAACTACTATTTACTAGTGGTATACATTGGACATTTTCAAAAAGTGAATATTCACTATAAATTAGTAGATTTTTACTAATTCAACTTAAGAGAGTATACATTGAAATTGACAAAATAAAATAATATTGTTATAAAATAATCTTGAATTTTTTTAAAATTAAGTATCTTTAAACCATGGTTTTATTTTTACTGTTACTTAATTTTGAAAAAATATCGATTATTTATTAATTCTTTAAATTGCTTGATAATAGCCAAAATTTGGCGCCGAAACGTCGCTGTTTGAATAATTAAATTAAATTAAAAATTGTTTCAATTTTTGCAATTTTATTAACCACGTTAAGCCTGTAATCCATTTAATATTTAAATTTTATAAAATAATATTGATTTACCATTTCCTCTTACCTATATCACTAATATAAAATTATCCATTTTAGGAGGAAAATTAAATAAGTAACCTAAAATTGTAACTCTCGACACATGAAGTAGAACATACGTAAAACAGCAGGCTACTAACCCTGGTACCTGTCTATGGAAATTGGACTCACACCACTTTCATAATTAATGGTTACGCAATTTCTTTTACCGGCCAATTTTAAATTGAACAAAGCATGGGAATTTTTTAAGAAATTAAATATTAACTAGTTATAAATAAAAAGTTTACACTAAATTAAGCATAAATTACGTGATATCTAATTTTTTTTTAAATGGACTTACACCACTTTCAAAATAGACGGTCCATTTAATCATGATTAAGGCTAATCGAGAGTAAACCGGTGATTGAAAAACTCGTCCTAAGAGTTTTAAAAAATATGAATTTTCTTTGTAAAAGTATACAAAATGGCTATTAATTTGAGACAAAAGTTTAGTGTTACACAATCTCGAATTAGTTCACAGATCACCGACAGCTACAGCCAGAAATGTGACATTTAAACGTGCACCAGCATTGCTAACCTCGATAACAAAAATAATTTACTGTTATATAATTCCAAAAGTAAAGAAACAGTTCAAAATAAAAAAATATTATTTATAACGCACGTATCGGTAATAAATTTTAAGTCCTTTCAATTGAAAAGTTATTTCAATTGAATTAAGCTCTTTCATTTGAATTAAGCCCAGGGAAATGATTTAAGCATTTTTTTTAGCTCTAAAGCAATTCACGAGTCCAAATCAATTTCTTTAAAGATCTTAAATCACAAGCCTGATTTGCGAAGAGAGGAAGAACAGCTCAGAATAGCAGAAAGGAAAATTTTAAGATCAATCCTAGGAGGAATTAAAATAGGAGATGATGAGTACAGAATAAGAATGAATACAGAAATACTACAGGAACTAGAAGGTGAAGATATCACCAAGAAAATAAAACAACAAAGAGCGAAATGGCTAGGGCAAGTAATGAGAGCTGATACAGAAACACCAATATCTATAACGCTAAAATGGTATCCAGGATACAGAAGAAGAGGAAGGCCACGGTCAACCTGGATTAAGGAAGTTAAAGAAGATTTGCACAATGTAGGAATTGATAAATGGAAGGAAGAAACGAAGAATAGGAAAAAATGGAGCGAAATTTGCAAGAAAATATAAAAATTAAAGGGAAAGGGCTGATCCCCCTATAAATAGGATCTAGAGAGCTTCCAAGAAGCGGCGCAACCCCTGCAAGGGGTGTCAAGCCACCATATATATATATATATCGTTTGGTTATGAAATAAATTTTAAATTAGTAATCAGCAAATATTTTAAAATACAATCGTGTTTTTGAATGTCAAATGACAACTAGTAAATAAAAACTGCTGCGGTTTTGTTCAGTTTTACGGTTTTATAGTGTTATACAAACATACAGAACCGCATTGCAAGGACGGTAGGAATAAACAAAATTAAAACTTCAAATAACAACAAAATATGTATTGGTTTTTATGTAGGACCAATTTAGAGTACATTATTCGTATATAAGACTCTTTTTCGGAAGCTAATTTTGCTTCATGATGTACCCTTACTTTTAAAAATATATCAATAATACTTTCTTTTAATTGTATCTTGTCATGGAGCCACCCATAACCCCTTTTTTATTATACTTATGTTCAATTAATGTTATATTATATTCTATATTATTACTTTTACAGTGGTATGAAGTCGGCCTGAGGATCCTGAGGTCCCTGGTTCGATTCCCACAGGCGACAAATTTTCATAATTTGAAAAAGCTATCCCTGTGGCTCCTCCACCACTAACATGTTTGGGGGCCGTGATTTGACGACTGGTAACCGCACTTCACGCGCAACATATATCACTTACCGAGATCTGCTTCAGCAGAGTGCCACACCCAGTGATGGGTAGAAGGCGTGATGATATATTTTTTTTTTTTTTTTTTTTACTTTTATTTCATTATCATAATTATTACTATTATTTACTTTGTTAGTTTTAAGGTTTATATTCATTACTTTTCTTAATTTTAATTATATAACCTAATTCCTAATTCCTATTTTTACATAATTTACATTCTAATTTATCAATGACAACCACTTGAAACAATTTTAGTTCGAAAGTCATCTAGACTAATTTATAGGTTGCTTTAAAACCTACAAACACGTTAGCGTCAACCCAAATCAGTTTTATTGCTTACACATTTTTAAAATCACTTTTCCAAATTCAAACTATTGACAGATATTTTCCAGACTTAGCCACTTAACGTTCAACACTAAATTTTGACGCGTTTAAAGAAAACAAAAACAAAGTTTTGTGCGTTTCACAACAGATTTGAATATGTCACCAATGAGATTCAAGAACGCCTACTTACGGTAGTAAAAACCCTCTAGTGAGGAGTAACTTCAAAGTTTATATTTTTACTAATTTTTAGAAGAGAAGAACATTTGATCGCAGAATCTAAAACAATCGACTTCTAAATTAAACACTTGATGACGAAATCTCAAACAGTTGACTTCCTAACTAAAAACTTGATAACGAAATCTCAAACTTAACAATTCACTTTAAACCAAATCATTTTGTAAATAGTATGTTATTGTAAATATATTAATATACGAAAATTTTACTATCTAACATTATTAAAGCCAAGACATTCTACAACCAAATAAATAAAATACGTAGTGGTAACAACCGAGTCGTTTTGCCCATAACAAAACTGGTGTCAGAAGTGGGATGCCATAACGATCTTATGGTTGTCTAAAATATGGTGATTTTTTTATATGTTCATTAAAATCTTTATAATCAAACACATTTTCGGCAGACATATTAAAAACAATTTGTTTCAAATTATTTAAAATATTTTTCCTACAATTGTGCGGTTTCTTTGTTATTACGTAACTATTATTGCCTTGGTTACATATGGAAAGTAGACAATTGCAGACCAAGTGCGTTTCTGTAAGCAAAGAAACACTAGTGCGGAAAGTAATTCATTACGCAACTGTAAAAAAAGTTGTATTGAAAGCGATTTAAGTAGTATATTTTGATGTTTATAAACATAACCTTAAATTGCAGTATATCTAATCTGTACACAATTAATAAAAAGAACCGAACATAATAAAATATATCGATAAATGGTTTTATTTTAAGAGTAAGTGAAATACGTAATATTTATTGTTTGTATATATTATTAGCACAGTTGTTACAGTTGCTTATATTGAAATAATGTGAAGTGGAAACTTTTGTACTGTCTAAAAAAACATTGATTTCTTCCGTACCTATTCATATTATTAATAGTAATATTATTGAGAACAATTTCGTAGGTTTTAGAAGTGCCAGCAGCAGATTGATTGTCATTATCGAAAATAGATCCAACATAGCATGATCTGGGGCTTCAATTATCTTTGGAGGTGTTTATGATAAAGAAGAATCACTCACTGTAGTATTCCAATCTAGACAATTTTGAAGAAATTGTCTTGAAATTAGTGAAACATTTTTAAATAACGTAGAACAATGTGCAAGCAATCAACAAACAAACCATAGCAAAGCCGTAAAACATCGTTCTCGTAAATATCATTAAGATTTTATAAATTTTGACAATATTTTTGTGATTTTCTAAATCGCACAGTTGTAGGAAAAATATTGTTTATAACACGAGCCGAAAAAGGTTACGTGCTTGTGCAGATTAAATTCTGCACTTGCACGTAATGAGCCTGTTTCGGCACTTGTTATAAAAATAACTATTTCGTTTTAAATAATTTATGGGTATTTTGCCGCAATACATTTTCTGAAATTTTGCACACATACATTACATCTTTTGAAGGCTGCTTATTTTTGAAGCAGGAACGTCCGCTACTGGCTGTAGCCAATCATGTTGCAGGAATTTGAGCATGCGCATTTACTACAATAAATTCTATTAGAGAGAGATATCTGTCTCCCTTCATAACAGACATGAAAAATACAGAATCAGCAGTATATAGATTGTAAGTACATGATATAGATAGTAAGTATATGGAAGATACTAACCGTTCTGAATCGCACGTGTCGAAGCATGCGCACAGGAAGTATGTAGTACGCAGTCAGTCTTTTTTCCCAATATGGTGGCAGAATCAATAAACCCGTATTCAGGAAGGTAATACTATCGAAAATGAAATACGTTCTCAAATAATGTCGGACTATCTTATCTGAAAAAGAAAGAAAGCTATTAATAATACAGATGTCTCCTGCAAATGCGCATTCTTAATTTATACTGAGAGCAATGGCGTAGCTACCAAGGAGCTAGGTGGTGCAGTGCCCCGGGGTCCCCAAGATCAGGGGGCCCCTGGCCGTTGGCCAGCATACTTCTAACTCTAGCTGTCCTTACAAATTTTCTTCGACCTCCAGAATTATAATAAGAAGCTCAATTATCGTCATAGATCGCATGTGGTGTGTGAGAGCGCGTGAATCATTCAAGTGCAAAGCCAGTGAAACTGCATTTAAATATGGTATAGATCCCAATTTATAAGAAAAACGACAAAGGAAAGTTAAAAAATATTTTGTTGAACTAGCTTCTGACAATTTAGAAACAAGGAAGAAATATTTAAAGTTACCATTTTGAATAAAGTACTAGACACAATAATCGCTCAATTAAATACACGTTTTACGGGTATGAGTGCAGACTGTCAAATATTTGATTTCCTAACACCAACATTTTTACTTCTTGTAAATGAAGCAATTTTATTAAAAAAATGTGATCAATTTCAAAGAAAATATTCTGATATAATAGGACCTAATTTTTCTCTTCAATTTCTTAATATTTACCACCTACTTTTAACTGAATTGACTCAGACATGGACTGTTCACCAGTTATGTAAGGAACCAATGATCAAATATGGAGTGCTAGAATGCGATCTTACGGATGTATTTACAGCAATATTGTTATTTTATACAATTCCTGTCCCTACTGCAGCAGCTGAAAGATTATTTACAAATTAAAAATAATAAAAAACTATTTATAAATAGTGTAGGCCAAGTTTGGCTCCGACATTTAGCGCTAATAGCAATAGAAAACAAGGCCACATAAAGCCTAGATTTATCCAGTTTTGCGAAAACTAAAGCCTCATTCACAACACGAAATTAGTAGTTAGTGTTAGTGGTTATGGTTAGTTGTTATAGTTAGTAGTTACAGATTAAAATACATCGTTCACAATGTCCCAAATTAATGATTTCGAATTTATGTTTCTGTCGGTAATGTAGTGCACATTTTTGAAAATTCTAGATATTACAAGAAATTATAATAGATGTCACAGTTGTCAACTTAAAGTTTTGACAAATAGTTACAGTTTTGTTTGTTTGAGTTCTGATATTTTGTCTGTAGTTCTGATTTGGTAGAACTGGTTTCCTTCTACTATTTTTCTTTAAAATTGGTCCTACAAGTTCTAACAACAAATCAAATTGAGCTATGGTCATTCTGGTGTAATTAAAGAACATGTCTTCATCATATGACCTCATTTCTTGAATCAAATTATCCCAGTCTCCCTGATTTGTTCGGTTTTGGTTGATTGGGCGATCCCACCATCTTGTATTTGTTTTTTTATTTCTTTTCATTTGCACAATTAAAGTTGCAAGTAACAAATTTTTTATTGTGCTTCGATTCATTTTCGTTACATAAAATTCAAACTGAGAAAACCAACTTTACTCCTCGTTTTTGATTGGCTGTGCCGTTAACCACTAACTAAAAGTTTGAAGTTTACAAACTTCTACGCTAACCACGATTAGCGTAGACCTGCGCTGGGCTAAATTCGTTGTTGTGACCGCTACTAGAGGAATACATATGTCAAACTTTTAACGCTAACCATAACTACTAACACTAACCACTAATTTCGTGTTGTGAATGGGGCTTAAGGCTGGGAAGAAATTGTAAACTGAATATTTTTTTGAATATCACTAATGTAGACAGGTAATTGTAATGTGACTTTATATAATAAACCATTTAATATTTATCTACTTCGTTTTATTGCCTAATTGAAATCTAATTCTTTTTTGTTTTTATTATGTATTTTTATTTTATGTTCATATATATTTATATAATTTTACTATTTAGTTAGGGCCCCAATTTTTTTTTGCCCCAGGGCATATGGTCACCAAGCTACGCCACTTACTGAGAGTATCACGAAAGGCGACCTACGAGCCCAACTTCATAATAGTTCGGCCGGTACAAATTTCAAACTTTATTCTTTACAAAAATGTAAAAATATACTAAAAAATGTTTTATTCTTACAACAAAACTATATCTACGTTATTATATGAATCTTCAGTGGTCTATTACTGAAAAGATATTTTAAATAATACAAACGTTTACAAAACTATTATCAAATAAGTATTATGGCAGCAGATTCATAAAAGTTCGGCCAACAAACAATGTATGTCTCAGAAGGCATTTATTTGCGTGTTTTAAATTGGGCGTATTCCTTTTGCCATTTGGATCAGATCTTACTTACATTTACTGAACCGGATCACTTATTTATTTCGCTGGATTACTTCGCTGACTTTATTTCCAGTACTAGAATTACTTATTCTAATTTATTTTGAAGTAATTCAACACAATAAGTGCATTAGTTTGCTTAGGTCAGTTATTTAGTCCTGTTGTCTAATTTATCTGAACTGGCTTAAGTGCATCAAGTGGCAAATGGAATACAGCTATTAAATAGTTGTTAAAACAAAACGCAAATGAAATAAGTCAATACAAAACTGTAATTGTCGTTTACAGATTTTTTTTTTCAAATAAAATGGCTCGTGGTAAAACTTTGAGCAGAGATTTAAGGTGGTCTATAATAAATGCTCATAAAATGGTATTTCTGCAAGAAAAATATCTATTTCTCATTCTATTGCGAGATCTATGGTACAAAATATTAGAAACTTATATAAAAAATCTGGTGTGCTCACCACACGACTTTCTTATACACAGCATATTTCATATTAAAAACGCTGAATTGAACACTTATGACTTGCTCCTTGCGTTTGACAATTATTATTTGACATATAAATGTTAAACATGTTTTTGTTTTTTGTTTCTATTGCTACTATGATTATTCGAATATATTATTAAATATATAAATTAGTTTTTCTCAAAATTAGACGCATATACAGGAAAATTGCAAAT